>LR990657.1:14606525-15856525 GCA_905147715.2 Xestia xanthographa
AGTTCAGCATTATGTAAAAATTGAAGCTTAAAATCAGGGAACAAAGTGTAATATCAGTAGAGCTTCTCCGCAAGGTTATTTAGAAGTTATGCGGTAGAATCCCAGACTGAGAAAAAAAGTTCGAAATCGTTTTCAAAAGAATTATTACGAAAAATAATATTTTTTAACATCGATACTATTGATTTTATACAGTTGTTAAATAACATCTTCTTGGAATCATGATCTCATTTTCTGATCGTGGTTTAAGAAAATCTATAGATAACTGAACTAAAAAATATAAACGACAATATTTTAAGCAAACGAATTAAATAACGCTTGCGGTTTGAAATGTATTTTAATATTGGAGATTTATTTATTGATTGCCTTCTTTATTCGTTTTGTTTAAATAAACTCTACCTACATGATACAATCTGTTGTTTAAATAACAAGTTTCATGACCAAACATTAATAAAACACGAAGAAGAAAGCGTATTAATTGAATCACATGTAATTTAAAAGTCAATCTAAAGTTCCACATAATGAAGGCACATACATAAACTGTACGTTTTCAGCAGTTTCAGGTACTGCGCAGTTCTGTAGAAAAGCTTTCGGTCTAGAGGTCGCGCCCGTGTCCTGTGTGACCTCTCTGTCCCGAAGCGACTTAATATCGCCGTATCAAACACATTATAAAACCATCTCAACTTTGTTTTTTGATAGTACATGTTTTTGGACTTGTTTTAGAATTTTGTAATATAATGTCTGCTAAATTAACAGTGATAGGCACATAAGGATGGATCCGAGAACAAAATAATAAAATAACACTACAAGTAGATAAATTAGACAAACCTAAAGCTTCAGTAGGAAAGTATATCCAAAAGCAGACTAAATTAAGAAACATTATAGTTTAAAAGAAGAAGAGGCAAAGAAGGATGGTAATAATATTATATCAGTTAATATTAACAACGTTGAATCAAAAAATTAAAGAATGGACAATAATGACAGTAAACTCACAAATTCTAGCCACAATAATGCGGTTTTCAAAGCACTAGACTGGACTGCAGACAACCAAGGTGGACGCTTTGTAACGCTGATAGTAATCGATGGCGATTAAGGCCATGTCCTTCAACGCCACACGTATGAAGTTGCGTATTTCGGTCTCGGAAATGTAGGACATTAAAGTAAAATAGGACACTGTTAATAATGTGGGACATTGAGGTATTGAGTAAAAAGGTTCTCTCTTTATCGACGTGAAACACCTTCTCCTTATACTTCAGACATGTTTAAGAGGCTTCCGTTCATTGCTCTTTGGGTGAAGTTCTTAATACATCTTTCACGCTTTCTTCTCTGTAGACACCGAGTTTTGTCTCCCTTGCTGGAGTTAAGACCCCCCAAAATTTAAGCGTTTTAACTTTCATATTAAACAGATTTGTCGGTCAAGGTTGCTAGGGATCGGCTTGGCTCATCTTTGTTGTTATTGTTTATGTTTTTAGTTTAATTAGTTTTTTAAACTGATGAGCTGTGTCATGTTAAATTTACGTTAGGGCCTGTCATTTGATTAGGTTAAAGTTTTCTGCATGTATTTATAGATCATAAATTCATTTATTTCTTTAATTTATCTAGTAGTATGTGGTCAAAGCTAGTTAATCATCTTTGCAAACAGAGCACTGAGCTCGAAGACGTGTAATTGCTTCATTTCCTATCTACCAAAAATACTTTTATTAGGTACATTCGCTCAGTATACACATACGCCGCAATCCTGACCTTTACTTTCTCTCACACATCTTAGTCTAGTTCATTGAACATCAATTATAGACGAATGAACTGACAGACGTATAATGATTGATGCCTCAGCGTTTTCACCACTTTTCATTTCATATTTGGATTCTACATATTATAGATTATATTAATTAATTAATATTACCTACTGTTAAAAGAGCGATAAAGTCAATTATATATATGATAGTAACTGTACCCCTCCATCACATGTCATTTGTCCCCATAATGGGGCTATAGTGTTCACGACTCCATGACCGAACGTCTGTAATTATCGCACGAAGTGTGGAGAAAATGGCAGGTGTACGACAGCACAAGCTTCATTCATTCGTTCGATTAGCCGTCAGAGAACTATCATTAGTGTCTCTTTAGTCTCTAGGAGACCGATTGACTCCGCCTCTAAGAAAATGCATCGCATCCAGTTACCGCTTATCTTTTTATCGAGCGACCTCAATCAAATTATAGATGTTGCTGGTTTTATTATCCACTTAATTCAATTGCAAATAGCTTCTGCGGTTTGAAATGTATTTCTTTGAATGTGTTTTATATTGGAGATTTATTTATTTATTGCCGCCTTTATTCGTGTTGTTTAAATAAACTCTACCTACACGACACAATCTGTTGTTTAAATAACAAGTTTCGTGACTAAACATTAATAAAACACGAAGAAGAAAACAGTAAACAAATCTACTTAAGCTTTAAACTTCTTAAGCAACATAAAACTTCGCAATAACTTCCACAAAAGCGTCTACTTATCTGCTTAACGTGTGGCGCAAAGAAAACAAAATGAGTGAAAACAACTCGGCTTCATATCAATTAGCGCAGAGCAAACAATTACTTTCCGTCACTTGCGAGACACTCCAGACTTTGTTTTGTGGTTTACGCAACAGACACATAATCATGTTATTTGCGTAATCTGTTGCGACTCATTCATACGTGTCTACTTGTTATTTCTCTCGTCGTAAATCGACACCAAAATAGGGAAACCACATTGTAAACAACGAGCAGGGAAAGCAACAAGTCGCGGGGGCGGTGCGCCATCGCACCCGCACGACCTCTTCCGGCCTTTTACGACATCTACGATACCATCTATCCTTATCCACCACCCACGAGTTACGGATCAGGCCCACTGATGCGTAATAACCCCAATTTTCATATCAAACATATGAAGGCAACTCAGGAAATTGGCGGTCGCTTGAGCTCTGTCAAAGCACATTGCGTATCCACTTTTTCTGTGAATGCACTCATATAGTAACGCGTAGTATACAACCTATACTAAGAATGTGCACCGTACGCTTACTACGCCGTATTCGAAAGCTTTGCATACGAGAAAAACAAATATTGCTGTACCATTCGCATGTTGCACGGCCCGACACTGCGACAGAGAGTCATCGTTGTGTTTGTAGGGACGTTCCGCCGCCTGCGACGGCGGCAAGTCAGCGATCATCGTGCCGGCTAAAGGATTTGTTTTGGTGTCGAGCTCAAGCCGCGTGGCGACTCGGCACAGCGCGATGCACAGACTGGCGCGCAATTCGCCAGAAAGGGATGGGAAGCAACTCACGCATGCGCGAACACAGACGCGGGAAGCGATTTCTAGAAACGACTTCCGCAAATATTAACGTCATGGAGAGCCGCGAGACATGGCCCTTTGATTTTGCCGCTTTAGGAGGCATAACGAATTGCTTATAAATTAAATGGTGGTCATCTAATAAACCAGAAGACAATGATGTAGTCTAAACAAAAGCTTTCGGTGTAGTTAATGTAGTCTGCGCGGGGAAGCTAATTTGTGTGCCGGAGAAAATATTATTGTAAGAGAGCGTACTTATTCATGAGGAGATCGAAATTGGGGAACCGTTACATAAGACTGAGTTCACGTTCAGGGAACATAAACATTGGTCGCTTTTCCTTTATTTTTCTCTTTGTCTTTAGGGTCGGAAAACATGAACTACTATATAGTTCTTGTACTTAGAAAACGAACGAGCTTTCAAAGTTCACAGAAATAACAGGGCTTTCTTAAAATATTTTTTTTCCAATAAGCTTGATATACGAGTAAGTTACCAATACCGACGACTGAACTTGAGCTAAGCTTATGATATGCGTTCGTCAAGTTTTAACACGGTTTAGAACTTGATGAATAGTTCAATAGATCAAAACTTCAAAATGTTTCGGACATAATATTCTGAATTCTTGACTGTTAAAGTTGGTACCGAAATCAGGTTGAAATCAAGTATTTCGGTTTAAATAATCGTTGTTAGAAGCTTTAGTTACAGCCTAAACTTCCTCGAAAACCTAGTCGCTTCCAGTAATCGTTGTAACGATATTGGTCTTGGTATTACTACTACGGTCGGCGCCCTTGAAGGTTTAGTAAGGTCAAGATTTACTTTCAAATTGAATGATTTTGGGCGTCAGGTTTTAGAAGATAAGGGGAAGGATGGGTTGAGTGGAAGATATTATATAAGTAGTCGGAAAGTGGCTGAATATTGAGATGACAAAGAAAAATGAATGAAAACATGTTGCGCCGACCACAAATAAATTGGGTTTTGGCAGGACGATATTTTAATTTGTTTTTAGGGTTCCGTAGCCAAAGGGTAAAAACGGAACCCTATTACTAAGACTTCGCTGTCTGTCCGTCTGTCCGTCTGTCTGTCACCAGGCTGTATCTCATGAACCGTGACAGCTAGACAGTTGAAATTTTCACAGATGATGTATTTCTGTTGCCGCTATAACAACAAATACTAAAAACAGAATAAAAATAATATTTAAGGGGGGCTCCCATACAACAAACGTGATTTTTTATAATAATTGGTACGGAACCCTTCGTGCGCGAGTCCGACTCGCACTTGGCCGGTTTTTTACGTTTTGTCTAATTTTGTATAGATAAGGTACGGAACCCTTCGTGCGCGAGTCCAACTCGCACTTGGCTGGTTTTTTAACCACCAGGTGGCGCTAATAATCAGCTGGTGCAAGTATTACTAGTTTTAATATCTTCATTCAAACAAATTATGGGGTCGCTCATTTAAATTATACCTAAGTGCATATTACTTTGCACCTGGAAATTCTTGGTAATTGGTACAACTATTCTAATAAATAGAGTACGAATTTGAAATGTATTTTCTTTGTTCAGATAATTGAAATTAAATCGATTTATCTATACTAATATTATAAAGAGGTAATATTTGTTTGTAAGTTTGTAAGTTTGTATGTAGGGGGTAATCTCCGGAAGTAATGAACCAATTTTAAAAATTGTTTCACTGGTAGAAAGCTACATTATTCGTGAGTGCTATAGGCAATATTTTATTCCCGTACTCCCACGGGAACGGGAACTACGCGGGTGAAACCGCGGGACGTCAGCTAGTATTTATATAAGTTTACATCAAGTTTTTACCTCATACTGTTGGCGATTTTAGTCCCTACTTCATAAAATGAAATCTTTAAGTAACAAGCTCTTTGTTTATTAAAAAAAAAGGAAAAAGTCAAGATGGAAAATAAATTGACTTACTTGCTCCAGTTTTCTGCTTTCCCCACACGCGGGTTCCATTATAAATTCCTAGAGGAAACCTATTACTTATTAAATTACTTCGTATAAGAAAAGCCTGTTTAAGTAGCATATTAGGTCAAGGATGGAAAAGCTCGTGGCTAAATAATCACACTCGCACGGTTGGATCGAAGGTTAAGTTTCGCCTGCCGAGGTTGGTCCGTGGATGGGTGACCATCCATTATGTATGGAAACTCCTCCACGCCTCGGACGGCAAGCACATCAAGCCGTTGGTCTTGGCTGTAATTTGTAGGTTTTTGTCTGTTTTTTCAGTTATAGTCAGTGGGCCGAAAGTCTGACAACCAGCCTTATCAAGGGGTTGCTAGCAGTGGCGGGCAGTTGCTCCATGATAAATACTGATCAGCTGCATCCGGTTAGCATGGTAAGGAAAAGGCTAGGCCAATGATTAGGTCAAGGATGGTCTCGTGTCCCCAGAGTCGATTTCTTGACTAACTCAGCTCCATTATTAACTAGTTTCCAAGTTAAAATGTTCTTTGTTATGGCCACAATTTATTGCTAAACTTAGTAATTGGGATTAATAAAACAAACATAGGTTAAGGCGAAGTTGAGTCGTTGTCGGCCGCATGGGAATTTCGGACGGACGATAATAGTAATCATAAATTCGACACTTGGAACACCAGATTTTTTCGTTTTTATTGCTTTGTGGCATTGTTTTACACGGTTTTTGTTTTATAATTAAGTCGTTAAACATAATTATTATCACTGAGTGGAAAGAGTTTAATGACAACTTGCTTTTTGGTCAATCCAAAATCAAAATCAGAAGGGCATTTTAAATTTTAAACCACAAACTGCTTAAGCCTGACTTAAGCATTATGTAAGCCGTAGCAAAGTCAATCTGGGGTTCATGGACGGCTCAGATCTCAAGTGCGTATGCGGTGATTCTCCACAGACAATGGCCCACCTTCTATATTGCGCTGCATGCCCTGACACCTGTGCACTTGACCACCTTATGACTGCACCAGCGAGCGGAGTTCACTCAGCTGAATTTTGGAAGCTAAGAAGAAGACCACAAGTTAAATAAAAGCAGCAGTCAATAGCAGAAGACGTGGAAGTTAAAAGGCGAGTATCTGAGTCCTGAGCCGTAAATAAACAGCAACGAAGTGAAACATAAAGGTCTGTTAGACGTCGCACACACGCCAAGCGGATGCGATTTCAACGATAACATCTATATTAAGAAGGATAAGCGGGGGCAGTTTTTCACAATCCCCTTTAGATGATGTCTTGAATCTTGAAGGTCGTTCAGCATGACCGAGATCACTGATATTACCCTAATATAAGTGTAGTGGATGTTTTACGAGCCATTCAGGCCGACGGCCACGGAGATAATTTGCGTGAACGTGTGATAAAATCGCCGGGTCCTTATTTAAAGCCCGGTTCGGACGAGCTGGCCCATTGTGCTGTTTAAGCGACGGTTAAGTGGTGATTAGGAGGAGTACACATCTGTGATACAGGCCCAGATAAATATCAATAAGTAAACATGGGTTACGGTGTATTTATGGCTGAATACATGAGCGGAAAATGTTTTGGATTACACGTTTTAAGAGGAATAAAATAAAGTATGTTTTATCTGATTGCAAAGTACAAACTTGTTTGCTACTGCTAAAATAAAACTTACCTTGCGTTGACAGCTCAGTCAGTTGATCAATTTGAAAACCCAGCTTACCTGAAACAAAAATATAATATTCTATTTTAATAGAGCTCTTTTACAAATCCGAGTTAACGAACTGTAAGTGAGAATTTCAATAAAATAAATGGTGGTATAATAAAGAGCATCGCTTTAACTATCGGATAGAGCCACGGACATCGCCGGTTACGGGAATATTTGGTTTTATTTCCGATCCCGAACGGTAGAACGGACCGTGCCGTTTCGACGCAAAACGCTTAATTGAAAAATGCCTGTAGTTTTCAATCTCTTTTTGTGTTACCGATGGTATCTATGAACATTGTGTAAATCTTTTTTATTGGATAACGATAAACGGTGCAGAGACACAAAGATGTTTGCTGCATATGAAATAGTGTTGTTCGATTGTTTGTCTATTTTTGTGTTTTTTTTTTAAATAAACAAATAGCTAAACTTATACTGTCACTTACGGGATATATTCTAAGATTATTCACTATTTTGAGCTCCCAATATTTCGACGCTGTCGCAAGCGCCGTGAGAAAGAGGGTCAGATTTGTTTGCAACAAACAATTTAATTACCATCCACCCGCATTCTCCAGTCATCCCGCGATCATGGCGCTAGCAACGGCGTCGATATCGGGAGCTCAAAATATTGAATAATAACGGAAGATATCCCGTACCTAAGTGACATTACAAGTTTAGTTTTAAGCCTGAAAGCTTAAAACGGTGTTTAAACAAATGACTATTAGTAACGCACAAAATATATATGCAATTCATAATTGACTTGTTTTTATGAGTAAAAAAATAAAAAAACTTTTTGCAAAAAAAATAAAACCGACTTCAAAACACAAAAAAGTGAAAAATAACTTTAGCTTCAGAAGTCGGTGACCTTTTTTGATTCATTTAGTTTTTTTTTGTCACCGACTTCTGAAGCTAAAGTTATTTTTCACTTTTTTGTGTTTTGAAGTCGGTTTTTTTTTTTTTTGCAAAAAGTTTTTTTATTTTTCCATTTTTAGTCGTAATAGCCTATACAAATATATGCTATGCATTTATTTTACATTGTTAACAATACATGTCATGGTAATAGGCTTATCCCCAATAAATGGAACTTAACATATCTAAACTGTCGAAATTTACGTGTATTGTACACATCTGCGTACCCCTCAGAGCATACAGGCGTGATGTTACGTCATGATGTTGTATAAACAATAAACATCCAAGCGATTGCAAAAATCACGACCGATTTACCGTCTAGTTTTGAAGAGTTCCATTGTATATCTCCGAAGACCAGCATCAGATCTTCACCAAATTTAAATGCGACCATCTTAGGAGTATACTCTTTCAAATAAAAAAATAATTTTGAAAATCACTCCACAAATGCAGGAGAAATCGGTGAACATACATGAAATTATACCACACGACTGAAGTAAAAATATTCATAAAATGAAAACTACTGGGCCAAACTATGTAAAATTTTTATGGGACCAAATGGCAACTATTCCGCATCAAACTAAAAAAGAATCACGTAAATCGGATCATAAATCTCAGCGTAATCGGTGTACATACATAAAAAAAAAAAAAAAAAAAAAAAAAAAAAAAACCGATCGAATTGAGAACCTCCTCCTTTTTGGAAGTCGGTTAAAAAGATAAGACACTGGATAGATACTGGTCGGATTTTGATTAAGGTTCTTAGAGCAACCAAATGTATTGATTAAATTAAATTGTCAAGTTCGAAAACCCTACACAAGGTTCAAGTAAACAAAATACTCAACAATAGATAAACATCAATATGTGCTATCCAGACGAATAAAAATCAGTATATAAAGAAAGCATTTCTTAGAACCAACCAAATTGTATACGTAGAACAAAGGTTGTATCGTCCCTGAAACTCCATAAAGCAGAAAGTATGACCCGAATTTCGGCAATGTTTGTTTAGGGCGGCCCTGTCTCGGGAACTTAGACCATTATTCAGGATTCTGTCGGTAAATGATACATGTCGAGTGTGAACGGCTTTTTATTACCGATATCAATGATTAAACTTATTTGTAAAACCCAAGATTTATTTATACCTACATTTATTGGCGTCATTTAAAGATATTAATCAGATTGTTGTTGATATTAATGCGTTCGTAATACCGTCGTACTTTAGCCGAAAGTCTAAATGTGGATATTAATTTTCCTTCCTTTTGGCATATTGCCCGTCGCAATTCACTCTACATAGCCGTATTAATAAAATGTTTTAGTACATATTTTTTTCATGATCTTAATATACTATACTATTATAAAATGCGAATGTTTGTAAGGATTGATGTTTATTGTTACTCTCTAACGCAAAAACTGATTTGAATGAAATTTGGCACACAGATTAGTTATAGCCTGGATTAACACATTTGATCTTTTGCATCCTGGTAGTACCATCCCGTGGACCAATAACCAAACTCTACGTGGGCCACAGCCACAGGCCTAAGCTAGATATTATAAGATACACTGAGGATTATCTTGGTGTGGACAAGGCGCGGGCCAGTTATGTAATTAGTTGACTATTAGTTGCCCTTTCTATTACCTACGTCAATTAAGGCGAGATCCTTGTTCGCTCCTATTTGCTACTAATTAATTTATATGAACTCTGTAGCAATGCGAGGCATTTAAAACAATCTGACATTCCTATCGCGTTGTAGACTACGCTATTTAACTGGTCATTATGAACTGGGAACGGCAGGCCGCCAGCGCAAACAGTATTAAATCAAAACACTAGGTCAAACTGAATTCGCCTGAAATTTACTAAAACGTACGGAATACCAGAGCCGCTGTGCTAGCTGTTTTATAAAGCTGACAATTCGACATATACTTATTTAAAAAAAATACAAAATTATAGAATTGTCGTGCTTAGTCTGTTTTATAAAAGTGACATAATATGTCAAAAAGCGATAGGTGAAATCTTGACATACTTGTCGTTTAAAAACGCGTTTTATAAAACTCGACATAAGTATGTCAAAAAACCACAGTTAAATTTTTCCTGACAAAAAATTGTCGGTGACAATTAAGTCGACTTTTGACATTGTATTTGCAAATGATTTTGTTTTATGAAGCTAAATGAGGGTAAAATAGAAAAAAATATTATCAAAGTAAAATAATGAATTGACAATCACTAGTGCAACTTCGATTGTTTGTACACAACGTCTCATATTTTTATTATTATTCTTTTAATCCTTATAGAAACACTTTCTTAACCAACATCAAATCACTTCAATCAATCTCACCTTCAACATTCAAAATCAGCAACGCTCCTGTCAGAATTGTCGGACAATTCTACTTTTATGTCAATACGTCATGACAATAAATTGTGTGTTTTATAAAGCAGATTTGACAAGTTTTTCACGACAAATTGTCACCAGTCGCTCAAAAAGTTTTATAAAACAGAAAAATGTCGGATTGTCGCGACTATTTGTGAAATTTGTGTCGCGAACATTTGTGAATTTCCCACCATGACATTTATGTCGCCCGTAAGTTTTATAAAACAGAAAAAATGTAAAATTTTCACTTTTTGACATATATCGACTTGTCGGATTGTCAGCTTTATAAAACAGGGTCCAGAGCCTACCCTGTGGTTTTTTGACACGTATCAAAATATGAAAACAATACGCCGCAGTGTAATCCATATTAAACAATCACAGCGGAGTGAAAGCGGACAACGTTCGCCACAATATTAAAATTTGCCATTGTGCTGCACTGGCGGTGTGTCGGTACACATTTTTGGCGATCCCATGTAATGGGCCACGTAAATACGAGTGCGAGCGACAGCCCACCAATTACAAAATCATTAATAAACACCCCGAAATATGAAGTGGTGAAATAATAAAGTCGGAACGAGTCGCCGCGCAAATTGTCGGTTACCAGCCGTTGCTTGCGATTTATTCATAAAAGTAAATTGGCCACGTGTACCCAATGTTGGTTTATTGGATAGCCTCGCCACGGTAAAGGGTATTATTATTAAAATATTGATCCTTTTTAGGGGAACTGCTGTTCAAGGAGCGGAGATATTAGATCATTTCGGTGATATAGCACTGAATCGTGATACCGTTTAGTCACTACGCAATTGTTATTTTGAATTTAAGACATTGGTTCTTGGAAATATGATTTTTCGGGATTCCAGATATTGGTTCTTAGAATAAACCAAACAACAACTTATTTTTATAAACTATACAGAAGGTTAAATTCTAAGAGGACTATTGATGAATAACAGCCTTTGTGTGTGTGTGTGGTGAAAGTAACTAAAGACTGATTTTTATTCTTCTTTTTCTTCTTGATGTAATCTTTTACTTATTACGTGATTTAAATACTATAAGTATTTAAATAACATATGAATCAAACCAATTACCATTATGAAGTTACTTTTACATAAACGAATACCAATACATATTAGCTTTTAGTTGTGCCTATCTATTATTTTCGATATCCTCCGAAGGCTAAGGTGTCTATAGATAAAAGGGTTTCATCTGTCTCTATATTTTAGAAGTTAAGAGAGAAGAAACTCCGGACAGATGAAGAAGTCTTCTTACTCTCCTGACCTATAGCCATGGAATTAATGGGTTTATCTACTTAGCTGTGAACCATATGCAAACTAATTGAATAAGTTAAACACGAACAATATCAAACAGAATACATTTAGTAAACTTGCTCAGTGTAACATTGATTAATTTAGCCAGCTGTTAGGCATCTCACGGTTACATTAGTTGAACGATTTATGGGTATACAGAACTAATGCTCCGTAGCTATACGTATGGGTAATAATGCTTTTGGGATAAAATCAGGTAAAAATCTAGTACAAATTGTACTGTGTAGGTACTAACAAAAAAAACCGGCCAAGTGAGAGTTGAACTCGCGTGGAGAGGGTTCCGTACAATGCCAAGTCTTATACTGAGTGCATCACTTTATTTTCAATAGATAGAATTCTTATAGGTTTTCCTGTATTCTACAAGCAATTAACTATATTTTATATTTTTTCAAAATTTTAGGCTTAGTAGTTTCGAGATCCAAGTAACACAGGAAGCATTATAACAAAGGAATAGTAAACTTATTTAGAACTTAAGGTCCGTATAAACTCTTATTTGAGTTCACCAAGCATCTTGACGCTTTATATTGGTATTTCAAAACCATTATGATGCTTTACGATGCATAACGGTTGCATAATGGCATATGAAAATGCTTTTGTAAAGCCTTTAGTTTGAGTGCAGCAAACCACAAGGCAGCTGTATAGCTTTCAGCTGTTTTTAGTGCGTTTGGATCTACAATAGCATTTTTAAGTAGTACGATAATGCCTATTGCCGCTTAATAGCATAAACTTGTACCATTATAATGCACCTTAAATCCGTTATACAGCTTTGAGCTGTTTTTAGTGCCCTTTGTTGTGTAATAGCACTATTAAGCGGTAAGTAAAAGCCTAGTACCGCTGAACAGCATCAACGTGAATCAATGTAATGCTTGCATTTATAGAGTTCAACTGAGTTCTGTTGTACAGCTATCAGGTATTTAATCAAATACACGTGAGTTATTGTAAAGCGTAAAGCTGTATATACATTCATTTCACTGTATTCGTAAAACCATTTGTCGGCCATTTTGGGGAAAAGCACATATTATATGATCAACAAAACAACAGCCATTTTTAGGGTGGATTTTTTTATTTTCATTTCTTCTTGATTTTGAACTACGGTCGTCCGGGGTCCAACCATGCCTATGTCATTCGAATCTGTGTCTGATTTTTCTCCATTACAGATAATTCAAGTCTACTGGTATACCGGTGAACCCATATAGAGCTACTTTATAGACAATGGTATTACAGTGGCACATCAAAAGTCTTTTCTCTGGCCTCTAGCTTAATAATTGTTCACGTGTGAGTATTGATACTACCGGTGGCATTAATTAGCCTTTTTAAGGGCTCATCTGGCTGCTATAGATCGACACCATTTTGCAAATATTTTATAACCAAAAAATATTATCATTTGGACCTATTTTTAAAAGCAATAGACCTATATCATAATAAAATAACTTTATTTAATACTGCTCAACCAATACTATTATGTTAATTATGCAAAATTCGTTCTATACTAGGAATACACAATTGTTTTGGGCATTTCACACATATTTTTATGTCACATTTTATATGAAAACCATAAAATAACGAAGGCGCGTGAAAAATTTCAATGAAACTTATATAGACATTTACAGTAAACTACATTGCGAATAATATTTACAGGCATAAAATAAGAAAAGAGTCAAAAACGTATCCAGGATTATAATTTTTGTTTTGATGCAAACAAATATGGTGTCATTCACTCAGTTTTGACCGTCTTCGTCCATAATATATTGCTTGACATAGTTAATTGTATTATAACATTTGTACCGTAGTATTAGAGATGTTTTTGCAATGATGTAGGGTTTATTTAAGTTCTAAATGTGAGCACTTAGATAGCCTCAATCATTCTTTTAGAACAATCTAATGCTAGTCTAATGCTTTTGTAATGCAATTAACATCTTCATTATCAATAATATTGCTAATATAATGTTTCTGTAATGCGATTGGCAACTTCATTGACCGTAATAATGTTTCTATAATGCGATTCGCAACTTATTTGGTCACACTAATGCTAATGTAATGCGCCTGTAATGCAATTAAACAACTAATTGTGAACTTATTTATGATCTAAAGCCGTATAATTTGTGCCCAAATAAGCATTACAGTAGCCGTATAAACGTTTGTAATGCTATCATAGAACTAATTCAAAATGCGAAAACGATACAGAAATGCTGTAAGTCGGCCGATATACTGCTTTGATGTGTTACTTGGGGGGGGCAATGGTCAATTTTCGTCTTTTTTCATGAATAAAATCAAAACTTTTTATTTCACAATAATAAAAAAAATATATTTGAGATCCTCATAACGACCCCTTTCATTTGATATATGATATGACACAGTAAGGGTTGCAAAACTTTTATTTTTAATTTCCTAATTTGTCCGAAAAGGGTTCCGTTTTTTTTTCATTTTTTGTACGGAACCCTAAAAGTACCACTGTAACAGTTGTGTTATGTAACCAGAAGGGAGTAGGGTTTGCTCGTGACTAAATAATAACAGCCACTCGGGTAGATCTTCAGGTTAAGCCGCGCTTGCTTGGGTTGGTCCGTAGATGGATGACAACCATTACATACCGAGTTTCCTCCATGCCTCGGAAAACGCGTTAAGCCGTTGGTCTCGGCTGTCAATGTAGATCTTTGACAGTGGTTACAGGTAGTCAGTGGTCAGTGGTAATCAGTGGCAGGTGTCTGACAAGTGTCTTATCCAAAGGGTATCATATTGGCCTGTGGACGGAGAGCTATGGGCTAGCTCGCCGTCCGTCTGTCTCATGACGAAAGGCCGTGTCGACGACGCAGGAGTGTTCCACGCGCGTTTCAAAGAGAGTCAGCAAAAGGAAGGGGTCCGCAAGGGCCGATGCCTGCCGGATCTGCGGGACTGTTCGAAAGAGATACCGTGGCCCCGGAACACAAACGATGAAGGAACATGGATGGGTTTTAGTCAGTAAAAGTCTGACACTCTTTCCTGCTCCGTCCAGAGCGGGAGGAGTCATTTGATGATTTCATATCCGAAAAAAAAATTGCTCTATTCACTATAATTTCTGTTTTTACGATCTTTAAACTTCTTAAACTTCACCATTCAAATCCACACCTTCAAAAACCGTTGTCAAGTATAAAAATACAGCACCGACAGAGTAAGAGAGCATTAGTTGCTTATCGTCCGTTCTATGAATCACTTGAATAAACCGATTTCCTCTTAATGGCACTCCTACGCACTCCGTGTTAGAGATTTACACCTAACTCGTTATCGCTTTTACTGTTTTTTTTCTAGTTATCGTAAAGATCTTTGCCTACCTTATAAATAAATATAATAAAAGGATATAACGAAACAAATATTTGCATGGTGAGTATTTACATAGATATTATGTCTTGAGTTGTAAATAATACTTTGTTTGATGTTAAGAATATGTAATAAGATGATTCATGAATGATGACAGAAAACAACTACGATTTAAAAAGGAATATTTGAGTAAAACATAAACATCATAATATCACGCTTGTAATCCCCGGAGTGTTAGGCAGAGGTGTACCTAATAGTACACGCACTTCGCCAGTTATGTTTAAGTCCTATGTAATGGGGTGCGAGCCTATTGACATCAAAGGTGCAAATCCAGACTGCGTGGCTGCTACTGAGAAATCCTTAATGGAAAAACCTATTAACAATTTGCCTGCCCCGGGAATCGAACCTAGGACCTCATGCTCAGCAGTCACGATGGCGACCACTAGACCAACGAGGCAGTCAGATCAGTTTATTTGAGTAAAAGAGATTGAAAAATTAAGAGTAGTATCTAAAGAATGCTACACGATAGAAAAAGAAGCTATTATATGCTTAGGTTGAGTTATGCTATGCTTAGCCAACAAATCAAACATAAATGGTGTAAAATACCTCTTAACGAAGCCGGAAGGCACTTTTTGTCCCCGTCATTGCGATCATTTTTTTGTTCTACACCATACCTGGGAGGGACCTTCTAGTTACGGAGATATTGGGCGTCAAAGTTTCAACTTTTTGACAAGTTTTTAATGTAAGATTTTTACTTTAAACACCTCTATGACCCACGTACTCTTCAATCCATCTATCAGCACAATGTTTTGAATGCGTTACATTGAGTTCTACCACAAAACATGATTATTCACCTCAAAAAAAAAAAAGTATTTTCCCAGCAATAATTTTTGCGTAAAGTTATATTAGTTTGATGTACAGAATACTTGGTTGATATTGGTTACTTGGCTTCGTGATAAGGTTGTTTACACCCTGTATTATATTATAAACGTTTGATATCCAATTTTTTCTGCAATATATATTAATTATTCCCTTCTCTGCATCCATCATTCTCAGAGCAAAGGGTAAGAGTAACAGTATTATGATAATCTAAACGAAAGATTCCACGGACAGGATAACAAAACAAAGTCGCATCGAGACATGTTCTCGGAACAAACTGTGTTTGTAAATGTGAGAAATGCGAAATCTGTTTTGAGACACAATAGAGTAAACTAAAGCATAAATTATTTGGTATTTTCAAAGCGCAGTCTTGTCATTATGTATTTTTACTACTATGTCCACAAAATCAATTCCCTTGCAGACATCGCTGCCAATTTATGGTAACAAGTTTCAGTTTTACGATTTCTAAAAACAACGGTACAACGTAATCATGTTATTTTCTTAGAGTCTATTTCAAACAGATATTTGCAAATATTTTTCTATATTGATTCTATGGAAGTGGTTTTATGGGTTACTAGAAATGTCACCGTCGTGAATAGGTTTAAATTCCAATAGCTGTTTTTATGAATGGATCTATTTCTTATTTACTATAGTACCCTTCGTCTAAAATACGTGAGTATTCATACCGACTAGGGAACCCTTCTCTGTGAGTAATCTAATAATCTACTACGCACCCAGCCGTTTTTTATAAACACTAGCGGACGTCACGCGGTTCCATCCGCGTAGTTCCCGTTCCCGTGGGAGTACGGGGATAAAATATAGCTTATGTTACTCAGTAAAGATGTGGCTTTCTAATGGTGAAAGAATTTTAAAATCGGCGCAGTAGTTTCTGAGTTTATTCATTACAAACATACACACACACACACACAAATACAAAAATATAAATCTTTCCTCTTTATAATATTAGTGTAGATAACTTAACATCACACCTGTAATTCCTGGAGAACACTACTACTACAACAGCCCATAACGTCCACTGCTGGACATAAGCCTCTCCCATAATGGGAGGTATTTGCCGTAATCTCCACGCTTGGCAGGCGGAATGGAGATCGCAGTGATGAAAGACTAACAGAAAACACTGCTGCCCATTCTCTGGTCTACGGAGGCGCAAGGTGTTCTGCCTCAGACATTAGTCGCCTTATACGACACCCGTGAGTGTAATGGGTTGGTTCTATTCTACTCTGCCGGATACCACACGGCCGACCGGAGAACACCAGAATCTATTGCCTAGAACCTAACAACCGGGCAAAAATCCAGACTCCGCGGCTGCTACCGAGACATTCCTGATAAAAAAAACCTAATAATACATTGCCCGACCCGGGAATCGAACACAGGACCTCTTGCTCGGCAGTCACGCTTGCGACTACTAGTCCAACGAGGTAGTAAATACAATAAACGTAAAATAAAGGTTATGAATACATCTAAAAACAAATTGAATTTTCAGACCGAAAAAATATTTTTATTCTTCCAAAAATATTGTTGCAGTCACGTTCACTGTTTTTAACAAAGTGTCCAAAATAAAATGGTACCTATTGAAACGGTCGATGTTTTCCATTGGATTTTAGGTTGAATCAAAACGTTTCAAAGTATTTCAATGTGAACAACACGTTTAATAAATTTTTACGTTTTTCTGTTTGGAATCTGATCGTAAGGTTTTATTAACGAATGTTTTAGTTAAAAAAAATCAGGCTGCACTGCATTGATTTGTTTGATATTGCGTAGGATAAAGTCTTGTATAAAGTGTCGTAGGATTTTAAAACTTTTTTCAGTAGGATCATTATAAAATATTTTACGGGTATACCTAACTATAAAACAATTTTGATTATTACATTTTTAAAGGCGATCAACGTTTTTTTATAAAATACGTACCTGCAAAAAACCGATCGATACTTTGATCTTGTATTCCGGCTTACCGCGTATGTGTATAATTGCGTGTAATTAGACAGATAAATATCCGATAGCACTGGCTTCAATTTAATCAGATAAGAAGTTTTTATTCCATTCAATATCCTACTTTAATAAGTAGTCAGCGATGATAACGAGGCAGAATACTCATCATTACCACATAATTATTACAACCAATACATTTGCATAGCTCGAGGGTACTTTTAAATTACACAAGGACTTAACTGCCATTTCCACCACGCTTACAAAAGAAACCTTTTGAAACATAATTTCAAAGATAGTTTTCATTTGCTGCATACAGAATACAGATGCTCAGAGATTTTACCCGAGCATACCGTATTCATGGCTACTCACATTTCCGTCGCAAATTTACCACGTTTGCTGAAAATAATTAATAAAGTCTCGTTGCCTTTCCAAGTTCTAGTTTATTTGTCGGTCGGCCAACCGGTTAATTACAGTTTTATGTTTAAAATTTTTATATCCAATAAAATGTTCTTAGTTTTATTTTTCTAAGAATTTTCCCAGCAAACATTCCAAGTTATTTCGACTTTATATTTTTATACTTTTGTAAGTAGAACGGTAAAAGTTTGAGCTTTTGTTGAGAATAAGTATGTCTTATAAGAAGGAAAGAACTTATGGAATTTAGTCTAGTCTAGTTCAACAAAGCGTGTATTTAAGTAATTTCAACTGCGTAGTAAAACTCGAGTAAAAACAACCTTTCTTTTATATCTAGACTAATTTTGAATACAATGACGAAGACAAAGCGCCTTGTTTTTTGCTGAAACACATTATACGAGGTGCAGAGTGATAATACCCACTAACAATGAAATAAGAGTCCCAAAAAAGCATTTCATTTTGTCGTTCACAGTGAAGAGACGACGAAAACAAGACAGGGAAAATAAATAATGAAGCCCAATTAACTAAGAAAAGAGCGAATACAATGGATTAGGGATTCTGGATGAGCTACGGCGAAAAATACTGTACGGTTTTCTCCTTAATATCGTACATACGTAGCAAGTAGCAATGCAAAGTTTTGAGGGTCAATTTATTAAAATTAACTGCTGATATTATAATAAGCGCGATAGCAAATAGTAAATATTCGAAGTATGTATATTTTATAAATGGTATTAAATGTTTCTAGTACTCTTTTCTAAAAGAGGCAATACTAAAATTGTTCATTAAAACTGTTCATTTAACACTTTAAGCACGGCACAGCAGAAGCAATTTTAATAAAAGGTTTCAGCAGTCTATATTAATTTGTACTGTTCATTTAGTATTACCTACAGTATTTCTGTGCTTCATAGAATCAACAACTTTATTTGAATCAGTCGTAAAGGTAATCAACTATCGTCGGACATCATCATTGTCATTGTCATCATCATTTGACATTTTCAATATTAATTAATGTATAATTGCAATAATTCTAAGTGTGACATCTTAATTTGTAACTATTTTTAGATTCTTAACAATTTTTATAATTTTTGCGTGCCTATTTTTAGGCAGAATATACAAGGCTCACTCCTTCCTACTCCACCTGTATTTTAATGTAACCTACATTCATTGCAAATAAATGATTTGATTTGATTTTTTTTTTCGGAGTTCATTAACGGCCATTTTCAATAACTTACTGTTCGGTTTCGGAAGGTTGCTATCTCTGTCTGTTTGACATGTTGCTAATAAACGGTTACAAACAAAACGTCACAGAAAAACTATCTTTGATTTTTCTGTGAACGAAGTGACAGGTAGATGACGCGGATAGGATATTTCAAGCTAACTTGGTTTATAGAAACATCGATAGCTGCAAGACGTGGCATATTAAGGGCTATATATCCCTCAAATGGCTTAGCATGATCCTCCGTTACGCCTAAAATACTGCAGCATTAATTTTGAAATAAATATAATATGGTAAACTTGAGGATTAATGCTAAGTCCTATGTGTGTCGAAAACACTATTTCATAAACTTTTCTCGATAGAAAAAAAATCCAAAGTTACCTTCAAAGCCAACAATAAACCGCTGGTATTCAAAAAGTACTTCAAATTAGATCATGAAACTTTGCATACTAACTGAACTAACTATAAAGCACATAAAGCAGGTGTGTTTTATTTTTTTAGTCTAATCAATAGATTTTTTGTAAATCGAAAAAAAACACTCATTTCGCACTATTTGGCCGCAGTGAATGACGTAACAACCGCTTTGTAGTGCAAGCTGATTAGAACTTTATTCTAAAAGTATTTCAAACGAAGTTTTAACCACCACAAATAGAGTTGCTAATGTTATGGTTAGAAGGGCCTTAACTTACAGTTATACGTAAGTAAGTTATAAGTCTATCATGAAGAGTTTACCAAAAATCTTCTCAGATTTTATTCGGTGCTGCGAACTGGCGGGCAGATTTCGCTTCTAGTAAAAATTATCGTGTATCTGTGTCGGTCTCCGTGGCCTGTGTCCGAGATATTTTGTTGACGTAACTCGGATGCCTGTCTTTGTGCCTAATTTGTACTTGCACAGGCTTCTGCTTTAAATAATAAAACTCAATTACTTTCTGCACTATTTTTTGAAAATACTCGTGCTCGTGAAGCTTTTTCTTTGTTTTTAGCGTTATGTTATTTTGGTGTTGTGTTTTCTGGAAGCATGTCCCTTGTAAAAGCTTTATGGTAAGTACGAAAATACATTGTACCAAATACTTTGGATTCGCAATTAAACCACAGTAATATTATAATACAGTACTCCAACTTCATAGAAACGGACGGAACGCGATCTATACCTACGCGCGTCGATCTTGGGGTGCGCTTGGGGCGCAGACAGTCACGGCTGTACCGCAGTGTCGAACGGACGGTGTGTTGTTTTTTTAACAATAACCGCGCGATTTTTTCTCTAAAAATCAGTTAATATGACGAGTAGGAAATATTGTGCTGTTTTTTGGTTGTATTAATTCGTCAATAGCGCATCCAGACATAAGATTTTTTAAATTACCTGGAAACTCTGAAAGGTAAGACTATAAAATAATTTTACTTACTAGTAGGTAGGTACCATGAGCTCGGACGAAATCTGCTCATTTTTAAAACAAAAGCCCTTGCACACGATCTCCACTGTTTACCACCCTTAACGAATCATCGACACGAAGAAAAAGAATTATTGGTCTTATTTATTTGTTTTTTTTTTTATAAAGTATATATATATTTTTTTATTTCATTAACAAAAACAAGGGGTCAGATGCTGCGATGCTATTGGTTGATTAGCGGCCGAATGGTGCAAGCAAAAAGAGTCGTAGTGGTGGTGAGATTTCGTCCGAGCTCATAGTACATAATGTGTGTCTTTTTAATGGATAAGTATTTCCTTTTATCTCACGAAAAAAAGGTGTTTGGATTAATAAATAAAGCGAATAGAGTAACGGAAAGTTATTGAGACGAGTGAAATAGGTAGTTATATGCGGTTCTGAATGAATCATGATACGGTAGGTACCTACCTACTTACGCTTGTGTTAAAACTTCGGTGCCTATACTTTAAAATTAAACAATAAAGCATTTCGTACGAGTCAGTCGAGGCGCAAATATTTTTCGGTCGCAAATTTATAAGCCCGATTTGTTTTTCAAACAAAAACATGTTTTTTTAATTAAATCTACCAATTAAAAAAAAAACAAACCAAAAAACAACACGCATTTTTATTGAACACTTCCTATTCAATATACAAAGTATTTCATTTATTTATATAAAAAGGATATTTACAATCACAAAACTAAATAGAAACAGAAAGTAGGCAAATGTAATTAAAATGCTGGAGACGGGCAGCCCTAACGCATGTTTACGTACCGCGCGGCTGTAGGCATTTATTTCTATCATGCGGCCGAGTTAAAGTACTGTATCATAATATTACCGTGATTAAACGCAGCTAGCTAGGACTGAGATATTTATAATCTTTAAGCTTAAGCTAAATTAAA
Organism: Xestia xanthographa; assembly: GCA_905147715.2. Classification (NCBI taxonomy): domain Eukaryota; kingdom Metazoa; phylum Arthropoda; class Insecta; order Lepidoptera; family Noctuidae; genus Xestia; species Xestia xanthographa. The sequence goes on from LR990657.1 coordinate 14,628,142, forward strand.
TAATGCTTGTAACAGGATTTAAATGGGGCAATAATATTGATCCTATTTCCATGTAGGTGCCGTGTTGGTTATCGGTAATCCAATAACCAACAAGATGATGTAACATGAGCATGTAGTTGACGTCTTATATACGTACACCTATATTCGATTTGGTATATAATATATGCTTTAAGGAGAAACAGCAATTTCTGCAAATGGCCTTTACATAGTTACCGAGAATCAAGCTCTATGATTATTAGACCACCGGGTACTAGGCGCACAGATATTCACAGGAGATAGTAATTGAATCATCTCTTTGAAGATCCAATAATACAGACAGCTGAGTATCTACCTGTATTATTAGTATCTCCTGTGATAATATAACGAACAGTTTACCAGGAACTAATTATGGGTTAGTGGTCTCTGTCCATAGAATTACTGGTCAATCGACTAATGACGATTGTAATTGGATATGTATTGCATTCCGCATATTGATATCGGCTTGAGGGATTACTGCGTCTGCATAGCAAATGATGTGTGCGTAACGGTGGCTGATTATAATGTTAATTTAAGTGCGGCAATCGAGGGGAATAAGTTATGGCTTGAATGTAACTTGGAGGGTTCCAACTATTTTACACGTTTTTAGGGTTCCGTACCCAAAGGGTAAAAACGGAACCCTATTACTAAGACTTCGCTGTCTGTCCGTCTGTCTGTCACCAGGCTGTATCTCATGAACCGTGACAGCTAGACAGTTGAAATTTTCACAGATGATGTATTTCTGTTGCCGCTATAACAACAAATACTAAAAACAGAAATAAATCAATATTTAAGGGGGGCTCCCATACAACAAACGTGATTTTTTTGCAGGTTTGTCTAATGTTTTTAAATAATGGTACGGAACCCTTCGTGCGCGAGTCCGACTCGCACTTGGCCGGTTTTTTAAATAAAATGTTATAACTTTATCGTCGTCGAGGTAGACCGCAGCGAAGGTGGTGTTACGATCTGGACACCGCATATATATGATACCGCACAGGACAGAGAGGTTTGGAACGAGAAAGGGGAGGCCCTTGGCCAGCAGTGGGACAGTCAAACAGGCTAACAAAACAAAAAAAACTTTTACTTATACACCTCGACAACCTCCGTACTACCACGGCCCTAACGCATGTTTACGTACCGCGCGGCTGTAGGCATTTATTTCTATCATGCGGCCGAGTTACACTACTGTATCATAATATTACCGTAGTACTACTCAATGCATCCATCAGCACAATGTTTTGTGTGCGTGACAATGAGTCCATGATGAGACAATGAGTAAAACGTGATTTTTAATCCCAAAAAAAAACACAGTTTCACTTGAATTTACTTAGTTTCATGAACAGTATGCTGTTGTGACGGCTTTTTGAGAGGTCCGTTTACATCCTGTAAATGTAAATTCAGATGTCGCCATGGTTATGTTTAAAAGTGGATTATGTTGCATCCCACGGTGTGAAATTATATTTCGGCTCTTGACTCGAATTCTTTTAGGACAATCTACCTAGTTTACAAATATAGTGTAATATGCGGATAGCTTTATGGGCTATATATCCCTCAAATGGCTTAGCATGAACCTCCGTTACGCCTAAAATACTGCAGCATTAATTTTGAAATAAATATATGGTAAAGGGTCCGATGTGTGACGAAAACACGATTCCATAAACTTTTCTCGATAGAAAAAAATTCCAAAGTTACCTCCAAATCGAACAATAAACCGCTGGTCTTCTATTATATATCTTAAAAGTACTTCAAATTAGATCATGAAACTTTGCATACTAAATGAACTAACTATAAAGCAGGTCTTATGTGTTTTATTTTTTTAGTCCAATCAATAGATTTTTTGTAAATCGCAAAAAACCACTCATTTCACACTATTCGGCCGCAGTGACTGACGTAACAACCGCTTTGTAGTGCAAGCTGGTTAGAACTTTATTCTAACAGTATTTCAAACGAAGTTTGAACCACCACAAATAGAGTTGCTAATTTTAGGGTTAGAAGGGCCTTAAGGCATTGTGGGTTAACATGAGTGAGTTATAATTATTTAGAGTTAATACCTACTTTGCAGTTACTGATTCATGTCATCATCATCTTAACATAGTCTCCATCCCATGAAACATCAATCTGCTCTTTAGCATACCACCCAAGAACAACTAACAAGAAACACAAAAAGCTTTATGTAATAAACAAAAACAAAGTCATACGCATACCATCTTGTTAGCCGTCCAATCAGTTCCGTCCGACCACCAGCTACATCTGTACTAACAGACCCGGCAATACTCCAAATAACGGTATTATCGTGTTAAGAACAAAACAAAGCTATTCTATTATCTCCGAGGTAATCACGAGACGGCCCGAGTATTCCCGAACCATAATTCCGTCCAATAATCCTTCACGATGAAGAGTTGAATAAGGCTGACGTGTTATGGCATATTCCAGAGCGTCGTTTCCTTAATAATTTGTCTCAAAGTTGAGGCTGACGGGTTCTACCGTTGGCTTTCGAACTTGTGTCACTTTGAATTTAGAAGTCTTTCATTGGCCAGCTACAAAACATGGCGACATTAATGTTCTTCGTTCAAAATTCAGTTTATAGAAAAATAACGACTTCATTTTGTTGAATCGAAACGATCAGACTCTTTGTATTGGATTTCAAAGAGCAAATGCGATTGGTTCTCCCTCTCCCCGTGGGACTTAATTCCATCATTGACAATCTGTGCCGTGGCTGTATAACATCAAACCTCTTCCTCTTTATATCACAAGTGTAACGCTTACGTCATCATTGTTATCTTTAGTGTGTAATCTGATTTTGATTAGTATCTTATGTGTATAAATCGCCCAATTTAACCTAAGCCTTTGTAGTGGCGCTGCTTCTCAACTCCCAAAGCAATAACATGGAAAATTCACTAGATATAATTTAGTTTCCTAATTTGCCGCCTGTCAAAATATACTGGGCATGATGTGTGTTATAAATTGCGTGATGTAATTTTTGCTTAGGGATTTTTTCGCCACACAATGTTTTTGCTCTCGTCAGTTAGAATTTTTTGTGACCAACTACTTATTTTGTGTGGGATTTTGGTGGAAATAACGATTACGGTCTTATTTGACGGTAGAAATCACTTTGTTTTGGTTCGTGGGAATATTTAAGTCATAAATTATTAGTGATCTTTTGTAATTTAATCGCATAAAAATATTCAACCATCGAACATTTGTGTCCATTATGATGTCTGCTGTCTGTGTCGTGCTGTAGTGTGTAATTTTAGTCTACTGACAGCAGTAGACTGATATAATTTATCAACCAGCATAATTCTCAAACTATGAGGTTTGAAAATACAACCCCTTTATCATAAGCATAACCCACAGTTTAAATTCTCTCGGAATTCTGAGTAACGTGCAGTTTAAGCTTTGTAAGCTACTTTATACTCGAACTAATAACGAACATTCGATTATATTGCATGCACCCCTCTGTAAACAGAATACCCCCGATATTTTGATTATGAAACTGTAGTTGGGGTATCGGGAGAGAAAACTCCGGGGGAGGGGGCTACCCTTCCGGACTAGGTCAAGGGTCACTGTATCCTCTGCTCGGCAGGGCGGCAGGGCGGCAGGGGAGGCCTCCGCCCCAATGTATATAGGATAACGATAATAGCCCATTGCGGCCTCATTACACCACTATATTGGACCACTTATCACGAACCACATTTCATCATTTCCAATCGTACCATTTATTCACACATTAATTATCGCGCGTCATTCATGCGACGTAATAACGTTTGTAAACAAGTAATCGTCGGTTGAAATAGAGCAACAAACGTGCGGCATGTGATAAAGTAAAATTGTGGTTTGCGCCTGCTTCACATCAAATATTTATGCTCGAGCGTGGAAAGCCGCGGGCAGCGAACGCCTCGCAATGGCGCGGAAACGGTATAAAGCGTGTTATCCGACTACAAATAACATTTTTAGTGAAAAATAACATTGGGGAAACTGACAATGTTTGCACTAAAGTGGTCTTGAAAATGAATTGACTTTTCACCATTTACTCCGACGCCGTCAAACGAGCGGGAAACGCAATTCCACACATTTCACATTTCCTCGCCTCGCTCACCTTTACGTTTTTAAATTGCTCCACAGACATCTTTACAAGATTACAGCACGGAGCAGAAACAATCTTTTAAAACCTCACGATTATGCGAATATAAAATAAATAAAAATCCTTTACCCGACATAATGCGCGCCTAATACCGGATTATCATAAACCCTCCGGTATTTCCACGTTTCTGAGAATTATTGATACAATAAATTGTTAATATCAATAGACTGGATGAGTTTTACCGAGAATTTTCGCCAAGTAATTAAGGCGTAACGTTAACCATTTTCGGCATTAATTAATTCATTGTTTATTTTGTTGATATAATTAGTAGATAAAAGAATGTTAAGTAGTTTACGACGGGACTAATTTACGTGACACAGAGTACGACGGGCTGATGTTTAGCGGTTCAATATAAATTCCGGCCGCGTAACAGAATATTGCCTTCATAATAAGCCTCTCCTGGACGCCAAGACATTTTTATTCGAGTCTCGTTCTCACTTCATTTTATTTTTAGACAAAACACCGCCATGCGTATTCGAGTTTTTCGGTTGTTTAACTGCTGAAATCATTGCTTAGACGACGGGTGAATTTTCAGCGCTGCTTTTTATAGCTCTAGTTAAATATTTGGATTGGATTGTTAACATCCCCGGATTATGCTTACTGCAGGAAATATCCCCTCTCGCTCAAAAAGGTGTTATTATAATGGATATAATCGGTCACGACTTACGATTCAAATATTTATGTCTAATAAGGAAAACTTGAAGTTAAATAATTAAGACGTTCTACATACATATTTGCAATCGATTATCATGAACCTGACATAAATAGAATACTTGAGATAAACGTAGAGACGCAAGTGCTTTTCTTGCGTCTCTAGTGCATCCTCATGGAAATACCGAGCAGACTTAAAATCCTGAAACAATTTCCATCTAGTCCAATTTCTTCAGCGCTTGCTTTACTTGCTCATGTAGTTTTAACTAGGAAAACCCATTTCTTAAAGATCTCGACCGTAGCTAATTCAGAGTTCACGAGAGACCAAAGAAATTCAAGCCGTTTACGAACTAAAGTCCCAGTTTTAACATTTCCAAGTGCAAACAAGTCTGTGAAACTTGTTCCTAGTTGTGGGACCACACGGGACGTGTTTATTGCAAATAGGAGCTCAGGATGGTAGTGGAACTAAACTAAGCGGGGATTTCGTGCAGTGTGCGCCGGCCTCGCTCCTCACGTCTGTTATTATTTTATTTGCTTGATGGATATTGCTTGTATCTCTTAAAAGTGTATGAACGAAATCTAAAAGACTCCGCATCGGGCCTTTGAACTCTGCGTCTGTTTGTTTTGCTTTTCTCTCGGGTAATGGATAGATTTGATGATATATGTCTGGAACACACACTGCGGCGATATAGTGCTGTATGGAAATGTAGTTTTGTGTTTATTTGGTGATAGATGATACAACATTTAGAGGAAATTCAACGGTTCCTTGTACAGACAAAGGATTGTGTTTTAACATAAATAGGCAATCAAATTTAGCAATAATGGAGCAAAAACATAGCTAGATTAAAGTAAATAAGGTTTTCTTACTTAGTTACTTAATTAAGGAGTAAAGTGAGACTAAACTGTAAAACAAAACTAAGTTGTACTTGAATACCTAAATCAGTGTCTCCTACTCAAATACTAAACAATTTAGTAGAATCAATCATTACTTAATGACAAAAGATGACATCAAACAAAATAAATTAGTATAATAATAACTAAATTTTGTAATTTAAACAAATAATTAGCGTAATGTTGACTGATGAAGATCTTGAAAGCTTAGCGATGTAAGAATTTCCGTGTAATTGAGAGACGCGCCAAATATTTGTAATCGTTACGTATCAAATTAATTACACAAAGGGATTAGGGTTTTGAAACTCATTATGGTTTTTATGTTTTTATAAGTCTGATGTTTATTGGTTTGCTTCTCAATCAATCAATCAATCAATATCTTTATTGTGGATCATATAGGAAGGTACATAATAGAGGTCTTAAAATAATTAGATTGTGATCAGCTATGTCCACCCCATTGGACATACAATGTTAATTACATGCAAATTACATACATTATTACATTTTTGATACAAATGATTCAATTATTAAAATGTCTTAGAGAATATAATAAAGAGAACAATAAAGACAGCTAGGTACACATCAGTGGGCTACTGAACGCGTCATGACTGAGGGAGACTGTATTGCAGTAGAGATTTGTCTGATAGGAAGTCTTTTATAGAGTAGTAGGTAAGTAGCATTATTTTGTTTACTAGCAGATTATGGAGATTCTTTTTTAATTTTGTTATTTCTGGAATTATTCTAATAGACCCCGGGATATCGTTAAAGATCTCAATCACGATTGAATTGCTGTAATGGTTTGGTTGAAATTTGACACTCAGATAAACAAAGGATACTTTTTGCATTTGCGTCGTTCTTATTGTAAAACGTATCGAAAGGCATGTCAATAAGTTGTGTATTAGCTGTTTATTGCCTATGTCAACAAAAAAAAAAGTTGACTCCAAATTCTATTGAGTAACTTAGGAGGTTGTTACAAAGATAACTAGATAATTTCATAGATACGAATTAAACGTTCGGTATTTTCAAATAAAAAACATTCAATTCAGCGTAGAATAACGTTCAAAAGTCGACTATCGCACTGAAGTTGACTACTTGATTTATTCAAACAGAATTGCAAAAGAATTAATTACTTAACCGAGTGTTGGTGCTGAAAGAACTACTCGGGCGGGCGCGTCGGTTGAGTCACTGCAGGTTGGCGCTACTATGCTAGGTACCGTCAAACGAAGAATTATTTTCATTCAGATTTTTCCTGTAAACCTATCTATTTGGTTGTACAAGTTTGCAACTTTACCTTGTGACGTCACTTGTGTGCATTTTAATGGTGGGTAGTCCATTTAATTAGGCGAACAGTTGCAGCGATGCTTACCTGCGGGATTATTGCATTTTGTTTGACTTAGGGTCAACTCACACCGAGACGCGACGCGACGCGACGCTGCGCGCACTCTTTGCAAGAGCGCCTCAAAATATAACTTTATTTTCTACACGATAAGATACACATTTCATTGTGAGAATTTGAATACGTTAAACCATGCAGCGCTGCGCCTCGTGATGCCTCGCGGCGTAGAGCGACGCATCGCGACGCAGCGGAGCATCGCCGGTACGCGAGGTTTGCAAGATCGGCGCTGCGCCTCACAAAGCAGCGCGACGCCGCGCAACGCCGCGCGACGCCGCGAGGCGCAGCCGTGGCGACATGTCTCTACTATTTGCGTACAGACTTCGTGTAGAATTGATGCAGTTCGGTCGAGGACATTGCCAATTATCCAGATAAATTATATGATTATTACAAAATGGATCCCACGCATTATTTTTTGCGTTTCTGTCACTATAGTATTTTGATGTCACATTATACAAACAGTCGTAGCGCTGCACAAAAAAAAAACTTCTCCTCGATCTCCCGCCAAATACCTATACGTCATTCTCTTATGCTTAGACTGCGGGTGGAAGCGGGGCGGGGCGGGTGCACGCGGCGAATGTAGACACGTTCCGCTGCGCCGCGCGGCGTCTTGCTGCGCAGCGAGGCGTCGTGATGCCAACGATTTTACGATGCGCCTCGCAACGTTGCGTATCGCGGCGCCGCGCGCTCTTTCAGTACCGTCGCGCCGCGTCGCGTCGCGTCGCGTCTCGGTGTGAGCTGACCCTTACAGCGAGAATGTTTGCTCTGTTTGTGATGACGTCATTAGCTCGCTTTTGTTTTGAGTTCCAAATGCGAATGTTTGGATAATCGTGTTTTGTTTTTCAGTTAACTGTATTTTTTTTGTGATATAATAAGCGTTCGGAAAGGATTAGAAGTTGGGATGATTTTATTTTAAGAGCTTCTAACATTTATCATTTTACAAGTTAAAAAATAAAATTTTGTGCTAAATCATGTTTCTAGGTCCCCAAAGAAATGAATGAGCTTAAGATTTATTATTTTTTATCCTCCTGAAGTGAGTGCAGGGCACATAAACCAGTTAAGTGGACAACCACTCAATTGTTTTGCTCTTGAGAAATAAAGTGTTCATATAAGTAGGTAAGTAAAGGCGTGTGCAAATATCCGTGTATCATAATTACTTTGTGTACTTTGTGTTGATGAGTTATTAAAACCTTGAACTTCACATTAAAACTCGAAGTATCTTTATCGTCTATTTCTTTATTCTCCACTACACAAGCTAGTTTATTATTCATCAGTATTGTACGTAATTGGCTCGCAATAAATATCTGTTACGAGTTACGACAGCCTTTCTATTGCACGTCATTAAAAGTGCTGAGAAGTGCACCACTTGGAAGTTCCGACGATATTTTCATGGAAATGGTGTCGTGAAACTTCATTGTTATGATTATTAAGCCTGGAATGGTTTTTTTCTAGGTCTAAGTCTATTATTATTTATTTATAAAATTGCACAGTACTTTTTCTTAGGTTTATTGTGGGCTCTCGGCTAAATAATAACAGATAATGGTGTCGATTCTGTTCTGCACAAACTTAACTTAATTTAGGCTATTGCTATCTTTTACTAAAAGGCAGTGCGAGAAAATGACGGCTATAGCTATGAACTAAGTTAGAGATGTCAAACTAGTTAATGCCTTGCGCTTCACCGTGTTTTTAGTCGACATGTTTTTACTTGCGCCCTTCATTTGTATGGAAATATTAGTTCCAATTAAATTTGACAGCTCTAAATTACGTCCGTCCCTTTCTCGTTTTATTATAGAGATAAAGATAGCAATAGCCTAAATTAAGTTTAGTTTGTGCACAACAGAATCGACACCAATAATAAATAACAGTTTGATTATCAAAATTAAGAAACGTCGTTGTTTGTTTACTAGGTATCTAAAACGTCAGAATGGATCTCGTAAGATAAGACTACGGTGGTGGATGGAAAGCTCAATCTTGTTTTATTTTTCTGTTTCGTCGGCAGGTATCTCATAATTATAAAACAAATCTCAAACCCATGCAAGTTCTCTGTGGGCCCTAGGATTAGGCCCGGGGTTGCGGGACTGTTCGAAAGAGATACCGTGGCCCCGGAACACAAAGAGCGATGAAGGAACATGGATGGGTTTTAGTCAGTAAAAGTCTGACACTCCCCCCTGCTCCGCCCAGAGCCATTTGAGGAGAGGGATTTGCGGGAGGAGTCATTTGATGATTTCCCATCCGAAAAAAAAGGCCCTAGGATTACATAGATTTTCCCGTGCAAGTTCGAACCCGCGTCACGTAGGGCAAAAGCCAATCTATCATCAACATTTTCAGCCATCCCGCCTCCCTCCCAATGGTAAAAATAATAGCTCCATTAGAACAGAAGATTAAGCAATTTTCCTCAAACATGAAAAATGTACCTTCTCACTGAGCAGTCTATAAATTAGCTCCGTAGACAAATATGAAATGGATAGCTTTAGCCATAGATCATTAAAATTTGTCATACCGGTAATTTATTGATCGTTTACCACTCAACTATTTGACTTATGTCCATATTTTACATGCGGTGTTGTAATTGTTTATAAAATTTATTTGCTTTTAGAGTCTACAATATATGAGATAATCTAAGGAATTTGTTGCTGCTTCAACTTAGAACTGAATGTTTTAAAATGTTAATGCATAATTTTAGGTTTTGTAAGTACATATGCGTATGTTTTATTGTAACGATGGGACTCGTATATACACAGTATACACATAATATCACACCTGCGATCTCCGAAGGGTAAGTAAGTTTGCCCGACCTGGGAATCGAACCCGGGACCTTATTCTCAGCGGTCGTGCGTATTACGACCGATTCACAGTATACACAAGCCGCGCTAATTAAATTCAGACCAACTCAGAGCTGTGTGCCGCCGGGTTTTCGGGTTGCACGTGTGATTACGGGATCACATGAGGTATGGCATCATATCAAACACGTGCATATGGACTGCTTTATTAATCTCAATTTAATTATTTCTTCTTGTGTTTCAGGTGTAGCTCAAACTGCTTGAGTACAAGCATCCTCGCGGGCGGTGAGAGGGAGTGGTCTGTAATCCGCTGACCCAGTACGGGTTGTTGGATGTCTCCTACATTTGAATTTTCAGGTCTCATATGTTTCACAATGATTTTCCTCACCGCGTTTGTGATGAAATAAATTACACAAAGTGTGCATTCCAACCCAAACGGGTTGGAATGCACGTCCTACGATTCGTAATTCAGCACCGATATCACTGGGCCACCACCAAATAAGAAAATATAATAAATAACCGTGTAAATATCTATTTACAGTAATAAATAGTTTGATATATTTATAGTATTTTATATACATATACTTGTAGTTTACCTTAGTATTAATTAAATTATTTTCAGATGTATACCTACCACTGCTTGTCTCTGCATCACCCAAAGGTTGACGGGTAGAAAATGCCTATAGATGGCATTAAATAAAAAATAATTATAATAATATTTTTTTTTATGTATTTTTTTTTTGTTTTTAATGATTTATTATTTCAATGTAACCAAGTCTTTTTTAAAGCCGTTTTATTAACAAGTTATGGACTTATTAATATCTCAAATAAAAAAAAATAAAAAATAAAATTAAGTCCGCCTCTGTACTTTGTGCTTGGAGTGTTAAATAAATAAATAAATCATTGTATAATCTACTAGCGGACGTCCCGCGGTTTCACCCGCGTAGTTCCCGTTCCCGTGAGAGTACGGGGATAAAATATAGCCAATGTTACTCGTGGATAATGTAGCTTTCGAATGGTGAAAGAATTTTTTAAATCGGTCCAGTAGTTTTTGAGCCTATTCATTACAAACAAACAAACAAACAAACAAAGTTTTCCTCTTTATAATATTAGTATAGAAGTATAGATATGTAGATATTGGTACTACATATTTATATTCACTACTAACCTTGTTCATGATGAGAAGCTGTGGATGGCGCGGAGAACGCGCTGGAGCAGCCGGGGCGACGCGCTAGTCCTCCCAACTCTGGCACTGCGCACAAAATACACGACTATTAGTATTTATTACTCATTACGATCACAACTAAATTACTAATGTAGGTGTCTTATATTGTAGGAAATTCTTCATCTGCCTAGCCTTTTCTCAACTATGTTGGGGTCGGCTTCCAGTCTAACCTGATGCAGCTGAATACCTGTATTTTACATAGAGCGATTGCCTATCTGACCTCCACAGCCCGGTTAGTACTGGGGAATAGGTACGATACCCAGTATTTTATTACTACTACTTATATTGTAGGAACTTGTGTAGTAAAATCGTGTGGTCTTAAAACTAAGGCCCAGTTGTACCATAGACCAGCCTAGACAATCTAGTAGCTGGGTAACACGATAGCCCATGCCGAGGCTGGTGGTCAGACTAACCGTATTAACAGCAATCAGAAACCGAAGCTGTCATAAACTATTCAGGACCGGGACCAACAGCTTAACGTGCTGTTCGAAGCTTGTAGGATTTCGGTTTATAGATGGTCACCCATCCAAGGCCGCACCTCGGCAAGCGTAGCTTAACTGTGTTCAACCCGTCGAACTTCACGTGGCCAAGACTGTTTAACTTAGTTTAGAGCTAAATGTTTTAAGTGATTGCAAGCGGGCCTAAGTTATTAAATTTAGTCCACCACTCATTGGTTATATAGTTTCATTAGAATTAAGTGAACCGTCAGGTGTAAGTTCATATGAATGAAGCGCTCAACTTCTTGTATTTACAGCGCGATCACAAAGTAATGGTATTTCAATTTACTCGTCTGACCCACTTTATCCACTCCGACTACTTATGAATTTCAGGAATCCCATCCCAGAGTTATGCTCTTTGAATAGAGCTTAAAAGTTTCAGAATTCAGTATAAATATTCGTAAATATTCAGCAAAATAAAACAATGTCGATTCATAGAAGTCTAGAATCGAGTTTGAATTTTATTTAGATACGGAACACATTTGCTTTGTTCCTATAAATTCTAAACTTCTTTGAATAATATAATATTCTTTTACAAATATGAAGCCAACACAAGGAGCTCGGAGTTAAACAAAGAAAACACAGATAAATATACTTCAAACATATCTCGGAGTTGTCATACATTTATCCCGACGGCAAACAACACAAAAAAGTGAATCCGGAGCGGCGAATGCGAAGCGATTAGCGTTCGGCTTTCATGATTAACTCACACAACTCCGCTGCTCCCCTCGTCCTTCGCTATTTTGTTGTTCGCCTGTCCCGAGAAATGTTCAGATGGTTTTTCTCAGCAAGATAACAAATAGGCCACGGCCGCTTAGACACTAATCGGGTTTCACCGAAATGGGATTTCGCTAAGCTATGAAAATTAAATGCTCTGCTCTCAAATTCGAATTATCCCGAGATGAAAATTAAATAAATTCAACGTGGCCTGTAATTTAAACCTCAATCTGAGCGAACTTTTCTCTATCCGACTCAACTCCGCAGTGTGACTTTCAATTGTTTTATATTGTCGGATTTACTCACTGTGTAGTTTGTACGTGGATATTTTTATCATTAAAACTTTTTGAATCGGCGAGTCTCAATCGAGACATTATTTTACCAAAAACAGCGTGCTAATTTTTAGCGCTGACGTCAATATTTGCACCTAAATCTGTTAACATACGAAGTTACGTGTGTTCAATCGCTGCAAAATTTCACACACGTAAGCGCTATTCAATTTGGAATTATCTCTGAACGAAATTAAATTGAATATCAAACAGCTGAGATAGTGCTGATTTGGAGTCTGTGCGGTGACCGGGCGCTTAGATAAGTGGCCGCTATTTAATATCTGCAAGATAGGGGGGGCTGGCGCCGTGCCACGGACTACGACGCATTACAAATAGGTACAACTCATAACTCGAGAACGCAAGAACTTAACTCAATTACTCGCCAAATAACTCATTACACTTAAAAGAAACTGTTTATGGTACTTGAGACGCTTTAATAGACGCGATAAAGTGATATATTGCATATTACCTGTCAGAAATCGCTTAACAACCCTTGTTGTGCAGCCCAAAGTACCCATGGAGTATAAAATGAAGACTTTTTATCTTTTGTTTATGGTGGTGTCACAAATTATGCTATTAAAGAAGGAATAAGGACGGGCGTGAAGTTTGGAAAAAAGGCGGGAAACTTCGGTTGCGCGCGGTTGTTTCAAATTCTTGAAATTTAATTTTTGTTGTAAAACGGATCAGTTGAGTCTTATCTTTGTATATAATCTTGTATAATAATTGTATATATTTATAGTAGTGTTCGTAGGTGAATATTTGGTAAGTTTTTTTTATTGTATGATTAGTCCCTAAGTCCGGGTCGTATGAACGACCCCCCTAATAACTTGCAGGGGGATTTAGGCGGCGGCCTAAATCCCCCCGAGGATGTCGCAAACTATGTGACTATCATGTCACAAAATGATAATATTCTAGATAAAAGTGGTATGGACACTGATGGTTCAGTGGCCACTGACAGTAGCGAAAAATCGTCTAGAAAACGTAGGAGAATCTGTAAAACATGTAAAATACGCAAACGCAGCAGAAAAGGTCATGGCCAGAATGAATTCGGTATCACGGATTGTAACTGTAATCACCAAGAGACTGTTCTTGAAAATACCCATGCTAACCAAGCGTCATCCCAACTTGAGTCACAGTCAAAGCCTAGTCAAGCTAGTTTTGAGCCGGTTGGTAGGAAGGAGTACATACATACCGATGTATCTCCTTATTTGATACATGTACAGCGCATCACCGACTTACCTAATAGTGGAACTGTATTACATCCCATTGCGTTTGGAAACTTTATGAAACGGGGAGGATTTAAAAATATAATAAATGGGAGCATTAAAAGGATAGGCCGCAATAAGTGTGCAGTTGCATTTTCGACTTTCCATGATGGAAATGATTTTTTAAATTCTAACTTATTAAGTACTAATGGATTCAAAGCCTTTATCCCGACATTCAATGTAACTAGAATGGGTATTGTGCGTGGTGTTCCTTCAGAATGGTCATTTGATGAAATTGAAGCAAATATTTCTACACCTGTTGGGTGTGGAAAGGTCATTAAAATTCGGAGGTTAAATTATAAAGTGCAGATTAACGGTAGTCCAGTTTGGAAACCTTCAGAATCCATTGTTATAACTTTTGATGGACAGATTCTACCAAAGAGAATATTCATGTGCTATAATGCATTAAATGTTGATACATATGTGTACCCCACCATTCAGTGTTTCAGATGCTGTAGGTACGGACATACAAAATTACAATGTAGGGCTGCAGAGCCAAGATGTTTTAAATGCGGACAAAATCATTCAGCTGAATCTTGTAGCATTGAGGAGGATTGTGCATCTTGTATAAATTGTTCTGGTTTTCACTTTGCTATAAATAAAGCATGCCCTGAGTTTAAGAGACAAAGAGATATCAAAAACACTATGGCTCATTCATGTATTTCTTATTTGGAGGCTAGTAAGTTGCATCCATCTTCCTCTATGTCTTATGCAGATAAAGTTGTTTCAGGTAGTAAAATTTCTCAATCAGATTCCAAATCCACATACTTCCACACTAATAATAATGTGAATAATGGTCCTAGGACAACTTCATATAAAAAAACAGTATTTAAAAAACCACGTTCGCCTCCTAAATCTGCGTCTGGATATGACAGAGCAGCACACAATGCATTAATAAATGAGTTCAGTTTACCAAGTCCCAGTAATGGGTGTGCACTACAGAATAAACCCGAACAAAAAGAAGATCATGAACAGATTATGGATCTAATTAACAGTCTTATTATGTTGTTACAAAATAAAAAATACTTAAAACCGAACAACGCTGACCTGATTTGTAAATTACTGACAGACAAATACGATAATGGATTTGATTATTCAATGGAACGTCAGGTCAGTGACTAATAAAAAAACTGATCTTTTCTATTTAGTTAACAAGTATAAACCACTTATTCTTGCATTGAGTGAAACATGGCTTAAACACGGTCGAATATTTGGTATCCCAGGTTATGTTTGCATTCGTAATGACAGAACTGATGGCTACGGTGGTGTTGCCATCTTAATCAAAAACAATGTTGCATTTTCTCAAATTACATTACCCAATCAGTATTCTTTAGTTGATTTCGTTGCTGTACGTGTAAATAATGTATCTTATGCCTCTGTATATATTCCAAAGCCTTCCTCCGCTGCTCTACAAGAGATGAGTGATATTTTTTGTTCATTGAAAAGCCCTGTCTTGATAATGGGAGATTTTAATTGTCATCATCAGACATGGGGATGCGGTGAAAATAAAAGTGATGGTGTACGTTTGCTACAAATATTACATGACAATAATTTATGTGTATTAAATACTGGGTCACCGACTAGACGTACCAAACCCAATGAATTGCCGAGTGCTGTGGACTTGTCGATTTGTTCCCCTAGTTTGGCCTTATCATTCTTGGTCGGTCTTCTCTTCTTCTACACTAGGCAGTGATCATTTTCCCCTAGTAATAGCATCCCCCGACAAATATCCCATCAGTGAAAAGCGTCCCCCTCGATTAAAGTACAGATTAGGTAAAGCTGATTGGGAAAAATTTAAACAGGTCCTTGAAGTTAAAATGTCACAGCTACCTGAAATACTTCATGGAGGAGAAGATGATTGCTCTCGAGCCTTAGCTCTTTGCATGCTTGAAGTAGCGGATGAGATTTTCCCTGTAAAAAGTTCCCGCACAAACAATTTACCTATGCCTCCTTGGTGGAATACTGAATGTTCAAATGCAGTACGAAGAAGAAAGGAAGCGGAAAGAGAGTATAGTGAGGATATGTCGGAAGAAAATTTAAATAAACTGACTGGTATAATTAATGAGACTAGAGATTTTTTGAGGGAAAGGAAATTTGAGGGATGGAGATCATTTTGTGCCTCCCTTTCTCCTAGAACTTGTCCTTCGGAAGTCTGGAGTAACATAAAGCGTTTTAGAAATGCTTTTAATCAAAACCGTTGTGGTGTTCAGTTGTCTCCTGCTTTAGCTGACGATTTTCTTGACAGATTGGCCCCTGCAACTGCTCCTGAAAAAAATTCTTTGATGCCTTGTTGCGCATTATATCCTGGATTAAAAGAATCGAATAGTTTAAACTTGCCATTTTCTTTATACGAGCTTAAAGGGGTATTGTCGAGTGTTAAAGATTCTTGTCCTGGAGAAGATGGAATACCCTATGCTTTCTTTTCAAATATGGGAGATTCCTCACTTTTATATTATTTAGAAATAATTAATTCCGTAATGATTTCTGGGAACATTCCTACCTCTTGGAGAACTCAAGAAATAGTTCCTATACTAAAGCCTAAAAAATCACCAGATGAACCGGCTGCTTATCGACCTATAGCCTTATCTTTGGTTATTGCTAAAATTGCAGAACACCTGGTTAAGAACCGTCTTGAATGGCATATCGAAAGAAATAATTTGCTTTCGAGTTCTCAATACGGCTTTCGTAAATCTAAAAGTACCATGGACAGTTTAAGTATCTTTACCACAGACATCAATTTGGCCTTTTCTAATAATTTATCGGTGGTTGCTGCATTTTTAGACGTTTCGGCAGCCTATGACAATGTAATCATATCAGTGCTCAAAAATAAACTAATGAAATTGCAGGTGCCGTCAATTTTAGTTAATTTTATTATTAATATCTTATCTGTTCGCTTTATATTTGTAATAACAAACCAAGGTTCAAGACTTTCACGAACTGTTTATAAGGGATTACCTCAAGGGTCTGTACTTAGCCCGTTACTTTACAACATTTATACACATGATCTTGAGGCGTCCATAAATGGTATCGTTAATGTTTTACAATACGCTGACGACCTACTTATTTATTCAATAAACATGTCTATCCCAACTGCATGTAATTCATTATCAGAATCCCTCACGCCATTAAAGGTTTGGCTTGACAATAATGGACTGGATTTATCAGCTAACAAAAGTTCTGTAGTAGTTTTTTCTAGAAAACGGGATTTTCCGCCACCTAAAGTTTCTTATTGCAATCATACTCTAAATGTTGGGGAGGAAGCTAAATTCTTGGGTTTAATTTTGGATAAGAAAATGACAGGTAAATCTCACTTACGCTATATAGTGGATAGATGTGAAAAACAGTTGAATATTATGAGATGCCTCTCGGGTGTGTGGTGGGGTGCTCACCCTTTTAACCAGAAATTGTTATACAATGCTATAATTCGTAGTATTTTGGATTATGGTACCTTTTTATTAGAAGGTGGTAGTAAAAAATGGTTCAAAGAGTTAGACAATATTCAATCTAAAGCCCTCAGAATCATTTCGGGTGCAATGCGTTCGAGTCCTTTAAATGCGTTGCAAGTAGAGTGTGGTGAACCTCCTCTATATTTAAGAAGACAACTGTTAGCTGATAGGTTTGTATTTAAAATCATGCAATTTTCCAACCATCCATTGATCATTAAGCTAGATAATCTAAATTCTTTGATTGAAAGCTCCAACTATTGGAGATGCAAATCTGTTCCTTGTTTAATTACTAGTTACAGGAAGTTTAGGCTACTTGAATCGCCTGTGCATAATGCACCAAAGCTAGCAATATTTAATGATAATGTTTTTGACTCTCTACTTTTAGAGCCTGAAATAACATATGATATGGGTATCGTCAAAACTGATTCTGGAGCGAATTCTAAATTTATCAGTAATATTGATGATAAATGGAAAGACTGGCACTTAATATTTACAGATTCTTCTAAAACGCTGGATAGTGTTGTGTAGGTGTAGGAGTTTATCATGCACAGTATAAGCTTATTCAAAAAATAAAACTTCCTCCGGAGTCTTCCGTTTTTACAGGGGAGTGCTTTGGAATATTTAAGGCACTAGAATATGTTTTGTTAGCTAAGTTAAAAAATACTGTTATATTTTCCGACTCTAAGAGTGCGTTACAGGCAATTGAGAAGTTCCCATTTAAAATGAAGGCTTTCTATCCTGTTGTATTTGATATTAAAAATGTATTATATAAACTAAGTTTGAAGGGCCAATCTGTACATTTTGTTTGGATTCCTAGCCACTGTGGCATAAAGGGAAATGACAAGGCGGATGGTTTAGCCAAGGAGGCTGTCAATGATGGAGACACTTTTCCTTATATAAACTTTTCCCATGATATCATGAATTTACCTAAGTCATACCTTCGCGATGCCTGGAATATATCATGGGGAGAGAGTGCACAAACAAAAGGAAAATATTATTACTTTATTCAACCTCATATTCCTATTAAGCCGTGGTTTTTCAAGGCTAAGTGCTCCAAATTGGTTGTTAGTCAAATCATTCGTATGCGTTTGGGTCATGTATGTACTCCTTACCATCTTGCCAAGCTCCGTATTGTAGAGGATAACATGTGTGAATGTGGGGAAGATGTTGGTACCTTGGACCATATATTTTTTTCATGTTCTCGTCATGACCGTTCTGATTTCCTTAATTCCCTTATTAGTTTAAAAACCCCTTTCCCCACTCGTATGATTTGTTTAATAAATAACCCAATAATTTATTATGATATAATTGCCTCCTTTCTGTATATAAATGATATTAAACTATAGTTTATTTATTATATTGTACATAATATAATATATTAATGACTTGCCTGATCCCTAATTCCTATCATTGTAATCCTTTCCGTTCCGTTTTTTAATTCCCTGTTTCCCAAATTTTTACCTGAAAATGGCACAAAGTATAACTAGTGCCACACCAAAAAAAAAAAAAAAAAAAAAAAGGACGGGCGTTTTCTGAATAAGCCGTTTATTTAAGTATGTATATTGCAAGTTTATGAAACATTAAAAAATTATTCACTGTTTTTCGCAAGTCGGTTAGAAAAATGAGTAACAAGCGCTCCTTGGAATAACGGCTAGCAGCTTTAGAGCGTAAAAATATGGAAGTATAGTAATTTTCTGATCTTTTATGCTTTTAAAGCTTAAAACGTTTAAATATTGAAAGTATAAAAATGAAATCCAAACCATCAGCCGTAATTATGGAAGCTTAGGCACAATCTTACCTGGAATGAGGTTAGGCAGATTAGGCTCGAAGCCTGACACAGAATGTGCTGAAGTGGAATTGTGTCTGCCATCTGCCCCGACTAGGGGAAATGGAGTAAAAAGAAAATACACGTTCATTATTTGTTCAGTTTCTGATTGGCAGGGAAATTGATGAGTACACAGAAAGTTTCTTAGAGCTACCTAGGGGTTATTTACAGCCGTACTATTTATGGTACTAGATTAAATATGAGAAGCGCTGCTGTAGCCGTCTATAGGACTTATTGTAAAGAATTTTTGTCTGCCATCGGCTTTAGCTAGTAGAAATGGAGCAAAAAGAAGAGACACAGGTACGCGGTAGCATTTACTTTTATATGGGGAAATTGATGAGAGAACAATAGATTTCTTAACGCTAAATGTTATTCACAGCCGCATTATAAAATATAGTTAGCTAAAATAAAAAAGAGGCACCGATACACGGCAGATATATTTACAAATCTATAAGGTATTACCTGGAATGAGGTTAGATGTGCAGCCTGTGATTGTATGCGGTGGAGACGATTTGTGACTGCACTCGGCCCCCACTGGGGGAAACGGGACACAAAAAGGTACATTATTTTATTTACCCACAATTTCACCCGAATGAAAAATACATACTGGTAAGCGAGAATAGAGAAGCTTTCAATCAGTGAAAGAATTTTAAAAATCAGGTGAGTAGGTTTAGAGATTACCTTCTATATCCAAACTTACAAACTTGACCTCTTTGTTATGTTACGTTAAATATAGATTAGCTTAGTGTAGTCTGATTTATACCCGGTTTGCCCTCAATTACACGTGACACATTATATTACATTAGGTATTACATAAATTGGGTGTACCTACTATACATTAGTTCCAACCCTTTTGCAATAGAGGCGTGAATAGAGTGTTATTACAGCTTGTGAGGTCTGTTTGTTCTACATGTTAGAAATTAATCTTCAGGGTTAGGTTAGGTTAGGTTAGTAATAATTTTTGGATTGAATTTTGAGAGAAGTAAAATTCGTCGTAGAGGATAATTTTACTGCAAGAAGTTTAAAGTTAAATAGGCATGACGATAGTATCAAAAAAATTACAAATCTATTTAGTCCGTCAGTTAGAGTATTGGAAATTAATGGACACGTATTTTTTGTTTTTGTAAATCAAAGAATATTGACAAATATAAAACGCATCAAAACTCGGGAGTGGGGGTTCGTGACGTCAGAACTAACTAAAAATTATACCTAGGCGTGACGTATTGATAATTTTAAAAGCGTCATATCTTCGTAAATTTTGGTTTACGTAACAAAAGAAAAAACACGGGTCAAATATTTTTTGATAATCTAACTGACGGACTAATTTGATTTTTTTTGTCGCCTATTGCATACCATATTATGTCCAGAAAATTAGAGTTTAAAATAATAATGAAGATATCACCAACAGTGTAGTTAAACATGTAGCGTGAGACGGGAAGCGGTGGAGAGGAATTGCGCCTTAACAAATTGGAGGAATTTAGTTACCGTTAAGTTTAAAATAAGTCAAGTTAATTATGTTATAAGATTGATACACGAAGTAAAAAGTTCAGTAAGCTGTTAGAGATTATTAAAACAAAGAGAAGTACCTAACTGCATCAAAGCAGAGTGGATATAATTCGTTTCAGAAGGTCAGGTAGCGCATTTCAGCGAAATTAAATAACAGTAATGAAAGCTTTCCCTTTTTACAGCATAAGCGGCTAATCGGCCATCACCTCTAAACGGGAAGCTTAGACACAATATCTTACCTGGCGTGGGGTTAGGCGCGCAGCCTGCAACGGATCGAGGTGGAGAGGAATTGTGTCTCCCCTCAGCCCCCACTAGGGGAAATGGGACAAAAAGAGAAGGTACATTAAAATATTTGTTTGGAAGAGTTTTACGTACTCCTGTAATGAATAAATCCTCCTAAACTGGCAAATACACCCATAGATAATACATAATTAAAATGGGAATTAATAAGAAGTAAAACTTGTATCTATTAAAAAGATTGCTGAGCTGATGGCCGTTTTAACCTAAACTTGATTTAACATAACATTAACATCGCGCCTGCAATCCCCGAAGGGTTATGCAGAGGTGTCGCTAATAGTTCACCCACATTTCGCTAGTTATTAAAATACTCTTCAATCCTTACGATCAGTAATACTAGAGTAAGACTTGTATCTATTAAAAAGATTGCTGAGCCGATGGCCGTTGTAACCTAAACTTTATTAAACATAACATAACATCGAGCCTGCAATCCCCGAAGGGTTATGCAGAGGTGTCGCTAATAGTTCACCCACATTTCGCTAGTTATTAAAATGGGCTTTAATCCTTACGATCAGTAATACTAGAGTAAGACTTGCATCTTTTAAAAAGATTGCTGAGCCGATGGCCGTTGTAACCTAAACTTGATTAAACATAACATAACATCGAGCCTGCAATCCCCGAAGGGTTATGCAGAGGTGTCGCTAATAGTTCACCCACATTTCGCTAGTTATTAAAATAGGCTTTAATCCTTACTATCAGTAGTACTAGAGTAAGACTTGTATGTATTAAAAAGATTGCTGAGCTGATGGCCGTTTTAACCTAAACTTGATTTAACATAACGTAACATCGCGCCTGCAATCCCCGAAGGGTTATGCAGAGGTGTCGCTAATAGTTCACCCACATTTCGCTAGTTATGTTTTAGTCCCATATGTAATGTAATGGCGACCCTATTGCCATCAGCCGGGCACAAATCTAGACTTCGTTGCTGCTACTGAGAAATTCCTGATGGGAAAACCCATAATACCGCCCGACCCCGGGAATCGTACCCACGACCTCATGGTCAGCAGTCGCACTTATCACCACTACACCAATTAGGCAGTCTTGTCAACTTGATTTAACTTTTCTACATTTTATTATTTGTGCCTATAAACAGGTATTAAGTAGTTCTATGTGTCTTTACAACGGATTGTCAAGGAGTTAATGGTGTTGATTCTGTTGTGCACAAACTAAACTTAATTTAGGCTATTGCTATCTTTTTCTCTTTAATAGAACGAGCAAGAGACGGACATAATTTAGAGCTGTCAAATTTAGTCGGAACTAATATTTCCATACAAATTAAGGGTGCACGTAAAAACATGTAGTCTAAAAACACTTTGAAGCTCAAGGCATAAACTAGTTTGACATCTCTAACTTAGTTCATAGCTATAGCAGTCCTTTTCTCGCACTGCCTTTTAGTAAAAGATAGCAATAGCCTAAATTAAGTTTAGTTTATGCACAACAGAATCGACACCAATGTCCTGCTCCTCATTATACTTAGAGCCCTTAAAATTTAACGGATCAAAGATATCCTATCTATCATAATCTTACACACTGACATTCAGCTAGATCCAGTTAGAATGGAAGCCGACCCCGACATTTAAGATTTTAAACTGAACATGGTCACTAACATTATCATTGACACTAAAAACCGGCCAAGTACGAGTCGGACTCGCGCACGAAGGGTTCCGTACCAATTATTATAAAAAAATCACGTTTGTTGTATGGGAACCCCCCTTAAATATTAATTGTATTCTGTTTTTAGTATTTGTTGTTATAGCGGCAACAGAAATACATCATCTGTGAAAAATTCAACTGTCTAGCTGTCACGGTTCATGAGATACAGCCTGGTGACAGACAGACGGACAGACGGACAGATGGACAGACAGCGAAGTCTTAGTAATAGGGTTCCGTTTTTACCCTTTGGGTACGGAACCCTAAAAACGGTAAACACAACTAAACATAGCGACCCCAACATAGTTGGGAAAAGGCTAAAGAGATGATGATGATAAAAAATATATATTTAAGTGATTCTGTTTAGTCCGTCAGTTAGATTATCGAAAAATATGGGATAAGTGTTTTATCAAATTAATAAAAATTACGAAGATAAAACGCGTCAAAGATCACGAGTGACTTGTGACGTCACTTTCCGGTAAAAAATGTACTCAAATGTGACGTCACACGAGTTTTCGACGCACTGTATCGTCTTCATTTTTTGTTTACGTGAAAAATAAAATATGTGTTCAATATTTATTGGAAATCTATCTGACGGACTAATTAGATTTTTTTTGTCGTTGTAATACATTACACACTAATATTACATACATTGTAATATTTAAGGTCGGAATCAATTACTGGACTACATGTAATTAGTCCACAACAACGTATTCCAGATATAATTAAAACCCAACTTCATAAAATACCTTTTATAGCGATCCCCAAGCTTATAGTATTACTTACATACATTAAAGTACGTACTAATGTAAGGATAATTCCACTAAAACTCGCTCCTTTAGCGGAATAAGCGTAAAAGATACATACAAACAATGTTGGTTTCTGTTTACGTGTTTACATGCCATTAAACATATTCTTGCTTGCTTATATAGCTTTGTAATTTCCTTTGTTTTCTCTCTTGGGTTTTCCTAGTGCAACCGTATCATAAAGAGAGCTTTTGCTATTGTTAAAAACGTCTTAGTCTTTGTTGGTATTTGGATCTTGTAACTTGCCTGAGTCTACTTTTTCGTCTGTTGAGAATAAAAAAACTGGGTATTTGCAAGTTGGACTCGCGGTATGAAAGGATCCGTACCATCGCAGTAGGGCAGCACACTTTAAATACACATTCTGTGAAAATTTGAACTGTTGACCTGTTACGGATGATGAGATAGAGCCCGCTGACAGTCGGACGGACGGATGGTCAGCGGAGGCTTAGTAATAGGGTTCCGTTGGTTACCCTTAGGGTACGCAACCCTAAAAAAGGAGAAGGAGCCTGCATCATAAGGAAAAGGTTATAAGGTGCAATACAAGCCGTAGCGTATACCTACCAGATGAGATTCGATCGGCAGAACTGAAGAACTTCCTTATAAGCTTTCAAACCATTAGAGTAATGGAAGAGACGAATTTTCAAAAATCTTTTTTCTTGTACCAACCAATATACCAAGCGGATTCATAACATTCCTAAAGTTCAAAATAGCTAAATCTCATTAAATATGCCATTTAAATCCAGTTTAGTACATCAGTGTCCAAATTAATTAGTTGTTAGTTTCAGTATCATTATCCCGTGATTAAAGTATTTTTGTTTGTCTAACACGGAGTGTCAACTACGGCCCAGTTGTGCTCGCAGCGGTTTTAATGTTTGAGCACAGTCCCAACTAAAGGGATTAAAAGTTTATTTTGCACTGACAAACACGACCTCTGTCGGTCAATATTTGTAAATGTTGGACCTATTTCGAATGGACGGAAGATTTATTGGATTCAACAG
The DNA here is from genome assembly GCA_905147715.2 of Xestia xanthographa. Classification (NCBI taxonomy): domain Eukaryota; kingdom Metazoa; phylum Arthropoda; class Insecta; order Lepidoptera; family Noctuidae; genus Xestia; species Xestia xanthographa. The sequence continues at coordinate 14,652,574 of LR990657.1, forward strand.
AGGTGGTTGTTGATATTGTATTGGATCTTGTGTTATAAATGGAGTTTTATTCTAACACAAGAAGATAGTAAATCGTCGTCGTAAATGATTGTATAAAAAACCGACTTCAAAAAAAAACAACAAACAAAAAAAACACTAAAACAAAACCACAAAAAAGTGAAAAATAACTTTAGCTTCAGAAGCCGGTGAGAAAAACACCAAATCAATCAAAGGTCAAGTTTCAGAAGTCGGTGACCTTGTTTAATTGATTTAGTGTTTTTGTCACCGACTTCTGAAACTTGACCTTTGATTGATTTGGTGTTTTTCTCACCGGCTTCTGAAGCTAAAGTTATTTTTCACTTTTTTGTGGTTTTGTTTAGTGTTTTTTTTGTTTGTTGTTTTTTTTTGAAGTCGGTTTTATTTTTGGCAAAAAAGTTTTATTTTATTTTTCCATTTTTAGTTGTAATATCCTATACTTACAAATATTTGCTATGCATTCATTGTACATGGTTAACAATACATGTCATGGTAATAGGCTTATCCCCAATAAATGGAACATAACATGCCATAACTGTCGAAATCTGGGTGTACTGTACACATCTATGTACCCCTCAGAGCAAACAGGTGTAATGTTACGTCATGATGTTGTTTAAACAATGAACATCCAACCCTTCGATCAAGATCCAACCGATTGGAGCTATCACAACAGATTTGCCGTCTATTTTTGAAGAGTTCCATTGTATATCTCCGAATATCAGCATCAGATCTTCACCAAATTAAAATGGGACCACCTCAGGAGTATACTTTTTCAAATAAAAAAAGAATTTTGAGAATCGGTCCACAAATGGGAGAGAAATCAGGTAAATTGTACACTTCTGCGTACCCCCTCAGAGCATACAGGCGTGATGTTCCGTCATGATATTGTATAAACAATGAACATCCAACCGATTGGAGTTATCACAACAGATTTGCCGTCTCTTTTTGAAGAGTTCCATTGTATATCTCCGAAGGTCAGCATCAGATCTTCACGAAATTAAAATGGGACCACCTCAGGAGTGTACTCTATAAATTAAAAAATAATTTTGAAAATCGGTCCACAAATGGGAGAGAAATCAGGTAACATACATTAAAAAAAAAAATACATACACACGAACATATATAACCTCCGCCTTTTTTGAAGTCGGTTAAAAAGACGATGTGAAGCGTTTCGTAGTCTGTATGGTGTCGGACGTAAAGAATAGCACTATCCTATATCTTCCCGTGGGTGTCGTAAGAGGCGACTAAGGGACTTACCAGAGAATGGGCAGCAGCGTTCTCTGTGCTTTTGTAACAACCGTACTGCGATCGCCAACCCGCCTGCCAAGCGTGGCGATTATGGCAAAACCCCCCCTTGGTCCCGAGGCCTATGTCCAGCAGTGGACGTCTTTGGGCTGAAGTGAGTGTGTGTGTGTGTGAAGCGTTTCGTGAAAGATGTTAAAATAAAGTTAGCATACTTATACACAGAGCAAACACAGAAAAAATTAAAGGAACTCGTTTGTCTTGGTATGGACATGTAATGAGGAGTGATGATACGCATGTTACTAATAGAGTGATGGACGTGAATGTTGATGGCTGGAGAGAAAGAGGAAGTCCAAACAAAAGATAAATGGATTGAATGATATGACAGAGAAAGGAATAAAATGATGCGGTGATGTCTGACAGGGCAGAATGGAAGAAGGAAACGTGTTGCACCGACCCTAATGAAACAAGGGCAGAATGATAACTTTCATACACAGAGCAAATTAGTTCCATAGAAAAGTGAACAAAACATTACAACGGAGCCTTTAAACCCTGAGTCAAATTCCATAACAACATCAAAACCTCTCCAGAATAATCTTTTAAAACGAAGAAAAATAAAACAGCTATTTGCAGTCCAAAGTCCAAACATTTATTCCTCGTAATCCTTAATTAACTCATCAAAACAAGAAACCTAAAGCAAAGACTCAAACTACAAACAGAAACAGACATGTCTGGGGATCACAGAGGACATTAGTTGGAAAATGAGACTAAAACATAAGAGATTATGTTAATAGGTGTTATAATATTCTCCGGGAAGAGCCCGCGGAGGCCAAGATTCTGCTTCGACATCTGCAGGCTTGGCGCCACGCCAGACTAGTCGTTATACCTACTCCAGTCCGTACTTAACTTACACTCTGTTTATAAAATGTTTAGAATCCCTTCAACAGAATAATTACAGAACAAACGTTTTTTCGTCTTCGTTATTCCAAAGGTAATTACGGCCAACTGTTGTTGAAGCTATCTTTGAAGTATCTTATCTTTTTAATGGTGTAATTTAGAATCTGAATGTATCAATTAGAGTGGTTGCAATTTTGATTGGTAGTGATTGTGATGAAAGGCTTTATAATGTCTACGTCTAAGAAGCTCAAAATTAATTGCTAATGTATTTTTATGAAATAGCAAGGACAAGAAATAGTGAACGTGACACTGAATGATTAATTATTTAAGTATTTGAGAACGTATCATTCGCTTTGAAAACTTATACTGTTGAAGCAAAACAAGGTTATAATCAATTCATTCAAATTATAACGAATAAAAAACAATAAAGAGAACATAACAAGTAACAAGCCGACATGATATAAAAATTAATAACCAAAACGTGAACACGGTGGCAACCAATGAACGAAGCGAAACGAACAAAAAACGTCCGGCGCGTGTGTGAAACGCGACACATCGGCTGCGCCTGCGACGCGCGGCGCGGCGAGGTCGGCGCTCGTCGAAAAACATTGACCTATTAACGTGCGATATGAGGCAACCGGTCTCGATGATAGATACACTGGAATCCTGATCTTTTTCAGATCAAATATTTTAGTAAGGCAATAAAAAAGAGGCAGGCCAATGGATTCGCACCTAATGGGATTGTGTGAAAAATATTATGCCAAGGAAGGAAGTGAATTTAGAGATGACGACTAATAGAGGTGTATGGACCAGAAAACACGGGCTACCTTAACCCCAAATAAATTGAAGTAAGGCCAACAATATTATTGAATGAATTTAGAACCCCAAACAAGACAGATTGTAACAATATTTCGTTTTACAAGATCATAAAGTGTGAAAGGAGTTAAGGAGTATAAAGTTCATAATAAACCTGTTTGTGATGATCTACGGACTTTGATATCGTAAAAGTATAATATAAATGTGTCTACATCACGTTGTATCTCCTGATATTTATGGTGAATGTTATGGATTAATAAATAACGTAAAAAGGGTCGTTAAAAGGTAGCTGTCATTTTGTATTTGTGACAGTCTGGGATAGTCTGGGTTCAGTACTTCAGTCAGACAATTTCTACATTCAGGTTCACGTTTCCAGTTAATTTGTTATAGGTCAGACGTACTAATGGAAGCCGCTGTTCGCCTAATTGATCCAAATACGGATTGTTTGACTAGCCAATTGAAATATATTATTTACTTTGGGAATGTCGTCTGTAAAAAGTGACAAATTATGGGCAACTTTACCGTTACTAATAGAAGAAACTAGTCAAGGGTTGCCGCCATCACCGATCATGCTGTCATCCGTCGTTGGCTATTGCGATGATCTGCCTTTAGGACAAAAACTTTACAAAGAGAGATAAAACTGAAGATTTTCTCTATTCTGTTATAACAATTCCAAATGTAACTACTAGAAGAAAGAAAGAGTATAAAATCCGGTTAGTAACTTCCAATCTGGAGTGTTAAATATAACATCTTTCCCAAGCGCTTTGAGCCTCATCTGATAATTTTTTGCCCGTGTATTTTATGTTAATGTTGATACATTACCCGACATCGCCCATAAAGTATGTGGTATGAATTATCATACCGTGGTGGAAAAGGGATGAGTAACAACAAAAAGAAAGACTAGACAACTTTGTCAAAGCGAGCGGAGCCGCAGGTAAGAGCTACCAGATAAAAATCTGGGCAATATGATGCATTACATACACGCTAAAGAGCCTGCGCCGACGATCGACTGACCTGTATTTTTTACATTTATGATACAGTGTAGTAAAATCAAGCCAACTGTTAGTGCAGGCTCTAAGCAATCGTCAAGGTTGTCTTGGTTATCATCTGCTGAGAAATATTAGGAAAGCTCGGTGAGCTAGAAACAACTGCAACGAGAGAGTCCTCCACAAAATATCTAAAACTTGCTCTTCACGTTTTAGAGGTATGAAGAACAGAGTGTAAAGTTCTTGATCCCCTATAGAAAAGAGAGGATCCTCCGTCCAGCCCGCTTAGCATGAACGCCAGTAGACACGAAAGAGAATCAACAAATCTTTTGTTCATCTGTCATTGAATCGACAAAATGACAGATGAACAGACGGGTGTTGTGTCTGGTGGGCTACTGCCCGACAGTTGTTGTCGGTTTCTCCTATATAGTTTTTAACCGCGCATAACTTAAATTGTGCGATTTAGTGTTTTGATGTTAATTCTTCATTTGTGTCATAGATGGAGCGGTAGTATTTTTTATAGTGCGGCAACAACGTTATAATGATGGACATGACTGGTTGTATGTACAAGTTAAGTGATGTCATTACTATTCCAACGCCCCCTCACTTTAGAGTGTGAACATGAGCAATGAGCCGTTGTAGACTTGAATTTTAAAACTATGCCCCCACACATAGACCAAACATCACCAACAGCCAACCTTTAAAGAATTACTTACAACGTTAGTGTTGGTTTGAAGTGTTTAATCAATCTGCCAACCAATGAGGCAATGGACGTGTTTGTTGGCGTTGGTGGCCAATATGTGGTTAGATTGAATGTCATGACTGCACGGCTCAATGCCCATGTTAACACAGCTTAAAGCTTTGCTAATACGTGTCGGTAAAAAGTGTACCATGTGAAATGTTGAAATGGGTTTAAACATGATTTATGATTTCAACAAGAAATAAAACATAAGCTCATGGATTTAATTTGTAGCAAACATATTTATTCAACATTAATTGGTGTTGCATAACGCTACTCCATGAGAATTTACAACGTTGATTTTATATTAATATTGTTCGGAAAAACGCGCAAATTCCGTCATAGTAGGTATTACAAAAATCTGTGTATTCCTTTACGTTATTATTTGATCTGTTTACACACAATAAATGATGAGTTTATTCTTGGATTTTTTATACCGGTTTTATTTACAGTAGGTTTACACTCGTTTTTCGGTTTGATCTAAGCTAGTAAATAAGGTAAAGTAATTTTATATTAGTCACTGTCACATCGAGGTAGAATCCGAAACTAAATAAAATTTCAAGTAGATCAGAAATGGATAAGAGCCCTTTGAGTGCGCGATGGTTGAATTGAAAATATAATTGTCCTGTTGTATTTTAGTAAAATTATTTGCAATAAGTACAATCAATAAATATGAATAAAAATAAAAAACAGAAATGCGTGTTTTTGATTGTAAAATCGACGTATTTACGTTACGTTTACACAGTACGGTCGTGCTAGGGGCTCCGTTGCCAAATTACTTACTTTAATCTCCAGCTACAAAATTTTAACAAGTAGTTTAACAATCTCTATTTTCAGTTACACACAGGAAAATGTTTTCAGGAAAATCGAAATGAAAGCCCTCAAAACTACAAAAAAATATTCGTGAAGAACTTTTTTCAGGTTCGGTTACTCGAAAACAATCAAACGGGGTTTCACAGTTTTCGCTTTTTAATAAACGGGTTGGAACGCGGAAGTCGTGGAAAAGCCTGTAGTTATTAATAATGTAAAGGGTGTTGTTCGCTTAACGTTTTTACTCAAACATGATGTATGGGTATTCATGTATGGAGCTTTCATCAAAGTTTGATGGATAGGTGCGCGATGGGAAAATCTGTATTGATATTTTGGATACGGCAAAAAGGTACAGTTTATTGAAAAGTATATACGGGTATTTTATTTAGTTCTTTACTTGAGTAACCTCTGTCAAGTCAAGACTAAAAATATTCGGCTGAATTTAGTAGAAGCAGAAACTGATTTATAATTCACCATTGACGGCATTCACTGAATGCTGATTTTAATCTTGAAAATTGAATTGACGAAATTCTCGGAAAGAAGTAGGTACGAGTAACATCCAACTTTAGGGAATAAAATAGAAGATTTTCTTTAAACAGATATTTACTGACAGATATAACTTTTAATAACCGTTCAACATAAAGTAGCAATTAAAATAGGGTGATCACGGTAAACGCCTCCGGGCTTATAAGTTTAACGAGGGCGTTAATAGTAGGAAAACTTGCTCCCTTACTTTTGATATTGGGAGTCGTATAGGAACATTATACTTCGGGGATCGTAAGAATTCTAATTAATATGCCCTTAATTGGGATTAAGTTCACTGAAATATGTGACGAATACTTCGTCAAATTATCAGAATTATCAGAATTCAAATCAGGTATTCGTCACACATTTCAGAGTGTGAGTGCCGACGCAACAATCGCTAAAACATGTGTGATTCTTATCCCTGTTTATAGATACGCCTTTAGTCCCCCAAGGGTCAGGCAGGGGTGTACCTAATATTATACCTACACACTTAGTAGCTTGACAGTTATGTTTAAGTCCCATGTAAAAGGGGTCGAGCCTATTGCCATCAACCGGGTATAAATCCAGACTCTGTGGCTGCTACTGAGAAGTCAAGTCTATAATATCACTTTCCTTATATTAATAATTCATTCAACCAGGATAATGTAAATAAATACTTAATAAAACTCGAATATTTTTAGAATAGAGTTCAGTTCCGGAACAGCTCTAATTTCGGTTAAGGAAAAACCCTCCATAATAACACTTAGTTCTAAAAATGATTACGATAACATAATCAAATCCGGATGAAGATTTACACGAGCGTACCTATCATTTATTCCTGAATAAATTGAAAATTAATTAATAAATACATCGTACAAACGGGTCCCGTAGATTTTATCGCCATTGATGGGCTACCAACTTGATACGTGTTATTATTTATATTAGGTACCTGTCTTTATGTGCTTATTAATTTGCAATCTACCGCCACCGCGCACCGGTATCAACGAGTAGATCGCAGAAAAAAACCCGACGATCTAAATTAAAATATCGCTAGCGATGCGCATATCTCCTACCAATTTATCTGAGACTTCGAAATCTTCGTGATACCGCGACAATATATACATTTGAGAAAGTAAATCATAAGTTGAGAACTTGAGATAAATGTTGGTTTTACCGTAGAATTTTAAAAGACACGTACTCTATTTTCAACTTAAATGGGGATAGATATGATTCGAAATAAGAATGGCCAGTTATTGGTGGTCTCCATTGAAACAAAATAACCTAAGAGATGCCAATCCAAAGTTATTCAATCGGCATGAGTAATGTAGCGCCTCATTCAAAATGTATTTACCTGGATGTGGGTGATTGTGTTCGGCGGGCGGTTGCATGGATGACAGGGCAGAAAGCGGCGTGTAGCGGGCTCCATCCTCACGAGAGCATCCCTCCTGTGAATACGTCATGACTATTAGCACTCAATACGGTAGCTCAACTAATTTAATTGATTTACTTGTCTACTTTATAGGTACACGTTTATTGGATCAACTTAAGTAACAATGAAACACAAAGAGTGATAGGGAGAGAGCGCCGACGCCGGCTAATATAGGATTACATTACGCCTCGGCGCAAAAAAGGGCCAAAGTGAAAATACCGTCACTCGGGAGTGAGGTATCGTACGCAGATCAACAAGCTTGTATTATGCATATCTATTTAGGATCCCAGGCGCTTCTGAGAGTTTAACATAACATTAATAAGATTTAACGCGTCAGACGATATAATCTACGTCAAGGGTAACACGATGGTTACTCCTTTCACGGGTAAATCGTTCACGCCTCAATTGATAACAAGAATGCAAACGAAAAAGGCCGTTCACGTTTCATCCTAAAAGCTTATTTTTCTATGTAGACCTTCGTAAAGCAAAGCGATGAAGGATAATGTGTGGATGAGGTCCCGAGGCGTGTTTACATAGAACTTACTTCATTACCGCGTATTAATGAGAACCGAAGCGCCAGCGGGTGTATAGTCTTTATTACGGATGGGTAATACGGTACTCGATGTACTAACTTCTCCGATGGCAAGGGGTCGTTTATCGTCATGATTAATATTAACAAGTGTGAGAGATATATTATTCGAACTCGATTTAGGATTTGAGATTTTATTGATAATTGATTATTGGTCTTACCTTTTCGCAGTTGGCTGTAGCTGTGGTCTGCGTATGACTGGTGGATGAAATGCGATACTGCATTCCGGACACCGTGCAAAACCCCTCATGATGGTGTGTAGAATATACCCCAGTTATGGTTACATCAGTGTCTTGGTTAACTATAACTTCTACTTTTTGCTTCCTATCTGACACAGCGGATTCATCACTTTCGGATGGAGCTTCATAATCGTTTTTTGATTCCGACTTAACGCCGGAACTTACCCCGTTTTTTGACTTCTGGGAATAAGATTCATCGCTACATGAGTCTGATGTAGTATCATCTTTATTACTAGATTTAGGCGAACGTTTTTCGTAACTGGCTGCTAGAATTGCTGTGGCGTTAAGACTTGCCATACGTTTTTGTACGACCATGTCTTTGAGATCCATTACTACTTCGTTTCTGTTACGCTTTTTCTTTACGGGTACACCGGCTGTCTTTTTCATCTTAGCTGGTGGTTTGTCAGAATCTGACTTATTCGTAGATGCTTTAGGTAAAGCTTTCTTTTTTTCAGAACTTGTTACTTTCTTGGTATCTTGTTCACTATCACTGGAAGAGGTACAGGACTTCGGATCCCAATACTTGCCCGTGCTTCTTACTCCTCGTAACGATCTTTGACGAGGGTTATCGTCAGAACTTTCGGAGCTGTCATCTTTCTTTTCCTTTTTGGCTTCGTATTCAGATTCTGAAGTACTATCTTGTTTTTCGATTTCCTTGGGCTTGGTATCTTTCTTTTTAGGTGAAACAGTCTTAGATGTACTTGGTAGAAATTGTCTATCTACTGTTTTCATGAGACCCAATTCCATATGCGTTTTACTTTCATTTTCATACAGGCAATGAACTTTAGCTATTGCGTTTAGAGACGCCATTCGATGTTTTTTAGGTCCGGACCACATCGACAATAGTTTTAGCCGTCTCTTACTGGGTTTTTCATTACCTAGCAAAGCAGAACTTTCTTTGAGATCAATCAGAGAATCTTTTGATAATTCTTTTAATTCTTTAGATGGAGGTTTCTTCGCACCGTCAGTGATTCTATTTTTCTTAAATCTTTTATTTTTTGCTTTCTTATTTTTTGGGTTATCGGATTCGGAAGACTCTTTGGTGTCATTATCGTCGTTAGACTCGCTGTCTTCAGATGACGAGTACTGGAAAGCCTTAGTATTCAGAGCAAACTTAGAATTATCGATTTCTTCATCTGACATGCTGCTTTTCTTTGCTGGCTTTTTAGTTTTTGCCGGAGTTTTCTTTGCAGCCGGATTCGGCTTGACGGGTTTTTCGGTTATCTCATTTTTAATTACCACATTTTCTTGCTCAAGAAATTTGATGGGACTAAAAGGTTTTCCAGTTATACTTGATTTTCGAGCCACCATTTTATAAGATTTGCTAACAATAGGTTTAGGTTTTTCTTCGGTTTCCGCCTCATTGTCAGCCAGATTCGTTTCTATACTAGTTGCAGTGCAAACACTTTGATTTTGATTAGCATTTAACTCTTCCGATCGTTTATTCTTTAGCTGTTTTACAACTTCTTCGATAGGCCTATGAGGTGAATATTTTTTCTTTTCCGATTCAGTTTTCTTGTCTATAACCGTTCCTTTCACCCTAGCGATAGGTCGAACTCTCCCAACATTCTTGTTAACAGGACTACGAAAATCGGACAGTATGCTTTTCGGAGAGTCCACCTTTTCCGTGAAGGTATAAACATCAATCTCTGGTCCTTGAGATACTAATGAAGAATTTGAAGAACTTTTGTCTTTAGAATTGTCTTCCATTTTGTTTTCCACCTTCATAGATACAAATCTTTCCGAAACACTAAGGTTGCCTTTTGAATTTTTGCAACATTTCACGTCTATGTCTACCATACGCGGTGATCTAGTAGATGTGAAGAATTTTGGAGGTCTTTCGGTTTCAGTTTTTGGAGTCTCTGGCTGATTAGCCGAGGAAGCTTTAGGAGGCGTTTTACAAACTGCCGAATCAGAAATATTTGTAGGATCAACCTTGTCATGATTTTCTTCACTTTTACAGGTCTCATCACTACTTTCACTAGGCGTATTTGACTTGTTATTAACTGAATCATCGGTGCAATCATTACTGTCATCAATCTTTTTATCCTTTTCCGTTGTTTCTAATTTTGTTTGGGCTGTCACTTTCTTTTTGTCATTGTTAGCAGCATTACTTTTCTTGATAACCGTCTTAGCTTTTGAGAATTTCGGTGCCGTTTTCTTTATAACATCTTTATTAATTTTGTACTTTACATCTTTTTTGCCTTTTGCGCACTTTTTAACGTTGGCCTTAACAGGTCTAGGTTTTTTGACTGCCTTGGCTGCTTTTTTCGGAGGTGTTTTCTTTACATTTTCTGCAGTATTTTTAGGCGTGTCCTTCTTTTCTTTGGGATCTTTCTTAAGCTTTTTTGTGGGTGAATCACCTCGAGATGTTGACGCTTTACATGGTGAAGGTTTATTTGTTTCAGTCGATGTTTCATGTTTTTCAGATGTTCCCGAATTATCATCATTTTTGGAACTGGAAGAGTCATCTTTGGAAGAACTTTTCTTGGGATTTTTGATCAACGATTTATTAACCAAATTTTTAACCTTTTTAGGTGACACTGATTTTTTTGCAGTTTGCTTGCTGGTGGTTGAGTTTTTAAATGATGTTTTACTCAAGTCACCTTTCTTAGGTAAGGGTTTTGAAGCCTGTGACCGCATTGTCTGCTATAATCATATGAATTTTGTCGACATCGAAGAAGTGATTCCGGTGATCACATTCTGAAACAAATAAAAAAGAGACAATTATTTTAATGAATTAATTATTAAACACACGGGACACTGATAAAATGAATATAAATTTAATTGACGGCATGCCAGCTGCAACCCGTTTTTAACTATCAAATCTTGCAGCCGTCTTTAATCGAGCAAAAAACCTTTTGTTGTATGATTTGCCCCACGACAGATGGCCGTTATTGTTACGCTTGGTTTTCTTCGAGTAACGGTTTCTAGGTAATAGTGAGGAATTAAAAAATAGTTACGCAAGCTTTTTTAATTTTTGTCCCGGACCTTAGACTAGAAAATCCAAAATTAGCCTGAAAACATATTTAAGAAACGCAGGATCAAAAAAGAGGAACAGTAAATCCAAAAAATAAAAAGGTTCTCAAGTAAAATATCGAAGTAAAATCATTAAAATTACTATGAATTACTTTAAGTTTTTATTAGTAAAAATTAATAACTTTAAAAATAAAATAACCTCTAAACAACTAAGAAATAATCGTGTATCGATAAACACGTGCTACATACAGGTAATGAAAATATAAATTGGGCTAAAGCAAACATCTGCTTTGATAGCATGCGCAGGCACATAAATAAAACCGAGTCTACACCACGTTAGGGGTTTTTTTTTTGTTGAAAAGGGACCGAAACTAACCGAATTTTATACCTGTGAGCACGTGCCGTCATTAGTGAATACAAATAAGATAAGATAACCGCCAACAGCTAACAGATAAATAAAAGATAGATTATGTTGTTGCTTGTCCAATAATAATTCAAATAAAAATGGAACACTCAAGGTAAGTAATGAAAGTGTGAATAGTAAGAGTTTAATGTAATGTAAATGCCAATATGACATGTTATTATTGTTATTGTTGTTGTTATTTACGATAATGTAAAAATATATTTTTAATTTATCTTAAAAAATTTTTTTTACCTTATCGTAATCTTATCGTAAATCTTCTAAGCTCTAAGTATGCGTAATTCATTATTGAATTACTCTTACTTAGAGCTTAGAAGCGAGAGCTCAGTGAATTGCCGTAAACGCTCACGAAAACTTAAACATAAAAGCACATATTTTCATTTATTTTAATACTTACCACATAGATAAAATAAAACTACTACTTCAAAGAGGAATTTTAAGATAATCTACGCATTGCTTGAGCTCAAACACAGTCGTAAAAAGACTGATGTTCATTGAGGTCAAACATTTTGAGCGAAAGCGTCAGCATGGCCGAACTATTTCAATAAAACTTTTTAAGCGGCCTTCACTGGCTGTTTCTGTGAATATTTTGTGGCACTAGTTTTGTAATGTTTTATTAAATATTTTGCTTGAATATGTGCTGGCTACTTTATTAATACGAACTTTGCCTGATTATAATACGAACTTTGATGAATAGCGTGAGATAGTAACTTGAGTTTCTAAGTGATTGACGTTAAAGTTAGATATTTTCTGCTTGGAATTTTCGATAAAGTCTACCTTAGTTTACTTATAAGGCCGGACCAGATCTATACAGGGTGTAAACAGATTCATTACGAAGCCGGTAACCAAGCATTCTGTACATCAAACTAAGTTATTTTACGCAAAAATTATTGCTGGGAAACGACTTTTATTTTTGGGTGAAAAATCATGTTTTGTGGGAGAACTCAACGTAGAACAAGTACTTTTCAGCTTCGTTAAGAGTCTTTTTACACCTTTTAGGTGGCTTCGTCCTAGTATTTAACCTCTCTTATTAAATCCCCACATTATTATTTATTTGACTGTCTCGTTGGCCCAGAGGTCGCAATCGCTACTGCTGAGCATGAGCTTTGGGTTCGATTCCTGGGTCGGGCAAACTGTTATTGTGTTTCGGGTGATGAAAATAAGCTCCGGCCCTATCACATGGAACTTATACATAACTGCCGAAATGTAGGTGTACTAATATAGTTGGTGCCAGTTAAGATGAGAATAGCGGTCATTGTCCCTCCTACATTTATTAAACTTTGAAAACCAAAAATAAGCTTGTTCAAGTCTGGAATCGTCATCTACCGTGATCTTCAACATTTTTTGTAAACGATACATGGTTTATTTGTTTTGGTTCGTACGAAGAGAAGCAGCTCAAAAACAACAAGGCACCGGGTGATGACGGAATGACGGTCGAACTCTTGAAGGCGGGTGGAAAACCGGTACTTAAGGCCTTTCAGAAGCTGTTTAATTCCGTCATACTTGAGGGAAAAACGCCACAGGCATGGTGCAGGGGTGTGGTGGTACTCTTCTTCAAAAAGGGTGACAATGCACGGTTGAAGAATTATAGGCCCATCTCACCTCTAAGCCATGTCTACAAGTTGTTTTCTAGAGTCATCACGAATCGTCTCGCGCGCAGGTTTGACGATTTCCAGCCACCCGAACAAGCCGGTTTCCGAAAAGGTTTAGCACCGTGGACCACATACATACGCTGTGGCAAGTTATACAGAAGACCGAAGAGTATAACCTGCCTCTCTGTTTAGCGTTTGTGGACTACGAGAAAGCCTTCGATTCGATCGAGACCTGGGCTGTACTGCAGTCTCTCCAACGGTGCCAAATCGACTATCGGTACATCGAGGTGTTGAAGTGTTTGTACAAAAACGCCACCATGTCAGTCCGACTTCAGGACCAAGCCTCGAAACCTATCCTCCTGCAGCAAGGTGTGAGACAGGGAGACGTCATATCTCCGAAACTGTTCACCGCTGCACTGGAGGATGTCTTCAAGGTTCTGGACTGGAGAGGGCTAGGCATCAACGTCAATGGCGAGTACATCACTCACCTTCGGTTTGCCGATGATATAGTGGTAATGGCTGAGGACCTCAGTACAATGCTCAATGACCTCAGTAGAGCTTCCGGAAGAGTGGGTCTAAAAATGAACATGGACAAGACTAAGGTCATGTTGAATGCCCATGTCACACCCACTCCTATCGAGAGATCTAGATCTAGAGAGAGATCTAGATCTAGGAGACTCTACACTCGAAGTTGTAGACGATTATGTGTACCTGGGACAAACGGTCCAGTTAGGTAGGTCTAACTTCGAGAACCACCGCAGTGGTGATCCTCTACCGCAGTGTCTCAAGACGAAAGTCCACCAGACCACACCAGTGACCAGTGTGTGTTGCCAGTGATTACATACGGGACCGAAACGTGGTCGCTCACAATGGGCCTCATCAGAAGGCTTAACGTCACCCAAAGGGCAATGGAGAGGGCTATGCTCGGAGTTTCCTTGCGCGATCGAATCAGAAATGAAGACATCCGCAAGAGAACCAAGGTTACCGACGTAGCCCGAAGAATTTCCAAACTTAGGTGGCAGTGGGCAGGCCACATTGCTCGCAGAACGGATGGCCGATGGGGCCGAAAAGTTCTGGAGTGGCGACCACGAACCGGAAGACGTTGCGTTGGAAGGCCTCCCACTAGGTGGACCGATGACCTGGTGAAGGTTGCGGGAATCCGCTGGAAGCGAGTCGCACGGGACCGGTCAATGTGGCGACACTTGGGGGAGGCCTATGTCCAGCAGTGGACGTCTTTCGGCTGAAATGATGATGATGATGATGATGTACGAAGAGATATTAGGGTAGGGGCAATGACCGCTATTCTCATCTTAACTGGCACCATACTTATTAGGCACACCTCTTACTCTTCGGAGATTACAGGTGTGTGTGATGTTATGTTATTATTTTATTTGGCAAACTGCAACTACATAACTACACATTCCAGTGTTTTCGTTTACAAAATCAACATCCTTTCAATAACATAAAATCAAAGAAGAAAATGAATTTTCTTGACAACAAATCGGTATTCAACATAATAAAGTATAAAGAAACACGGATGCTTTAATAACATTTCTTGTAACCTAAGCCGTCATAATAAGAATTGTTGTTTGCAATAAAGAAAGAAATAAGTCTCTCCTCGCATAAGGACTGGCTCCATTGTGGTATCATTTTCCACTTTTCCAAAGGGAAAGGGATATTGTACATTATGGTTTTTATTTAGTTAGCAAGCTTAAAGGCTGCTTTCAACGAAACCGCAGATAGTAAGTACTTAGTTCTGTTTTTCTTTTACATTAAATCACTCAAATGCAGAATTTCTATGGGTAAACATTTTTTTGTCCATTCCTTCGTTTACCTAGTAAGGTAGGTATCGTCATTATCATCAATGCCTGTCATTGGAAGTTTTTTGAATGGATCTGGCATAATTATGCTATTAGTAAATTATTATCTAATATTTGTAAAATAGACAGCTAGAATAGACTTTAGCATGCTGTTTGTGTTTAGATTGTAAACGGTTTCACTCAAAATCCCTTTTCCTTTAGGCTTATATGTACTGTGTACCGACAGTATCAGTTCATAATCATTAATTCATTAAACTGCAATAATAAGGAACTAAACTATTAAAACCAACGAGAGCAGCGGTGGCCCAGTGGTGGCGGCCCGGACTTAACTTTGTGTAATTTATTTCATCACCACTAAACTCAAAACGGTGAAGGAAAACATCGTGAGGAAACCGGCATGTCCTAGAACCAAAAAATTCGAAGACATGTGACATCTACCTATTCGCACTGGGCCCGCGTGGTGGATTATAGCCCATTCCCTCTCATAGAGAGGAGGCCTGTGTCCCAGCAGTGGGAAAATTAATAGGCTGATGATGATGATGATGATTAAAACCAAAATCCTTTCTTAATACAACTACCTTACCTAATATCACCTAGAACCAGTTATAACTTTAAGCTCTGATATAAAAGGTCTATGGCAACTGTAGGTTAGTAACACGAGATCAATCTTATTATGCAACCAGCTTCTCTGGGGGCTTGCGTGACCTTTGACATTGGGAAAACGAGAGCAAATACACCGCATGCCTGTTTCTAAGCGGTAACAGGGGATTCATTGAGAGGTTTTTATCATGTGATTACTTTTCTGGTTTCGATACAGAGTTGAGTACGTAAAATGGTCGTTGTATTCTCTTTTGGAGTGATAGTGATTACAAAAGAATCTTTTTAGTTTTCCGTATTACTAAGTGTCGCCGTTTAGGCGCGATTGGTCCAATTCGCGATTGGTCCCATTCACCTTATTTTCGATTGGTCCAATTCACGATTGGTCCAATATAAAGGTATTTACAAAATTAAACAAAATGACACATTTTTATGTACAAATATTGTACTATAATCATATTATAAGTCATATCTCGTGTTTCAAACTCCTACCAATTAGTAGTTTTGTACATTCGTAACAAATCATTAAAACGAAAAAAAAAAATGTACTAAGTATACAGGGTGTTTGGCTTATGGACCGACACAATTTTTCCAGGGATTTGGGGGGTCACTAGCTAGGTTCTACCCATACATCCTATGTCCTAAATGTCATGGTTGGTTACATATGTTTTTTTCTTTTCAAATGAAAAAAATATCCAAAATGTTTCCTTACATTCCCAATAACTTTTTCGTTTGTGAGTGTAATGGCACAAAATAATTTTTGTTGTATTCTCCAAAGTCTCCTTAATCTAAATAAATCTTTGTTTCATAGAACTGGTTTCAAGAAAATTTCTTACGAGCTACCAAAGTTATTTTCTTTTTAAAATTTATGAAATTGTACAACTTCAAAATTTATTATAAAAATAATTATAAGCCATTTTGAACTTAGCTTTATTTTAAAAAGTTCTTTAGTTAATACCCTTTTTAACGGTACGCTACATGTCACAAAGAACAATTCATTAAGTAGTCAAAATGTAAGTTAGGAGAGTCAGGATTAAGAAAATACTTATAAATGTTATTATTTTTTTATAAACTAAAGTTATAAATCTTGTTCAATTTTTGATTCAAATTAACCCAATATTTATTTTGTGCCATTACACCCACAAACGAAAAAGTTATTTCGAATCAAAGGAAACATTTCGGGTATTTTTTTTCAATAAAAAAAAAACATATGTAACCAACCGTGACATTTGGGACATAGGATGTATGGGTACTATTGGGTTAATTTGAATCGAAATTGAACAAGATTTGTAACTTTAGTTTTTAAAAACATAATAATATTTATGAGTCTTTTCTTAATCCTGACTCTTCTAACTAACATTTTGACTACTTAATGAATTGTTCTTTGTGACATGTAGCATACCGTTAGAAAGGGTATCAACTAAAGAACTTTTTAAAATAAAGCTAAGTTCAAAATGGCTTTTAGTTTTTTTTTATAATAAATTTTGAAGTTGTACAATTTCATACATTTTAAAAAGAAAATAACTTTGGTACCTCGTAAGAAATTTTCTTGAAACCAGTTCTATGAAACAAAGATTTATTTAGATTAAGGAGACTTTGGAGAATACAACAAAATTTATTTTGTGCCATTACACTCACAAACGAAAAAGTTATTGGGAATGAAAGGAAACATTTTGGGTATTTTTTTCATTTGAAAAGAAAAAACATATGTAACCAACCATGACATTTAGGACATAGGGTGTATGGGTAGAACCTAGCTAGTGACCCCCCAAATCCCTGGAAAAATTGTGTCGGTCCATAAGCCAAACACCCTGTATATAGTACTTTTTTTTTTTTCGTTTATACGAAAAAAAAAACCGGCCAAGTGCGAGTTGGACTCGCGCACGAAGGGTTCCGTACCTTATCTATACACAATTAGACAAAACGTAAAAGAATAACGTTTGTTGTATGGGAGCCCCCCTTAAATATTAATTTTACTCTGTTTTTTGTATTTGTTGATATAGCGGCAACAGAAATACATCATCTGTGAAAATTTCAACTGTCTAGCTGTCACGGTTCATGATATACAGCCTGGTGACAGACAGACGGACAGACAGCGAAGTCTTAGTAATAGGGTTCCGTTTTTACCCTTTGGGTACGGAACCCTAAAAACGGTACGGCATACCGTACCTTCGTGATTATTATTTTATCAGATCTTTCATCAAATATCTACATATGTTAAAAATACGGTTTTTTCTCTTGCTTATCTCAATAAGATAAGGGAAAAATAACTATGGCCATATATATTTGATCAAAGGTATAATAATATAATGAAAAGAAGAATAGAAATAAAAGATGTGAAAAATACGTCATAAACACAATACAACATCATGTCATTTTTTTAACTAATTTTTTGTAACGATAATCTTAAATAATTTGATGGAAAAAGTTTTTTTACTGTCATTGTTCGAAAAAAGTAAAAGCTAGTAATTATATTGTATAATTTCTGAAACATTGGACATTGCCATTTTGGACCAACCGCGAATTGGACCAACTGCAAATTGGACCAATCGCGAATTGGACCAATTGCGAATTGTACCAATCGCGAATTGGACCAACTGCGAATTGGATCAATCGCGAATTGGACCAACCGCGAATTGGACCAACTGCGAATTAGACCTTTTTTTGAACATTGGACCAATCGCGAATTTGACCAATCGCGCCTAAACGAGTGTCGCTATTTCTGTTGCCGCTATAACAGCAAATGTAAAAAAATAAATTAAAAATTAAAGGTGGCTCGGTGGCTCACATAAACCGGATGACTTTTTTTAACACTTACCAAAAAAAATGGGTATATATATTAGGTGAACGGAGTGGAAGCTTATGGCATACTTAGTTTTTTTTTCATTTTTCCACAGCTTAGAAAAAAAAAATATCCATCATCAAAAAACCCTACAAATTTCAAGTAAACTTTTCATATTATAACAAAGAAAGCGAAATTTTGAAAAAAAAAAAAAACGAATTTGAATTTTTTTTTCAAAAAAAACAAAAGAAAAACTAAGTATGCCATTTGCTTCTACTCCGTTCACCCATTTTTTTTGGAAAGTGATAAAAAAGTCATCCTGTTTAAACTACGATAGTACGAAACCCTCATGTTTTTTTTGCTCATATTTGAAGCGAAATAGTATTTCGTTTCCATTACGTAAACAACAATGCAATCACTGAAAACAATTTATTCGATGCTCACTCTGTACGGAAAGTGCCTTTCAACAAAAGCTATGTAGCCTATGAATAATTTTAGACATTAGACGAGTCAAAATAACAGTACAAACATAATAACAATATCAACTCACCGGTTTACAAACACAAAGCAGTAACAAGCAATGTTTACGCAGATGTTGAAAAACAGTCAAGTGGAAAAGAAGAATAAGAATAGGCTGACCCTATTTAGGATTATAAGCCAACAAAAGAGAATAAAATTAAAGCAGAACTTCCTCGAAATATAATTGAAAGTGCAGCTTGTCTCATAATTAAGCGTCGAGTCTTTTGTCAAGTTAACCTAATAGGGGGCGCCACAAGCGGGGCAGCACTTGTTATTGTTCCAAGTGCTCTATTTTATTTTTATCTCCAAGAAACTAAGAGTACTCCCGCCAAGTGTTTGATTGTCAATGGACTTACAATACGTGAAAACGATACCGGAAAGTGGTTTGGATAAGTTTCTTCAGTTGTTTAAGTATGTTTTGTTAAAACTGGTATAGTTTCATTAATATAGGATGGGTTTAAGATGTGTTTAAACGTAAACTATGCACCGATGTAGCTTTTACTTTACCCTAATATAATAAATATGTGTGTATGTTTGTTTCTCTTTCACGCAAAAACTACTGAACGGATTTGGATAAAACTTAGCACACAGATAGTTTATAACCTGAATTAACACATAAGATAGTTTTTATTCCAGTAGTATGACCCCGTGGGACAATTATCGAACTCGACGCAGGGGAAGCCGCGGCACCAATATTTTACCTCCTCAACGTGGTTACTGAACTCAAGAATAAAAGTAATACAACATTACATCCCATAAAACTATATAAGAAGGAAATAGGTTGTTTGTCGCTGCTCAACTTAAAAAGCCATGCCTTGCGTGGCCAGCAAGCTATCATTACTTTGTAACATTTGCTCAACATGATTTGTTATTTGCCAAAGAGCACTCCTTGGGTGGCCAAGTGGCAAATTATAGGATGAATACGTCGCGGCGACGCCTTATATCTTCCCCAGGGCTTGTGGAGGTCAGACGGAAGTCAGCCCCTATCAAAGCAGTAATTTGCCATAAATCAAGAACAAAGAAATGGTCGTACGCATACTAATAAGGGACCAATCTATTATTTTAGGCAAGGCCTGCCTCAAGGAGATATCTTTGGGCTCAATAAATTTTATCCCACATTTAGGATCAGGTGCGGTTGATTTCAGAAGACAAATGGGATGATTTAATACAAAAATCGCGACCTAGACAAAAGTACGTTAAGCAGGATTGATGATACTTGTTTTTAAACATCATAAAGATCCTTTTCACAGAAGTCCGACATAGACCCGACTATGACAAATGAGTCTAACACTAGACTGGAAACTTCATCTATGACTTATGGGAGTTTTAAGACTTTAATGGAGAATGGTTGTCACAGGTGGCTAGCTTGTCGCTTGCAATGGCCATTAGGGCTCAATTCTGTAGCGTCCTCTTCGATATCTATATGTTCCACTTTTATACACGATTCTTGTTGGAAAAGCTCTTCTTCGCTTTTAAAATATTTACAGTCACTTATTCCATTCCTGGTACTTTACGTTCGTTTTTGATTAAATTTAAAATTCTAGAATGGTAGTCTTGATTTTTTAATCATTAGCGTTTATTCAAAGTGATACGTTTGGTAATTAAAACGATCCCCTTTACCACATTGTCTTGGCTAGACTCCATTCTTTCTTTATGAGCATAGAAAGACACAATATCGTATTTTTCTTTAAAGCCTTTTCTTTCCTTGCCTTTGGCGAGAGTGTTAATTTCCTCCTCCTCTAGTATATTGCTGGCATCTCAGTTCCGAGTAAGCCACTTTACTCAATCTTTGTTCTGAAAGCCAGTATTAATGGCAGTAGGTATTCTACGTCAACCCGTTCGACAACTTTGACTTAGTATTTATTGCTACTCTAGGAATTGGTTTTGATTCCTAATTGGCTACTGGAATACGCTATAAAATTAAGGATTTATGCCGCAAATATACTTCGGTTTAGTGTAAAACTTAAATTAGAAACTCAAATAGCCTAACCAACCAGATCAAATCCAAATACACGATCGAATACCATTACAAAGCTCTAGTGTTTCACAAAGGAGTCTGCACCATACAAATAAACTATTTCAAACAGATTGTTGTGATCCCCTTTGCGAATAAGTTGAACATTTTTCAAAGCCCAGTGATTTCGTGAAAGCATGGTTGTTTCCAGCCGAAGGCGGGAGGTAATACGCGCGCGAGAGGGGGGATTATCGATCTGGTTCGCGAGCCAGCGTCCTTACATCCGAGACGCCTCAGATTCACTTTTACGCCACTTGCCCGTCAATTACAGTTCCTAAAGGCTGATAGGCGAGTGTTGACAGTTACCGGCTATTGAATAGCTTGTTCATCAGTAATGAGGGATAGACCTGTTTCCCGTATCGAAGTAGGATAGTTTGTTGTGATTTCTGAATGTTGCAGAAAAAGAAGTAATGCAAAGGCTTGAGATTCAACTTCAAGGTCGAACTAAGTGTTTGTTAGTTACCCCAATTATTTGTAACGATTAATGGACTGTGTGAAGGATGATATGGCTAATAGGAGGTGACTCCGATGACGAGTAATAGAAAAGTATGGTAGAAGACGGGCCGCGCCACCCCAAATAAATTGGTATAGAGCAGGAGAATGATGTTGATGATGATTCTTCTTAGCCCTGACGTCCGCTAGGTTGGGACGCCACGTGGTTTCACCCGCGTAGTTCCCGTTCCCGTGGGAGTATGGGAATAAAATATAGCCTTTCTTACTCAGGGTGAATGTAGATTTCTAATGGTGAAAGAATTTTTGAAATCGGCGCAGTAGTTTTTGAGTTTATTCATTAGAAACATACACACAAAAATACAAATCTTTCCTCTTTATAATATTAGTGTAGACAAACATACAAAAATACAAATCTTTCCTCTTTATAATATTAGTGTAGTTGTAGGATGCAGCTACGAAAATATCCGCCTACCCAATAAAAGACGTATAGGTACCACCTATCATTTTAAAGAGTTTATTCTGTTTGCAGGCAAAGCCATTACATAAAATATAAGCATCATAAACCAATCCAATAACTTGCATAGCCCGGATCAATTTAATTGCATTATCTAGTGCCTGTTGCCACATCCCCGTCAATTACGGTCAGCCTGATACTCCCGGGCAAGTGCTGACAGTGACCGGCTTACGTGTTTACTCTGCAGTAATGGCCGCCACGCGACGTTCGTGACGTCAACTGCCAAATATGGTTAACTCAACTAACTTGTTAGTGACTGGGATGGATTAGATTTGCCTTAGGGTGCGTTCCCATTATGCCGTGACGAAGTTAGCAAAAGTCGTAGACGACAGTTAATCTTGTAGTCCTATATGTGAACACCTTTATTTGAATACAAGTCATGACGTTGTAAACGACACGATAATCTGTCGTCACGACATAGTGGGAACGCGTCCTTAGGGTTTCTGTATTGACGTATTGGGTAATGGAAGGATGATTAGGATAGTTCAATTATTGACATGTACTCCTAGCCAAGATGATTAATTGTGAATTAAGTTTGATTCTGTGGGTTGATGCCTCCTGCCTGGCTTATATTTTACAAAGAGGAAGCCTGTGCTGTGCCCCAGTACTATAGCGAGAACATTAATGGTTGATTATGCGATCATCATCTGCCTAGCCTTTTCCCAACTATGTTGGGATCAGCTTCCAGTCTAACCGGATGCAGCTGAATACCAGTATTTTACATGGAGCGACTGCCTATCTGACCTCCATAACCCAGTTAGTACTGGGGAATACGATATCTCTCGGTAAGACTGGTTGTTAGACTTTTTGGGCCACTGACTATCTGTAACGACTGTCAAAGATGATAAAAAAAGATCTACAAATGACAGCCTGGACCAACGGCTTAACGTGCTTTCCGAGGCACCGAGGAAATACTTACGAACGGTTCTAAGTATCTTAACGCTAACACCTTAATAACTAAGCACAGCGAAGGAACTACAAGTAAATGGGCATGTGCACAAAAAAAATATAACAAAAAACAAACAAATAAAAATAAAAGAAAAAACTAAAAGAAAAATGTCCATTCTCAAAAAGTAATTCTTAGGCTGGGATCGAACTCAGAGTTATAAGATTTGAACCCCGGTACTCTGCGCCCCGCGAGACCAGCTGGTTTGCTGAGTAACGTAGTGAATAATGTTAATCTTTATTTCGATGAGAATCAATACCTACGCTGCCCCATCAAACGAAGTCGGGCTTAATTTCAATGATTTTGTCTCAACTAAAAAACCCATCCACAGACCAACCTAGACCAGCAAGGCTTAACCTAAAGATCGACCCGAGCGGCTGTTATTTTTTTGCCACGAGCTCCTCGCCTCCTCCTGGTTGCGATTAAGAACCGCCTAACCTAACCTAACCTAACTACCCTAACTACGATTTATTGTAATAACTAATGAACGAATTCCTTACAGGAGAATTCACCTACGGTTTATTCAACAAATAAATACTTTAAAACTGCACATGCTGGCGGAAATTATTTTCAATAACTAAATCGCTAAGGAAATGAGCCACACTATTTAATACAGAGCGGACCGCTCAGTAAGTGGTAACAGAAACTGGCAGTTATTTAATTAGTGCAAATGACTACCGATCTTAGAGCGAACGTTAATGAAATCGTCCATTGCGCCTTCAGAACCACCTTAAAGCTTTTGTTTATGAACAAAGCACTGTAATATTTTCAATCGTTTCTTTGTCAACGTGTTTATTTTGATTAAGTCTATTGGATTAGCCTTTTCGTTTTTAGCGTGAATGTTGAATGGAGAATGAAGGGAAGAATGAAATGGAGGGAGAGATTGTATTGATTAAATTTTAATTGATCTTTAAAGATTATGCTGTTTTGTAGCTCTAATGTCATTTTGGTTTACGGTATGAAACGAACTGACTTTACTTAAGGCTGATGCTCCAGGGTAGCCCGCGAAATTCAAATTTTCTTACGTTTTTTGCAATTTGCAGTCCAGTGCTAGGTTGTATGTTAATTAAAATATTATTCGCGGGTGTAAGACGTATGTAGTTACAGAATCATAATCATCAAAATCATCAACAAAAAACAAAAAGGTCAATAACAAGCTTAAAATTCTCCACATGACCAAGTTTGGGTGTAAAAAAGAAGTCCAGGAATGGTTACTCGGACTTAACTATAACGAAACAGAAAACCTACTTGCAATAGATTACTAGCCTTCACACCAACACATACACAAACTAACACTCATCGTAACATTCACACCTTGAGTTACCTTTTAGTTTTAGTTTTCTTTCATGATTGGAACCGTTGCATTTGATACCTCTTCATAAACAACCATATTTGTCGAGAGAGACTGGATCCTGCGACACAGGGTATCCTAGTGCAGGATCCAGTGTCACATCTTATTGTAACACTTTTTAAGAAACAATAAAAAATTATTATTATTATTATTTATTATTATCAATACAACCCTTCACGTTCATAAAGGTGTAGAAATTACTTTCTCTGCTTTTTTTTGTTTCCTACACCTTTATGAACTTGGAGGGTTGTATTGATAAATTTGATGATTATAATAATTCTGTAACTACATACGTCTTACAGCCGCGAATACTATTTTAATCAACATACGACCTAGCACGGGCCTGCAAATTGCAAAAAACGTAAGAAAATTTGAATTTCGCGGGCTACCCTGGAGCGGGTGTTTAGTCTGAACGGACCAAATTGAATGGACCGCGGTCCGTTCCGACGTAGACAAAAAATGTCTACGTCCGAAAGGACCGGTGTCAAAAAAAACAAATGAATAAACTTCATCAAGTACATTCGGGTGCAAAAGTTGAAAAAATAAAATGAAATGTTACTAGGCAAGCATGAGTCCAAGATGGTATCTAAATGATATAATTGTACTCATTACTAGTAGACCGATTCTTAAAATAAATACCACCTTGAACTCATGCCAGCCTAGTACTTTTTTGGGGTGGCTCGATTAACATTTATTTGTGTTCTAAACTCAAACATATTTGAATTTTCTATTTTTCATATAGGCTGTTTAGCGGCTTTATACCTTTGCTTCTTTTTCAACTTGGCGAAAGCAAAACGCGGAAAAAAAAAGAAAATTTAAATCATAGTTTCCTAATAATTCATGACAAAAATATTTTTATTTTTTTTATTGTATTTCTTCAAAGGTGTATTGAAAAACGACGTTTAATACACGTGGACATTAGTTATTGCAGTTCTCGGCTCTCCGCCTCGAATACAATAACAAACTTCCTCCACTTGTATCAAAATGTACTATTCTTTAAGGGGGTAAAATAGGGGATGAAAGATTGTATGAAACTCCGTAATTTTTGAAGTTTCGAAAAAGTGACACAGTATACTTTTATTTCTAACCATGCATGAGCTCATCTACAATTTTTTACAATTATAACTTCAAAAATGAAGAAATTTCATACAAACTTTCATCCCCTATTTTACGCTCATAAAGAATTTTTTTTTTAAATTCGTTTGAAACCTAGCCAAGTCAGACCTTAGGCTTCAATACGTGAGCAATGAAAACAACAACAATGTACAGGTCTCCCAAAGTGATAATGCGCATAGAAATCTTCGTCACTGTTCGGCAACGGTCGTATTCCCCGAGCGTCGGAAGACGATATGTATATAGAGTGGTTAAGTGCATTTTCTTCATGCATAATTTAGTAGAATTATGTGTTTTGTGCTAAAAGAGATAAATATTGATTTATCAGTAACGAAATTGATTCGATAATTCGATGTAAGTAAATAGCGAGGAAAACGACACGATTGCGAATATGCTACAATCTTTGTTGAATTGATTTACTTATTCATACTGAAACTGGTGTAATGAACTAATGATGGAAGAAAAGAAGGTTTAAAATTAAATAACACAAGGTTTATACTAGAAGAAGAAAAAATGGTTTTCAAACACAGGTTTACATTAAAATCTAATCATTAAAATCTCAGTTCAAAAGTATTTACAGCACTGATCATTCCAGAATAATATTACAATTCCAAAAATATTAAAAAACGTGAAAGATGTTAGTATATTTACCTATTTTACAAAATAAACTATTTCAATTTGAGTAAGATAATTAAAGTTGAAATTAAATTCACCTTTGAAAACAAAACCAAGAAGGGTATAGGGCAGCTCTATATAATTCCACACAGAGAGAACACGTGCAGTCACCACCAATATATAAAGACGACTGACGAACCTTTGACTGACCGGCGACAGCCGCCAACCGCCCGAATTGTTTTCTATTGTTTCACATGATATGACATATGACATTGACTCCTGTTTCTTTCGAACAAGGTACAAAATGCAAGTGCATTGTTTAGGGCTCTCTCCGACTCAATGATTCGGGTGTTTCCGGGAATACGACAATTGGCGAAGATTTGCATGCGCATTATTAATTTGGGAGTACTGTATGCGACTGTCCCTTTAAACTTATTATTGTTTATTCTTTTGTTTTTATTGACACCGGTCCGTTCGGACGTAAACATTTTTTGTCTACGTCTGAACGGACCAAAATGAATTGACAGCGGTCCGTTGAGACTAAACACCCCCTGGAGCATCCACCTTAAGGAGAATTTGCACAACTTTAGTCGCTCATTATTTTAATGATTTTTAATATTTTTTTTTTCATCTTATTTAAATGAATAAACTTAATAAAAAAAGAAAGGAAACTTCTCCATGCGCGCAGGGCCCAAGCCCTAATGTTTCCGAAACAAATATTATTCAATAAGATTGCACGACTGCGATAAACATTAAAAATTAGCCACATGGCTAACAAGCAGGTGCGTGCGTTTTCCAATTTGTATGCCTCAATTTCTAATAAGAATTGAAACTAACGATCCCTTAACAAAATGTATTCCGTTATAATTATTTTTTAATTACAAAGAAAATAAAAAGTATTTCAAATAGCAGACATCGCATCGTGAAGTTCTTTTATTATCTGATCCTTTTCGAGTTTTATTTCAAAGTTACCATTGTAATTTCCTTCCTCCAATTAAATAACAATTGTTACATTGTAACCTGTAGTCATTAAGCAGACCCTGCTATTACCAAATATTACAACACATTACAGAACTACCAACAAATATTCAATTACACCAATTACAGGGCTATTGTAATTGCTGTAATTGACACATGTTTACCTTTGTAATTATGTTAAGTACAAATTGTAATTGTAATTATTTTATGGTGCGCAATGGTGTAATAATTTAGTATCGACGCGACGCGCCGTGAGCTTTTTTAATGAGATAATTATTTGGAATTATGATATGTGAAAAGGAATAAAGCTGATTGTTGCTTGCGCTTTTATTTGTGAATTTTAATCATAAAGCAGCAGGGTTCTGACAGAGGAGAGATTTACGACTTCTGAATAAAGAAATCAAGTGTCAAAATTACACCGTCCACGTCAGTCGCAAGCGCACGCACCAAGAGTCTTTTTATCAAGGTTTATTATACGTCCGCCATTCATTTTCACTTTGAACTCGTAGCTCGTCTCTTGACAATTTTTCTCCCTTTTGTTAAGCTAAGGAGCCGTGGAGAGCCCACTAGATGTGAATACATCTCCTCAGGGAGGACTCACTCAATCCACATTCACAGTATGAACATGAATTGAATAGTATTCATACGGTTTCGCATCGCGAATGGTCTAAAATTACATCTTTTAATTAAGCGATTTAGTTCTTAAATGTATTAAGTAATAAGATAAATATTTAATTGGTCACTTTGCACACTAAAAAGCTTAAAGGTGGACGTTTGGAATGTTATTAAGAACTGGTTTTGTAATTTGAAATTAAGATGGCTTAATATAAGTAGGTATTAAAGGCGTATCTTGAATAAATGTTTGTAAAATTAAATAAATCTAATCACTGTAGGTACCTACCAGTAAAGGTTTTTGTTTGTTCAGTAGCGATTTTAAAAGGTACATTAATTGTGTCAATTGACATTATTATTTCAATGGATGAAATGGGTTTAAATTGTGGGAAAATTCAAAACAAACCTTCGATATCGACTGTTCATTCATAAACTTATTCATACTCATCATCATCTGCCTAGCCTTTTCCCAACTATGTTGAGGTCGGCTTCCAGTTTTACCGGATGCAGCTGAATACCAGTATTTTACATGGAGCGACTGCCTATCTGACCTCCACAACCCAGTTAGTACCAGGTAATACGATACCCCTTGGGAAGACTGGTTGTCAGACTTTTTTGGCCTCTGACTACCTAACGACTGTCAAAGATCTACAAATGACAGCCGGGACCAACGGCTTCACGTGCTTTCCGAGGCACGGAGGAAACTCGGTATGTAATGGGTGGTCACCCATCCACAGACCAACCTAGGTAAGCACGGCTTAACCTAACGATCGACCCGAGCGGCTGTTATTATTTAGCCACGAGCTCCTCAAACTTATTCATACTATTAATGGTTAAACTACTTGTCTTGTTAGACTTGTAAAAGTTTTTATTATATTTTTTACTAGCGGACGTCCCGCGGTTTCACCCGCGTAGTTCCCGTTCCCGTGGGAGTACGGGGATAAAATATAGCCTATGTTACTCGTGGATAATGTAGCTTTCGAATGGTGAAAGAATTTTTTAAATCGGTCCAGTAGTTTTTGAGCCTATTCATTACAAACAAACAAACAAACAAAGTTTTCCTCTTTATAATATTACTAGCTGACGTCCCGCGGTTTCACCCGCGTAGATTCCGTTCCCGTGGGAGTACGGGGATAAAATATAGCCTATGTTACTCGTGGATAATGTAGCTTTCAAATGGTGAAAGAATTTTTTAAATCGGTCCAGTAGTTTTTGAGCCTATTCATTACAACCAAACAAACAACCAAACAAACAAAGTTTTCCTCTTTATAATATTAGTATAGATTTCTAATATTAGTATAGAAGTATAGACTAGCTGCTGCCTGCGACCTTCGGCCGCGTGCAATTATTGTAAAGATATGTATTACTTCCCAATCTGAATCGGATTTTGTTAACTATTTCAAGTGTTTTTGTCCTAATCCTTTTTCTAAAATAGAAGTATCCTATGTTACTCCTAACACATACTATCATGATAACATCAGCTATCTGGATCAGGATCAGGAAAAGTCCCGTCAAGATCGCTGCAGCCGTTTCATAGATTAGCTGGAACAAACAGACAGACAAACAAAAATTAATAAAAACCGGCCAAGTGCGAGTTGGACTCGCGCACGAAGGGTTCCGTACCTTATCTATACAAAATTAGACAAAACGTAAAAAATAACGTTTGTTGTATGGGACCCCCCCTTAAATATTAATTTTATTCTGTTTTTAGTATTTGTTGTTATAGCGGCAACAGAAATACATCATCTGTGAAAATTTCAACTGTCTAGCTGTCACGGTTCATGAGATACAGCCTGGTGACAGACAGACGGACAGACGGACAGACGGACAGACAGCGAAGTCTTAGTAATAGGGTTCCGTTTTTACCCTTTGGGTACGGAACCCTAAAAAGGTACCGTAGACCTACTTACACATACTACGATACTTTATATGCATTAGTAAAAATCTGTTATTTCAAAACTTCAAATAAACACCTAAATTGTATTCATATGTAATTATATTAGATTAGATTACCAAGAAAAAGAGATCTTGGATAAAAACCATCTAGCGCTACCTAGATAAAATAAGTGTCAAAACAAAATATTAGGTCATAGTGTTGCAATATCAATCAGGCTTTATGCTGTCACTCATTTGTTTTAGGGATGATTGATGCCAAAAAAAATCGATAGCTATTATTTTCAGGCTTTCAGCGAGCCGTCGGAAAGCTTTAGTTAGAATTGTTAAAGCTGGGTGCCGACAGCCCTAGATTGGTTTAGCGATCCATTTGCAATTCCTAGAAGCTGTTAGGTACACGTAACAATGTGTTGTAGGTATGTTGTTTTAAAATTCAATATGTTTCCTGTAAATGTTAATTAAATCAAAACCTCTAACTGATTCTTGTTGTTGTCCCTAATTCTTTTGACAAATTGGTTTTTCACTGAAACTATTATAATATTTATTACCTGTCTTGTTTTTCACCTACCATAAAAATATTTATTTATTTAATTTTTAATAATTAATACCAATAAAGTTGAAAAAAAAAAACTTTACACTGCTTACTTGCTTTACTTTAAGTTTAAATACCTGTACTTGTTAGTTTTTCATTTTGTGTAGTATTAGCAGCACATCACTGATTACCCCCTTTTTACGTTATGTTCGAACAGTCCATCCTTCCTAAGGTTGTCTGGAAGATATCGCTATCAGCGATAAGACTGCCATAGTAACAAAAACATAGAATTAGCAATATTGTTAAACAGTTAAAATGAGGAAACTCTATCATGCTATACGATCGATACAGATATGTACATACAATATAGATAGTACCTAATGTTAGAAACTCTTTCTTCGATAGTCTGATTTCCGGAATCGACTATTCATTTTTAGTTATTTATATCTGTATTTAAATGTAATAAATGTTAGAAATTCTTTCTTCTGTCATGATTTTTAAATAAGTATGTATTAATTAATAAGATCTACTGTGATTTATTTAAACTAATATTATGTAGGGTTTTTAAGATTTTAATAATTCGTTTTATTTTTGAGAAATGACAACACTGCCTAACCGTAAATGTTGTAGCGGGAAGGGGTAGTTGACAAAAAGTATGGCACTCGGCCGAGAGGGCGCGATTCGTTGCAAGAAATTGGATTAATAGTCGAATCTATGTCCGATAACTGATAAGTGTTGTAATTATTGCATTTTGTATAAAACGTGAAGTAATATAGAATTGTGTAAAACCAAATAATTTGAAAAGCGTAACCATGGAGTTTCTTGCCGGTTCTTCTCCATGGAATCGACCAACGCGTACCGTGCAACCTAATAAATATTGTGAGTGATATCCTGACAAATTGTCTTAATTTCCCTGGGTTTTAACACTAAGAACGTTTGAAAGGTAACCGCACAATATTTAGAAATAGGAAAAGCACAAACACAACAAACGCTAGATTTTATTTTCAATGACATATAGACCTAACAAAACGAAACTCCCGCCAATGATTTTTTATCGGCATATCCAAGTGCACAATTCTACGTGATACAATTTAAGCGGAGAATAACTATGGAACCCACGGCAGGCAATTATCCGGCAAAACGCCTGTTACCCGACATTATCCGATTAACTTAATAAACAATTAGTTGGTAGGAAATTTTAATTAAGGTGTATATTGTCGGCTTTTATGTGCCATCGAGTTAGGAGCGCGTATGATGCTTGTGTCGTTTGGCTCAATTTGAATATGGTTTAATGTTTGTTTGGAGTGGTTGGGTTTGCCTTAGAGTGTAATTTTTATTCTCTAAGGTATGGAGGTAGGGTTATTGCCATGTAGCTGTGTTAGGTTTTGTTATGGGGATCAGGGGGAAGATAAAGTACCTAGTAGATGTAACGTACGGGTACGGTGCGGTGGTTCTGCATAGTTCTCGGTCATGACTTGGCAATACCTTCATCATTATGTAGAAACTACAGAAGCGAGGATGGGCAGGAGCATTTATTTTAGTTTAAAGCCCTGGCTAGTGGTCTTTTCTTATTAAGGACCCACAATATGATAGCCTGGTTAAGCGTTCGGCAACTTCAAAGATGACTGGAGAATTGGAGATACATGCAGAAAAAAGAAGAGCGTTTTTATTCGTTTTTGCTGATGCAAATACCCAAGATTATACGTATTTTTACGTCGTACACGTACAGTCACGATTAATATGTTTACAGTTTGCCAAATTCAAAAGCAATTTTCTCGAGAAAAACCAGTTTCTACTTTGAGATAAGACCTATTTCGTAATAGTATGGCTTACAAAATAATTTGTTCGTGAAATCATAAAACGTTATCAATACAGTAGGAGAACATTAAAAAGTTTCTGTGTGTTTACATACGTAAGTTACAAACGGATCTCTAAGATAATAACCACAACGGCAAAGCTCAATAAACTTAATAACAATAATTAACATTATGCTTAGCGTTTAAATCACTAAGTTACTACACAATCGCATGTCATTGAGTCACGTGACGTTAACTTGGAATGTCAACTTAGTGATTAAACCGTAATTGATATGGCAAGCAATAGAAATTATTGCTGCACACCTTACCATTATCGTGATGATTAGCATGCATAACTCATAGGAAAAGTTATTGCTATTCAAAGTGTAAATAATGCATTTTCTACGGCCAATGAGCGTGAGTTTAAAATCTATGGTTTTTTCTTTCAAGTTTTATTTGCAGTGATCCTACGCATTTCTTTCATTCAAGTTTTAAAGTTGTGTGTTGTTGTAGTAATAATCTACAATCTGTCTACGGAACATGGTCGGTGTATTTTTTAAAGATAAGATTTTCGTTATTAGCGTTTTGCAGTTATTTCCCCTACTAAATGCGTAGGGGAAAGAACTCCAAGATACACATTTATAATCTACGATCAGCGATTTGTCAATCAAACATGGTTCATGCATTTATCATAGGTGAGACTTATCTAAGTTGTGGTCTAGTGCCTCTCTACGCAGTTTATTCATTCGTGTTTGAAAACTTGCGTGTACTTACTTGCAATCTGATTTCCCTATCTATCAATCAAACAAGTTAAATACTTTAATAGTTTGTGGGAAATTGCTGGTTGTGGAAATCGTTGTGCTTGCCGATTCGCGGTCTCCACTCAAAAACACACCTATACCCCGAACGGTCAGCGGTCAGCCGGCCCATTGCCACTTCAGCTTACTTATTCTGTGAGCTACGTCGACATCTCTGGTTCTGTCGGATCACCTCGTACCGGATGCAATCCCTCAGAGACTCCAAGCATACAAACATAAATTATCAGAATTTAAAATTTCTAACCCCTGAAACCTTTGACTACACCAAACACAAATTATTCTACTGTAAAATAAAACACCAACCCCCTTAACATTTAATTTCAGAACCCCATTTCCCTCATCCTTTCCGCATTTGTCATCAAACATACGTCACGACAAACAGCCGACTACTCGCGTGACGTGCGTCCCCCGGCGTATTGCTGATGACGTCAGTTCCTGTCCCATCTAGCCCGCGATCGCTTTGTACGAGTCGAGTCTAAACCGCGTTTTATCAGATTAAATAATATTTTTAGTTACAATTGCTAGAGGGTGACACGGAAATATTGGTTTGTAATCACAGCTACATTTCTATACTAATATTATAAAGAGGTAACGTTTGTTTGTAAGTTTGGATGTTTGTAAGTTTGTATGTTTGTAAGTTTGTTTGTAGGGGGTAATCTCCGGAAGTAATGAACCGATTTCAAAAATTCTTTCACCATTAGAAAGCTACATTCACCCTGAGTAACATAGGCTATATTTTATCCCCGTACTCCCACGGGAACGGGAACTACGCGGGTGAAACCGCGAGACGTCCGCTAGTTGGTTTATAAAATGACATTGATTGTCCTTTGCGGTTATATTTTCAGGTCAAGTATAGATTTTTAGTCGACTGTGCTGAATAAAAAGTTACAAATTTTGTGAAAATGCATATTTGAGGAATGCCATACGTATCTACGTACGATCCTGACCTAGTTTACACAATGATAAAAACTCGCATCAATCAAACGATACTCAAATACGAGTATGACAGAAGCGACGATCACGAACTTCGCGAGTTCACTCTAGAGGTTAGCTAAATTATGTTGCTACGTAGGAATCAGCTCCCACGTGTTCGAGAGAGTGAAAAGATCGCGCTTAGAGTAGACGAATCCTTTATTTAAAAAATAATAACCCTTCACTGAGTGCGCTGGTCGACCTGATTTTGATCTACTATCCAACGAAAGAGGGTCGCAAATAGTGCGGTCATATTGTCAAACATCACGCTCTCACTCTACTTATTTCTTTCAATTTAACTCTGATACATGTTTTCTATGAGTTCCACAGCACTTTTTTTTTCGTTATCAAAGTATCTCTTTATAACTAAATCATGGTATCGAATGGCGGTATATTTTGGGGCGCAGTTCCATTCATAGTGTTTGGGGCGATCGGTAAAGGGAGCCTATTCAAGGGAGCGTATGTAATTGCAAATTACGGGCTTTGAAGGCCAGTTGTAAAACGGTACGCGTCACTTACCAATTGGTGCACAATACACGGTGGGATTATAGAACTGTTACCAAGTGTTCGCACTGGTGAGTCATTCTCATAAAGACATGTTGTCTGATGGGATAAAAGATTTCAACTAGGAGAAGAAAGAAACAGGTACTAAAACATATTCCGTAGAAATGTTACACACAAAATATCAAATTCAGGACTTGACTCTACACAGCAACGTTGACATTTTTTCATCGGTTATTAAATAAGTTATAGTCCCTTCAACCGTTTGTAAATGCTTTTTATTTTTTTACAAGGAAAAACTGTCACCGCGACGCAATCATCACAGCCTATAATATTCCCACTGCTGGGACACGGCCTCCTCTCAATGAGAGGGAATGGGCTATAATCCACCACTAGGGCCCAGTGCGGATTGGTATATGATACATGTCTTCGAATTTTTGGTTCTAGGACATGCCGGTTTTCTCACGATGTTTTCCTTCACCGTTTTGAGAGCAGTGGTGATGAAAAATAAATTACACAAAGTAATGCGCCTGTCGGGGTTCGAACCCACGACTTACTACTGTGCGTAAGGCCGCCACCGCTGCTCTCTGACATTTTTATTTTTTGAAGTAAGTTCAGGGGGTCTAAAATGGCCGCTTTAGCAGAATCCACGCAGAATCTTAGTATGAATAACGTTAAAAAATTTAAATTCTTAAAATTTACTTTCTGCTCATAACCATAAAGTCCATTTTAAGAATTTTAAATTTTTAACGTGATTTATATTACGATTCTGATAAAGCGGCCATTTTAGACCCCCTGAACTCTGAACCCCTTAAATTATCAAAGCCAAACCATCCAATATATTTTCTTGGACAAATAAACAAGTCCTTTGTAATGAAGTAGGTACCGATACTTAACAATAAATTAAGTGGCTTCTCTATTTGACCTGTCTAGATTGCCGAGTCGTTTAGATTGGACAGTAGATAAATATAAGTAAATAGAATCTTGACAAAACCACCTAAATCTTAATAAGTTTTCATAAAATGTTTGATTCTTGTTTATTTATTTACTTAAGGTTCACCTACAGCACATACATACAACAACAACAACAGCCCATAACGTCCACTGCTGGACATAAGCCTCTCCCATGATGGGAGGCATTTGCCGTAATCTCCACGCTTGGCAGGCGGATTGGAGATCGCAGTGATGAAAGACTAACAGAAAACGCTGCTGCCCATTCTCTGGTCTACGGAGGCGCAAGGTGTTCTGCCTCAGACATTAGTCGCCTTATACGACACCCGTGAGTGTCATGGGTTGATTCTATTCTACTCTGCCGGATACCACATGGCTAACAGCACATACATACACTTACATAAACTAAATCATACGGTAATATTTTAATATAATATGCCAATTACAGGTAAACACAACTTTGACACACAAAGACTTGACTACAAAGAAAATGAAAACAGAGTAATTCATTCATTAAGTATGTACATTAACTTACCAAGCTATAAAAAAAACTTTTAGTTCACAAAAAACTAACAAAGAACGTCTCAGATCTTACTTCAGCAGCTCGAAATGACATACAACTAAAAGTTAACCTTAATAAATACATAAAAAAAACTAATACAGGCTTTAGTTTTAATAAATCAGTCCAGCTTGGTAGATGAATCTGAATAATAATCTGCCTTAAATGATGACAAATCGAACTTTATCAATCCTATTATTAAATGATACTAGTCCTTCTAAACTAATCTGCAGTTTGAAGAATGTAATTTATCACACTTGACTCAATTAGCGACCCCTTCGCTTAAGCTTACGCGCGGGGAAGCTTTCGAAAAAGCTTATCGATCGGTAGAAAACGGTCTCTTTAAATGCAACCTTAAATCTGTCAAATTATTTGTACTTTTGTTGTGTAAAGTATAGTTTCCTTAGAGAAATGTTCTTGAATATTTGCATAAAATAAGTGCATTGCCACCGACATAACTCATTACTGTAAGTGATAAGTTAGCCGTGTGGTATCCGGCAGAGTAGAATAGAACCAACCCATTACACTCACGGGTGTCGTATAAGGCGACTAACGTCTGAGGCAGAACACCTTGCGCCTCTGTAGACCAGAGAATGGGCAGCAGCGTTTTCTGTTAGTCTTTCATCACTGCGATCTCCAATCCGCCTGCCAAGCGTGGAGATTACGGCAAATTCCTCCCATCAGGGAGAGGCTTATGTCCAGCAGTGGACGTTATGGGCTGTTGTTGTAGTAGTGAGTGATAAGACGTATGAATGATACCTACAGTCTTCACTCGAGAAGGAAAACAGAACATTTTCCTGTAGAAAACCTGTGGTTTGCAAACCGAATTAATGAATAATAAGGAAAAATCCTTCACGAAAAAAAACCGCACGTTTCATGGGTCCCTATGATTTGTTAAAGCGATTCAAGATTAGGGCTCACAGCCGGTGTCGGGTAAATTTCGATTTCCGCCTATTGTAAAGGTCTGCGAAAATGAAATCACTTGTTAGGTTCGCCGAAACAGAATCACTTTTACGCCAATTCGGTTCTGCTCAGCCAATATATCCGCAGTCAGTTCGAATGGCGATTTTTGCCGCCATTCTCTCGCGATTTATTCATGACGGCACGGCATTATATGGATGTGTATTTTTTTCAGAGCCCCTTTATTTATTCGTTGGTAGTGCTGAAGTATTATGGCTTATTGCTAGACTTTTACTAGAAAATAACGTTTTTACGATGACAGAGGAAGGAAATCGTGCTGCGTGTCGTTTGGGAGTAAATACTCGGACGAGTAAGCTTCGGTTGTGATAAACAGACTTTACTCAGGCATGCTAGTTTATTCGTTGTAGTTACGCTATAAGCCGTAAATACTGGCAGTGATTTGATATATAGGGGTAAAAAACGGACCAATTGTTTTCAATTGTGTTCATTAATCTGTTTTTTTTTTCACTGAAACAATTGTATCCATTTATATTTACAATGACAACATCACGGAGATTTAGGATTTTCGACAGGCAGGCAGGGTATTTAAATAAACGTTTGTTAACATTTTAAAATTACTTGAAACCCGCAAAGGGGCAATGATAATATTAATATGAAATCACCTACGATATTCAACAGTTCCCAAAATGTTCGCTACCATCCTTTGAAAATCCACTTACCAAACCTTTTGCCTATGAGAAAATTACGTAAACTTTTCTTAAATAATTTAAATTACAAGTCATACTTACGTTTGCACATCTCTTTGAAGAAAACTTTTCTTCTCAAGCAAAGATATAGCTAAAAGAAAGACAAGAAGTTTATTACTAAAGTTTATCTTATTCGCCTCGCTTGCCGAATTGGTTATCAAATAAAACTTTGGAAGAAAACAAATGTGTTTGGTTAAAAGGGCGCGTATCCTCTGCTCGGGTTTCGTACGTATTATTTATTTACGGAGTTTACCTCTGAAATTCAGATAAGTGCCATTAATTTACGGCTGACAGGAAAATCCGATTTGGTGTAAAAATACATTGATTCGTATTCATTTTGTTTGTTTAACCGAATT
Organism: Xestia xanthographa; assembly: GCA_905147715.2. NCBI lineage: Eukaryota > Metazoa > Arthropoda > Insecta > Lepidoptera > Noctuidae > Xestia > Xestia xanthographa. The sequence continues at coordinate 14,690,191 of LR990657.1, forward strand.
TTGTTTGTGAAAGTGGTTGGTTAGGTAGGGTAGACTGCACGTCCAGCATAAGCTAGTCTCATATCTTATTGAAATTTCGTACTAAGCTAGGCCAGCTGAAAATCAAAGTATTACTACTGAATTATGTCAGGTGTAGAGACATTACAGAAATATTTTCCGACACCTCGGCAATTCTTTTATCTTTTTTAAAAGATTCTTCGTGTCCTCATCTTTCCTTCGAGATTTAAAAATAAACATTCCACAATTCAATACTTCTTAAGTTGCTACCGCCTTGCGACGCCCCTTGCCCCGCCCACCGTCTGACGCGCGTTTAGCACTGGATTACCTACGAGATCCGTTTTGCGTATGCGCTGCTGAAAGTCAAGGATCTAATGTGTAAGACGGGAAGTGTTACCGGAGTTTATAACGTTAATACTTGTTACCACGAGGTTAACTTAGTGAAAAGTCGGATAGAGATAGGTCCTGGGTTCGAATCCCAGGAGGACAAAGTCATATTAGGGGTCACGATGGTCTAACTTTGGTATCATAGATATAGTTCTAGGACTAGCGATAAACTTCGTTTTGTAATAACGTTTGTTCAAGTTCATGATTTAAACCTAGTACTAAAGCCGGTACTTTTTTTAAGACCAGGTTTTATAATAAGAGGGATTGGGTTTTCCATTAAGAATTGCTACTGAGAAGTAGCAGCTAGTCTGGATTTGCGCCCAGTTGATGGCATTAGGCTCGCCCTTTACATGGGACTTGAACAGAACTGGCGCAATGTGGGTGTACTAATGGGTACACCTGCTTTATCCTTCGGAGATTATAGACGTGGTGTTATGTTAGTCAGATAGGAAACACGGACCTCACCTATATTTTATATATAGTACTTGAATAAATATATTATTATATATTATACTAATTTGTAAAATTATACATGTAAAAGTGTTTTTAATAGCCTACTTAGATAATCAATATAATTTTATCATTTTAATCGGACAATACGTATAATGTGTTATCTAGATAGAAACGGTGAAAATGGCGCGGACCGTTTGACATGTCAGATATTAGGTATGTGAGATACAAATTACTGTCACCCACTGCCACTGGTAAAATGGGCGACTTATTAAGTCTCGAATTATATCGAGTATTTAACGAAATGTTTTTCTCTAAAATAAAACAATTTATGAGGTACAATGATTCTTTAAGGAAAAGTGATAATATTCTCAGGATTAAAAATTGCTGGAAGTAATTATTATCGGCTGACGGCGCCGCGTTGCCTGTTGCCGAGCAAAATATGAAAATACCGTAATTAATACAGGAAGAATTTTTCAGCAGCTTTTATTATTAAAATATTAAGTTATCTCTCTTCCTATCACTTTAATTTGCTCGCATGAAATATTTTTCCCTTATTTTGTGAACGTATTTATTTTGCATAACTTAATTATTCAACGAAGTACATAATACCTACTATCTATATCTATGTATACGTATTCAAATACGAGTACTATTATAAAGAGGAAAAATATTTTTCGTTTGTTTGTTTGTAACGAATTTTTCATCAATGGAAAGCTAAATTATCAGGAAGTAATATAGGCCATAAGTTATTTAAAAAAAAAATGAGATCGAACGCGTGGGTGAAACCGCGGGGCGCAGCTAGTGTTTTATAAAAAAAAGGTTGTACTAGCGACACGAAGAAGAAGAATGTTATGTTTTGTTGCTAAGATCTGTAGCTATTAGGTACCTACTTAGAATAATTTTATGAACTGAACTAAGCCACATTAATTACCAAGCAGACAGCCGCACCAACAAATTCTCATAACATCGAGGTAATAATTAAGGCATTTAAGCAAACTGTGTAGTTTTATATTAACGTTGTACAAATTAGCCTATCTCCCACCTGAATCTTAATTTCTACTTCGCGCGGGACTTATCTTGATGGCGCACGACTCGCGAACGACTCGATGTTCTCTTGAGTACCTACACGGACATCAAACAACAATACACTAAGTACTCGTACTACTCGAACACGTCAAAACTTTCCCCCGTCTCCCAACACCCGAACACATGTTGACGCACTCATTTAAATTCGCCGTTGTAAATCGTCTGTCGAGCTGGCACAATGTCAAAATGGCGGAACAATTACGTTGTCAAGTCCATAAGGATTACACGTCGTCACGCCACGTTTCATGTCGACCAGACAACTTGGCTCGTCATTTCACGTCAGATCCGGGACAGGCAAGCTCTTTACCACTTTTATACGTCGTTTTATGGAAGATTGTCAAAGTTACGCGCGAAAACAATGGGAGAGCACGCCAGAGCACGCCGAGAATCGCTGAATAAAAAAGAATAGCTAATAAAATGATGATGCCGGATGTTGTTTGTGGGTGAACGTCAATTTTTTGCTTATAAAAGCCTGTGCTCGTTTGTGAATGGCTGTTTATTTTATTATGATTTTTTTCTGTCTTACGAATGTTTAGTTAGGAAATTGTTTTAACATCTTCGTTTTTTATCGAGGTCGGGATTTTCGAGGTAAAACATTTTGATACTGAATCTTTAGATTTACGACTGAAAGTTGAAAAATATGTTTATCAAAGTCAATCAAAATCAAATCATTTATTTCAAGTAGGCCAGTTGCAGGCACTTTTGAATTGTCGAAACAAAGATGAAAATTAAATGTAACTAGCTACAGTCCCAGTCACAAGACATAAAAACTGTGAAAGTACTGTAGTTGCCCATTCCCTAGCGTAGATCTCTATGGAGAAGAACGGGCAAGAAACTCCATGGACACTCTTTTAAATCATAAAATTGTTACAAAATCTTGGTTACATCATTCGTGTTGAGATGGTATATTATGTGAGAACAATGTAGCAAGATGTTCACGTTAAAAGTGTCCATAGTAAAAACAAAAAATACAATTAAAAAATAAACATTAAAATAAGCCACGGCAACTAAGAGATGACCAGTCACAACTGACAGCGCCCGTTCACGAACATGACGCATGGATCAGCACCATTTAACTCAACCATTTTGTAGGGAACCAAATGATCGGACACACGCGCCACCATCAGCGAGACATTAGAGTGAGCATGACATACTCTCAACTGCCTGGGCACATTCAAGTCAAGAAAAGACGTAGGATTCCAGTGAATTATAACTTTACATAGTACTCACACAATATGGGCTATGCGATTATATAATACTAGAGATTGAATCTATACAATGCAAAGATAGTTGTACAATCTTCAGCAGCTCCAACAATTATATGTAATGTTATCTAATTTTTGCGCCCCTGTCCATGTGGAGTAGGACCAGCATTGAGCCACGCATTTTTATCAGCGATATAATCGCCCAACTTGTAATAAGCTTGCTTACATAGTGTGCGTTTGATGCATGTTTTAAATTTCGTCTCATTCAGTTCAAGAATACTTTGTGGTATTTTATTATAGCATCTCAAACAGTACCCCATGAAAGATGAGTCTACTTTAGCGAGTCTGAAGCCTGGCTGAACTAGTTGGTCCCTATTTCTAGTACTGTAATTATGTCTGTCACCTCTTTTACCAAAAAGATGCAGATTTTTTCTGACGTACATTATGTTTTCGTAGATATACTGACAATGTACCGTCATGATGCCAATATCTTTAAACAGTTTCCTTAGAGAATCGCGCCTACGAAGATTATATATAGCTCTGATGGCTCTTTTTTGCAGAATAAATATAGACTCAATATCTGCAGCCCGTCCCCATAGCAAAATGCCATAAGACATTATACTATGAAAGTAACTAAAATAGACCAGTCTAGCGGTATCTACATCAGTAAATTGACGGATTTTTCTAATAGCGTATGCTGCTGAACTTAGCCGCCCCGCAAGGGATGTTAAATGTGAACCCCATTGTAGCCTTGAATCAAGCGTAATCCCCAGGAAAGCCGTTTTATCTACGAATTCAAGTTTCTCTTTATTCAATATTATTTCACAATTACTACTCTTAACATTGGGTAAAGCAAATCTTATGCATTTAGTTTTTTTTTCATTTAATACCAAATTGTTTGCTGTGAACCAATTATGGACCTGAAGTAGGGCATTATTCAGGTCATCTAGATTTTGGGCCTGTCTATTTATCTTAAAAATTAGGGAAGTGTCATCAGCAAACAACACCATATTTTGAGGTTGGTTTTTCAATAAATATTTACCCCCATTTTTACTTTTAAACCCTTTGAATTAACACCATTTATTTGAACAAGTTGTTGTCTATCACTCAAATATGATTTTACCAAACTAAGTGCAAGTTGACCTAGTCCGTAATGCTCAAGTTTCAAAAGTAATGTGTCGTGATTTACGCAATCAAATGCTTTGGAAAGGTCACAAAATATTCCTATCGCGTCTTGAGACTCTTCCCACTCAGTAAATATGTGCTTTAATAAGGTAACACCGGCGTCAGTCGTACAACGTCCCTTGGTGAAACCATACTGTTGATCGTGTAAAATTTTGTTGGTGTTGAAATGATTGAGCATTTGATTAAGCATTACTTTTTCAAACACCTTGCTAAAAACAAATCAGTAGGGATCAGTATCAGTAGGGATTCTCGAGTACTACCTTATTAATCTTGATACGATACTCTTACTTCGAAAATGACCGAACTTATATCTTTAAGCATCACATAAGGCTTATAGAACTCCATTCAGCCAATTATCGCTAATGGATCACGACAAGACCTTAACCGATAAATAATAGAGGGCTTAGCAACGGTTTAGGTATGAAAGGTATCGATTTACGGGAAATTAAACCTTACAGATAATGCCAATCTTGGTGAACTAATAAATAATCCAAGCTAAGCGAATCACACAGAAGAGAAGGTCGGGATCGTTTCAACTGAGTAGAGAAATGATTAGCTATCCTTTCTTTGAGATACTTTTGGATAATAGCACATTTTGATACAAGTGGAGAAAGTTTGTTATTGCATTCGAGGCGGAATTATAACACACGAGCCGTAGGCGAGGGTGTTTTTGAGCCGAGAATTGCAATAACAAATGTCCACGTGTATCAAACGACGTTTTTCAATACACTTTTGAAGAAATAAAATAAAATAACGAAAAATATTGTTGTCACGAACTATGAAACTATGATTTTCATTTTCTTTTTTTTGCGCTTTGGTTTCGCCAGGTTGAAGGAGGCAAAGGTATGAAGCCGTTAAACAGCCTAATATAAAAAATAGATTTATTTTATATTTTTGAATTAAGAACACAAATAAATGTTAATTTGTGTATAAAAGTAACTATTCGTTTTTAATAATCATGTTTATCTATGATATTCTATTTATAAACACAATTTGAATATTCAAAAAATATTTATGCCATAAAGACGCTTAATGCTTTGCCGAAATTAAAAAAAAAAATCACCTCAGACTATAGGCGTTGAACCAATTTGGACTTAGTATAGGTATATAGTTATCTGTGGCAATTTTCATTCCCGCACACGTGCGGGAAAGTGGAAAAAATCGCACGCGTGTGAAATACATTGCATGTTGTACCTAATCGTAGTGCGTTATGGACCAGTTTTCGAGGAAGTGTATTGAAAAATATATTGTTAGCTGGTAGTCCTGTTGGATAACATACAGGGTGTAAACAGATTCTTCACGAAGCCGCCAAGTATTCTGTACATCAAACTAAGTAACCCTACGCAAATTTTTTTGCTGGGAAATTACTTTTTTTGGGTGGAAAATTGCATTTTTCGGTAGGACTCAACGGAACGCACTTAAAACATTGTGCTGATAAATGGATTGAATAGTAGGGGGTCGTGAAGGTGTTGAATATTTCTTTGATCTGAGATCTTAAAAACAAGTATTTAAAAAAAAAACTTGTGAAAAAGTTGGGGATCAAGTTCAACTAATAGAAGGTTCCCAGGTATGGTCTAGAACAAAAAAAATATCACAATGAAGGGGAGAACAACCTTTCGGCTTCGTTAAGAGTCTTTTTACATCCTTTATTATGTTATTCCAAGAAAATACTGCAAAAATAACGGAAGTGCGTGCGTGGACAGTCTTCTTTACTATAAAATATAAATACCGCCTACGAGGGCCCGCCCCCGTCCCACCTACTGTGTGTTTATTACGACAAATTCCAACACGAAGAAAATAAAATTATAAAATGCCCATTCTGCTGAAAAATCTAAGCTATTTAAACACCCCAACTTTGTTAATCCAAATAAACTATACGGTCGGCATTTGAAACTCATATTTTAAAACAGTTCATTCACATTTTTTGTATTCTGTTCATTTAATTATTTTTTGGCATGGTTTTTTTTACTATTTAACTCCCGTGTATTTTAAACAAACGTATTTATAACAATGACACATAGATACTGATATAACTATGTACTAAAGTATTTTTACGTAGGATTGAGGGGTCATTAAACTGCATTGCGAAGTGGGTGCCTAATTAGGTGCCTCTCGTTACGTCACGCCAAAGTTCCTCGCTGTCGCTACGTCGATATCGAATTAAAAGCCGGTTGTGCTGGTTTTTGCGAAAATTATCATTACTATGTCAGAAATCCTTGTAGTGAACTTGAAACTGAAAAAAACATGCATACGTAGCCTTAAACGGCCTTCTATATAGTTATCTCAGAATTTATTTTGACCAGTTTTGAAGACGTTTAGTTTAAAACATGAGCCTTTTTAAAAGTCCAATCAACCGGAGGCCCTAGCAGGAGCGCGCGGTGTTAACGTAACGTAAATACGTCGATTTTAATTTATTAATACTTGTTTCACTTATAATATTTTGATAATTTTATCAATTTATTGATCTATGGATGATACTGATTGTGCTTGTTGCAAGCGATTTAACTAAAATGCTATCGGATAATTGTATTATCGATTTCAAACTGCCTCAGTTTTGAAGACGTTTAGTTTAAAACATGAGCTTTTACAAAGGTCAAACCAACTGGATTGGACTTTGGACCGGACGTTGATAATGTGCTGCATACCTGTTAAAGTCCGGTGTCCGCAGCCAGTCCACAGTACGGTCCTCTCGGTTAAACCGCACCTTAAATCAGATCCTCTTTTATAATGGGGATGACCTTGCCTCTCTCTCTTGCGATCCGTCCGATAACCTGATTTCGTTTGTTGACATAGTTATGAAGCTGAAACGCTAGCTTACTATCAACATAGTAACTGTCCAAAGGAGTTCGATAATAAAAGAGGAAGCGCCTCTTTAACCTTTAACACAATCTGTTTGTTATAAACACTTTCTAGCTTTATTTGCTGGAAAATATGTCCTACGCGTTTTGGAGGCAATATTATTTCACGTTTATTAATATAGATAGGAGATGCGTGTTTATTTAAGGCATCAGTCCAGAACCCGAGTCGAGACTGGTATTTCATTATAAGACCTTCAACTAGGAGTTGTTGTCACTTAATACAATAAGTCGATAGCTCAGTGGGGTCGACAATGAGTAACGCCCGTATATACTAACACTGCAAAATCATTTCCCACTGCTGCCTGGGACACAGGCCTCCTCTAAGAGAGGGAATTGGCAATAATCAACCATCCTGACCCAGTGTGGGTTGATAGCTGTCACGTCATGTCTTCACAGCACACACTAACGCTGATATTTTCGACGCTCGAGAATTTGTGGCCAGGACAAACAGTGCAAAATGTTTTATATAGTTTTTATTTAGAAATACATTATGGTGTCGCTTAGTATTAGTGAAAACTGGTATAAGTCCTCTATTTTCCTAATCACCTCTAACACGAGTCCGACGCATTGTTGCTTGTGAATGGGTTTTATAATTGACACGCTGCTGGCTACTATGACTAGATTGCGCGTGCGACGACTCGCTCGCTTGAAATATGACTTATAATACGATTTATTATTATAGTATTTTATTGTTATTGATCATGTTATTGATTGTTTTTGTGTCTATTGTTTTTCATTGATTCTGTTTTCAGCCAAATTATACGTTTAGGAGATTTTTTTTCCACCTCTCTTTGGAAAACTTGTAACTACAAACTTATTTCTTTTAATTTTTTTTTGGCATTTTTGTGTTTCTGTTAATAACTACTACTAGTACTGTATACATTTAAAACAATAAAATAACCTAAACCTACAAAAATATCAATATCAATTTACATTGTTAATACTTCTTAAAAAAAAAATGTTATTGATCATGTTATTGATTGTTTTTGTGTCTATTGTTTTTCTTTGATTCTGTTTTCAGCCAAATTATACGTTTAGGAGATTTTTTTTTCACCTCTCTTTGGAAAACTTGTAACTACAAACTTATTTCTTTTAATTTTTTTTTATTTCTATTAATAACTACTACTAGTAGGTACTGTATACATTGAAAACAATAAAATAACCTAAACCTACAAAAATATCAATATCAATTTACATTTTTAATACTTCTTAAAAAAAAAAACATTTAAAACATAAAAAATTAAAAGTATAAAAAATAATAATAAACGATTAGGTACCTATCATTATATTTTTTTATACTGTGTGCACTTGTGGCATGTGCCAAATAAACGAGTTTTCTTTCTTTCTGTACATATGCCATGCTACGTGCTAAATTACGATACAACACCGCTTCTATTGTTTTACAACACTTGCGAATATAAATAAAACAACCAGCTGCTAACGTAATGACGAATGGTTAGTTATTCCATTAATCTGTACAAACTACAAGCAGCGATTATGACGGCCGGTAATTGAGTGAATGACTATTTTATGACACTCGAGCTGTCGAGCTGCCCGATTGTTTGCCGCCATTCTTGAGGGAATTGTAGTGGACGTAAGTATGGACAGATAATGTAGAAAGTTTATGAGTGTTATCGAGGCAAAGTTGTTTTGTTAATTAGATTCACAGTTTACGTTTGTGATTTTCGTGATTACATCGCGCCTACATTCCCTAAAGGGTTCGGCACTTGTAGTAACACCTACATTTCGACAGTTATGGCTTAAGTCTCATGTAAAAGGGTAGGGCTTATTATCATCAACCGGGAAAAAACCCAGACCCAGGCTGTTAACCAGATTTTTTTAATGAAAAACCCAAGAATATTTTGCTCGACCTATTAATTGAACTCCGCATGCGTAAGTGCTATACTGTCGACCACTTACGACCAATAGTATCAGGAGGAGTTTTAAATGACGGAACGGTTGGCGCAGTTTCCGAGTGATTGGCTACGCTGCGTGTCGCGGGTTTGAACCCCACACGGCACAAATATTTGTATGACCTACAGGTCGTTGTTTCCGGGTCTGGCTATTTGTGTATGTGAGTTTAAATGTTTGTAAATGCAACCATGATGGGGCCGAAAAGTTCTGGAGTGGCGACCGCAAATCGAAAGACGTTGCGTTGGAAGGCCTCCTACTAGGTGGACCGATAACCTGGTGAAGGTTGCAGGAATCCGCTGGATGCGAGTCGCACGGGACCGGTCAATGTGGCGACACTTGAGGGAGGCCTTTGTCCAGCAGTGGACGTCTTTCGGCTGAAATGATGATGATGATGATGCAACCATGATACAGTAGAAATTCCGAGAGTAAGGTAACGCTTTTAAAAAATGAAAATCCATGAATACAAATAAGATGAACCATGGTCAATAAAAAAAATCCAGTTACAAATAGTTTTATTGATAAAGGAAGACCCAGTCGATCAATTTTATATGACACTAACGGATGTCACGCGGTTTTACCCGCGTAGTTCCCGTTCCCGTGGGAGTACGGGGATACAATATATGTCACTCAAGGTGAATTTAGCTTTCTAATGGTGAAAGAATTTTTGAAATCGGTTCATTACTTCCGGAGATTACCCCCTACATACAAACTTACAAACAAATGTTACCTCTTTATAATATTAGTATAGGTTGTCATTTCCTTAAATCTCGGCTAAAAATAGGTGGCCCATCTCCGAACGCCTGGATATGGTAAAAGGCCACTAAGTGATGATATAAGAGTGAGTCGAACTTGCTGGATCCACGTGTAAACTGATATAAGTAAATAAAGTTACCCGAATGTTCAAGTAAGGTTTCTAAGTTTCAAGCTCCTCTGAATAAATCAGAACCTTAAATTTTCTTAGGTCTCAGTTTTCTTTCTTCAAGATTCTTTCGCGCACGTAGGTCGGTTAACTAGTGTCGGCGTTATGGGAATCGCAAAATAAGTACCTACTTGATTTACTTAGTGATGGAGTAAGTTTATTAAAATAAATTACAAGGAGCAAGAATGCCGACCGACCGAACCCGGAGACGAAAAGTTATTGACTACTTTTACATTTGAGCAATTATCGAAAACTTGGGATACGGTCGGAGCGGCACGTTACAAACTAAAAACTGTACAAAGGTTTCTATAGCTAGGTAAAATAATAAAATAGCATAGTTAAACATTAAACACATTACAAACAGAACCGTCGGCATCTCAACAAAAATGTCAACGGGTATTACTCTAAATTCTTAAAGCTAATATAAACAATAAGCAAATTGGGCAAGGCCCTACCATAAACTATTGTTATCCTTGCATAGCCATGGAACAAAACAACCTGCAATAAAAGATCTGCGGGCTTGCCGTGAGAACCTAAAGCTAGCGGTACTTAATAGTTAACTTACAATACTTACATACTAATTTCACACTAATTTCACTAAAGTAATACCTATAATATTAATACATAATTAATGAAGACGCTACAATCCTTATTTGGTTTTAGAGTAAGGAGAGTTCTGTCGATTCTTTGAATCGTATTATTTCCCTTGTAAAGGGAAATATGTACAAACGATAATATAAAACTGTTCACCATAATAGGTAAGCACAAATGAGTACTGAAATGGCTTTTACTGAGTAACATATACAGAGTAACTCGGTTAAATGAATATACTTATCATTCACCCTAAATGCGATGATTAATTACCATTAATACAATATATCCACATAATTATTGACCGAATTGATGTTACTGAGGTATTTGAACGCCGTGTAATAACCAAAATATGCATTGGCTTTCAATGTTTTCAGTAGCACTTACTGAAATAATGTTTCCACAAATGTTATGATAATGAAAAGTTAATCTCTCGTTTGTGTGTGTTTACCGTGTGGTTGTTTTATGAATACACTGTGTTTATTAGGTATCAAGTCGGGTAACGGATTGTAAAGCGAATTTGCGTAGAGGAATTTAAATCTTCAATTTGAGCTAACAAAAAGGGTCGGTGGGATGTGGATAGTATCTTTTACAATTATGTATGTTTAAGGATGTTTCGTGAAAGGGATGAAGGCTTCGTTTTTGGGTCCGGAAACCGCTGGCATTGTATCTTAAACGATCAAAAGTTGGTACACATGGAAGTCGGAATATTTTTGGCGAAAAGGCCAGCTTTTGATAACAGTTTAGTGGTTGATGTTTTAGGAGTTCAGAAGCTATTTTCAGGACTAAGATTACTACTTACTGATTACTTGCTTATTAGAATTAAATTATTAATTTCCTTTATGTATCTTTTAACAAATTCATTACATATTTAAATACGTATTAGTTTAAGAAATATATAAAAACATTTAAAAATATGTAGCTTAACGGTATCGGGAACAGGGTCCAAGCTATATACGGTCGGTCAGGGCTCCAGAGAGAGGAACCTTCTAACAATACGAGCCGTGCCTAGGAGTACCGCTTTCTGAATAAAGCCCTTGATCCAGCTGCCTAACAAAAGCTTTCTTAGGTTTTGATCGAGGCTCTTGGTAATTAAGCCATGCAAGTTCATTACTGTTAATTGTTGAATCTTTTATATAAAGGGTGTAAAACACCTCTTCACGAAGCCTAAAGGCACTTGTTCTCCCCGTCATTGCGATCATTTTTTTTTTGTTCTACACCATACCTGGGAACCTTCTAGTTACGGAGATATTGGGGATCAAAGTTCCAACTTTTTGACAAGTTTTTTCTTAAATACAAGTTTGTAATGTAAGTTTTTTACTTGAAACACCTCCACGACCCTCGTACTAATCAATTCATCCATCAGCACAATGTTTTGAGTGCGTTACATTGAGTTCTACCACATAACATGATTTTTCAGCCCAAAAAAAAAAATCGTTTCCCAGCAATAATTTTTGCGTAAAGTTACTTAGTTTGATATACAGAATGCTTGGTTGACGGCTTCATGTTGAGGTCTTTTACACCTTGTATACGGAAAGCTAGGTAAGAATTTGTTACATTGCAAAAGGCTTAACGTATCACATTCGGTGGCTGCAGTTGAAAATCTGCCTGAGGTGGTACGTAATAATTCGTCTGGAACCATACTGAGCTGAGGTCCTTGTAAAGTATATTTAATATCGCTTAGAGTTTTGTTTGTATATACGCTGAAAAACGGATTGTCTTTCCTTCTTATTGTAAACAAATCAGCGTCTTTATTAAAACTACTTCAATTACAGCGTGTATAGACTATCATTCCCATCCCACACAAGTGGCCTAACTGCCTAAGACAAAAAGAAGCTCTTGAAGTAAGCGGGTTACTAGGAGCATGTCGATTCGCTCCGGCCTACAAACCTGTTAGGCTGTTACTACTTACGCACAATCACGACCTTTAAGCTCAATAACTTGGAATACTGGTATACTGGTTCTTGCACCATGTGAAATCGATTCTTTATGGAATGGAGATTATGATTTAAGTTTAAATTTTAGTAAGTTATTTGTATAATGTATTGTTTTGAGAAATGTGTGATGTGTGAATGTCTTTTGCTTTTTGTGTACTGACGAGAGTGAAGACGAAGGCAAGAGAGAATGGGGAGCTGGCCAAGTAGCATAGAGGCTAAAACTAATAACCTAAACAGAAGCGCTGTTCCTTTATCTACATAATAATATCAATATTATAAAGAGGTATTTGTTTGTATGTTTGTGTGTAGGTAACTTTTCGAAACTACTGATCCGATTCCGAAAATTCTTTTACTAATGAGTATTTTCGTTCCCGTTAACGTTTCCGACCTTAAAAGGAGCAAAACCGCAGCCAAAAGCTGATATTTCAAGTAACCTAAGAAAACTTGTCACATTTATTTTTGTTTTTCGTGTTTGGATATTTATTTAGATACCCAACACGTCTACGGAGTATCGCAGCGATCGCCATCGATCGTCCAGCTAATTTAATTTGACCCTTTGGATCTTATTTTATTCCATCATTTTCTAATTCAACCTTCCACTCTTCTAGTGAATGATATACAGTTAGTTGAATTTATTAGGCGCTTCAAATCGACACAACTGTAGCTCGTAGCTCGGAAACAATCCAAAACTTTGCATACCACCCGTCCGGTATCCGAACACGCTATCCAGTTTGTTACGACGTGTATTGATCAATAATTCCATTCATTCATTGTTTGTTTATGGCCAACACGCGTCTACATTACTTATAAATATAATATTCAACAAACGTGTTAAGAAATATTACATTAACATTTACATGTATGAAGAGTTACCATCGATTTTTCTAAAGGACTACGGTCAATGAATCAAAACTTGAGAAGGTCGGCAAAGCGATCGTCTGCGGGCTTTTGGACTATTTATGTTGGCAAGATAGTGGATAGCTTAAATGTAAATTCAAATACGTATACACAACTTAGATATTTCTTGAACGAATCAACATTCTGTAAGAAAAGGACAACTTGTTTCTGTTCAATCAACTTTAAAAGGGTAACGTATTCTAAAAGCATTTATCTATATTAAATTCCAACATCGGAATCTTGTAATAGTAACCGAGGTCTGGCCCTATTCCTTTGAAATCGCGAAGCATAGCATTTAAGTCAGCCAATGAAATAGAAGTCATAATTGTATGTAATTTACGGTTGCCTCCGTCGATACGTAATGACTTTATAATAGTTTGAATATCACTGATGTTTACATAATAGAAGTAATGACTATATCAATATTGTAGCTAATAGTTATCGAAAGATTGGAATTAGATAACGTAAAATAAATTATTTCGTTTGTACACCAGTAATGGGTACTACAATCTCCGCCAGATAAGTAAGAATTAAAAGTCATTAACCCGCATACATTTAGTCAAATACATAATTCCAAAAACAGAAATAATGACATAAACTTGTCCCGAAACGACCTTTATCGTGATCCTTGACCTTTTTTTAGTAATAAAAAACGATTCATAATGTATTGTCGGAGTACCTACGCAGAGAAATTAAGGAAAGAGCAATGACCTTTAATTCTTACTTATCTGGCGGAGACTATAGTTGTTGTCAACGTCTCGGTTAGCATATACAAAGCTTAGCCAGCATTTCAGAGATACACTTTTTTTATAATCCTCTTTCCTTTTCTTAGGGCTCCTTCATCCTGTAAAGGGCCATGACCTCTTGTGTTTCCATCTGCAAACTGTGTGTTGTGGAAACACAAAAGTACATGTTGTGCTTCTATCTTTGAGTGTGCAATTTTGGTATGGAACTGTTAAAAACTAAAGAAAAGAGGGAAAAAGCGATGGCTGTATTCTCTTTGTCTTAATCTTGCGTAAATTTTGGGACAACCTTTACTAGATTTTAAGTAACAACAGTAACATTGGTGTCGATTCTGTTGTGCACAAACTTAACTTAATTTAGGCTATTGCTATCTTTTATTAAAAGGCAGTGCGCGAAAAGGACGGGTATAGCTATGAACTAAGTTAGAGATGTCAAACTAGTTTATGCCATGCGCTTTACCGTGTTTTTAGTCAAAATGTTTTTACGTGCACCCTTCATTTGTATGGAAATATTAGTTCCAACTAAATTTGACAGTTCTAAATAACGGCCGTCTCTTTCTCGTTTTATTAGAGAGAAAAAGATAGCAATAGCCTTAAGGCGGTTCCCCGAGCAAAATTAGCAACTCTATTTGTGGTGGTTCAAACTTCGTTTGAAATACTGTTAGTATAAAGTTCTAATCAGCTTGCACTACGAAATGGTTGTTACGTTAGTCACTGCAGGCCGAATTGTGCGAAATGAGTGGTTTTTATTCTTTACAAAATCAAATTTACTGGAAAAAATAAAACGACAATTATGTTCATTATTAAATTGCCTATCCATTAGTATAAGTAGCAAATCAAAAGAATTTTTTTGATTTGTTTTTTGGTTGTTTTATTTGAAACTTTACGAGGAGTAGCATTTCATAAATCATAATTTCTCATTTCTGTGGTTTCGTTGTGAGGGGATTTATTAAACATTAAGCAACTTTAAAAAAAAATGAAACGACAATTTTGGAGTCAAGAATAATTATGTAGTAATTTAATGTATTTTTTATTAGTTGGTATTTCTTTTGAATAAAGAGGAGGTATTAAGTAACCTTAAAAAAACTGCTTGCTCAAGGTCATTTGCTCGGGGAGCCGCCTTAAAAAAGTTTAGTTTGTACACAACAGAATCGACACCACTATCTAACCGCTCAATTTTACCCCAGACCAATAGTTAAACATTTATTCAAACGTAATCAATGTAAATCTATCGAATATTCACACCATCGAGACGGCATCGGCACACATCTCACTCACCAAGCGCAGTTCATCGCATCCATACATCGACAGCTAACCGCCGGGTATTTGCATTTCTCATAGTCCAGTTAATCCTATCCTGCCTTGTATCACACACGCGTATTCGCACCTGTACAATAACGTCACTGGTTCCCTAGTTTACATGTATTGAAACAAAGAGAAGAGATTCACCTACTAACCTATTTCGATGTAGTTATCTTTGTATAGCAATGAATTGACTGGGCCGGCGGCGGGTGGCGGTATTACGTATCTATTTAGTATGCGGCAAATATAATTTACTCTATAAAATGCTATTTCAATATTTGCTGTATATATAGTTAAAAAAAACCAGTTAAAATTTGAACAATTAAACATAATTTAAATATTATTTAAATAATTTAAAATTAACACTAAAATTTATATGTAAAATAAATTTAAAATAAAATTTTTAAACCATAAAAAATTATTTATATGTAGATTTTTTTAAATAGATTTTTTTTATATTAAAATATTTAACATAAATTATTAAATTTTTATTTACATGTACTGAAACAAAGAGAAGAGATTCACCTACTAACCTAATTCGCTGTAGTTATCTTTGTATAGCAACGAATTGACTGGCCCGGCGGGCGGCGGTATTACGTATCTATTTAGTATGTGGCGTTGTAATTTGCAGTTGTTATTGCTATTTTTTTTAGGTGTTTACTAGTTTTGTGGGTTTGTTAAAAAAAATATCATGTATTCAAATTATAGATTTGGAATAAGAATAATCTTTATTTACTTGAAATATGGTACATTAAGGTGTTAAAGATAAATAGGTTCTATATATTCCGCTTACTATAATTCAGCATGCAAATATTGTTATATAAAAACTAAGCTAACAATTAAAGTTATAAAAAGCAAGCGTTACAAATAAGTACTATGCTTTTGAATTACCAGCCTACCGTTTGTTTCTGGTTGCTAATAACAAGGAATTACTTTTACAATGACGTTGTTGGACGTCAATATTAAATTGTAAAGTCCTTAATCGTTTACAAATTAAAACAAAAAAAAAAACCGACACTTAAACAGCACAAACAACACGTCACTTGAAATAAGGTTACCCCAATGAAGATAAGTGATAAACGTCAAATCGTTATCTATTTGACGTATCAAAGTCGCGGTCGTAAGTTACGTAGTGGGGGCGGCGTGTTCTCCACAGCTATACAGTTAATTACTCGAGTACCGCCGTTCAACAATATTGGCCCGTGTTATACCCACAATATGTGTATACGAATAGTTTTAGCTTACATAACCGTTTTTGTTGGTAAATTATTGAAATGAAATTGCGTTGCGTTGCTTAATTTGGGATTTTCTCTATTGGATATTGTGTAGTTGCTTTGTGTTGCAATATTTAGAATCTAGTTGTATTAAGTCCAACTGCCTACTAGCCACTAGCCGTGTGGTATCCGGCAGAGTAGAATAGAACCAACCCATTACACTCACGGGTGTCGTTTATGGCGACTAATGTCTGAGGCAGAACACCTTGCACCTCCGTAGACCAGAGAATGGGCAGCAGCGTTTTCTGTTAGTCTTTCATCACTGCGATCTCCAATCCGCCTGCCAAGCGTGGAGATTACGGCAAATTCCTGCCATCATGGGAGAGGCTTATGTCCAGCAGTGGACGTTATGGGCTGTTGTTGTTGTTGTTTTAAGTCTAACTGAGCATTTTTACTTGGAAAATTCTTAGTTACTTGGGGAAGAACCGCGCAATAAGAAGGGATTCCCCCTTCATCGAGTTCTGTTGAGCTCATAATGTCACGAAGAAGCTTGTCCGTTTGAACACCCACGAACAAGATACGAACACGCTCGTTAGTAGGTAATTGATTTTTAACAAGTGTAGTTATAAAATTGAACTTGTTTAAACCAATTACAATGTAGATACTAATTCACTTCACCTTGCTGAGAACTTCCATTTGAAAAATTGAGAATGAGTGAAGACTGCGTTTTACTCAAAATATGTAAACCATCATAATATTATCTTCTACACTAATATTATAAAGAGGAAAGATTTGTATTTTTTTGTGTGTATGTTTGTAATGAATAAACTCAAAAACTACTGCGCCGAATTAAAAAATTCTTTCACCATTAGGAAGCTACATTCACCTTGAGTAACATAGGCTATATGTTATCCCCGTACTTCCACGGGAACGGCAACTACGCGGGTGAAACCGCGTGAAGTCCGCAAGTTACTAATATTGTTATTTATTTTCTACCGAATTTGTAGATTCATAAGAAGACTTTCAATTTCATGATGAGCAAGAAGTAGAGAGAGAAACATCTTCACTATGCAGGATCAAAGTATGCGTCAGTTGTTGCTTTTCTAGTTTTCAGGTATTCTTTTGACATTAAGCCATTTTTTTTTACGCATCTGCACGAGAAGTTAATGTTTTAAAACCCCAGGTTTCCCCGTTAAATTAAATTTTACACGAAAAAAAAAAAGAGATCGAAAAATTGAAATACAGCAACCAATAATTACTTCGGTATAACAAACAAAACAATAAAAGGGCGATAGTCGGCTTATAACGATCGCATAACAGATGTTTAGCGAGGCATCCCTGAGGCAACCTTGGGGTATGGGGCATCCCTCCCACTCCTAATAAAACACTATTAGTTTCTACTAATATCGGTGGCCATCCGGCTATCCGACAACTTGTGGTTACGGAATTAATGTTTAACGGAACATTTGTTTGATTAAATGTTTTGGTAGTTTAATGGGTTATTGAATTAGGGGCTTTTTGAGAACTTAATTAATGATTTTCCGACTATTTAAGGAACTAATTGTTATTTTAGTCAGGTACGAAACACTGGCACCATCATGTTTTAAAACACAACATGATGTAACGTGTAAAAGTGTTTTTAGGGTTCCGTACCCAAAGGGTAAAAACGGAACCCTATTACTAAGACTTCGCTGTCTGTCCGTCCGTCTGTCTGTCACCAGGCTGTATCTCATGAACCGTGACAGCTAGACAGTTGAAATTTTCACAGATGATGTATTTCTGTTGCCGCTATAACAACAAATACTAAAAACAGAATAAAATTAATATTTAAGGGGCCCGGCTCCCATACAACAAACGTGATTTTTTGATAATAATGGTACGGAACCCTTTGTGCGCGAGTCCGACTCGCACTTGGCCTTTTTTTAAAACCAATTTACAGAAACAAATTATTTGATACGATATAGGTTTAGGTTACAACATTGTAGATTAAAAGATTATCTTAAAATATTAAACAAGGAGAATCTGCACGTGATAGGAACTTTAGTTTACCAGGTTTAAAAACACTTTTCTTGAAAAGTTTCCTGTGAACCAAACATGCAGCCGCTTGCTATTAAAAATACATAGTTGGAAGGTATTCTACTAAGAGATGTTTAACCAAGTGTAAATAAAAGTCACGTGTGTTTTTACCTCATCCATATATTAGCAAGATTTAATTGAAATATATCTATGCATACGTTTACTTTTAAAACCCGTTATGTATTTTTTCTTACTATGAAAACGTTATCGAAAAATCCAGCAGTCGTAAAAGAAAAATGTAACAATCTCACTTTCATATCGACACAAGATTTACGACAGACCTATTCATAATTAGAATTACACATTCCATTCATTAAAACCTACACGATTTCATTCAATGTTTCAGATACTTTTGTTTTTCAAACTGGCCACGTATTTCATGAATGTTGAAGCATTGTTTTATCTCTTATTTTATTTTATTAGCAACCATTTTTTAGGGTTCCGTACCCAAAGGGTAAAAACGGAACCCTATTACTAAGACTTCGCTGACTGTCCGTCTGTCTGTCACCAGGCTGTATCTCATGAACCGTGACAGCTAGACAGTTGAAATTTTCACAGATGATGTATTTCTGTTGCCGCTATAACAACAAATACTAAATATAGTCCATGGTACGGAACCCTTCGTGTGCGAGTCCGACTCGCACTTGGCCAGTTTTTTGAAGTATTTATTATACAAACGCCATTAATCAGTTGAATTTGAACCCTAAGGTCATAACAATTTTAAAACTACGACAAAGAAAGAGGGCTCTCCAGTCATCCTGCGATAATGGCGCTTGCAACATCGTCGAAATATCGGGAGCTCAGAATAATTGATAATCACGGAAGATAATGCTCAGTGACAGTGTAAGTTTAATTTTAGAACTGTAAAATTGTAGGCCGTTTATTTTTTTCAGACATATTAACAGTCTCGTAATTCCTTTACTTTAATCTACAATACTAAGGAAGACACAAGTATCTCTTTATCTCTTTCACACTTTCTTAATTACCACAATTGGGAAAATAAATAATGATCTACCTACCTAGTTGAAAACTAGCTCCATAACACCCAGTGATAATAGTGGTTTACACCCAGTTACTGAAATAAGCCATTAATTATGTATAATGGGCTAAACAGCGAGGATACGGATGTCGTCACCTTATGTGGAGCCAATAGTTTCCTTGCAGGGAGTCACAGGTGTCATATTGCCGGATACATTAATCAAAATGGCGGGTACTAGTTTGAATTATGTGGTCCCGACCACCTACGAACATTTGGCGATTTATTGAGCAAATAACAAAAAAAAATGTGTATGGTTAGTGATGCTTAAGGAAAATGTGACAGAAATGTCTTTATAGACACAAAAAGCTATGGCGAGGCCACATTTTTTGGCACTAAGTAAATATTTTCGAATTGTGTGGTGTGATTTTTCGCATTGTGAATATGTCAAGTGTTGCTGGCTGATGTTTAAATTGTTTCATAAATAAAATGAAGCCGAAAAATATAAAATACAGCAAAATGTAAAACTTTATTAATAAATATTTTAATTGTTTTTGGTGTTTATCCTACTTATTACATTAACATAATGTGCTGTAAAATATACTGTTTCCTTTTTGACTTATAAGTTAATTAATCTGCTTTTAAATTACTTTTTATCGTGACTATTAAAATCGCCTGTAAGCAGAGCGTTTTTAATTATACCAACTCTGGGGTAAATGAAAGTAAAATCAACTTCAGTAGATAAATTTAAAGCAAATAGAAGGTATCACTTATTTTTGAGCCGTTTGGAGTTGAAACTCTGGAGCCGTAGAGTCTGTGTCCTCACAGCTTTTTAATAGAAATCTCCAAACGCCTAGTTGACGCTTCCGGTGATCCAAGGGCTGGATTTTACCATTCGCCCGAGTTCACGAGGACAAAGTGCCCCGAAAAAGAAACCTGTACTTCCAGATAAAGTAACAGACCTATCGATCAATAAAGAAAATAGAAAACCCCCAATCAAGTATTTGGTACTTCGGTCACAGTACAGATTCCACTTAGTTGGATAACCCAAACTTTCTCCACGACATCTACACTCTGGATAACAAAGTCTTTCATAATTTAAAACTTGATAAACAGCACTTGTCACTGAAGTCTCGGTATCATAGTAGCGGTTTTTCTTATCTCCTCCACCACAAAGGAACGGGAAACTTCCCCTTTGTATATCGTAATCCTGCGAACGATCAAAGTTGACTTAGTTGAAAACAAATTCAAAGTTGGAAGGGGAAGTCGGCCGTGATGCGACTGGTCTTTTACAGCACTTTGTCAAACTATCGTGTTGCAAACGCGCACGCACGATACTTTTGATGGAAGCTATTGATGTTGGATTGGGTTACCCTGAAGTATTATTCTTGTTTCTTGGTTGGTATTTAGGTTTTAATTAGAAATAAAATAATGAGTATAATAATTTTGTTTTAGTTGAATAACATGAAACATTGAATTTACTGACTGAATTTTAACCTACATTTACATTACCTATTTTAAAATGAAAAGGCGCTTTCTGACAATTTATCGGTTAAAACTCCGTCAATATGATAAGGGATATACGGTTAAATAACAATAAGTACCAGAATCTCAGTAAAAAAATCAGTAAACGGTATCGAGAATCACACCAATAAAAAATTGGGGTGCATTAAATAACCCTCCATGAATGCGGATAGTACGCGCACAAGTTTATCTCCAACCTTTTTGTGAAGCGAATCTTTTATAAATACATAACAGCTACAAGAAGACGTATCAAATGAAGACCACCGTTGTAACTATCGCCAACAATCTACAAACACCTGCCATCACTAACACCATAGTACATTATCTCAATCTTAAACACAGTATGCACTCCGTGACAAGCCGCCATATAATTTACCAGCTAGTGCGGTGCCAACCGCAGCGATGATCTACGCACGAACTAAGCGTCTAAGCTACATACAAGCCTGAGGAGCTAACCCTACATAAGCTATGTTATGGGGACAACCCTAACTTGCTTTAACTTCGCCTCGTATATGAGCTTTGATGGAGCCGGGTTACGGTAGGGTGATTATTGAAACGAGAAGCTTTAGTAAGTTGAAATGAACTGATTTTGGTGGAGTTTTCGTGCTTAAGTGAGATAGTTTTTGAATTAGTTTAGTTTTTATTTTGGCTTTGCTACGCTCTACGCTACAAGAATATTTTCTGCGTAGCTACGTTAAAAGACTGTTTAGCGACAAGACCGTAATAAAGAATGAAAATGTACTTATTTGTCTCGCACAGGACAAAAAAATATTAAATTAACAATAAAACAAAATTATATAAAAAGTATACACAAAGGAAAAAAATAAAATAAGACCTACATTAAACTAAATTGGTCCAGTACGAGGCCAAAAGGTCCTATCTCAGTAAAGATTATTTTTCAGCCAATTTGTTCTTGTCCCGTAGAAACGGTTTAATAAAAACATGATAGTCCTCCGAAAACACGATATCGAGCGCAGGACAATAAAACCATTATATAAAAAAAATGTCCGCAATCCGTGATTAGTGCGTATCAGTCATTTGTCGTGATCATAAGTGTAACCGCCCAGTTAACCTTTTTAGCACTCCGTTAAACCTTACCACGCGATCAATTTAACTGCTCTCCGCTTAAAAGGAAAATTCATAGTTTATTTAACGCAATATCATGTTAAATCTAAATGCAATTTAATTTAATTTGAGCTTACATTATAAATGGGCAACTAATTCTGTTTGCCATGTTTAAACTATCAAACTAATTTCCACAATATTCATAACATCCCAGCAATATTTTCAGCCACAATTTGTGAGTTTAAATAATGCAAAAGTTAGGCAGTTTTAATGTTTTTAATAATATAGTTTGATTGGTCTAATTTACTAATGCAAAAGTTTGGAAATTCAGATAAAAGCATATATTTTAATTAGCAGCTCGTTTTGTGGTGATAATAACAAATACTTTTCGCCTCAAATACATAATACTAACTCACGCAAGCAAAACCACGGGCAAAAAGTAAAATTACAAAGCAATATCCACATTAAATTACACAAACTTTCTCTTAATAAAACAAGTTTCTAAATAATAATAAATCTGCGGTTAGATTGTTTACTTACAAAGAATAAAAATAAAGCAAAGTCTTTGATCACAAGTTGCGATTAAACTTGCTCTCTATAAATCTTCTTTAGTAAGAAGTATAGCTTTATAAGTCCTCGTGGAAGGACGGTAATGGCCGACAAATTGGGTGTGGACCAACGATCAGGAGGTCGCCATTAGGAATCTGACCTCACTGAATCAATATGGCGACTATTCACGAAGATATCTATACAATTAGCTTGGAGATTGATTTTATCGAAATATTAAGGGGTTTACGGCTCTTCTGACGCCGTTTTCTTTACAGACTAATAAAAAATTATATAATAATATCAACAATCTACACTAATATTATAAAGAGGAAAGATTTGTATTTTTGTGTGTGTGTGTATGTTTGTAATGAATAAACTAAAAACTACTGCGCCGATTTCAAAAATTCTTTCACCATTAGAAAGCCACGTTTTTACTGAGTAACATAGGGTATATTTTATCCCCGTACTCCTACGGGAACGGGAACTACGCGAGTGAAACCAAATGACATCCGCTATATATAAATCTATCTTATCTATATCTTTAATATTAATATTTTTGTACCTTAACGAACGGGCAAATAGTTTGCGTCGAACAAAATTGAAAAAAATATTCCAAAAGTAACTTTAAAAAATAGGAACTTTATTTATCAACGAAACGAAATGAAAATATATAACTCAATCACTTCACTGTAACCAACTCACCAACAGGCAAAAAAAATATCAAAAACAATATCAATTACACCAATCTTTTTCCTCTCTTTTATCTTTGTATTAACGTCAAACATATCAAAACGTTTCTGATAGGAGCTTAACAAGATCACGATTATTAAGATTGTTCCAATTTTTCAAATAAGGTAAAAAACCCCTAAAGTAAATGTCGGAAGCATCTTGAACTTTTGACTTTATTCGAGGCGAATAACCCTCCTATACAAACAAGGATCGTTGAAAGATTTAACAGGAAAACTAATAAGTAAACTTAGCTACATCAGTTTGTTTTTAAAAGCTTTTAAATCCAACTAAGTTTATTTGATAGTTGAAATTAATACGCGAGCATTTTATCGACGTAACTGTTTAAAATTTTGTTACTCATGCAAGTTTTAGGTACTTTGTCAGTTAACGGGTCGTAAAAATATTATATTTTGTTGTGTTGCAATGCTGACGTCAATGAAAACTTGGAGTATTTCAGAATACAGTACTTCATTACAATTTAAAGCGGCTCCCAGTGACATAAACTGCGTAGTTATACGTTAGCATCTCTGGCGAGACAATGTAGCACGTTGTGCAATCTTTTGTTCCTGACGTCACAGAGTCAATGATGCATAATATTTAGCTAAAGAATACCTTTCAGAAGTGATGTAAGTGTAAAACAAGCGGTAACCTTCTTAAATGTAAAGGAGGACGTTTACAAGGTTATTACGTACTTACATACATACGATATTATGCATGTAGTGTCGTATTTTATCGTTACTCTGTGGACCTGTCAGACGGTCACGTGTCTCCTTTTTGGTCTTGTTTTTGTTCATTCATGCCATTTGTTTCGTTTATCAGTTGTTTCTTAAGTGGTTGTACGAAGGTCATAACTTTTTGAGCTTTCATTTATGTGAATGTTTCTATCTTACTTACCGACAAAAGATAAAGAAGATTCTTAATGGGTTTGACCAGGGTCTAAAGTCTAAATAAACGTCAACTAACAACATTAACAAGGTGACATGTATCCAGCACTCAAGTCTTTATGTACAATCTAAAAAAAAAGTGGCACACTAGACTCAAAATTATTGCCAAATAATCTTATAAACTTTGAATACGAATTCCACAATTCTTTGACTTAAAGGTTAGATGTAAAAATAATGTTTAGAACATTGCATAATGGATACTCCAGCCTCGGATGAATGCGTGCGCTGAGAAAGCTGCGCTCTTTCATAAATCACATTTAAAAGTCTCATAGAGATATCTAATGGGATAATAACACGTTTAAATCATAATCACTGTGTATTACAATTATGTTACACACAAAGTTGTGGGTTTATTGCGACGTGGAGACCTCCCATGGCTTTGTATGTATGGATGTATTATTTACTTTTAGCATTTATGATTATAATGAACGATATTACTTAGCTACTTATTGGCAAAGGTCTGAGAGATGCTCTTTTAAATAAAATACAAATATTCATAATTATACATTTTTAATTCACTAGTAACGATGCAACATAAGTTTCTTCGCACTGAGCATATTCAAAGTAGGCGTTGACGCCGCGAAAACGTTTGGCAACTGTCTCGTAGCTGCGGTGTAGCAGCGCTTACGTCGCGTAGGCTTGTCGTAGCAGCACCTACGCCACGTAGGCTTGGCGTAGCATCGCCTACGCCGCGTAGGCATGGCGTAGCAGCGCCTACGCCGCGTAGGTTTGGCGTAGCAGCACCTATGCTACGTAGAAGCGTTTGTTTGATGAATCCACTAAGGATTAATGATTAAGCTAAACTGACACTGGAAGGGAAGGCACCCTATTTTCTTGCAAATCGTTTTGGATTAAATGCAGTCTAAAATAGAAGCGACCATAGTAATTGTCCTATCACAGATCACATGTATGAAGATTAATTTTTTTACGAATTGGGACAGTTTTTCACTTGTTTTGCACGTCTTTTGTTTAGTTGTCGAAATGGGAAAGTTATGAGATGGGACATAGCCATCTCTAAGCATCCTCGACAGGCCCGGATCTAGGGGGGGGCAAGCCGGGGCCCAAGCCCCGGGCGGCAAGTTTAGGGGGCGGCAAATTCAAGCTTGGCAGACATATGGTCAAAGTTGCGATAATGATGATTCGAGTTGTAACGATACAACTCATTGATTTCTGTTGAAGACTGGAAAACTGTTCCTGTTGAAGAAGAAGGAGCGCCCTGCAGACACCCCATATGCATACTAGCCCATCGATTTAGATGAGGAAGACAAACTATTTGAGAGCTAAACTGTAGACCGCCTATTTCACCTATAAGCACCTGGCTACTGAGGATCTGGCGGACACGCTTAGATGCCGCTGCGTCGCAGAGCAACTAAGCAGTTGTCAGACTCCTCGACTCTCCACAGGGCTCAGGATTTCCAAACTCGAGAAAAAAAAAAGATTGGAGGCACTCCTATACCATGCCAAACCTATGCCATACCAACTTGTGCCGCATAATCAGGGCCTATCTGAGGGATAGAGATATCATCTATGTAAAACTGGGTGCTTCACGATTAGCTTCTTCATGGTGTTTGTGTCATCTGATAAGCTGATGACACGCTGGTGAAGGCAAACGTTTCGGCAGGTGACCATCTTGGCGACAGCTCTGGGGTCGTAGATGGGATCCGAGTCGACGATGAAGTACCTGGGACTCGTCTCTAATAGGCGCATTTTCAGCAGTTGACACCCCGTTTGATGGGCACCTCGAACTTAATCTCGTGGCTACTGCCCAATCTGAGGGGATCCCATTCCTGCAAAAGATTCTATATGGGGATCGTACGGTCCATAGCGCCCTACGGAGTGCCAGTATGGGCGGACATCTGGACGACCTAAATTCTTACCGTAATTTAGAGATGAACTCAGAGAGCGATGACCGTCAGGGTGGTGAGAATAAATCAAACGGTCTCATTCAAGGCGGCGATCTTTTTGGCCGGATCACCACCATGAGATCTTGATGTTATAGTCCTTACACAGAGCAAGTACCTGATGCGCCGCCAACGCCATGATGTCGAGGTGTACAGGGCTGTGCTCCACCAGGTCCTAGTGGTGGAATGAGAAGTTCGCCAACCCAGGTTCTAAACCCAGTGCACATCTTTTTCACTTTTACGGCGATAAGACCCTTGACGAAGAAGTGACATAAGAAGAGGCATTAAGAGACGGCATGGCGCCCTCATTTTCCGTCTGACACAGGTACTCTCCGGGCATGCGTTCTTGGAAAAGCACCTGTGCCGCAAAGTTCGGGAACCGACGCCCTGTTCACTACTGTGGAGACTGCTCCTAAGTCATCACAGAACTTAAAAGTTATTTGCGATCATCTATGAGCCAGGAACATTTGTCAAGTCTGGCAATCTTAGCGATAGAAAATCGAATGGCACATGAAATAAATTATGACAAGGCCATAGATTTGTTTGCAGAACAAAAAGCTAGAAGAGTAAAATTGTAATTTGAAATACAATACAATAATATATCCAACTCGTTTTGTTTCAAACCACAGGGTAGGTGCTTTCATAACTACAATATATGTCCTACACGTCCATGTATGTAGGTATATTTGTAAATAAATAGTGTAAACACAGAAAGAGCAGCGCTAGTTAGGTCCTTGTAGGATTCTATCCACGAGGCTTATGCAGGGGTGGAACTATATAAGGGCTTTTTGAGCTGCAGCCCAGCGCCCCGTGGATATAAAGGGCCTCCAGTCACCTTTTGTAAAAAATGGTGCATGTGGACATTCTCAGATCTCAAGATCTCTTCTGAGGAAAGACGTAAAATTTTCGAGCTCGCGTCGCTCGCTCTTACAGCTAATTTCTCTTGAATTTTAACTTTGTCCATAAGTCACCTAAGTAACTCCGGTAGTACGAATCAATTCTAACCTGTCCAAGGTAGGTAAACTGTTAAGTTTTCGAACTGGCTTCGCTTGCTTTTTAGACTACTTTCTTTAGACTTTGCCTAAAAGTCGTCCAAGTCATTCCTGTATGAAGGATCGAAACAATTCAAACCTGTCCAAAGCAAGGTGTCAAAAAATTTTTGAGCTCGCTTCGCTCGCTCATGCAGTCAAGTTCTTCTTAAATCTTAACTTTGAAAGTCAACCAAGTAACTCCTGTATGAAGTGACGACATAATTCTAATCTGTACAAAGTAGGATGTTCAAATTTTCGAGCTCGCTTCGCTCGCTCTTGGAGTCTTAGTTCCTCTTTCTAATTAAATTGTCTCCCTAAATTGATTTAGTAGCATCTATTTAAGAATCAAATTTTCATTTAGTTCCTAACCTTTTCAAATAACTCTTCAAAACCTAAACTAACCAATTCGAGGTCACGGAGGTGCTAACGTTTTTGAAGTGGCTATATGCACTTCAGCTGCATCCGTAAATAGTAAACTTACAAATCGCACCCTTCTGATAGGCCTTCTGGCCCAAAAGCTGGCGACGCCCTTGGCCAGGCCCCAAGTAGTATTAGCCCAGGGCCCAACAAACTCACGGTCCACCCCTGGGCCTATGGCCATCATTAGGCGTCTGATGGGTGAAATAATGATGATGATAAAAATAAAAATATAGACGGGCGGGGGCGGCATTTTTTAGTTTTTGCCCCGCCTCGAAAAATTTCAAGATCCGGGGCTGATCCTCGAACCAATGTTCGCGGATGATTTGTCAACTATGTCAAAGCGCTCGTAGCTGTCTATTAACATCGTCATTGTCATGTCTATGTTAACACTGTAATCATTCAACTGCTACATAGCACACGTAGTGCTGGTTACTGGTATACAGATTAAGATGACGAATTACCCTCCGATTGTAATCCGTAGATTGTCTATTAATTTATGGCGATGAATGCTGCTATCTTGAGTTAATATCTAGATAGATGGTGAGTAATATTGCATAATAAATATTAGCTGACATTTCTAGGGAGATAAAGGCCGAAGGGAGGTAAGTGCTGACGGATTGCTTATCGTGTAGGTACTTGACATTACAGAAGAAATCAGTTATATTGGTGTTAAAATTCATACCAATATGATCATAAAAATGCGTAATTAAGTCTGCCAGTCTGTTTTTGACTTCTTAAAAAAAAAAAGTTTTTATGGAACTTACATAGGACATAACAGAAACAAAAAGATAGAATAGACATGACAAAATTATATAAAAAAGTAAACACCAGAAAAATAAAAAACAATCAAAATGGTCCTGTGCAAGGGTAAACGCTGCTATCTCAGCAAGGTGATGCAACATTTTTAAAAAAAAGGAACGGATGTATAGATTTCGATAAAACTTGGCACACAGGTAAACTGTGAACTGAGTTCGGACTTTTAATCGCGGTGGTAGTACGTTCATTTAGGATAATTTCCGGCTGCCACGCATACGGACCTGTGTGGGCAGAGGCCAGACTAACAATAAATTATAAGCTTAAACCCCGAGATCCCTGCTGAAACCGTAAATAACTTTGTTAATTCAGTCTAAGTAGACCATCTATTCATTCTATCCAACCCAAAATCATTAACACTAACTATGACACTATCAAAACAAAACCTTAAACTGTCAGACGGCATTAACTAACGAGAACATAAAAACCTTTCATTAGCTCAGACAGGAGATTATTTTGATCCACGAATAGGGCGGTATCAACACATGTCTCAAATAGGGCGGTGTCTACACGTGTTGTGTTGTGTCGGGGCTAGAGACGCGCGGTTGTCCCGGGAACACCGCGTGGCTTCACTAAAAATATCTTGAGTTAAGGTCAACGTACACTAATAAGTACTGCATGGGATCGCTTTGGCCCATCGCTGCATCGGCTCGTCGACAACCAGGCGTCCACCCAACGTAAAAGCTGGCATTGACACAGTTTGCGCCTAAGCGTCACTAGGTGAAGGTGTCGGTCACGACCCGATGTAAGCCTGGTGACGGCTTGTCGTACGCGGCTCGTAGTAGGCACGCTGCAAGCGGGGTGACGCCCCGCCAAGCTCGGTGATTGTTGTTTACTAGCTGATCCCCGACAGCGGTTGTGGTGCGTAACACAGACATCCGTCGTCGAACGAAAGTCTATGGCGTCGGGGACAGCGCGATACGCTTTAAGAAGAGTTAGGAGGAACCTCTGGGTGGACGAGAAGATGGTCAATGGAGTAAGGTTTTGATCGAATGGTGGTCAAGGTTGGGCCTAAGAAACCAGGGCTGTCCAAAAGCGTTAGTCGTTGATGATATCGTCAAAATCGCGGGAAACAGCCATCTGTTTCCCGCGATTTTGTCCCGTGTCTGTTTCCCGGGAGGGTATAGGCCTCCTCTTTCTTCTACCATTCTTCTCTGTTCTGTGCGTCCTATATCCATATATAGGACGCACAGAACAGAGAAGAATGGTAAAACAGTGCAGTGGGTGACTCCGGGCTGAAATAATGATGATGAGCTGATCCTTAGCCGAGGTGATGCCGTCACGGCGCAGTATGGAGTTTCATAGAAAAAGGCCCCCACCGTCCCTTCCCTGATACCGTGCAGTACATATGTATATCTGTGCGTCAACCTTAAGTGATAACGGACGGATCGGTCTTGGTCACGAAAGAGACGTATCAACACCGGATTAATCTTAGGTTATAAATATAATGCTGTATCTGTGATTACGACATCAGTTTATTTTTTTATTTTATTTTTTTGGTTTGTGATACGGACTTGTCAGATTGATAGATGTAAATGGGTTTTGAAACTAATTTTTAAGTAGCATATTGACAATATCAAGATGCTGGAATATGCCTATGCGAGTTTATTAAGTGTACAAGTTAATGCTATTTGTGAACGATATTTGATAATTAAATAAACCTACTCTATTTTATTTGCCAACTATCCTTATGTATAATTTAATTTCCTTTCAAACTTCCTTAACGCACCTATAAATTGACATCAAAAGTCGTATGTCTGTCCCAAGCATCAATAGCTTGTAAAAAGAGAAACTTCACTACACAGTCTATAACACTATCAATTAAATTGATAAATTGACGCTCAAATGTCAATTATAATTGTTTCCTATTAAATTCTGATGTACATATTTGTAGATACCAATCGAAATATTACTTTACTTATCTGACATTTAATTATGATATATACCGACAATTTGTAGTATTCGTATAAATTATGTTTGTATGTGTGAAACATGTTTTACATTTGCAACGTAGTTTCTCGTTTAAAATGTTTACAGACAGATACACTGGTAAATTAGACTGATGATGCTTTACACGTAATTGCGTTTTAGTAACATGTAAAATATAACTTACTTATACTTAAATAGGTACAAACAAGCCCGCCACACTATTCCCAAACCACTGTAACTCCTGAAAGCCAGAATCAACAGTAGCAACCACCAGAAAGGCGCCGACACAATGAAGCTCGACGAAATCCCAGAGAAATAATTTAACTGTCTTGGATCCCGCACCGAAATTAATCAGGAAAGTATAGCGGAGGAGTGGGAAAACCGTAATTTCCACTTCCCTCCATATCAGCAGGAGACAGAACGAAACAAGGCCAATAGGCACAATGGGACATACAGATAAATGTAGTTATAATTAGTGGTAATGGGGTATAGATAGGCGCCACAAAGGGACGAGTAAATACTCGATGTCATAAATATTACAACAGCATAATCGAAAACTATACGTATTGTGGTATGTTTCACATGTTCATCTGGTTCCTAAAGCTTTGGTTTTGTTATTTTTAAACCAATGTTTAAAAGTTCATTTAGTAAAAAAAAACAAATAAAAAACTGTGATAACGAGAATGCAGACTCATCCCAAACAGTCATCATATGTCTTTGTTTTTTGTTGGCATTAAACCCTCTCATGTCGTCACAACAGTACGAATGAGCGTTTTGTGTGGCCGGTGAAGTAGCTATAAAACACAGCAATTATCAAAAGTGCAGGCGAGCTCAACGAAAAAACAAATGAAAAAACTTTTAGGACATTGAGGGACACACAGGCATAATAATGTACTATAAAGTATCCAACTGTGCTTAATGTTTATACACCAGCCTGTATATGCGAATGTGAGAGTCATTAACGTTTTTATTTCTTGATTTATGTCCCTGGTCTACAGACGCAGCGCGTGCCAAGTATTTATTACGATGATTGAAACGCGGTTAAGTATCTAAGTTAATCCCACAAGAAATACAAACCCGATAATAAACTTTCGTTTTCTGTATACATTCCGAAAATATCTCCGTTCTCATGAAAAAATTTCGATGTAAATATTATCCACTCAATTTGCGATGAATCGCTCGGCACATTCAATGTAAAAACATCGCTTTCGTCACGTGGCTGTGTTCCCACGTAGACAGTTTCCCTCGACGGCGTCACAGTGACAGTTAATTAATAACAAGTTAGAATCTCCACTCCACAGACGCAATTCGCGGCGTAACACTCTCATTCGTAATGTAAAGTCCCTAAGTACTGTCGCAGACTTTTGATTGGGACTCGCGGGACAGTCGCCGGGATCCGCCGACGAGGAAACTCGCCTATTTGTCGACTGTTTAACGAACGAAATAATTTACTTATGCCTTAATGATAGCCCGAGCGATCTGTCACCGTGTTGAGTTATTGAGGCATTTATTACGCTCGCTTGACATTTCAACGTGGCGGGAGAGAATGATATTAACGATGTATGTGCCATTGGACGCTTGTACCGTTTTCTAAACAATAAAACGTGGCCGTCGTCAGCTAATCGATCTCAACAGAGCGCATGAATTGACTGGAACTGACTCAGCGCTGTATAAAGTGGCGATAAATTTACTCAGAGTAACGAGTCTAGCCAGCGGTCCCGAAGTGACAAACGAGAGATTTGCCGGCGGTTTACTACACTAGCTTTAGGAGATTAGTTTCTACTAGTTCTCTCTGAGCTTATTGGAACTTGACTTAGAAACTCGGTTACGCATCGATGTGAGATATAAATAATTGATTTATGAACTTCGCGCGCTTCTGTCAAACATGAAATGTGTTCTGAACAACATAGTTGCATCTCCAAGTCTCCAGTTACTTGCACTGTAGTTATCATAAAACTTTAACGGAGCTTGTTTCAGTCGGTGCGTTTGTAAACTTAACTTACTGTTTCTTCTGTAACTTAACGTTTGCTTAAACACTCGAAATAGGCGTGTTAATTGACAATCTTTTTCTATAGATCTTCCGAAAGCTTTTAAGCACCGTTTCACCGTTTGGTTGTTTGAAAACAGTTTCGAAACAAGAGACAATCTTTGTCGTGTACACAGAAAGGGTCCATTTGTCATTATCTAAGTTGTGTAGGTAGTTACCTTGTTTGTTCGTCCAACAATACACTCTGTATTTACTTACGCAAATTAAGCGGTTACTGATTAATATCAAGTGAGATAATCTTGAAACAAGGCGGCACAAGTTTGATCAACGACTTAACTTTCCCAATGACACCTCATAAATTTCCGAACCGAGGGTACCTTGTGAATTAAAGTTAAAAGGCTTTACGGTCATGAATAAAACGTGTCGAGGGTTCTATTAAGTTTTCCAGTTAACTTCTCATTATGCATGGGGACCGCGTGAATTTTATATGCAGTGCGCTTCAAATTTTAATCCTTCAATATTTTTTAGTATAATCATACTTTGCCGGGTTGAAAACAACGATATACCTCAGTCACATCAATTGTCAAATTTTATTCTGAGATTTAAAACTAATAATGTAATAGTAAAGCTGAAACTATAGCAATAACTAAGTTAACCAGTTCAGTAGTCTTCCTTGGTAAGATAGCTTCTTTAACTTAATTAAACTAAGTATCTCTGTGCACCAAGTTAGGTGGTTTGGTACTACGAGCTTAAACTATGGAGATACGCACTTAATGGATAAAGCCAATTAGGGTAACTAAATGCGCATAAATCTTGAAGTTTAACTCACTAATTCTTAAATCAAAAGACATTTGAGCTGAGCAAATGCTGCTAGCATTTTATAAGTTAAAACACTAACTCACCTGCTTCATTAGTTACTTGACATACATACTTATGTAGCGTAGGACGAGAAAGAGAAAGAGCCGATTCTATCTTGATCGGTATTTCTTAAAAGGTTTAATATTGAAGGTACGAAACACTTAATAGTACATTGTTACCCTAGGGGTGAAAGTAACTTATTTAGTCCCGAGACGGGGTTTGGTGCCCGAGCGAAGCGAGGGCGCTAATAGTTCGAGGGACTAAATAAGTCTTTAACCCGAGGTAAACACTGTGCTTTTCATTACGAATACAAGGAAAGTAAAAAAAAACATACAACTCGAAAAAACTAATGAAGATCTAAATTCGAATGGGGTAGATGACACACCAATCAATTGAGATACTTTTTAAGAGCTGTCAAAACGCGGTTCTCTAATAGACTCTGTATGGCAATAGCCTACTGTGACGTCACTGTTTATTCAACTCAATGACTCGACTATTTATTGATTTCAAAGCAACTAAAAATCGAATTTGGCAATTAATTGAAAATAAATCGGGTTTTCAGGCCCAAAATAAAGTGTTTTTTTTAGAGAAAGGTGTCTTGGAATTATTGTTTTATGGTGTCATCTACCCTATTGCCGCTTTCCCACCTATTTTGCTTTTTTTTCTGTGGCCGGCCAGCTATTCAGCCAATACCTATTTTTCATTTTCATCATCGAAAAATGGTAAATATTTTCCCCAAATCTATGTTATTTTAAAGAAATAGTTGAAACTTAATTATAATAAAGATATTTAAAATATATATATTCTTTAATTAATACTTAACTTTATGTTATTTCAATTTTACATCGTGGCTGTATAGAAAGTTGGAACATGGTTCAATAGAAAAATGAACCATTTTTTTTTAATAATTTGACAGCTGTCAGTTGAAAACGATTCTCCCTAGGGCTGAAAAGTATTACTTTCAACCCGCTCCTCAGGCAACTTCAGACCTACTTTCAGAGTATGAGTAATGAAAACGTATTTTATCGACTATTGATTGACCACAACGAACTGAAAAAGAAAAAAAAACCGAAGATAAACTACTCAGACAACTTCAAAAAGAAACTGAAGATAAAACCATTAGGATTTGAACACTTCTTTAAACAGTGTCTCCTTACACACATAAGTACGCAATACACGTAGCGAGTGCACCAGCCAATATCAAATAGAAAGTTAAAGTATCAAAACAATAAAATAGCAGACTCGCTTTATTGTTTGGCGCGTGGATGTACTCACTAAGCGCTCACAACTTTTCTAATACTCAGTTCGGAACAGAATTCAAAACCGAACTTGACAATAAAGTTTTAACTTCGCATACATCAATCCCTGACTCGGCAAATTTGCCAGCACGCTTCGGATTACACAACAAACAAATAGAAAACAAATAGTCGAGGGACATTCCGACTATCTGTCGGATACTGACGGCTCAAATCGATCAACGCGACCCTCGCAGATAATATTTGAAGGGAAATGGTCGGATTTCTGCTGGACGATTCAACTTGTAGCTGTGATAGACGCATAACGCCCGCTGACTTGCTAACCAAACTATTTGTGCGGTGAAGCCACCATCGGTGTAACTACCAACGGAATGGGGAACGGAATATTAAAGGCACGAGGCTCAAGTTCATTAAACTGCCGTTTGATACTGGTTCCACCAAGCATTGTTAGTAAAGTGATGCTTTCAATCAAACTATAAAATCTGCGCAGATGAATAGAACAATAAGATATTAGATCAATTGACCATTGAAGCTTGAAAGGGTTCAAAACGTGACAACTCATGAAATTCATGAATTTCGATTCGGATTATTTCGCTGACAACAAAAGTACTTGTTTTATATCCAACTACAGCGAAAAGCTCCGATTTCAACATTTGAGCTAGTTACAATAGATGTCGTGGGTGCCATTACGGGTTTCCCAGACATCGTGGATGCTCTGTAGGGAGGTGTACAAGTACTGCGAGTGAAATGGCCGTCGCGTGACTCGAACCGCCTGAACGATAACACTTCTTTAAACTACAAACGTGCCAGTACATTTACCAACACTTCAAGTATTTGGGGGAACGAAATAAAAGTGTTTCGTTCGTCGCTTATCTTCCAAAGTTCTTTGTCATTTGGAGAAGTGGATTGTTTTATTGCTTCGAGCGGGTCGCCAACCCGACACGGTTTGTGGTGTAAAACGTTGTTGGTCTCGTACAGAATGATCTATGTCAGCCGTATTTCATTTCCAACATGCATGGGTTACTAAATTAATATTTGTTGGGTATTCTGCGTGCGAACTAGGAGATGAATGTACTCGTAGTATCGCCAAGCTGTAAATGGATATTAGTTAACAGGCTGTGTTACGGGTTACGGCAATTTACAGTCACTTTCTGGCCTTTTTTATTTGTAACTAGTTTGTACAAAACAGATTTAATTACAATACTGAGTTGTCGGTCTCTCTGAGATTTGTTTTGAATTTTGATTTTTATAGAATGGAGAATATCATTCATGGATATGCACATCTACCACTATTGTAAAATGACCTGATGCAGTACAGAATTTATAAAATGAATATAATTTCCAAGGTGCTACATTTTAGAGTAATCGTTGTACGAAGCCCGACATCTAAGAGCTTAAAAGTGCTAAAGTCTTGAATATGATTTTAATGTAAGGTTTACTTCAAAAAGATTTTATCTAAAAGACGTTAACTTTAAGCAAAATGGAAGCAAATGAAGTGAGAAAATTTGGGAACTTTTGATTTGAGATAAGATTATAAAGAAAATGTTTAACGCTTTGACAATATTTTATATTCTTGGTTGGCATTTTATGTTTCACACGAGCAAGCAGAATTATTTCGGAACTTAAATGATTTCTTCATTGTTTGGTTTGTGAAAATTGCTATAAAAACTGATTAAAGTAATGTGTATGTTGGAACCCGGAAAAATAAACAATGAACTGGAGGGGGGGGGGGGGGGGGTTAATTTTTAATGTTAAATGTAGTGGAAACTGTTTTAGACTTTAGAACAGTGCCATAAAGTTCTAGCTGCCTTCGAAGGCAGCAAGTTATCTCTCTGTATCGAATTCCAAACTACGCCTATAATCCAGAGATAGATTAAACATAAACTGTGATAAAGATCGCAAGAATTTTCACAACCTGCGACAAGTTACCAGGCTCCCATAAAAAGTTAAGAGGTGTCTATTTCATACCTTTGTATTCAAGAAGCCTGTACCTTCATAGGTAGGTATATACCCGCTAACGCGAAACAATAGGAAGCTCCACACATCGCGTGCGTTTATTTCTTTTACTGCTTTCTATACAAAAGCAACACAACCACGTAAACAAGGATTACCTTCTCTCTAATATTAAAATTGTGGTTACATGCAAGCCTTTGGTTACATAAAAATAAATAATTACAAGTGTAGTACGTTGTAATGTCAACTATTAGCATAAAGAGAACACTCAATAGTGGTCAGTGAACATAAATTCACGCCACGAATTACAGGGTTGCCTCATGTTATACTAAACTCATACAAAACGCCAAAACCTTGCGGTCATAAAACGTGAGAGTAGGACGGCAAATATTTAGTGGGCATTCCTTAACACTCGAGTCTTGTATCGTCTCGCTCTCGCGTCGTGTGACCGCGGCCTCAACTATCGTTGGCGTATAGGTACTGCAGTTTGACATTTGGCATCCCAAGTGAAATTGCTATTATCTCCCAAGCTCACATGAAAATAAATAATTACATTGTGTGTAGCTATTGCAGTGCAAGCTATTAGCATAAAGAGACGGGAACAGCACTCAATAGCGGTCAGTGAACATAAATAACAAGATTCGCGCCGCAAAATACAGGGTTGTCAAGTGCTTTAGTCCGACATTTTGCATCCCCGGTGAAGTTATTGTTATTATATTACTTATTTCAACTAGCATTCAAATAAATATTTACATGTGTGTATTGTTACATCAAGCTTTGGCATTAATTTAATACATGTTAATAGTCAGTTAACTCTTTTAGTTTATTTTCCTACTGCGAATGTGTAGGGCTGTCATATGCTTTTCTTTAAAATAAAATTATCTGTATTATTTTAAACGAATTTCCAGAATAACATTATTATTTTTATCTATATTATATGATGTTACTTCCTCGTTTAAATGGAAAGGTCCACAGGGCACCAGAAATAGAGACCAACTCTGCGCCTGTCGGCAGGACGAGATTATAGCGACAGCTGGACGAGACTGGATAGCCACCGCTTCGGATAGAGGTAAATGGAATTCTTTGAAAGAGGCTTTTACCCGAGGGGTCCACACATCAATTTTATTTTATAATTGTTAATTATGATTACATATTATTATCATAATTACTTTATATCAACTTATAATTGTATTATGAGAAATTCAATAATCTTAAGTAATTTTAAATCGATTTAGTTTAATGAATGTTTTTTTTAACCGACTTCAAAAAAGGCGGAGGTTATATGTTCGTGTGTATGTATTTTTTTTTTTTTTATGTATGTTACCTGATTTCTCTCCCATTTTTGGACCGATTTTCAAAATTCTTTTTTCATTTGATAGAGTACACTCCTGAGGTGGTCCCATTTTAATTTGGTGAAGATCTGATGCTGACCTTCGGAGATATACAATGGAACTCTTCAAAAAGAGACGGCAAATCTGTTGTGATAGCTCCAATTGGTTGGATGTTTATTGTTTATACAATATCATGACGGAACATCACGCCTGTATGCTCTGAGGGGGTACGCAGAAGTGTACAATTTACCTGATTTCTCTCCCATTTGTGGACCGATTCTCAAAATTCTTTTTTTATTTGAAAAAGTATACTCCTGAGGTGGTCCCATTTTAATTTGGTGAAGATCTGATGCTGATCTTCGGAGATATACAATGGAACTCTTCAAAAATAGACGGCAAATCTGTTGTGATAGCTCCAATCGGTTGGATGTTCATTGTTTAAACAACATCATGACGTAACATTACACCTGTTTGCTCTGAGGGGTACATAGATGTGTACAGTTCACCCAGATTTCGACAGTTATGGCATGTTATGTTCCATTTATTGGGGATAAGCCTATTACCATGACATGTATTGTTAACCATGTACAATGAATGCATAGCAAATATTTGAAAGTACCTATAGGATATTACAACTAAAAATGGAAAAATAAAATAAAACTTTTTTGCCAAAAATAAAACCGACTTCAAAAAAAACAACAAACAAAAAAAACACAAAAAGAAAAGGACAAAAAAATACACTAAAAGAAAAACAAAAAAAAAACACTAAAACAAAACCACAAAAAAGTGAAAAATAACTTTAGCTTCAGAAGCCGGTGAGAAAAACACCAAATCAATCAAAGGTCAAGTTTCAGAAGTCGGTGACAAAAACACTAAATCAATTAAACAAGGTCACCGACTTCTGAAGCTTGACCTTTGATTGATTTGGTGTTTTTCTCACCGGCTTCTGAAGCTAAAGTTATTTTTCACTTTTTTGTGGTTTTGTTTTAGTGTTTTTTTTTTATTTAATGTAATTTAAGTATATTGTTGATTTTATAATTTAAGGTTGTTTTTAATTGTAATTTTATTTGATTATTTTACATATTTATTGTTATTATTTGATTGCTAATCGTGATCACGTATCAAAATTACGTATATCTGAATTCATAATTTTATCATTATGAAATTCAATAATGTAAAGAATTTTTTTTTAATCGAAATAATAATGAATATTATTCATCTAATGTAATTTATTTGTTGATTTTATAATTAAGGTTATTTTTAATTATTATCTTATTAATAATACTTATTGTTATTATTTGATTGTAATTTGACTATTGTTCGATTGTGTGGAATGAATAAAGCTTTTTTATTTATTTTTATTTATCCCCACTACCACCACAAAAATAAGTAAAACATTTTTAAGCTTTCCGAAACGTACACATTAATGGAACGCTGGGACTAGAGTCTATTTCGCGTTTACAATTTTAAGGCACTATACCTTTTGTTCTCCGACGTTTCGACCAAATCGGAATAAAAGGTGAATTTAGTTGCGGACTATTATTTATTCGGCTGTAGGCCAAGCACCGAAAATATTGCGAACAACCATATCGTAATATTGTTATATCTACCATATCATACGGTGAATCGATTTTGTTGAATTTTAGCACATGGCACAAATGGAACCATGGAATGGGGCATGGACGGAGAAAGGACATATGGTACTTTTATCCTAGTTGTACGAAATTTATACCAAAGAATCCCAAGGGAACCCTTGGGATAATTTTCAATCTCTCAAAGGCTAAGCCACGTGCAAAACATAGTGAAAAGTTTATGGTGTATTAACTAAATAAATAAATAGCTATAACTTTATCGTAAAGTAAGTAACTCGTTAACTCGAGACTTCTCAGCAAACCTGGTTAGAATACAATGAAGATTTATTTATAAATTAATTATGAAATGTTTGCCAACCCTGTTCCTTATTGCCTTTTGTTTCGAACACGTGCGCGCATTGTCTATTTTCTAAACTTGGAGTGTTGTACGAGTACTTAGTGAGATATTGTAAGATATGTTTGTAGATAGGATGTAATATTTTATTTCTTATTAGTCCATAGTACAAGTTGTAAGCGATAGTGTTTCTTTGGTGTATTACAATGTTTTAACGTTTAACCACACATAGGTATTCTTCGAAAAATTGTTTTTTTTAAGTAGTCTGATAAAATAGACTCAGAACAGTTTTTTTTTAATTAACTAAGTATTTCTGGCTCTTAAGAGCGGGCCTAAAGCAAAATCTTCAATCTTTCATTAGATTTTTAGAGTAGTAAATCATGTTCCAATTGGAAAAAAAGTATATGTCAGGAAACTTCATTATGAATGTGATGGTTGACATTGGCGAAAAACATAATAGGATAAAATTTTCTCGATAGAAAACCATCACAAAGTTACGTTTGTTTACGTTTAAGTTTTTATTCTATTTTGGTGCATGTTACTGAACCATAAACTTGATAAATATTATCACTCATGTATAACCTATAGCTGACAT
Source organism: Xestia xanthographa (assembly GCA_905147715.2). Taxonomy (NCBI): domain Eukaryota; kingdom Metazoa; phylum Arthropoda; class Insecta; order Lepidoptera; family Noctuidae; genus Xestia; species Xestia xanthographa. The sequence goes on from LR990657.1 coordinate 14,730,742, forward strand.
TTGGCATTTTTTCAAAATATTTTCTATTTTAAGAGATAACAGACTCAAAGCATTTGGCGCTTACTACATTTTTATTCCGCGCAATACGCAGTCTTCCGTCCCGCGTGACGCGAGCTTGAGACATCAGTTTGTTTCACCGATCAGTTACCCAAAGACTACAATATATATATGGAGATAGACGGTTGTCTCAACTGTATTTCCGTGATCATACATGCAGCGCCAACTATCCGTGGTGATGGCGAACTAAATCCATAATCTTTCAAAATAAATACAAAAAGTGATTCTTGACGGAGGTTTGAACTTGAAACCCACTGTTCATAGGGCGGCTACTGTCACCAACGGGCTACTTTATCTGGTGATTATCAGTTTAAAATAGCTGTTCTTTTCTAATGCATGGTATGACAGTTGTCAGTGTTGTGTTGTCAAACAGTTGAAAAATGTGCATGTGGGATAGATGACGCTAGTTTCCATACAAAAGTTTCAGCCAGGCTCTAATGTTCTAAGAGAGCACAGCATGCAGTTACCCTCGCTCTGTTGAGACGGGTAGTCTATGTCACTTTGCTCCGCGCCAATTCGCCATTAATAATATCATTGAATCAATTATTTTTTTTGTGTAACATGGGTAACAAGAAAAATACAATTGAAAAGCGATAACTAAAACAGTTGAAGACTCAAATGATGGCTGATTGCCGAAGTCGAAGGAACTATGTATTTTTTACGTGCATAAGCTCATAGTAAACGCAAAATAAACGGATGATTGATTTATCTGCATTGTTTTTGTCCGAAATTATTTTAAATATATACAACCCGTCCGAATTAACCGGTAGGTAGTAGGTAGGTAGTAGGTAGGTAGTAGGTAGGTAGTAGGTAGGTAGTAGGTAGGTAGTAGGTAGGTAGTAGGTAGGTAGTAGGTAGGTAGTAGGTAGGTAGTAGGTAGGTAGTAGGTAGGTAGTAGGTAGGTAGTAGGTAGGTAGTAGGTAGGTAGTAGGTAGGTAGTAGGTAGGTAGTAGGTAGGTAGTAGGTAGGTAGGTAGGTAGGTAGTAGGTAGGTAGTAGGTAGGTAGTAGGTAGGTAGGTAGGTAGGTAGGTAGGTAGTAGGTAGGTAGTAGGTAGGTAGTAGGTAGGTAGTAGGTAGGTAGTAGGTAGGTAGTAGTAGGTAGGTAGTAGGTAGGTAGTAGGTAGTAGGTAGGTAGTAGGTAGGTAGTAGGTAGGTAGTAGGTAGGTAGTAGGTAGGTAGTAGGTAGGTAGTAGGTAGGTAGTAGGTAGGTAGTAGGTAGGTAGTAGGTAGGTAGTAGGTAGTAAGGTAGGTAGTAGGTAGGTAGTAGGTAGGTAGTAGGTAGGTAGTAGGTAGGTAGTAGGTAGGTAGTAGTAGGTAGTAGGTAGGTAGTAGGTAGGTAGTAGGTAGGTAGTAGGTAGGTAGTAGTAGGTAGGTAGTAGGTAGGTAGTAGGTAGGTAGTAGGTAGGTAGTAGGTAGGTAGTAGGTAGGTAGTAGGTAGGTAGTAGGTAGGTAGTAGGTAGGTAGTAGGTAGGTAGTAGGTAGGTAGTAGGTAGGTAGTAGGTAGGTAGTAGGTAGGTAGTAGGTAGGTAGTAGGTAGTAGGTAGGTAGGTAGTAGGTAGGTAGTAGGTAGGTAGTAGGTAGGTAGTAGGTAGGTAGTAGGTAGGTAGTAGGTAGGTAGTAGGTAGGAGTAGGTAGTAGTAGAGGTAGGTAGTAGGTAGGTAGTAGGTAGGTAGTAGGTAGGTAGTAGGTAGTAGGTAGTAGGTAGGTAGTAGGTAGGTAGTAGGTAGTAGGTAGTAGTAGGTAGGTAGTAGGTAGGTAGTAGGTAGGTAGTAGGTAGGTAGTAGGTAGGTAGTAGGTAGGTAGTAGGTAGGTTAGGTAGGTAGTAGGTAGGTAGTAGGTAGGTAGTAGGTAGGTAGTAGGTAGGTAGTAGGTAGGTAGTAGGTAGGTAGTAGGTAGGTAGTAGGTAGGTAGTAGGTAGGTAGTAGGTAGGTAGTAGGTAGGTAGTAGGTAGGTAGTAGGTAGGTAGTAGGTAGGTAGTAGGTAGGTAGTAGGTAGGTAGTAGGTAGGTAGTAGGTAGGTAGTAGGTAGGTAGTAGGTAGGTAGTAGGTAGGTAGTAGGTAGGTAGTAGGTAGGTAGTAGGTAGGTAGTAGGTAGGTAGTAGGTAGGTAGGTAGTAGGTAGGTAGGTAGGTAGTAGGTAGGTAGTAGGTAGGTAGTAGGTAGGTAGTAGGTAGGTAGTAGGTAGGTAGTAGGTAGGTAGTAGGTAGGTAGTAGGTAGGTAGTAGGTAGGTAGTAGGTAGGTAGTAGGTAGGTAGTAGGTAGGTAGTAGGTAGGTAGTAGGTAGGTAGTAGGTAGGTAGTAGGTAGGTAGTAGGTAGGTAGTAGGTAGGTAGTAGGTAGGTAGTAGGTAGGTAGTAGGTAGGTAGTAGGTAGGTAGTAGGTAGGGTAGGTAGGTAGGTAGTAGGTAGGTAGGTAGGTAGGTAGGTAGGTAGTAGGTAGGTAGTAGGTAGGTAGTAGGTAGGTAGTAGGTAGGTAGTAGGTAGGTAGTAGGTAGGTAGTAGGTAGGTAGTAGGTAGGTTAGTAGGTAGGTAGTAGGTAGGTAGTAGGTAGGTAGTAGGTAGGTAGTAGGTAGGTAGTAGGTAGGTAGTAGGTAGGTAGTAGGTAGGTAGTAGGTAGGTAGTAGGTAGGTAGTAGGTAGGTAGTAGGTTAGGTAGTAGGTAGGTAGTAGGTAGGTAGTAGGTAGGTAGTAGGTAGGTAGTAGGTAGTACGGTAGGTAGTAGGTAGGTAGTAGGTAGGTAGTAGGTAGGTAGTAGGTAGAGAGTAGGTAGGTAGTAGGTAGGGTAGGTAGTAGGTAGTAGTAGGTAGGTAGGTAGGTAGGTAGGTAGTAGGTAGGTTTAGGTAGTAGGGTAGGTAGTAGGTAGGTAGTAGGTAGGTAGTAGTAGGTAGGTAGTAGGTAGGTAGTAGGTAGGTAGTAGGTAGTAGGTAGGTAGTAGGTAGGTAGCTAGGTAGGTAGTAGGTAGGTAGTAGGTAGTAGGTAGGTAGTAGGTAGGTAGTAGGTAGGTAGTAGGTAGGTAGTAGGTAGGTAGTAGGTAGGTAGTAGGTAGGTAGTAGGTAGGTAGTAGGTAGGTAGTAGGTAGGTAGTAGGTAGGTAGTAGGTAGGTAGTAGGTAGGTAGTAGGTAGGTAGGTAGGTAGGTAGTAGTGTAGGTAGTAGGTAGGTAGTAGGTAGGTAGTAGGTAGGTAGTAGGTAGGTAGTAGGTAGGTAGGTAGGTAGGTAGGTAGGTAGGTAGGTAGGTAGTAGGTAGGTAGTAGGTAGTAGGTAGGTAGTAGGTAGGTAGTAGGTAGGTAGTAGGTAGGTAGTAGGTAGGTAGGTAGGTAGGTAGGTAGTAGGTAGGTAGTAGGTAGGTAGTAGGTAGGTAGTAGGTAGGTAGTAGGTAGGTAGTAGGTAGGTAGTAGGTAGGTAGGTAGGTAGTAGGTAGGTAGGTAGTAGGTAGTAGGTAGTAGGTAGGTAGTAGGTAGGTAGTAGGTAGGTAGTAGGTAGGTAGTAGGTAGGTAGTAGGTAGGTAGTAGGTAGGTAGTAGGTAGGTAGTAGGTAGGTAGTAGGTAGGTAGTAGGTAGGTAGTAGGTAGGTAGTAGGTAGGTAGTAGGTAGGTAGTAGGTAGGTAGTAGGTAGGTAGTAGGTAGGGTAGTAGGTAGGTAGTAGGTAGGTAGTAGGTAGGTAGTAGGTAGGTAGTAGGTAGGTAGTAGGTAGGTAGTAGGTAGGTAGTAGGTAGGTAGTAGGTAGGTAGTAGGTAGGTAGTAGGTAGGTAGTAGGTAGGTAGTAGGTAGGTAGTAGGTAGGTAGTAGGTAGGTAGTAGGTAGGTAGTAGGTAGGTAGTAGGTAGGTAGTAGGTAGGTTAGGTAGGTAGGTAGGTAGGTAGTAGGTAGTAGTAGGTAGGTAGAGGTAGGTAGTAGGTAGGTAGTAGGTAGAGTAGTAGGTAGAGGTAGTAGGTAGGTAGTAGTAGGTAGTAGGTAGGTAGGTAGTAGGTAGGTAGTAGGTAGGAGGTAGGTAGTAGGTAGGTAGTAGGTAGGTAGGTAGTAGGTAGGTAGTTAGTAGGTAGTTAGTAGGTAGGTAGTAGGTAGGTAGTAGGTAGTTAGTAGGTAGGTAGTAGGTAGGTAGTAGGTAGGTAGTAGGTAGGTAGTAGGTAGGTAGGAGGTAGGTAGGAGGTAGGTAGTAGGTAGGTAGTAGGTAGGAGGTAGGTAGTAGGTATCAAGAATCTTGCGCGAAAGACACTTGCGCGACTGGACTTTTGCGCGACTTAATGGCCACTGAGGTTCACTCTGTAAACATTCACGCCTGTTATTTATACTTGAAGTTGGTTTTTTGGTTTTTCTGTCGTGGGTGACATTTTCATGGTTTCGGAGTCGCTGATAACGAAAATGAGGTCAAAATAAAAATCCAAGATGGCGGCGTGCAAAATTTTAGGTTTTTCAAACATGGGTGTCGTTTTCATGGTTTTCATGGTTGCTTATTACGAAAATGTGGTCAAAATAAAAATCCAAGATGGCGCTGATGAAATTTTTAGATTTTCCGTCATGGGTGTCTTTTTCATGGTTTACGTGGTCACTGATAACCAGTGATAGGAATAGGTAGTGCTTATTAGTCTAAACTTCGAAGAAGAACAGAGAAAAGAATCGGATACTTCCTTAGACTATATTTTATTATGCGACCACGACGAGTTTGTTTTTGTAAATTCTAAGAGTAGATAACTAAATGCGCAGCCATAAAAGTCCGCCCATTGTACTTTCGTTGCAAGAAAGATTAAATGATGTTTTTAAAGTTTAAGTGTGTTACTAAACAATGTAACCCGGCTATTATTTTAGAATTTTGAAATATACTTCAGAAATATATTTTAGTAAGATAAAATCCAAATGCCTTTTGAAATAATAAATCACTTGAACTTTAGAAATTTCAACAAACGTGGCCGAGAGTGAGCTAGAAAGTAGATATTTACTTCAAAACGTGTACGGCTCCTTGACAAAGATAGCGTTTCATAGTTTTATGATGAAGAAGTCGTTTCCAAAATGTTCTTAAAAAAAGAAAACTTTCAGAAATTTTGATGGTTGTAACGACTGTGTTATGTTATGTCTAGTCGCAAACTTTAGGTAAACATAGACCAATTACTTATTCCAAATAACATTAATTTTTGATGTAGGTACTTACGTGATGTCCCGGAAAAAAATACAGTCTAAGCAAGTACTATTATCTATTCTGTGGTCTAAGGAAGTCTCCGATTCTTGTCTCTGTTCTTCGAAGTTTAGGCTAATAAGCACTACTTATTCCTATCACTGCTGATAACGAAAATGAGGTCAAAATGAAAATTCAAGATGGTGTCAAAGAAAATTTTTGGTTTTTCTGTCATCGGTGTCGTTTTTATGGTTTTTAGGGTCACTGATAACGAAAATGAAGTCAAAATGAAAATCCAAGATGGCACTGGCATAAATTTTTGATTTTACGTCATGGGTGTCATTTTCATGGTTTTCTAGGAAACTGATTACGAAAGTGGGGTCAAAATGACAATTCAAGATGGAGCCCAGGAAAATTATTGATTTTCCGTCATGGGTGTCGTTTTCATGGTTTTCGGGGTTGACGCAAAAATAAATTTTTTTGGGCGCCATCTTGGATTTTCGTTTTGATCTCATTTTCGTTATCGGTGACCACGTTAACCATAAAAATGACACCCATGATGGAATAACCACATTTTTTTCCCGGCACCATCTTGCCTTTTGGGGTCGCTGAATACGAAAATGAGGTCAAAATTGACCTCATTTTTGTATTCAGGGACCCCAAAAACTATGAAAACGACACCCATGATCGAAAACCAAAAATGTTCTGGCCGCCTGGGATTTTCATTTTGAGCTCATAAATTTTACACATTCCTCCATTTTTACTTTTTGTTTCTGATTCTTAGTGTATGTCATCAAATTTATTTTTGTTATCAATTTTATAAAATTTTCGATTTTATCTTTTGTGCTTTTTATTATTATTGCCTTTTTGTTCTTTTTATTAACGGGCACAGTATTTTATAAATATTTATTCTACCAATGTTATTAATTTTACACATTCTATAATTTTTGTTATTGTGTCTTGCTTGATGTATCAATTTAAAACAATTTTCATCAATGTTTTTATCAATTAGGTATATATCATGTATAGGTATCATTAATACAATCTTATGCATTTTTAAATATTAGCATATTTATCAATATATTATCTTTATTTTTTTTTAATTTCATCAATTTTTATTCGTTACCTATTCAATTTTACCAATGTCATAAATTTTATACATTCTATTATTTTTACTTTTATTATTGATTCTTATTGTACGGTATGTCCTCAATTTTATTATGGTTATCAATTTTATACATTTCTCGATTTTGTCATGTTTGGTGTTTATGAATGCCTTTTTGCTGTTATTAATGGTCACAGTATTTATAAATTTTATAAGTTATTAAAAAATCGAATGTTATTTATTTCATCATTTTACTTTTTGCTATCGTTTTTAATGTATTTATAATATAACATTTTCTTTTTAGTTGGTATTTGTGCAAAAATTGTAGACATTAATATGTGTTTGTTTATGTTGTCGAGCGTATGGTACTCATGGGCCAAAAAAACAAAAAAAAAACTACCTTCAAGTATAAATAAATCAATAAATATTGCTGGACATTACACACAGCGCCATCTAGTGCCACACTAAGCAACGAGGCTTGTGTCGTGGACACCAGATAGTTGATATACTACATAGATACTTTTTGTTTGTAAATACATACATATTATACATACATATAAACATCCATGACTCGGAAACACAGAACAGAAAAAACAGTAGAAATCGTATGTGGGCGGGGCGCGCGTACCCCGAGCTTTGCGCTGTTCCGCAAAGTGTTTCCCCCACGCACACGCCACGCACAGCAGTCTAGATACAAGCGTCACAGTGACAATAACTTCTACAAAGCTTAACTTAACTTAAAAAAAAAATACTAAAATGCCCTATTGTGCTGTCCTAGAATGTAAAAACGATAGCAGAAACAAAAATGTATCAAATGGTGGTATATCATACCATCGGTAAGTCTTAATTTGCTTTATTTCGATTAAAATTTGAAAAACATTATTTTATTAGACAAGACAAGTACAAATAGACTTTATTGTTTACACCATAGGGTCTACTTTCTTTTAACTCAAACATATTATTCCAACTACGCACATGTCACAGTCCGCTACTCAATTAGAGATTGACGTTATCGATAATGAGTTATCGATATTTTAAACTTCAATGTTCTATGATCATAGAAAGATGATAGATGTCAATAGAAAGTAGGTACTAGGTACCCGTAGTAACAAATCGTGTAGTTTAATCTGTTACCTTTCTATCAAATAGTATAATTTTCGAAATCAATCAGTTGTATAACATGACAATATTAACATAACAATACATTCTTAATTATTCTTTCTATAGGTAAATCATAAGCATTATTATAAATGTATAACACTTCACTTAAAGTACTTACGGGATAATATCCGTGGTTTTCCATATTGATGAGCTCCCGATATTTCGACGCTGTTGCAAGCATCATGATCGCGGGAATACTGAAGAGGTATGCGGGTGAGGCGAAAATTATTATTATGAGCAGACAAATCTGTCTACCCTCTTTCTTAGTCTTTTATTACGCGCACTACTGGAACTCGATTGTAAATCGCGACAAAACGCACTCACGGTATCACTAGGTTTTTCTTGATAGTGGAGACGCATGTTATTTTTTATTAGGTTTATCATCGGTATAACACTTGATTTCAAACATATGTAAGTACTTCATTCATTTTGAAATTTAAAAATATTTATCGACTCTTGTATTATATTTGAAAATAAAACGCAATGTCGATAAAAAGGCAACGACAGTGGTACAACCCTAGAAAAGGACGAATAGCACAAACATAGTAATGAGCTCGTTACGGAAATATAAATCTTATTACAAAACTAATAAAGGTTTAGTAGATGCATTTAGTGTAGTGACATCTAGCGGCGAGTAGCAGAACTTGCTCGTGAAACTATTCCCTAAGAGCTAATACGTAAACAGAGTAGATAATAAACCACTCTATTAGCATATGAATATGGTTTATTTTCAAATAAACGAAGACATTACCAATCACACCACGCTTTTCTTAGTGTTACGAAATACAATTAACCTGTTTATGTGTTAGTTTGGGGTACGCTGGTTCCGATACTAATAAAGCGCTATACGAATTCTACTGTTTTTTCTGTTTTGTGCTCGGAAACATATGTCCATGCTCATCACTCAAACATTTGCTCCGACCGGGATTCGAACCCGGACCCTAAGAACGTAAGGCAGCCTCACTACCGCTGCGCCAATCGGGTCGTCAAAATAACAGGCGTGATGATAAAACGAAATGGAGAAAAAAATTAAGATGAAATGGAGTACTCAAAAGTCGAAACTTTTATTTCACGACATACAAACAACATAGGAATGTATTGTATAGAAGGTGTTAAAAAATGAATACAAAAAAAAAATAAGAAAAAAAAGTGGCTTTATTTAACTGTGTTGCTTGCATATACTACGCCCTACCCGCTACACTACGCAAGCTTGGTCCCACGCTTCGCGCGTCGTGGCGCCGCGGCCGCCCGTGTTTGTTATCGGCACTAATGCGGGTGTAGCGAGACGCGCGGGGGAAATCAGAATTTATCCTGGCGTTAGGCCCGCTCTTAACCGAACGATAAGAATTTCTTGACTGGAAATAGAAAACACTTAAGTACTTAAATAAGAAATCTTGTAACTGCATACATTGATAAATATAAAGTAACGACTTATCAGTTTAATAAGCAGACATCATCAGCATGCAAATTAATAGCATAACAATTATTGTTTAATATAATTACAATACGTATGAATATTACATTTATAAATACGAATAAATTACCATGTCAATAAAAGGAAGTGATTAGTTAAATGTTTCCTTGTACTTACATTGCGGGAATATTTGCAGTGAAATAAAGTTGTAGGCACACCGAGATAGTCGGAAAGTCGGAAGACAGCTGAAAGTGGCTGATTATTAAGTGCTAACAAACACGGCGTGCCGCGAAATAAACAACGTTGCACGGTTGGAAAGAGATGTGGAAATACACGTTATAGCGCATGGCTGATAATGACTATTCTAGTTAAAAATAATAATAAAAAGCTTTATTGTTCAAGAGAGCATTACACACAATGATATTATAACTCTTATATTATACTCTTTTTACTATATAATATAATTGATTACACAAGTTGAAATATCACTAGCCTCCACACTAGGATTCCCTGTGTCGTGGAGACTAGTCTCCTTCGTCTTACAAAAAAAAAACAAGCAGTCTTTGGGGACTGCCGATAGAAGTTAAAACAAAAAGTAGTGTGGCTGACTCTGGCAGAGAGGCATCAGGGATTTTAATTTTGATAACACAAAAATTTAGTCGCTAATTAGTCGAAATTAGTCGCCAAATATCAGATTTGGTCGGTCACTGGTTCAAAAGATATAAGGGCTTATTGGTGGCCCTGCTGGAGAGAGCCTACCCCAGCAGAGCAACATTAATAACTCAAAAACTAGGGCACCTAGCGAAGATCTGTTTTCTCCCATATTTACTCGCTAATTAGTCGAAATTAGTCGCCAAATATCAGAACTGGTCGGTCACTGGTTCAAAAGATATAAGGGTTTATAGGTGGCCCTGCTGGAGAGAGCTTACCCCAGCAGGGCCACATTTATATCTCAAAAACTAGGGCACCTAGCGAAGGTCTGTTTTCTCCCATATTTACTCGCTAATTAGTCGAAATTAGTCGCCAAGTTACAGATTCAGTCGGTGTGTCATTAAAAAGATATTAAAGAATTCAATTTCCCCATACAGTGGTACAACCAAGTACAAAATACTTAAAGTAGTTTTTAGACAGGTGTATCTATACGACGTCTGGAGGAATTCTATAACTTCAACCCACCAAAGGAAAGTAGTATTCATTACCTAAAAACAAGATCTAAAATAAATATATGTAATTATTTAGGTATCGAACAAAATGTTTGCATTTAGTCGCTGGCAGATAGATCGCTGCGCTCCGTTACATTTACACGGTAAGTAAGACAGAGATAGATGCGCGTGTACAGACGAGCTACTTAGAACGAGTTGCCCGTGACGTACCTAAGTTAAAGTCGGCCAGTTTAAAGTGGAACTTAAGAATAGTTAGGAACTCGAATGTTGTTATCTTTAGGTACCTATTCCGCAAATACAAAAACGGGGAACAGCGGGTCTAAAATGGCCGCTATAGCAGAATCCACGCAGAATCTTAGCATGAATCACGTTAAAAAATTAAAATTCTTAAAATGGACTTTATGACTACGTTTATAAAGTATTACGAGTCTGCTAAAGCGGCCATTTTAGACCCCCAGAGCGAGCACCGGCGCGTCGGCGGTGTTCGCGCCGCTCAAAGTATAAAAAAAAAACAGGTAAATTAATGCTCATATTAGGTATAGTAAGTATTTACCTAGGTATTTTTTTTGTAATGTATTTCAAGCAATGGGTTGATACTTACCTACATACTTACAATACGTTTTCAACGTTTAAGTATTACATTTTACTAAAGATAGGCACGATAATTTTAACGTATTTATTATTCTAACGTAAATTAGAGCTCAACATTGTAAATTAGTAAAACAGTTGCATGCGACTGTACATCTTGACACTAAATAGACCAAGAGCAAGGTTTAATGGTTTCAAAGAAGTTTAAGCCACTCTAACTTAATAATTAAAAACATTAAACATGTATTTAATAGAGAATTTATCTCTCTCGGTCATTTCTAAGGACTTTAGACCGATAAAACTAGAAGTATATTACACATATTAATAGAAATATTTTTTCTTGGCAATTTATCGTGAACTCTTCGATCTAGCTCTTGGACTATACCTTAATAATTGAACTCATTATATCTTCTGAACTAGGACCCGATTAAATCTGTAACTTGGCGACTAATTTCGATTAATTAGCGAGTAAATATGGGAGAAAACAGATCTTCGCTAGGTGCCCTAGTTTTTGAGATATAAATGTGGCCCTGCTGGGGTAAGCTCTCTCCAGCAGGGCCACCTATAAACCCTTATATCTTTTGAACCAGTGACCGACCAATTCTGATATTTGGCGACTAATTTCGACTAATTAGCGAGTAAATATGGGAGAAAACAGATCTTCGCTAGGTGCCCTAGTTTTTGAGTTATTAATGTGGCTCTGCTGGGGTAGGCTCTCTCCAGCAGGGCCACATTAATAACTCAAAAACTAGGGGACCTATATATCTTTTGAACCAGTGACCGACCAAATCTGATATTTGGCGACTAATTTCGACTAATTAGCGACTAAATTATTGTGTTATAAAATTAAAATCCCTGATGGTGGCTCTGCCAGAGTCAGCCACACCAAAAAGTACACAGGCCACGCCCCAGTCGTAGCACTGGTTATGCCCCGCGAATGCCTATGTGGTGCTACGCCGTAGCGGATGCTACGAGTGCTACGAATGGCTACGAAGCGTGACCGCACGTTACGTTACGTGACGATGACTTTAATGTTTTTCCTTCACCCAAAAAGTGCTCAACGCGCCTAAAGAAGTTTTCACTTCAAAAATATAAATAGGAGTTAAGGCGTATTATACAATAGTAACGCACAGGTAAGATTTCTTAGACTGCAGAAAAAAATATGCATTTCCAGAGCAATAGTTTCAGGATAAGTTTGGCTCAGTCTTGAGCGGTCACAATCGTCGCAGTCTAATGCTCAATTTGTCATATTAACACCCTAGTACTATCCTTGAGATGGTATGATTGTGGAACTCTTTAAACTTTAATAAATACACGGTTAGGTGTGAAAAAGTGTATGGATGATTTCATGTTGAGCAAGTAAGTTTTGCACTATGAAGCAAATACGTGCATAAAAATTTAACGTTTAGCTACAACAGTCCGTTGAAATATCAATATGAGATGAGGGGAAAACCTTATTAAATAAATGAATAAACAAACACAGGAAAACAAATATTAAAAGAAATATTTTGCCTGCAAACACACGATACGATATACATACATACATGTCAATAATTGTAACGTAATACATGATTCTAAATAGTATAAGTCATATAGTGACAACAATAATTTGTTTATTTTATATCATGATGTGAATGCAAATAATTTTACTATGAATTAGAATAAATCGACCTGAACAATGAAGTAAATATAATGATAATAATATAATCTGTTTTACCAGTACACAGTACTATAAAATAATAAATAGGTAACCAATGACTATTTATAGGTATAATACCAGCAAACAGCAATCTAACTAATTTAGTGTCATTATAATACCCACTCATAGTATTAGTATTTATGGTAATTTAGTTAATAATTGGTAATTAATTACTAATGAAATAATTACACAAAGGTGGCTAGCATAATAGGCGAGTACAATTTAAAGAATTAGGGGATATTAAACGTTTAAAACAAGGGTTACTCCATTTTCGCAGACCTGTTTGAAGCTCGTCACCCCTAAATATATAAAGTAAAGCTTAAGCGCCGAACCTTCCCTAATAAACGACCGAAAACCTCATGGAAATCCGATTTTAGGTTCCAGATACTGACAGACCCTTCCGTTTCTAATGAAAAACGTACCTCAGCACTTTATAATAATATAGGATTTTGTGACTTAAGTAAATAAAGACTTGGAGATAATTGGGAAGTTAACGTAAAAGCAAACGCAAACGTTAACAGTTAAATGTTGACTAAGTTATCTGCGCCGTCGAGTTGTAGACAAAGCAAACAGATGCCACGGCTCTATAACATTAGTTGTCATGATAACCGCAATATTGTGAGACATTACATGCCCGGTAGTCGTCGCCTTAACAAGTGTGTTAATTTAACTGCCTACTTTTCCACTTGATGCCTTCATAACTGATTAAAAATTAACTTTAATCACAGTTAATATCAATCAAAGCGAATCATCAGTGGGCTTCATTTCCAATTAATTAAACATCAGCGTGTAAACGAATTTAATTACTTTTTAAACACGGGAGTGGATCTGGCGCTCAGCATCAAGGTAATGCGAAATTATTAACGCTTATATGAGCCATCGGTGGTTAACCAGAATTCTTTTAAAGTCAAACATTAAGGGCCTATACTACCTCAAATGGCTTAGCATGATCCTCCGTTACGCCTAAAATACTGCAGCATTAATATTGATATAAATATATGGTAAAGTTGAGGATTAATTTTAGGTCTTATGCTTGGCGAAAACACGTTTTCATAAAATTTTCTCTATACAAAAAAATCCCAAAGTTACCTCCAAATCGAACAATAAACCGCTGGTATTCAAAAAGTTCTTCAAATTAGATCATGAAACTTTGCATACTGAACTAACTATAAAGCAGGTGTTATGTTTTTTTATTTTTTCCAAAAGATGAAAATTTGATTTTATAAAGAATAAAAACCATTTCGGAAAAAACCATTTCATTTCGGACTATTCGGCCTGCAGTGACTGACGTAACAACCACTTGACGTAACAAGCACTACGCAAGTTGATTAGAACGTTATTCTAACAGTATTACAAACGAAGTTTGAACCACCACAAATAGAGTTGCTAATTTGAGGTAGTATAGGCTCTTAAGAGATACTATGGATATTTTGAAAACCAGTTGGCAAAAGACCCGTTTCATTTATACATAAAAATGTCCGTGAAGTTTATTAAAATATCATTCAACATTAAGTAAGAGTTAATCCTTCAAATGAAAGAAACACGAGCCATGATTATTTGCTCGCTTCGTATAAATGAAAGCCCGAGGGAGACACGGGAAACCTCAGATTTAAGCGAATTTTAAAATAACACTTTTCAACTCGCATTACTGGAGTTGAAATTGTGGAAAATAAGTCCTCCTAGAGAGAGTTCACTATGAATATTAATTACTTAAGCGATCGCTTTAATCTCATTTAATTAGAATTCCAAGCAAGAAAGTGTTAAATTAAAAAGTTATTCTGAACCCTAATTGTGGTTGTCTCTCAATCGTTTTAACAAATTTTCAGTTTGCAACGAACAGATCTGTTTATTTTATTCAAATAATCTTGAATAAGGATTCGTAAGTAGAATTAGGTTTCTAGAGCCGAGTCCATAAACTTTCATAAATTAAAAAATGCGGGAATTGGAACTGCCAGATGGACTGATTCGAGTAAATTGGATCGCTCAGTTATTTTCTCAATGCACCAATTTTATGTTCGGCTTAAATCTTGTTTGTCGTTTATGTAAGAAGCCATGTCAGTCTAAATTCATTTGGTACGTACCTAGGTACCTACCAGGTTGACCTTATTATGCAGCCGCATTGCAGTGGATCTCTGTGAATTGGACAACCTCTTATAATATCAGTGTAAAACACAAACCGCCGACTGTAACTGATTGTACATTTTTAATTCTCCCAAGTTTATCGCTTCCCGCAGTTTCATTTTGTTCTGTATTTAACGCGAGTACAGTTGAAACATTACTTTCCGTATTGTTCGTAATAAACAGAAATTCTTCGTCTGGCTGAAATAGATTAAAATTATTACGTTGGGCCACTGGCACCGCTTTAGCGTCTACATGGAGTTATTCCGTACACTTTGGATAAACAATTTATGTAATCACATCACGTAGGTTCACAGTGTCATGTCGATCTTCATAGAGAATGGTTCTAAATAATTGTAGTAATCAGCGTTGCGACAGACCCCTATACGTCAAAGGATAAAGGAGATTTAGTGCTCCCGACCAGATTAAAGGACCCATTCCATGGAAATCTTTATTACTTCTAATTCATTTGAATAGCAAATAATGACATTATCTTTAGACAGTAGGTCGTTTAGTTAGAGTTCACTAAATCTGAATGGGTACTGAGATTTGTGATCTACGCAGTCTGCTCTATTTGATTACTCGGGCTTCCTATACCGACCTTGGGTAATCGAATTTTGAATTTCTTAGTGAACTACATAAGTACATAGTAACAGTCTTACCACAGGGTAATTACCGGGTACTAACTGGTTTGTAGAGGTCAGATAGGCTGTCGCAACTGAACACCAGTATTTCTGGTTTTCAGTTGCATCCGATAAAGCCGAATGGAAGCCGATCCCCACATGGTTGGGAAAAGGCTAGGCAGATGATGATATTGAACTATAGTTAGTTAGTACCTATTATTGGTTGCGACAGCTTCATAAACTTTTGTTTTTTTCTTGTCGAGTTCGAAAAGGCTCTTAATCTAACCTATCCGACAATAGGACACTAGAATAACTTCTAAGAGCCAAAAAGATTTTAACAACAATGAAATTGCCGTTTCTGTAACAGCACCGACGCGACGGACGCGCGAACAAAAAGCTAAAAAGTTTGCTCGCTCGTACACTGTGCCAAGCCGAAATGTTTCTCCATTAATACGTTCAGTGTGGATTTTAACATTATTATGTGGAATTCTACCACGTCTAGCTAAATTAATTACACTCTTTGCTAACTTCCGTCTTCAAGATAATTTTGTTTCTCCTTGGCAGGTTTTAACTTCCCCAAAAGACGTTTTATCGATTTTCTTAATATTATCTTTTTCGACATCCGGATCCGATTTATTATCAGTAACATCACACGAGATATATTTACCTCTATAAGCAGTCAATGAATCTTAGAATTAGTTAATATTCTTATCCATATTATGTAGGCGAGATTATAAATCTAGTATTTCTTCATTCTTATAATAACTCTTCTGTTATGGATTTATTTCTTACAAAATGCCGATGACAGGTAAGATTTATATGCGGAAATAAGAATTTATATTGGCTCTGATCTCTTCCATGAATCGACCTCTGGCATTTCCCGCGGGGTTTATAAAAGGCCACTCAAACGATGTAATAAGATCATCAGTGGCCCTGTCAATAGCATTCCTAAAGGTACCTACAGGAATCGATTATTGAGGATTCTATAGCTACATTTTCAAAGCGGGTTTGCATAACCACGAATATTTAAAGCTACAAAATATTCGGGATTTGTGGAACGAGCTCTTCATTTCGACACATTGGGTAAACCACGGATATTTGTGAGCAAAGCCAGGGGTTGAATGCTCATACAGTAACTAAATAAATATCGACAATCCACGTTTCGTAACGGAAACTACAAAAATATGGACACAATTTTGTCTAGCTTGCCCCATCCACACTGTATGAATTTACATAGTAATACATTAGTGTTTGCCATGTTATGTTTTAATTAACGTTTGCCATTAATATTCATCATTTAGTACTTAATTTGGGAAATTACGTTAACTTGCATTTTTTGGGATTAATTAAATTGATTTTTTGGTAATAAATGAACTTGGATGGTTGGGATTAGTTGAAAATCAAACGTCTGTTCCTGTGCGCGTACAAATTGTAGCAAAAAGGCAAAAATCTGACGAAACCACGATGTTTAGTTCTTTTAGGTCTTGATTTTAAGGTATGAAAGAGTAAATGATGCCGTGACGATAGGGGAGAATGGAAGAAGTGTTGCGCCGACTCCAAGTAGAATAAGACAAGAGTGGGAACATGATGAGGTCTTGATTTTAAGCAGTCTTACCGTGGTCTGTCCTATATTCCACTTACATTTTCATGTTCAATGAAAATATTGCATCTTTACGTACTAATTTGTAGAAAATTGCGGAAAGGCCTATCTAGCAAAACACTCATCCCCATTTGAGTCATAAAATATATTACGCGGGTAATATCTTAGACCTGACTTAAAAAAAACCGGCCAAGTGCGAGTCGGACTCGCGCACGAAGGGTTCCGTACCATTATCTATAGATTAGACAAGACGGCAAAAAAATCACGTTTTTTGTATGGGAGCCCCCCTTAAATATTAATTTTATTCTGTTTTTAGTATTTGTTGTTATAGCGGCAACAGAAATACATCATCTGTGAAAATTTCATCTGTCTAGCTGTCACGGTTCATGAGATACAGCCTGGTGACAGACAGACGGACAGACGGACAGACAGCGAAGTCTTAGTAATAGGGTTCTGTTTTTACCCTTTGGGTACGGAACCCTAAAAAACTCCAGTGCTAGAGGGTCGTAAAAAAGGACAAAGGATACATTGAAATTTTATGGCTAAGCCCATGTTTAAACTATGACCTTCAGTTAAATGCCCATAAACGTGAAGGAACCGGCCATTTTTCAAACAAAATAAATTATTTACAAACATTGTGAAAGCACTTCATATTAAAAAAATTGTTACTGTGTCTACTCGTTTGGTCTGTCTTATCTCGAAAACTATTAGGTGTTTTCTAGGGAAATATCACATACGGTTTTTAAACAAAGTTTGCAGTGCACATTTCACTGAATTGCGGGAAAAAACAGTGTTATTTAAAATAGATTTTTTACGTTTTTTTTTTTTTTAGTTTTTACGAATTTTTACGATATTCTGTAAAAATTAGTGTCACAGTCCGTAGGCTTGTGGGACGAGTTGATGAACGACTCGTGAAAACAAAGCTTTGGCAAAGAGATATAGAGTGTTTTTTTAAAGAGCAGGCCATGACTATCCAAGAGTAGATATCATTGATTTATTTTATGAAAGGTAAGTTCCTTGAGGATTTCTTGGGAAAAAAATCCCAATTCAAAATATGAAAAAGTAAACACGTTATAGCTGTGAAGATTAATCTAATTAGTTAATTTTATTTTACAGTACAACACCCACGGGCGTAATACCAAAATATTAACGTAATTTACATTTTAACCGACCTGATGTATGTATAAAAACAACTGTTTTTTGTATGTAGAGGAAGTGATCTCTTGTTTAGCAAGGCTGTGTCCTTGTTTACAATATCTAATTAAGTCTTAACTCTTAATGAACGGTTAATTATACTTAATTTAATCATTTACTTACATTATAGAACTATAATTTGTAAATGATATTTTTTCTATTTTCTCAATAACATTTCGTTGTATTATTGTTAAAAATATTTTATCGTTTATTGTTTCTAACAACGTTTAAGGTTTTTTCAATACACTTCCTCGAAAACTGGGTCTTATCACACTACTATTATGTTCAACATGCAGTGTATTTACACACTCGTGGAATTTTTCGTACGTAAACGAAACACGTTGCGTTCTGTTATTTTATTTCTTCGTACCTAAGTGCATTTAAAAACGTATTTTGATACACGTGGGCATTTGTCATTGGAGCTCTTGGCTCCGTAACACCGAATGAATTCCGCCTCGGCTGCAATGACAAAATCTCCCCACTTGTATCAAAATTTATTGATTGTATTAAAATATTACGACAGGCTTTGCTTTGTTCTAGGTAATGTAAAACAACTAAGTTTGTCACTAAGTACATCGTTTTTAAATTAGCAGAACGGTTTCTCAGTTTTCTAGAAGATTATTTAATTTAATTTAAATTAGTGATGCCTATTCACTGAAATACTGAGCTTTAGAGTGAAAAGCTACGGAGCTTAAAAAAGAATATATTTCTTTCTGGGTACTATTACTCATAATATTAAATATGGTTTAAAGTAAAAGTCACAGAAACGAAAGCTAGATTGTAATGGAAAGCTCTGTATGTAAAAGCTTTTAAAGTTCGATTAGTGCGATTGATTGGTAAAAGCACTTTGCAATTATAAATGAATGCAGCAACTGCAAAAGTGCAAATACAATCAACGACCAATGTTCTTCGATTCTAACATTATCGTGTTTTAATTACTTACGGTAATGAACAATTTCACAACTTTGTTTATAGGAAAGGTATTACAGAACTCCACGTGCTTCCATACTTACACACTTTTGCTTCGTCATTCTTATACAATAGGTCTCATCATCATCATCATCAGCCTATTAATGTTCCCACTGCTGGGACACAGGCCTCCTCTCTTAGAGAGGGAATGCAATAGGTCTATAACTATGTAATTGGAGATTCTATAACCAGCATTTTCAGATTCAATTATCTGTGGATTGGCGCGCAACTCGAAATTCTAATAAATTTTATTCGAGAGCCGCGTTAATCTAATTTCAAATTCAGTCATTTGTTTTAGCTAGTGTTTTGTTTTTGTGAAATTGTGTTTTATTTTGGCGCTACCGCTGCGCAAACAGCATGAAACATTAACAACGTGTAGATATACGGGCTCAACACTGCTTGCCTAAACACGGACCATTTTTGGTTGAATCCTTTTAAATCAGGAAATTTTGAGTTGAAGAACGAGCCTCCTTATGGTCGGCCGGTAACCATTGTCTACAACGACGAATTGAAGGCGATAGTGGAAGCGTGGCCTTGGAGTTACTGCACAAAACAACATTAATATCACTTGACAAATCGAATCGGAAAGATAAAAAAGCTAGATAAGTAAGGGCCACACTCTTTCCCATTGCTTCTCCACGACAACGCGCGTGCTCACACTTCACGACAGACCATCGTAAAGCTACAAGAGTTACAGCTGGAAGCTCTCCGTCACCCACCGTCCTCACTGGACCTTTCCCCAACAGATTTACAACTTTTTTCAAAATTTAGACAATTTTGAAGTAGGAAAATATTCAACACCCAAGAGGCAGAACAAAACGCTTTCGCAGACTTAATCGGCCTCCCGTCCAGCAGACGTAGACACACAGTAACAGTAAAGTAATAATCAAACTGCCATCAAAATGGCAAAATTGTAAGGATAATTTAGGCCAGTACTTTGATTTGCTATAATAACAAAAGTACCAAAATTAAAAAAAAAAAAAAAAAAAACATACAAATCCCCAATTTCATTGGTAAAGACCTAATGTCTCCTTATGCTACCATTTTATAACAACCAGCCCTGCAAAACATGACGCCTATAATTCCTTTGGGGACTACAGGTGTTGTTTTGTTTTCTATATAGAAACCACGAAGTTCCTTATCAAATCATAGCACAGATCGACAACCTTTTTGTTAGAAGTTCTTCACACCTTGAAATCGCAATGACCTTATTAAATATAATTATTGCTCTAAAATGGCCAAAATTTTATAAAAAGCACGAAGATTAATCAATCCAATAAAAAGCTACGATTGATACGATATGATACAAGGCTGATTAATAAAACGAACACAAAAGCGATTGAGTCAATCATCCGAAACAAAATATCAATTGGCCGTCAAAAATGGTGAAACAATTATTACAAAAGAATTCCGACACAGCGTTTAATAGAATTTTGATGTTTATTGCAATATTTTCGTTTAGAAACATTTCGGTTTTTGTTTAAACTTAATAATAGTTGTAAAACAAATGCGATTCTAGTTCAAAGTTTCGGCCTAGAGCTGGTTTTGTTGGCTTTATCGAAGTTAGCAGTCGTGATCCAGTAGTAAGTGGTGATCCAGTGGTAAATGCCCTGCCTCACATGCCACAGGTCGAGAGTTTGAACCCAAACAGACCAGAAATGGGACAAGCCCGCCACACTATAACTCCTGAATGCCAGAATCAACTGTGGCGACCACCAGAAAATCGCTCAGACAATGAAGCTCGACGAAGTTCCAGAGACAAAATTTAACTATTTTGGATCCCACTACGAAATTTATTAGAAAAGTATAGCGAAGAAGTAGTAAAGCCATAGTTTTCGCTTCCCTCCATATCAGCAGAAGTCATTCGTGTTATTTCAACACTGCTGCTCCCAAAAATCAAAGACAAGCGGGATCAATCACCCAACTCTGGGTCCGCGTA
Source organism: Xestia xanthographa (assembly GCA_905147715.2). Lineage (NCBI taxonomy): Eukaryota > Metazoa > Arthropoda > Insecta > Lepidoptera > Noctuidae > Xestia > Xestia xanthographa. The sequence continues at coordinate 14,751,473 of LR990657.1, forward strand.
GTGGGTTTTGGACCGTGAGGTCTTAATCCCAGCAGTGGAAATTTTACAGCAGAACGATAATGCTATCTCGAAAAATAATTTCTTATTTCTGTTGTATTATTATAAAGTTCACAATATTTAGACTGCAGGTAAAAAAAGCCCAAGGCATTAAGTCCGCCTTTGTACTGTTTTTTACTTGTGCATAAAGTTTTAATAAATAAATAAAATAGTTAGCAAAGCATCACCTCAGATTTTTACTTACTACGATTTTCTGTCTTCAATAACTTTGTTGATATTTCCCAGCATTTTGCTTAGATCTGCTTTGCTAATAGGGAATACCTGGAAGGACTTATAATATTGATTTTATCTCAGCACAAATTGGCTGCTGATGTAAATTGCTTTTTGCTGTTGAAAGAGGAACGGTCTGTATCGGCATTTTGATTGCCATATCGAGTTTGATTTTGTTATTCGAGTTATTTGATAGCAATTATTTCAAACACAAATTCATGGATGATTGGATTCACTGTAATTTCTGGACAATTTCGTTCAAAATATTTGTGGATTATAGATAATCCACAAATATTTTGAATGAAATACTTAGCAAATAGATTTGCGAAGTATTTAGGAGTTAACAGATATAGTAGTCAGGTAGAGATTAACTAATGACTGAAAGAAAAGTCTTTATTTCAGGCCTGTGAACTTTGATCACAAAGAAATACCAACTTTTATGCCTAAACATTTTGCTTTCCCCTCCCTCTCATGTCCTCCTCTAAGGGGGAAAAGAGCAAGAGTACAATACACAAGCACGTCTAAATTGTCAGATTAACTTAATAGGCAGTCAAGTACTTTAAACAACGTCGCCAGTGTTGCCACTTTCGAATAAGTTGGAGATGGAGGGAAACGTACTTTCTTCAGTAATCGACGGGCCGTTACGGAGACGTGACTTCCCTATACGATGGATTACCTATGCAAATCATTCATATGTAAACATCATTACATTAACGATGTTAGATAAGAGCCTAATAAAGCTACTGGTAGTTACTGATCTATGCTAATACATAATATAAAGAGGTAAAGTTTGTGTAAGTGTATGAATGTAGTGGGTAATCTTTGGAACTACTGATCACAAATGAAAAGCTTCATTATGCTCAAGTGTGCTGGCTGTGGCTGTGTCATGGGCATATAGATAAAACATTCCCGTGAGATAATTTCCGGGAAAAACTATTTTAAAAGTCTGCTCAAAGTGCTGATGAAGAGACAAAAAGATATTATCAGCAAGATAGGAAAATAATTGTTATTTTAACGACGCTTTTAAAACAACCAAAACCCAGTCCACTTTACCATTTCTGAATAAAAAATTAAGTGCGAAAAATATTTCTCCATTTATGCATGAAATGGTTACACAAGCACCAGAAATCAGTTCACTGGTAAAGTTTAACAAAAATTTCGGAGAATCGCAATTTATTAATTGGTGGATTTAATTTTACAGGATCCGATAAAACATAATAGCATTTTAATAAAATGGGATTCGTTTCAGGTACTTGTGATTTTATTTCCTTTGTTTCTACGATTTAATATACGGACCTCGTTCAAAATACCTCGTACCTCAAAGATCTTCTCAGTAGCGAAATAACCAAGAACAAAGTTACTTAAGTTTTACAAATACCGTGAACACTACGGAATGTTTACAATATTAAGCAGATTAGTGAGAAGAAACATTTCTTGGGAAACAACACAATTGAAACGTTGAAGAGCCTTTATAGCTGTGTAGTAGAGTCCGAAGTTACTCTATGAAAAGTGCTGTTAAAATTTTAAAATGATGAGTAAGCCCATTGAGAGGCAAGAGAAGAATATTTCAATAAAACTAAGAGATTGGAAATTCATACGATTTCAAGTGTATCTCGAATACAGCGAGGAAATAAATTGGATGTTTGATTTCACATATATGTTCAATTGATTTAAAGATTCTACACTAGCTCACAGTTCACTAGATACATATTTACAACCTGCAAATAGACGAAGAGAAGTAATATGAGTAGAAGATGAATGCCGATAGAGTGAAAACCTTTGTATTTCTTAAAAGGATACGTAAAGGTGTTTATATTTGAGATTTATTACTGACAGTATCTGTTCAAATATCCGAGAGTAAATAAATCCCATCCTTTCAAAGTATTTGCGATGGAATCTTGTTTGTTTAGCGCTCTCCAAAAGGTCAAACACATTGATCTCTATGAAAATTAAGAATACTTAACTTTGAATTCGGTTTGCGGATTCAATTTTGTGGGGTTTTATTTCTGGAGTTTGTATTACTTGCAAAAAGTAAAGTTTGCCAATTTTATTTTGTTTTCGTTTTAAGTCTTTTCCTATTTTCATCCGTTCTCTAAACTTCTAAAGGTCCTTTCTTTGGATTCCAAATTGTTATAAACCTCTTTTAATAAATTCTTCTTTTTATTTTTATTCAAGTCCCCCAGTGAATTCATTAAGAGCTAGTACTAACATACGTATAGAAGGGACATTACTTAAAGACGTAATAAAACTTAAGCGGGTATTATTGTTATTATTTGCATAATTCGGCATTTCGCTTTGCATAACGAGTCCAGATCCATGAATAACGTAGTCTACATTCGCACTGGCGCACTCACCCTCACTTCACTGGAAATATTATCTTACTTAATTATACGATACTGTATAAAGATTTACATAGGGTACAAATTATAGATTTATGCAAAACCAAAATGTTTTATTTTCACACACCGTAAAAGGCCCTGATTTTAATTTTCTCATTCATCGGGAGCAAAATTAAAGGATCGTGGCGAAAATATACGTTACAAACGAAATTCTCGGTAATTTGACTCAATCAGGGTTCAAAGGAAGTTATTACCAGGTGGTCCATGAATGATAAAATCCCATTTTCCACGGCATTAAGCACTGAACAGGACAAAAGATTCGCGGCAAATTGTCCACACGAAACCACGTGCGGCGCGGCCGGGTTCCCAACGTCTAACTGCGCACTCTGGCTGCGCGGTTACCCTTAACGTAGGTACCCTCTTATTAATAACCTACCCGACCTCCTAAACAAAGGAACTCAAATCAATTAGGGTCAAACGGCAGCCTTATAATCAGGGCCGAATCAAACCGTTCTCATACGAAATGCATTCGTTCATCGAATACACTTTTGAAACAATCCAAACTACGCTTATGCTTCGACACTGGCATATGACGCGGCAAAAGAAGAAAAACGCGCAATATGCGCCGAAAAGAGACGGAACTATACGTATTAGCTGTTCGTCAGAGTAAGACAGCATCAGACATTTTGTAAGCTGATAACCAGAGGCAGCGAACAGAGCGAGGGGAACCATATTCTCGCATTTCTCGCGCGACTCTGCATGAATGTAATGAATTAAAATTCAATGGTATACAAGCAAGACTTTGTGCGTGAGTGTGAATCGCTTTTAACATAAAGCTCATAGTATTTGTGATGTGTTGTGATTTATATTCTTCGTAAAATGGCGGGTTTTGTAAATTCAATCGGAAACCAATTAGAACTTGTAAGATGTCAGTTTTTATTTAGTTTTTTTTTTATGTTGAGTTATTATCAGTTTAGTATAAGTCTATCAGGATCTTAAATCTAAACTGCTCGTTACACAATGAACCATGGAGGAAAACATTTCGTCAGACCGAGTGTTATTCAAGGTCCAGCCAACGTCATTCATCCAGATAAGGAAACTAAAAACCGGAAAGCTCATGGTAATGTATAATCGCACTATAATCCAACTTTATCCCCATCGATTCAATGATATTACCACACAACTACACAGCTAAGATGCAAAAAAGATTAAGATTTTAAACAAAGCAAGCGACCAATAACGAATTGGTTCATTGTACCCTACATAGTGGGACAAAGCGCAAGTATACGTGAACAAAAATTTGCGGGTGATTTTTACCTATACATCCATGGAAATGCAATCCATCATTGGATCCTCGCGTATCCACGGCCGTGGCACGCACACAGGGGCGCCCGCGCGCACACTCGCACAAACCACCTCCTCACGCGAAGGGAAAATCTTCACACACGACACAGATAAACATGTCAACTGCTAGACATTGTTACCCTAAAGTCCTTTCACGTTTTTCACCACAAAACCACCATAATACACTTATATATAACACAAACAGCATAAATCAACACAGAAACACTGGATTATTTTGCAATATCACCCGCGTTCGAGTCACGAAGCCGACGGTTTCGACAAAAATACGCGTAGATATTGTAGTGTCGATTCGGCGACTGTTCTCCCCGCCCTGTTCCAGAGGCGAATGGCGCCGCCATATTGAATCTCACTACTTCGGCGCACAGTAGAGCATCTAGCGGCAGGCATTGGAACAAAATGGTGCGCTGCCTTACCACACAGTGTTCTAAATTTATTATTTACTCCCTGTTTAGACAAAATAAAGATTGTGAAGTGGTAAAAGATTATAAAGAAAACAGATTCAGTCCTGTTTTCTACAAAAAAATTGCATGAAAATCTCTAATTTCAGCTGCATTTGCGAAACGGTGCATATCAGTTACGTGTACGAGTTTGTGGTATCGCGCTGATCCGCTAGATAGCGCTGACAAGGTCAAAATAATATACAATCGCGTTATATTATCAATATTCATGTTTTTGTATCAGGTTGGAACATTATGGCACGCGTTTTGTTGTGGGTTTTATGTAATCCGAGCGGTGTAATGCGAGCATTATTTCTATCGGAATTTTATCAATTTAGGGTAATCAGCAAAGTTATAAAAATATGGCATTTGGAGTTTTCGAGCAATTTGGGTAACAGTTTATTTTGAGAAGTTTGTATGAAGTACATTATAAAAAAATGAGCCGACAATTCAATTGTTAGTGTACTATAATAGAAATTCGGTCCGGATATTTGTGGTCGGTTGCTTTATTCTTACGAAGATGGAATATTAAATCAATGGATGTAAGTTGTTATAGCATCGATTGCGGTCGACCCACATGCTCGGCGTTACGCTCACGACGTGTTTTATGCTCCTCCAGTGATAAAAGCCTCGTCGTTGGCTTCCTTAAACCACGATATTGACGTTAAATTAGCTGTCAGCGGTAAAAAAGAAATAGGGCCCTGGTTTTGTTTGGCGCGCCGTGCGGTTGAGAGATGTGGTACTGAATAATGTGCTGTTTTTTGATTTGATGTTTTTGTAAGCAGCATGAGGGTTGTTGAATTGAAATAAATTGGTGTTCTCTTTTATGTCTGAGACTGAGGCTTTATTTTTGGCTAGAAAGGAGGTAATTGCTGAGATGACGAGTAATAGACAAGTTTGAAAGAAGAAGACCTGCTGCACCGACCACAAATACTTAAATTGTGATAAGGGCAGGAAAATTATAACTAAAGTTTTATTTTTAAATTGCGATTATTCTATGCTTATCGCAGATTTCAAAAGCAAACTTTATTGAGCGTGGTTCTTCAGAATATTTACCTTCCAACTATTCGACTGTAGAACGCTTCTCTGTCACTCTTTGTGCTGTAATATTAGAGTCGACTGTAGAACGCTTCTCTGTCACTCTTTGTGCTGTAATATTAGAGTCGACTGTAGAACGCTTCTCTGTCACTCTTTGTGCTGTAATATTAGAATCGACTGTAGAACGCTTTTCTGTCACTCTTTGTGCTGTAATATTAGAGTCGAATGTCGAACGCTTCTCTGTCAGTCTCTCTTTGTGCTATAATATTAGAGTCGAATGTCGAACGCTTCTTTGTCAGTCTCTCTTTGTGCTGTAACATTAGAGTCAACGGTCGAACGCTTCTCTGTCAGTCTGTCTTTGTGCTGTAATATTAGAGTCGACTGTCGAACGCTTCTCTATCAGTCTCTCTTTGTGCTGTAATATTAGAGTCGACTGTAGAACGTTTCCCTGTCAGTCTCTCTTTGTGCTGTAATATTAGAGTCGACTGTAGAACGCTTCCCTGTCAGTCTGTCTTTGTGCTGTAATTTTAGAGTCGACTGTCGAACGCTTCTCTGTCAGTCTCTCTTTGTGCTCTAATGTTATAGTCGAATGTCGGACGCTTCTCTGTCAGTCTCTCTTTGTGCTGTAATATTCGAGTAGTTAGTACCTATTCAAATCCATTCCATTTCAAAGAATTTCTATTTCTTAACCAAATCTAAACTTGTGCTCTCTGCAACCAAAAGTAACTTTTAATGGGATTAAAGTCAAAACTTTCTCTTAATTGCCAAAATGGTTTTGCATGCCCACAAAAGTCTCTATTGGCAATAAGCCAGTGCTAATATAGAAGTGATTGTGAGTTTAGTCATTAAGTACGATGAGGTCGTTCCACTGTGCAGGCCTTTTGCGGCCTATGACTAAAAGTTGCGGGTTTAGTACACTGTGTGCTGGTATTTGAAGGGTCATTACGCCTAATAAAGTACGCATTGATTAAGATATTGTTAAATTGTGTACAGTTTTGGTATTTGGACGAGGAATATTGTGTTCAATTTCATGTTGGTTGGGTTTCGTATTATACAGGATGACATTTTTATCACTTTCCAAAAAAATTGGGTATAATAGGTGAATGGGGTAGAAGCAATGATATTCTATTAAACAGATATGTTATGAGCGCGCAATCGTGAAGACTCTAAAACGAGCCAATTGGCCTGTTTTTCCTTTATTCTGCGTCACTGCGTGTATGTGAGCTGGCTCTCCCCCAAGGAACACTTTTTTCGGTGGTTTTGTAGGTGTATAACATATCTGTTTATTATAATATCATTGGGTAGAAGCAAATGGCTAACATTAGTCTTTTCTTTTTTGTGAAAAAAAAAATCAACAGAATTCGAAATTCAAATCATACGTGTATTGCGTATAATTTGAAATTCGATATTTTTCTTTTTTTTTTAATTTCTCTTTCTTTGTTCTAATATGAAAAGTTTACTTGAAATGTGTAGTGTTTTTTGATGATGGATCAATTTTCCAAGCTGTGGAAAAAAGAAAAAATCTAGGTATGCCATAAGCTTCTACTCCGTTCACCAATATACCCATTTGTTTTTGAAAGTGATAAAAATATCATCTGGTCTAAAGAAGAATCCAGAAGAGCATTTACTCAAATTAAGGCGCTTTGCATTCAATACGAAATATTTTAAAACTGACGAAGATTCTGATATGCAAATAAAACAAAAAAAAAAAACCGGCCAAGAGCGTGTCGGGCCACGCTGTGTAGGGTTCCGTAGTTTCCCGTCCGTCACAATAAGTGTTCCCATTTATGAGTTTAAAGGTGGGTATCCATTATGTAAAAATGCTTGCATATACGAATATACTAGAAACAGTCCAGAAATTATTTTGTACAACTTTTTGTCTTTTTTGTACAAAAACTGTTGTTTCCATCAAGTTCAAAATGATTTTCCTAGAAAGTCCTTATAAAGTTCTACTTTTCAGATTTTTTCATATTTTCTAAACTTATGGTTCAAAAGTTAGAGGGGGGGGGGGGGACACATTGTTTTTTACTTTTGGGGCGATTATTTCTGAAATTATTGACATTATCATAAAATGATTTTAGAAAACCCCTATTCATTTTTTAAATACCTTTCCAACAGTATATCACACGCTAGGGTTGAAATTTAAAAAAAAATCACTTCCCACTTTACATATAGGGGGGCTACCCTAATAAAACATTTTTTTCCAATTTTTATTTTACCACTTTGTCGGCGTGATTGATATACATATTGGTACCAAATTTCAGCTTTCTAGTGCTAACGGTCACAGAGATTAAGCGAGGACGGACGGACAGACATGGCGAAACTATAAGGGTTCCTAGTTGACTACGGAACCCTAAAAAGAACCTGCTTAAACTTCAACTCTTTCCTAGAAGTACCTAAGTATGACCATAATGGTGTTGTGAAACTTATGTTCAGGAGTTTATTAATATGATTAGTAGGTCCTTAAAATAAATTGTTATGATGTAAAATTCATCTAATGATGTATGATGTCTTAACTTTAAAGTTACTTATTCCTAGTCCATCCCTAGATTGATCCACAAACTTTCTGTTCCAATTCTCTCTTGATACCGTTTCGAGGCTCATACTTTGAGCCCCGACACGGTATGAAGTTCACACCATCGTGTTGGGGCATTAAACATCCTGCTAGCCAAGCTTTCAAAATGTCTCGTTTTCACCGTAATGCGTATAGTTCACTACTTATTTGTCTCACTCCACATACTGCTCACACGACAAACGGCACTTAATCCAAGCAACCGAGTATGCAGTTCCTATATACGGTCGCATTGAGCTTGTGCTTTACTTAGTACTTCCTTTGATAGCGGCATTTATGGGTGGAATGCCATTTATCTTATAAGGGAATAAAAATATATTCTCAACGGAATCGATGGAGTCTTTATTCACCGATAAAGGTCTTATCTACGGAGGTTGGAAAAACAAATTGGTAACTTCTCTTCCTGAGTTCCGTTCTAGGATCAGAATAGTATTTTTTCCACAGTTCCCTGTTAGCAGTAGTATTGTGCCATTTTCGTATTTCATTTCTTTTTAGTCATTTCATCTTTTACACAGTCTATTATCGGTTCTTCGGAATTTCCATTCTTTTATTCACAATTCTTCATTCATGCTAAAAAGTTTTCTCACTCACAAACTTATATCAAAATCAAAATCAAAATAAAAAATCAAAGCATTTATTTCAAGTAAGCCAGTTACAGGCACTTTTGAATTGTCGAAACAAAGATGAAAATTAAATGTAGCTACAGTCCCAGTCACAAGACATAAAAACTGTGAAAGTACTGTAGTTGCCCATTCCCTAGCGTAGATCTCTATGGAGAAGAACGGGCAAGAAACTCCATGGACACTCTTTTAAATCAGAATATTGTTACAAAATCTTGGTTACATCATTCACGTTGAGATGGTATATTATGTGAGAACAATGTAGCAAGATGTGCACGGTAAAAGTGTCCACAGCAAAAAAACACAAACAAAAAAAAATACAATTCAAAATAATTCATTCAAATAAGCCATGGCAACCAAGAGATGACCAGTCACAACTGACAGCGCCCGTTCACGGACATGACGCATGGATCAGCACCATTCAACTCAACCATTTTGAAGGGAACTAAATGATCCGACACATGCGCCACCATCAGCGAGACAATAGAGTGAGCATGACATACTCCAAACCGCCAGGGCACATTCAAGTCAAAAAAAAAGACGTAGGTTTCCAGTGAATGATAGCTTTCTAGTACATAGTACTCACACAATATGGGCTATGCATTTATATAATACTAAAGAGATTGATTCTATACAATGCAAAGATAGTTGTACAATCTTCAGCAGCTCCAACAATACAATTTAATGCTATCAATTTATGCGCCCCTGTCCATGTGGAGCAGGACCAGCATTGAGCCAAGCATTTTTATCAGCGATATAATCGCTCAACTTGTAATATGCTTGCTTACATAGTGTGCGTTTAATGCATGTTTTAAATTTCGTCTCATTCAGTTCAAGAATACTTTGTGGAATTTTATTATAGCATCTCAAACAGTACCCCATGAAAGATGAGTCTACTTTAGCGAGTCTGAAACCTGGCTGAACTAGTTGGTCCCTATTTCTAGTACTGTAATTATGTCTGTCACCCCTTTTACCAAAAAGGTGCAGATTTTTTCTGACGTACATTATGTTTTCGTAGATGTATTGACAATGTACCGTCATGATGCCAATATCCTTAAACAGTTCCCTTAGAGAATCGCGCCTACGAAGATTATATATGGCTCTGATGGCTCTTTTCTGCAGAATAAATATAGACTCAATATCAGCAGCCCGTCCCCACAGCAAAATGCCATAAGACATTATACTATGAAAGTAACTAAAATAAACCAGTCTAGCGGTATCTACATCAGTATACTGACGGATTTTTCTAATGGCAAAGGCTGCTGAACTTAGCCGCCCCGCAAGAGATGTCAAATGAGAACCCCATTGTAGCCTTGAATCAAGCGTAATCCCCAGGAAAACCGTTTTATCTACGAATTCAAGTTTCTCTTTATTCAATATTATATCACAATCACTACTTTTAACATTCGGTAAAGCAAATCTTATGCATTTGGTTTTTTTTTCATTTAATACCAAATTGTTTGCTGTGAACCAATTTTGGACCTGAAGTAGGGCATTATTCACGTCATCTAGATTTTGGGCCCGCCTATTCATCTTAAAAATTAGGGAAGTGTCATCAGCAAATAACACCATATTTTGAGGTTGGTTTTTCAGTAAATAGGGTAGATCATTTATATATACTAGAAAGAGGAAAGGACCCAATATTGAGCCTTGTGGAACCCCCATTTTTACTTTTAACCCCTGTGAATTAACACCATTTATTTGAACATGTTGTTGTCTATCATTCAAATAAGATTTTACCAAACTAAGTGCAAGTTTACCCAGTCCGTAATGCTCAAGTTTCAAAAGTAATGTGTCGTGATTTACGCAATCAAACGCTTTGGAGAGGTCACAAAAAATTCCTATGGCGTCTTGAGACTCTTCCCACGCAGTAAATATGTGCTTTAATAAGGTTACACCGGCGTCAGTTGTACAACGTCCCTTGGTGAAGCCATACTGTTGATCATGTAAGATTCTGTTGGTGTTAAAATGATAGAGCATTTGATTAAGCATTACTTTTTCAAAAACCTTGCTAAAAACTGGTAACACGGATACAGGTCTATAATTATTAGTATCTTTACTGTCCCCGGATTTGAAAAGAGGTATGACTTTACTGTATTTCATTAAATCAGGGAAAACTCCTTGGTCTACACATAAATTAAAAATTAAAGCTAAGTAAGGGGCTATAGTCTCAAGTATGGATGTACAAACTTTGACAGACATTCCCCATAGATCTTCGGTTAGTTTGATCTTTATTTGCCGGAAAGTTTTAATAACAATCATAGGGTTAATGTGTTTAAATTTAAATTCAACCAGGCAGCCAGACACATTCGCCTTTAATAAACCAATTGAGAGTTCAGGTGAGGAAATAAGAGCCTCCGTTGTTTTTTGTGGTATATCGGTAAAGAATTTTACAAATTCTTGAGCTACTTCCTGATTAGAGCTTTTAGGACCACATGTTGTATCTAATGTGTAGCTAGTGTTACGTATTTTCTTCCTGTTAGTCTCATTATTTATAACTTTCCAAACTGTCTTTATTTTATTTTCTGCTGTTTTGATCTTGTTGCTAATGTGCAGTGCTTTAGCAACCTTGCATGTATTTCTAAAAATGTTTGAATACTTAGCAACATACTTGTTAAAAGTTTCAGTGTTTATAAAAGGCTTAAGGCCATAAAGCTCAAATAGTCTTTCCCTACTTTTTCTGATACCTCTAGTTGCCCAATCACTAAATATGAATTTAGGGCAAATACTTTTTGTCTTCTTTTCAAAAGTTTTATTGAATTCCGTGTGAACTATTGAAAAGAAACGATCATACAATTGATCTATATTAATATCATCAAGGCCCATAACGCTTAACTTGTTCTGTAGCAAAATATTATACCTATTTAATCTGCTAGAAGTTATAGGTCTAAATTTAATTTGAACTTTTTGCGATGGGGGTGTATTACACCTGAAGGTTACAGTTTGTCCACTATGGTCAGAGGGTCAAAGTCAATATAAATATTGACTTTGACAATCAAAGTTATTCGTTTAATATCAACAAACTTATCAACAATTTCTATTTATAGGCTCAATAACGACCTACTTTTATTACCTAGTTTTTGCAACAAATATTCAATTCAGTAAAGATAACGTATTATCTACGTTCAATAAACCGTTAGGTATGTGTACTATAGTTTATCTTGTATCATTTACTTTCGGGCAGATTAAATGAGCTCTAAGTTAGTGTTCAAGTGTTGCATTATTTATCTTATCCATGTTTTTAGTAGGCGTTAGATTTAAGAGTTAAGACGCACTAGAAACTATTTGGCCACCTTTTTCTTATTCCTAACCCTAAAATTAGCAACTCTATTTGTGGTGGTTCAAACTTCGTTTGAAAAACTGTTAGAATAAAGTTCTAACAAGTACTATTATCTATTCTGTGGTTCTAATCAGCTTGCACTACAAAGTGGTTGTTACGTCAGTCACTGCGGTCGAATAGTGCGAAATGAGTGGTTTCTTGCGATTTGCAAAAATCTATTGATTCGACTAAAAAAATAAAACACATAAGACCTGCTTTATAGTTAGTTCAGTTAGTATGCAAAGTTTCATGATCTAATTTGAAGTACTTTTTGAATACCAGTGGTTTATTGTTCGATTGGAGGTAACATTGGAGTTTTTTTCTGTCGAGAAAAGTTTATGGAATCGTGTTTTCGTCACACATAGTACTTAGCATTAATCCTCAACTTTACCATATATTTATTTCAAAATTAATGCTTCAGTATGATAGGCGTAAGGGAGGATCATGCTAAGCCATTTGAGGGGGTATAGGCCCTTAATATTGGGCTGTTGGGCCAACATACACACTTCGTGTGTGTGTTTTTAAATATATATTTTGTTTTAGTTATAGATTAATTTGTAAGAAACCTGTGTTACTTATAATAGTTGATAGCCACACTAACGAATTCACTCCGGTACCGAGAGGTTAAGACCTGTAATGATAGTTGTAAGTCGAAAATGAATAAATAACATTCGTGCATGTATCAGCATCAGCACCTAATCGTGTTTGCATACAGATAACGGAGGAACATACACGGATTTGTACTCAGTGTTTGTAATATAAATAAGATTTTATTTGTCACATTACGAAGACCACCCCATTTCATCGAAGTCATGAATGCACAATTGCTATTAATTTCTGTAGTTACATCAGCTAGTGATGACTACCAGAGTCGCAAATCAATGCGAACTGGGCTGGCAGTATCGACAGAGATAACGACAAAATCGCTAACTTTCGACTGCTAATTACTTATTTTCGGTTGCAATGATGATGCTTACGAGAATCGCATCTTGGATGTAGAGACTTGCATTTTCCGCAAGCCTCGTTATTGCAACCGAATTCTTTCGTGAGTAATTAGCAATCGAAAATTAGCGATTTTGTCGTTAACTCTGTCGAGATTGCCGGCCCTGAAACCTCGTCATATCGAGTAAATTCTATGAGATAGATACGCATAAGTGTAGAGGAAGACCAAAGAAACGATGGATGGACTGTGTGAAGAATGATATGGCAAGAAAAGAGGTGACTACTGAGATGACGAGTGATAGAGAAGTATGGGTTCTCCCAGAGAGACAGAACAGAGACAAGACAAGAGATGATCATGATGAGATGATGATGTCTCTAAGAGGACCTGCTGCGCCGACTCTAAATAAATTAGGATATGGGCAAGACAATGATGATGATTGGTTGCATGCTGCTACCAATACTAGTACATTGGTACTAGTACTGAGTTTTGAAATTGTGTGTTTACATTGTATTGACAATGAGTAAACACTCAATTTCAAAACTACACACACAAGAGCCGAAGTGGTGGTTCAGTGGTCACTGCCCCTCTTACGAGTTGTACGTAGTGGTTTCGCAACAAGGCAGGCGCATTATTTTGTGTAATTTATTTCATCACCACTACTCTCAAAATTGTGGGGAAACCGGCATCAAAAATTCGAAGACATGTGACATCTACCAACCCGCACTGGGTCCACGTGGTGGAGATGACAGCTCATTACCTCTCATAGATAGGCAGGTGTCCCAGAATATATACAAAAAATCCATTACGCTTACAATGTAACTTTTAACTTTCATGTCAACACTCTTGGTGTTTCTAGTAAAAAATATTCGTACTCTTACTATGACATTGCGCACTGCAACGTTTGACTATTACCTGATTGGTTCCGGACGGGCGCTCGATTCGCTACAGTTGCGCCTTCTCTATATCATAATTAGGAACGAATTTTATGTTTGTGATGTTTAGAAATCGCATATTTTATGCTGTGTGAAATTATAATGCCTTGTGGTTGGATGCGTCGTTAATATTTGTGTCAAATGAATCTGCTATTACTAAACCCACTGTGGAGGGAGTTGAGCTGGAAATAAAAAGAGAAGCTACCTTATACGTGACTATGTAATGTCTTACAAAAGTATCTAATTTATAAAAAACATGTTGTAAATTTTTAGTCCGTCCGTCCGTCTGTCTCATGATCTGTAATAGGTAGACAGTTGAAATTTTCACATAATGTGTATTTCTGTTGTCGCTATAACAACTAATAATAAAAATTAATTACAAATTTGTCGTGATGGCCCAGAGGTTAAGGCCTTGCCTACCACGAATGAGGTTGTGGGTTCAAACCCGGACAAGTACCAATGTGACTTTTTCAATTCATATGTACTTCCTAAGTTTATCTTGAACATTACATACATCGGTGAAGGAAAACATCGTGAGGAAACCTTTTTTTTTTTTCGGATGGGAAATCATCAAACGACCCGCTCTGGGTGGAACAGGAGGGGAGTGTCAGACTTTTACTGACTAAAACCCATCCATGTTCCTTCATCGCTCTTTGTGTTCCGGGGCCACGGTATCTCTTTCGAACAGTCCCGCTGCCCCATCGTGATGAAACCATTCTTTTTTTTTTTTTTTCGGATGGCAAATCATCAAATAACTCCTCCCGCTCTGCGCGGAGCAGGAGGGAGTGTCAGACTTTTACTGACTAAAACCCATCCATGTTCCTTCATCGCCTTTTGTGTTCCGGGGCCGCGGTATCTCTTTCGAACTGTCCCGCAACCCCGGCAGGCATCGGTCCTTACGGACCCCTTCCTTTTTGCTGACTCTCTTTGAGGCGCGCGTGGAACACGAACGCGCCGTCGACACGGCCTGTCGTCATGAGACGGACGGACGGCGAGCTAGCCCATAGCCCACCGTCCACAGGCCCGCGCCTACGGTGGCCGGGGGCCACGTGGTGAGGACCTGCGTCAGGCGGAAGGTGAGGACGCTGTGGCGTCTCTCAAGCCACTCCTCAAAAAGGGGACTTATCGCCACTATCGTGGCGTGCACTGCACGGGGTTGCGACAGTCGCTCTCTCCATGTCGCCATGAGATCCCGCCGGAAGTCTGTCCGCTGAGCGACAATTTGTCGCTGCAGCGGAGTTTCCCCCCGGCGTAGCGCCTCCGCGCGCCATTCATGCAGGATCGTGATGAAACCTGGACTTATAATTAATCTAAGTCTGAAATCGCCAACCCGTCTTGAGCAAGCGTGGTGATCAATGCTCGTGCCTTCTCTGTTGAGAAGAGGCCTTTGCCCAGCAGTGGGACAGTAATAGGCTGGTATTATTATATAATTAAAGGGGGCTTCCCTACTACGATGGTACGGAACCCTTCATAAGAGAGTCCGACTCGCACTTGTCTTAATCACTTAAACCATATCCATTTTTCAGCAGATGCGCAATAAACTGCAAATGAACAAACCATAGTAACAAAGCTTGATGACGAAGCTCTACCAACGGAAATAGTCCAGAATCTAGATAAATAAACAGACTAAAGAGTAAGTACTCTAGGCACATTAGTCATTAGACAGAAAGGCTTTCACAGTTAGTACGACTGTGAGTCAAAGCTCATAAAAGGAATCTCCGAGTCCTTGATAAACAGTTTTCACGTTCATTCTGACCCAACTGGAGTCGTAACTTCAATTAGCTCATGCCACCTCTTACTTTTTTCCAAACTTACAGTTTCCACTAATACTTCTTAGCTCCGAGATTCATCAGTCCTTCGCCCGAAAACTTACGATGTTCGATTCAAACCTCTAGCCAAAACACATACGCAACGTTAACGTTACTAAATTAATTATCCTATAACATTTTGGTTACTTTTTTTACGACAAGAACATGGAAATGAATAAAATCTTAAAACTGAGTATAAGTTATGTGCGAATCAAGTACTATTTATTAAAAACCGGCCAAATGCGAGTCGGACTCGCGCACGAAGGGTTCCGTACCATTATCTATACATTAGACAAAACGGCAAAAAAATCACGTTTGTTGTATGGGAGCCCCCCTTAAATATTAATTTTATTCTGTTTTTAGTGTTTGTTGTTATAGCGGCAACAGAAATACATCATCTGTAAAAAAAATCAACTGTCTAGCTGTCACGGTTCATGAGATACAGCCTGGTGACAGACAGACGGACAGACGGACAGACAGCGAAGTAATAAGGTTCCGTTTTTACCCTTTGGGTACGGAACCCTAAAAATTGCACGAATTTACGTTACGTTTATACTTCGCATATGATTCGTCCTAGGCTTATCGCGTAAGCACCGAAAAAAATATTCAAAATCGGTCATAAAAAAATACAGTTGAACATAAAACCTCTTCCTTTTATGAAGTCTTCGTCGAAGTAGATCTGTGTGTCGAACAATATTCAGAGTATTTCTGAGGTAACTCGTCTCTGTCAATGTACGCTTTGGTTATGCTCTATTTTATATGCTGTTATGTTATTGTAAGCTATTAGTTATGCACTATTGGCATCTCGAATCCAATAAATCTATATTACGTTGTAATGTGCCTTCTGTTATAACAGCTATGGCTAAGATGTGTGCTTATGGGTTTATCAAACGGATGGGGGATTTGTTAATTCTAAATATGTAAGTATGTTTATCATCTATAACAACTTTGTTAAACTGAATTTATCATCAGTTACCTAGCCTTTTCCCAACTATGTTGGCTTCCAGTATAATCATAACGTTGCCATTAAATATTAAAAAAACATTGCTTAAACGTTTACACGAAAATATTTGTCTTTTGAAAAAGCGATAAATTGACTTTGATACGTAAGTAAAAACGTACAAGAATCGCCTTTCGCTAGTGTTCAAGCGTCGTAAAAAGTGTGAGGAACATTAGTTTGGAAAGCCGGTGCGCCCGCGCAAACCTACAGTTTGTTGTTGTTGATACTGTATGACTGTACAAGGTTTATGCGGCAGCGGTGTTGTTTTTGAAATTGAAGGTATATCTCAAAGAAAACGTTTAAGTAAATATTAATTCAATTGAAGTAGGTCGGCACAGCTTGATTCGCGATAAAGCAAAATTTGATGCAATCAGTAATATGATAGCATTTTCTGAAACAAAACCATTACCTAAACAATAGGTATGGTATACCAATACAGATAAAAGGTAGAAATGCATGATTAATCCGATGAAATGAAGTTTCATCTTTTCCTATTGTTGGAGAAAAGATCCCCGTTGAATTGTACAGATTTCAAATTATAACTCGCAAAACATCACTTCAAAATTATTTTACCGTTATAAAAGAATGAGAAATTATTCATATTTGCTATTTCCAATGATGTTGAAGTTTCTATTATCAAGTCAGAGGCCCATGGGCGGTATAAAAACTCTGACACTAGGTTAGGGCACTAACCACACGATACAGAAGAAGAAGATTATTAGATTCTCTTGCCACTGTTTAGTGAAAGTCCCACAAATAGTGTTCAGCGAAACAAAAAATCACATCTAAAGTATTCAATAAAACTTTCGATAATATAGCACATCATAATATATGCAAACAACACTATTTTTTAATCGACTTCAAAAAAGAGGAGGTTCTCAATTCGATTGTTTTTTTTAAAATGTATGTACACCGATTGCGCTGGGATTTATGATCTGATTTACGTGATTCTTCTTTAGTTCGATGCGGAATAGTCGCTATTTGGTCCCATAAAAATTTGACATAGTTTGGCCTAGTAGTTTTCATATTTTGAACATTTTTACTCACTGATTTCTCCTCCATTTGTAGAGCGATTCTCAAAATTCTTTTTTTATTTGAAAGAGTACACTCCTGAGATGGTCGCATTTATATTTGGTGAAGATCTGATGCTGATCTTCGGAGATATATACAATGGAACTCTTCAAAACTAGACGGTAAATCGGTCGTGATTGCTGCAATCGCTTGGATGTTTATTGTTTATAACACCATGATGTAACATCACGCCTGTATGCTCTGAGGGGTACGCAGATGTGTACAATACACCCGAATTTCGACAGTTTAGGTGTGTTAAGTTCAATTTATTGGGGATAAGCCTATTACCATGACATGTAATGTTAACAATGTAAAATAAATGCATACCAAATATTTGTATAGAATAATACAACTTAAAAATGGGAAAATAAAAAACTTTATTGCAACAAACATTTACCCAATCCCGACCCTCTAACCTCTCATAACTTGCACCACACATCATGATTCATGCTTCATTGGGCACATTATCGTTGGGCAATTTGCATGCTTGCCCCAGCCACCGAATAACGGTAGCTACATCGGAATATTGCCCGCCATATTTCATATCATTCACTGGATCCAGCTAATCTTCCAGCTATCTTGTATTTGAATTGTGATTAATCGTTTTTTTGCGAATCGTGCGCAAAATCTGTTTGTAGGTTTTTTTGCGTGTTGATTTGACATGCGATTTTGAAGAGTGATTGGTTGTCGTGAGAGGTTTTTTTTTTACCTTTTTGCTTTTAAAAGCGTTTATTGGTAGCTATTTAAATATGAATAGTAAAGTTATATTACAACATTCTTCATGAGTCATTCTGGGTACTTCATTTTAATTTATTTACATATTAGGGAAAAGAAAAATTTCACTTTTTCACGGTTACGGATGGCCGCCGTAACTAAATTATTTATTTATCATAATTTATAATATAAAGTATCTTTTCAAAATAATAATATATTACAGCTTTCTCTGCTACGTAACACGTAGATCATAAATGCTTTAATAAAATCCGCCAAGTTACAAATGTTCAATCAAATATGAACATTAGCATAAAATGTATTTTTTCTATATTATTTTTATTTTTACCATAGCAACATTTGAAAATTGGGATTATATTGTGGGTTTGCTATGGCAACTCTGTCTTCCAGATCGTCTCCCCAACTGTGTAGACGTGTTCTTCTATCTAAGTTTCAATAAACGCGAATTTACGTTAATTACACTTGCATTTTACTTATACATGCAAGTGCTGGTCCTTCGAGCCGGATATGAACCAGCGACCTATGGATCTGCTGGTGCTGGTCCTTCAAAGTTTAGCCAGTGAAATATCGGTGATTTCGATAGTTTTCCGCGGCTTGTGTGCGTGTCATCGGTTGCCGGTGCGCTCGCGACCCGCCAAGTGTCTGCGAGAAATAGAGTATTTTCTCGTATAACGGACGAAACAGGAGCTTCGGATCATCAAGGAAACACAATCTACGAGATTATCGACGATATCCCACTACAAATCTGCAATTTAATTGTAGACGATTAATCTTTTCAAGTGAGGGTGTCTTTGAAAAGGCGTCCATTTTTGCAACGGACGGAGTGTTTGAGCGTTAGGCGTGACGTCACGACGAGCTTCGGGTTGACCATACTGCTGCGGTTGCGTTCCAGTACCTGTCATCAAGTTGACAGTGACAGCTGTCATCCGTCAGTTGTGCAGTCATCATCGACATTTGCGCCCGAACGTAAATAAACACCGATTTCTACGTGAACAATCGTAATATCCGTCGAGTTCGTTGCAGTGCAATAGATTGCGGCTTTTTAAACTGCAAAAAGCATCGCCGTGTGGTTCCGGCTTTAGTAATAGCACCACCCCGTCTCCGAACTTTGGTGTCGTACAAATCGGCGAAATTTCATCCGGGGACCGGGCAGCAGCGCTTCTCGCGAAACAACGTCTATTCTATAGGCTCACAAACTAAAAAGTGCGTTCCCTAATCAAAGTGCAGTGTTACGGCTTATTGTGTGCGGCTTATACGGCTCATTGTGTGCGGCTTATACGGCTTGTTTACCTACGTAAGGTAAACCATGGCGGAGGATTTAAACAGGTTGCGATTACAACGCCGTCAGCTAAAAGGTACTGTGACTAGGATAGAAAACTTTGTGAATGATCCAATTAACTTAACTTCATCTTCCGTCGAAATGTTGCAAGCCCGTAAAGACAAATTAGTCAGTACTATGCGTAGTTATGAAAGTGTACAATTAGACATTTTGTCTCTTTGTCCAGAGGATACTGAAAAGGTTGAGCTATTAGAAGAAAAATATTACTTCATAATTTCTAAGTTGGACTCGAGTTTGAAACTGTTAACCCAGTCTGAAGTATCTAAATGTCCTAATGTAGCATCTTCCAAATTACCTAATATCGAAATTCCAGTATTCTCTGGCAAAGATTTTACTAAATACACGCCATTTATGGATTTATTTACTGCTGTTTTTCACAACAACAAATCACTTTCAGATGTTCAAAAATTGTTTTATTTACGAAAGTATTTATCTGATGAAGCATTAGCTGTTATTATAAACCTGCCACTTGTAAATGAGTCATACAAGGAAGCCATTGATTTATTAAAGAAGAGATATGATAATAAGGCACGTTTAATAAACAATCACATAAACATTATTTTAGAAATGCCGTCTATGCAGCGGGGTACTGCGGCCTCTTTGAGGTCTTTTATTTCGGAAGTGCAGCAACAAGTTTATGCTCTTAAAAATTTAAAGCAGCCCATCGATAAATGGGACATGTTGCTCATTTGTGTTTTAAGTAAAAAGTTAGATCCATATACTAACCGGGCTTTCCAATTAGATAAGGATCCCGAATGCTTACCAACATTAGCTGAATTTATCAACTTTTTAGAGAAACGCGCCAATGCGCTTGAAGAAAGTGGAGACAAAAGCACTCATGAGAGTATCTCCAAAAAGTCTTTCAAGGTGAGCAATATTGCCACCAAAAGTAACCTTATTAAAGTATGTAAATATTGTGATAAAGCTGATCATTTATTGTTTGAATGCCCAAAATTTAAAATGGCAGCAGATGTTGAAAGAATCAAGTTTATTGACAATCACAAATTGTGTACAATTTGTCTCAATGAACACAAAGGACGCTGCAGATTCCACTTTAAGTGTAAAATTTGTAAAAAGGGCCACAATACTCTGTTGCATAGGAGTAGCAATGCAGATCAGGAGCAAACGGTCGCTCTGCATACAAGCAGTCCCACCACACAGGTATTATTACCCACTATGAAAGTTAAATTATTTGATGTTAAGGGACGTGAACTGCTTGTAAGGGCATTGCTTGACAGCGGCAGCCAAGCCTCATTTATCACAGATTCTTTAATGACAAAACTGTCTTTGAAGCCTATGGCTCAATCTACCAATATTATTGGTATTGGCAATAGAAATAACACAATAAATACATATGTGAATGTTGTGATTCATTCTCCAGTGCAGAACATGCAATTTGATGTGAAATGTAATGTGGTAAATGCAATTACTACACGGTTACCTCAACAATATTTTGATCCTACAAGTTACAAGCTTCCAGAAGGAATATACCTATCAGATGACAAATTTAATGTGCCTGCTGAAATTTCACTTCCCTTAGGAGCTGACATTTATTTCAACATTTTGTTGGATGGTCATATTAAATTAGTAAATGGTCCAGTGTTGCAAAACACCTTATTTGGCTATGTTGTTGGGGGAACTGTGTCTAATTCGCATAGTTCAGGTGAAACTCTAGTATCAAACTTCGCTATCTGTGACTCTGAAAAACTAGAAAACGTGATGGAACAGTTCTGGCTGGGTGAAAAAATGCCTGATGTTTCTGAGAAATGTAAAAATCACTCTGCTGAGTTCCAAAAAACTGAAAATATTTTTCTTGAATCAGTCCAGATTAAAAATGATAAGTTTTATGTAGATATGCCTTTTGTTGCTGATTTAGAAAACTTGCAGCTTGGAGATTCTTTTTCTGTAGCTCTGCCGAGGTTTCTCGCACTGGAGAATAAATTAAAAAAAGATGCCAAGTATTTTCAATTGTATAAAAAGTTTATCGATGAATATTTGGCCTTGGGACATGCCAAGAAAGTCGACATTAGTACTTATGATGTACAAAATGGCCCTGTGTATTTCTTGCCACATCACGCTGTTTTAAATGAAAATAGCAAGACAACAAAGCTGAGAGTTGTATTTAATGGCAGCATGAAATCAAAAAATAAAATTTCTCTTAACGACGAAATGTTGAATGGGCCCATTGTTCAAAATGAACTTTTTGATATTCTCGTCCTATTTAGGACCTATATTTATACTTTAGTATGCGATATAACAAAAATGTTCCGAGCAGTCTATATTAATGAACATCAAACTTCTCTTCAAAATATTTTATGGAGAGAGGATCCAAGCAAGCCCATTAGTTGCTTGCAGTTGCAAACGGTTACTTATGGACTTAAGGCTTCAACTTATTTAGCAACTAGATGTCTTATCGAGTTGGCACAGCGATATGAAGATGCCTATCCATTAGCTGCACAAGCCATGCGTTCCAACACTTACATTGATGATGTTTTAAGTGGAACTGATGATTATGGCCAACTTATTGAATTAAAAAAGCAGTTAATAGAACTATTAAGCAAGGCTAGCTTCACACTACATAAGTGGTGCTCAAATGCACCCGAAGTGCTAGATGACATCCCCAGTGAACACAAGTATTTTGAGGAAATTGATGTCAATAAAAGCAATATTATTAAAACACTTGGTTTGAAATATGATATCATACCCGATCAGTTCACTTTTACAAGTCCTGTCAGTAACAAAAATGATTTGATGACCAAAAGAAGCATCTTAAGCTACATTGGCAAAATGTTCGACCCACTAGGATTAATTGGACCCATAATAGTAATCGCAAAATTGTTCATGCAAGAGCTGTGGTCCAGCAAAATTGGTTGGGACACAGCGCTGCCACAGATTCAACTTGAATACTGGTGGAAATTTATAACCAATTTAAATCAGATGGGAACAATAACTGTGCCAAGGGGTTTATCTTGCAAAGGCTTCAAATCCATAGAGTTAGTTGGGTATGCAGATGCCTCTATTAAAGCTTTTGGATGCTGTCTCTACCTACGAGTTTTGGATGAACAGGGCACTACTCTCAATGTTAATTTGTTGTGTTCCAAGTCACGAGTCGCTCCCATTGGAAAATCCTTGACTATTCCCAAGCTTGAGCTTAACAGTGCTCTCCTCTTGTCTCAACTGGCAGGTAGAGTTTATCATACATTGAAAACCAAGCTTCCCTTGTCAGTTCATTTATACAGTGACTCACAAATAGTTTTGGCATGGTTGGTTTCGCGTAAAGACATTCGCGATGCTTATGTGTCCAAACGTGTCAAGCTAATACAAAACTTGACACAAGAGTTTGAGTGGTCGTATGTAAGATCGGCCGACAATCCTGCAGACTTATTATCCAGGGGCTCAGAGCCTCAAAAACTGAAGTCAAGTGACTTATGGTGGCATGGACCAACTTGTTTGTCAAATGTAGAGTTCAAACACCCACATACAAATATTGATTTGCTATACACTATCCCCTCAAGTAACGACGACGCTACAGCCAATTTCTGTACCATACAAGAATCAGATTTTAGTCTCTTTGAAAAATATTCAAGTCTTAATAAATTGCAGAGGGTAGTGGCTCTCCTGTCGAGGTTTAAAAGTAATTGCCTTAATAAATTTGAAAAGGTTTATGGGGTGTTGACTCCCAAAGAGCTAAATAACTCACTAAATGTGATAATTCGTGCAGCTCAGAGAAAACATCTCTCTAATGAGATAGAGTCTCTTGCTAAAAACAAAACTATCAAGTCTAGCTTAGCTAATTTGCATCCTTTCTTAGACCAAAGTGGCACTCTCAGAGTAGGAGGTCGTCTACAAAATGCTACAAATGTACCTTATGAAAAGAAACACCCTGCACTCATACCCAAGTCATCACGCATTGCGTCAATGCTAGTTGAGAGAGAACACATACGCCTTCTCCATGCAGGCCCTAAGTTGGTTCTTAGCTCTCTCTTGCAAAAATATTATTTGATCAGTGGTATGAGGGAAGTGAAAAAAGTGGTGCATAAGTGTGTCAAGTGTCATCGAGTGAAGGCTGCAGCCGCCAAGCAACTCATGGGCTCTCTACCAAAAGAACGGCTCACTGCTGAAAGACCCTTTCAGACTATAGGTGTAGACTTCTGTGGCCCATTCAACATAAAGATTGCAAGGATACGTAGGCCATTAGTATCAAAGGCTTATGTAGCCCTATTTGTTTGCTTTATTACCAAAGCCATCCATGTTGAACTGGTTACTGACCTCACTACTGAGGCTTTCTTGGCATCCCTCAAACGCTTTATTGCAAGACGTGGATTACCTACTTGTATTTTTTGTGACAATGCTGCCACATTTAAAGGTGCATCCAATACTTTGAAAGGTCTGTATGATCTGTGTAATTCTAAAAAACACAAGGATGATGTAACAAACTTTTGCCTAGAAAAATGCATACATTTTAAATTTATTCCAAGTTACTCTCCAGAATTCGGAGGACTATGGGAAGCAGGGGTCAAAAGCTTAAAATTTCATTTAAAAAGAATTGTTGGCAATCTCTGTCTTACCTACGAAGGTCTCTACACAGTCATTACTGAAATTGAAGCTATCCTCAACTCGAGGCCTCTGCTTCCTATGTCATCAGACATTTCTGATACTAACTACTTGACTCCTGGTCATTTTCTCATTGGCACAGCAATGACATCATATCCTGAAGTAGATCTTTCTAATGAAAATGTAAATCGTTTAAAATTTTGGAACATTTTATCTAAATTGAAACAGGATTTTTGGAAGGCGTGGTCAAGGGATTATCTTACCCAGCTTCAGAGCAGGCCTAAGTGGATTGATGCACATCCTAATTTGAAAGTAGGAGATCTGGTAATTGTAAGATCGGATAATACTGCTCCGCTTAAATGGCCCATGGCCCGGGTAGTAAAAGTTTTTCCTGGATCTGATGGCAGGGTAAGAGTGGCTGAGGTCAAGATAGGTAGTAAAACCTATACAAGGTCTTATAGAAAACTAAGTCCTCTACCTATAAACTAATTTTTTAAAATTGATGTTAACATTTGCAAAATTGATACCTACTTGTTTATTTTCTTTAGTTTAAATGGAGTGCCTTGAAACTACAGGCATTTACCAAGTGTTGTATTTTCATACTCTACCTACATAGAGTCATACTACTCTGTTTAAGTTTACATTTTTAACACGAAGTATTAGCATTTTTGTCATCCATTCTGCCCTCGGGCCCAACTATGTTCAATCAAATATGAACATTAGCATAAAATGTATTTTTTCTATATTATTTTTATTTTTACCATAGCAACATTTGAAAATTGGGATTATATTGTGGGTTTGCTATGGCAACTCTGTCTTCCAGATCGTCTCCCCAACTGTGTAGACGTGTTCTTCTATCTAAGTTTCAATAAACGCGAATTTACGTTAATTACACTTGCATTTTACTTATACAACAAATGCGATGACAAAATCGTGCCATAATGGACCTAATCGGTTGACAGTTGACACATTATCGATATCGCGCGGGTTCACTCAACGTGACGTCATACGGTCCAGTTTTTTTTTGTGACTACCGCATTTTATGTGTGGAGTTTTTATTGCGAACTGCTACCATGAGCTTCATACGGGTCAGATTGTTGCCATCGTAAATAAAAGTTATTTCGTCAGTTTATTACACAATGCAGTGAAAATATTATCATGCCACAGATGCGCAACGCTTCCCAAAAATAAAGGGCTCATAATATGTATAAGGCCAATTTCATGGATAGTAAAATACCGTAAT
Organism: Xestia xanthographa; assembly: GCA_905147715.2. Taxonomy (NCBI): domain Eukaryota; kingdom Metazoa; phylum Arthropoda; class Insecta; order Lepidoptera; family Noctuidae; genus Xestia; species Xestia xanthographa. The sequence goes on from LR990657.1 coordinate 14,777,052, forward strand.
CTCGTGGATCTAGTGATCGCTGAGCTTGAGGGCCTGGGTTTGATTTCCAGGTCGGGTTAAGTGTCATTGAGATTTTCCATCGGGAAATCAGTAGCCGCCACGGAGTCTGGAATTGTGCCCGGTTGATGGTAATAGGTTCGACCCAATTGCATGGGACTTGAACATATCTGGCGAAATGTAGGTTTACGTTTGTATACCTCTGCCTAGCGTAGTCAGCGCCTTGCATTAAAAAAAAACCGGCCAAGTGCGAGTCGGACTCGCGCACGAAGGGTTCCGTACCATTATCTATACATTAGACAAAACGGCAAAAAAATCACGTTTGTTGTATGGGAGCCCCCCTTAAATATTAATTTTATTCTGTTTTTAGTATTTGTTGTTATAACGGCAACAGAAATACATCATCTGTGAAAATTTCAACTGTCTAGCTGTCACGGTTTATGAGATACAGCCTGGTGACAGACAGACGGACAGACGGACAGACAGACGGACAGACAGCGAAGTCTTAGTAATAGGGTTCCGTTTTTACCCTTTGGGTACGGAACCCTTGTAATATAATACAAAACGTTCGTGTAAAAGCAAATTATTGTACTATTACATGTTTCTATTTTCTGTGTATTAAAGGCATATAAATCCTCCTAATACATGCACACGTCAAGATACGTAATAAACGTGATTGTTTGATTATCATGATACAACATTTGTGTGCACATGTACCTAATTGATCGAGACACGATAGTTCATATGCAAAGCTTATATAAATCATTTTGTTTGCATATATCTGTTGAGACAATATGATTAATTAACAACTGATGTTGAATGAGTCAATATCAATTATTAGGATTAAAGCTTAACTAATTGATATGAGTCAACATCCCGATCGTGTTTTTGTCAAGCACCAGTTGGTTGCATAATTTATAGGCATGCGTCGTGAAAGAACGAATCTACGTATCTATACTAATATTATAAAGAGGTGACATTTGTTTGTAAGTTTGTATGTAGGGGGTAATCTCCGGAAGTATAATGAACCAATTTTAAACATTGTTTCACTGGTAGAAAGCTACATTATTCGTGAGTGCTATAGGCTATATTTTATTCCCGTACTCCCAAGGGAACGGGAACTAGGCGGGTGAAACCGCGGGTTAGTATATTATAAAACAAAGTCCCCCGCCGCGTCTGTCTGTCCCTATGTATGCTTAGATCTTTAAAACTATGCAACGGATTTTGATGCGGGTTATTTTAATAGATAGAGTGATTTGAGAGGAAGGTTTTAGTGTATAATTTGCGGGCGGTTCAAGCCGCGGGCATCAGCTAGTAGTGAATATTGTTCTTAATTTAACTAGTATTATTATGACTAGCTTTATTCATTCATTATACATACATATTTTTAAGTATTTCTAAGAAAAACTATTACAAATAAAAAAAATAGTGGTCCACCGGTGTCGGGAGCAAGGTCCAAACTACCGGTGGTTATAGGTATACATATAGGGCTCCAAAGACAAGAGCTTCCTCATAATGCGAGCCGTATCGAGGTTTACTGCCTTCTGAATCCTTTATCATGACTAATGTTAAGTTTCTTAAGATAAATAAATCACCTAGTATTCAATTTTCGAAACTCTATTGCGTTTAATCTGTTTCCAAATTAATGTCTTGTAAAGTGATTTGAACTTTTATTCCCATATCTTCCCGTGGGTGTCGTAAGAGGCGACTAAGGGACTTACCAGAGAATGGGCAGCAGTGTTCTCTGTGCTGTTGTAACAACCGTACTGCGATCGCCAACCCGCCTGCAAAGCATGGCGATTATGGCAAAATACCCCCTTTCGGGGAGGCTTATGTCCAGCAGTAGATGTCTTTCGGCTGAAATGTTGATGATGAAAGTGATTTCATCACTCAATCAAAATCTAATCTTGTATCAATATGTCATCATCATCATCATCATCAGCCTATTAATGATCCCACTGTTGGGATACAGGCCTCCTCTCTATGAGAGGGAATGGGCTATAATCCACCACGCGGGCCCAGTGCGGATTGGTAGATATCACATGTCTTCGAATTTTTTGGTTCTAGGACATGCCGGTTTCCTCACGATGTTTTCCTTCACCGTTTTGAGAGCAGTGGTTATGAAATAAATTACACAAAGTAATGCGCCTGTCTGGGTCCGAACCCACGACTTACTGTTCGTAAGTCGGGGCCGCCACCACTGGGCCACCGCTGCTCTCCAATCTGTATCAATATGTATGTTTTAGGTTTTTCCAAAGCGGTGATAAGATAATAGACATATATGTCTATAAGGGATGTCGACGCACAAAAGGCTACCACGTATTCAGCACATTAGAACATTTTGTCGGTATTTTTTTTTTAATCTGCTGTTTCCTTTAAGTGCAATAAAATGTCAACACGGTCAAAATGTATGGAACAGCTGATTTTGCAAGAAACAACAACTTTTTTGAATTTTTGGATTTTTTGATTGAGTTTCAGTCATGTTATTTTGTCCTTGTATTCACCTTTTTCAGAAAACTATTGCCCCACGCTTGATTAAAAGTGCAAGCAAAACCTGCTGTGATTAAAAATGAAAAGGTTGAACTTGTATATTATAATTATGTATTGAGAAACTCGAGTCACTCTGCGGCCAAAATTGCTGTGTACAGCGATACAAAACATAAACAGCAGTTTAACTTACTTACATTTTCCTAGGTTGGTAACTACTTATTTTTATTTTCAAAACAATTTCCGTCCCCTTAGATATGTAATTTGGATCTTCTTCCTTCATAGGATTCCGTACCCGAAGGGTGGTTACCCTTAACGTAACGGGACCCGAGCAGCGGTTGCCCAGTCGGGGCCGCCACCCTCGACTTACTGTTCGTAAGTCGGGGGTTCGAACCCAGACAGGCGCATTACTTTGTGTAGTTTATTTCATCACGGTGAAGGAAAACATCGTGAGGATATCTCATGATTCGTAATAGACAGTTGAAATTTTCACAGAATGTGTATTTAGAAAAAAAAAATTAAGGGAAACCACTTTAATTTTTAATTTACTACCTTACTACGATGGTACGGAACCTTTCATGCGCGAGTCCGGCCCGCACTTGGACGATTTTCCATTTTCTGAAATAGTTTACCTACACTCTCATCTGACTTCCAACTGAAGTAAAATAGAAAGATGCCCTCGAATATTGCCCAAATCAAGTAGTTATTCTCAAAAACCATACCTTTGATGCCCTGACTTCATAACATTGTCTAAAGCTACTATTAAGTTCTATTAAACAACATCCATATATTACTTCACCTCTACTTGTGAGTTATTATGATGAAGATGATAATTAACGCAACACAGCCTAGTCTTACATCTATCAACTTTGTTGCGGTACTCATTCCTGCGCAAGCGCAACGTATTATCAACTACACGCACGATATACTTTACAGCCTCTAAGATAACAGTTTGAAACAGTACCGCTGTACGTAAGTTATAGTTTTAGCCATTTACTTACAGGAAGCCGCTCGCCATTATTCTTATTATGACTTAAATACCAAGTTCACGATTATGTTATTATATTTATATTATTACCTACGCGTTAGGGGACAGGAGCTCGTGGCTAAATAATAACAGCCACTCGGGTCGATCGTTAGGTTAAGCCGTGCTTGATTAGGTTGGTCTGTGGATGGGTGACCACCCATTACATACCGAGTTTCTTCCGTGTCACGGAAAGCATGTTAAGTTGGTCCCGGCTGTCATTTGTAGATCTGACAGTCGTTAGGTATTCAGAGGCCCAAAAAGTCTGAAAACCAGTCTTTACCGGGGGGTATCGTATTACCCGGTACTAACTGGGTTGTGGAGGTTAGATAGGCAGTCGCTACATGTAAATTACTGGTATTCAGTTGCATCCGGTTAGACTGGAAGCCGACCCCAACATAGTTGGGAAAAGGCTAGGCAGATGAAGATGACCGACGCGTTAGGCTTAAATAGAGCCTGATTCATTAAGTAACCTTTTTATAAAAGATTCTAGAGGCTTTTAGAGAAAGAATTAGAAGGACTGTCGTTGGTCTAGTGATCGCAAGCGCGGTTGCTAATCATGAGGTCCTGGGTTCGATTCCCAGGCCGGCAAAGTGTTATTGGGTTTTTCCATCTGGAATATAAATTCCAAATGCTGCATGCTGTACGCACCATGCTGTATGCTGTTGCATGGCTGCTACTGTTATCAGTGACAGCCATGGAGGCTGGATTTGGGCCCAGTTGATGGCTATAGGCTCGCCCCTATTACTTGGGACTGAAAAATGACTGGCAAAATTTGGGTGTACTATTAGGTACACCTATGCCTAACCTGTCGTGGATTACAGGCGTGATGTTATGTTATGTTGCTTGGATAGATGTCTATTTTTTATTTAAAGAATCAGTTTTTTTTTTTTCGTATAGATAAAGTTTTCTTACGTAAATTAAATGGCATTGGTGTTGATTCTGTTGTGCACAAACTAAACTTAATTTAGGCTATTGCTATCATTTTCTCTCAAATAAAACGAGAAAGAGACGGACGTAATTGGCTGTCAAATTTAGTTGGAACTAATATTTCTATACAAATGAATGGTGCACGTAAAAACATGTCGACTAAAAACACGGTGAAGCGCAAGGCATAAACTACAATAGTTTGACATCTTTAACTTAGTTAATTGCAATAGCCGTCCTTTTCTCACTCTGCCTTTTAGTAAAAGATAGCAATAGCCTAACTTAAGTTTAGTTTGTGCATAACAGAATCGACATCACAGTCTGACATGTATCGTATTATAACAATAGCCTTCGTCCTTAGGTCTATAATGCCCGCATCATGATCTCAACAGCACTGACATAATTTTCCAAGGCTCAAAAAATCGTAAATATAAATCTCAGTGCCAAAAACACACTAAATTACTGTATCTTATCTTCTGGTCGGCCCATATGATTGACTGTAGGTGTAGTAGTTTTAGTAAATTGAAACAAAGCTCGTTACTTCTCGAGTAACATACGGTTTTTTGACCCACTTAATTACATTTACACACGTAATCATTTTGTGACATTGAATGGAACAGGTTGTACGTATATTAGCCGTGGCCGAGATAACATTCGTATTATTATGTGTAATTATTTTTTCTTATGAAATATTGCTTTATTACTTAGCTTGTTACAGTGAATGGTTCTGTTCAGATGTTCCAAATTATGTTTTTTACTCAAATTGTGCTCTACTTTTTGAAAAAAAGAATACTCTTTTTTTGATAGATAGATAGATAGATGATACCATCTGCCTAGCCTTTTTCCAAGTATGTTGGGGTCGGCTTCCAGTATAACCGGATGCAGATGACCTGTATTTATATGGAGCAACTGTTCTGCCTATTTGACCTCCACAGGGCTTTTTCCCAGGCGCTCCATACTTTTATTCCCGGTGGCTCCAAATTAAAAAAGCCATATAATAGTAATAAATAAAATCTTTCCCATGAGCTCCAAAATTTTCAAGTACTTACCACGAAATTATAACATTGATGGTAGCAATTTGTGTTTTGTTGACCTTACGCAATTTGGTTTGGAGCCGCTGGGAAGAATTTTAGTATTTTTATTATTTAACTAATAAAATCATGGAGCTGTTGGGAATCAATGTATGGAGAGAAATTGTTTGGAGAACAATAGATTTGGAGCTCCTGGGAATAAGCCTCGACACCCCTATTAGTACTGAGATACGATACCTCTTGGTAAAACTGATTGTCAGACTTTCGGGCCACTGACTACCTGTAACGACTGTCAAAGATCTATACGTACTTATAAATGACAAACGGGACCAACGGCTTAACGTGCTTTCCGAGGCGGAGGAAACTCGGTATGTAATAAGTGGTCACCCATCTGTTATGTACACGTCAATAAAAGGCAGAGATCTGGTAACGACTGCTTTATTAAAAACTTGAATCAACCCACATACGTTTATTATCGAAGTACCGACATAACACTTTCCTCCTATATTTTAAATAGTCTAACATAAACAAACAAGAAAGAAATCGCTACATTTTTAACAACATACCAATGTGTAAGAGAACATAATTAAACCCACTAATCATGGTTATTGATGCAGTAACTAGCTTAAACATCGATCATGTTAAATACATGAACGAGATGCTAACATACAGTAGATAAGCTTATATTTATAATATCTATCTATATTACATATTGATAGTAGTAACCTGTGTTTTATTCCTACGTAAGTAACTGTGCAATGATAAGTGTGATTATGAAATAAACAACGAAATATCATTACAACTTTTTTAATTTGTCAATGCAGCGTAAAGCAGCCTTCCTATAAGCACGATTCCTCGGTGTTGTCAGTGGATCATCACGACTTTCAGACATAGTTCTCGAGGGAGGCGACTCCTCTGCCAGTTGCCATTCCTCTGCAACCTGATCGTCCTGATCAGCGTCAGGGGTCGCCATTGATTCTGCATCCGTTTTGTCATACTCTCCCTCCTCAACCTTTGACAATGAATATCTAGACTTTCGATGTTTAGTTGTTAAGATTTGATCAATGTGTCTTTTATGTACCTGACCATTTTGAGATTTTACAGTATAAGAAACTGGACTTTCTCGACGTACCACCGTCCCTTCAGTCCACTTCCCCCGGTTTTTAGAATAGTCCCGTATTAGCACAGGATCTTCGGGCTCGGCCACCCGCAGGGTGGTGTCCCGTCGCCGCTCACTATTCTCCTGTCGCTGTCGCACCAAGTCTCGCGTGTCGGGCCGCAGCAGGTCCAACCGACCACGCAACCGTCGTCCGAACATAAGCATTGCGGGCTCGCGACCAGTGGTACTATGTTCTGTGTTTCTATACGAGAACAAAAATTTACTGAGTGCCGTATTTACATTTTCATTATCGACTTGGGCCTTTTTTAATGCCCTCTTAACCAGTTTCACGGCATTTTCCGCCGCCCCATTGCTCGATGGGTGATATGGTGCAACTAAGGTATGGCGAATACCGTTAATGTCTAAATACTTTTTAAATTCTGCCGAGGAAAAAGGCGGTCCATTGTCGCTAATAATTCTTTTGGGTAAGCCAAAACGCGCAAAACTTTTTCGTAAACAATTTATTACCACCGCAGCGGACGTACAAGAAACATGGTCAACCTCGATCCATTTTGTATGGGCATCGACAATAACGAAATAATACTTATTATTAAATGGCCCTAAAAAATCTAAATTCAATCGAGCCCATGGTTCCTCCGGCCACGGCCAGGAATGCAGGGGAGCCGGGGCGGGAGCTGAGCGCTGCGACTGACTTGCGACGCACTCCTGTACTGTTCGCTCGATATCAACGTCCAATGTCTCCCACCAGACATAGTTTCGCGCTATTTGCTTCATTTTTACGATGCCTGGGTGGCCGTCGTGAATTTCTTTCAAAATTGACATTCGTAAAGTTTTTGGAATTATTACCCTGTAACCCCAAATCAAGCAACCTTGATCCACACAAATATTTTCCTTACGATTAAAATATGCTTTTTCCGTTTCGATATTACTTGTTTTTGGCCACCCGAACATTACGTAACCATATATTTTATTCAACAAAGAATCTTTTGCCGTCTCAATTTTTATGTCTTTAAAACTAAGAGGAAAATTGTCCTGCACAAAATTAAGGTAACTACAGTCGCTGTCCTCACATTTGATTCTACTTCTAGTGGAATTCAAAGGAAGTCGAGAAAGTGCATCGGCGTGACAATTTTGTACTGATTTAATAAATTCGATTTTGAAATTATAAGCAGACAACTGGACTGCATAACGCTGTAGTCTACTTGCGGCTGTCACGGGTATTCCTTTATTTGACCCAAAGATATAACTCAATGGACGATGATCACTGCGCAAAATGAACTGTCGCCCGTATAAGTACTGGTGATGCTTGCGAACACCGAACACTATTGCGAGTGCCTCCTTGTCCAGCTGCGAGTAATTTTGTTCGGCGGCGTTAAGTGTGCGCGACGCGCAACACACGGGTCGCTCACTGCCATCTGCGTACCGCTGTGCGAGTACGGCACCCAGTCCGTATGCGCTGCTGTCCACTGATAACACCAACGGCAAAGTAGGATCGTAGTGTGCTAACACTGGTGCGCTGCTTAATACTTTTTTCATTCGACAAAAAGCACCCTCACACTCATCATTCCATTGCCATTTTACATTTTTTTTTAATAAGTTGTACAGTGGTCTCATTATATCACTTATATTTGAACAAAACTTTGAGTAAAAATTTACAAGGCCCATAAAACTCTTTAATTGAGTTACATTTGTTGGAGATGGGGCTGCCTTAATGGCTTCAATTTTGTTGGAATCCGTGTGCAAGCCATCCTTATCAATTTTATAACCTAGATACGTTACACAATCCTTAAAAAATTGACATTTTCTGAAATTGATTCTCAATCCATTTTGTTTTAACCTTTCCAACACTGCCCTCAAATTTGCTAAATGGGTAGTCTTATCCTTCCCAGTTACACATATGTCATCTGCAAATACAGCCGTTGAAGGCAAGCCACTCAATGTTTCCTCCATTATCTTTTGAAAGTTTTCTGGAATACATTTTATTCCAAAAGGCACCCTTTTGTAAATGAACGTCCCGACATGAGTGGTAATTGCTGTCAGCGGCTGTGATTTTTTATCTAATAAACATTGTTGGAATGCATTTGATAAATCAAGTTTTGTGTACTGTTCACCACCCCCCAAGGTTGCAAAAAGTTCTTCAATCCGCGGTAAAGGATAATGAAAATCTTTTAGAATCGGATTAATCGTTATTTTATAATCTCCACATATTCTGATTGAGCCATTCGATTTTATAACTGGTACAATAGGCGTACCGTATTCTGACCTTTCGACTTTGTAAACAACCCCTTCTTGTTCTAACCGTTTGAGTTCACTTTCGACACGCGGGCGCAGCGCCAGTGGCAACGGCCGTGCCTTCACAAACACGGGGGTTTCAACCTTGAGGTGTAGCGATACAGGTGACTTGAATGTACCTAGCCCGTCTGCAAACACTTCTGGGAATTCGTTTCTCAAAGCTTTTGCTACCGATTCCGAGTCGCTAATATTATGACATTCTACTATTTCTATTTTCAATTGCTTAATCCACGTGCGGCCCATTAGAGGTGGACCGCCGTTTTCAATAATAAATAACTTAAGCATCACTGACTTGGTGCCACAGACAACCGTTACCATAATATATCCGATGGTCTCAATAACGTCGCCTGTATAAGATCTCAGACATAACAACTTTGTTTGAATAGGTACATGTTTAAAATATTTATCATAAAAATGTTTTGAAATAGCCGATATTTTACTGCCCGTGTCAATTTCAAATTTACACGGCACCTTTTCTACTACTAAATTCGCATAGTACGGTCCGTCACCGTCATTACTAGTAACTAAGTTAAAAAAATTACAATCGTCATCATCTGAGTCCGAATCATTTAAAAAGTACTGACCTTTGTTCTCCTTAGCACTCTTAACTTCACTTTTACCTTGGCACATTATTTTTAAATGGCCCTTCTGGCCGCACGCATCACATGTATAATTTTTAAAACGACACTTGCCGGCCACATGACCGGTCTTACCGCAACGCGCACAAAGTCGACGCTGTGACGTCGTCGTCGGCACGGAAGCCGCGCCGGACCGCGCGCGCGCTCCGCCGCTGCCGACCCGATGCAGGCCGTCGTCGCCGGCCGCCGCTGTGCCAGCCCCGCCAGCGCTCGTGCCGCCCGATGCGCATGCCGTGCTCGCATGCCGTTCAGCTGCCTCGAGCGCCGTGGCCAACTCCACAGCCCTTTTGTAGTTAATACTCTTTTCGGCAAACAATCTTGACCGCATCTCTTCGCTGAATAAACCCGACACAAACTGATCGCGAAGGTTTTCTTCCAGAGAACTACCGAAGTTGCAGGTTTTAGCCAAGTGTTTTAAACCATGTAGGTAGACACGAATGCTTTCTCCCTGCTGTTGCGCCCGCTGCCGAAAAATATGTCGCTCCGCTATTTCAGATCTCTCCGGCTCCAAATGATTTTTGACGAGTGTAACTAATTCTTCGAACTTCTTCGTCTCCGGTTCCGTGGGTGAACACAAATCACAAATAAGATTATAGCACTCGGAACCCACTAACGTTAGAAGCGTAGCTACTTTTAGATTGTCATCGATACTATTTAACAATATAAATTGTTTTACGCGACGAATGTAGCTGTCCCAATTTCCGCCTTCGATATTAAAAGGTTCTATTTTCCCAATCGGCATGATGGCAAACAGAACTCCACGTAAGTACCGAACTTTCTAGACCGGCTGCGCCAATGTTATGTACACGTCAATAAAAGGCAGAGATCTGGTAACGACTGCTTTATTAAAAACTTGAATCAACCCACATACGTTTATTATCGAAGTACCGACATAACACCATCCATAGACCATCCTAGGAAAACTCGGCTTCACCTCAAGATTTATCCGAGTGGTTGATAATATTTAGCCTCGAACTTCTAAAAACAAGAGTAGATCCAACCCTAATATAAAGTGGTATTCCAGGATTATCTCATAATAAAAGTATGCGATTTAAAATAAACCCTATGAAAATTAAAGTAAATTAAATGTGACGGACGCCGTGACCCGTGTTGTCAGTCACTCGGGCCCGTGTCAGATCTTGATGACTGACTCATATTTTTCCCGCGGGTGGTTTCCCACACTTCACAACAGGATTATGTTTTCCAAGGATAAATCCTACAAAAATGGCATGTCTTGTGATTTCATCTTCATAAACCTATGAATAAACTTAGCAGCATTCAGGTATTTTACCCAGGTGGCAAGTCTTGTATGAAAAGACATCACATAGCAAGAACATCAACTCTAACTGTAAGTATCTGTTACCCACCAAAGTTGAAAGCTGGGTGGTCTAAACATAAAACAAGACACATGAAAGTAAAAACCAATGTTTCAAAGCCCATAGTTATTCAAGCAAATAACCAGTTTTACGTTACAATATACAGGTTTACATGTGAATGGTCGTAACTCCCTTAAATGTGGTACGCTCAACGAACAATCAACCTATTTAAACCAAAATAAGCTGATCTCTCATTGGAACAGGAAGGTCATACAAAACGAGGTCAGGTTATACTGCATGTGTTCAACTCGATGTGTCGCCGTGTGTACCTACAGTGGGTTTTCATTTTACGACACCTCACAGCGAGCTCGAAATAAATTCTCGTGAATTTTCCTATATTATTTGTTTCTGTTTTCACTTCACGGTGATGGAATTCGACGAATATATTTTTTTTTGCTGAAAACCATCAGTGGACGGTTGAAAGCTTTTGTTTATTTTGTAGTTTAATTAAAATAATTTTATTTCATAGAGGCTTTTGTTTTGATGTTGAATAAATTATTGAAAAGCTAGTTTATTTACAATATTTTCAACGTAGTGAAAGGAAATTCATGATCTGGTACTTTTTATATCATTTTGGTTCAGTAGATGGCCATGATGGCCACATTAATACCAGCATTAGTGCCGTTCATTAGGTCCTTAAAATAGTGGTAAACAGTGGTATGAACACCTAAGACATGCCAGCAAGTAAATCATGGTCCTTACAACACCGCATTCACATTGTGTTTCGCAAGGGTCTATAAACTCCCAATTAGCTAGGTTGCATATTTAGCGGCCTGGGTAAATATAGTACAGTTACAACAACAAAACAACAACAGCCCATAACGTCCACTGCTGAACATAAGCGTCTCCCATAATGGGAGGAATTTGCCGTAATCTCCACGCTTGGCGCCTGCGGATTGGAGATCGCAGTGATGAAAGACTAACAGAAAACGCTGCTGCCCATTCTCTGGTCTACGGAGACGCAAGGTGTCCTTTTTTTTTTTTTTTTTTTTTTCGGATGGGAAATCATCAAATAACCCCTCCCGCTCTGGGCGGAGCAGGAGGGAGTGTCAGACTTTTACTGACTAAAACCCATCCATGTTCCTTCCTCGCCCTTTGTGTTCCGGGGCCACGGTATCTACGCAAGGTGTCCTGCCTTAGACATTAGTCGCCTTATACGACACCCGTGAGTGTAATGGGTTGGTTCTATTCTACTCTGCCGGATACCACACGGCTAATGCATGTACAGTTAATAATATACAAAATATAATTATACAGGTAGGTAACTATAAGACTGCCTCGTTAGTCTAGCGGTCGCAAACGCGAGGTCTTGGGTTCGATTCGTGATGTTCGATGAGTGTTATTGGGTTTTTCGATCAGGAATTTCTCAGTAGCAGCCACGGAGCCTGGATTTCCTAACTGGCCAAATGTGGGTATACTAATTAATGGGTACCTACACCAATGCCTACCCCTTTGGGGACTACAGGCGTGATTTTATGTAACTAAATGTAAGGTGCTTAACTAAGTATATTGATATAAAATATACATATTTCTTTTAAAGTTGTTTAATCTTTTCTTCATGCAACCGTCTAGCGTGCACTTCGCTTTAGTATAAATCAAGTGCATACATAATTCACTCAACTTCCGGTTTTATTATATCACAACTCTTCAGTGTAGAGCTAATTAGCAATTTATATTATTAATTAATCTTTTAAATAAAACCTTCGTTGTGAAAAATAGCAGTTTCTTTTTTTTTTGTTGAGTGTGAACATGTTGTCAAAAACACACACATTGTACATGTGTGTACAATGTGTGTTTTTATGTGTGTGTCTTGTATTGTGTGTGTGTTTTTGTACATGTTGTCATGTTGTTGTGTGTTTTCAAAGACGCCAAGCGGACCATATGGTGAAGCTTGCCCTAGACTTGCCATCAATGAGACGCACTCGTTGAAGACCACCTGCTACCTGGTTGATGACGATCGAAAAAGATCTGAAAGAGGCTAATTTAGATAAAGACGCAAAAAGCACAAAATCGTGCTAAATGGAAGATCCGGACAAGGAAGGCCGAACCCAAGTAAATGGGATAAGGTCTAGGAGGAAGAAGAAGAAGAGTGTGAACATGTTGTACTTAGGTACATAAAAGGTAATCCCATTCATGAAATGTCATAATAATAAAAACGTTTGTACGTGTCTACAGTAACAAGCCAAATAAAATGATGTACCTATGTAACGGATAGGTAGGTACTGTAGATAGTCATAATCAAGAACAATCCCACTGCTGGGATACAAGTTCCGTCTCTGTAAGAGGATAAGTTAGTGGATGTCACGTATCTTCGAATTGTTGGTTAGGACAGTCGCTCCATGTAAGGTACAGATGCATCAGGGGCCCAATTCTGTAAAATTACCAACTTGTCAATAGTGTGTCGGTAGTGTGTAAGTAGTGTCTCAATAGGCTAATCATTGACATTTGGTATTCTACAAATTATCTATGATCATTGACTTACCACTGTAGTGCCATTGGAACGCCATAGTAAGACTATTGTAATAGTTGGTATTCTGCTCCAATAGAATGTGTCAATGTCATCATGATGTCCAAAGTTACGGTATAGTCTGTAAATATTTTAAGTGTACATTTGAAAGTTGTGTCTATCGTGTTTGAAAAGTGTTTTGGCCATCGAACCGCCATTGTGAAGCCATCGAACAACGAAAACACTGAAAAATATTGTACCCCCACACTATCGACACACTACTGAGACACCACTGAGACGCCATTGAAGTTTTTGTAGAATACCAAATTTAATTTGCTACAGTGGCAACATAATGTCTGTAGTGTGTCGATAGAGTGTCAATGGCGTGTTGCTTAACACAAAGTTACAGAATTGGGCCCCTGGTTACACTTAAATACGACATCAGCAGAGATGGGAAAAGGCCATACCAATGGTGATGTGTCGATCGTGTCACAGAATATGATCACTTTTCAGGTCTATTGCTCGTATTTAACTCAACCGTGTTCTTTTAAATAAAATCTCCACCATACATTCTTGTACAACATTAGTAACACCATAAACATTAAAACGGTTAGGCCAAACTGCTAAAAGGCAATATTCGCTACCGTTTGAGTAAACCAATTTTCAGCAAGCAAACGTCGAAAGTGCTAAACATTGATGCAGAAAGTGGTTGAAACATATCATGGGCCATAACATAACATAACAGGTTTAGCGAGTGAATTGAATATTGTTTCAATAAATGCCGTCGCCCGCAGGCGCTCGGTTAATATTCATACCTCTGATTGGTTTGCTCTGTATCTATTTTTTTATTATACGTCCGTTTGCATTGCCTTTGTTCGTAAAAAACGGCCAAAACGGCCCGTGTTTACAAAGTGTGTTTGTGCATTCCCATCACGTATACCTTTTGTTAAAATATATGGGCCTGTTTTAATGAACCCGCTTGGGGGCAAACAAGTGGCTTTATTGAATTGGGTTTTAAAAACAAACTGTACTGTTTTTGTTTACGTTATAAAGCTATAATTTTTTAACTTTTACAACACCTTTTTCTGGGTGGCTGTGTTTAAACCCTATTATAAATTCGAGTGTGGCGTATCTCCTTAATAAGTATTATTATTTAATTCTTCGATCACAAAAACTTCTTTAGAAAAAACTGTTTTACGGCTTTTCACGTGAAATATTTGCGACTACCGCAAATCAACGAAAGTATTTACTAGCATGAAATGTTTTTAAACGATTATAATCAAGTATAATTAGTTATAGAATACCGGTAACACAACGTAATTAATGTACGTAACTACCGCAGTTAATAAAGTATCAATAACCGTTAATTAAAATTACCTAACGGTTAATTATAATGCCGAATAATTTGATTGAATGATTATGGAAGCTAACACTTTTGGAATTGTTCAAATGCGATAACCGATCACTGCACTAACTGACACGGAATCATGAGTTTTCATTGATTTCGTAATCGGTTTTCACGCGTTAACCGGTTAATCGGTTAGCCATAAAAAAAACTGCTACGTGGTCAACAGTAATGTGCTTATCTTTTTGGATGCTGCTCGCACGTCTACAAAAAGCTGATAAAAAAGTTTGCCTTAGCGGGTATGAAAGTCAACAGTTTCTTTTTTTACATTTTCTGAGGTTCGCTCTATGAAATTAATTTTAAATTTAGATGGCTACAGATGATCCTATGATCATCAAGTCAAAAACCGACGTCAAAAAACACAAAAAAGTAAAAAATAACTACTACTAAAATAACTAGTTTCAGAAGTCGGTGACCTTTGTTTGATTGATTTAGTTTTTTATCACCGACTTCTGAAGCTAGTTATTTCTCGGCAAATTTCGTGATTCTAGGTCAACGGAAACCACCATAATTATAGGTTTTTGACCTTAACCTATAGGGTACTTCCGGTTGACCTAGAATTGTCAATTTTGGTTAAAAGCAGTCTTACAGCACAAGTAAAGGGAAAATTCCAAAAAAATAAAAAAAGTTGAAAATTAAGGTAAATTTACTTACAAGTTTTCACAAAAATCTAAATTTGCACATATCTTTTTATCGTGTTGACTCAGAACTTTTTAACTTGCTAGGTCCATCCGTTCCTGAGAAAATTGGTGGTAACAGACGGATTACGGATAGACAGACAGACCGACAAGAAAGTGATCTTATAAGGGTTCCGTTTTTTCCTTTTGAGGTACGGAACCCTAAAAAGGGAATCCATTTGTATAGAGAACCGCAGCCCCTGTTCCCTCTTAATAGTGTAAACACGTTGTTTTGTGCAATCCCCACAGGACAAAATCAAAATGAAACTATGTAGTATGTAAGTATGTAAAACTCAGTTTATTTTGTTGCTATCCACCGTTTACATACAATACTTTTTTTAGTTACTCGTACATTGTAAGTATCAACTCCGTGTGTCCGTCTAATCATAAATAAGAGGTCTTTCACCTTGGAGAATGTTAGGTGTTTCACTTGCACAAATAATAGCTGCATTACGTAGTTACGTAACAAAACACACTAGGCATTAAATACTGGCCGAACAAATACAATTACATAAGCCTTGAAAAAAAAGAGGAACTTTTCAATAGAAACACGAATTTGCTTGGAAGGATTCAGTTACGTCAGCACACGCATCAAAATGACGTTATCTAACTTCTAGTAAAAGTATTATCAAGAGGTTTCCTTAACAGCAGTGATAGATAGTGATTGGTGTGGATGTCGGAATGCCAAGTCATAGATCTAGAGTTCGAACCCAAGACAAGCACTTCTGATTTTTCGGATTCATGTCCGTATATTGTCTATCACTTACTTCGGTGAAGGAAAACATCGTGAGGAAAAAAAAAGTGTTTATTCACGAAAATATTCTTTTTATTACACTTCCTTAAAAACTGGTCCATAACGCACTACGATTAAGTACGACATGCTATGTATTTCACACACGTGCGTTTTTTTTTCATTTTCCCGCACGTGTGCGGGAATGAAAATTGCCACAGATAACCTAACCTGAGGTATTCCATGAAGCACACCCAAACGAAGCACACCCAGACGAAGCACACCTAAAGAATTCCACTTAGCACACCCGTAGGTGGGCTTCAAATAAAAATTAAAAAAAAATAATTTCCTATTCCACGAAGCACACCTACGAATATCACTCGCATAGTGCGGGGACTAAGAAATAAAAATGTCGATATAGGAGAAAATATTTATTATTTAAAAGACTAACTAGTTTGTGAGACTTTACTATCCTTGTTTACGTTTGTTCCCGTTCAGTTACACCATAAGAAGAAGAAGAAGACAAACTACCAAGATCCCAGAATCATGAAGAAGTATTTTCTACATTGCATAATGCATGATAATCGAAATGTACATGGATTGACTATGAGATCCCTATTAAAAACATATAATACCTCCTTTATGGTTCTGGCCTCCTGGTAGTTGGTAGATAAATAATAAAAACCGGCCAAGAGCGTGTCGGGCCACGCTCAGTGTAGGGTTCCGTAGTTTCTCGTCCGTCACAATAAGTGTTGCCACTTATGAGTTTAAAGGTGGGTATCCATTATGTAAAAATGCTTGCATATACGAATATACTACAAACTTAGTCCAGAAATTATTTTGTACAACTTTTTGTCTTTTTTGTACAAAAACTGTTTTTTCAAAATGATTTTCCTAGAAAGTATTTATAAAATTCTACTTTTCAGATTTTTTTCATATTTTCTAAACTTATGGTTCAAAAGTTAGAGGGACACATTGTTTTTTACTTTTGAAGCGATTATTTCCGAAATTATTAACATTATCAAAAAAATATTTTAGAAAACCCCTATTTATTTTTAAATACCTTTCCAACAATATATCACACGTTAGGGTTGAAATTAAAAAAAAAAATCACTTCCCACTTTACATATAGGGGGGCTACCCTAATAAAACATTTTTTTCCAATTTTTATTTTACCACTTTGTCGGCGTGATTGATATACATATTGGTAACAAATTTCAGCTTTCTAGTGCTAACGGTCACAGAGATTAAGCGAGGACGGACAGACGGACGGACGGACAGACATGGCGAAACTATAAGGGTTCCTAGTTGACTACGGAACCCTAAAAAATAAAAAACCAATAAACCCGTGTCTAGTCAAATTATGCAATCACTCGTTACCCGTGGTCCCGGTGGGATATGATATGCTATTATTATGGATTTGTATTTTCTATCGATACGTTCAGAAGTCCAGGAAACAATCCCTAATGCTATGGAACCACGGGTAATTAAAATTACCCATGGACCCGGTAATGGGTCAACCCACCGAGACCACGGGTAACCACCCAATGTAGGTAAGCCATTACACCCTTTTTTAATACACCACCACAAGGCATTACCGTTTTTATAAATCTTGTGTTTACTATATTGTTTGTTATTATACACTAACACTTGTGTCTCCTTCCGGCCAAGTACGTAATTAATAGATGGGTTAAAATTTCTACTACTTGGACCTGCCATCGGCTCCATTATTTTGTTTGAATAAATTGCACGAAAAATAGAAAAAAATAACAATAACAAGACCGGTGGAAACGCTCTGCTAAATTCGGGTTGGCTCGGGAATTCAGTGGCGGGCGCACGCGTTGACTATTAGCGCATCATGTACCTATACGTCTTATCTATGGAATTTATATATGAACACTATGAAAATTAAGAAAGAAAGAAAGAAAAAGCATTTATTAGCCCGCACAGGACAAAACACAAATTAAAATGTAATTAATTACAAGTATTGTATCACATTATTATAATGAAACTGAAAGATGTTAGATATTTAAGTTAGTCTTTTAAATAATAAATATTTTCTCCTATATCGACATTTTTATTTCTTAGTCCCCGCACTATGCGAGTGATATTCGTAGGTGTGCTTCGTGGAATAGGAAATTAATTATTTTAAATTTTTATTTGAAGCCCACCTACGGGTGTGCTAAGTGGAATACTTTAGGTGTGCTTCGTCTGGGTGTGCTTCGTTTGGGTGTGCTTCATGGAATACCTCCCTAACCTATACTTAGTCCAAATTTGTTCAATGCCTATAGTCTGAGGTGAATGTTTTTTTTTTTTTTTAATTTCGGCAAAGCACTACGCGTCTAATATTTTTGAATATTAAAATTGTGTTTATAAAATAGAATATCTTAGATAAACATGATTATTAAAAACTAATAGTTATTTTTATACACAAATTAACATTTGTAAGTGTTCTGAATTCAAAATATAAAATAAATCTTTTTTTCATATTAGGCTGTTTACCGGCTTCATACCTTTGCCTCTCCTTCAACCTGGCGAAAGCAGAGCGCGAAAAAAAAAAGAAAATTAAAATCATAGTTTCGTATTTTTCGTTATATTTTATTTTATTTCTTCAAAAGTCTATTGAAAACGTCGTTTTATACACGTGGACATTTGTTATTGCAGTTCTCGGCTCAAAAACACCCTCGCCTAAAAAACTTTCTCCACTTGTATCAAAATGTACTATTAACTGGTACATAATTACCCCCGCCAACCTGCAAAGCAGTTTGTTGGCAGACGTAGCTCCTTTTTTCCTTTACATTTACTTATTCACATTTTAATCGTGACACTTTTCCACAAACAAAGTAAAAAAGAAAAATAAAACTTCCTGCATTCCTTAAAATAATAAGAAAACAAAAAACAGGTGTTATTTTATGTTATGTTACAACATTGTTTAACTATTCTCTACTATAGCGAGGCTTGGACAGAAGATATTATATAGGTACTGGGGTAAACCAGCATGCGTGAGAGATATTTCTCGACGGCAGGTATGTAAAGCCAAGTCAGAGACAAACAATGACACCAGGTTAGGCTGCACTAACCACAAGAAAGAAAAGAAGAAGTAAGTAAGAAAGAAGTAGTGGTTTCCTTAAAATGTATAATGTCAGTAAAGTGATATTTTTTTTAGATTATAATTTAATTATGATTTCGCTGCTTGACCGAACAATATGATAGGAGTGGAAATGTCGCGTTTGATATTGCGTGTGTTTTATCTATTCGTAAAACTGTCGGCAGTCCCAACTTTTATGTACTAAATAGAAAATTCGAAAAACCACTAAATAATGTCACTGTACACATTAAAATTAGTTTAAACCCTGTTTAAATATAAAAACCATGTTTTCTTTTTAAATTAAATTACAGAATAAGTTTATTGAATTATTTATTGTAAGGATTATTAAAAAATCATAGGATGGCCTACGTGGCTACGCCGTAGAAAGAAGTCGTAGCACAAAGTCCTTTTATTATTCTGTAATATTTTTATTACAGTTCGTTTACCCTCACAAGGCCACTTGGAAATGTTACCTTGCAAAGTAACATTCCAATTCCATCAAACTGGTTCACAAATCAAAAGACAAAAATATTGCCATCCTTTGGAACAATCGGGTAAAAAAGGAGACTACCATATTTGAATCAACCGTCATTTTTTAATTCTATTTAATTTTTTATTATAACATATCAGCACAGATGTCGTCCATTCTGTCAATGTCAAACTGTTATAGCAACACGTGCGTTAAACTGGATTGAAAATCACGTTGCTCAGAACAAATTCCTACATTTAAGTCCTATTAAAAACCGTTCGAGACGTGTGAAAATTCTAGACTCGCAGTCAGAAAACGGCACTTAATTTCTAAATGACCCTGCAGCGAAGGAGCGACTAGGTGCACCTACTTATTGCATGTGGCCGGACACTGGCACTACCGCATGCCAGAACTTGCCAATCCTGTATAAAGCAGGAAAAAATCCCGCTATCCCGCCCTTATTTAGAGACACTACACGCGCGCCGCATTTTGCACAGCGTTACAATTTTATCTGAAAGTCATGGTGAGCTTATATTCTTGTGTTGGTGTGGTTTATTTTTACAGGATTTTGCAAAGAGATTCTAGTTTAAAAAGAGTAAGATATCAGATCATATATGTTACAAACACGTTGTTATTTAGTTTTATTTATTTATTTCCACGACACTAATTCAAATTTTACAATATTTCTGCCATACACGCAAACCTCTCAGTGCTTTTCTGTGTGTTGGCGAGTAGGTCTTATTTTCTTAAATACATACCTACTATGCTTAATTTTAATACAATATTTGTGCATTGAATTAAAATAGTAAACTAATTGGAAAATAATATTCATGATGTTGAAAATTTTTGAATCAAAGCCTTCATGAATCAATGGACTTTCGATTTAATTTGCCGTTGGTATGAAAACACCCACACACGCGTAACTCTGTAAACCTACCTACTTACTTATTGCAAATTGCCTTTAAGATTTTGCGTTATTTATGGCTTCCAAATAACGGTAGCTACAAAAGAATGGGCCCCCAAGGAGGTCTGAGTAATCAAGCCATAGTCACGTCTTTACAATTCAACCATCCATAAATTATGCGTTCTTAAACTTGCCTCAAGTCATTAATAAGGTCGTCGTGTTCTTTGAGGCTATTGTAGGTAGATATTATAATGTTATGGCTGGAGGCAAATCAGTATTTTATTTTGCGTCAGGTTTTATCTACCATGTGAAGAAAAATAGCCGACTTGCAGTGCGGCATTCCTCGGCAGGCAACAGCCGTAGTCTCAACCGGCAAGTCCGCAGTAGCGAAGTAGCGAACAGACTCAGTTCGAAAGTAGACTCACGGTTGTGTGGACGCCCTCGCGTTGAACAAACGCGCACGCGCGCTCTCGGAATACGGTGGAATTCTAAATTCAAATCCAACAAACCGAAGTTTTTAACTTTTTCACATTTTAAAAATAGTGGCCAGTGCTGTGCTTTGAATTTGACTAATTGGATTTAAATCGGCCTTTACATCGGACACCCAAATCGGATACCGATTAGTGTATCGATACTCCGATATTGGATTGTTTATTGTGTAAGTAGCGATCCCTCATTATATGCGTTGATTGCGTTCAATTACAACGCTAAGTTTAATAACCGGTGTTTCAGATTTCCAAACAGATTGTAGGTAATTTTGTTCGAGGATATTCAGTTCGCACGCATCCGCAATTTACTCCCGTCCATCAATTTGGAAACTAAAATTGGTTTTATGCATTATTTATCTAAACATTCAGGTTTGTGCTACTATTAGAGTAGTAGCCTTGCGTAAGTTACAAAAAAAAGTTAAACAAAACTGCAAACCCATTTCACCATTTCTGCAACTGTTCAGTACTTAAATGAGACCTGTAAAAAGCTGTTATTTAACCATTCTACTTTCAAAGCAGTCTGTTAAATAATGTAGCAATTACGTTATCAGAATAAAATTAAAACTTAAATTACTCTGCGATCCATGAAATTCAACATTTTGTTAAGTACGTAGATAGTATTATTTTCAGCAATCTTAAATCAAACTTTGAATTTAGTAGGAAAATAATGTGGATACTATTAAAAAGACCTATTATTGCTCCCAAATCCCAAATGTGACTTCTAACCCTCACGCATCTTAGTCTGAAAATAAGGAGTCACAAACTTTTATAGAAAATTGTTTTCATGAGCCAGTCGCTGCCATGTTCTTTTCAATATCCGGCACTTACAGGTCCATGATTTCATAGTTTAAAAATATATTTATGTTACATCTCATTGAAAGAAAAACAAAATACTAAGCACTCCGATAAAACCGCCTCAACATTTTTTTCCGCAGATTCAATTTACTTCAACTCAAGCCTTTCAATCAACACCTATCATCTCGTTTTTATAGATAAGTATTTATAGCAGATGATTTCGCTCGTAAAGATTTATTCAAACGCGTCTAGACATTTTCACTCGCATACTGTGGCTCGATTTGCATCGGAATCGAATATGTTTGCGGAGTCGATTTCACGCGGAGACTCCGGATGCCAAACGGCCTAGATGCGGTTTCCATGCACAAGTGCGAAAACTCAAATGACATGTGAAACAATCTAATTTTACTATTATTGTTTCCATTCGGTTTTGTGGCAGATTGAATGGGCACTGAGCTTAGTTTTGTGAAAAAGTACCAACCCACATTTAATATAGTAATTGTAATGAGTTTGGTTAGTTAACCGTGATCACTAAAAATGTTTTCTTAGCTAACTTAAATCAGTCTTTCACACATCCGAAACGTACCTTTACATTTTGAACGTACATGTTGGATGTATGTCTTTAAGGACAGATTTTTGAGTAATGTTTCACATTTAGAATGATGCCTTAGTTTGAAGTATAAGTGAATAAATAAAAGAATAGAATAGAATACTCTTTATTATGTACACCATAAACGTTATAGATACAAATGAAGAACATTTTACAAGGGGTGACACAATGGGCGGTCTTATCGCTAAAAGCGATCTTTTAAAGACAACCTTTGGATGGATTGAAGGGGGAAGGAGAGACAATACTGCAGGTAGCCTTATTAGACTTATATCACATAAACATTATTATATTTTTTTTTATTATCAAAAAACAAGTGCGAAGAACTATAAAAAGTGTAAATATTGTGGATTGGCTCGTTTAGGCAGAACTACATCCAGTTTTGATATTGGAGAGATGTTACGTTTTGCTGGAGCGTCGTCAGTTGTAGGGCTTTAAGTATCTGGCGCAAAAAGCGTAGATTAAGCGATTAGAATGACAATGTCTTTAGTATCCTATTAACGTTACAAAGCTCTTTGACCTATTTATTTATAGAGCGGTAACAGAAGCGTTTAAAATTTTGAAGAGGTCAAGAAAAGTGCGTATATACCGTTCTTCCCTGTAGTACATTTAGGGCTATTTATGGGTTATCAATTGCTGGGTACATACCTATAACATCAGTGAGATCTCGAATAGAATGAGATCTCTTCTCTCATCTCTCTTCGAGATCATTCTTCATACCTATATTATATTTTTGGTTAGAGATCAAAGACCTCATTGTTGCTGTATGATTTTGATCTCACCAACTGCCATGATGTTTTCCAATAATAGTAATGTTCTAAAAATCTTTTCTAATTCTGCCGTCACAAACAGTACATGAATTTTCTTGGTCGTGGTATCATCCCGCCCACTATATCCAAACATCCGTTGTTTTCTTACATCTCGTGATCATCATACAATCGATTCTCGTACGTACGTATTTGTATAATAGTATGGTATGTATTTAAGAATATCATAGCACCAGTATCAACCTGAAGAGCTACTTCAGGTCTCTACCACGGATGAAGTATTATACATGTATTATAGTTTTTAATCTTCTTCTACTTTGCGTGTCGATAAACTCAAATAATACCCGACCAGTATGTTGCCACCTGCACAGCTCTGTCGTTGGCTTCGTTTAAATCCTGGAAGGTGAAGATGGCTGTGCAGGATGGGCAAGAAAGGAGGTGGGGCATATCCTGTAGAGGGGCTCCACACAGACATTGTATTTGGGACGATTTGGCCAGATTATTTCTACAGCGGCCAACCTGGGCCCGCAAACGGTTAAGAGATTTCCAGATTGGCCACTGCAGTTCCTGTCCAGGGGGAAGATAAGATAATAGTTTTTAATTATGAATGCTGTATGCTTTAGTCTTAGTGAGTGAGTGCAATCAAGACTCAACTATTTATTTCTCATTTACTTGTCAAACGGTAACTTGGTCTTATTTCAGCCTCGAATAACCACACCAATAACAAAGCTTAATCCAATTAATATTTATCATGCTTTGAAATCGGTAGCACCAAATAATACGAACAGTAAGTCAAACTACTAATTGATAGAGGTCCACCGTTTATCTAATACAAGTCCAATCGTGGGCCCTAATCAACTATTTCTAATTGGAGACACCAATCACAATTTGACCCAAAATCCGAAACAGAATTCGGAAACTAAGCTTACTATATCTGTAGATCCAAGAGACAATTTGCATGCTCCTAAATTAAACGCAGCCGTAATGAAACTGTCGACACAGCTTCCTATTGTCTCCTTAATAATAGACTTTAGTACACAATGTTTTAGGTAATAATTATTACAGTATATGATAGTATCAAAATGTTTTGTTGGTTTATAAGAAGACATGCTTAATTTTTTTTTGTCTGAAAACACAATGGGAAATTCCTACAAAACATTGAATAAAGATGATTAAAATTCGTCCTTGAGAATGTTTTCTTTATCTTTTATATCTTAGACATCCGCCTGAGTAAATAGAATTTCTGGTGAAGACAATGTCTCGGCCAATATTTTGGTGTCGATTCTTCCGGACAAACATAGAACTTCCGATGTTGAATTTATTGTTTTATGTTCAGTTTAGAAAGTGAAAATTTAGGATAAGTAACATATTTAAAGCATAACTCAATGATTTAAAGATATTTAACTCAATGATTTAAAGTAACTGAGACTGATGAAATGCTATAGATGCTTTTTAAAATAACTTTGACGCACTGAGTTTAGAACCTTCAAGCATACATAATAAAACATCGGTAATTTATGACGTGACATGACCTGTACGATAAAGATTTGTCTCACACACCTTAGAAAACATTCATGAATGGATAGATTGATTTGAATAACTTTATGATACTCCTAGCATGCTTAATATCAACATTTTATTCCAAGACACAGCAGAGTATTTTAATTGAATTCTACACCATTATTATGAAAATTAGTCGTGTAATGTATACTTAACTAACCGTCTTCTCATCTCCGACTAGAATATTTTATAAATCATATCGTTTGGTTTTGTATATTGGTAAATTTCTTTTTGATTTATTTAACACTAGCAGACGTCACGCGGTGTCATCCGCGTAGTTCCCGTTCCCGTGGGAGTATGGGGATAAAATATAGGTTATGTTACTCAGGGTGAATTAGCTTTTTAATGGTGAAAGAATGTTTTAAATCGGCGCAGTAGTTTTTGAGTTTATTCATTACAAACATACAAAAATACAAATATTTCCTCTTTATAATATTACTAGCGGACGTCACGCGGTTTCACTCGCGTAGTTCCCGTTCCCGTGGGAGTACGGGGATAAAGTATAGCCTATGTTACTCAAGGTGAATGTAGCTTTCTAAAAGTGAAAGAATTTTTGAAATCGGCACAGTAGTTTTTGAGTTTATTAATTACAAATATACACACACACAAAAATACAAATCTTTCCTCTTTATAATATTAGTGTAGATATAGTGTAGATTGGCTTTAGGAACAAGTAAAAGTTTGGTAGTCGGACAGTCAGAAGCAGCACCCTCAATAAAAGGCTTAAGAAGAAAAGGCTTCAGATTAAATGGAAATAATATCGTAATATTGTCTTTCTCTATTCTCTTATGGTTTTCTTACCATTAATTTGGTATTTTATTCATTTCATGCACTTTATGCTATACCCGGCAGAATTAATTTCTGCAGTCAATTTTGTAACATCAATTTGCTTGTAATGGCGTTTTCAAGCATGATTTGACGATTTTACGCAACATTGCTCCAAGCGCATTTTAGTTAGATTAGTTTGTAAGTAGTAAAAGTGATATTTGGTTAGAAAGGTTTAATTGACGTAATCGATATTTACATAGTAAATAAATGGTTTTTAATTAATAATATATTTTAGTTAGTTTGCTGTTTTTAATAAAAGTTCTTAATACTGATGAAAAGTAAATAAACTTGTATCTAGTAAACCAATAAAAACATTATGCATAGGAAAATTTTAGTGTCCAAAAAAAGAAGAAGATATCTAGCATTGTTTTTAAAAATCTGTGGGTTATTTCCATTTGGCATATCTTAATCCAAATTAATTTATTATAATTTATGACTTAAATGACTTGGTAACCAGAACGACAGACTTTTATATTATAAATACTCACATAGTTACATTCCTCTGACAATCGCTTTTGTACACGAAGTTACCCGTGTAAACTGTACGTATATTATGGATAATGTCTGACAAATTGACAATACATTCATAATTCACAGATAGAGGTGCATTTAGTATCACCAAAAGTTTAACACATAAAACATGCTATACGAGAATTTATGAGAAAATATTATCGGTGCCCCTTAGTTTTCTTTAATTTCCAACGTACCGACTGGAATATTTATCCAACAAACACACCTACCTTATAACTGTACTCCAAGCCAACGCAGATGACTTCACAGAAACATAAACAAATCTTCTCAGAGAACTGACGTAGGCATAATGAGTGCCAACTAATCTGCTGTCCCACATTTTAATAAACGAGTCGTTAAAGTTACCGTTCCCATATAATAGCTGTCCGTTGCTTTTGTTGTTCGTGACTTTTTAGCTGACTCGTCTCGATCGTGAGGTAATTGTTTTATATTCATCTGAACTAGGCTTGTACTGATTTAAGATTACACGGTTATTTAAATTGAATCTGATTCAATTACCATGTTTATTCATAATTTTTATTCATTAATATGAACAGTTTTTTACAAACTCAAAATAGATCTAAATTAATCATAAAAATATGTACAAGTATCAAAGTGACGAAAGAATAACAGTGCCTAAAAGGTAAGCAGCGCTGCCTCGTTGGATGGCAATGCTGATTCTTAGTTAATTTTTGTATAAGCATAGTATGATTATAATCGACCTGTAATGTTCCCAACATTGGCAGATAGGGCTTCTCTCTATGGGAGCGGGCTGTATTCCAACACGCAAGGTCCACTGTGTGTTTGGGGATTGCGATACTTATCTTCGAATTTTTGGCTCTAGAACATAATTTGCTCACGATGTTTCCCTTCGCCGCTTTAAGAGCAGTGTGATGTAGACCACCACTGCTCCTCAAGTATCTGCGCAAAACTACTTGAACCTATGATCATCATCATCATCAGCCTATTAATGTTCCCACTGCTGGGACACAGGCCTCCTCTCTATGAGAGGGAATGGGCTATAATCCACCTCGCGGGCCCACTGCGGATTGGTAGATGTCACATGTCTTCGAATTTTTTTCCTTTCCTCACGATGTTTTCCTTCACCGTTTTGAGAGCAGTGGTGATGAAATAAATTACACAAAGTAATGCGCCTGCCTGGGTTCGAACCCACGACTTACCGATGCTCTATACCTATGAACCAATGATACCATTGCAAAAATTCAAATACCAGGTACCTAAATGATGATTTACGCTTACCATTCCAAAGTAATATTGAAAGGAAAACCTAACATTTTCAGGCATTTCCTACTAAAAATACGTTCTCATCACGCTACACGCCATCCATCATACCAAAACATTTCATTCAATTAAAACCTGACGAAAGCAGGGAATGTGAAAATTAATTAAATTAATACATTTCGTTGTAAGTGCATAAACATCCGCCGGACTAATTACTTTGTCAATTATTTGTGCGAAGTACTGCGATACTGTGAAGCAGTTTGGTATGCTAGGAGTTTCCAATTAAGTTATGCGGAACGCCGCCTCGTGAACACAAGCGATATATCATGAAAACTGGAAGATTTTCCATTCTACCGTTCATAGCATGAATATCGTTTACTTTGACGTGTTAATAGATAAAGCTGGTTGCACGTATGTTTGGGATTTTGTTTTGTCAATTTCTGTCTAGAAATGTTTTGCGGAAGTGGAAGCGAAAGTTATCCTTTAATGAAAATCGAGTGTGGGTATTGAATTATTCGCAGATATTTTGTAATTCTTTATTTGCTCTATGTTTTTATGGATTCTATTTTCTCTTTTTTTTTACAGACTGTATCTA
Source organism: Xestia xanthographa (assembly GCA_905147715.2). Classification (NCBI taxonomy): domain Eukaryota; kingdom Metazoa; phylum Arthropoda; class Insecta; order Lepidoptera; family Noctuidae; genus Xestia; species Xestia xanthographa. Next base: position 14,805,055 of record LR990657.1, read on the forward strand.
CATCTCTTTTTATCTAATCTCCTTCCACAGGTATGCTCGAAGAGATTTATTTAGGAATAAGCATCGCCTTTGTACCTATTTTTCTGTTCCTTTCTTCCTTGATTGTTCCTTTCTTGATTGTCGTTCCTATAATAAAGAACAAGACTGGAGATACAAGTGACAAGAACAACTACAGGCCCATCTCCTTAGCGACCATTATTGCGAAGGTATTGGACGGTCTGATTGACAGGCAGTTGGATAAATATATCACCTTACATGACGCCCAATTTGGGTTTAGGCCACATTTGTCGACTGAAACGGCGATCCTCTGTCTCAAGCATACTGTCCATTACTATGCAGCAAGGAAAACACCTGTTTATGCGTGTTTTTTGGACCTCTCCAAGGCATTCGACCTAGTGTCCTATGACTGCCTTTGGAGGAAACTCTCCCAAGACGCCAACCTTCCTGGGGGACTGATTGCTGTACAAAAGTACTGGTACAGTAACCAGTCCAACTATGTTAGATGGGCAGGTGCTATGTCGAGTGCGTACAGGTTGGAGTGCGGCGTGAGGCAGGGGGGGCTTTCCTCTTTAACCTGTATGTCAACCGGCTGATATGTGAGCTCAGCAACACCCAAGTAGGTTGCTCCATTGATGGACAATGTATAAATAATATTAGTTACGCGGACGATATGGTGTTGCTGAGCCCATCAATCAGTGCGTTAAGAAGGCTTCTCCGAATCTGTGAAGACTATGCGGTGACTCATGGTCTCAGGTACAACTCAACCAAAAGCGAGCTCTTAGTGTTCAGGGCGCAGAACTTAATTTATGACTGTGTTCCATCAGTAACCTTGAGCGGAGTTCCGCTGAAAAGAGTCACTCGGTTTAAGTACTTGGGGCACTGGGTCACCGATAGGCTGTCGGATGATGCCGATTTAGAGAGGGAACGTAGAGCGCTGGCAGTCAGGTGTAACATGCTGGCCCGCAGGTTCGCACGGTGTACGAAAGAGGTTAAAGTAACATTGTTCAGGGCATACTGCCAGTCGCTGTACACGTGCGCCCTGTGGGTCAGTTATACACAGGGCTCGTACAGTGCTCTACGAGTCCAATATAATAACGCGTTCCGGGTATTGCTGGGGTTGCCGCGCTTCTGTAGCGCGTCTGGGATGTTCGCGGACGCACGCGTTCCGGATTTCGGCTCGTTACTGCGTCAGCGAATCGCATCACTGATGCGTCGGGTGCGCGACAGCCCCAACAGCCTCGTGGCTACTGTAGCCGGCAGGATGGATGGCCTGATAATGTGTCGCTGGGTGTCGGCACACAGACCGTCATCCAGATATGTATTATAGTTGTTTTAGTTTTAGTTTTTTGTTTTAGTTAGTAAGTGCCAAGTTTGTTTTTTGTGTTTTTTTTATTTTATTAAGTATGGATCTATGGTCTGAGAATAAAGATATTATTATTATTATTATGTCCAGCAGTGGACGTCTTTCGGCTGAAATGATGATGATGATGATGAACATTGGCTAGCAGGATACTATTGAGGATCATCAGTCCCGCTTAGGTTTTCCTTCTGAAAATCACTTTTTACCCGGCCTGGCCGGACGAATTCAGTGGCCTATTCCGATGCAACCGCTTGCTTTTGTTTCACCTTTATTTGACTTGCATACTGACAATGCTTTATCAGCTTCTTTCAACCAATTATCAACGCTGTTCTTTCAACAAAAGAATTCATAATAGCATGTTTTCTTACTACATCGAATTCATGTCACAGTTTCGAATGTTTGTATGATACAAAGCTTTTTGTATTAGCATTACAACTGTTGAGTTGCGTTACATTTAGCGTTCATTAACTTCCCATGTGGCTGAAACTATGATGTCATGTAGAACATTCGGAGTAGAGCTCGTAAAATAAGAGAAGTGCGTTTCATCATCATTAGGTTTAGCCCGAATCCTAATCTAGCTTATTAAGGGCCTAACATGCCTCAAATGGCTTAGCATGATTCTCCGTTACGCCTAAAATACTGCAGCATTAATTTTGAAATAAATATATGGTAAAGTTAAGGATTAATGCTAGGTACTATGTGTGATGAAAACACGATTCCATAAATTTTTCTCAATAGGAAAAAATCCAAAGTTTCCTCCAAATCGAACAATAAACCGCTGGATTCAAAAAGTACTTCAAATTAGATCATGGATCTTTGCATAGGTACTAACTGAACTCACTATAAAGCAGGTCTTATGTGTTTTATTTTTTGTAAATCGCAAAAAACCACCTATTTTCGCACTATTCGGCCGCAGTGACTGACGTAACAACCGCTTTGTAGTGCAAGCTGATTAGAACTTTATTTTAACAGTATTTCAAACGAAATTTGAACCACCGCAAAAAGAGTTGCTAATTTTAGGGTTAGAAGGACCTTAAGTCTTAAAGTGGTACAAACATTCAGCACTGCTACAACTATACGTGGGCTGATTTGAACAATAAGCCTTAGTAGATGTTACTTCTGTGCTTAAGCCATTTATTTTGCATAATAAGCCGAGGGCGTTGTCCTCAGCACCCCTCGGCTTTGCCAGGCCTCCTCCCTTTGGGAGCCTAGCTCAACGGCGGTCTGACTCTACCTTAATCATAGCATCATTTGTATAATTTCGATTCTAACCTACCTCTGCTTTTTATCCATATAGAATTAAGTAATTAATACTAATGCTTAAAGTATTAAGTAAACGGCGGATAGACAGGAAATAACGGATTATTCTGATTCTTTTATCGTTACGCGAGACATGCGAGTATAAACGAGTGACACAGGAAGTTGTCTGATCTGAGATCCGATAAGATGGTCTCACATAGAATCAGAGGTTTCTTGTGAGTTATTCAAATCATTTATAGAAAAAAACCTCAATCGTTAGAAAATAAAAGTTATTTTTAATTAACTTTCTAAAATGTGTCATTATTGGAAAGTGCCTCCCAAATTTTCGACTAAAATGTTGATCTTAAACGTTGAATCACCGCTACGATTATTGCTGCATAAATTGAATCATGCTTAGGTATGTAGCTCCTATTATTTCCGATCCACTCTAGCTACGCTAAGATCGATATTCTCGAGAACAATGAGAGTGAGTCAGATCTTTTAAAAACAAGTCACTGACCTGTTTTAATGAACTTGAAAATGTGAGGACTAACTTCTGACCTCATCATAACCTTATTATTATGCACCGAAATCTTGAGGTAGAGAAATACGGAGAAATTAGAATGTTATGCAAATGAAATTTAAATAAAAATGTTAATAATACTCAAATCCTAATCTTACTCAAAAACTTTAGAACTGATGTTGTTTTTTGTATAGATAAAAACTACATGTTGTTGAAAGTTGAATTAGCTGTTTGCGAAAAGTGTCTGTCAGTAATATACCAAGCACACGTCTATTTGCTTATAATTCGGATAAATCTTTTAAATTCAACCCAGACCTAGTTACATAACCGTGTATTTCAAAAACTAAAGTAGGTTAACATATAAACGTAGACATAATAATATTGATACAACGCTTCTACATCTAATTCGGTTTGTTAAAATAAAATAGCTACATTATGTAATGGAATCGAACAAAATTCAGTTTATTTACATTAACCAAATGTTTAAGTTATTTAAAAACAAAGTCACGATTTTGAAAAACTGCATCCAGTATTTAAAAGTTGCAATAAACCTGTAAATACTACAACATAGTACTCAGTAATTACTTATTTACTAAATAGGTAATTACTGAGTACTAAAAAATACTATAAGCAATTTGTTTCTTAGTTACTGTTCTTTAAACTAACGTATTATCGTGTCTATAATTGTATATCTAACCCAAATTATGTTGTGGCTGTCTGAGCGATTACAGCCAATCAGTTTCAGTCAATTAATCAGACTAACAGAAGCACTTCATTTTTAGAGCTCGATGAACTAGGAAAAGTGGGCCGTGGTATTAAAACAGAATTTCTAACTGTTGCCTGAACATAGCTACATACATTCATGAAGACTTGGAGAGGGAGAGGAAGACCAAGGACACGATGGATGGATTGTGTGAGGAATGATATGAGGGAAAAAGGTGTAAATGATTGTGTGACGGTTGATAGGGGAGAATGGAAGAAAAAAACGTGTTTCGACGACCACAAGTAACATGGGACAAGCACTGCAAGTACGTAGCAATCGATAACGATCGAATCGATACGATTCGATAAATCCGACTTTTCGATTGCTTAAAAACTCATTTTATCGAGAATAACTGTCAGATTTATCGAATCGTATCGAATCAAGTGCTACGTACTTGCACTGCTGGTCAGATAGATGATGATGATGTCATAGCTAGATACAAGTAAGTACAAGCTATCACTCCTTTACTTTCGTCATCATAATCTAAGCCAGCACCTAAATATCTAGCACATTTTCCAATACTTAGCATATTTCCTGGAATGTAATAAATGGATGGATGTCATTCTTCCAGCTATTCGCTGAAAATACGCTGGTTCCGTGGAATGTCACGGAACAATTTATTATTCGTAGATAAAACCCGATTTATGTCCAATCTTTCTTGTTTTTTTAGTCAAATTGAACAACAGATCATACCTACTTTTATTTATTGGGATTTGGATAAAAACATTCAGTACGAGAAATTAGATCGCTTTCAAACTTGTTTTCATTCCGAATTCAAAAACAAACAGCCTACTATTCCAAGCCCGTTTTTGCCAACACTAAAATGTCACCAAATGTATGCCTAAATAAAAACGCGGTGTTGGATTTTCTACTTTCGGCGTTTGAGTTGTTGAAATTTCAATTTCTCGCTTTAATGCAGCTGACTACTTCACACGTCACCACTTTCTTCTAAGAATTGCTAAATCTCTTGGCACCTGTACAAGATTTGCAGTAATAGTGCAAACACGTAAGAAACGCGTGGAATACGAAATCCAACTGCATTAAGAAGTAAGCTTTCTTAAGTAGCACTAAGCTAACCCTATTGAATACCGAATGATAACTTTATCTCTATATCTTCTTCTGTATCTAACTTGTGGTTTTGTTTAGCCCTCGACGAGTATACAACCTTTGCAACTTTAACAATGCTTTGCAACTGCTATACCAACCACTTGCTAAATTCTCATGTATTGAAACTACTGTACCTTTTTTGGGCTATAATACCCATTACACCAAATTTGAACGCCACACATCTGCCTTCGTGATTTCTAAGTTACTTAAAACAACAGACACGTAATCCCGTAGTATTTTTAGACATTACATAACACCTAATCTAAAACCTTAGCCACTTGCAATAGACGATCTGCATTCTCAATGCAAGTTCTCAATGACTTTGCAAGTGTAACCGACTCCGCAGTTGTAACGTGGCTTGGCTTTCAATGGACAATCATGTTCTTTGAGTCGTTTTCGCTTCATTATGCTATGGAAACTAACTGGGCGTTCACTTGTCTTGTCACTTTGACACCGTTAAGGCATTAGTGCCAGGAAGTGTTAAAAGTAACAAGTTATTGACGATAGCGGTATCTATCTATTAACATAGTATAAGAGGAAATTGAGTTAGGTGAAGAGTTGATACAGTATTGGGAACACACATTTAGAAAAAACATTGCAATATTCCTCTGCCCTACTTGTGGAGGGCGCAATATGTTTTTTTCTTGCATTGTCCCCTGACACGAATGACAGTGGAGAATGGATGGAGGGAATATTTAGAAATAATGAGACCAGAAATGAGTTTCAATGTCAACTTATATTAAACAACCCAGCAGGCTGGCTCTCCATCACTAATACAAGGGAGGTTTCTTCCATGTTTTATCAATTTAAACCGGTTTTCTCTGACTAAAATATCTGACATCTTCACTTCAGTCAAAGCACACTACTGTTCATATTTCATCCAATATTTACAATCTACCATACAAAATATTATTCTAAAATACCTTGCGAGGAGCCTTCACTCAAACGTATGTCCATGCGTATCAAACCTGTTATTCTTACTTCGTAACATTAATAGTCGTTAAAACTAAATATATCGTGTTTCAATAATATTAATGACTTACTTTGATAATATCCTCGGGCGCTTGTTTGTCAAGCCTTCATGAGAAAATTTATGTTTCGACCGTTTCACCTTTAATCCTACCGAATAAGGCCTCTGGCAGTTTTTTAGTTCTACGATATCCATTACATTGTTTTTGTGTCTTTAATCGGTTTATAATGAATCTTTAATGCTATAGAATTTCGTGTCTGACAAAAAATTACGAGGAACGCAAAACGAATCGTATTTCCTTTTTTATGTAATTTGGACCGAATTTTAGCAAAATATGGTTGTTATTTTGGCGTTTCTCTTTTGTCGCTTCCGCACATGAGGATCTTCATCTATAGTTACTTCCGGGCTTTATTTCTGTTTGCGGAGTGCCTTTTATAATATTCTACAGATTTAATTTAGACATACATATTATTATATTAGGCCCAGAAGGAGATGGCGGGATGAGCTAGACTCTTTCGCAAAGGCAATCCTTTGCGAAAGAGTCTAAATTGTAGTAATAGTAATTGTAATTGCCAATGCCTACAATCGCACAAGATCGTGAAATGTGAGGAGAAGAATGTGTTGAGGGAAGGGAGGCCTTTGCCCTGCAGTGGAACAATATAGGCTTATAATAATAATAAAACATATTATTATCTTGAAATTAGAACTTCCTACCCTACTTGGGTAGGAAGTTCTAATTTAAATTAGTCATCATCATATCACCCGAAACACGTTCATTGCTGGCCGACCTAGCGTCGGCGTCGCCACATCGATCGATCTTATGCTTTTAGCATCCAGTGAGTTCCTACGGCCTTCATCCTCGGTCCACCTTGTAGGAGTTGCTAGTGTTGCTACCCAAGTGATTATGACAAAATCCTAAGCTACTAACGTAATATCCATACCGAGCACGTATTCCAAACCAACCATAACATTTCTATCAATATCAGCAGTTGCAAAACCGTTCCGCTCCTAACTTGCGCCGATCCGGTAAACCGCGTGTCCAATGGTGCTGTCCGGCGATTTGTCGTGCATCGCTTAACAATAAGCACACGTAAGTCGTACTGTCGCAGTCGCTATGTTGGTGGTACTTAGCGAAGGAGACACTTCGATTTCACGATGTAAGCGGTCTCTAATGGGTCTTATCCTTTAGTGGTAGTATTTAGTGGGGCTGCGGTATTGGTAGTCGAGTGTGACTCAACTGTTTGTATGATTTTAGTTGGTGTAATATTGGTATTAGGTGTTTCATTGTTAAAGTTAACAGTATGGCCAGCTTTAGAATTACTGTTGTTTTCATCTTTAGTTTCATTTTCGAGTCACTCCCGGCTAATCAAACTTTTTTTTGTGTGCTTCGTAATTTGGATATATCGTATAAATGATTTTATGTTAATGTCCTAAAATAACTAAATAAATAAAGTTTCTGTCTTTACACATTCAATATTGAGTTGTTATAATAACGGTTGGTATTCATTAAATATTTACAAAAAGAAACTTCGGCACCTTCCGAGGTTACATTACCTCATTAAAACATTCTAACTTAAAAGATAAGACTTCAACTATGCTAATAAGAGGAAGTTAATCATTATATTTTAACAATCTTTCAACAAATACCCAATTTTGTAACACTGAGACTTATTCAATGACCCTATATTTATTGCAGCCTCTTCCTAAAAATGGCTCCTGTTCTACGCTACCACAAATTATACAACTTAATTTCTCTATCCAAATTATTTAATAGCTCCTCTGGGTAAAAGTTTAACAATAGGCACTAAACTAAATGATTTCAAGTTTGAGCGTGGTAGGTCAAAAGTTCAAGTAAAGCGTTCTTGAAAATGTGAATGAACTAAGAAGGCGTCGCGGACGCACCGTGCGAAAGAGATCATTCGCGCGATAACAACCAAGGCCAGATTATCTTTTTTATAAGCAACCACGCCTGGATTATGTGTTGTGATGTGTTTACGTGAGTATTTGTGTTTTTTACCCGGCCTTTTGTGTTTTTGCTCGAACTAATGATTTTTATAAATTATGGGTTAAATCTGCCCGTTCGCGCCCATTGAATGCATGTTTTTGCTATTATTTATTTACTAAAACTTTATGCACAAGTAAAAATTTAACGCCTTGGGCATTTTCTACCAGTCTACCTTAGTCTATGGTGTTGATTTGATTAAAATAATAAGGAGCTTATCTTAAATTTTAAGTCGACAGTTGGCACGTGTACTTGAAGAAAATTTCTTGTTGAGTCTAATCTCAAAACTAGACTAGTTTGAAAGCGCTCTTGTATTGCCAACCTCAGGTTTGGATCAACAAGCACCATTTTTTACTGCAATGGGTCTAGTAAAAAGTAACAATAAGTTAACCAGTGGCATAAAATCTTCTATAACGGAACCCAATGATAAGGAAAAGTTGCAGTTTTAACCTACAAACTCATTCTTGCCTGTTTCCAAAAACGAAACTTACCATACTGGCATTATATAATATCTTTGAGCAGTTAAGAACACTATAAAAAACTACTTTTGGTTTATACCCAAATACAGACGCTTTGTGAATAAGTTTGGCCTACTTATAATATTATCGGATTTAAATAAAGCCACTAGATCTAAACAGAAACTGTATGAGTAAGGAGTATCGACCTCCATCTTTAAAGGAGTGAGAGGAGCTGTAGAGCACATTCACTCCTTTCCGGGTCTGCCTTCCGACCAGTAAGTGCAACATCGCCTTATACTATTAAGGCTATGATTAGATACGATCATATCATCATAATATTTCCAGTTTAAACAATAATATTTGCCACAAGAGCTGGTAAACAAGATGAAATTAAGCTAGCTAGCGAAACTCCGCAGATACAAGTAGTATCTAAATCTATGTACAAATATCTAATATAACATTACATCACACTGTAAACCCGGAAGGGTTATGCAGAGATGTACCTAATAATACGCCCGTTGTGTATTTATTATGAAACAAAATGAGTGTAAATATCTTATCATTTTCGCCAATTTGGACTTTGTTTTTACTCATCCATCACAAGAAAATCTGAGATCGACTTGTAATCATAACCCACTAACATATTCAATGTCCTTTTATTGCCGATTCAATTATATTTTACTACCTTTCAATCCGAACAAACTAATTTTATTAAAAACTCGAGCGCAGGCCACAACTAATTCCTGTCAGTTAATACTCAGAATCTCAGAAGCTGTCAGTAACCCACGAAACAAAAAAAAAAACTGCTAAACATGGCGACTTTCCTATAACTTAACAGTTCATTTAAAAAGCGACGAGTGTACCCAAGAAAGCGGAAAGGTCTACTCGTACTATTTGCGAGTGGGTGTCGAACGTGAGGTTATTGCGATCTCGTACGTGACCGCATGCGTTCACGCACGAATTGTTGCTGCTTACTTACTTGCTTGCCTGCTAGTACTGCTCTCCCGGGAGAATGCTATTTAGGTAAACAGGTCATTGTTTTGTTTACAATGTATCTTTGTTTTAATAATCAAATGTTTGCACGTACAGTACGCGCAAACATTTGTCCTAGAGCACAATGACTTGAGTTTTGTAAAAAGTACAGCTTAATAGAGTGTTGTCTCTGATAAGTCCTTTAGCGATACAAACTTCTGCTATCCGTAGATGCAGACGTACATAGAAGTTCACATGAAATACAATCTCTGATGACACTTAATATAAAAGCATTTAACTTACACTTGAAAATGTTACTTTCTGTCCTTTATAGCCTTTCTATACACGTTCAGCGTCTAAACGGTTACAAAACGTACACGTTTTGTACATACGCGGTTTCTCTCGACATTAGGGTAATGAACCGCCTCGGAAACGTGTGTAAGGAAACCTGTAGGTATGTGTGGAAAGGCACTTACTTGAAATAGCTACGTAAAGAGAATATGTATTTGATTCTTAGAATGTTGACTTACCAACACTGTTTTGTATTGCAAGCGTTAGTTACGAAATTGTTAAGTTTTGTATACTTACCACACACGAATTTGAAGGTGTTCCGAAACATGATAACCTTTTTTTAAAACTTGTCTGAATATATTTTACAATATCTTTTAAAATTGTAGTGTAGGTTAGATGTAGCGCTAATAGATAAGACAGTGTTGTACCCTGAATATTGAAAACAAACATATAATAACAATAATCCATTTATTTCATTTAACAAAGACCCATTGATAAATACCTTAACCTAAAATACATATAATAATAACAATTTTTGTTAGTCTAAGGTCTAAGCAACTTACTTCACTTCACTTGCACGATGTTTTGTGCATACTTGTGGAATTTGTCCGCGAAAGCGACGGAACACTACATCCTGCGGCCAAAAACTTTAGATAGAGCATACACGTTGGGATGCGTACCACAAACGCCTTGAAATTGACGTTGCGGCGCGATTCCAGTAGCTGTACTCTTGGCGTGTACTTCAATCTTTGGCGCACGTACTCCTCCTCGTATGTAATGCCTGAAGTGTTCTACAGTGAATATGAATATTATAGTCTTTTAAATGTGACTCAAAAGATGTGCGGTAATCGGTTATCGTGATAGGGGCATGTGATGCAGAGGAATGAGGAATGGACTGTGTGAAGGATGATATATGGCTTGAAAGGAGGTGACAGATGAGAAGACGGGTAATAGAGTAGTATGGAATAAGAAGACTTGCTGTGATGACCCCAAATAAATTGGAAAAGGTCAAGAGAATGATGAGCTTTGTATACTACTACTACTACTACTACTACTACAACAGCCCATAACATCCACTGCTGGACATAAGCCTCTCCCATTATGGGAGGATTTGCCGTAATCTCCAAGCTTGGCAGGCGGATTGGAGATCGCAGTGATGAAAGACTAACAGAAAACGCTGCTGCCCATTCTCTGGTCTACGGAGGCGCAAGGTGTTCTGCCTCAGACAAGTCGCCTTATACGACACCCGTGAGTGTAATGGGTTGGTTCTATTCTACTCTGCCGGATACCACACGGCTTTGTATAAAATTGTGCTTTACCAAAAGCATTCGATCAATCTCTCTAGTTGTCATTGTCGTACTATGACATCATAGTGTAGGTACTACAATTCATTCCTATTCTATGTATTCTATGTTTCTTTTAAATTTTTCTTTTTAGTTTTCTATAGTCAGTAAGTTCGATGACCAGATCAAACGTGACTTCGTTTCGATCACCGTCCCGTAGGCACCAATTACCTAGGCTACAATCATGAGTTATCTTAACCCGTATGCTCCCGGCCGTGCCTCCAGAGGCACGGTGCATTGTTATTTTAATTGTGTCTGTAATTGCGGGTATTGAAGTGTTAATAACACGGTACCGTCCAATCACGAGAGTTCTGGAGCAAAACTTTATTTGAAAATCGCGGCACGCAATGGTATCATTTACTGTACCTGAGTCTTGGAATAACTTAGAGATGGGAAACTTGAAGAATTGCCGTCACATATGTTCCCGGCAAGGTTGTTTAGTTTATGTTAGGAACACATTGGACAAGTGAACCGTAGGTGAGGATGACATTAAAATATGTTAGACACAAAAAAACTTTAATATAGGTATTAATAACTGCCTTGTTGGTTTTGGGTCGCAAGCGTGCCTGCTGAGCATTAGGTCCTGGGTTTAATTCCCGGGTCGGGCAAAGTGTTAGTGGGTCTTCCATCACGAATTTCATACAGCCACGGAGTCAGGATTTGTGCCGGTTGATGGCAATATGCTCGCTCCTTATTACATGGGACTTAAACATAACTGGTGAATCGTGGGTGTATTACATTACATAACTGGTGAATCGTGGGTGTATATTATTGTGTTAGGTACCTACACACCTCTGCCTAACCCTTTAGAGATTGAAAGGTGTGATGTTATGTATTATGTTTAATTATTCTATAGTATGTTTCTTTGCTAGTTTGTGCAGCATCCACACTGGCTAGATCCTCTGAAAGATAAATTGAAAAGATTTGAGCATAAATCGTTGGTCGTGCTGTACGTGATTTTTTGCTGATATTTAATTGAGTTTAGTTCGATTTGGTAACATGGCACCTACCAAACGAGTACTTTGCGTAGTCATATTGTGAGCTTTTGCGAATCGATGTCGTTTTTCTAATATTACCACGCTCTTATGTGTTGTGCTTGGGAAATAGAATACAGTGTTCGTGATCTTTAAGAGTATCTAACATTCCAACAATTAATTACTGATGATTATTCAAAGTTTCATTGTTTTAAAAGGTAATGAATATGGGTAACTTAATGTATGTCATATGTGATCTATGTTTGATCTTTAGACAACTTTGGTTCAGGCATCAACTAATATCAGTAATGCATTACTTTAAAAAAGAACATTGTTAGGTTTCATCATTATCATTTCAGACGTTAGACGTCCACTGCTGGACATAGGCCGCCCCCAAATGTCGCCACATTGACCGGTCCCGTGCGACTCGCATCCAGCGGATTCCCGCAACCTTCACCAGGTCGTCGGTCCACCTAGTGGTAGGCCTTCCAACGTAACGTCTTTCGGTTCGCGGTCGCCACTCCAGAATTTTTCGGCCCCATCGGCCATCCGTTCTGTGAGCAATGGGCTACGTCGGTGACGTTGGTTCTCTTGCGGATGTCTTCATTTCTGATTCGATCGCGCAAGGAAACTCCGAGCATAGCCCTCTCCATTGCCCTTTGGGTGATTTTAAGCCTTCTGATGAGGCTTGGCTTTAGTTTAACAAAAACATATCAACACAAATTAATTTCGGGTTTATCAGCATTACTATGTGATTTTCGTATGTAAGTAGTACCTACCAATGTTTGGACAATTTTCATAAATGATTCAGGAGTACTTCAGATGTAGCCTGGGGTCACAGGGCACTTATTACGGTTCCAAATGACAAAAAAAAAATGTAACTGTGACCAATGTAACTTCACATATTATTATGTCTACGTTACCTCTATTATTATCTTATAATCGATCAGTATCATTCACTATTATACAAATGTGTTACGTCATGCCGTGCATAACGATCTATTGATGGTAATCAGTCGGTTAAATGAAAAAGCCGACGTTACTAGCAGTTAGAGCGTCGATCCTTATCCTTCATTAACGTCTTCCGTTAGCGTTTATTTTAACGTATATAACCTTATATACTTGTATTACAACTATAATGTTGAAATATTGGGCTTATTCCAAAAATCTCCCTAAGAGAATCCCCCTCAGGGGGGAAAACTGGACTTCGATGTAAAAATAATCCAGAAAGTCCCCATTATTTAAGAGCAAGGTATTATAGTATAGGAATGACCAACTCAGCTTCCCTACATTTTGATTCTGTTAGTTTTTTGTCTTTTGTTTCCAACCATTTTTTTTTATTAATCTGGGCACTGGAAGTTCTAATTTTAAATATACATAATTATACAGTAGATATAACCAATAATACCATTATGTCAATCTATGCGTCCACTATTAAAAAAATACTGTTAAGAAATTTTCGTAATCATCCTTATCATCATCAATGGCCCGGCAGATAGTTTATACCTAAAAATATAATATAGCCATTCCTATCTACAATTCCATTCAATGACATAATTCATGCAAATCACAAACAGTTATTCGCTCTATTATGGATGGAAGAAAATGGCGTGCGCATTGCTAATATAATACATTCATGGCCAGTTCCTGTGATTAAAATGGACCTTTGCAGGCAGGTAACTAGTATCTCAAAGGATAACTAAGAGGGAGCGGGAAGTACACTTTAGTCCCCTTCAAATAAATCCATCCCAGAGGCCCTAGGCCCCTAGAACAAGTTTAACATCGGTTAATTAAAAATACTCGTTTCACAAATAATATTGTCATCATTTTATGGATTTATTCATATCCATGGATGATACTGATTGTGTTTGTTGCAAACAATTTAACTATTTATTTTGTCTTTTAGCCTTACCGCTTCGCTAATCCAGTATTCTCTTCTTCCCTGGCAAAGATGGAAGCAGTAGCAATGAAACATTTAATAAATACAAAAATAACACTATTCACTTTTCAAATACCCGAACCGTTAAATAAATTCAGTGTTAAGCCTCGCGTTCACTAACGCCTAACAAAAAAGGCCGTCTAATCTATTAACTTTTCAATGTAAACCTTTGCCACCTGTTAAAAACATTTAGAATTGCAATGTTGCGGAAATTTGCAAGGAAATGTATGAGAATAGTGTTATTATTTATCGAATCGAACACGAACGTGTTGTTTAGCGTGTCACGTCACGTCAATTTCCTTACGAATTCGATACCGTTCACGTTTTTACTGTCAAGGCAATTCTAACCTTGCAACTATATTAATTGTTGTTGTTTAATTAAAGTTTTAGTATAGTAAACATTGAATGGGCATTGTTCAATGTTAGCTTGCAATTCAATTTTTGTAATGATTTTTGGCATGCGTCTCGTGTGTGCTTTAAATTCAGTGTCAAACTTTTTGCATAGACAAAAGGCAATCAAAAAGTAACAGTCGCTTTTAAAGGTGTTCATATTCTGAAACCACTTTTAACAGGATGGACGGTTCTGGAACTTTGTCACTTCCGTACATGACTTTTCAATCATCATTATCGTTGCCCTATAGGTTGATGAAAATTATAACTTCAGATAAACATAGGTATAATTTTCCGACTTCCAATTGCAAGCTGGCTTTTTCATCATAGTTATTATACCACTGATAGAACATTGCCTTAAACCGAGGCATGAACAGGTCTTTTTCCGCCACATGTTTTACATAAGTTACAACTTACAACTTCAGTTAAACCATATTGTTTTCCGACTTCTAGTCAGACAGTCACTGGCACAGCTAGTAAGTTACTAGTTACTCATGCCAAGTACAATACGAATAATAATTACAAATCCTGTAGCTCTATCTATAATACAATCATCGATAGAAAAGCTTATTCCAGATGTGGTGTTTGAATGGTTTCCGTTGACCATATTATGAGCTGTTACTTACTGAATAAGGATCGCATTGCGCATGCCAACCAAACAAAGACGTTGTTGGCTATGTTTCCGAAACCATTCGGAAAGACCTACGATTGTTCGTTTGTAGTAATGAAATTGAAACCTTCTCCAAAAGAATTACGAATAATAATTGAAAATATAAAGGTGGCGCAAAAGCATCCAATCATTTTGGTTGGGTTCCAAACTTCCAAGTCGAAATCAAACCATTTATTTTAATTAAGCTAATAAAGCCACCTTTGAAGGTAAAACTTTTAAACAAAGGTAATATAATTGATTCTGAAGCCCATTCGCAACAGTATTTTCGTCTGGAGAAGAATGGGCAGTAAAAAGTATTGGTTATCCGACTAATCTTATAGCATTTGAATATCACTGCGGGAGACTGTAGAATCTTTCATTGAAAACTGAAAAAACACATCAGTAAAAAAATGCAAAAAAAAAACGAAAAATTACAGTTAAATTCAATTACTGGCCAGTACGTTTGCACAATAAAATTGTCTATTACTTTTTACTGAGATAGCACCGCTGAGGATGACATAATAATAATTTGGTAGCGAAGTGATAGTAAGTTTCAAACACTATGTAGTTACGTAAGATGGATCGTAGCTGGTAGAGGTTGGGGCGTCTAGATGGAGGAGTTAGACGGCTAGATTCCTCAGTGATTAATCACTTTTTAGGTACAACCCATCTTTGTAACTTAAGTTGTGTTTAGTCTTGCTGAGATGACTCAGGGGGTCTCAATATGAATTGAGACCCTGTATTTTCTTAAATGCAAAGTTCAACTGTATTGCCTTATTTATAAAAGTTTACTGATTTAAACTGAAACAGGTTTGGTTTGCATTTTATAGTCCCAGATTATGGAATAACTTCGCCGTTTGTAAAGGCCTAATACTCAAAAATTATTACCCTTTACGTTATATTTACGATCACGTCCACACAGCCACAGCTTTTTATAAAGCGCAAAGAGACCTTGATATAATAAACAAAATCTAGTGGCTACTTATAATACGTGACCACGATGAATAGACTATGTGCTACCACAGAATAGTATAAGAATGGAGCAATGAAGCGAACGCAAAACACTTAGCACACCGTATTCGTAGCGTTATTCCAATGCTGTCATTAAATTTAGATCTTTCAGTTAAAACAAACAACACTAGGGAGCATTTAGAAGAGGTATGCATCGAGTTGGAACGAACCATGCCAAAACTGGAAATGGGTAATTTACGTAAGAACAGTCAAAATATGACTTAATTATATTCTCTGGAAAACCTAAAACAGTTTCGTTAAATTTTCTTGCATACTCTCCATTTATTAACTACTCTGAGTTCAGAGTCATTCGGCGAAGCGAAGCATTGAATAAATAACTATGTACTTATGAAGTTATTTATAATCGTTAAGTCAGAGGCTTCCTCTTTCCCTTTCCGAGGTTGCAGTGGATATTGCTTACTTAATCGGTTATGAACGTAATCATAATTTATGTCTGATTTATAGCTTGCCAGCGGGTTCTAACTTACCCGGACTACTAATGCGGGTATCGAATAATTCACTGATAATAAATTCCCTTTGAATATATCTTATGAAGACTGTATCTGAGAAAGTTTTATAAGTTCACTTCGAGTCACAGCAGTCAGTAGATTTTCAGCAGACTTCTAATAATAAAATAGGTGTGTAGTAGGTAAAATTCAACCAGTTTTATTAACTCTCAAATGCAATGCATTAAGAATTCACATTCCTAGACATAATAATAATAATAATAGTCTTTTATCAGGTGGCAATAAGGTGCGTGCCTTCAACGGTTGGGTCATGCCGGTTTTGATGTACTCTTTCGGCATACTCAAATGGACTCAAACAGAACTAGACGCCTTGGATACGAAGGTCCGTAAATTGTTGACGGCGTATCGGATGCATCACCCACGTTCTTCGGTTATGAGACTGTATATCCCGCGGAAGTGTGGGGGTCGAGGCTTTTTAAATGCTAAGACTCTCCACAATCGCGAGATATGCAGCCTCAGGGAATATTTCCTAGGAACCGATGTGGGAATGCATCGAGATGTCGTCACGATGGACAAAGGCCTCACCCCGCTCTCCTTGGCTAAAGAGAACTGGCGCAAACCTCCAGTGCTTGACACTAACGATCGCAGGGAGGTATGGCAGAGTAAGGAGCTTCACGGACGCTTTTTCCGGGCCCTCCATGGGCCCGATGTAGACCTATCAGCGTCCGTAGCCTGGCTACGTTCCGGGGACCTATTCGGAGAAACTGAAGGTTTTGTCTGTGCAATAATGGATGAAGTTATGATGACGAATAACTACCGGAGATTTATTGTGAAGGATGGCACGGTTGACATATGTCGGGCATGCCACCGTCCAGGCGAATCAATCCGTCACATTATTTCCGGGTGTTCTCGTCTAGCTAACGGAGAGTACCTGCATAGACACAACCTTGTAGCCAGGATTATCCATCAGCAACTTGCTCTAAAATACAACCTTGTGGAATCGGAAGTGCCTTACTATAGGTATGTGCCCGACCCAGTTCTCGATAATGGCTGTATCACGTTGTACTGGGATCAATCCATCATCACTGACAGGACTATTGTAGCCAATAAGCCTGATATAGTGGTGGTGGATCGATCAGAGCGGCGCGCAATGATTGTTGACATAACGGTCCCACATGATGAGAACCTCGTTAAAGCCGAGAAAGATAAACAAATCAAGTATCTTGACTTGGCTCGCGAGGTTGTTGACATGTGGGAAGTGGACTCAGCAATCATTGTGCCGATAGTCGTATCAGCCCATGGCTTAATTGCCAAGAGCCTCGATCAATACCTGAGGAGGCTCTCGTTAGGCAGCTGGATCAAGGGCTTGATTCAGAAAGCGGTACTCCTGGACACGGCTCGTATTGTTAGGAGGTTCCTCTCTCTGGAGCCCTGACCGCCGGTAGCTTGGACCCTGTTCCCGATACCGGTGGGCTACAATTTTTTATATTTTTAAATGTTTTTTATATATTTTTTTAATTCATATTAAAAAATGTAACAAATTTGATTGTAAGTGAATAAAGGAATAATAATAATAATAATAATAATAATTTATTATCAGAAAATCAAATTAAAAAATTTCACAAGAACATTATAAAAAAAAAAAAAATGAGCATTTCCGACAAAAGTGACATGGTATGTCAACCTGCATAATATATAAACACATCAGTGTAAGTACCTATTTTTTTTTTTAGAGTTTTTTAGTATTATGACAATATTTTAATTCAAGATAAACAAGTGTTTGGTTCATATGGCCGCACCCTGTTCTTAAATTATGTTTTGATGTGAAAATATTAAATAAAAAATCTTATATGATTCAGTTATCGCTACTCACTGGTCAGCTTATTCACATTTATTTCTGTAGGACACTGTAAATCACCTAATAAAAAATGTACCTATACGGTTCCCCAATCATATTTCAGGTAGGTATAATACCTGTGACAGGTAGAGACAGGTCATTCAAGTTTGTGAAACCGCAGCAATCAATAATATTGCATTCTATATTTAACTGAAAGTTGTCCAGATTGACATGACGAAAGCTGATCTATATACTAAGTACCAGCATTAAGTATAATGCCCATAAGTGCAGCATTTACTTGCCCATAATTGTATACCTGTTTAGGATTAAGTAACTTCTGGTATATAATAACAGTTATGTGCAATTGGCTTTCCTTTAACAGATAATAATAATTCAACTCGAGATATATAATAAAGGTAGGTTGCAATTAGGGTTGCCACCCGTACTCCATAATAGAGTATTGTCCTCTGTTTCATATAGGTAGGCGTACTTTATAATCTACGACACCAATAATGTACGCTAAAATACTTTATTTACGTAAAACTGATTGTTACTGGCTCGTTACTGGTATGAGTACTTATGAGACTAAATAAACTGGTTTTTAATTTTTTGATTGCAAAGAGGCTGTAAATATCTTCAAGAAAGACAAATATTTGTTAAATGCCGCAAAGAGCAACAAAAAATACGTTTTTAAAGACATATAATGAAAAATAATAGGAAATACTCTTTTTTTATGCTGTGTACTTTATTTTTGTTCTACCAAAATGAAAAAATACTTTATTCGTCCTAAAAATAGGTGGCAACCCTAGTTGGAATAGTTTAGAATAGTGATTGATTTTTTTTAAAATATGATGCCGTTTGTCGATGGCATCATATTTTAATATTTAATTATATCATCGAATATTTTACTTGTAAGTACGCATGACGACCAATTAAGCTGTACAAAACCAGTAGATATACTGGAAATATCAGCATATCTCATTGAACGGGAAGCTCAAACAAAGCAAGGTCAAGTTATACGGGATACGAGTATGTATGTACCTATAGCTTGATCTGTCTCCGTGTGTACACCATCAATAGATCTATGAACATAACTCACATAGATAATCTATACTAATATTATAATAATAATAAGTCTTTATTAAAACAATACAAATTTGACACATATTAAAGTACACAACAGTCACTAGGGTACAGAAAAATTTACAAACAGAAGTTGTGTGCAAGAGATGAATAACAGTACAGTCAATACAAAATTTGAGCCCTGACTCCTAAACTAGGAAGATCCTGTATCTTAGGAGACAGTGTCGCTATAAGCTCCGGAAGTAATGAACCAATTTTAAAAATTGTTTTACTGGTAGAAAGCTACATTATTCGTGAGTGCTATAGGCTATATTTTATTCCCTTACTCCCACGGGAACGGGAACTACGCGGGTGAAACCGCGGGACGTCAGCTAGTCGTTAAATATTTTTGTACAGCCAGATTAAGTCATCTATCTAAAATCAATTGATGCAGCAAAATGTTTTTGTTCACTGTCAATCACCATGATCGATTGTCCGCAGCTCTATCAAAGACCCGTTCAGAAATATCAATAAACAAAATCGAATAGATTTGCAGACACCGTAATCAGTTAACGAGATACCTAACCCAAGTCTGCGTGATCTCATCAGGTCAACCATGGCCTTTACTGAGTAGTTACGTTCGAAGGTCGTGCGCATGTTTTGTTGACAGTCTTATACCTAACTAGCTGATGCCCGCGGCTTCGCCCGCGTGGATGTCAGTTATCGCGACCTAAAGTAATCATCAAATTTCAACCCGTTCCCGCAACCCTACAACAAATATCATTATATTTTAGCCAATGTATACAAAAACTTGACAAATTATATACTAAAACCTTCCTCGAGAACCACTCTATCCATTGGTGAAAACAGCATAAAATCGATGCAGTAGTTTTTGAGTTTATCGCGAACAGACAGACAGACAGACGCGGCGGAGGACTTTGTTTTATAATATGTAGTGATACTGTTAACGACAAGTAACTGGTTCTCATCGAGTCCATTTTCTCGTAATTGATCAGTACCTTCCTTATTTGAATAGGTTTTTAGTCTTTAAATGCTCTTTTGTATTGTTAGCCGTGAACTCTTGCTTTTTGTGCATCTTCTTTCTTTGACATTTGTTGTTTATACAGGGTGTAAAAGACCTCATCACGAAGCCGTCAACCAAGCATTCTGTACATCAAACTAAGTAACTTTACGCAAAAGTTATTGCTGGGAAACGACTTTTTTTTTTGGGGTGAAAAATCATGTTTTGTGGTAGAGCTCAATGTAACGCACTCAAAACATTGTGCTGATAGATGGGTTGAATAGTACGGGGGTCGTGGAGGTGTTTAAAGTGAAGATCTTGCATTAAAAACTAATTTTTTTTTTTAAACTTGTCAAAAAGTTGGAACTTTGACCCCCAATATTTCCGTAACTAGAAGGTTCCCAGGTATGGTGTAGAACAAAAAAATTATCGCAATGGCGGGGAGAACAAGTGTCTTTCGGTTTCGTTAAGAGGTGTTATACAGCCTTTATATATTACATAATATAAACAACGCGACGTCACGCCTGTATTTCGAATGGTGAGCCAGCGGTGTACCATATTGTTAGGTGTATTATACAAGATGTAAACTGACCCTTGACAAAGCCGGCAACCAAGTATTCTGTACATTAAAATATGTAACTCTACGTAAAAATGATTGCTGGGAAACGTCATTTCTTTTGGGGTGAAAAATCACGTTTTACGGTAGGACTTATATCAATGTAATGCACTGAAAACATTGTGCTGTATGTACATAAAAAAATCAAATTCTTCTATAGACTATAACTGATTTCCAAATGTACCTAGATTCAATTTAGAAACAGTAACTCTTGCAGCAAAATTTTCATTTGTTCACACAACATCTCCAAAACTAACAGTCAAACAGTCGTTTGCACGCACAACCGCAACTATCTAATAGTTTCGCGTGTTTAGTTCTTGAGTTGCGAAACCGAACAAAACCAAAGCTGTATTATTTGCTTCAATTATCTCGCTACCAACATTTGGTAATATCTGTGTAGATAGGCCTATATGGGAAACAATGCCAAGCCTTCTGGCACTTCACGCACGAAATAATGATCGTACTTTGCAGGTTTTTGCTTCAGCTGGGTGGCTTTTAGCAAGTTACTTCTAACATTCTATACAACTAGTATTCAGTTGTAATGTTTACTTTGAAGAAAATAACAGCATGTAAATACGCATAATAAGAAGAATTTGTAAAGAAGATTGAAACGAGTCACTTGATCACCGTGGGACTGGTTGCATCTGCAATTTTCTTTGCTGCCAAGTGCTAATATTCGCGTCTATCTAATTAATAATCATAAGTCAGGGCACATTTAGTGCACTGCTGGGATGATTGTAGAGAATGCAATGCGTCCCCGCACCCCAGCCTGTAGTTATGAGGAGGAACACCGCATGGTTTTAGTCAGTAGGAAACCGCATGGTTTTTGACAAACCCCACCGCTGGCCCCACGGCGGACACCATCCATTGTGGATTTCCTCACGTAAAAAAGGAGCACATTTTTTTATATCTCATCTATGATGTTATTTTTTTACTTTGCGAACAGGATAATAGTCAAATACAATTACTTTTTTCACTTTTCAGAACAATACCACTGACCTTAACATTTACACCGCCATTAATCTTTCTCTCCCCAGCTCTCGTATTTATATTACCTCCGATATTCACTTCCAAAGGAAACAATAACTTGTAGACTCATAAACCAAACATTCAACGCCATTAATTCAGCTGAATTTTCTAAACCACCGTTTCCTAATTAATCATTCGAGCTATTTCCCTCGTCATTAAGGTCTAATTTCGTGCGTAGCTGTGGAATGGATTATTTCTATTAGTATTTTAATGAAGTGCTTAACGGATGCGATTTGAATCTAATTGCCCATGCGATGAGCCATTTACGTAACACAGAATACAGACCATATGAAATATGCCGTAACAGTGTGTCGTAATGGACCGAAAATCAACATGTTTTGGTGATAAATTACTAGTTTGAGTACTGAGCGAATTAACATGTTACAAATTTGGGGTTGTTCCTATTTTTGCAGAGCGATGGGTACCGTATACTTTTAAAATTGCATGATTGACCTGCTTTTTTCTGTTTCAATGTATCTTCAATGCAGGTGGTCGATTCATCACACTTTTAGTCAGCTGGCTTAAACATTAGAAGTTTTATACTGTGAGAAATACTTCTTGAAGACTCCACAGTAACGCGGTTTTATGAAAGTAAACATATTGTGTCACTTTATTCCTTAACTGAATATAATCGCAGATTTTCACCCAGCTTCCTTGTTTGAACAAAACTCTCGTAACGGCTACCTACTGGTTTTAATTTTTTTTTTTTATAAATATTCGTTTCTCTGCCTCCACACTAATCAGTTATCAGATAGGTTATTTTTTGCAGTATTTATTTATTTATTTACTGAAGGATTTTAAGCAATGCATCCAAAATTGTCATAAGACCCTAATAACTGCACAATATCTACACTTTACGATTACTACTATACGATTTGTGTAGATATTTTAAATACAGGTATAGGCGTTCAATAAAAGGCGTGTCCATCAAATCACAGTTTCCCCTTGCACTTATGAATTGATAAGTAACGACCTTCTTGATACGATGGCATGAAGTCGGCCTCGCAGCACATTGAATAGTAATGTGATTCTACGAGTTTCCATTGCTATATACGACACGTCAATATCAACTGCTTTCTAGATTTTGCAATGGTAATTTTATCGCGTGAATTTGCATATCTTCACTGCAATGAGTGTTTATTTAGATTTTCAGATGCTGTGTTGATGTTGGTTAAGTGCATCTTAACATTTAATGTTCGTTCGTGTTTATTTGTTTTGCCTTTACTTTGAAGAATTACGCAATGTTATTATTTGCATGTGTAACACCATTTTTATCAAACATTTTTGCTTCTCTTGCAGTTTTATTCGCAAAGTGGCATCGTTTTCCAGTTTCCTCGACTCCGGAAGTGTGTTTTACATAAAAGTTTGTTGTTACTGAAGAAATATGCGGTTTCGAGTGCAATGGAGTTGCGTAAATGATTTGTTTGTAAACACAGCGCGTCTGTCAACGACAATTGACCCACTTCAATCGAGCCTGCTGCTTTGCTGACGCCAATAATATCGAACAAACGGCTTTGAACCTTATGCCAATGGAATAAGAAAGCATCGTCGAATAGATATTTTGAACGTTGACAAAAAGATTGTCGTAAAGAAAATTTGGTAGGTGAAAGTAACTCAAATTGGAATAGAGAATTAGAACAAGCGCTCTTTTATACTGACAGGTGTGATGATAGATTATCCAATCATAATGGTAAGAAAGAATTTTCAATTCAGACCATAAAATTCCTATTAGGCGGTGCTGTTCTCAATGAATCTAAATTTGTTGACGAATTTAGTGAAGTCTCAACAGAATTAGCACTATTTCGGACAAAGCCTTTAAAACTGCGTGAACTAAAATGGCAAATTTTGCAATAACCTAAAGAAATGATGTGTTACTAAAGCTTTGTGTATAAAGATTACTATAACCCACTTTCTAAAGCCGACATTAGCGAGTTCCAAAAAAACAAGGTTTACTTACAGTGTAGCGTATGTTTCTTTTTTGCGGAAACCAATATTTTTATCTACCATCCAGACGAAACTTCATAAAAAGTTGAGTAACAATGAAATGAATGATTCTTGAAAGCAATCTCTCTAATTTATAATATTTATCTTTTTTGTGAGAGTAATACCAGGAAAATTTCAAGTAATTTCCTTTTTTAGTATTCCTAACTGCATTAGGTACTTTTTGAATTGTTATATAGATACCCCACTACTTAATCAATTGAAGTTTTAGCTGTCAATAAAAAAAATAGCACCAATTATTACATCAACATAATTACCTGTATATATGTTCCACTCGTAACATTAGCTGTCATTCGTCAGTTGTTCGTACTTGCTACCTACGGCTCGTAGCAATTAACCGAAGGTTCAGCGACGTGTCGTAACACTGCTTGCTTGGTTACTGGTTGCTGTGATCATGATTTACGAGTGTGTGTCTGTGAATGTTCCGTACGTTTGTTTTATGACCGTTGCCGAACGACTGGTTTTGGTTTGGTTGCCAAGTTACTTTTACGTTTTGGTCGGATTTGTTGGTTTGTTTGAACTGATTTTGATTGTTTTCATGGTGGTCTTGTTTTTATGAAGATGGTTTTTTTTCAGATGGAAAGTAGTTAAAGAAAATAAAGATTTGGAAAAAAGGGTAAAGGTAAGAGAATATAAATTTATACCAATCTACTTGAATACAACTCGAAATTACAAAAAAAAGTGCCCGGTTGATGGCAATAGGCTCGCCCCCATTAAATGGGACTTTAACTAGTGCAATGTGGGCATACTATTAGGTACCCTTCTGTCTTACCCCTCAGAGATTACAGACGTGATGTTATGTTACCTATTACAAATAAAAATATATATCTTTGGGTCATGGTGGATCTACATCTGCTTTGTATTCATTAATGAAAATGCCTGCCTAAAGTAATGAATCAAGAAGACGATAACAGTTTTAAATGGACCATTGTGTAAACCAACAGCACCACTAACATCCACCAACAATTTACAAAACCATAAGTCTTCATAAGCCGTAACGCATAATAAGTTGGCAACAGAAATTTTCTTAATAATAAGTGGTATGCCGTATAACAGGAAGCAACGGTTGGCAATAAGGCACGGTACTAAACAATGAGAAGGTTCAGAAACACAACTTGGAACAATGACTGTGTCCATGAGAGACAATAAAGGGTATTGATGTATATCCTTCGAGAAATGTACAGAGGGCTCGAAAAATGAGTAGGTCACAGTAAAGGTTTGGTGAAACCGTTATGCAAAAAATTGCGGCCTAGGACACTGGACAATGACAGATACATCAGCAGAGTCAGCAGCACATTATATAGCAGAGTCCGTTGTCCGGGCCGCGACCGTAGTTTGACCGAACCTTTAGTTTGATGGTGGATTGAGTGGATTCATACATTAATAAATCACCAGTCTCATTTATTCATTTACCGTTAAATCTTTATATTCGCTGCAGTAATGCTGCAGCTAAGCAACTTATCAAAAATAAAGATTTGTCTCATTACTTTAAGTGACATCTTCATCTGCCTAGCCTTTTCCTTATAATGTTGGGGTCAGCTTCCAGTCTAACCGGATGCAGCTGTGGTTTACATGAAGCGACAGTCTTATCAGACCTCTGCAAACCACTTACTACTAGGTAATACTTGGTTGGTTGTCAGACTTTCGGGCCAATCACTGCCTATAACGACTGTCAAAAAGGAGAAAGACCAAAAGTGATACCAAAAAGTCTCATGAAGCAAGATTAAAATCTTATAGTAATAATTTAAAAAAAAAATTAACCAATGTATCAAATTGTTCATTTTTTACTTGCCTGGTTTCGAGGTTCTTTCGATTTTATAAAATTACTCCGAAACTCCGGTTTTGTTTACAAAAAGAACTTTTGTAGAAGTTAATATGATAAGTGTAGATTATAAAAAGAAAGTTTGATTTTGACGCAGCTTGGTACGGAATTCCATATATCCATGAGCATTCTCCTTTGCTTTCCGAGGCTCTCGGAGGAAACTCTGTATGTAATGGGTGATCACTAACCCGCGGGCCAACCTTAGCAGGCGCGGCTTAAGTAACGTACTCGTTAAGTAACACACAACTACATATTTTAACTCTTCTTCTCCATGATATGTGAATAGCTGGATGCAAGAAGCAGTGCAGCAGTGGCAGTGCACCCAGACTACATTTTTGGAATTTCCATTAAATCTGTTCAAAATAATGTCTACGTAGAGTCTGATCTATGCTGATATTCCAGTTAGCAATGAACCTTCTTTTTGTCTTTACTCCACGATGTCAGTAACAATTTCCTAGCAAATTGAATAGTGACGTGGAGCAAGCGTCGCGTGACGACTCCGTAACGATGTTGACAACAAAATACTGTTCAGCAACACTCATTGGGTAAAGAAATTTATGGAGAGATTGTTTCCCTGTTTGTAATACTGTTTTATTTGTGTTGACAAGGAGATTATTGTATGTAGGCTCAGAACTTCTTTACAAAATTATACTTAATTCATTTTGTGCATTTTTAAAACACAGATTTTGAGCCCGATAAAAATTAAACTGTAAGTAAGAGGTTTCTGGTAGAGTCAAGTTACCATAGGACAGTTTTACAAATTCAGCTACTAATGTTCTAATCGTAACTTAATTTATTATTTGAACTGTACGAAAGTATTGCAGTAACGCTAACACCAAGGCATATCATTCTTAGATAACTTCACGCTTCGTTCACATGCAGAGTAGGCAGAAGACCAAGCGGAACAGGAACAGGACATGCGTTGCATTTGTAATCACTTGGTGAACAGGCTAACTCAACTTTATTATTCTTCTAGATTATCTTTAACAAGTTAATATATAGCACACAATTACTTTTCTTTACATGTTCAGCTTACTAGAATGTCTTACTATTAAGTAAGACATTCTAGTAAGCACACATTACATTACACGCGCGAACATTAGTGTGGTGTAAAATCATACCAACTGCATCCACTGCTTTAGCACCAGATATTGCATAGCCTGATGAAATATTTATGTTCTCTCGAGTCGTAAAGTAGGTAACTTGTCTTCAAAATTAAGAAATACATCATAAAAACTCGCTACCTGATAGACAGTCCAATCAAATATACGTATACGTTCTCACCTATACATACAAGTGCCAATTGAAAACTTTACAACACCTAATAACATGCAGAAAAAGTCAATGCAACGAAACAATCGACGGCCAAAAAAGAAGGCATTGTACTCGATCATAGCGAAGTTCTATTCGCTAGACTCTAATATAATACTGAGACAACGCAGGTGTGATTCTTGTGCTACTGTCCGATGTCACTGTGAATCCTATTTTGGTAAATGACTCACATTCACTCTCGTTGGTCTAGTGGCCGCCAGCGCAACTTCTGAGCATAAGCTCCTGGGTACGAATCCCGGGTCGGGAAAAGTGTTATTGGGTTTTTCCATCAGGAATTTCTCAGTAGGGCGAGAGGCAATCGAAAAATCAGTAAAACTAATCTCAGTGGAGGAGACACTACAATCGTAGAAGAATAGATGGGGATCAGATACGATCTAAACTATTGAAGAGTAGATAGTTGACACTGATATGAAGAGTATTTAAAAATAACCCCTTCCTTTTGGCTTTATTTAAAAATAAATCAGGCATACGTTACGACGTATGCGGTATGCCTGACTCCTGGCTCATAGGCATCTTACGTGTATAGTTTTAGTTTCTCATGGTTTTAAATATGTATTAGTTTATTGTTATTAGATGTTATTTTGTGTATTTCATCTATGGGCCTTAGTAGCCTGATAATAAAATGATGATGATTATTATTATTATCATAACAGTGGAAATTTTTTGACTGTATAAGGACGATGATGGTGATGCAGATCCTAAACCCGACAACGCAGGTGTGATTCTTGTGCTACTGTCCGATGTCACTGTAAATCCTATTTTGAAGGATGACTCACATTCACTCTCGTTGGTCTAGTGGCCGCCAGCGCAACTTCTAAGCATAAGGTTCTGGGTACGAATCCCGGATCGGGAAAAGTGTTATTGGGTTTTTCCATCAGGAATTTCTCAGTAGCAGCCACGGAGTTTGGATTTGTGCCCAGTTGATGGCAATAGGCTCGCCCCTATTACATAGGACTTAAACATAACTGGCGAAATGTGGGTGTACTATTAGATACACCTCTGGCTAACCCTTTGGGGATTACAGGTGTAATGTTATATATGTCTCATATTCAAAGAACTTACGCTCCTGCACACCTACACAAGTGTATATGGCTATGTGAAGCAAGGCGATGGCAGCGCAAGCGCATACGACCTTGGTTCCATATTTATGATTGAACGTAACATTGTCCCACGAGGTATTTCATTGCTATGCCGATAGAATCACTGATCATTGATAAAACTTACACCTCTAATAGGCAATAGGTATTATGGGCACCTTGTTCATTAGGCTTGTGTCCTGAAAAAATCTAATTAGTATAGTAGTAATCAGTTAGATTATCAAAAATTATTTGACACGTATTTTTTCTTTGTTACGTAAACCAAAATTGACGAAGATACGACGCTTTTAAAATTCTTAATACGTCACGCCACAGCGCCGCCGCCGCGCTATATCTTTTAGTGCGTTGTAACGTCACGCACGAGCCCCATTCCCGAGTTTTGATGCGTTTTATCTTTGTCAATATTCATTGATCCCTTGCTCTAACTGACGGACTAAATAGATTTGCAATTTATTCATGGTGGTAACAGCCTCCTTTTTATGTCCGTTGCACTACTCAAGATAGTCATGATTCGATGGTCATGGTTCCATATTCTATTGTTTTACTTTTCCATTCTGTGATGGGTATGCCGTTACGACTTTTTCAGTATCAGCCTGGATTCTTGATTTGTACCTGGTTGCCGACACTTGGATCGCCCCCTGTTCCAAACATAAGTGGAAATTACGGTTTTACTTCCTCCGCTATACTTTTCTGATTAATTTCGTTGCGGCATCCAAGACTGTTAAATTTATTCTCTGGGACTTCGTCGAGCTTCATTGTCTCGGAGTCTTTCAGGTGGTCGCCACTGTTGATTCTGGCTTTCAGGAGTTACAGTGGTTTGGGAACAGTGAGACTTGTCCCAAAAAACTGCCGAAGTGTAGATGTACCATATATGCCCCTGTAATCCTAATGTTCCTACTTAGTAGCACACCCACATTTTGCCAGGTGTGTTTTAAGTCCCATGTATTAAAGAGCGAGCCTATTGCCATCAACCGGTCACAAATCCAGACTCCGTGGCTGCGACCGAGAAATGCGTGATGTTATAATTATATACTATGTAATCAAATAAATGTCCAATTCAATATCCTCAAATCTTATGATATAACAGACTTAACAATCTTCGAACATATCGAGGTTACTCATTTTATACTTATAACCTTTACAGCCAAAAGGTCATACGAACCCAACGGTATCTCTATAAGCCGTTCCGTTATTATTTCTTCGCAATACCCGCTTATTATATGTTATGGAATATCTCGATGACTTTGTCGTGTTCTCGGATCTCCGTTTGTCGCTATTTTTGCTTTAGATTCAATAAAGTATTCCGCTAGTATTGTAGTAACAGAATATCTTCACCGTGGGAAGAATGAAGACTGCTATTTAATATACCTAAACAATGGATTTATTAAACAGCGCCTTTGTAGTGTGAAATGACTATTTTTAAAACTTGTAACACCTGCCACTTTAGTACAATACTTATAAGTATTGTACTAAAGTGGCAGGTACGTAAAATACTAGCGGACCGTCCAGGCTTCGCACGGATGGACATTTATATTATCTCTAGTAAGTAATAACTATAGCCCAAGTTACTCAAGTATAAGAAAATCCTTCTTATGGTAAAATAATTTTTAAAATCGGGCCAGTAGTTTTTGAGTTTATTCGTTACAAACATACAAATGTTTCCTCTTTATACTAGTAGTGTAGATGCCCTGCTTGTTGATGTAACCAATAAATTAGATAAGCAGGTAATAAATAAGAAGTCTGTCCCCCGAAATATACAAATGAATTAAGTCGAATGCATTCATAAACATTAGTGTCAATCTTAGAAGATAGGTAATCGTTCCAAAACTGCTTAATACAACAGCTGTCTCAGTAGGTATCAACAGTTCCTCCTCCTATTACAACCAGGGCAGGCAGTCTCGACATAGATAGCGACAAATTCGCTAACTTTCGATCGCTGATTACTAACGAATAAATTCGGTTGCAATGACGATGATTGCTAGAAACGCATCTTGGATGTAGAGACTTGCTTTACACATAAGCATCGTTATTGCAACCGTATTCTTTCGTGAGTAATTAGCAATCAAAAGTTAGCGATTTTGTCGCTATGTATGTCGAGACTGCCTGCCCAGTTAGTTTCAGTAAGTTATGGTAAAACGTAGATAGGTACTGCTAGATACTGCAGCATCATCCACTGCAAATTGGGTAACATGCTGCAATTTACGGCAATTTGTCAATTTATTCCTCCTATTATTCAATTAATCACTTTACACAGGCTGCGTCGAATTAGGTCACCGGTAGCTACTGTCAACCTACAGTGGTTCTGTATACAATTTATCAGTTTGTATAGAAATCTAATCTTATTAAACCTTTGCTCCTCACTCTTCCAGTGGAAATTACGGTTTTTTCCTACTCCTCCACTATTATTTGCTGATTAATTCCGTTGCGGGATCCAAGACAGTTAAATTCATTCTCTGGGACTTCGTCGAGCTTCATTGTCTCGGAGCTTTTCTGGTGGTCGCCACTGTTGATTCTGGCTCACAGGAGTTACAGTAGTTTGGGAATAGTGTGGCGGGCTTGTCTTCAAGTCCTCAGTTAGGCTATACTATCCTCCAGCTAAATATGAAAAAGAAACAGAATTTAGATGAACATAGCTGCAAGCAAAGTCAAATGGAAGTTATGTGCAATTAAAGGCTACCAAGTTTATAAAAATGAGGTCCTAGGTTCGATTCCCAGGTTGGACAAAGTGTTATTGGGTTATTAAATCAAGATTTTTTATTAGCAGCCACGGAGCCTGAATTTGTACCCAATTATTGGAATAACTCGCCCCTATTACATGGAACTTAAAACATAACGGACGAAATGTGGGTGAACCAGTACATCTCTGCAAAACCCTTCGGGGATTACAGGCGTGATGATATGTGTTGGCGTCAGATCTGGCAACCCCGTTGGGGCTTGTGTGGTTGGTTGGCTAGCGACGGGGCGGCTTACACTATTTTCTTTTTTCCTGAATATTGTAACGTGATCCAATTGGGTACCTATTATACCCAATTACACCTTTACTGTCTTAGGTTTGGTGCCTAACAATATGTTATGTTGTTAAGACCTCTTCTGTTTATCGAGGAGTGGCAATGGATGGCAATGATGATGACATAGTGACAGATTAATCAATGTTTACCGTATCGTGTCACATGTCATTAGATACTGCCCGCCCACTTAGATTTTGAGGGTCAAATTCATAGACAGGACCACACAGCAAGCTTGTATTTATCTTGGCTAAGTCAGCAATAATATTGATAGTGGTGACAAATTATTATTATTTTAACGGCAAAGTCTCCTATGCTTTGTCATTAATCATTTTCAAACTCGAAGTCACATCTTTGTAGGTACAACGTGACAGACCCAATTTGTACTTAGACCAGCTGCTTTTTAAACCGCTTGCTAATTAGACGATTTTTGCTTTAGACCAGTTTGTACTTAGACCAGCTACTTTTTAGACCACTTGTTAATTAGAACAGCTGCTTTTTTAAGGGAAATGATACCAACCCATAAAATCTTCGCTTTTTATAAAAAAAATCTTTATTTTGCAACTGGTTTCTTTTGAAATATTAATGTGACCTATGATCAAAGCAACAGGTATATTAGTTCTTTATGCAAATGGCAAAGGATTCCATTCCAAAGAATTTCGTAATGAATGATGTAGTTTATCGGGTAACAGAAATATTTATTACGTCAATGTTGCCCATACAACTGACCTCTAAATTCATTAATAATTTTCTCGTTAAATTATTTTTTATGGGACCTATATTAATATTCTTTTATAAAAAACCTACGAAAGATGATTCTACAACAAATGAATCGTTTTCTCTTTGGATTTTTTTAAGTTACTACAAAGTTTGGTAAATAAACTATCTTTAAGTTTTCATAACAAAAATTCAGAGATCCTACCAAAATCTTGCATTCTCAAAGAATGTATGATTTTTGAAGGCCCGTTTTAATTATGTAGCCAATTAATTAATTATTGGGTCAATTTGAGTTAAATATAAGTAGATTTGTCATACGGTCGTATCACTAGTATCACAAATCTATTTAAATTTAACTCAAATGAACCCAGCCCGGTTTAACGCTAACTACATATTTTTAACCGACTTCTTCCATATAGAGTTCAAGTACATGATTATCAGCTAGTGAGACGCCGCACCTACATATTTAACCTACATACGAGACGTTACTTCTAAGGGCATGCCCTTAAGGGCCTCATGCAGTCGAAGGCAACACTTCATACTAATTATCACTTTATCGCTTCACTGATTTGTTGGCAATGTGCTGCTGTGTTGTAAGGCTGATTCTAGGTAGTGGAAGTATGAAGAATAGGAATAGTATCACCATAGGAAGGAATAGTTGAGGTAATTGTAGTGGCTGAGAATAATATTACTATCTTAACGTTTAAAATTAAGCGTTCTTGGTACAGAAAAAAAGAGACGAAGAGGATGAAAATTCGGAAACATCCATTGTTTGGCTGTTAGAGGTGCTGTACACGTGTTCGGACATTCGATTCACCCATTTATTTTTGAACAATCTGCCCCAATTATACACATTTCGGGTTTCATTTGGATTTGGCCGTACCAAACTTTGTCCAGCATCAACCATCGCTGAATCATGTTCGAGGCGGCTCGGCACAACCCGAGCATAGCCGAGCAGCTTTTCCCCGAAATTATAACGTCAAAAAATTGCTTTTAAGCGTCGTGTGGCTTTTGGGACCGGGACCGCGGTCCCCCCGGATTCCACCTATAAATACAATAACTGTTTTTGAGTAATATTTCCACACTGATGATATAAACACTGCTTTAAGCGTTCACAGTTTAAAACTAAACTTATAGGTACCTTTAGCATGAAAGATAATCCCGTAAGTGACAGTATAAGTCTTTAAGATATATCCTATTCTGGACATTTTAATTACCTACATATTCCTTCTCATATCACAAATATTCCGTATTAACTGCCTAGTAGGACATTCTCGATTCTCGTCTGGTACATTACCATCACGTTTAGTATGTGTGTCGTTCATCGGAATGTGTGGGAGTGGTGCGTTCGACTCGGAGCGACCGCTAACAACCGCGCTAAGTGTTGTACCACGACACGATCCATCATTCGTGGGCCGCACGCGAATTACATGTAGATGTCGACTTGTTTAAATTAAACGGGAAATATTCAAAAGGAAATAAAAGATAATATCGATGAGGAAGCTAGCGAAATGTGAAATAAACCAGAGGAAATGCCCTGTCAAACGCTGGAATTCATAAAACTAGACATGAATAAGTTTTTATTATTCTTTGTTAAATCTTTAACATAAAATATTTCGTCATTGGATGAAGAATGGGGTTTAGATAAGGCCTTTTCCTAACTTTAATAAGACCACTATTCGGTGAAAACAAATCCATGTCGATTGCTGACACGTCACCGAAAGAAAAAAATGAACATGACGAGAAAGTTACGCAGCTGCAACATAACGTAAGAGCCTACAAAGTTGAAGAAAACTTTTACAACCGCAGTAAACCTCTCTTGTAACCAAAGTTGTCCAATCATTCTCACATTATAGGCATGTCTTAAAGACTTAAACTAAGCAGACATCACGCTACGAGGCAAATACCGATGTTTTAAATGTCAATTTGATTGCAAACATCGAAGATTCCTCAGACCTTGTGGAGTCGAACCTTATGAAACCTGTTTGATGTGCACTGAGAATAAATAAACATCTTATTATGTATCTATCTACATACATAATGAACACGTAATTATGTAGGTAATACTCGAAGGACCAAACATCATTAAAGACGATGACGGCATGAAGTCTCCTAGGACAGACCTGACGGCAAGACAAGTCTGATGTCTGTGTTTCAAAATATATAATAAGATAGGATTCTATCGGACGATTTTGACGCAATTTTCTTATATCGCCCGCCCTTCAAGGCTTCCAGATAACCCAACCTAGATTAGCCGGGTATTTATAGTTTGCTAGTTAATTATCATCGACATACTTTAATTCTGAATTGTTAAATAGACAGGAATTGTACTCGGTGAATAAGCATATGCCTAGCTCTTTTCACAACTATGTTGGGGTCGGCTTCCAGCTTAACCGGATGCAGCTGAATATCAGAATTTTACATGGAGTGACTGCCTACCTAACCTCCACAACCCAGTCAGTACTACTGGGTAATACATCCCGTGGTATGACTGGTTGTCAGACTTTCGGGCCACAGATCTACAAATGACGGCCGAAACAAATGACTTAACGTGCTTTCCGAGGCACAGAGGCAACCGCCCATCCACGGACCAACCTAAGCAAGCGCGGCTTAACCGTAAAATCGATCCGACCTGCTTTTATTATTTAGCCACGAGCTCCTCTGTAAAGGGCAAACGCAACTTTAAAAGATCCTTAAAAAAACACACTTTCCCATATAACCAGAAAACTAGCTACTACATTGTCATCACAAGCCTATAACTACTACATTATACGTATACAGATTTAATAAAAATGTCCGTAGAAAGTACAACACTTGATTGTTAATTAAAATGTCTATAAAACATAACTTAAGTTGCTCAGTATATTTTATTATATCTTAATATCGCGCTTCACGCTTTCGAGGCATCAGCAGATTAGCAAGTCGTACAAGAATGTCCCGTGTCTGATGATTGTTGGTTTAGACTGCTAGTATAGTAACTGCCGAGTAACGGGCAGTTAGCACGCTAGACCAATCTACAGGCTAGCGGAAAATTTAACATGGAGCTGAAGTGAAGAAATCTTCATGATTTGTAGCTGTTAGGAAAGATAATGTCTAACTAGGCATCCACATGCTGAGAATTTATTTCTTGGCACTGGTGTCGATTCTGTTGTTCACAAACTTAACTTAATTAGGCTATTGCTATATTTTTCTCTCCATTAAAATGAGAAAAAGACGGACGTAATTTAGAGCAGTCAAATTTTGTTGGAACTAATATTTTCATACAAATGAAGGGTGTACGTAAAAACATGTCGACTAAAAACATGGTGAAGCGCAAGGCATAAACTAGTTTGACATCTCTAACTTAGTTCATAGCTATAGCCATCCTTTTCTCGCACTGCCTTTTAGTAAAAGATAGCAATAGCCTTAATTAAGTTTAGTTTGTGCACAACAGAATCAACACCAATGACATCTCATTTACCAACATACTTATTGTGTATTTTATTTTTAATCAACCCTCTAACACGTACCTAATACAAATGCTTACAAAAAAGTACAGATCTCCAAGAAAAAGTATGCGGCTTCGGAAATCATCATTTGTTTTTGGTAATTCCAACGGGCGATGAAGATCTAATGAAGAGTTATTGCAATCATGAAATTAATATGCCTTTTTGTATTTTCATGATATCAAAATGATAGATAATATGTATCCACCTATTATCTACCATTCATATACATATCCATGTATACGAATGGTAGATATCAAAACGGTGAAGGAAAATATCGTGAGGAAACCGGCATGTCCTAGAACCAAAAATTCGAAGACATGTGACATCTACCAACCAACACAGGGCCCGCGTGGTGGATTTATAGCCCATTCCCTCTCATAGAGAGGAGGCCTGTGTCCCAGCAGTGGGAACATTAATAGGCTGATGATGATGAAAATGATAGATAAACAACGCGATGAAATTCTGAAGAACTTTTCATGTAAAGGTTTGCATGTGGAATTTCTAATCCCAGTTCTTAACTATGTATTTTTTATTTTATTTTATTTATTAGGGACAAAAAAACAGTATTGTTAGTCATCTGGTGAAAGAGGTGAATAGATAGTAGAGGCATGCATAGGTATCAAATCCTATAATCATGATGAGGTCATTCGCCCATTGCTCCGCGCGATTATTCATGTGATTCTCTTCTACCAGCTGGTTAACAATACAATAAACTTCATAATTAAAATAATAGTGCAGATACATAAGTTGCAATGTGTACTGAACAGTTACCATACCAACAAGACTGGAATGTAGTACAATTTTCACGCCACTTTTGTCTATCGCCAGGAGAGAAATTTCCTATCTTACCTTCTCATAATACAAAAAAGTCACATTTATGCAGTACGTTAAAAACAAGGAATCGAAGTATAGTCCGCTTTTCCCCCTTAGGTTAAATGTCCATCCGAAAAAAAAAAAAAAAAAAAGGTTAAATGTCACTCGCACGACTTAAAACGTCAACGGGGGCTAGACAAGTGTCAGTAGCTATCCTAAACGTTTCGTATTTCTACAGCGACTATCTACGGGGTAGATACAAAGTTTTCAAGTTTTCCAACACGTTTTGACTTTTCATCTTCATAATCCCTGAAGTAATGTCACTTTGTTTTGGTCTTGAAGTTGTTTTTTTCTTTCTTTAAGGCCAATAGTGCAGAAATAGTTTCTCCTTAAATAAGTTTTAATTTACAGAGAGTTTTTATAAAAAATGTGTCAAAGCAATTGCGAGGCCAACTATACTATTAGTAGTTATTAACACAATCAAGTAGTTAGTGGTAACTGAGCGGTCAGCGTAGACGCCATTACCGTGTGTGGGCACACAACCGTCCATTACACGCTGTTTAAAGACGATAAGCGACGCAAGCGCCGGTTTTCTTTTTCAAGTTGAATGTGTGGGGTGTATGTACTACCTGTACGCACTGGTGGGTTTAGTGGTAGTTCATTAATTAGTAGAGTTAGTTAGTTAATAACAACTTAGGAATAATTTACCTTTAATGTTATGTGAGAAAAATCATGAGAAAACTTGCTCATGTCAGGATTTTCTCATGAGAATACTTCTTCTTCTTGAATCATTAGCCACCCAATGCTGAATGTAGGTCTCTTCCAAATCTCTCCACTTTTAGCGATGATGATTAGACATCTCTCATTAAAACACTTAATTAAATACGTGACATGATAGGTATCATGAAGCCACTTTAGCTAGTCAGCTTAATGAAATGTCAATCAAAAAAGCTGTTGCGCTTACAATAATACAGTGCATTTGATAGGCAGATTTATTTCAGTTTCTTCTTTTTTTCTTCTAAAATAGCATAGTAGATGACTAGAACAATATCTACAAAACAAAATAAGAGATTATAAGCAATTTAATTCCTTAGTTGAAGTTAATATGGAAGGTGATTTGAAAGTACGCATCAAAAACTAGAGCATTTCGGAATCCATCATCATCATCATCTGCCTAGCCTTTTCCCAACTATGTTGGGGTCGGCTTCCAGTTTTACCGGATGCAGCTGAATACCAGTATTTTACATGGAGCGACTGCCTATCTGACCTCCTCAACCCAGTTAGTACTAGGTAATACGATACCCCTTGGTAAGACTGGTTGTCAGACTTTTTTTTTTGGGCCTCTGACTACCTAACGACTGTCAAAGATCTACAAATGACAGCTGGGACCAACGGCTTAACGTGTTTTTCGAGGCACGGAGGAAACTCGGTATGTAATGGGTGGTCACCCATCCACAGACCAACCTAGGCAAGCACGGCTTAACCTAACGATCGACCTGAGTGACTGTTATTATTTAGCCACGAGAGCATTTCGAGCATTTCGGAATATAGCATCGAAAATAGATTATAACGCTATTTCTCTATGTGTAGAAAAAAGTAACATCAAGATGTTATGTCATTTGTTTGATGTGTTCATCAGCGACACGTGGGCCTAATTCTATTCAGTTTCCGCTTCGCTGCTGATGGATACCACAGTTGCAACCCATCAGAAGGTTTGGTTCATTCATTATACGAAGTTTCTACTTAGTCTGCTTTGTTGATGTTCAACACGAGTTTCATTATTGTCTTAGAAGTGCTAAATCATAGTGTAAT
This sequence comes from Xestia xanthographa, assembly GCA_905147715.2. Taxonomy (NCBI): domain Eukaryota; kingdom Metazoa; phylum Arthropoda; class Insecta; order Lepidoptera; family Noctuidae; genus Xestia; species Xestia xanthographa. The sequence goes on from LR990657.1 coordinate 14,843,165, forward strand.
GTATCTGAAATAATTATGCCCAAGCAATTAATTATTTCCCAGGCTATTTTTTTTTATGTATGGCATCTCGCAGTTCAGTCTAGGAGACTGGCTACTGCTTAACCGGGCTAGTCCTGTGGATGCCTTGAGTGTAAGGCCTCCAGCCAGGGGCATAACTATAAGCTAAGCGACCACGCGTAAGGGCACCCCCTGTGGGGTACGAACCTCGGCATAGGGCATCGCTGAGGGGCAGCAAAGGGACGGCTCGATCTGAGTTATTATTAATTTGGGGCTAATTTAAAACTACTGGCTCAGCATCGCGGGCTGGCTCGAGCAAGGGTCGGGGGGATTTTCCAGTCTATTTGCGTATTTTAGACTCTACCTGTACTTTGAGCAACCCCAAATATACAGAACGATAATCTCCTCGCTTTCTTGGGTATTTTTTATGTTTATAATTCTCCCCTTACCGCTTCATTGATCTCGAAATAATCGAAATATGTTTTAGCCATAAACTTTTTAAATTAAAGCGTTGGTACTTCAAAGTAAACGTTTTATTACTACTGCACATCGAATCTTTGATGTTTTTAAACGGTAGTAGAGTAGCTACATGTTTAGGAACCATAAAGTATAAAAGTGTAATAACAATTTGTTATTTTGTTTACACTAGTTCATAATTACAAAAAAAATACTGAAAAGTTCGAACTAGAAACGTGTTTTAAGTTGAGTAATTCAATAAATATGACACCAGTCTTCGAAACTCAGGTGCCTATATAAATGTATTGCTGCAATCAACGGATTTAGGTGTATTTGACTTTAAATTTAAAATAAACATTAAAGTGGAAGTCGATAGGTAGTTTTCAGTGTTGAGCAAATTAGCGGCACTCTCCTAAATGGCAAACGGGGGTCAAACGTAAGTAGTGAAAAAATATTTGCAATGTAATTAAGGGTAAATAAATAGCACCTGGCACATAAGTTTTCGCTTATAAAAAATATGATTCAATAAAAGATCAAGGCGTAGAATGTTTATTAGATTCATACAAGGTAAATGATGATTGAAATGTAAACAGAGTATTCCGTCAAAATCTTACTACTATTTTTACTGCGAAATTATGTGAGGATGTATGGATGTTTGTTCCAATTCACGCAAAAACGGTTAAATCGATTTAAGTGAAATTTGGCATACAAATACTTTATAACCTGAATTAACACATAGTATACTTTGTATCTCGGTTGTACGATCCCATGGGACAATTACCGAACTACACGCGGGCGAAGCCGCGAGCACAAGCTAGTGTATAATAATAAAGAACCATAACCTTGTTACTACTTGTTCCAAACCCGTTCATTGTACTTTATGAAACGTATTTATTATATACTCAGTACATGGTCCATTTCCTCCGATTCTTCCTAGCCCCACCTACACTTGGGAGGACGATTACCTCTAGGAGGTCACTGAACTTACTCTCTTCGAGAAAGGACGGATACGGCATTTAGTTACAGCCCGTTCACATGACAGCTGTCCGATTCTTCAGTGTCGTTGATTGAGTCATCCGTTTTTATTTTCACTGATCCGGCAAAGATTTTTTTTCTATCCGAGGAATATGCTGACTCTTGTTATGAAAAAATATATATATTTTGTTTAATAACCCATCATGTCTCACACACATCGGTTTAAAGAAATTTATTTCTCATAAGAACATACATTCCGCTTATAATGAGATACAAAGTAATAAGTATGATAATACAATAGAATTTCCTCCAGAGTATTAGAAATTATAATGTCTACTACATTATAACTTCTAATACTCTGGAGGAAATGTGGAAATGTAACAATTTTTTAATATATTCACGTTAGCGCACTCTTTAATATCGTCCGGTAATTCATTGAACAGATGAACTCCTTCAAATAATATGGTTTTTCTTCCGTAATTAATGCGTACGCTGATGATTTCAAGTTTGTTTTTATATCTATTTCTCAGGTTATGTGACATTGCTTTTTTCTTCACACGCACATGCGACTGCCTCGTTGGTCTTGTACAATTACGACTGCTGAGCATAAGGTCCCAGGTTCGATTCCCGGGTCGGGCAAATTGTTATTGGGGTTTTCCATCAGGAAATTCTCAGTAGCCGCCACGGAGTCTGGATTTGCGCCCGGTTGATGGCAATAGGCTCACCCCTTATCACATGGGCCTTAAACATAACTGGCGAAATGTTGGTGTACACTTCTGCCCAACCCTTCGGGGATTACAGGCATGATGTTACGTTAATCGATCATGATTCATCCATCAGCTTACATAAAGTTTTATAAAACCACTTTGCTTAAAAGCAGAGAGAGCTAAGAGGACCTGGTAGGTCTCTCTCTCTCTCTCTCTCACTTTGCGAAAAAACACGGTTTATTAAAACCACTGTTAAAAACCGGCCAAGTACGAGTCGGACTCGCGCACGAAGGGTTCCGTACCATTATTTATTTATTGGTCTATCTACAATTGTTACACTTTTTAATCAAATAATACAATCAAAAATACACACCAAGTGTACAATATGATGCGATAGACATGCATGAATAACTCTAAAAATTAATTACAGTTGTTGTACAGTATACAACATTAGACAAAACGGCAAAAAAAACACGTCTGTTGAATGGGAGCGGCTCTCCTTAAATATTAATTTTATTCTGTTTTTATTTGTTGTCATAGCGGCAACCGAAATACATCATCTGTGAAAATTTATAACTATCTAGCTATCGCGGTTCATGAGATACAGCCAGTGACAGACAGACGGACAGATGGACAGACGGACTGTGGAGTCTTAGTAATAGGGTCCCGTTTTTACTCTTTGGGTACGGAACCCTAAAAAGCTGCCATAGTTCGCCTCGAGCAAACGTAAACTTATTATGCTTGTTTTTTTTTCTTCAGATATGAATTGAATTCATTTTGATAGCAAATAAAAAGGAGCATGGCAATATGCCAACTCATTGAGATATTATTATAAGCTGTTGGTGAAATAACTTATTAATGTTTGTATTGAATCAATTTGGATCTCATAGATGAAATATAATATGAGGCTAGTGGTTATATATCATGTTTATATAGATTTATCGAGAAACTTAATTAAGTTTCATTCAATATTTCGATTTACTTTTAAGGGGTATGTAAATATCCGGGGTTGCGGGAGTGTTCGAAAGAGATACCGTGGCCCCGGAACACAAAGGGCGATGAAAAAACATGGATGGGTTTTAGTCAGTAAAAGTCGGACACTCCCTCCTGCTCCGCCCAGAGCGGGAGGAGTTATTTGATGATTTCCCACCCGAAAAAAAAAAAAAAAAAAAAAGGGTATGTAAACATCCGAGGTTGCAGGACTATTCGAAAGAGATACCGTGGCCCCGGAACACAAAGGGCGGTGAAGGAACATGGATGGGTTTCAGTCAGTAAAAGTCTGACAAAAAAAAAAATGGGTATGTAAACATAAAATATGCTATATATATCACGCCTGTAATTCCCAAAGTTAGGCAGAGCATATCTAATAGAACCCCTTTCGCCAGTTATGTTTAAGTCCCATGTAAAAGGGTGCGAGCCTATTGCCATCAACCAAGCACAATAACAGACTCCGTGGCTGCTACTAAGAAATTCCTGATGGGGAAACCCAATAACAATTTGCCTGATCCAATCGAACCTAAGACTTCATGTTCAGCTCTCGCAATTCCAACCACTAAACCAACGAGGCAGCTTGGGGCTGTAAAATGTTTAAAGTATATGAAAACAAGCTTCTATTTCTTCAATATTATTGGTTATGAGCATTATGCATTTTCGTATAGCTTTCTAATGAAACGTGTGTCATCAATTCCATGTGAGGAGTTCGGAGAAAGCAGAACGTTACGTCACACTATAAATAATATATCGAATGACTTGATCAAGTTTTGTTGACTTTACTACCTCATACGATGTTTGGTTTGTTTATAAAACAGGTTCTGTGATACGATTTTTATGTTTTCTTAGGCAGCCTTAATCTATTCCTAAACAGAAAAAGAGTGCTATAATTAGAGTTTTGAAAACATTCAGAAATCAGAGCCTGTATTGATCTCGACTGTACTAGCTCAACTCCTGAAAATTCACAAATGCTGTATACCTATCTGCTTAATTCTGAAGTAAGAGGCAGAAATAAAGTAATCTATCTAATGCCAAAAAAATAATTCTGATAAAACATCTAAGTAGCCAGAGAATGGGCAGCAGCGTTTTCTGTTAGTCTTTCATCACTGCGATCTCCAATCCGCCTGCCAAGCGTGGAGATTACGGCAAATTCCTTCCATTATGGGCTTCGATCAATAGTACTATTATTGATCGAAGATTATGGGAGAGGCTTATGTCCAGCAGTGGACGTTATGGGCTGTTGTTGTTGTTGTTTTATCTAAGTAGCAATCGAAGTAAGGTTTGCTGTAAGAAAACCCAGTTCTGGGTTAAGCTCCTCGTTGTTCATAAGCAATTTATGTCTATATTTTTTAATTTTGTGTGCAAAAAAGAATAAGAATACTAGAGACTTCGATTAGTAATCTCATATCCAGTTAACATTGAACGAAAGGAAATGATCTCTAACAAAACAACATCGTCGCGGGATGTTGCACACTTCATACATTCTAATTTCCTTTTATACTATATTTTCCATTTTCCCATCAATAATTCCGTACACACCACTACATTTACCAACACTATCTATAAAAGAAAACGCGACAAGTCGCACATTGCCCAGTAGAAGAGTCGCGGGTCCTTTACTTTCGACTTTCACTAATGCGACGCGACTGGCGGACACACCTATTGACCTTACGCAGACGCAAGTGAATAGACAATAGTTTTATGAATGCATACTTAACTTAACGTAGCATTACACCGTGTGCCCCGAAGGGTAGGGCAGGGGTGTACCCTATCACCTATTATTGGCCAGTTATGTTTAAATCCCATGTATATAACAAACCTATCAATAATAAAAAATAAATAACCTAAAAATATATAACCCATCAACCGGGCGGCAAATCCCAATGACGTATTATGTATAGACACGTCATGAACCAACATCGCGGCGCTTAAAAACGGCGAAAATACTAGAACTACTTATAAGCGTGAAGAAAGAGAAAGAAAATATGACACCGAACGGCGGGATGCCTGTTGCGAGAGGGAGGTAAATATACATCTTCAGTCACGTCACAGGATTTATTAAATTATAAACAAACGTAGCGTCGCGCGACAGGTTGGTGCGTAACTAAGCGCGATGTGGCCAATTGGCTTCATTTCATGTTGTCATTTTAGAGTGCGGACAACGTATCTATAGTTTATATATCATTGGCAAATCCTGAGACTCTGGGCTGTTCCTGACATATCCATGGTGGAAAAGCACAAAAACACTTTGCCAGGATCTCATGCTCAGCGATACTTTGAATTACTGCATTATTTGATTTGCTTCACGGCAAGTCATGAAAAAAAAAATTATCTTTAAAGTCATGTTCAATAAACTACTGTAATAAGGTCGAATGTGTCCTGCAACCAAAAATAAAAATATAAGCCTGTAAGTAACATCCTCTGCATTTACCTTATTTTGTGCAAATATGACCCCCTTTCTTAATTATATATCGATGCAATCTTAAGATTGCATCGATATATAATTAACAGACTATTGATATGATATGAAAACAATGATATTATGTCCTATCGGTAAAAAATTGTGTTGACATGAGTTTTTGGTAGCTTACATGTCAATTCATTACAAACAAAAGCCTGCGAACGTAGCAGACCAAAGAAACTGGTGGTTTCACCAAAATAATGTACTCTATGGACCTACTTTAATACATCTTATTAAATCACTTGCATTGTTACGTGAACAATCCGTGGACGGCCGTACGACAGCGAAAAGAAATTTCATCTCGGTCCACGTAGAAACTATTGAGAAACCTGTTCTGATTCGCTGGATAGACCCGGCTTCAACTCAAGTAGGTACAGCATGAGTTACGATAATTTCATGCTTATTAACTTACGTAATGCTAAGGTAACTGATTTGTTTTGCAGGATTACGCAGTAGGCCCTATTAACATAAATTAACATAGGAATCTTTGAGATAGATAATGATGAACTAAACGAACTGGAACCGAGTCATGATTGATGCAACCTTTTTGCAGAAGAACTCAAGCTTGGTTATCTATACTAATATTATATTGAAGTAAAATGTATGTTTGTTTGTTTGTATGTAGGGGATAATCTCCAGATTTACAGATCCAATAATTTCACTGACAGAAAGCTACATTATTCGTGAGTGCTATAGGCCATAAATTATATCTATATCATGCATATTATAGCCGAGCAATATTGAGAGCAGCAGTGGCCCAGTGGTGGCGGCCCCGACTTACGAACAGTAAGTCGTGGGTTCGAACCCAGACAGGCGCATTACTTTGTGTAATTTATTTCATCACCACTGCTCTCAAAACGGTGAAGGAAAACATCGTGAGGAAACCGGCATTTCCTAGAACTAAAAAAATTCGAAGACTTGGTGACATCTACCAATTCGCACTGGTTCCGCGTGGTGGATTATAGCCCAATCGGTTCTCTTAGAGAGGAAGCTTGTGTCCCAACAGTGGGAACATTAATAGGCTGATGATGATGATGATGATGATCACAATATTTGCGGACGAAGTCGCGGTAAGCGTGCTAGTAAAAAAAAATCTGTAGATAAATCGTTTAGATGATTAATAAATCAACAGTCTTTCTTAAACCATTTTTCATCGTTACTATCTTATAAAATTCCTACGTATCCAAACTTCATCTAGCTGTATCATTAAAAAGTAATTTATACAATAGGCGCTGGACAATGTTGAGATGATATCTCAGCACATGATTACGAAAACAATGGATTTTTGAAATTGTTTGTAATTGTAATAAATTGTGCGATATACATCAACATATTTTCTATTAACTATGCAATTTATTGCAGAAACTGAGGATGTTCTAACATTCGGAACAAGGTCTGAAATTAAAAATATATTAAATTGAATATTTTATGTAGCCGGCGTTTTCTTAATAAAGAAGTTTGTTTTCTAATGTAATTTATGTGTATTTTAGCAATGATCTTGAAACTTTCAATTCTTAATTAAGTATATTATCTATGCATCTTATTAGTCTACTCATGCATTTTATTTATGTCCATTCCATATTTTATATGCTTCAACACTTTCTTTAAACAGACTTATCTAGAGCTCTTACTTAAACTATTTGCTAACTACTTACCATATTAATTCAAGTGTTAATTAAGTAACACTTATACGTATACAAAGATTTTCATACTTTCGCGTTAATTTCACTTTTACTTAGCGTATTTACATTTAATTCAAGTAATTGGTCAGGGTAGCGGTAAGGCAATTATTTTAAAGTTTACAAACAGTCACGGTCAGTAAGCGTGTGTTTGTTCACACATTAGGTAATTGAATAATTGCACACGCGGTTAATCTGGCGGTTGGCTAAAATGGCGCTTCTTTTTACACGTAACATAATAGCTGAAAGATAGATAATTTGAATTACTACATTATTTGATTTGCTTACCAAGGGGTATCGTATTACCCGGTACTAACTGGGTTGTGGAGGTCAGATAGGCAGTCGCTCTATGTAAAATATTGGTATTCAGCTGCATCCGGTAAAACTGGAAGCCGACCCCAACATCGTTGGGAAAAGGCTAGGCAGATGATGATGATTATTTGATTTGCTTGACGGCAAGCCTTGAATCAAACCTATCTTTTAAAGTCATGTTTAATAAACTACTGTGTTAACGTCGAATGTGTCCTGCAACCTAAATAAATATAAGCCTGTAAGTAACATCCTCTGTATTTACTTTATTTTGTGCAAATAAGACCTCCTTGCTAAATTATATAAATCGATGCAATCTTAAACAGACTATTGATATGATATGAAAAAAAAAATTATGTCCTTTCGGAAAAAATAGTGTTGGCATGAGTTTTCGGTAGCTTACATGTCAATTCATTACAAATAGGGCTTGCAATATCCGTTCATTTTTACTATCCGGATAATACGGATATCAATATTTTACTATCCGGATTATCCGGATAATGCGGATAATACGGATATTTTTTAGTTTTTATTCTAAATAAAACTAATAAACTTTTGTAACACGTTTTAATCAGTCTCTCAAGCAAAATGACAAAGAAATAATAAACTATACCAATATTTCAAGTTACAATTACCTAAGAAAACTAGTTCACTCTCTAAAATTATACAATAGAAAACCCGATACCGCACAAATAATTTGTATCTATTCTTCTCATACTTATAACAATTCCAATTAAAAATGATATCTTACATTTATCACAAAATCCTAATCAAATCAATCTATTTAAAACATAATAATTAAATAAAAATATCACTTTAGAACAAGAACTGGTTTTAAGTGAAAAGCGACCGTCCGTGCGATACAATACAATCTTGACAATACGTGCAGTATGGATGTAAGTTTAACTTTAACAAGTGGTCAATATTGTTATGATCTCTGTCACTAAATTCAATTATTGTGTTGTGATTTGTGAAGTGAATAAACAATTGCAAGAGTGATTAGCTCTATATTTATAGTACATTATGGTACAAGTTTGTAATGTTGGTGATTACCGCTGAGGCGCTATTGAGACCCGAGCCGTAAGGCGAGGGTCTTAAGAGAGCCGAGGACACTAATCATCAATACACACGTGTATCATACGACGTTTTTCAACACACTTGTGAAGAAAACAATACAAAAAAATAATTTTATTTAGTAGATAATAGATATTTGTCCTTGGAGTTTTCAGGTAGTAAACTTTCCATAACGTTAGGGCTTCACGTCTTATATCGGGCGATGTACAACATAAATCATTTTCTTCATAACTAGTACTTGTAAACATTTTAATTAATAAATAACTATAATTTCAACAGTGAAAACGATTTGTGAAAAATGTTTCGCAATGGCGGAAAAAATTAATCAGTTTTCCTATGCGCACGCATGTAACAATGGCGATCGGCCATAGACTCAAATAATGAGGTTTTTTTTTGGCTTTTCGCGGATAGTTTTTCAGCAATGTACAAAATAGGGAATTCAAAGTTAGAAAACAAAAGTAATATTTGCGTGAAAGTTTTATTTATTAAAAAAATGTACAAGTTTAAATTATCTATTTCAATACGAAGTTGCATAAAATGAGCAAGCAACAGGTAAATTAATTTATTTGTACTATTTATTGAACATGTTTTTTTGTATCGAAACTTTTTTTAAGAACAAAGCAACAAGCACCTCAACCTATAAAAAAAACCCTATAACTCACTTGTGAATAATAGTAATGAAAAAGTCACAGTTTGATTATAGGTGTCATTACGTACCTAATTGCAGTGAAATTAGAGCCATTTTATGAGCAAGTGTGTTGAAAAATAATAAATAACGTAATAACAGTTATGTACTTTGTAGATTACAGCTTTTTATTTAATTTTTAACATAAAAATACAACTATCCATATTATCCGAAAAATCCGGATAATGATGCAAGTAAAATCCGGATTTGAAAATCAGCGGATATCCGGATAATACGGATATCCGGATATCCGGATTGCAAGCCCTAATTACAAACAAAAAAAAACTCTCACTTATAGAATTAGCCCTCACATTTGAGAAAAGCTGTAACATAAAGAAAAACAACGCATGTGCTATTAATATTTTCGTGTCCACTAGACATAAGTTACAAGTATATTATTACCAGCACTGTATCATTGACTGTCAATTACGCGTTCTTATTATACGCTGAAGCGAATCCATTAGACCAATTTCAATGAACTAGAGTGGCATTTATTGATAATATGATTAGAGCTTACAGCTGGTTTACTGGAGCACGTATGTGACTCTTTGAAACCATAGTATATTTTATGATACCTCAAATTAGATTATGTGATAAAGAAGTTCCATCAAACAGTCGTTCCTAGAGATGGGCGGGTGGGTAAAAAATGGGAAGGTAAAAATTGGAAGGAAAGGTTAAAATAGGTAAAAAAGAAAAAATACCCTTTTTTACCGGGTATTAATAAAAAATACCGGGTAAAAATTGAGTACTGCCTTTATATTATTTAAATGGCTTTGCTATGAAATGTATAGTGTCTTTATATAATTTAATTGGCTTCGTCATCAATACTACGATCTACCATGTTAATTTTGACCTTGACCATTGAAGATAAATATTGATTGTATGTCCCCAGCCGTTCCCCAAGGGGAACGGTACATTGTTATTTTAAACGTGTCTGTAATTGCGGGTATTTATAGGCTTCTTTACACCGGGGCAACACTGTGCGGTATTACTGCGTGCTATATATTGGGGCGTGCATCATCTTGTGGTATGCTACAAATAACAAAATATGCGGAAATTGCGGTATGCGGCAGCCTATTTTACATCGAGGCAACATCATGCCTAGAGAATTTTCAAAGCATCGTGCTGTAAATTTTATTGGAGTGTTTTGGTCTACCAACTTGATTGATCGAGGGGACAAGACACCGTCGATTAAGGCTGATGAAGTAACTTTAGCAGCATGACGCAAGACGTTGCCATGCCGCTCGATATTTGCCACGATGTGCAACATTTTAAATTATAGTAGCATGCTGCGTTGTGGCATGCCGCAATGTCGCATAGTGTTGCCCCGGCGTAAAGCAGCCTGAGCTACATAAAATGAAGTTAATTATGTTTCTTTTAAATCTTTAATCTACATTAATTTTCAAATCTCACTTCTAAGTCATGTCTACAAGTTGTTTTCAAGAGTCATCACGAATCGTCTCGCGCGCAGGTTTTGACGATTTTCAGCCTCCCGAACAAGCCGGTTTCCGAAAAGGCTTTAGCACCGTGGACCCCATACATACGCTGCGGCAGGTTATACAGATGACCGAAGAGTATAGGCTGCTTCTCTGTTTAGCGTTTGTGGACTACGAGAAAGCCTTCGATTCGATCGAGACCTGCATAGCTATTCACAACCCTTTGATTCGATATTCGATTCGGAAAGTCGTATGTCTATCTCGCTCGATTTCGTAATGTCAAAAAAGATAGACCTACGACTTACCGAATCGATAATCGAATCGAAGCGTTGTGAATAAGGGGCCTGGGCTGTACTGCAGTTTCTCCAACGGTGCCAAATCGACTCCCGGTACATCGAGGTGTTGAAGTGTTTGTACAAAAACGCCACCATGTCAGTCCGACTTCAGGACCAAGCCTGGGAGTCGGAACCTATCCTGCATTAAACCTATTCTGCAGCGAGGTGTGAGACAGGGAGACGTCATATCTCCGAAACTGTTCACCGCTGCACTGGAGGATGTCTTCAAAGTTCTGGACAGGAGAGGGCAAGGCATCAACGTCAATGGCGAGTACATCACTCACTTTCGGTTTCGCGACGATATAGTGGTCATGGCTGAGACCATGGAGGACCCCAGTACAATGCTCGATGACCTCGGTAGAGCTTCCGAAAGAGTGGGGCTATGAACATGGACAAAACCAAAGTCATGTTGAATGCCCATGTAACAACCACTCCTATCAAAATCGGAGACACTACACTCGAAGCTGTGGACGATTATGTATACCTGGGACAAACGGTCCAGTTAGGTAAGTCTAACTACGAGAAAGAGGTCAATCGTCGAATCCGACTCGGCTGGGCAGCGTTGGGGAAGCTGCGCGGTATCTTCTCGCCCAACTTACCGCAGTGTTTCAAGACGAAAGTCTATGACCAGTGTGTGTTGCCAGTGATTACATACGGGACCGAAACGTGCTCGCTCACAATGGGCCTCATCAGAAGGCTTAAAGTCACCCAAAGGGCAATGGAGAGGGCTATGCTCGGAGTTTCTTTGCGTGATCGAATTAGAAATAAAGACATCCGCAAGAGAATCAGGGTCACCGACGTAGCCGGAAGAATTGCCAAACTTAAATAGCAGTGGGCAGGGCACATTGCTCGCAGAACGGATGGCCGATGGAGCCGAAAAGTTCTGGAGTGGCGACTGCAAACCGGAAAACGTTGCGTTGGAAGACCTCCCACTAGGTGGACCGATGACCTGGTGAAGGTTGCGGGAATCCGTTGAATGCGAGTCGCACGGGACTGGTCAATGTGGCGACACTTGGGAGAGGCCTATGTCCAGCTGTGGACGTCTTTCGGTTGAAATAATGAATGATGATGATGACTTTAGCAGGCAGTGTGCGTTCTATATTTTATTTATCTACAATATAATGTACTATGAATTAAAATTGGCCTACCTTCTTTTATAGTATTAAATTAACAAAACTTCACACTCATTTACGTCACAATGCCTTTGAAAAAAAAAATGTAAATCGTAAAAGTATGTCTCAGACGTAAGACACACAAAAACAAAAACGAAGCGAAGCTATAGTTGACGAAATGCACCCCTCCACGTCATCCCTCATTGGACAGTGCTATACTATTTTATTCTAATGAGAAAACTATGTCCGCGTATGTTGTGCCGACGACGGTCTCAAATAAAATAAATGATAAAATTCTGTATGTCAAAGTATCTATTAAAAAAAACAATAATTAGTTTAAATTAAACTGATTTTAATTTTTACCCGGTATAAATTAAAAATGGGAAGGTAAAAATGGGTATAAATGGGTATTTACCCAAAGTCTGGGTTTTTACCGGGTATATGCCCATCTCTAGTCGTTCCACAAAAGTAAGGTAACTGGGTTACGTTACAATTCGTAAAGACCCGTGATTTATATTCTAATCCTATAATTTATGATTGTGCTAAAGGGGCAATTTTAGACCCCTAATAGATTAAATTTAGGCTACGCAGAGTATGAAACAGGAGATCCATCAAATTAGTTTAACTTCAATTTAGTAACTAAACTGCTAACATAAATCATTAGAAAATGAAAACAAGATGGCTCAACACCTCAAAGGTGACAAAAGCCAGAGCCGATACATTTAACATTCCCAAACAACAAAAAAACTAACTTCAAAAATAAACAAACAGCAGTATTTTAGGTCCGTTAGTTACTTACACCACGCCTATATTTGGATGCGCTCGGTCTCTTTCAACGTTTTTGTGTGTTTTGTGGCCGAAAGTGAAACTAAACAATCGCACAGTTGTCAGTTACGCATGCGACTAAAAAAACGCATTATGTTTGACGTATTAGGTAAGTTATGACCTGTTAAGTTATCACTTAGGAGTAGGACGTGAGGCATTGCGTGTATGTTTACTTGTTATGTGACTAATGCGTGATATTAGCTGCAGGTGATTACAGCGAGTTGTATTTTTTTCATGTTGAAAAATAAACACTGTATTCTAAGGACGGACCTCGATACAAAACGGCGTTTAATACTGAAGAATGAAATGAAAATAAACAAAACTCACATTGAAATCTAACGTTTAAAACAATATGTATACAGTAGATTGAATAAGATTTTGCCTCCGATTATACTTCTACGAATATCTGTCTTCCTGAGGCAATTTAAATTATTTCCTAACGTATCATCAATTTCCCGCTTTTCCTACTTGAAAGATTAATTTATACAAACAATCTCCTGTCTAATTTATATGTCATGCAATAAACGAATATGTCTTGTATGTACGTATATATACAAACTTGTAAAATAAATTCGCAACATAACGACCGCATACAAGAAATGAAGTACACTTGATACCACAAGTCCTTAGGCATTTAGATTTACATTTGACATTAGCTAAAATATGTAAGTATGTGTTATTAATAGAACACGTTTTCCGGAAAGACAACTTTTATCTACTTCTACCTGGGTGTGTCAAAAACATATTTAAACATATTTTCGCATACAGTTATGTAAATATTGAAATATCTAGCGACATACGTGCCTAATCTTGTCATGCATTAAAGTAAGCAAGAATTTCAACACTATTTATGTAGGAGTTACTTCAGGAAACAACTGTTTGAAAACGGTAGTTTTGGTTGTATGACACTTGCCACATGCTTCTACCGTAGAACTGTGTATTAGAACTAGTGGGAATGATTTTTTTTATTTTCGGCTTTACACACATCGAAAGTTGATTATTCGATTAGGTATTTGATTATTTGCTGAAGGTTAACCTAACCATCTACTCAGAATACATCCCTTTGTAAAAAAGAAAAACCGGCCAAGAGCGTGTCGGGCCACGCTCAGTGTAGGGTTCCGTAGTTTCCCGTCCGTCACAATAAGTGTTCCCACTTATGAGTTTAAAGGTGGGTATCCATTATGTAAAAATGCTTGCATATACGAATATACTACAAACTTAGTCCAGAAAAAACTGTTGTTTCCATCAAGTTCAAAATGATTTTCCTAGAAAGTCCATAAGAAGCTCTACTTTTCAGATTTTTTTCATATTTTCTAAACTTATGGTTCAAAAGTTAGAGGGGGGGGGACACATTGTTTTTTACTTTTGTGGCGATTATTTCCGAAATTATTGACATTATCAAAAAATGATTTTAGAAAACCCCTATTCATTTTTAAATACCTTTCCAACAATATATCACACGTTAGGGTTGAAATTAAAAAAAAAATCACTTCCCACTTTACATATAGGGGGGCTACCCTAATATTTTTTTTTTTTCCAATTTTTATTTTACCACTTTGTCGGCGTGATTGATATACATATTGGTACCAAATTTTAGCTTTCTAGTGCTAACGGTCACAGAGATTAAGCGAGGACGGACAGACGGACGGACGGACAGACATGGCGAAACTATAAGGGTTCCTAGTTGACTACGGAACCCTAAAAACATTCAAAGGACTCTAGCCAAAATACACCCACGTCCGCCACTGCTTCAGACTTTTATTTGGAAGGTACCACAACCATGTTTCTCTGTGCCAAAAGCGCATCAAATTCTGTCCGAGGGTTCTCTATTTATTTCAAGTCGACAACAAAAACAAAAAATCGGGGGGGTCTAAACTGGCCGCTTTAGCAGAATCGTATTAAGAATCACGTTAATAATTTAATTTTTTTTAAATGGACTTTATAGTTTTGACAATAAAGTCCACTTTAATATTTTAAATTTTTTAACGTAATTATTATTATGATTCTGCTAAAGCGGCCATTTTAGGCTCGCTGAGCGTTCTTGAAGTGTTTTTGTGATTTTTTGTTTGTTTTCTGATTATATGGCTCTTTCCCTAGGTTTTTCTTTAGCGAGGTGGAACAGCTCAGCATTCGATTGTTCATTAGCAATCATCTACTCATATTTACACCAAGCTTAACAGTAAATTTTTAAAACATTACAGTGCTGCATGGTTCTTTTCGAGCTTTTATCACATTGACAGCAGTGTGCTCTTTCATTAGAGAAAATGTATTGAATAAATAAGATGGAGGCTTTAGTTCCGATTAAGACGACGCACAAAAAAAACTATGTACAAAACTATTTTCGTATATGTTTCGATGTGCCACGCAACCTTTCACAAAAGGAACATGGAGTACATTATCGCAATATACCAAGTATTCGAAAAAGAAACGTATGGAGGCAGCAGAACAATCGAATCAGTTGTGAAATCAAGACACTATCGTATCACTACGATAATAGGGTATCACACTCTAATGTGTGGGCGATGGAATCACGCCGGCTGAATATTAATAACTGTCAAGGGTATATACGGGTGACGATGTGTGGAGTAAGTTATGAGACGTGGCGGATGATTTAATTGTGTAATTATAATATGGTAGAAGGAATAAATTATGCTGCTTTTTAAGGATTGTAAGTCACATTTGGGATTAATAATTGGCTACTTTTGTGTGCATACCTTATATTATTATAGTTGAACAAATAGACAAGGAGTATGAATGAAGACAGATTGCTTTGTCTTCAAATTACATTATCACACTTCGTTGATAAGCTCATATTAGTTTTGATTCTCGAAGATTTCTGAGATTAAATACGTTTATTATTAAAATGTCCTATTAACTATGTCAAGAGATCTGTGCGTGGCAACATTATCCACGAAATTATCGTAGTCCATAACCAGTCACGCAAGCTTAGCCACATAACTTCTTTCTACTTTTTGAATGCAAGTTATTGAATAAAGTGACTTTTCCTTTTTCCATTTTTATCATCGCGCACCTTTTTAAACTGATTCGTCGATTCTCTTTCGTGTCTACGGTGGTCATGTTAAGCGGGCAGGACGGCCACGCTAGTCATTTCATTTTTCGTTTTCGATTCTCTCGCATTCAAATAATATTCATTACTCATTCTTCTCGATCCCTATCCAATCCATCCACCGATAAGATACTTCAGGTGCAGGTTCACAAAGAAAACTAAGCAGCACTTCTTTCAATACATAAGGTAAAAACCCGCGATATGCTAATTTCTTTGACGTTTTTTTGCAATTTGCAGGTCAGTGTCGGGTTCTAAGTTGATTAAAATATGCTTCGCAACCGTAAAAAGTATGAGTCATAATCATTAAAATCATCAAAACAAACCTCCATGTAACCCATTTAATGACTATATCATGAAAAAGTAGATGGATAGAGGATAGAGATACGTATTGCAGTCGAGAATTGACTGACAAACTGCAAAATCGTAAGAAAATTTGAATTACTTCCCCCTTAATCAACCGCTGTAGCCCACTATTTGAACCACATCGAGTGTTAGGCAACGGTAACGTGTCTGCAACGAAACGGTCCGCAACGCTTGGGCAGCGCGCATTACATATCGCACGGACGTGTAATAACTAATTGACTGTACTTAGCTATCATTTGCATCGTCTACCAACGATTATAGATTGGCAGAAGCATTAAAATCTAGCTTAATTGGAATGACATCAGTTGAAGAGATCTATTTCTCTGCCTATGTTGTTTATCCAAAAGGAATGGTATTTTGACTAACTTTATTTGATTTTTATTATATTTCTAAACGAACGTGAATCATCGTTAAAAGTATCATCAACTTGATTGTGAGATATCACCACCAGACCCCAATCTCCGTAATAGGGTATATGCATGATTTTTTTTTATTACTCTAAACAAAGCGTATTAACATCAGAAATAGCAAAGTAAAATCATTTTTTTAATATCTATAAAAAATAATAAGTTATAAGCCTTTGAAACTGCTGATTAGACAGAGAGATTCGATATAGCGAATTATTATTTTTTATAGATATTAAAAAAATGATTTTCTTATAGACGTCATTCGCTACATCGACGTACAAAATCCATACTAAATTCTGTTTATCTAGAAAGAGATAGAAACAAAAGTTTAAATGGTTATAACTTTTGTGTTGTTTGGTCAATTTATGTGTTGTTTACGCTTTTAGTCATTATTTTTATAGATTTTTAACATTCCGTATCGAAATGAAAAAAAGAAAATGTATGCATATTCCCTATTGCAACTCGGCATAAAATCTTTATATTTTTCACTATTAAACTTTTCATCATCATTTTACTATGTAGTAACTAGTATTTATAGTATCGACTTATTCCATTCTTCGCTTAAATAAGTAGGTATTGTGTGAAAATGATAATTACGCTTTCTCATCCTCCACCCGCTCTCCCATACTAATTAATTATATTATTAAAGCTATCCTCATAAACAATACTCCTAAAATTGATAAACATTCGATCACAAAATCAAACAAATAAAATACAATACTTCATTCAAATAATCAACACAAAGAAGCATTGTCTCATTCAATCTATTGGTCTTTGAGAAGTTGCCTGGTTTTCCTGCTTCTAAATATTATGAGCATTGTGATCTAAAGTAGGTAGGTACTTAGGTATAAACAGAGGAGTTACGAATCCTATGATGTATTAAGTGTCCCTAAATCATTCATCTTCTGTCTGCATTTGTCACAAGTTACTTGAAACGGCGAAACAAATGTATTTTTTTCCATGTTTTCCCTTTCAGCCATCATCTTGTAATTCACTCCCTTATCATTCGTATCATCCCCCACACAATTATATTATCTTGATTCTTGGCCCTTTCCCTAAATGGTCCCTAAATCTGTATCTTTTATTTGAGGGGTATTAGTTATAATAAAATCAGTTAGATCTCCATCTTACACGAATCAACACGAACTGCTTAGAAATAGCCTACTATTTCTAATAACTGCTTAGAAATAGTAGGCTCTTTCTAAGCAGTTCGTGTTGATTCGTGTCAGATGGAGATCTTACACTAATATATTTAGATAATTTGTTTATGCAGTTGTAAATAAAAACCGGCCAAGAGCGTGTCGGGCCACGCTCAGTGTAGGGTTCCGTAGTTTCCCGTCCGTCACAATAAGTGTTCCCACTTATGAGTTTAAAGGTGGGTATCCATTATGTAAAAATGCTTGCATAATATACGAATATACCTACTACAAACTTAGTCCAGAAATTATTTTGTACAACTTTTTGTCTTTTTTGTACAAAAACTGTTGTTTCCATCAAGTTCAAAATGATTTTCCTAGAAAGTCCTTATAAAGTTCTACTTTTCAGATTTTTTTCATATTTTCTAAACTTATGGTTCAAAAGTTAGAGGGCACATTGTTTTTTACTTTTGGAGCGATTATTTCCGAAATTATTGACATTATCAAAAAATGATTTTAGAAAACCCCCCTATTCATTTTTAAATACCTTTCCAACAATATATCACACGTTAGGGTTGAATATAAAAAAAAAACACTTCCCACTTTACATATAGGGGGGCTACCCTAATAAAACATTTTTTTCTAATTTTAATTTTACCACTTTGTCGGCGTGATTGATATACATATTGGTACCAAATTTCAGCTTTCTAGTGCTAACGGTCACAGAGATTAAGCGAGGACGGACAGACGGACGGACAGACATGGCGAAACTATAAGGGTTCCTAGTTGACTACGGAACCCTAAAAAAGCAGTCGGCAAGGACAACTGCCAAGGATGTGTCAGACGTATATTTAACTATTGCCATTCGTGGAGACTACCTTACTACCTACTTAACTTAGGCGTGTGATGACATGACTTCTCATGACATCAACTCATTCAAAGTAATAACTCGTCCGTGACAAATAATGAATCACTTACATATACACACACAAAATACTGAGAGGAAATCGTAGTCAGACAGTAATTGTAAGATACATATCCGAGAGAGAGAATTGAATTAAACCGTCACAAACTATTTAAGAATACTTAAAATGTCACTAACGGGATATCTTCAGTGATTATTATTTATTTTAAGTATAGTTATGAACCGTGAAAGCTTAAAACAGTGTATAATGAAGAATGTTGAAATAACTATAAATAATAATGTTAGTTCAATTCATCATCATCTTGGATCTTAAAAAGATAAAAACTACCCTGGCTTTAAAAAGCCAGGGTTTACGAAGTACATATTTTTTTTAACTACTTAGGTACTCCAAGTAAAGTAAGCTTTGACACTGAAACCTCTTGCAGTAATAATTCGTCAAGCGCCATAAGACTTTACGAGAGAACACACGTAACCATTACAGCAATTCCAATAACAGTCTAAATGTAATCCAGTCGTCCTACCAGTTCCGAGAACACATAAATGGTTCTGGTACTCGTATTTTATTGCAAAACGAACAACACAGACGGGATGAATATCTCGCGACAGACTCACAGGATATGCTAATTTTAGCAGCATCCATTTCGAGATCTTGCTTGAAACGCTTTATAGTCAGGAGCCGGTTATGTAGGCTTGTAAAATATTATTCATCGATGTTTAGCTGCCGTTTTGTATAATAAGTCTTACTTGTGTCTTTAACCGAGGCGCGAAAGCATGTGGTCTTATCTAAGATTTGCTAGGCGTAGCGTGATGATAAACCGCAACTTTGGCTGATAGTGTAATGCCATTCTTTGCAATTCAGCATGTCTTTAATAGATAATTTTATAGAGATAGTGATAGGCCACAGTTTACTATTTGCAACAACAAAGTATTGACTTGATTATGGACATACATAGCCAGGTTCACGTTAAAATGTTTTTTGAATAAAATCATTTTCGTATCGCGGCGGGAGTTCCTAAGGGAGGCATAATAGAATAAGTCAATCAATGATAATTTCAAGAACATCTCAAGTTGACTTTTCTTTTGAATAGCACAGGTTACTAATAGTGTGCTAATAGTCACCGACATTTTCAATATAAAAGCCGTAGTCATCCAAAAAAGCAGTGAATGCAACTCCGCGCGTGCAGTGCCGCGTAATTTACGCAATTGGATCAAAGAGACAAATAAAGACCGAGGTTTATTACGCGTTAGAACCGAAACAACGGTTTAGTGCACTAGAATTAACTTTATTAAACTCGACAGATTTAGATCAAAATAAATAGGAAAACCTTTTGTTCTGTTTCAGCTTTTTACTCGGTTATTTGTTGTCTACCACTTCAAAAATGTAACTGAAGTGATGCCGAAATTTAAGTTTCCTAAAATATAAAATATCCAATTGAAGTGCTTTCCCAAAAGCGATGTGTTTTGTGCAAGGGTTTTATAACTAGTGACCAAAATCGAAACAAAACGCCCCCATATTGTATTTTCAACCCATTTCATGAAACAATTTCTCAAATCATCACCAACATAGCCTCTCAGTTATCGTGATTCGTGCGCTAAAAGATCCTTGTACCTATGTCGACACCTTAAGATAACAACAAGCAACACTCCAGCAAGTTATAAATTGACAAACTTATTTGTTCAACAAATCGTGATAACATCTCAATGACAACCTTACATCGAAAAAGTGCTAAACGACATAAACGTATCAATCACTTACGACATTTAACCTTGATCTGGCGTTCATGATACGAAACAAAAAGAAGAGCACAATGCATCTCCCACGTTTTTGTGCGTCTGCGCACTTGGATCATGTCGCGTAATGATAAACATCGTATTAACTATTAGTCTCATGCTACC
Source organism: Xestia xanthographa (assembly GCA_905147715.2). Taxonomy (NCBI): domain Eukaryota; kingdom Metazoa; phylum Arthropoda; class Insecta; order Lepidoptera; family Noctuidae; genus Xestia; species Xestia xanthographa. The sequence continues at coordinate 14,864,000 of LR990657.1, forward strand.
GGATTTACAGCGTTTTTTAGGAATTTTATCTCGTAGATTATGTAATCAATGCTATTAAGTTCCGTCCTGTAGTAAAAAAAATGACAACCTTACATCAAAAAAGTGTTAAACGACATAAACGTATCAATCACTTACGACATTTAACCAAAAAATGCTGTGCCTGAAATCCAAGAATTGCGTGCTGCCGAGCGTATCGTCGATGCTGCCGCGTGCAATAGCACTTTCGCACTGACGGAAAAGGATCACATTTTCCATGCATATGAGACACGATTCCGTGCTGATAAATGAGGTTCAACCTTAAAGCAAAAGGCATTGTTGCTATTACTAAAAGAAGAGGATTAAGGATTGTGCAACATCATCATCTGCCTAGCCTTTTCCCAAGTATTTTGGGGTCCCAGTCTAACCGGATGCAGCTGAGTACCAGTATTTTACATGGAGCGACTGCCTATCTGACTTCCACAACCCAGCTCATACTGGGTAATACGATACCACTTTGGTAAGACTGGTTGTCACTTTTTGGGCCACTATCTGTAACGACTGTCAAAGATGGACGAATGACAGCCGGGACCTACAGCTTAACGTGCTTTCTGAGGCACGGAGGAAACTCGGTATGTAAGGGTGGTCACCCATCCACAAACCAACCTAGGCAAGCACGGCTTAACCTAAAGATCGACCCGAGTGGCTGTTCTTATTTAGCCACGACCTCCTCATAAGGATTTTGCAACATATCTAAACTAAAGAGATTTTGGGACTGCATTTCATTTATAAACCACTGGCGTTTGTCGTCACGGACAAAGCCGTAGGATCCATACAGCTATACTCCAGTCTACCAACAACGTAGGTATTTACGGATACGGACACAAACGACCTGTCAATCCACAGACCACGATACATACCAATCATTCTAAACAGACGAATAACGACACATAAATGACCACCACTTAAACAACCACTACAGCACCCCGGTAACCAAGTCGTAATGTTTTTATTCGCCAGCTCTCATGCGGAACAGACGTCGAGTAGAAAAGGACTTTCTTCTAATAATAGGGGCCTATTACAAGAGAAACCGCACAGCTGTTCGATAGTAATGGCCGGCGCATTGATATCGATTATTTCATTCGATTGAGCTTCGATAAAAATAGTGGTTTTGATCTCTCCAGTCATTACTTACGAGTTACGTTGCTTGCTATTTTATTGCTTTGAATCAACAAGTTTAATTTTATGAGGTATTAAAATGGTTTTATACCTTATAGATATCTATAAAATAAAACTAAACTTAAGCCAACGGAAAAAAGAGAAGTTCTAGGTTAAAGAACGAGCTTTCTAGGATAAGAATCGACTTGAAACTTCACAGACAACGGTTAAGCTTTGACAACGCTGCCGGGCTCGGCTATTCTTTCACTATTTGTATTATTGCTAGCCCGTATTGTGCCTCTGCTAGGCAATGGCCTCTTTTCATTCCATCATTAGCTGCTTTCATTCTATGGATGATAATTACGCTCTTTGAAAAATCACCATGGTGCCATGGTTCGCTGCTGGTCAAGACCAATAAGAATAATTAAGTTACTTGAGCAAAAACACAACAATGAAAATGCTCAATTACAAACCACATACCTCAGACACACACCCATGAAGCGTAATTTAATACAAATAATATTAAGTGTATGTGTTAGTAACTTGGCATTGTTTCAAGTAAGAACTTACTTATACTAGACATAGAAACATTGTCGGAAACTGTCCATATTGTGTAAGTGTAAGGTTAAGTTAAAAAAAAACTCTATTGCCGTTGTAAGTCGAGTCAAGGATTTGTTCCGACATGTGTTAACATTCGGCTGGTGTTCGATAGTCGATACAGATAGTAGCTGCTATTCTGCTATTATATCACAAAGGGCAAAACGCCTCCGTGTTAGCCAATTAATTCCGACAATAACCGCATTGAATACCAACATTGCTGTCTCTGCCGTAAGAAGTTTAATTTCCATTAAACAAGATCAAATTAAATTCGCTAGTGAAATAACTGGTACACACGGTGACAAACCAACTATACATAAACCGAGGTCGATAACCCCAAAAAAATCAAAAAACTTTCTACTAAAAACGCTTGAATAGTTTCCTTAGCTAATTTAGTTTTTACCCTGTGTGAGTAGAGCATACTCAAAAACTTAACACTTTAACATAAAACTTAACACTCATAAAAACTATACACCTCCAACTTAGCTTTTCCGAACAATAATATGAGCTGTAACTCAGTCTTCGTGGAGTATCCATTGATAAAATCGAAAGGAATGCTATTGACATGGCACCAAACGATGGGAAATACATTGTCTGACCCACAGACAATAACAAATAATGTGGCGGTCATTGTGTCCTGTGTTTATGAAACGCCTGTCAGTCACATTTCTCGCTAGCTGTCAACAAACTAATACTCACTCAGTTTAGATAGTTAGTGGCCAGACGCATAAGAAGTAAGGACTTTGAACGGTAAGCGTATCGATAGCGTATTAAAATAAACTGTACACTAGTAAAATTGTATATAAAAAAACCGGCCAAGAGCGTGTCGGGCCACGCTCAGTGTAGGTTTCCGTAGTTTCCCGTCCGTCACAATAAGTGTTCCCACTTATAAGTTTAAAGGTATCCATTATGTAAAAATGCTTGCATATACGAATATACTACAAACTTAGTCCAGAAATTATTTTGTACAACTTTTTGTCTTTTTTGTACAAAAACTGTTGTTTCCATCAAGTTCAAAATGATTTTCCTAGAAAGTCCTTATAAAGTTCTACTTTTGAGATTTTTTTCATATTTTCTAAACTTATGGTTCAAAAGTTAGAGGGGGGGGGACACATTGTTTTTTACTTTTGGAGCGATTATTTCCGAAATTATTGACATTATCAAAAAATGATTTTAGAAAACCCCTATTCATTTTTAAATACCTTTCCAACAATATATCACACGTTAGGGTTGAAATTAAAAAAAGAAATCACTTCTCACTTTACATATAGGGGGGCTACCCTAATAAAACATTTTTTTCCAATTTTTATTTTACCACTTTGTCGGCGTGATTGATATACATATTGGTCCCAAATTTCAGCTTTCTAGTGCTAACGGTCACAGAGATTAAGCGAGGACGGACAGACGGACGGACGGACAGTCATGGCGAAACTATAAGGGTTCCTAGTTGACTACGGAACCCTAAAAACCATTAAATATGTGGCGTCAAGCCATAATCCGTTCCGTCCAAATCTTTAAAAGAAAAACTCATTCTGTTTCATTTAAAGCAATTTTGTCTTCAAAAGAAACTGAATGAGTTTTTCTTTCAAAGATTGAAGACAAGTTTGCTTAAAATTATGTTGAAGACGTTCAACATAATTTGACGACAGCAAAAAATGGTTTACCATTCATAAGCAGGCAGAAACTGACTAATAAATTGTAGGTCTTCTAACATAGTCTACCTAACATTTTCTAAAGGCTAAATATTGCGAATGTTACCAACGGCAGCAAAAAAACAAAACCCTAGGGTAGGTATAAGGATCACTAGGTACCGATGGATCTCTAAGCTGTTAGGTGTAAAGTTTAAAATAACGCTGATGTTTCTCTAAATAATAAGTATATCAAGTTTAACTTTGCCTCTGTAACCTTTACATAAGACAATAACTTTACCTAATCTCATGTTCTTGACACTGACATTGTGAACAGTTATACAGAATTCCCCAGAATCGTAAAATAACGCATTCTCCCACGCATCTTGCAACCAGGTCAAATATTTCCGATTCTTCGTTGCGTGGTTGAAGTACGATGGTACCTACTTATTGTGATGGAATCTAATTCTTCGCTTTAATCAATTATTCATAACCCAGATTCCATAATTCAATAACTTACTACACGGTCTTTGGTAACGCTAATTTTTGTAATGATCCATGACCAGTGTTGGCTAAGTAATGTTAGAAGTTCTATCTGGGCAATCTGATGAACCTTCAACATGTTTTTATTTTTGTGATACCTACTCGAATCTGTAGTGTAGGTATGAAAAATAATAAACAAATTAAAATTAATGGACTAGCAACAACGCCTACTAAGATGATGTAATTAAATATAAGCAATTACGAGAACAATAGGATGACGCAATGAAAATTAAGATACTGAAGACGATTTAAACACTCCGAGATTACTCGACAAAAGATGAAGTACCTAATACAAATAGATGAAGTAATATTCTAAAGTATACTAAGTAGTACTACCTACAGTACCTACAAATCTTCGGAAAATTACCGTCTTCTTTTGAGACAAAATGTTTGTAGATATATGAAAAATAAGAAGGGCAATAGGAGAATTAGGAGAGACATACTTGGGATGATTTTCTTTCTACCACTTCTAACACTATACTTTCTGTATGATGAGAGTTCCGTAAAAAGTTACAAACTTCTGTTTGTACTGCGTATAAAGTATTTCTGTCCCTCTATGGGCAGTAGCAACAATAGTTGGTAAGTAAGAAACTATGTAGCTAATCAGAAACTCATGAAAATCCATCTCTTTACAGATCAAGGAATAATGGTCGCGCACTGATCCAGCAATGGACGCGCTCACGTGGTTATCTCTCGGGCTCCAGTTCGCGGCGCTATGCTCCATCGTCGGGGCGCTGCTGCTGTACCTGTTGAGGAAGGTCAGGGTGGCCGAGGTTCTGCCTGCCGATAGCGCCAAGACCGTGCTTGTCACATCCGTTGATACGGCTCTTGGATTACAAGTAAGTTTGAAATATTTGTAATCGGTAGGTATTCAGAGATTTTGTCTTTCGTGAGATAATAATTATCCTCTTGAATGGGCTGTCTAAAGAAGACGGTGGTTCTGTCGAACTCGTAGAAGTCCCTATGAGGCGGTTTTTGCTGCCATGATTTGGGACCGGAATTGAAATGCTTATACAATCACGTGCCAATATTCCTGGCTTATAGTAATAATACCAGCCTATCGCTAACTCAATCCTTGGCACAGGTCTCTTCTCCTACAGAGAAGAAAAACTTTAACTGTCAAAATTGAGAATAATAACAAAAGATGTACCTATATCGTACAACCAGATGATGATGAAATTCATAGAGGAAAGGTAGAGAGTTCAAATGAAACCTCCTCTTTGCTAAGATAGACCCTCCAGGCAAACAATATGTGGGAGGATACCGTCAAAGTAAGCAGTTCTAGTTGGCACGCAGATTTTTGACTACCATAAAATGTTATTGCTTGCAGTTAGCACCCACCTAGCCAGATGCCACTGCACGCAGTTCTGATTTAATGCCATCTCTTGCAACACCACCGGGACGAAACGTGTAGTTCCTTTTAACTGAGGACCATAACTCCATAACTTGTTACAGGTCATTATAATTCTGTAACTACATACGTCTTACAGTCGCGAACAATACTGGCCTGCAAATTGCAGAAAACGTAAGAAAATTGGTATTTCGCGGGCTACCCTGGAGCATCCACCATTATGCACATCTCTTTATGCATAGATCCGATACGCATCATCATCCTTGGTCCTAATATTAGTTTGAGGGTTCCTATGCACAATCTATTTCCATTTTATTTTTATGTACAGATCGCAACATACCTAAGCAGTAAAGGTTGGCGGGTCATCGCTGGCTGCAGATCAGGAGGCCTGGGCGCTCGTCTTGCGGACTCCTGGCTTCAGGCCCACATCGCCTCTACTCCCGAAGACCAGCCGAAGCCCAGGCTCGTCACCCTCGAACTAGACGTGGCTAGGGAAGATCTGCTGGAGGAAGCTGCTAGAGCTACTGCCCAGCATTTGCCAGCCGGAGAACATGGTATGTGACTGAAGCTAAGAAGGAAGTTACTTTGGATTGGATTATTTATTAATCCTTTACAAATCTATAATCCCGTAATTGTATGGATTACAGATTTGTCTATTAAAATTACTATAAATCTGCCTTTAGATCCTGTCTGTTAGATTTCCACGCCTAAACCACTTAGCTGATTGTTATAAAAATTGATATATAGACTTGCCTGGGGCTTAAAGAAGGACATAGTATACGAAGTCGCAGTGTGCTAAAATTTGTATGCAAACTTTACAACCATAAGTTTATTTTTATGAGGTTGGCCAAGCAAAAGTGAATTAAATTACCTAGGTACTTATCTTTTTCTATGCAAAATAGTTTGCTGTATTGCACGTAGGATCAAAGATATGCGTAGATGTTATGCAAAAATCCGTTTTATTAAGCATAAAAACGCATTGCATAGCCGTATTTGTAATTAGCATAATTTTCACATAAGTAAAACGATAAAAGGCACTTTTTATTTGAACTTAAACAACAAAAGTTCAAAAAAAGACATCGTCAAAAAACTCAATTTCAAAAAGCAAAATATAAGTGCACTGCCCGGGAATCGAACCCGGGTCGCAAGAATGGGAATCTTGCATGATACCACTACACCAGCAGTGCTTGATAGTTACGCGTGAAATAACAGTTCGGTAAAATCTATTCAAATTCTTACTGATAATCTAATTTAGAATCATTTTAAAAATAAATCGTTCATTTCTAGAAAAACGTTGCAGAAATTAGGTAGGTTACAGTACAAAGGATAATTTAGCGCCATCTATCTTTATAATAGCTACTCACATTTCCCGCCGACAAACGATGTAATTTGATCCTCAACACGATACACTCGACGTATCACGTATTTACGCATCGACATAGGTGGCGCTGTTACAAACTTTTGTTACCCAACTTCTTAAATGGTTTTGTTTTACTATTTCAATGATGAAAATAGTTTTGAAATAAATTATAAATATTCTAGTTTTTGTGTGTCAGATTTAGCGTAACAAAGTGAATAATTTAAGTAGGTATCCAACCAATAATTTATCCGACCTTAGTTGAAACGGAAGTTTATACGAAAGTATTATCCACAAAGGTGTTAATGTGTGTTATTGTTATTGTTATCTATTATGATGATGACCACAAGTTTCCTGAGGATGTTGCCAGCGTCTTTTGAACTCCGGCATTGTTTTCAACAACTGTATTCGCAATAACATGGGAAACAAAAAATAAACAAGGTACAGTCAACAAAACAGTTAGGTATGCAGAATAGCAATCTTCTTGCTACTACTTAATAAACGCGAAAGGGTTATAATCAATCTGTTTGCAATTTCATCCAAATCTGTTCAGTAGTTTCTGCGTAAAAGAATAACAAAAATCGATCCTCACAAACTTTCGCATTTATAATACATAGTAGGTAGTAAGAAGATTGCTAGCATGCATACCTAACTATTTTGTTGACTGTATCTATAGTGACTATACGAACCAATTAAAATTGTTATACAAATTAGCCGAAACATTAAATAAATAATTAAATAAGTAGGTACCTAACAACAGCGTTGGTACCTATAGGTAGGTATAAATGTATATACCTATAATTTAAAGCATGTGCAGCAGATAGGCCATCAAACTGGGCTACTCTCTCCAGAGCCGTCTCTAGCACATGTAGCGCCCGTGTGCAAACATAACCCTAGCGCGCGCGTGCGTAGTAAGCGCGCGGTCAAAATGGAATGGGTACAAAGTAAAGTACAAGTAACAGCACATCAAGTTACCACAAACTGACAAATTTCCCCAATGGATAATAATATACTTACTCTATTGTTTGGAGATTAAATTTAAAGAAGAAATTTGTCGGTTTTGGATACCATGATGTACTATCGGGGTCTTTTCCGCCTGACCAGTTTAATTTTTTTTCGCTTAAATCATGCGGAGGCGCCGAGCCACGCCCCCTAAAAGTTTGAGCCTATTAGGAAAGCGTCAACTTTGGCGCGCAAAATAACAATATCTCTTGTTGGGCGTGCGTCGTCAGTGCGCTCGGCCGATTCGGTATCTTTTCATTCATTATTTCTATAAAAAGTCAACGGGGCGGGGCTAGAGAGCGTTTCTATGTTGCGAGTGCAAGCAAAAATGAGCTTAGTGGTGGTCAGGCGGGAGTGTCCTCGATAGTACCTACGCTGTTATCTGTGTTTAGAATTACACAGGGTGTTCTGGTGTTTACCCTAACAAGCCAAAACGTAGGTACCCATGTTAACATGACTTCTGCTGTAATTCTAGAAAATTCTCTCCAAGGGATCATTTACGGGGAAGGGAAACATTTACATCCATTAGGAATAATCTTGTCTCAAATCCGTTAAGGCTTGTAAAGATAACAGATAGACAGGGTTATACTTCAGAATTTTAATATGCAGGTAGGTACGCTAGATAAGTCAGCAGCACGCAACTAGGTACCTATAGGTAGTTTAAAGTTGTACCAACACTACCAACACTTGATTAATGGTGCTATTAAAGTTAAATTATCATAAGTAGTCGTTTGATTGATTGTATAACGAATTCAAAGCCTGCTTCAAATAATTTTCTTAACCATTATGCTGACTGTACAACCGCTTATAATTACCAACAAAACAACCTTTCACTTAACATAATAATTGTCTTGTTTCCAGGTATCTGGGCGGTGATCAACACAGCCGGCAGTAGCGGCCGCGGCGGGGCTTCGTGCTGGGAGGCGGCGCTGAGAGGCAACGTGCTCGGAGCCCTACGGGTCGCGAGGACCTTCTCGCCTCTGTTAGCTGCGGCAGCTGCCGATCATCCACACGCTGGCAGGCTGTTTTACATTGGTAAGCACTAAGCACCACTGTTGTTGTTTGTTGATGATCGTAACCAAAACCATAGTATAAAAAAGGGGACGTAGGATATCTTCATACAAACGCACCGCGCGCGGCTTGTATGTGTGCGCCATAGCATCTTTGCGTCGCCGCCCGCACGCACAATCAAACAAAATCTCGACCCATAAACCCGTTTTCTCAGCTGGCACGGGTCGTGCGTGAGTGTGCGTGTGATATCCTACTTCCCCTTTTTTATACAATGCCAAAACGGTGAAGGAAAACATTGGGAGGAAACCGGAATGTCCTAGAACCTAAAATTCGAACACATGCGACCAACCTGCACAAGGCCCGCCTGATGTATTAGGTACCCTCTCGCAGAGAGAAGTCCTGTTAGCAGCAGTGGGAACATTATAGGCTGATTAAGCCTATTAGGCTGATACCTTGTAGTAGTGCTATAAAACGGTGTCTCCACAGATGAGACATCATTCCAGCTGTAGGCAAAAGTTCCCTGGATCGGAATACCTTCATATAACAGACACCATGCTCAACAATGCATTTTTGTAGGGACTCTCTTCAATTTTTCTCTCTAGCTATAATTGTTAATTTCTAAAAAACTTTAACTACAATCTAAGAAACCCGATAAAACTGTCTCATGTCACTAAATGCCAATGCTCTTTAAACTATAACTCCTATTCCAGGATTAACATCAGACACAGCCTGCGAGAGCCTATCCCGCGTCGAAGTAGGTGAAACAGGCGAGAACAGCGCGGGCGCAGCAGCCGCCCGCTGGGGAGTGTGGGGCGCCGCGCGTGCACTGCGCACGAGCCTGCGTGCGCGTCGGTTGCACGTAGTGTTGCTGCACGCGCCTGATCTAGCGGCGCAAGAGATCTACTCACCGCCGGCACTGCTGCAGCCGCCTAGCCAGCCAGCCAGGTAAATTTTCGTTTGCGTAACTTTCGCCCTGATGACAAGCGTATAGCGTTTTTTTTACCTTGCCGATCCTCCTTAGCTCTGACAAGCATAGTAATATTGTTAGAAAACTGTCATAATCGGTTTTTCACCTTAGACTCACGCAATTCATTCCTTTCTCACCATGAAACCTTCCATATTTTTCAGTCGCCCCGAAACTCCAAGTTCGGAGATGAGCGCCGGTACCGCCAGCTGTGCGGTCACAATGCCAGGAGAAGCAGCCGAGTACAGCGCGAAGATCCTGCCGACCAGCGCGCTAAAGGTCCTAGAAGACGCCCTCACAATACCTTCGCCAAAAGACACCTACTACCTGAAGGTCAAACAAGACTCCTGGTTCACCAGGATGCCCTCGTTGAGAGTCGCACACTGAAGGGAAACCGTGCTTCTCAATTTGTACACTGCCAACACAGTTCGCATGTCACAACCAAGTTATATTCTGATGATTATCCGCACAGAATGTGTGAACGTTTGCTTAACTAGTAAGAGAGTTCGATGAATGTACCTATATTTTTGTAAAGTTCGTGTGTCACTTTAATAAAGTCGTAAGTAGTTAAGCTTACGTTGTTTTGTTAAGGATTTAATCAATTGTTATTGATGTTGAATGAATATTTCTTGTCTGATTTTTACACACGATCACCAATATTAAAGGTGAAGGGTCCAAAACTTTATCACATCGAAACTAACTTCTAATCATTTTATTGTTATTTCTTAGATATATGCTTTAATCGAGTCAGTTTTTAATTTTATATTTTATTATGTTTGCCATTCGGGCTGATTTTGCAATTTATACTCATGTATCTGTACCTAAATATAATATATAATCGTATGTTGTAAGTTTTAAGCGACCCGTTAATCCCAGATAATAATATATCGAAGACTCGGGAGGACGGAGGTAAAGCGCTTTTGAAGTGCTTAAATATATAAAACGATATCTATAAGTAATATTCCATGTTCACTTGGAATAGTGCCTTATCTTACACGGTGACTGAAAATTCTTATTTCATAAAGATTTTTTTATTTGTGGGAATTGTACGTATTTTCAAGCTCACATGGTGCCAATTATGAAACTCTTTGTTTCAAGAGTATGGAAACTGTATAGTAAACGCTGTAATATCATAGTTCCAGTGAAGCCAGTTCATAATAATAACGGTTTCATATAATTTCTGTAGTGTTTGTACGATTTTCTGAGTGGTTTGTTTTTATATCGTCACTTGCGTGTAAAAGCGATATGAATCATAATCATGTAAATAATGTTTGTGTTGTATAATAAACATTTTGTCTATAAATGTAACTTGTTTATTTTTAACAGTCCCTTACAAAGCTTTTGATATTGTCTCCAAGGTCTTGCTTCAGGGTAAACAGTAACTAGCTAGGCAGGCTAGGCTCGCACTTATCTTAAAAATAGACACTAAAACCATTTGCAGGTTCCAATTTTTTTAAAGGGGTCCCACAAGAGCCTTCTATGGCCTATTTTTAAAAAAGGCTCTAAAAGGCTCTTGTCAAAGGCACTTGTAAATAGCCATCCATACACATCCAGCCATATGGCTGGGTGGTATATGGATCGCTATTTTCGACTGCCTGTATAAAAACTTAAAGAAGAGAATATCAACCTTAAAAGTAAATGAAGCCAAGCCCAGGGCGTGACATACAGTCACGCGCACCAATATATAAACACTTAACAACTTTTAAAAGTGCTTTTGTCCTACTGTTAAAATTAAAATTTCACGTTGTTACGAACATAGTATTCTGGAACTCATATTTAGAAAAAGTTCTCATCTCCAAGTTACAATTGTTATTTCTGGCGAAAATTGCTTTTAGATTTATGAAAGTGACTGTACCTATACACAAGCCATTTTAAGTATCTTCAGTTGTTACAATCCGGTTCCTTTATTTTTAAATTATCAAAAGCATGCCAAACATCAGCATGAGTGACGCACGCAACTAACCCTCCCATAAAAGCGATCGGTTGGTTTTCTGTGTTACCAGTACACGTCCAAGTTTGAGCATCGCCTGAGCCATGTCTCTGCCAAAATGCTGCTGTGCTTACGGCGAAGCCCATCCTGTCTGATGAATTCCTTATATAGTAAACACTATCGCGATACTTTAGGGAGATTGAATCGATGTTGCGAATACTGAAAAAAATATATTTCTTTTACATTCTGTCATTGTAGTAAGCAGGGTGAGCAGCGGTGGCGCAGTGGTGGCGGCCCCGACTTAACGAACAGTAAGTCGTGGGTTCGAACCTAGGCAGTCGCATTACTTTGTGTAATTTATTTCATCACCGCTGCTCTCAAAACGGTGAAGGAAAACATCGTGAGGAAACCGGACTGTCCTAGAACCAAAAAATTCGAAGACATGTGACATCTACCAATCCGCACGGGGTCCGCGTGGTGAATTATAGCCCTATATATTCCCTCTCGTAGAGAGGCCTGAGTCCCAGCAGTGGGAACATTAATAGGCTCATGATGATGATGAATAAGCAGGGGTCGAAAATGGCCTGAACTGCTTCGAGAAAAGGATGGTACGGCCGTGCCGCTTATTTCTTCGACTTGGCGGGGGCACAGTATGATATTTTATATCGTCATCGACCATAACGATTTATAATCCAAACAGTGTAGGTTATTATACATGTTAAAGTTAGGTATACCTGTATTGTTTTTCACAATGAGCATTCGTATTTTCCTTGTGACCGTATATGTCCAAGACGATTTGTCTGGTTCTTGCAAAGCTCTTGTACAGACAGCGCGTATCCCCGGGGCTTCTGGCTAATATTAATCCATGCAAACGTTTGCCTTTTGTCAGAAAGTTCATTATTTTGGATTTCCTTCTGCAAATAGAACTTTCTTGGATTGGAATAGAAGGTCTGAGTAAATGCCGGGGTTGCGGGATTGTTCGAAAGAGATACCGTTGCCCCAGAACACAAAGGGCGATGAAGGAACATGGATGGGTTTTAGTCAGTAAAAGCCTGACACTCCCTCCTGGTTCGCCCAGAGCGGGAGGAGTCATTTATTTATTTATTTAAACAAAAAGGTCTGAGTAAATAGTGAAATCCATGTAGCTGTATCTATACAGCATGTACCAGACAGGTGTGGTCATATTTTAGGGAGTGATTCAGTCCATCAAAATGATCAACTTTCTCGATGGGACTACCATCGAAATCGTGAGTTACCCTGACGTTATGACGACACCTTTCTGGGACACGCTGTATCACGTAGGTAGAGCTGTTGAACAGTGCCACTGCAAGACTGCAAGAAAGTCAATTTGTGATGTAGGTACCAAGTAAACTTAGATAAGTTTACTAGGTACCTACATCACAAATTGACTTTTCCAAATTCATTTGTAGCTATCTAGCTACAAATAAATTTGGAAAAGTCAATTTCAGTGCTCGCCCAGAGTATCGCTCATAATGTAAGTTCGTACATTTAGGGCCGTATCACACTAGCGGATTGCGAGAGCGTCTTGAAAGCAGAGCGGGCGCGCAACGAATACGTTACGGGCGTCCAACGAACACACAGCGCATGCGCAGCGAATTCGTTGGGCACTCGCAACGAATTCACCGCGAATGCAACGTGACAGTGCACTCAATTTTCAACGTTATGATGCAAAGCCTAGCGTTGAAAATTGAGTTTGCGTTGCACTGTGTGTCCGTTGGACGCTGCTTCGCTTTGAAGACGCTCGCAATCCGCTAGTATGATAAGGCCCTAAAAGTTGAGAAACAGTAGGTATTGTCCCAAAGTTAATACTTACACAGCGGGACTCAATATCTTCGGAAGAGGGGACAAAAAAATCTCCCAGTTGGAAAAGTGATTGATTTGATTTTCTGGTATGAAAATTCTCTTAATATACGGCTCCGTTTGTTTGATAGCGGAAGCTAATGCGTTCAAGGTGGGCAGATCCAAAGTCAGGCACATTAACATATGTCCGTTCGTCAGCTCTTTCGTTGGAATCATGTGTTCACTTTCTGAATTAAGAAATGTAAAACTATTTATACGTATCGAGCGTGGTGGGGCAGTGGTATTATGCCACGTCTAACGAGTCATAGGTTGCGGGTTCAAACCCAAGCAAGCTTAGGCACTTGACTTTGTATGTTTCATTCCATCACTACTCTCAGAAACCAATATATCGAAGCCGCCCGATCCATCAACCCGCGTTGGGCCCGCGTGGTAGATTGAAGAGAAGAGGCCTGTGTTCCCACAAAGGGAACGTTATCACTACAGTGTAATAAGGTTTAAAATTAAAAAAAAAATACAAACTGGTTATACCTACCCAGAAATCCAGGGATAGAATGTCCGATCCACAAGCCGCCCAAAGAATTGGCAATCATAAGACCATGTGAGGCCGAGCCCATAAAGTCCCCCAAGGGCTTTTTTCCTTCGTATTCCACTACCGCTGTGTAATCAGCGTATTCGTCCTGTAAGCAACTTAATGTACTTAGTACTTAGGTACCTACTTAGTATCTTTCAGTAGTGTAACCACTTTAGAAGGATTGAATCTTTCCAGTAAAAATTTTGGTTGTTTTAGCAAGCGTATGACAAGAATATTTTTCTTGGTGGAAAATTGAAAGAGACCATGGCCTTTGTGTCATTCTCATTGAGCGACCAAAATAATTCGATGACAAAAAGCCCAAATATGTTTAGCCCGAAATTTTGCTACGAGAACTCCGTTCAGACATAAAGTCATCAAATACACGTAGTACGCGTTTTGAACGTGGAGTTGCGGACACCAGCAGGATATGCAAAACGTAGAATACAAGGTCATCAAGTGCAACAGGTAACACAAGGCATAGCGTTGTATGTGGGTTGACACCGCACACGCACTTGAGATCTGAGCGTTAAGCCAAAAACCTCGATCTGTGAAGATTGCTTTTGCGCCGGCTGACTTGGTAGTGACATTATGTATTGTGGTTATGCATGACACATGCAATCCAACTGGTGGTCTTGAAGAACGCGGAACCTGAGCAGTACCTATTTCACATATCTTCCTTACTGTCTTCGTCAGCTTGGATGATCAGCCTATAGTCTGCGCCAGATTAGTAGGAATTAAAGGTCTTTGCTCTTTCCTTAATTTCTCTGCGTAGGTACCCCGACAATTCATTATGAATCGTTTTTTATTACTAGAAAAAGTCAAGGATCACGATAAAGGTCGTTTCGGGACAAGTTTATGTCATTATTTTTGTTTTCGGAATTATGTATTTGAATAAATGTATACGGGTTAATGACCTTTAATTCCTACTTATCTGGTGCAGACTATAGTAATAACGGGTAAACTATACGGTAAATTTATAAAAATACTGACATGGAGCATAGGAGTCAACGTGTATCGGAGTATAGAGTTTGCAGTTATAGGTTCAGGCGAGGGCTTCCATCGTCGGTTATCCGGCGTGATGTACGAGTAGTTGTTACCGGTCTCCATGTAAGGACCCGTGTTGCTCGGTGGCTTGTATATGTACCACCTTCGTAGACAGTTTTATGAAAAACGAAAATGAGCTTTGTAATTATACGATTAGCATTCAAAACTCCATGTTCAGGGTTCCGTTGCCACAGATGGAAATCTTTATAGATTCGTCTTGTCAATCTTTTTATCCGGCCAGCATGCGGGCGAAGCCGCGTACAGGAGCTAGTTACCAAATACAAGGTGTACCTAGTATAGCATCCTAATCAAAATTTAAGAGCTTGTCACAAAACACATAAATAATCAATTTAAATTAAGATGCCTGGTCAATCTAAACTAATATTATGAAGAGGAAAGATTTGATTTTTTGTTTTTTTGTTACAATTTAACTCTAAAACTACTCGACCGATTTTAAAAAATATTTTACCATTAGAAAGCCACGTCTTTACTGAGTAACATAGGTTATATTTTATCCCCGTACTCCCACGGGAACGGGAACTACGCGGGTGAAACCGCGTGACTTCCGCTAGTAATTAATAAAGCTGCTATATTACATTGTTAAACATTGACAGTATTTCAGAATAACACGAAAAAATAAACAGAATCACTCATCGCGCGACATGTCGCTGTGTGCCTTTATTTGGGTGAGTGAAGGCGCGGTTATAGGGCTAGTAACGGACGGACTGCGATTAAATACGGGTGGTTTACACTTACCGATTTCCGTAATTAAGAAAAAAATATTTTATTGATTCGGGTCGAGAATCATTAGCTTATAGCTCCTTATATAGGGTAGATGACACACCAATCAATTGACATACTTTTTAAGAGCTGTCAAAACGCGGTTCTCTCATAGATTTTGTATGGCAATAGCACTCTGTGACGTCACTGTTTCGTCAACTCAATGACTCAACTATTTATTGATTTCAAAGCAACTAAAAATATTATTTGGCAATTAGTTGAAAATAAATCGGGTTTTCAGGCACAAAATAACGTTTTCTATTTAAGGGCCAATACTACCTCAAATGGCTTAGCATGATCCTCCGTTACGCCTTAAATACTGTAGCATTAATTTTGAAATAAATATATGGTAAAGTTGAGTATTAATGCTAAGTCTTATGTTTGGCGAAAACACGATTTCATAAAATTTTCTCGATAGAAAAAAATCCCAAAGTTACCTCTAAACTGAACAATAAACCGCTGGCAATCATAAAATACTTCAAATTAGATCATGAAACTTTTTATACTAACTGAACTAACTATAAAGCAGGTCTTATGTTATTTATTATTTTAGTCCAATCAATAGATATTTTGTAAATCGCAAAAAAACACTGATTTCGCACTATTCGGCCGCAGTGACTGACGTAACAACCACTTTGTAGTGCAAGCTGATTAGAACTTTATTCTAACAGTATTGCAAACGAAGTTTGAACCACCACAAATAGAGTTGCTAATTTGAGATAAGGCTCTTAAAAATTGGTGTCTTGGAATTATTGTTGTATGGTGTCATCTTCCCTATTTGACCAGGATGCAAAGCAACACCTTGTATTTGACCACGATGCAAAGCAACACCTTGTATTTGACCACGATGCAAAGCAACACCTTGTATATTACTAATTTTACTACCATACCAGTCCACAGGCTCATGGTCGATATCTCTGCATTGTATATTCAAATATTGCCATCCTTCTGCAAGTTGTAAACAATGAAAGCACTCCAGTAGAAAGCGACACAATAAAAAAATACAAGACATTATTTCATTTTAAAATCACAACTGCAGAAACTGCAGTAGTAGTCACTTAATTTTTTATCGATATATTTTCGATTGAATTTAATACCGAATCGTAAAAATAAATTCACATTTGATGTGTTATGTAGTTTTTATATTACCTACATTGTTACCAAATCAGTGAATAAAATCAAAATGCAACGATCTTATATGTATCTCGCTTTATTACAAAATTACCCTAGATACATTACATTACATTATTTATTCATTTTTATTTTCATTCTTCTTACATTTTTAAATATAATCTAAGAAATCGTAGAATCCAATATTTTAATAACATTTGAACGTTACAAAAACAGAAAAATAAATAAAAAGAGAGACTGTAAGAGTATGATAACCGGTGGCGACTAACGGGCATTTTCAATAACTTAATAACAGGTAACGGATGGTTGCTATCTCTGTGTGTTTGACATTTAGCTTACGGACCGTTTTGAATTTGATTGATTTTATAGAAACACCGATAGCTACGAGACATAGGCATATTAACTAACCGGTAACAGTTATAGTATACGTAAGTAAGTTATAGAACACGGCCGTAAAAGAATCAACGCATTTTATACAGTTTTAGAACGTAACATTTATTAAATTAATCATATTGTTCCATTATTCCAGCATAGTCTATGTGTATATACCAAAAGATTTTTTTTTGTAGTGAAATAATGTCTGCAACTTTGATATTTGTACAATATTTTCATTATAACTTTAGAGAAAATCGCTCTAAAAAATTCACAAGTGTATACATGCTTGTGTTTTGAGTACTTATGCTTGTGACTGTTCACAATGCATATTTTCAAAAAATCTTAAAGCTAAAACGCAACACAATCATACCCCATGATCACAGATCATAACACACACCTTTTGTACTAAAACTATGGTTTATTGGCATTTTCCCTTATTTCACATGAAGTATTGTGATAATTATTAATCGGAAAAACTAACCTATTCGAAGCGGGATGTTAAGATATCAAGCTCGCTCCGCTCGCTCTTTCTTGCATTCTAAGCTCCCTCGTTTCTAATCTTTTATGAATAGAACGAAACATAATTATTTTTTTGACATGAATTATTAGGAAACTATGATAATTTGCTTTTTTTACTGCGCTTTTGCTAAACAGCCTAATATTAAATATAGATTTTTTAATATAGAACACAAATAAATGTTAATTTGTTCATAAAAGTAAATATTTATTTTAAATAATCATATTTATCTATGATATTCTATTTATAAACACAATTTAAATATTCAAAAAATATTTATAATACGTATATAGCATAATTCTCTGCCGAGATTTAAAAAAAATCACCGCCAACTATAGGCATTGACCAATTTGGACTTAGTACACGTAGTGATAAATTTAAAAAATCTTCGCGTGTGAAATAAATTGCATTTTAAACCTAATCGTAGTGCGATAAGAACCGAATATAAGTATAGAGTCTAAAGAAAAATCTAATTTGTTAGAGGTACTAATTATTTTGAGCTCGCTCCGCTTTTCCCAGCATATTATTGGTTATTTTTGTAAAATCACTACCACGCCTGTGGTACCACATACTTTGTGTTTTTTTGCTAACTTATAGGTGACAAGTCTTACTGGCGTAATTCGCCTAATAATAAAATACGCCACTAGTTCTCGAAATCATAAACAAATACATGACTATTTCACAACATTCTTACTATTAACACTTATGATTAAACCCATAAAATTCCATAGTAAATGGATTTATTAAATTCTTACGTATTCCTTATTTTATTACACACTCATTAAAGGGGTTTGAATTTAATTATTTGGTATAATGCGTGGCCACAACTTTGAAAAAAAATTAAAATGGCGGAATTTAGGACAGCCAGGCTTCATACAAAAATCTACCAAGCCCTTTATGACATACATGTTACAATATAAGGATTTTTTAACTTCATGATGGAGCTTTTATGGTTATACTGTATCTTTGGTTAAAACTTTTCAGTTGTATGCTTGTGCATCCATTTCAACGATTTTTAAATTGGGATTTTGAAGAAAGATTATTAGACAACAACACCTACTATAACAGTAATAATGTTACTTTAGTTTTATGGCAAATTTTTCATACAAAACTCCACGATGTTACCTGAATTTCAGACATGATTGGTAACACTAACAGCTATATAAGTATTATGAAATGATGACCCCAGCAGAAACTTACAAGTTCTAGTTACACGTTTGTACAGATTCTATGAGATGAGCGAAATTACCCCATAGGATTGGGCCTGAGGTGCACACCGTCCCGCCACCGCGTGACTCTTGTGGTAACTGAAACAAAACGACCATTTATTTAAGAATTGCAATTATAGTAGATTGTAGGTACATTAAGTGCATAAAACGCACTCAAACTCAAACGCACAAACGCACTCTACTTTATATCCATCCTCGCTCGCACAAGATCGCTCGGGTGGATAAACGACTCGCGAAAAATGATTAAGTTTATTTCATGAAGTTTTATTGGGTACTTTGGCTGTTGGTATCTTTGCCTAGTTCTTAGAATACTAACGAAACGAATTAAAACAAAGAGGTTATTCTATGAAGTTGAAGTTGTTCGTGTGGCTGTTGGACCGATTGCCTTGGTCTCCGACGAAGATTTTACTTTATGCTCTACTAGAGCATAAAAAACGACTTTATGTCGCCTACGCACGACATAAAGACGAACTTTTAAAGCATGAGAAGTGAAAATGGTTTAGCTTAACGGTAGGTATGCAAGGACAATCTGGTCATACCTATGCTTCGAAACTAAAATGCTAAGATTTCCATCAAATCAGCAAGGACGATGGAGACGGCCTGTAGCAAGGCTTTGGCCGAGTGGTGCGCAAGGTTAGGCCATATAAACCAGGGACGTCCTAATGCTCGTTGGGTCGACGAAATCGTCAAAGTCTCGGGAAACACCCGGATAAAGGACGCTATACCCAGCAGTGGGTGATTCCGGGCTGATATGATGATGATAGCAAGGACGCCGATTGAAAATATAAGCTTGCTTGCTTCTCTGTCATAAACAGTAAGAACAGTTTTTGTCAAGCTTAGGTTAGGAAGGACACCCGAATATGAATTGGCGACTACGACGAAAAGCGGCAGGGACTGGGCGCAGAACGGCGGGACTGCGTTACACATGTGTGACATCAGACATGTGAGAGAAGCGATAAGCTTCTCTCAATTTTGCACATAGCAGATGTGGAAAGTGGATAGGAGAGAAGATGCGTAAAAGCTAGGTTGTATCCACCGAAGCTGTGCGGAGATGTGCAAAGTGGAGCGGATAGGAGATGCGTAATAGCTAGGGGTGTATCCGACGAAACTTTGCGGAGATGAGCAAAGTGGAGAGGATAGGAGATGCGTAATAGCTAGGGGTGTATCCACTGAAACTGCGCGGAGATGTGCAAAGTGGAGAGGATAGGAGATGCGTAATAGCTAAGGGTGTATCCACCGAAACTGTGCGGAGATGTGCAAAGTGGAGAGGATAGGAGATGCGTAATAGCTAGGGGTGTATCCACTGAAACTGCGCGGAGATGTGCAAAGTGGAGAGGATAGGAGATGCGTAATAGCTAGGGGTGTATCCACCGAAACTGTGCGGAGATGTGCAAAGTGGAGAGGATAGGAGATGCGTAATAGCTAGGGGTGTATCCACTGAAACTGCGCGGAGATGTGCAAAGTGGAGAGGATAGGAGATGCGTAATAGCTAGGGGTGTATCCACTGAAACTGCGCGGAGATGTGCAAAGTGGAGAGGATAGGAGATGCGTAATAGCTAGGGGTGTATCCACCGAAACTGTGCGGAGATGTGCAAAGTGGAGAGGATAGGAGATGCGTAATAGCTAGGGGTGTATCCACTGAAACTGCGCGGAGATGTGCAAAGTGGACAGGATAGGAGATGCGTAATAGCTAGGGGTGTATCCACCGAAACTGTGCGGAGATGTGCAAAGTAGAGAGGAAAGAGATGCGTAATAGCTAGGGGTGTATCCACCAAAACTGTGCGGAGATGTGCAAAGTGGAGAGGATAGGAGATGCGTAATAGCTAGGGGTGTATCCACTGAAACTGCGCGGAGATGTGCAAAGTGGAGAGGATAGGAGATGCGTAATAGCTAGGGGTGTATCCACCGAAACTGTGCGGAGATGTGCAAAGTAGAGAGGAAAGAGATGCGTAAAAGCTAGGGTGTATCCACCGAAGCTGTGCGGAGATGTGCAAAGTGGAGAGGATAGGAGATGCGTAATAGCTAGGGGTGTATCCACTGAAACTGTGCGGAGATGTGCAAAGTGGAGAGGAAAGAGATGCGTAAAAGCTAGGGTGTATCCAACGAAGCTGTGCGGAGATGTGCAAAGTGGAGAGGATAGGAGATGCGTAATAGCTAGAGGTGTATCCACCGAAACTGTGCGGAGATGTGCAAAGTGGAGAGGAAAGGGATCCGTAAAAGCTAGGGTGTATCCACCGAAGCTGTGCGGAGATATGCAAAGCGGAGAAGAGAGGAGATGTGTTAATAATAGGTCACGTCTCTTCTCGACTCTGCTGGCCTAAACAATTACGAGACATCTGCTTCCTCTCTGCTTAATCGTTTTGACTTAAGAGGCCGGGGAGCGTTAATATACAAACGTAATACCAAAATCATTTTCAGTCTGAGCATATTTCCACCTTAATATGCTGTTATTCGGAACAAGATGGTAATTACCTAGGTTTCCATTGTTTTTTTTTTGCAAAATACTTATCAAGAGCGAAATGCAAACAAATTGAATATCTCACATTTTTACAGTATAAATACGATGTTTTCATCTCATCTGTTCTATATTAAAAACGGTAGTATTTGTAACATTGTTCAAATGGAAACATGTCTTATATTGTTAAGTTAAATAATATAAAAAAAATAATGGAAAAGCATTGAGTTTTCATTCATCATTTTTGGTATTACGGCACACATTCAAATTAATCACAAATGTTCATCGGAAGTCGTGCCATCGCATCAAGCATTGAGCTGGGGCGGGGCGCGGCCGCGCGGGGCGAGGGACAGTACATTTGGATGTGTTGAGTAAATAGTGACAAAATATGTAAATGTGTGCCTGCGCACCTCGCCACCCGGCCGGGCCGGGCAATTCGTTCGTCAATGTTAGACGATTACTTGATTGCATTGTGCGTGCGTATTTTTTGGCCAATTGTATCGTAATATTTCTGACACTTCTTTACCTACGGTTAGCAACATGGACTCCAAACGTTGGGATGGGATGTAGGAATCTCACAGTAAGTATTTACCTACCTTTTTGTTTTCATCATTTTTTTAAACTCAGACCAAAAAAATGCCTGCCACATATTTTTTCTCGTTCATAATCGAAATTACATTACACTGGGTTAGTACATACTGAATTAGATGTGTTTAGGATTCAAATGTCCGACTAATAGGTTTCATTCATAATCATAACATAAGGGTACCTAGGTACCTACCGACTAAATAAATATTATGATTTATTTTACAAGCTTTGATATAGTTTCACGTGTCCCGATGTTTGTCTGTAATCTGTAAGTAATCAAATCTTGCAAGTAAAATTTGATCCACTTCCCGATTACCGATTGAGCTGAAATTTTGCACGCATATGTAGGTATATCGCGTGACAATGCTATAGGTGGCCATATGAATTCTCTAATGTAACGACGTAACCCCATCGAGTTTGAACTTGTTTGATTCGTCGTGACGAGTACTTTGTCTTTAGGGTCCAGGGTCTGATGATGGAGCTAGAAGGTGTCCATGGGAACTCCATTATAAAACGACATAACCCCATCGAGTTTGGGCTCGTATGATTTGTCTTGACGAGTACTTTGGTGCTAGGTGGTATCCAGGGTCTGACAATGGAGCTGGAAGGTGGCCATTGGAAGTCCGTAATAAAACGACATAATCCCGTCGAGTTTGGGCCCGTTTGATTGATCTTGAAGAGTAAATTGGTCCTAAATGGTAATCAGGGTTTGATGATGAAGCTGAAAGGGGGGCCAAAGGATCTCCGTAATAAAACGACGCAACCGCTTCGAGTTTGGGCTCGTTTGATTCGTCTTGATGAGTACCTACTACCTACCTACTGCCTACCTACTGCCTACCTACTGCCTACCTACTGCCTACCTACTGCCTACCTACTGCCTACCTACTGCCTACCTACTGCCTACCTACTGCCTACCTACTACCTACCTACTTTTAGGTTCTAGGATACTTATGCCGGTTTCCTTTCCTCACGATGTTTTCCTTCACCGTTTTGAGAGCAGAGTTGATGAATTACACAAAGTAATGCGCCTGCCTGGGTTCGAACCTACGACTTAGGCGCGGGCAGTATTATAAGTACTAACAGCCTTATTCATAAAAAATCCTTAATTGAGGTTTGATTGGTCTGTTAGCTAGCAGACTCATTAGGCTTGTTAGACGGTTGTCAAGAAGTATGATTCATAAACGCTTGCTAGCAGTCTGCTAGCTAATGAGCTGCTGATAGACGGATTAGACGCGTTATGTTGGCCATCTTGACAAATCAACAGACAAAAAAGTTCCGTAGCAGCAAGTAACTTAATATAAAAGTTCTTGTAGTTCGTTGTAACTTTGATCGATGTTTTAATAATAGTGTATTTTTTTAATTAAGTTAAAACCAGTTTACGGTGGAAGTTTACATGGTAATGTACATCATATATTTTTTTTAGTTTTATCATTCTATTATTTTAGAAGTTACAGGGGACACATTTTACCACTTTGGAAGTGTCTCTCGCGCAAACTATTCAGTTTAGAAAAAAAAAATATTAGAAACCTCAATATCATTTTTGAAGACCTATCCATAGATATCCCACACGTATGGGTTTGATGAAAACAATTTTTGAGTTTCAGTTTTAAGTATGGAAACCCCCAAAATGTATTGTTTTTTTTTTTTAGATTTGTGTGAAAATCTTAATGCGATTCAGAGAATACATCTACTTACCAAATAGTTTCAAAAAAAGTGGCTGTGACATACGGACGGACAGACAGACATACATGACGAATCCATAAGGGTTCCGTTTTTTGCCATTTGGCTACGGAATCCTAAACATGGCCTCATCGACAGTTAAAAAAAAATTGACAGCAATGACAGCAAATTAGCGGGAAAATACATTTTTTTACAAATACACACGAGAAAAAAGAAAAGAAATAAAACAGAAATGATAAACCAATAAGAAAAGATAAAAATTTTACGATACAACCCCAAGATCAACTTTTAAAAAAAGCGAGATGTTTGTTTTCCCGCCATTTCCGATCCGCATGTTTATGTTGTACCTAAGTGCAAAAAGCCGTAACTATGTTAATCATCCTAATTTTTTTTTCATATTTATGGTTAGTACACGTATCATCTTAAATACCTAATTAAGAGGATTTTTAAATACAAATTCCAAAAAATAAATTTTCCTGGTTTTTTTTTAATCTGCGTAACCCTCCCTTCACTAAAATTATCATCGGTATGGTTTTTTGCTCTTGTCAAAGTCAGCTGTTCAAATTTGCGGCCGCCATTTTGTGACTTAGCAGAGAGTTATAGGAGGGTCAACAGTCTTCTAACTTTAGCAGAGCCTTGATGGACTGATTAGCGTTAGTAGACGTTTATGAATAATGTTTTTTAGCATCGGGCCATCAAGGAGCCTTCAAGGAGGCTCTAACTTTTTATGAATAAGGCTGTAAGTCTATGGGCGCGGGACAAATACAACACACGGTAGGTATATCGTTTATCGTCACATCCTCGTCAGCGCAATGATATACCGCCGGGTTAAAGGCAAAACCAACTATTTAGACCAAAAATGTCAATTTAATATTTTCCGTAAGAGCATTTGGAAAGTTTGCTATTAAAATGAAGTCCTTAGTAGTAAAATTATATCAGTGGCAAATGTATGAGCGTGTTCTATAATTATCTTAGTTTCAAACAGTTACATACTGAACACAAAAACTTACTCCATTCGTACAAAAAATATTAAATAAATTAATAAACCCCCCCCTTTAGTTGGTTTTGCCTCTAGAGTGCAAATACGGCATATCTGAAAAAGTAATAGTCCTGTGTCTTAACAGACTTCGCATTTACGTGAGTTTAAGTATTGTTTTCATAATTTGCTATTACGGAGGATTCTAGAATCATTCATTTTGAAACAAATTAAAAAAATACGAAAAATAGTTGGTTTTGCTTTTCTGTTTCTTAATAGATGTCTTCGAATGTAGAATGCTAAATTGTACTAACATAATAAGTTACTGATTTGTATTGCTTAAATCATTCAAATTGTGTTACTACTATCACTAGCTAGTATCAGCCAGTACGAGAAAACCCTCGGAAAATAAAACCGACAGGTCACAACATGAAGCATTTATTTTTATTATTTTTTTTACTTTGAATGAACATAAAAGCTTCGTAATCGATACAATTAATAATTGGCCTTTAGAAATGAATTCTAAAATAATTAATCACTTTGCCATCCTAACTAAAATATCCGTGAGTACCCAGTGCAACGCACAATCGAGAAGCACTTTGGAGGGTGCATTTCGGGAGTACCGTTCCACACCGCCTGAACTTAGACCACGTCTACATCGTTTGCCTATGCACAACAAAAAGAAAGCGCTGATGTGTGCTCTAGATTCGCAGCTGTCAAACTGCTATGACAGTAGCAAAGACCTGTACTGTGGAGCTGTAGCAGCATGTCGTGTAGCTCACGATTAATTCCCCAACAGCGACAGAGCTACACGACCAAAATTATCTGTTCCAGCTTGGCAGTGCAGAATTGAGCGGCGTATCAGTGAGGCTAGAGCACTCATCAGCAAGTTAATCTGCTTCAAGGAGGGCAATACTCGTCCTAGAGTGATGAGCTTTGTGAGGCCGGCGTTCTCGGGATATTACTTGGCTCACATTACAGAGCGTATCGATTTCCTGAAGCAGAAGATCTGTGCATAGGCAAGCTGTATTCGTCACTACAAGCGGTGCGTAGAGCGATACACTCTAAAGCAGTGGTTCTTAACCTTTTAGTCATGGGGGACCATTTGACAAAATTTTTGTCTTGCAATGGACCACCCAGTTGGTTTACTGGTTTGGATACAGTACAAAGGATAAATAAATAAAGGGTTGTTCTATCTATCTTTAAGTATATAAAACACGCATAAAATTATATATAGCACACAGATTTTTTTTTAACTATAAATTCACATTACGGTTCAGATTTTTATGAGAGCGCGAGGCGAGGGTCGCGTTGTGAGGACTCGTTGTGACCTATCTTATTTATTAGCATGGCTCCGCGGACCACTGGGATGTTTCCAGGGACCACCAGTGGTCCGCGGACCACCGGTTAAGAACCACTGCTCTAAAGCGATGAAAGGTGGGTATATAGGGCTTGGGAGCGACCGGACCAAGATGTAACTGACACGCGTCTGCCGGATGATGATTCCATGTGTTCATTCTGGCGCAGCATCTGGTCGGTGCCTGTCAGTCACACTGAGGGCGATTAGACCCCCCGAAGTTGAACAAGCGTGTGATCCAATACCAGAAATGGGGGCAATCATCATCATCCTCCAACGTAGCTCGTGCAGTCCGTCCGTTGCCTAACTGGAAATCTCTAGGGCCGGACGGACTGCACAGCTTCTGGATCAAGTGGTTCCAAAGATCGCACACTCGTTTGACGTCTCAGTTTCAATCAACGTTACGAGTCAGGGTCGCTGCACCAGTTCTTGACGGCAGGAATTACCCTCCTGCACCATAACTCGGGTGGTACTGCGGAGCTGAAAAATTATAGACCAATCACTAATCTACCAACGGTCTATACAGTTCCTACATCCATTTTGAGAGCTAAAATCAACCAACATAATTATTGAGAGTAATTCTATCATGTCTGCCTCTCTGAATGGACGTAGGAACGGGTCTCGCGGTACTAAGGAGCTGCTCCTCAATGATATGGCCAACAGGTTCGCACTTCCGAAGGGGTCTACATGTTGGATAGATTGCAAGAAGGCCTGTGATTCTGTGCCTCGTACATGGCCCATGAGGGTGCTGGAGTTGTATAAAGTAGATGCAACTCTACGTACCTCCCTGATGGCATGTATGGGGCACTGGAGAACGGTCCTTCGCTATTCAGTATGTCGACAGATCCAGGGGAACGAACCGATAAGGATCGAGCGCGGTATATTCCAGGGTAAAAGTCTGAGGCTTCTTAAATGCTAAGACCCTGCACAACCGTGAGGTCTCAGGGAATACTTCCTAGAAGCCGACGACGTGGAGATGCACCGAGATGTGGTTTCAGTTTACAAAGGCCTCACCCCGCTCTCCCTGGCTAACGAAAACTGGCGCAACCCTAAAGCATTAGACACGAATGACCGCAAGAGGTGTGGCAGGGCAAATAGCTTCAGGAGTGCTTTTACCGGGCCCTACATGGGCCTGATGTAGACTTCTTACCGTCCGGTATCCTGGCTTCGCTTCTTTGACATTTTCGGGAAACCGAAAGTTTTGCCTGTCGTAAGTACTTCAAGTTTGCGCCAGTTTTCTTTAGCCATGGACAGCGGGGTGAGTCCCTTGGTCCACTGCTATCACATCTCGGGGCATATACCCACCTTGGCTTTTAAAAAATATTCTCGGAGACTGCACACCTTGCGGTTGTGGAGGGTCTGCGCGTTTAGTAAGCCTCGACCTTCGCACTTCCGCGGCATGTACAGTCTCATCACCGATGATTGTGGGTGATGCATCTGGTTTGTAGTCAGCAGCGACAGCGGCAGCGCAGGGAAATGCATAATTTAATCGGTTTTGCTTCTAGGCAATTTGCTAAACAGAAATCAAAAAACCAAATTCCAAAATCGACTCTATTTATTTAGTTTGAATGTTCAAGAACAAAAAGGAGCTAATCCAAGATATTATTTTTTACCATTAATGAATATGACCTTTCTTTGACATTATTGTAGGACTAAAAACTACTAAAAAACTTTGGTATTTTTTGCATCTATATTTCGAAATATTTAGACAAAATAATACGAATTATAGGTTTTGGGAGTCCCGTGTTGACCGCCGTCACAAACGGTCGCGTTGAGAGATGCGCTTGCACATCTGGTACAAAAAAAAAAATTTATTGTTCTTCGCCCCGGCCGACGCCGGCCAAGAGCCAGTGCTAGAGTTTGTTCGGTGTGCCATTACTTAAATATTTTATGTAGATACTGTATTGCTAGTATTATACATACCCACTATTAATTCTACTCGTTTTAAAAGTTTTTTAGTCGTGTGTGTTAGTGAATAGTGTGTGTGATCGTGTGTTTGTGATTTTTGAACCATATCGTGAACCTAGATGGGATTAGTAAGATTAGGGTTAAAAAGTGGACATGTCCAAGTACAGTGTTACGGTGTAGAGTTTGGGTACTGTGTACTTATGAGCACCCTAAGTTGCTGCTAGCACGGCGCTCAAGGTACCATCGAGAGCGGAGCGCGGCGAACGGCAGCCTGCGCCTGTAGCGGAAACTCGGTGAACTCGTTTTATTTATTGATCTTTATTGAGCGCAGATTGTTTTTCGGCCAACCAGCCGTCACTTGTGTGTACAAGCCTGGGGTTTCCCAGTCTACCTAGCTAGGAAGACTATCTATTTAAACGATTGACTCTCGCATAACCAAAATAGATTATTGTGCATGATAAATGCCCTATGTGGAAAGCCAGAACTTCACATAATTGATGCGCCTACCTACTATTAAGGGCGCGTGTTAACTATTTCTATGTTTAGAATCACAATTTTAATTCTTTGTGGAAACTACATTAGATCATTTTAAAATGTAATTGTGATAAGTGGCCTGGCTTTGACATTACTGGAACTGTAGCCAAAATGCAACATCTGGCGTAATAGGACTCTCAAAAAAAACAAAAACTAAGCCAAACTCTTGAAACTAATACGAGTAGGACAACAAAAGATTATGGTCTGTAATTTTTTTTTTTTTATCGGCCTCACTCCGGGTCGCAACGAGCACAGATGGTATACATAAATCTCTGGACTTGAAAACGTTGGGAAAAAATCCTTAAACAAATAACCTAACAATAGTGGCTGGCCTGTCAATAACCCATAGTTACAAAAGACAACCCTGCTTTCTCCCATTACCCACGGAACAAAAATAAATTGCATAACCCGACCATTAACAAACTAACAAAGCAGCGAGGCTTTGTTAGTCTGTTAATATAGAGGTATAAAACAGCGCGAGATGATAGTCCTAGTAAAATATTATTAGTTAATATCTTTGCCAAGGAGCACTAATACATTTTTTATTTAGGAACAGTAATGAACTTTTCCTGCAGGCTTAAATTACAAGGATGACTACATTATGAAGCGCCGTAAAAAAGCAACACATAACGAATTTTTGCGAGGCCACAACAATGAAAGCGGAGGCGAAGCAACAGAATATCAAACAGGATCCATTATCATTAAATCCAAACATGGAAATAGTACATAATATGATCGGAGATGGAAACTGCTTGTATAGGGCCATCGCGAACCAAGTAAACGCCATATTTTTCCTGACGTTCGACCAACACATGATAAGAAGAGACCTGGCTACTACCACAAACCAAGGAAACGCAGATGAGGAAAGGAAAAAAATTATCGAACAACAATAGAAAGCGTCTGGGGTGGTGAGCCCAGAGCGGGAGGAGTTATTTGATGATTTCCCTTCCGATATAAAAAAAATTAAAAAAAATGGGGTGGTGAAGATATCATCATTTCAGCAGCCGAGTATTACTACATCAACGTAACAGTTTACAGTACACAGTAGCGGAGGAAATAAATACCAGACCATAAAATATTGCTGCGGATATTATTATTCTGAATTACAAAAGGGAGAAAAAAAAAAAGTCCGACACTGTATAATAAATATGTTGAAATTTAACGAGAAATCAATGCACAAATCCGAGCTTGAATTCAACTACAGGAATTACGAATATATTAGCCGACTCCAAAGTGAGGAAATAATGAAAAAATAACAAAAGGCAATTAAAAGCCAACCTCGGGTATTAATTCTACAAAACACCCTTATGAATATCAACCTTTAACCCTTATGAATATCATGAAATCAGTAGCGGCAAAGTTTCTTATAAGCAGGCCAATCGGATCCAGAGAACATAGAATCGCGCTCGCAAAACTGCAAAAAGCCAAGTTTATCAAAAACTGCTACCCTAGAGAAGCATTTGCAATCAACAACACAATCTGCAAAATATAAGAAATAAAGTAGAAGAGAAAAATGCGAAATATTTTCTAGAAACCTATGCAGAACTCATCCATCACAACGAATGAGAACCACACAAGATACACATATATATGATATATGAATACACACACACACACACACACACAAACACACACACACACACACACACACAGATATATGTATTTTATACAGGAGACATAAAATGAACATGAAGCGCAACAACAAACAACGTTTTATGCCTATGTCAAGGTAGGAGGAAGAGATTTAATAATAAAAAAAGTCAGCAGGCTCACACATAGAACTCCTACGCAATGAGAACCCATCAGACGTAAAAGAAGAACTATCATAAGAGGATAAGTGATATCACTAAAAACATGAGCAACGGCAAAGCACCTGGTACTGACAAGGTGGTGTCCAAGCTATTCAAAGCCTTGCCAACAGAAATGCTAACGGAAATTATAAAATACAGGCAGGCAGTATGGGCAAACAATTATATACCAATGTTTTGAAACAAAACGATCCAAATTCTAGTGCCTAAAAAAGCAAAGCCAGACGGAATTAGTGACTGCAGAAAGTTATCTATATGTAACGTGGGACATAGAATATATGCGAGCTTTCTTCTAAGCAAACTGGATGCTTCAATAAAAGAACTAGGAAACTACTAAGCAGCCTTTCTTCGCAATAGATCGACCGACGACCATTTATGTACTACACACTTAGGAGAATTCTTGACAAGGAATGGAGAGCAGGCTCAAAAACCTATGTGCTGGCGTTAGACATCGAAAAAGCTTTTGATACGCTGGACTCAAACTCTCTCAGAGACATTTTATTTACTAGAACTAACAAATATCTAACAAATAGAATTATTAAGGCATGCATGAATGAATTCACTTGCATAAAATGGTTTGGACAGCAAACGGAATCGACGAACAAAGGCAAGGGAGTCAAACAGTGATGTCCGCTTCTCCACGACTATTCACCATATTAATGAACGACATTCTCAGAACATTAGAAGAAAAATTAGAATGCCTTCATCTAGACCATGACCATGAGATTCAACTCCCTATTATACTGTCTTTTGCAGATGACGTGTTAATAGTAAAAAAATAATCTCAGTGAACCGGACGAAATAGTCACCAAAATCAAACCGTTACTGGAATCAGTCGGACTCCACATTAATGAAACGAAAACAAAACTAGTAATCAGAGACCTACACAGCACCGAAACCCGAAGTCTTATTATAATTGGAGGAACCAGTATTCAACCGGTAGACGAAATTAAGTAGCTACGCACGTATATCATCGACACTTAATAGAAACAACACAGTTAACGCCAGATGTAAACAAGCGATGCGTTCTAAGGCCTTATTATACTTCATTAAAAACTCGAAAATGGAGTGGAAAATCGCACGTCTTATCTATAAAATGGTCATAGAACCCGCAATGACTTACGGTCTTAAAGCAGCCTCACAAAGGCAAACCGATCGAAACTCAGAAGATACAAAAGACCCATTCTTAAAGATATGATAAAGAGTACGCGAAACCCCCCGAACAAAAACACGCGAAATTCTTACGAGAAAAACAATTAGGTACCAAAATAATTAAATGCCTACGGTTATGCTACTACGGGCACATTCTCCGACGACCAGAGCCTCACTTTCTACACGCAGCTATTAGATACAAGTCTAAACGGTTAAAAGTAGGAAGACCATTATATACATGGAACGAGTCACTCCAAAAAGGCATGGAATATTCCAATAAAAGCAAAGAAGAATGGATTCAGCTAGCAGCAAAAAGAAAAAAATCAGCTACCCAGGAAATATATCACCTTAGCGAAACATTTACTGACATAGTGGAACAAATACTACTGACGATGAAACATATACGCGAACAATAATATTTTCAACTTTAAGCCGTGTCAAAATCGAATGGAATCGCAACCACCAGAAACGAACATGATTCTCCAATGATAGAAGAGACCAATCAAACGAAGGTCAAAGCACCAATGCTCATTCCTATGGATTGTACCTGTCTTTACCACTATTCCGATATTGGCTCGAGGCTGCATAGTCGGCTGATTGTGCCCGACTGGCTGCGGTTGGTCGGGCTTCCTTTCCCATCCCAGAGCATGTCTTTCCTTACAAAATAGTGCCCCCTGGTGTATCCGGCTTGTCCGGGTCAGGCTTGCTCCTGGCTGGGTGTGGTGCTCAATCATCATCATCATCATCATCAATCATCAAAATAATACGAATTATAGGTTTTTAATTCTCTAAAAATACACTATCTTTATTTATTCGTTTCTTATTTCAGTCTATTATCTATTTAATCTGTTTTTACATTCAGTAACTCGGGAACGGTAAGTCCCGCGGTTTAGTTGGTTTTACCATTAGATAGAGAATCGAATACTGATTCGAATGGTATATTAAAGTGAAAAACTGCAAAAAATCATGATAGTTGGTTTTGCCTCTAACCCGGCGATACCGTGTAGCCTAAATTGCACGTTATTTCCATGCATTTTGTATGATATTTGAATGGAATAGGAAGCCGCCCGCGCCATGTCCGCGCCCGACGCCTCTTGTATTTGTCCCGCGCCTTACTGTTCGTAAGTCGGGGCCGCCACCACTGAGCCACCAGGGGGTCTAAAATGGCCGCTTTATCAGAATCGTAATATGAATCACGTTAAAAATTTAAAATTCTTAAAATGGACTTTAACCTCATAAACGTAAAGTCCATTTTAAGAATTTTAAATTTTTGACGTGATTCATACTAAGATTCTGCGTGGATTCTGCTAGAGCGGCCATTTTAGACCCGCAGTACGTACCTACTTTTATTTCAGATTTTCAGTTATCTACATTAGTGGTATAGAAAGAGTAGTAAGTAACCCAGATTTTTTTAGGGTTCCGTACCCAAAGGGTAAAAACGGAACCCTATTACTAAGACTTCGCTGTCTGTCCGTCTGTCTGTCACCAAGCTGTATCTCATGAACCGTGACAGCTAGACAGTTGAAATTTTCACAGATGATGTATTACTGTTGCCGCTATAACAACAAATACTAAATATAGTCAATGGTACGGAACCCTTCGTGTGCGAGTCCGACTCGCACTTGGCCGGTTTCTTTCAACAAAGCCTAGATTTTGAGTTAATCTAACATTTGAGATAAAAACATTGTAGACAGATTTCCTAAAAACGCATTACTATTCTGCACATATACTAACGATTGCACAAAGTAACTAACAAAAATAAAGCAAACAATGAACATGATAACTAATAAATAGGTAAACACCAAACACTATAAACACACGCATAGGTACACTCTATTCACACTGGCTCACGCGCGGCTACGCAACGGGCCGGGGAGTGTGAAACAGAGACAACAATATTTCAACGTGTTTTTGCCTTCGCTTCGAATTGCAGTCGCGAGCGGATGGCGCCGCACTCTTAAGCTAAGCGGAGACGAAAAGTATAAATAATGACATTCTATTGGTGGCTTAGAATACATCACTTCACCTTTCAGGTTTTCGCCCAAGGTCCCGGTCCCTTAGTCCCTGGAAGGGTGTATTTTTTTTGTAATCCTTTATGGGCGGCATGGGCGCCGGGCCGTAGGTCAACGAAGGAGGCCGGCGGAGGCCAAGCACTTCGGGGACAGAAGTCAAAGAGTGTTATTTAATATGCGAGCGAAGCGAGCGCGCGTCATAAAATCTCCGTGGTCCAGGGAATACAAGAAGGGATCACGGAATTTTCCAGTATTATAGGGACCACGGGCGAAAAAGGCTTCTCTCGTCTCGTCTAGTCTCGTCTTCGCTTCGGTGGAGTCCGGCCGTAAAAGATGATAAAGCAAGGTTGGAACTTACCGCTCTATTGATATCTCCGACGCACACCCAGTAGTCAGCCACCTTCGTATCCTGACTGTTGTGCATCTTATGCGCCACCGCCACGGCCCACTTCGAGTGATCGTTGTGTGACGTAAACGACATCTTAGCTATCGGGAACTTGAGACGCTCGATGTTTCGTACTCTGAAATATACGGGTACATATGTGAAACTATGAATCATATCAAAGACATTTCAAGGTCAAGGTCATTTTAATAGTTCTTTATTTCCTAACAGTACACCCTATTGCCATCAAACGTGCAGTAATCCGTGGATGCTACTGAGGAATAGGGTAGATGACAAAAAATCGAATTAGTCCGTCAGACAGATTTCCAAAAAACATTGAACAAATTTTTTGTTTTTTTAACGTAAACAGAAAATTAAGACGATACAGTGCGTCGAAAACTCGTGTGACGTCACGTTTGAGTTCATTTTTTACTCAAATATGACGTCACAACTCACAAGCCCCCACTCATGATCTTTGACACGTTTAATCTTCGTCAATTTTTATTAATTTGATAAAACAAAAAACACGTATCCAATATTTTTCGTTAATCTAACTGACGGACTAAACATAATCATTTTAGTCAGTCATCATCCCTATTCCTGACGGAAACCTAATAATATTTTGCCCGACCCGGGAATCGAACCGAGGACCTCGTGCCCAGTAGCCTCTGCATAACCCTTCCGATATTACAGGCGTGATTTTATGCTATATTTCCTAATTGGCAACAAGAAAATTTGGAAAACTATTGACTTTTGGCACAAAATTGATAATGGAGCCACTTTTATAAGCAGATAATGGTGTCGATTCTGTTCTGCACAAACTTAACTTAATTTAGGTTATTGCTATATTTTACTAAAAGGCAGTGCGAGAAAATGGTGCCGATTCCCTTGTTCACAAACTAAACTAAATTTAAGTTGAATGCATCTTTTTCTTTCTATTTCATTACGAAAAGGACAGAAGATAAATATTAGTTTAATCCTGTCAAATTAGTCAGCACCTGACGTAATTTGATGTAATTTTAGTAGTCAACTTTTTAATCGCGTCTAAAACTTGTATGGCGCTGATTAATTTGACAGAACATAACTAAAATTTATCTTCTGTCCTTTTCTTAATGAAATAGAAAGAAAAAGATGCACTGAACTTAAATTTGGTTTAGTTTGTAAACAAGGGAATCGGCACCAATGACAGCTATAGCTATAAACTAAGTTAGAGATGTCAAACTAGTTTATGCCTTGCGCTGCACCGTGTTTTTAGTAGACACGTTTTTACGTGCACCCTTCATTCGTATAGAAATATTAGTTCCAACTAAATTTGACAGCTCTAAATTACGTCCGTCTCTTTCTCATTTTATTAGAGAGAAAAAGATAGCAATAGCCTAACTTAAGTTTAGTTTGTGCACAACAGAATCGACACCAATATTCTTATACTCGTAGTAATTTCTTCTCTTTATCTCAACTCCACAAAAAACTGCGGTATAATATCGCTAACAATATTATACCGATTGGAATCTATTATTAATAAATAAACACTAAAGATATTCTATTGTTTTCAATTTGACAAAGACCACTTTGTATTAATTTTCCGTTTAGATTGAAAAACAAATGTTCAATGGACACGGGAATGTGCTTTTGTTGTTGATCTATTCCGCATTGTTCAGGATTATTATGACTCTTGCAAATATAAGCAAAACTCAGCCTATCTAGTTAAATATAAATTATAGTTAACAAATTGCCAATAAGAGCTTCATTTTGAAAAGGGCCAAAGTAACTATAATGTGTGTAAATAGACCTTCGGCAAAGCCGAAAAGCACATGTTTACTGCGATCATTTTTTTGTTCTGGATCATATTTGGGAACCTTCTAATTACGAAGACTTTTTGTTAAACACAAATTCTTAATATTTAAATATTAATTTTTATTCTGTTTTTAGTATTTGTTGTTATAAGTAGCGGCAACAGAAATACATCATCTGTGAAAATTTCAACTGTCTAGCTGTCACGGTTCATGAGATACAGCCTGGTGACAGACAGACGGACAGACGGACAGACAGACGGACAGACAGCGAAGTCTTAGTAATAGGGTTCCGTTTTTACCATTTGGGTACGGAACCCTAAAAAGTAGTTACCCAGCAATATTTTTTGCTTATGGTGAATGCTCCACGGTAGCCCGCGAAATTAAAATGTTCTTACGTTTTTTGAAATTTGCAGGCCAGTGCTAGGTTCTATGCTGATTAAAATATGATTCGCGGCTGAAGACGTATGTAGTTACAGAATTATATTCATCAAAAGCATCAATACAATCCTCTAAGTTCATAAAGGTGAAAAATGACTTTTTCAAGGTCAAAATCATTCCTGCACCTTTATGAACTTGGAGGGTTGTATTGATAATTTTGATGATTATAATTATGTAACTAAGTCTTACAGCCGCGAATAATATTCTAATCAACATACTACCTAGCACTGGCCTGCAAATTGCAAAAAGAAATTTAATTTCGCGGGCTACCCTGGAGCAATAGCCTTAAAGTTACTCAGTTTGGTGTAAAGAATGCTGGTTGACGGCTTCGTGAAGTGTCCGTTTTACACCTTGTATAAATTATGTCTATTTCAAACTCAGAAGCAGTTACTCACTGGAAATTCCGGGTGCACTCCGAGTCCAATGTCCCAGGTCCATTAGTCCAGGACTCAACGAGGAGATCCGACTGCAAAACCTCTGCCACCAACCCACTATACAGGTCATCATTGAACATCGCACTTTTTGCAAACGACAGGAACTTTCGTCCTACCAGTGTCTCGAAACTCTCTATGTGGTACCTGAAATATAAAAGGTAATGGTATGTTATCTTGAGGGAACTACAGGAATATAGTTGACACCATAAAACAATAATTCCAAGAGATCAATCTCTAAAAAAAAAAACTTTATTTTGAGCCTGAAAACCCGATTTATTTTCAATTAATGGCCAAATTCGATTTTTAGTTGCTTTAAAATCAATAAATAGTTGAGTCATTGAGTTGAAATAGTAGATTTTACAACAAGTGCACAAAACGAACCATTTTTATCCGAGATTTTTAGCAGCCCGAGCCGAAGGCGAGGGCTGATAGTAATGTCGAGGATAAAAATGGTTTTTCACACCACCTGCTCGAAAATGTTAAATTATATGTCAAGCAACCTTAACCTAAAGTGAGTCATTAGTGGCCGGGGGGCACAGCCGGTCAATAATGTTGTACTGGATTTCATTATGACCCGCTGGTCAATAATGTGATTTGAATTTGGAATCTCACATGCTCAGCTAAATTGGCAGTATAGTCCTAACAAACACCCTTTGGTGCCAGAAAGAGGAAAGCTATTCTCGATACCCTTACTACGCGTGGATGATATTCTCGATTTCCTACAAAATCATAACGACTGCTTCTTCATATCGTTGCCATGTTTTCGAAGACATAATATTGTAAGAATAATTAGATAACTACGAACCATTTTTTAAAAGGAATGGAATAACATTAAAACTGGCATTAATAATAACAAATACCGTACCGCGCCGTAATACCGTAATAGTAATTGGCTGTAACATTAGTTAATTATTCTTACTGTTTGTTTATTCAATAAATACTTTGTTTTTCGTACTACGGCTATTATTTTCTCACAGTAGGTGTAAAAAGTAGAGTATCCTCCTCTGGGCTAAAGGTGTCTTTGCCTTGGGCTAGCTTGAATCCCTCGCTGCATTCAGGATTCTTGTATTAACTCCCTCGCTTCACTCGTGAGTTAAACTCTTAACTCCCTCGCTTCGCTCGTGAGTTAAATCCCGAATCCTTCATTGCGCTCGAGATTCAATATGACGCCCGTGACATAAGACACAACTTTAGCCCCTCGGTGCATAATCTACTATTGTGGACGAGTTATAAACTCTGCTTTTCACTTCGATTTCGAGGAAATAAAACAGTAGTATAAATTGAAGAAATTAATAAACACGCAAAAACAAGAGCTGTTTCCCGCCGCTTTCTTTTTTTTTAATCTTACGACATTGATATTAGACTTGGGCTGCAGACCTATACAGCCTACTATTAAATATATTTTTTTTAATAATAATTTTCTTAAATTAATTAAATAACCTACCGTAGGTACTTGAATTTAATTTTTTATGTCTTTTATGTCTTAAAAAACACATAAGGCAAATAAATTAAAGTAAATATTATAAAATAACAAATTCTATCTATGAACTTCTTATTGCGTTTGGCTGTATGGCTCATTTTCTTTGCCTTAATATAGATACATTTATGAGTAGATACATTAATGCCCTTGTGCACAAAATTCGATTTTGTGCAGCCTATATCCTGCACAAACAAGCACTTTCAGAGCATGAGAAGTGAAATAGCATTTTGATACAAGTGGAGAAAGTTTGTTATTGCAATCGAGGCGGAATTATAACACACGAGCCGTAGGCGAGGGTGTTTTTGAGCCGAGAATTGCAAAAACAAATGTCCACGTGTATCAAACGACGTTTTTCAATACACTTTTGAAGAAATACAATAAAATAACGAATAATATTTTTGTCACGAACTATGGAACTATGATTCAAATTTTCTTTTTAGGGTTCCGTAGTCAACAAGGAACCCTTATAGTTTCGCCATGTCTGTCCGTCCGTCTGTCCGTCCTCGCTTAATCTCTGTGACCGTTAGCACTAGAAAGCTGAAATTTGGTACCAACATGTATATCAATCACGCCGACAAAGTGGTAAAATAAAAATTGGAAAAAAATGTTTTATTAGGGTAGCCCCCCTATATGTAAATTGGGAAGTGATTTTTTTTTTAAATTTCAACCCTAACGTGTGATATATTGTTGGAAAGGTATTTAAAAATGAATAGGGGTTTCCTAAAATCATTTTTTGATAATGTCAATAATTTCGGAAATAATCGCTCCAAAAGTAAAAAACAATGTGTCCCCCCCCTCTAACTTTTGAACATAAGTTTAGAAAATATGAAAAAAATCTGAAAAGTAGAACTTTATAAGGACTTTCTAGGAAAATCATTTTGAACTTGATGGAAACAACAGTTTTTGTACAAAAAAGACAAAAAGTTGTAGAAAATCATTTCTGGACTAAGTTTGTAGTATATTCGTATATGCAAGCATTTTTACATAATGGGAACACTTATTGTGACGGACGAGAAACTACGGAACCCTACACTGAGCGTGGCCCGACACGCTCTAGGCTGTTTTTTTTTTTTTTTTGCGCTTTGGTCTCGCCAGGTTGAACGAGAGGCAATGGTATGAAGCCGTTAAACAGCCTAATGTAAAAAATAGATTTATTTTATAGTTTTGAATTTAGAACACAAATAAATGTTAATTTGTGTATAAAAGTAACTATTAGTTATAAATAATCATGTTTATCTATGATATTCTATTTATAAACACAATTTGAATATTCAAAAAATACTTATGCCGTAAAGACGCGTAGTGCTTCGCAAAAAAAAAAAAACATTCACCTCAGACTATAGGCATTGAACCAATTTGGACTAAGTATAGGTATAGTTATCTGTGGCAATTTTCATTCCCGCACACGTGCGGGAAAGTGGAAAAAATCGCACGCGTGTGAAATACATTGCATGTTGTACCTAATCGTAGTGCGTTAGGGACCAGTTTTCGAGGAAGTGTATTGAAAAAACATTGACGTCGCAGTTTGCTATTGCTATACAAAATCTATGAGACAACCGCGTTTTGACAGCGCTTAAAAAGTATCTCAATTGATTGGCGTATCATCTACCCCATTGTGCCATGTCTAAGGAAGAACCAAAGATATCCAGAAATAAATAACCAGAAATCCGTTAAAGTCGGATTTCTGGTTATTTATTTCTGGATATGTAACTCGCATTGGGCCAGCGTGGCATGGTGGATTACCTACGGGGTTACGGTCTAACCTTTTCACAAAGAGTGTGCCCAGGAGGCCAGAACTCCCAAACGGTAAAGATTTAATGATTACATTAATAGACTATTAGTCAGTATGTGTCCTAGTTTCTCGCTGCAGTCTATGTGTACATATCATCATTAGTCTAAACCTTTTTGTTTCTGTTAGGGTTGGGTTACAGTCTGTTCGATTGCGGCCAAAGTTTAACCCAAATAAGGTGTCACATCCTGATTGTACATAAGTGACGAACTGACTGACGGCTGACTCATATTCTTCAAGATTGGAAAACGTGTTATGCGAAGGACAAACTGATAAAGTAAGTTCGCAAAATACATATTAATATATTAAATAATATATTAATATGTATTCGCGTCGTATTTTATAAACAAACAGACAAACGGATTTGGTGCCACTGAGGTATACCTACATAATTATAATAAAACAGTAACGAAAGAAAAACTGCACATTGAGAATTTTTGAGAAAAAATAAGTGGCTTTTGTTAGAAAAACGTAACTGATGACAAAAAGTGACTTTTAGAATTTTTGTCTGTTTGTCTGTTTGTATGGTAACGGCTTCACGCCAAAACTACTGGATAGATTGAATTGAAATTCAGTAAAAATGTTCTTTGTAAACCAAGGAAGGCTTTAGGCTACATATTATCACGCCGTATGTTATGGGAGGTAAGCAATATTGATTTTAAAAGGTTTTTGTTCGTAATTGAATGCACAATAGTACATTTCGATACAAGTGGAGAAAGTTTGTTATTGTATTCGAGGCGGAATTATCACTCCCGAGCCGCAGGCGAGGGTGTTTTTGAGCCGAGAACAGCAATAACAAATGTCCACGTGTATCAAACGACGTTTTTCAATACACTTTTGAAGAAATAAAATAAAATATAACGAAAAATATTTTTGTCACGAACTAAGAAACTATGATTTTAATTTTCTTTTTTTCGCGCTCTGCTTTCGCCAGGTTGAAGGAGAGGCAAAGGTATCAAGCCGTTAAACAGCCTAATATAAAAAATAGATTTATTTTATATTTTGAATTCAGAACACAAATAAATGGTAATTTGTGTATAAAAATAACTATTAGTTTTTAATAATCATGTTTATCTATGATGTTCTATTTATAAACACAATTTTAATATTCAAAAAATATTTATGCCGTAAAGACGCGTAGTGCTTTGCCGAAATTAAAAAAAAACATTCACCTCAGACTATAGGCATTGAACCAATTTGGTCTAAGTATAGGTATAGTTATCTGTGGCAATTTTCATTCCTGCACACGTGCGGGAAAGTGGAAAAAATCGCACACGTGTACATTGCATGTTGTACCTAATCGTAGTGCGTTAAGGACCAGTTTTCGAGGAAGTGTATTGAAAAATAATTGAATGCACAAAATGACATGTTATAAGCTATATTGTGTGACGCAGACGAAGTTGCGCTGGTCAGCTAGTTACTAATATGATTCAATGTTTGGTGTCAAACATCGCATCGTAGTTATTCATAATACGGTGATAATTTATGTCCCTAATGACTCATTGAAGAAACCTTTGTTTAACATGAGCACATTATTACGCAGTAAATAAATATTGGAATCAATATTATTTAATTATGTAACGGTTTAGATGTTATTGTTCACAATTTAGACATGTTTTTGTTAAATTTGAACGTTTAACTCTTAAATATGTAGTCATGTAGCAGAACAACGCAGTTGTCGCCTTTGTATCCTAAATCAGTGTTTAATTTATTATTTTTATATTTATTGTTAATGCTTATAACTACTAGATATTGTGAGAAAATTACTAAAACAAATTTAATGAGACACAGATACATTCAAAGGGTAAATTAAATCTTGGATTAGATTCCCAAGTCGGGAAAAGTGATATTGGGTTTTGCCATCGAGAATTTGTCAGTAGAACCCTGGCTTTGAAACCGATTGATGGTAATAGCACGGTAATATTATAATACAGTACTCCGACTTCATACAAACGGA
The DNA here is from genome assembly GCA_905147715.2 of Xestia xanthographa. Taxonomy (NCBI): domain Eukaryota; kingdom Metazoa; phylum Arthropoda; class Insecta; order Lepidoptera; family Noctuidae; genus Xestia; species Xestia xanthographa. The sequence goes on from LR990657.1 coordinate 14,905,728, forward strand.
CGAAACGCGAGCTATACCTACGCGCCTCGATCGCGGGGTGCGCCCGGGGCGCAGACAGTCACGGCTGTACCGCAGTGTCGAACGGACGGTGTGTTGTTTTTTAACAATAACCGCGCGATTTTTTCTCTAAAAATCAGTTAATATGACGAGTAGGAAGTATTGTGCTGTTTTTGGTTGTATGAATTCGTCAATAACGCATCCAGACATAAGTTTTATTAAATTACCTGGAAACTCTGAAAGGTAAGACTATAATAGTAGATTATGCACCGAGGGGCTAAAGTTGTGTCTTATGTCACGGGCGTCATATTGAATCTCGAGCGCAATGAAGGATTCGGGATTTAACTCCCGAGTGCAGCGAGGGAGTTAAGGGTTTAACTCACGAGCGAAGCGAGGGAGTTAATACAAGAATCCTGAATGCAGCGAGGGATTCAAGCTAGCCCAAGGCAAAGACACCTTTAGCCCAGAGGAGGATACTCTACTTTTTACACCTACTGTGAGAAAATAATAGCCATAGTACGAAAAACAAAGTAGGTATTTATTAAATAAACAAACAGTAAGAATAACATATCTATAACTAAATACTTTATTTTCACGAGCGTCTCCAATGACGTTCTAAATTCAAAATGCATACAGCCAATCATCCAAAACCATTCTACCAGCCCTGTATAAAGCTTAGTTTACACAAACGCCACTTCCATGAGAGTGATATCAATGGTTTTGGATAATTGGCTGTATGCATTTTGAATTTAGAACGTCATTGGAGACGCTCGTGAAAATAGAGTATTTTTGATAAAATGTGATAAATCGACTGTAGTATATTAGAATATTAGTAGATAGGTTTTATTATTTATTTATTCACAAAATCCACAGCAATCTCAGCGCAGTTTACTTAAAATAAATTAACTAATATTACAGCCAATTACTATTACGGTATTACGGCGTGGTACGCTATTTGTTATTATTAATGCCAGTTTTAATGTTATTCCATTCCTTCTAAAAAATGGTTCGTAGTTATCTAATTATTCTTACAATATTATGTCTTCGAAAACATGGCAACGATATGAAGAAGCAGTCGTTATAATTTTGTAGGAAATCGAGAATATCATCCACGCGTAGTAAGGGTATCGAGAATAGCTTTCCTCTTTCTGGCACCAAAGGGTGTTTGTTAGTACTATACTGCCAATTTAGCTGAGCATGTGAGATTCCAAATTCAAATCACATTATTGACCAGCGGGTCATAATGAAATCCAGTACAACATTATTGACCGGCTGTGCCCCCGGTCACTAATGACTCACTTTAGGTTAAGGTAGCTTGACATATAATTTGACATTTTCGAGCAGGTGGTGTGAAAAATAATTTTACTTACTATTAGGTAGGTACATAATGTGTGTCTTTTTAATGGATAAGTATTTCCTTTTATCTCACAATAAAAATGTGTTTGGATTAATACATAAATCGAATAGAGTAACGGACAGTTATTGAGACGAGTGAAAAAGGTAGTTATATGCGGTTCTGAATGAATCATGATACGGTAGGTACCTACCTACTTACGCTTGTGTTAAAACTTCGGTGCATGTGTGTTTTGTTAGTTTGCATAATTCTAAATTCTAAATAAATTTGTTAGTTTGCAAATCTACCAATCAAAAAACAACACGCATTTTTATTGAACACTTCCTATTCAATATACAAAGTATTTCATTTATTTATATAAAAAGGATATTTACAATCACAAAACTAAATAGAAACAGAAAGTAGGCAAATGTAATTAAAATGCTGGAGATGGGCAGCCCTTACGCATGTTTACGTACCGCGCGGCTGTAGGCATTTATTTCTATCATGCGGCCGAGATACACTACTGTATATACTGTGGTAATAGGTTTGCCCCCTACTATAGGAAACTTAAACGTTACCTATTAGCGCAATGTGGTCTTACACCTCAGCCAATGCCTCAGCCTGTGTTACGTTCAAGTAACCCTTCACTCTCTCAAAAAGTAAAACGTCATTTATATCACAATACACAATCTTTTGTGATGTTAGCTATTTTGATTACTTAATCAAATAACAAACACTAACCCAGTGCATTCCTTAGACAATTCTATCAACGGATGTAATTGAATAGAAATTCCGACTGCAATGGTACAGTAGGTGGATGTATGATAGGCATATGACATAGCTATTTTCTTTTGTTTTAATCTTACAATAGGGCCAAGGTCAAGTTTATATTTATTTTTCTTAGGAACAAGTTATTTATCGTTGCATAAATTCATTGCTCATAATAAACAAATTATGAAGTAGATATTATAGGCATACATGTTTCAGTGCAAGAAAGGGATGGAACTATGCAGGACGAAAAACGCCACCTCTTTTTCGCAACAGAACAATAATATTTTGAACAAAAATTCTACAAATAGACCGGGAAGTACTATTGTTGTGCGTATTGTGCATTTGTTAGGAGCAAGTTAGGTATTTATCGTTGCATACATTCTTGGCTCTTAGTAAACAAATCATGAAGTATTATAGGCACACCTACATGTTTCAGTGCAAGAAAGGGATGGAACTATACGGGACGAAAAACACCACCTCTTTTTCGCAACAGAACAATAATATTTTGAACACTAATTCATCATATAGGCCGGGAAGTACTATTGTTGTGCGTATTGTGCGTTTGTTAGGAACAACTTATGTATTTATCGTTGCATAAATTATTTGCTGTTAGTACACAAATCATGAAGTATTATAGGCATACATGTTTCAGTGCAAGAAAGGGATGGAACTATACGGGACGAAAAACACCACCTCTTTTTCGCAACAGAACAATAATATTTTGAACACTAATTCATCATATAGGCCGGGAAGTACTATTGTTGTGCGTATTGTGCATTTGTAAATACAAATCATGGGAACGTAACAGCCGAATCGAATGAAAGAAACTACTAACTTTAAACATAAACATCCGTAGGTATCTGAACTTACCAAGGCGATGCGTCGATCGTCTTGTTTCGGATAACATCGACTAAGTTCGGCAGTTCGTTTTCAAACTCTTGCGGTATATGCGACCAGACCAGTAGGGGCTCGTTGTACTTCAGCTGGGTTGCGATCTGGTTCAGGGTGGAGGTTTGAACGGAGACACAGAGGAAGGATTGGCCGTACTTCATGCCGCTGGACGGATAGTCGTATGCGCTCACGTTGAGGCCGTTGTCTACGGGAACAAAATAAAATCTTTACCTAAAGTTCAATATTATGTCCTGTTCTAGCATTTACTAATTGCTCATTGAAACAGCGTTTTGAGGGATTGTCTCGTTTTGTAATTTTAACGCTCAAAACGTGCTGATGCCTAATTCTATAACATGACTTGATTTTGCTTTTGATAGAGCTCATATACAGGTGACTTTCTTATCACTTTCCAAAAAAAAAAATGGGTATAATAGGTGAACGGAGTAGAAGCAAATGGCGTATATAGCTTTTTTTTTTGCGAAAATAAAATTTCAAAAAAAAATGAAATTCAAATCATACGCGTACTGCGTATGATTTGAAACTCGATATTTTTTTTTCAAATTTTCACTTTGTTCTAATATGAAAAGTTTACTTGAAATTTGTAGCGTTTTTGATGACGGATCAATTTTTAGGGTTCCGTATCCAAAGGGTAAAAACGGAACCCTATTACTAAGACTTCGCTGTCTGTCCGTCTGTCTGTCACCAGGCTGTATCTCATGAACCGTGACAGCTAGACAGTTGAAATTTTCACAGATGATGTATTTCTGTTGCCGCTATGACAACAAATACAATTAATATTTAAGGGGGGCTCCCATACAACAAACGTGATTTTTTTGCCGTTTTGTCTAATGTATAGATAATGGTACGGAACCCTTCGTGCGCGAGTCCGACTCGCACTTGGTTTCTTGGTCACACCGGTTTTTTTCTAAGCTGTGGAAAAAAGAAACAAAAAACTATGTATGCCATAAGCTTCTACTCCGTTCACCTAACATACCAATTTTTTTTTGGAAAGTTATAAAATAGTCATCCGGTAGATACTCTCAACATTTTCTAATTGATTAAATCCTCATTATCTGCCCAGCGTTTTCCGAACCATGTTGGAATAGTCTTCCAATTTATACTGGAAGACGATTCCAACATAGTTCCGGACAACTGACCAGTATTTAACATGGAGAATTACTCACAATCGGGAAGTGGCGGGAACCGCGGCACAGAATGCACCAACCAGAGCGAGGTGAACTTGTCCCCTAGTATAACGCCCTTGGTGTGCCCGCTCTCAACCCTGGTCTTCATGAACTTGGAGTGCATCTTGCACATTTCAGCCAGGTCGTAGTCGTCATAGTACTTGTCGCCCAGTTTGAACTTCTTGTACTTCTTCACTCCTTGTTGTTTTATTTGACCTGACAAAAATGTTAGGGGCGTAAAAACTGGCTTTTTAAGTAACCCAAACACAGTGTCCAGTGTCTCCTGATTTCACCCTTTCGAAAGTTATCATTCGTATCTTTTACAAGGGAGAAATGGTGTAATGTCACATTTTTATCAACTAAAATGTTCTTTAGTAGTAAACTGCAACAAAACCATTTGAATGGGCCCCATTCAAATGGTTTTGTTGCAGTCATTTCGAGTTGTCAACAGAGATATGTAATAACATATCTCTGTTGACAACTCGAAATGATAGTAACTGGGCTCAGTGTCTATCAAATAACTGTCAAAAGGTTAGTTTCGTATTATGTATGCGATCAAATATGACGTCATCGGTGCCCATCGTGGCTTATAGTCACCGTAACTCATTTTGACAGACGCTTTCGCATTGATTCTTCTAATATTGCGATTATCTAAGCATAGTGGACATCAAATTGATGACAACTGAGTTTGTAGTGGCTTTCGTGAAAGACGTTACACCGTTCCCGGGCTGTTAGTCAATATCCACTCTGTGTAATACGTAATACCAATATTCTGACATTCTCGGTTGTCATCAAAGTTCGGTGTACAGTACAACCGAAGCTTGATAGTCACTGGATATCAGAAAGATACGTAATAGGCCTGCAGGACACACCTTCACAGCTTCTGCAAGATTACAGATACGAAAAAGTATGTTCGTACCTCTTTTGCTTTTGGAGTACATATCAGCGACCGATTGCAGGATGTCAGGTTGATTTTCTGATGCCGGTGGCTGATCATTGTAGAGCAATGAAATTATATTTCTATCCTGAAAGGAAAAACATGGCTAATCACTACATATTATAAAACAAAGTCCCCCGCCGCGTCTGTCTGTCTGTCCCTATGTATGCTTAGATCTTTAAAACTACGCAACGGATTTTGATTCGGGTTTTTTTAATAGACAGAGTAATTCAAGAGGAAGGTTTTAGTATATAATTTGCGGGCGAGCGAAGCCGCGGGCATCAGCTAGTCAACAATAAGTCCAACTTATGGTGATTAACATGGTGGTTCTTTTAACAAGGTACAGTAAGGGCAGGTAACTTAATCGTCCCTAATTATCATAATCATCCTTATTTTTGTAATTAATCGCAAACTGCATTCACAGATCTTGAAAAATGGTACAGTTAGCTACAAAAGCGTCAACTCATAAGTTTTATTTTTATGATACCGATCTATGAAGTTTAAAATGAAATTAATTAGTTATCGATGTAAAATACTGGTATTCAGCTGCATCCGGTTAGACTGGAAGCCGACCCCAACATAGTTGGGAAAAGGCTACGCAGATAATGATGATGAATTAATGCAGTTTCATACAGTGATTAAAATACACTTTCGAAGCAATTGAGGTTACTGTTTACGGTACAGTATAAGGTACTATACTGTGCTGCGGCGTCATATAAATTCACCCTGCATAGGTCCGACACAGTTACTTCAATTTTGGCGATAAACTTTAAATAAAATGAGCACTTTTTTGTATCGTATTTGGCTAATGTTAACATTTCTGATACAAATGGTAAATGTAACAATTAATACCTATTCCTAGTTACCAAATACGTTAAACATTGGAGTACTCAGTCAGGAATGGCTATCTTACCTGATAAAGCGGTGATAACGTCTTTCCCACCATAGACCGTGGGTCGCTGATGGCCATTTCAGACATGATCCATCCTCCTCTCAATTTCGACGGCGTCAAATGCATATACGCTACTCCACGACGAACCAAAGGATTCAAATGATTCTTCTCCCTTGGCAACTTGTACACGTAAAACCTGTAATTACATTTTAGGTTACCATATTGTGTTCGTGCTTGTCACCCGGCAAAAGAGGGGATCATCTCTTATAGGCATTTTCGCACACAACAGCGTCAGGGCCAGCCAAGGACAGGAAAAGATACATCTCGTATCAACAAGAGAGAACTAGAAAAATCTCGGGCCGTGCTAAAAAATCAGCCCGCGCAGCTGAGCGATAGGTAAGGCAGACTGCCCAGGGCCTTACCTTAGTTAGCGATTTTGTAGTTATCTCTGTCGAGACTACCCGGCCCTAACTTTCGATCGCTAAAATAACAATAAAAAAATTCGGTTGCAATAACGATGCTTGCAGGAAACGCAAGTCTCTACATTCAAGATGCGATTCTCGCAAGCATCATAATTGGAACCTAATTTTTTCATTGTTATTTTAGCGATGGAAAGTTTAGTCTCGACATAGATAACAACATGATCGCTAACTTTTTTCGACAGCATCCTCATGTTTCAATAAGAACTATTATTTTAGTACTATGGTGTAGTTTCACAGAAATAAGACAATAAGTACCATTGTTTTACACTTCAGATTAAGAAAATTGTACAGTGTTTATAAACATGTTTACATATTCTTCTAGAAAAAAATGTAAAGTTTACTTGCGTTTTCCATTGTGATGCTAAGACAAAGTAAATAGGTATCTAAAACATTACTGTGGGACAATACAGTCACACTCGTAAATATTTAAATCATTGTTCATATTTGTATACCGCTGTTGAACCCGGTACATTGACGTGCAAAAGATTTAGCAAATAGTCTTGGAACTATTCATTAAAATATAGAATTGCGATACACAGCTGAATAGTTTACGATGTATGTGCTCGAATATACTATATCGTTGACCTAATTCTATTATGGCATAAGGCAAAATATGATTTCAACCAACGAATTTTTTTTGCTGTGGTGACCTAGTTTTAGATAACTTTGCCTAAAGTTTTACAACTGATAAAATTACATAATATTCACGAATAAAACGATTTAAAAATTAAAGCAAATTAAATAATATTTTCGTTAGAACATTAATTACAAGACAAAACTTACCCTTGAGGGGGTTACCTGCTGGCAAAGTGGCAACCCCCCTCAATGGTAAGTGACAAACAAGATTTATGTAAATAAATAATATCTAGCTTTACGTGTACATAATTATAAGTTTCTAATTATTAAGGATTCTCATGCTCAACTGTTTTACATTTGTACCTTAAAAAGTGCAACAATTATGACTTACGCCATTTCAGCATTAAGTCGACGATATCCTATTTAATATACCAAATAATTTCATAAGAGACCGTTGTTCAATTAAACAAAGACATGTATTTTCACGTGACTGTACCTGTACCTGTAGCTTTTGAAAGCCTGATCAATTCAATTCTATGAAGTCATGAGCGAAAATGTATTTGAATGGTCAGTCCAAACAAACAGCTTCTTACATGAAATTGACAGTAAATTTATTTTTTTCTGTATCCTCCATCTATTTAAAAACCATTGCAGTCTAACCAAACCAGCTGCAACATAAATTGCTTAAAACTTTGTTTAGGTAACTATTAACAGTTTGAGAACGACTTATCAATTCAAACAGGAAAAAACAAAACCACAATGTCAATGTAAACAAAGAACCACAATACAAAATAAATTAAATTTTAATATTTCTATAATAAAAAAATTAAAATACTAACCAATCAACTGGCTCTCCTCTTTCATTCCTACATTGCGGAGTCAAGCCCGTACAAACAGTCACATAAATGGAAAACACCAAAAATACGATATAACAACACATCGCGACGCGTGTACGATGCACGAGTACCGCCATTGAAGTAACAAGAGATGCAGGAAGTTCCCGATGCGACTGTGTTTATGATGTCATACAACACTACCGGTAATGTGTCAAACAATCGATTTATTTACACAACATTCACAATTATACCCCTTCGATTATTACGCGCAAAACCGAATGATTCCTTACTTACTGCACCGTTGCTTTGACAAAGGAATGCTGGTACAAGGGTGGGGTTGGCTGGTTATAAAGGTGAACTATAGACTTTATTTACAAACACATAAGGGCCGTTATTGACATAATGAGCAGCAAATAGAATCAGCCAATGAGATGATCTCACAGACGATTGGTCCATATTACATCAGATGCGTACGCGCAGGTGCGATTACGCGGTTTATTTGAAGTTTGCAAACTGAGGATCAACAAATTCTAAGTTTTACTATTGCAGGTGTGCTGCATGATGGCGTTTTACTATTTAATTTTCTTTTGATTCTGGCTTCATGTCATTTATTATTTATTTGTAAATACAGTACTGTCAAATTATTTATTAATTATCTTCATTTATTCATCGCAATATACTGCAATAGGTAGTTAAATGAAAATGAATAATGTTTATTTGTCCCAAAATAGTTACATCGATTACAAATGAGACATCCCCAGTAAGTAATTGGTAATACTTGTGTTGGGGCATATCTCGCTCTTTCCCATAAGTATATACAAAATTGAGACTATTACACAATTTTGACAAAAGGTGCTAAAAATTAAAAGAAGAAAAATTAACAGTAAATAAACTAATTAGCAGCTCTTATATGTAACTGTTGTTAACTTTATGTGCGTCGTGTTTTTAAACTGGGTTTATAATTATTGTTGCGTGTGTATGTGTTTGTGGGTGAATGTGTATGTGTTTGTGTGTGTGAATGTGTATGTGTATGTCTTCTTTGAGGTGCCAATGTGTTAGAATTTGTTCGAATTTATGTACAGATTATACTCGGGTAGTACTTACATTGTTGAATCGTAGGGAAAGAAAAATAAAAAGAAAGAAATAAATAAATAAACAAAAAATTTAACAAGTAATATTTATTTAATATGATATTTATGAAAATATAAAATGAACAATGTCCTTAGGTATAAAATGGAAGACATATAGTATAATTATGGAAGTCTTAAATTACATGGCATGTTATAAAAGTATTTAGGTAGTAAAAAAATAAATGCTTAAACATTCTTGAACACGTATAAAAATAAATAAGTATATAATATAATTTATATATACTATTTACTGTTGTGTAGGCATGGATACTGCAGCCTTAGCGTGGGATACATCGCTTTGTCTCCAGAAAGACACAACAGTTTTCAATTCAGTGAAGAAGTCAATTCCTTGTTTGCCACAGAAATGGTTGGTACCAAGGAAACTGCCTCGAGAACCAGAGAAAGAGAACATAGATAGAGGAACAGGGATAGGAACATTAACACCGACTTGGCCAACATCAATTTCGTTGGCGAACTTTCTAGCTGTCGCCCCATTGGTCGTGAAGATAGCTGTTCCATTCCCGTACGGGTTCGCGTTGATCATTTGGATTGCTTGGTCTAAGGTGTCGACGAAGAGGCATATTAGTACCGGGCCGAAGATTTCTTCCTTGTAGCATTCCATGTTGGTCTTCACGTCAGTTAGGATGGTCGGGCCGACAAAGTTACCCTTTTCAAAGCCTGGGACTTTGACGCCGCGGCCGTCGAGTACTAGCTTAGCTCCTTCCTTCACGCCTGTAGGAATATTGGTGTGGTTAGTTTTTGTTATAAATAATGCGCAATAATGTGTAATACCAGTTAATACAAAAATAAGTAAGTACACTCCTTTTCTATCTAAATGAGCTCTGTATTCAACCCGAATGTTATCTCTATGTCTACTAGTTATCTTAAATTTTACTAATATTTTTTATTATAAATATAGCTAACAAAAGTTATGAAAGTGCTTAGTCCGCATACTAACGGTAAATAAGTACGGTAGACTGCACTGGACAAGATCTAGACAGTTCATTCATTTGGGATTTTGGGATTTTACAAACACCTTTACACTTATGGCTTTGGCTTGGTATTAACCCTAGAAGCCCAATCTACGTAAATTTGACGTATACCGTGGCGAAATTTCTCTGTCTCTTTCACGTTTACCGTCGGATCGCCGCTAACTTCTGAACCAACTCAGTAGCCATTGAGACCTCGCAGGACACAGTTGCGTTATCTCGGTAAGTGCTGCCATTTTGTTGTAATAGAGAGGTTGCACGTCATTTTGACGTATAATTGGGCTTTGTGTAACTTTTGATATTGTTTCTAATTTTTTTATTTTTGTGATTTATTTGAGTTAATCGTATTCTTTCGTTACATTTTTCATATAATATTAATATTTTCAGGTTGAATACAAAATGGAGTCCCGTCATCGGCTAAACCAGAACGAAATAGCTACAATTTTAGAAAATGATGACGATTATTCTCCTCTGGATTTGGACTCCGAGGAAGAAGATCGTGTAGTTGAAGATGATGTCTGGAAAATATTAGTGATGAGCCAGAACCAAAGAAACGACGCTATTGTGGATTTTGTTCATATAAAAAAAGGCGAATGACCAAAGCGCAGTGTTGCAAATGCAAAAAGGCTATATGTGGAGAACACAATATTGATGTTTGTCGAGACTGTATAAAAATACTGTTTTTTTCTAAGAGACTTAAGAAGTATTATTACAAGTTGATTTAATTTTATCAAAACATTTAAAACTAGTTGATTTTTTTTATAATTACATAATTTTAAGAAAAAGTGTTAGAGGCTTGATTGTTTTGTTGATTTTTTTCTAAGATTTGATTAAAGTGCCATAATTGTATTAATAAAGAGTATTTTTAACTTAAAATGTATTTTTTTTATTAATTAAAACTTCAATTATGATAACTCATGCAAAAATATAGTTCATTAACAGAAAAAAATAGGAAAACTCGGAAGTTTTATTTTTACACGTCATTTTTACGTATGATTGGGCTTTATAGCTAGTTAAATATGATTGGGCTTCTAGGGTTAAGTCCGCCTCTACTTTGTGCTTGAAGTTTGTCAGTAAATGACTGCTCAATGTGTGAAAGACTTATTACAGTTGTCAATTTTTAATCGTGATAATTTTGTTTGCAGTGCATTTAAATCTTTAAAGAATATTGTTTTTTTTTTGTATTAGTAGCATGAAAAATTTACCTGATTCGACAAGTCGTTCGATCCTCTCCTTAGCCTTGACGGAGATGACGGGTCCTACGTCGGTAGCGGGCACGTGTCCCGCGTTCACCTTCAGCGCCTGCGCACGCGCCGACAGCTCGGGGATCCAGTCCTTGGCCTCACCTGTCACAATAAATGTACGGTTTAGTAAGATGCTATAACTTAATCATTCCAAAACTACAATCGGTAGAACGCCAAAAACATATTTTGTTATTTTTAAAACTTCATAGATAACCTTCCTATACAGGGTAAGTTTTCAATAACCGGCCAAATTTTCAGAGATGGTTTAGAATCGACAATATTTTCGATATAATATAAAAAAACCTTTTTTTTTAAATAAAATTTCATTCCTGTCCACCACTAAAAACGCGAACGTGTGGATATTGCACCAGTACAATTCAGTTCAACAACCTAGATAGGTAGCAGTTAGCACACACATACATTTGGCGGTGCATGCACGCACACAAGTGCATTGATTCTCACTAAGTTTATGATTTAGGTGTTTTTAAGACATTTTCAAATTACTGCTATTATTTTATTTTATATTGTTCGACAATAATATTTAAAACGCACTTTTGGTTTGATATCCAGATCTTAATTTTAAATTTTGGCTGGTCATTGAAAACTAACTCTGTATAATAGGGAAGATGCATAAATTTTCTTTTGTTTATTTCGATACGGAATGTTAAAGTACTATAAAAATAATGACAAAAAGCGGAAACAAGACATAAATCGGCCAAATAACACAAAAGTTATAACCATTTAAACTTTTGTTTCTATCTCTTTCTAGATAAACGGAATTTAGTACGGATTTTGTACGTCGATGCAGAGCAATGACGTCATTTATTGTATCGGATCTCTCTGTCTAATCAGCAGTTTCAAATGCTTATAACTTAGTATTTTTAATAGATATTTAAAAAATAATTTCACTTGGCTATTTCTGATGTTAATACGCTTTGTTTAGAGTGATAAAAAAATCATGCATCTTCCCTATTATGCTGACTTTTCAATAACCTATTTATGACCATAGATATATTTATTCACATAGGGTGACACAATGGGTGGTCTTATCGCATGACGTCTAGGGGTTGAACCATACATAGCAGCACGGAATCGCTTTCGCATAACAAAACGAGAGTGCTATAGCACGCGGCAGCATCGACGTTGCGCTCGACTGCACGCTCTGTTTCTCGCTCTAGCTAATGACGGTTCTGAGCGATAGAAAAGGATAGAAGCATGAAAAAATGCGATTCCGTGCTGATAGATATTGTTCATTAGGGAAGTAAAGAAGAGGACATCTGCGCTGATACTAAATAAATACGTATCAGGTCAGGAGATGATGAAATGAAGACCATAAGTACCGAATAATATCGTTAGCGAATAACTGGATCATGGCACCTCTTTATGCTATCGGATGTCATATTGTCATACAAGCCGACGACCCATCCATTATAAATAATCACCGTCTTATATATGAAGATCTGTTATAACGGAAACAAAGCCGAAACAGAAGAAGACCCCAATATAGTTGGGAAAAGGCTAGGCAAATGATGATATAATGACTGTCAGTAGAAAGCTGTCATTAATTTCGTCAACGCGAGCATGGTCGAAAAGCTTGTTGTTTCATCCAGAGCCACAGCGGTGGTATTCATTCAACTCCCCTGTCTTACCCAGCCCCGAATCCGCACTACTTGCCTCCCGCGCACCTCATACCGCCTAACGCGGGGACATTGAACGAAAAATATTGTTCGAAAATTTATAAAACTTGTTCCAGGAAATAGGTGTTTTTGAATTAGTCTTACAAGTAGGTATGTGAAATAAATATTTGTTATTTAGAATCTCCACTACATTTGCAAGGCTTCTATCAGGATGCTTTCTTTACTTTTACAATTTATATGTACATTATGAACGGCCAAAGTTGAGGTAAAAGTTGTGAAAAAAAGCATTTTTTGGTGGCTTATACTGAATTTATTTCTACAAATTTTTAGTTTCTGCTTCGATAGAAGCCTAGATATAGTCCACAAGGTACCTATTAGTTCAAAAAAATCAAAGATATATGTCTAACAACGGCATAATCACGCACGAGCTATAGTCTAAATTCTCGCGAAAAGTATGGCGGGTTGGCTGCTCTTAAAGAAAAACTCACTGTTCTTTTAGTGACAGCTCTCTACTAACTTTTGGGTCTAGTGATCGCAAACGCTACTGCTGAGCATGAGGTTCTGGGTTCGAATCCCGGGTCGGGCTAAATGTTATAATTATTTTTATTATCAGCAATTTCTCAGTAGCAGCCACGCACTCTGGATTTGTGCCTGGGCAATAAAGTCGCCCTTTTGACATAGGACTGGTGAAATATGGGTTTATTATAGATCAGTGTTTTTCAACCTGTGGGTCAAAGTCTCTATAGGAGGGTCGCAAGAGGTCGCGAAAACTACCTCAGTAAAAAATACAATTAAATTTAAAAGGATAAAAGCAATAAGAAAATGTTAACTAAAGGATATAAACATTTGTATTTCCATACAAATTAACAATATAAAACCTATGAGTACTCGTCTATCTTAAATGCGAAAGTTGCTTGTTTTTCATTATTTAATTTCTCCCATCGTGGATCCGTTTAAAAAAAAAGTGTGAATGATGTATTTATCCGAATCCTTGCTCCTTGTTTGCGAATGCATAAAAATGTTGTATAGATTGAATATTTGTAACATACCATGCAAATACATTGTAGTGTTCACTATCACTACTTAATCACTATCACTGGCTCACTACTACACGCAGGCAAGGGCTCAGGCGTACGTCCTACTCTCACGGCGTCTGTCGTTAGACTAACCGATTGACAGCGATCCCCTCCCTCGTGTACATGAGACAATGTATTATATCTATTGAATAGATACAAACACTACAATGTAGTGACTACATACATGAAAAAAAAAACCGTAGGGTCGGGTGTCGCGAAATATTTTTTCATACTTTGTGGGTCGTGTCACGAAAAAGGTTGAAAAACACTGCTATAGATTACTCTGTCTAACCCAACTTGTGTTATAGGTGTGATGGTATGGTGTCTACTGACCCACAAACACGGCAGTACTAAGCGCCATGCACCTCTGTCCGGCGGCCCCGAAGGCGGCGCCCGCGAGCTGGTTGAGTGTGTGTTCCTTGTTTGCATCTGGCATTATAACGCCATGGTTTTTAGCGCCCATGTTGCTTTGGACTCGCTTGCCTGAAACAATGTAAGAATTGGTAATGATAAATATAAATGCAAGGGGTTTTTTTGGCACAGGCCGAGGGCAAAGAGGTTAAAGGGTGTAAAAAAGCCGAAAAGCACTTGTTCTCCTCGTCATTGCGATAATTTTTTTGTTCTACACCCTACCTGGGAACCTTCTAGTTACGGAGATATTGGGGGTCTAACAGCCACACTCAGAGTCATTCATTAAATTAGTCATAATGAATACTTAACTAATTATCATTAAATCCGTTAATCAATGCTACATCCCAGAGACATAATTTAAGGGTTCATTAGCTAATGACAGATTTAAGTATACGTAGGGCGAAGCATCCTAGAATTATCTTATCGATTGCATATCGATAAAGCCTTGGTGTAGCCACATTTAAAAAGTGTTGATATTAAATCACATTTAAGTTTATTTATAAACTTTGAAAATTATTTTTCATAGTAATATAATGGATAATCAGTTCTTTAGTAAAAACTTATAGTTAACTATAAGTTTTTACTAAATTGCAAAGGGGAACAGCTATTTTCATTGAAATAAAATAAAGCAATTGCGATCTTTTTTCTATGGCATCACTGCAGTCAACTGTCAATGTCAAGTAGTATTTACCGAGCGGGAAAGTTTGTGTTGTGCATTTTAATTTCATCTGTATTAATTTACGTTATGGTAAGTTTATAAGCATTTTCAGTGAAAATGTGATATCAATAAAATTCATCGACACACCTTGTGTACTCGAAGAACTTCCGTTCATATTTCTGTTTCAATTAATTCTATGATAGGTAAGTATCTGCTAACCCTGCCTCCCTGTGGCAAAGTAACGTAATTTTATTGCTAACATTATTTCCGGTGCAAATGGTAATCCTCTTTTCGTTGGTTTCCTGAGGTCGGATGCTACCAACGGCAATATGACACTTTTTACAGATTCAGGTGTAAATCTATAACTTGCGTGAAATTCCTGAATAGAATATATTGTAAAGGGATCAGAATAATCTCGTAAATACCGCCTCGGTCCGACTTCTCTATATCTTCTGGCATAATATAAAAACTTAATGAAGTCTGCCAAATCAGACATTGGTGCCGATTCCCTTGTTCACAAACTAAACTAAATTTAAGTTGAATGCATCTTTTTCTTTCTATTTCATTATGAAAAGGACAGAGAATAAATATTCGTTTAATCCTGTCAAATTAGTCAGCACCTGACGTAATTTGATGTAATTTTAGTAGTCAACTTTTTAATCGCGTCTAAAACTTGTATGGCGCTGATTAATTTGACAGAACATAACTAAAATTTATCTTCTGTCCTTTTCTTAATGAAATAGAAAGAAAAAGATGCACTGGACTTAAATTTGGTTTAGTTTGTGAACAAGGGAATCGGCACCAATATTCCTTTTTAATAAATAAACTTTTATTATGAAATCGAATTCGCGGGTAAAAATAGAACCCGAAACGTAGATGTCAAAATCAGCCATTAAATATTTAAGTAAAGGTTTTGCTTTACTTAACTTTAATTGTCATTAAGGGACGCTAATGAACCGTTAACTGACTCCGAGAGTGTTTTTTTTTTAATTTTTACTAAGGAACCGTTTAAGTAACCATTAACTGACTCTGAGTGTGGGTGTAAGTTCCAACTTTTTGACAAGTTGTTTTTTAAAATAAGTACTAGTTTTTAATGTAAGACTTTCACTTTAAACATCTCCACGACCCCCGTACTATTCAATCCATCCATCAGCACAATGTTTTGAGTGCGTTACATTGAGTTCTACCAAAAAACATGATTTTCACCACAAAAAAAGTCGTTTCCCAGCAATATATTTTGCGTAAAGTTAGGTACTTAGTTTGTTCTACAGAATGCTTGGTTGACGGCTTCGTGATGAGTCTGTTTACACTGTATTATTTTGCCGCCCCGTCTGCCTGACCGACCCAAAAATGTGTATA
Source organism: Xestia xanthographa (assembly GCA_905147715.2). NCBI lineage: Eukaryota > Metazoa > Arthropoda > Insecta > Lepidoptera > Noctuidae > Xestia > Xestia xanthographa. The sequence continues at coordinate 14,922,134 of LR990657.1, forward strand.
GTACGCCTTACACATAAAACAAAATAAATCAACAAAACGAAACATTGATCATCCTCAACGGTAATGGATAGATCATTGTTTTATTTTATTTTACAAAACTTTGCAGAGATTCATTTATTGACCTGTGTGAACATGAGGTGACGATTTTGAATCTAAAATGTATTTAATTTTTCACTGATATTACCGTATCAGAGAAAGAGCATCCAAAACGCTGTCGTTGAAAATAATCTTCATCAAAGTTTCAACTTAGTAATATTTTGCAAAACTAAAGGCAAAATCTGAGAGTTCTCTCAGATTTCAGTTACTTTAAAAAAGGGTAAAGTGTTAAATACATTTCACACTTCCCTTTTATAAAATTGGTCGGAGCTGTTCTATCTTCTTCTTAGCATGTCGATTGCAATCTAAATTGAGTCGGCCCAGAACTGAGCCACTAGTTTGGCGCTTTCGGTTGCGTCCATCAGTTCCTGTAGTGAGCAAACAACAGGACACGCAGGACACGATAATAAGTGCCTCATCTTTTGTGGAACAGCACCACATTTACACTCCAGGGAAGAGTCGTTAATGAATATCCACCTAAACAGGTTTTCCTTGCTGCGGCCGAAGTCTATTTAAAGACTTCTAGGTCAGCCATGGAAACTCATGTCCAGGTGGGAGATTTTCAGCGGGTGGAACGAATGGGATTGGTAAGGATGCACTACTGCGCCACAGCTTTAGACTTTCCGTGGAGCGCTCGCCATTGACAGGGGTGACACACTTCAGAAAGCTGTTTCGGCTTTTCAGTCTTTGCGACACGAGGGTATTCAGATGGTGGTGTCGTGTATCTGAAACCATTTTGGCTCTTTCGCTAGAGCTTGCCACTGTCTACTGTCAGCTGTTCTATGAATATAATTTAAAGATGTGTGATACCAACCGGCACTGGTCCCGTGTGGTGAATTGCTGCCCACTCCTACTGCCAGATAGAAGGCCTGTGTTCCAGCAGAGAGGAATCTTATAGATAGACTAATATGCTAGTTTCCTCCATCAATAAATTGCAAATCTATTTAGTCCGTCAGATAAAGTATTGGAAAATAATGGACACGTAATTTCTGTTTTTGTAAATCAATGAATATTGACAAAGACAGAACGCATCAAAACTCGGGAGTGGGGGCTCGTGACGTCACAACGCACTAAAAATTATAGCACGGCGTGACGTATTGAGAATTTTAAAAGCGTCGTATCTTCGTCAATTCTAGTTTACGTAAAAAAAGAAAAAATACGTGTCCAATATTTTTTGGAAATGTATCTGACAGACTAATTAATCAGTTTTTTAAGTGAAAACTTTGAAGTGAGCACTATTTGGGTGAAGGAAAAACATTGAACTTATCGTCACGTAATGTGACGTGCGGTCACGCTTCGTAGCCGTTCGTAGCACTCGTAGCATCCGCTACGGCGTAGCACCACATAGGCATGCGCGGGGCTAACCAGTGCAACGACTGGGGCGGGGTCTGTGTACTTTTTGTTTTCACTTCTTTCGGCAGTCTCCAAAGACTGCTCCGATTTTTTTACGTCATCTATTATGATATGACTGATATCAACATACCTGCAGCGGAAGCCCTGGTATAGATATGCTTGCCGGCCGCGTCTCCGCCGACGAACGATACCGCCTTGATGTCAGGGTGGTCGCAAATGAAGTTTACTGGGTCGTGGGTGCCGTGAATTACCTGGAAACACATCGTCTTGGTTAGTTATATGTTCATTTTATGATATTTTATTGAATATGTGTGATATTCATGCTGGGGATCTTTGGTCTGTATTTACTCGGTAAACTCTGTATGTAATGGGTGGTCACTCATTTGAGTGACCACCCATTACAAATCGAGTTTCCTCCGTGCCTCGGAAAGCACGTTAAGCCATTGGTCCCGGCTGTCATATGTATATCTTTGACAGTCGTTACAGGCAGTCAGTGGCTCAAAAAGTTTGACGACCAGTCTTACCAAGGGGTATCGTATTACCCAGTACTAGCTGGGTTGTGGAGGTCAGATAGGCAGTCGCTCCATGTAAAATACTGGTATTCAGCTGCATCCGGTTAGACTGGAAGCCGACCCCAACATAGTTTAGTTTTCCCCAACATGGGGATCTAAGCTAATAGGGTATATGCATGACTTTTTTATATCACTCTAAACAAAGCGTATTTACATCAAAAATAGCAAAGTGAAATTATTTTTTTAATATCTATAAAAAATACTAAGTTATAAGCATTTGAAACTGCTGACTAGACAGAGAGATCCGATATAGCGAATGACGTCATTCGCTGCATCGACGTACAAAATCAATACTAAATTCCGTTTATCTAGAAAGAGATAGAAACAAAAGTTTAAATGGTTATAATTTTTCTGTCGTTTAGCCGATTTATGTCTTGTTTTCGCTTTTTGTCATTATGTTTATAGTACTTTAACATTCCGTTTCGAAATAGAAAAAAGAAAATGTATGCATATTCCCTATTCTAATCGAGCTGATTCCTACGGAGTTAATTTGTAGTTGCCGCAGTCGTCTTGCCGTTTAGAAACCGTTAACATTAAAAACCTTCTGGTAATCGGGCTGTCAAAACTTCGGCCAAATTGATGTACAAGTTTAGTAGTAAGAAGAAAACGAAATAGTAAGAAGGTAGAAGAGCTCATTTCGTGAACAAACGGTCTATATCTAACCATAGACATAGAACATTACGATTTTTCAACTATTGGGCTGGGATACTTCTTACAACAAAGCGCACGATACCTCCGTTCAATTGAATGGTAAGTAACTAATCCTAACTTTACCTAGTAATTGGAGTTTTGGAGATCAGATAAGCGTTAACTTTATGCAAAATACTGTTACCCAGCTGCATCCGGTTATTTAAACTGGAAGCCGACCCAAACATAGTTGGGAAAAGGCTAGGCAGATAACTTACGTTAACAACGCCAGGTGGAGCTCCGGCCTCGTTGAGGAGCTCCATCATCATGAGAGTCGCGCCAGGGTCCTGCTCCGAAGGCTTGATGATGCACGTGTTGCCGGTCGCCAGTGCCGGCGGGAACATCCACAGGGGAATCATCACCGGGAAGTTGAAGGCAGCCACGCCTGATAGACAACACAATCATTTCATCATCATCATCAGCCGAAAGACGTCCACTGCTGGACATAGGCCTCCCCCAAGTGTCGCCACATTGACTCGTCCCGTGCGATTCGCATCCAGCGAATTCCCGCAACCTTCACCAGGTCATCGGTCCACCTAGTGGGAGGCCTTCCAACGCAACGACACACACGATCATTTACGGATAAAGTATTGAAAGAACTGAGATGTGATAGTTTTTTTTTTATTTACGGAAGTAGTCCTATTAAATCAATACCTAGGAATAATAATTACGTAGTAGAGCACAGATAAAATCAAAAGTAAGAATTTGTTATTATAGTCCTACAATTTGTAAGTTCGAACCCAGAGAGACGCATTACTTTGTGTAATTTATTTCATGACCACTGCTCTCAAAACGGTGAAGGAAAACATCGTGAGGAAACCGGCATGTCTTAGAACCAAAAATTCGAAGACATGTGACATCTGCCAATCCGCACTGGGCCCGCGTGGTGGATTATAGCCCATTCCCTCTCATAGAGAGGAGGCCTATGTCCCAGCAGTGGGAACATTAATAGAACATTAATATGTACGAAAAGCATTAATTGACCTTAGAGATAAGAAATACGAAGGAAATGGCGCCCATTTTATGTATGAAAAACAAGATAATAATAAATGCCTGTATTGTATTACTATTATACACGATAACCATGGTTATTTAATACACATTATTTGCATTCGTTTTATACAAATAAGATAATAATTGTGACGTATAGTCGTTGACAAATAAATATTCTTAATCTATGTAATAGTAATTATACTTATTAATAATCGCATGTTAAGCTATCTTGTTTGTGATATTTATTATTTTGTTTTTCATAGTAGTTATATCAGTAACGACAGTAACTATTACGATATCTTTATAATCACATTATGATTATTACGTGCATCTTATTTCACTTCACTAATAATGTTATGACCAATGTGGAATGTATACGTATTATTATTACATTTTTATCCTGACTTTAAGACGATTAGGTAATTAATTTCGTGTTACATTTATTATTGTTATAATCCACTGTTTGACACAAATGTAAATTTGTTGAAGAATAACAAATAAATATACCTCCCTAATGAATATACAGGGTTAGTTTTCAATGACCAGCCAAAATTTGAAATTAAGATCAAACCAAAAGTGCATTTTAAATATTATTGTCAAAAGATATTAAAATAAAATAAAAATAGCATTCATTTGAAATTGTCCTAAAAATTTCCTAAATCATAAACCTAGTGGGAATCAATGCACTTGTGTACGTGCATGGACCGCCAAATTTATTTGTGTGCTAACTGCTACCTATCTAGGCTGTTGAACTGAATTGTGTTGTTGTAATATCCACACTTTTGCTTTTTAGTGGTGGACAGGAATGAAATTTTATTTAAAAATTTTCATTATATCGAAAATATTATCGATTCTAAACCATTTCTGAAAATTTGGCTGGTCATTGAAAACTAACCCTGTATAAAAAGGTTGAAAACACATATTTGCGCTTTTCTTTTTGGTTTTAATCGTGCCTCTTCCTTCTGTAGGTCTGTTCTACTACTGTACTGTGTATTTATTTTTATTTTAAAACCACTTTTGCCCGCCCCTAAATTATCCCACAGCCCACAGGAACGTACTTCCGGAATATTTGTATCCCATGTCCTAACCTTGGTCATGGTCTACCTGTGAGCCAAAAATCTGTATCTGTCTCTAAATTTAATCAAAACTTGTTCAGCCATTAAGGCGTGAAAAACAGACTCACTTCTAGCAAGATACAGGCGCAGCCTAGTTTGGAGACCTCCTGTTTTCTAAATATTTATGTTAAATTTTACTTGTTAGGATTTTGTCATAGTGCTAAGTTAGGTTAAGAAAATTATTGTAACTATGATGTGATTCTATAAAGGAGAATGGCGAGCTTGCATGTAATTCGGGACCCAGTGATATGGGTAGCGTACATTGTGGAAACTTATGAATAGTTAAAGAACGACTTAAGACTAACAAAAAAGCAAATGGAAAGTAGGTTATAGAAGTTAGGAGAAAAAAGATATGAAAGGTTGAAGATTATAACCTAACTTAAGGTGACACAGCTCACAGGCTCGAACTCATTGGTGGGCGTGACCAAAAAGCACGCTGTCTCACCTGGCATCGTGCCCGACAGAGATAGTATCAGTGATGAGCAGTTAGACGCTAGTCTTCACGCACGTCTAGTTCGTACGTACACACACAGCGTTCCGAACAAAAACGAAGTTACACGATGCACACAATTGATATGAAAAAACAGTAGCGTTTGTCTTTCTTGAGTACATGTACTGCTCTGCTAGAGTATGCTCTCCAGCAGAGCCACAATCAATGTCTATTTTATTATTACATATTGCACGTAGGTACACACGCACGTACGTTAGCCATGGGGTATCCGGCAGAGTAGAATAGAACCAACCCATTACACTCACGGGTGTCGTATAGGGCGACTAATGTCTGAGGCAGAACACCTTGTGCCTCCGTAGACCTGAGAATGGGCAGCAGCGTTTTCTGTTAGTCTTACATCACTGCGATCTCCAATCCGCCTGCCAAGCGTGGAGATTACGGCAAATTCCTCCCATCATGGGAGAGGCTTATGTCCAGCAGTGGACGTTGTGGGCTGTTGTTGTTTCACGTACAGCGATAACGATATACGTTGATACGTTGATGTACGTTTGACGTACATCATTTTAAGATATAATTGATCGATTTCTAAGATAGTGGCTCCGTGGCACAGCATGACACCATTCGACGCCAGCTCGAATCGCCGAGAAATCAGCAAGTAGGTATCTACCAACTCGTACTAAAGTAGTAGGCGCTGCGTCATCGTTTTGTACCTGTATGGCTCTCTAAGAACCTAATATAGATTGCTTATTATGTTTAGTTTTCCCCGGGTGGTCATGCATGCAGCGATCGCTCAAGAGTTCACGACGCTGCCGCCGCGACGACACATGCTTACTTGAAAGTTCATCGCAGTTTATGTCCGATTGCAGCAGCATAACCAGCCTATAATGCTCCCACTGCTGGGACACAGAGCTCCTCTCTGTGAGAGGGAATGCGGGCCCAGTGCGGGTTGGTCTTATGTCAGAGTGGATACCTAATAATTGTAATTAGTTTTGCCTACATAAATTGTTTTACAAAAATACTTACCTGTCTTTTTATTTTTTTAGGTTTATAATTATGCTCAATATCACTAAATGTAAACACATGTTTTCATCAAGACAAATGACAAATCAAGATTTTTTTCTTAGTATTTACATTTTAGAGTCCATGACAAAAATAATAGTCAATTTCGTCAGACGGACAGACAGACAGATGGACGGACTGACAGACGAACAGACAGGTGGATAGACAGACGAACCGACAGACGGACAGACAGATGGACAGCGGAGCCTTAGTAATAGGGTGCCGTTTTTACCCTTTGCAGTTTGTCTATGTCACATGAAGGAAATTAAAAAAGCTATTGGCATACTTTTAGAGCATGAAAAGTGAAAACTACTTAAATATGTATAGAAAACGATTATAGAATAATTTAATGCCCAAAAAGTATACATATTTTCATTAGTCAATTTAGTCAGACGGCCAGACAGACAGATGGACAGCCAGACGGACAGACAGACAGACAGACGGACAGATATACAGACGGACAGACAGATGGACAGCGGACTCTTAGTGATAGGGTCCCTTTTTACACTTTGGAGTTTGTCTTTGTCACATGAAGGAAATTAAAAAAAAAACTAATTACTTTCACTCCTTAGAGACTAAAAGGGTCACTTTAGTCCCACTTCGTAGGGCTATAATGGCGTACTTTTAGAGCGTGAGAAGTGAAATCTACAATGTATAGAAATCGAATAAAGAATAATTGAATGCCCAAAAAGTATACATATTTTTGTTACTAAAAATATATATTTTTTTAGTTAGCCTATTCTGTCCCACTGCTGGACAAAGGCCTCCCACATTCCTTTCCAACTCTCCCGGTATTTTGCCTCCTCCGGCCAATCAGTCAGGAACGAGTCCGTAAAAAAAATATTATTATACATAAATATTTAAAATGTAATAAATTTACATTTTTAATTTTTTATTAACAAAATTATAAATAAAATTAAAAGCATATAAAATAGGTAGCCCGCCAGCATCGGGAACAGGGTCCAAGCTGCTGGTGGTTAGGGCTCTTGAGAGAGGAACCTCCTAACAACACGCGCCGTGTCCAGAAGAACTGCTTTCTGAATCAAGCGCTTGATCCAGCTGCCTAGCGAGGGTCACCTCAGATGTTAGTTGAGGCTCTTGTCCAATTAAATTATTATTATTATGGAATTACATAATAACACAATTACTGACATTGTTTCTTTTTACGTCTGCGGTGTGTAATTACCGCCACTATAGCTCAAAATAAATGATTCCTAATAAACAGAAAAATAGTAAGGTATTTATGGTACTAGCCGTGCCGTGCCGTGCCGTGTGGTATCCGGCAGAGTAGAATAGAACTAACCCATTACACTCATGGGTGTCGTATAAGGCGACTAATGTCTGAGGCAGAACACCTTGCGCCTCCGTAGACCAGAGAATGGGCAGCAGCGTTTTCTGTTAGTCTTTCATCACTGCGATCTCCAATCCGCCTGCCAAGCGTGGAGATAACGGCAAATTCCTCCCATAATGGGAGAGGCTTATGTCCAGCAGTGGACGTTATGGGCTGTTGTTGTTGTTGTATGGTACTAGTGTGGAAAGTTGGTTTTTACAAACGAGTAGACGAATGTAACCGTAATTTACGCACGTGTACATTGTAATACAAGGGGCTAAAATGACCCATTATACACGAGGTAGTGAATAGGAACCGAGTTATAATGGGATTTTAGAACGAGTTATAATGGGATATTAGTGTGTCACACTGTAATTTTTACTTTGAGTGGGAGAAAAATAGTCAATTTAGTCAGACGGATAGACGGACGGACAGACAGACGAACAGACAGACGGACGGACAGACAGACTGACATACAGACAGACGGACAGACAGATGGACAGCGGAGTCTTTGTAATAGGGTTCCGTTTTGAAAGCTATAGCCCTTATAATGGGATTTTAGTGTTACACTGTACTTTTCACTTTGAGAGCGAGAAAAATAGTCAATTTAGTCAGACGGACAGACAGATGGATGGACAGAGCGATGGACAGACAGACGGACATACAGACAGACAGACGGACAGCGGAGTCTTAGTAAATAGGGTAACGTTTTTAATGCTATAGCTCTTATAATAATTTTCTAAAGCACATACATATTCTCCCTATTTGTCTTAGTTTATTTGAATAATTTCGCAGTACTGCATTCTATTTTTCTTACATATGTGAACATTAGGACCATACACCATTGCGTCTCTTAGAGCGTTTATTACACTGCTATCTCCATCACTAATTACCTTAGTATACATGAGCCCGTGCAACTGCATGCTTACTTTGCATCCATCTACACCTGACAAGTTTTTTTTTAAATACAATGTTTTAATGTAAGATTACACCTCCACAACCCCCGTACTATTCAATCCATACATCAGCACAATGTTTTGAATGCGTTACATTGAGTTGTAACACAAAACATGATTTTTCACCCCAAAAAAGTCGTTTGATGTACAGAATGCTTGGTTGACTGACGGCTTCGTGAGGAGGTCTTTTGCACCCTGTATTCATGACGTGTCATCAATTCATCCTGCGTGGTCCTGTAAACGCATAACTCAATTAGAATATGCAAAAACTAACAAAATAGTGCATTGTAAACATAGTCAATTTAGTCTGAAGGACAGACAGTTGGACAGACAGACGGACATACAGACGGCTAGACAGACAGATGGACAGACAGACAGATAGACACACAGATGGGCAGACAGACGGACAAACAAACAGACGGACATACAGACGGATAGACAACAGATGGACAGACAGACAGAGGGATAGAAAGATAGTTGGCCTGACAGACAGACAGACGGACAGACAGACATGGGCAGACAGACAGAATGGCGGATAGAAAGAAAGATGATAGACAGACAGACGGATAGACAGACGCACAGACAGACGGATAGACAGACATGGACAGACAGACGGATAGGCAGCGGAGTCTTAGTAATCATAGGGTACTGTTTTTACCCTTTGGAGTTTGTCTATGTCACATGAAAGAAATTAAAAAAAAAAACTTTTACTTTCTAGAGACTAAAAAGGTTACTTTAGTCCCTGATGGACTAAAGATGACTAGCGATAGCATAAATTATTATTCACAGAAAACACGTTTTAGTTTTCAGACATTTTATTGAGAACTGTTGTCATGCCTACAAACAAAGTCACTATGTGACAGATTACATACCATGAAGGTATCAACCTCCAACAGTCCCGCTTCGTAGGGCTATATTGGCGTACTTTTAGAGCATGAGAAGTGAAATAATAGATTGTATATCAAGTGCATAAAATGCACCATTTCACGAGACTTTTTTTTTTTGTTAAATGGAGTGTAAGGTTTGGTCAGTACATGAGGAATATCGGAACTAATCTATTCACATTGTGCAGACATTGCTTCATGTGCTTCTGCTGCACAGGTATCTTGCCCGAAATCTCGTGTTGATCTAAAAAAAAAAATGGATTACACAGGGTCAAATTAAATGAGTTAGCGAAACTCCGCACATAAAAATCAAAAGCTGTTTTTTTCGGGTCAACGATACACACAGCACAGTGGGTCTAAAATAGCCGCTATAGCAGAATCTACGCAGAATCTTAGCATGAATCACGTTAAAAAATTTAAATTCTTAAAATGGACTTTATGTCAATAACTATAAAGTCCATTTTAAGAATTTTAAATTTTTAACGTGATTCACAAAACGATTCTGCTAAAGCGGCCATTTTAGACCCCCGGTACAGATTTCATAAGTTTTTACCGTGCCGGAAGTGCCAGAGGTTGGTTTTATATATGTATAGGCACCAAGAGCAGCGACCGGTGGCCCAGTGGTGGCGGCCCCGACTTACGAACAGTAAGTCATGGGTTCGAACCTAGACAGGCGCATTACTTTGTATAATTTATTTCAACACCACTGCTCTCAAAGCGGTGAAGGAAAACATCGTGAGGAAACCGGAATGTCCTACAACCAAAAATTCGAAGACATGTGACATCTACTAACCCGCACTGGCCCGCGTGGTGGATTATAGCCCATTACCTCTCATAGAGAGGAGGCCTGTGTCCCAGCAGTGGGAACATTAATAGGCTGATGATGAGGCACCTACTATTTGCGCAACCATTTCCATTTACATACTGATACTGATACTGTTAGCCTGCGTCATCCCACTGCTGGGCAAAAGCCTCTCTCCATTTACATAAACATACAAAATAAAAGTCACTAGCGCATTGCACTGTCTGTCTTGCTTACATAGGGGGGCACCCTACTGCCTATACACAAAGCCGCGCCGCCGGCCACCATGGGTAAAGTAAGCCTGCGGCGCTGTGTGTAGAGAATAGCACTAATGGTTGAAGTCACCATCGACACGTGCCTCTGATGTCGATGCCGCGTGTCGCTCGTGTGTAAGAACACTAAATAGATTAGGTGCAACAAATTATATGACTTACCCATTGTTAATTTGTAGTTATTCACACCTGTTCTTCAATGAACCAACACAATATCACTAGCACAGCGTCCACTCAAATCAAAAATTAATTTTTTTATCAAAAATCCGGAGTCCAAACAGTTATACGTCAAACGTCACACGAATGACATAGGCTTTAGAAACAGATTCGAAATTTCAAATATAACTGGAATAGGGTGGAGTCTCCTAGTATCAGCCTCCTCCTAAAATCGGCCTTTTCTAGAAAAAGTAACATAACTATAAAAATAGCTAAAATCATAATACTTTTCATGCAAAAACGACTCTAGTTCCATACACATAACCTCCCATACCATAAATACATTTCATTTTAAAATCTTCATGATGAGAAACATTTGAAATTTATTTATTCTTTTATACTATCTGTCATTTCGAATTACATTCAAACGTTGAATACATTTTTGTAATCATCTTTTAAAACCCTTCATTTTGATACCCCACTCGATGGTATTAGAAGAAAAAAAAATTCGAAGTCTACAATATGGCACCCCAAATCCACGATTTTTTTTTTTTTGCAAGTAATCAAAAGCACTTAAAAATTACAAGTAGTCAAAGTTCAAAAAAAGTTGACACGGTCGATAATTGGTACCACCACCCTACGCGCGTATGACATATTGTTAATGTGTGCGTGAACGTCGTCGTCGTCCTCCCGCACCGCGCACCGCAGCGGGGGAAACATTGTTCAGTGAGATGCACGATAAGTCTAGTAAAAGGCGCGCGTAAAAAAATACGAAAAGGCCTTTGGAAAATCGGGTTTTATGAAAAAACCACTGCATAAATCAATTACAAGTAAAATTTATTGAATTCTTCGATAATTGTGCTGTGTCGGTACCGACTTTGTTTTGGAAATTTGACACTTCTTTTATTACTAATTTACGCCCAAAGTTACGTTAAAATTGGCAATAAAAATGAATCTTTGGTAGCTCGTAACTTTTTAATGGCTTTTTATTTTACTATTCTGTTTCCGTACAGACACAATTAATAATGAGACAAAACGATATCATGTTTAACTTTAGTTGTACCATGACAAACAGTGGAGTAATAGCCCCCCGAAATTTGTATGGAAAATATGTTGCGCAGATCAACCTTAAGGCACGGACTTATTGGTTATTAGTTAGTAGTAGAATGGCATCAAATAGCTTTTATCCGTATTCCACGTAGCCGTTGAATACAAATAAACAATAGAATAATTCACAGACTATGTCCACAGATGAATTTGACACTTTTCTCAGTTGTAAAAGGTAAACGTCAAACATTGCGTTCAGAAACTGCGCGAAGACTTATTTTTATATAAATTAAAATCATTCGTTACTTTAAATTCCCATCATCTAGTAACTTAATATTTTTTATATAGAACTCTGATAAACTCTTTACTCTAATTAATATAACCTAGACCGTGAACGGCGCTCCGTTGATTTTTAAATTACGTGGGTCCAACCTCGCCATTCTCATTATTTATAATATTAGTTAGGATATCACTCACCTCCGACAACTCCCAAGGGTACTTTGTAGCTGTGTGTATCCATGTCCTTAGCGATGTTTTGGATGCAGTCGCCCAACTGAAGAGTTGTGATGCTGCAGCTGTTCTCCACTGACTCTGAAGTTTTAAAGAAAGTGGATGTTTAGGCATGGTACACTAATCATCTTTATCGTAATGTTGAAACACACCATAAAATGTCGCCTTTGTGCATTTGAGAATCGTAGTAGGTACGAGTATGTTGTTCTGTATCATATCTAATAGTGCTTTTTTAGGGTTCCGTAGTCAACTAGGAACCCTTATAGTTTCGCCATGTCTGTCCGTCCATCCGTCCGTCTGTCCGTCCTCGCTTAATCTCTGTGACCGTTAGCACTAGAAAGCTGAAATTTGGTACCAATATGTATATCAATCACGCCGACAAAGTGGTAAAATAAAAATTGGAAAAAAAATGTTTTATTAGGGTAGCCCCCTATATGTAAAGTGGGAAGTGATTTTTTTTTAAATTTCAACCCTAACGTGTGATAAATTGTTGGAAAGGTATTTAAAAATGAATAGGGGTTTTCTAAAATCATTTTTTGATAATGTCAATAATTTCGGAAATAATCGCTCCAAAAGTAAAAAAACAATGTGTCCCCCCCTCTAACTTTTGAACCATAAGTTTAGAAAATATGAAAAAAATCTGAAAAGTAGAACTTTATAAGGACTTTCTAGGAAAATCATTTTGAACTTGATGGAAACAACAGTTTTTGTACAAAAAAGACAAAAAGTTGTACAAAATAATTTCTGGACTAAGTTTGTAGTATATTCGTATTTGCAAGCATTTTTACATAATGGATACCCACCTTTAAACTCATAAGTGGGAACACTTATTGTGACGGACGGGAAACTACGGAACCCTACACTGAGCGTGGCCCGACACGCTCTTGGCCGGTTTTTTATATTTAAACATCACCACATGCAGCACAACTCAAGATTTGGTTCACGTCAATCTGATTGGAGTCCCTCTCGGTAACCGAAACGAAGGACCGCGACCGTGGGTCTCGTTACAATAAAATGACGATCTGCTTGCAAGCATTCTAAGGACATTAGTAACGATTGCATGTTCAAAGAAATAGATTATATCTATACTAATATTATAAAGAGTAAAGATTTGATTTTTTGTTTGTTTGTTTGTGTTTGTTACGATTTCACTCTAAAATTACTCGACCGATTTTACCATATGCTATATTTCATCCCCGTACTCGCACGGGAACGGGAACTACGCGGGTAAAACCGCGTGACGTCCGCTAGTTATATAATATATAGGCTAAGAAGAGTTCATAATACTTACGAATGCCTCTAAGAACATCACCCTCAGCATCAGCGAGGGTCTTGCCTTGCTCTTCGGTGATTTTGGCAGCAATCTTGCTCTGGTTCTCTCTCAACAGACGGGCGAACCTGTGAATTTAACACGTTTGTTTTTTCTAAATGATTACTTTACATAATTTGCAAATTATTAAGCAGGTGTCCGGAACAAACTGGATAGCCGTGACACAAAACCGGCGATAGTGGAGAGATTCGGAAGACCCACACTCAGCATTAGTTGGCCAATGGTTGAAGAAGAAGAAGAAGCAGCAAGTTATCGAGTTCAAAAAGTGCAGACTAGATCGAAGACCATCGAATCGAAGAGAAGAAACATGAGACAAGTATGTTAGGCTGACGGATATGCACTTTATGTGTGACCAAATATGAAAGCTTTTACATTATCGCCTATTCACCAAAGAGTAGGCCCTGCTGGCTATTCGACAGGCGGAACATGTTGGCAAATTTGAGTGTAGTTAGTACTAACCTGAACATCAGCTGTTGTCTGGTCATAATTGTGCTCTGGCTCCATGATTTGTATGCGTTCTTGGCTGATTCCAGCGCTGAGTTCAGTTCGTCTTGAGTGGCTTCTGGTACTCTGGAAATAAACAGTAGTACTAAGACATTAAACATCATCATCAGCCTCCCTTGATAGTGAATAAGTATGCAGTTTGTGACATTTGCCCTTTTGTCTTTCATTTATCACAAATTAACAATAAAAACAATTATCATATTAACAATACATTTATTCATTTTATGTTGTTATTTCTTAAAGGCATACAATTAACGAACCACCAGATTTAGCAAAATGTAACGGCTCACCAAATTAATCCCCATTTTATCGTAAAATTAGAACCAAAAACTTATTTATGACCACCAGAAATTGAACTGTTATGCTCTTGCATCCGAGTCGAGGGAGACCCGGTCGACGGTGAATAGTTTATAAAAAAAAAACCACGAAGGGTATGGCGGGGTCTATTCTATCGCTTCGCTCGCTCATTCGACCCCGCCATACCCTTCTAACCTAATCTATCCGTGTCGGGGTGCCCCAAGTCGGCCTAAGCAAAACTAGTTTGTCATCAACCACCTTATTAAAATTTGGTGTTCAATTTACTCAATTTGGTAATCAACTGATATTTTAGGTGATAGATGTTAGTGGTCACAAAGTTATTTTGGTAGTCATTATATTTTCCCCCTTTCATAAATACTGGTGTAGGGAAACTAAGGAAGTTGTTTTCTCAGTGGGCCGTTATTATATGTTAATATATTATAGGAAAACAACAGAAAGAAGTGTCCTGGCACAGCTCCATGTAAAAAAGGAAGATCATAAGGTTCGTTTATTACGTAACATAACATCACGTCTGCAATCCCTGAAGGGTTAGGCAGAGGTGTTGCGCCAGTTATGTTTAAGTCCCATGTTATAGAGGCAAGTCTATTACCATCAATAGGCATGACGACAGTATCAAAAAAATGCATATCTATTTAGTCCGTCAGTTAGAGTATTGGAAATTAACGGACACGTATTTTTTGTTTTTGTAAATTAATGAATATTGACAAAGATAAAACGCATCATAACTCGGGAGTGGGTGACGTCAGAACTAGCTAAAAAATATACCTAGGCGTGACGTATTTAGAATTTTAAAAGCGTCATATCTTCGTCAATTTTGGTTTAGGTAACAAAAGACAAAACACGGGTCAAATTTTTTTGATAATCTTAACTGACGGACTAATTAGATTTTTTTTCTCGTCTCGCCTATTGCGCACAAATTCAAATTCCTGCCTGCTATTGAGAAATTCTTGATGGAAAAACTCAATAACAATTTGCCCGAGCCGGGAATCGAACCCAAAACTTCATGCTAAGCAGTCGCGATTGCAACCACTAGACCAATGAGGTAGTCGTTTATTAATAAGGCCTAATTACAACAAGATTACCTATACTAAAAACAAAACCAAAGTAATTTGGTCTTGTTTTTAGCATGATCCTCATCAGTATATTGACCAAAAAAGAAGTCATTTTATAATGTTTACTGTTACATAACTACTTAAGATAAGACAGTAAAAGACGTTTATAACTCATGGAGGGCAAATTATACAAGATAGCAACAAAAAAACTGTGTTATCAGTAATCAAGTCGCACATAAGGCCAGATTTGGCATTCCTGATAACAAATTAGTGGGCAAACTTTGATTAAGGTGTGTCGCTATGTCACAATTAACGAAATAGGTAAATAATGCAATGATGTAACGTAATTACACATTCTGAATATTTGTTAATTCAAACTTTGTTACGGGAATTAATTAAACTGTGGTGACTAATGCAAATGCAAACCAAAATGCTTTTTAAAACAGAATTATAGAATATATTAATTATTTGAGTGAAATATTTAATATATCAGAAAATTCAATAGATGTTAAAGTTAACACAATTAACATTGATTCCTGTCTTATGATTTAATTACATCAGAATGTACAATACACTGATATGTAACATTACTACAAAAAACATCAAACTGTTCCTCTCATACTGCGACAAACCATATTTTATAAGAAATCCTCATTGAACAAACAACCATAAATGCTCAGCAAAAGCTGAAGAAAAGTTTAGTTTTTTCATAGAGTAAATAAAAAAATTCTTTTAGCTATTATTTACGGCCTGTTTTACTGTCTGGAGAGACAGGATTTACAGAAATTTTACATGGAAGATAATTTAACTAGTAATAATTTGATGATGATTTGTTTTCTTTTTTTTGTTTTTGATGTCTTATTTTTTTTTTATTTAGTCTATAGTTTACCTGCCAATAACTTCATTGGTGGCTGGGTTTGTAAGATCAATCCAGTTGGTAGTTTTTGATTCCACATATTTTCCGTCAATAAAGAGCTTTGTGGTGGGGGCAGCACTGCTGTAGCTTCTACGAAGAACCAGCTGAGACTGAATGAGGAAATATATGTGTTAGAATGAACTGAGAGAATAATTGATTCTTGAATGTTAATTTAGTGTGCATGTATTGCTATGCTTCTGTAATGCAACTATCAATCAATAAGCTAAATGAAACCAAATGCATTGCCCTAATAATAAAGAGAACTGGAAGTCAAAACGGGGGTTTTGAGAAAATTTATAATGATAGTAACTTGCTCATTTTTACTGCTCTTTATGAACAGAGAGGCATGGACCCAGATAGGAAGAATGACTTTTGACGAACATCCTATAATGAGGAATATTTTTTTATTCAAAAGTCTCGACTTATTGTCCTCTCGATTACCACAGCATTTATGTAGTAGGTATGTTGTTGTTCATACCAAAAAAATATACTTCTGCTCATCTTTTTGACATACTTACACATTACTGTTGCATAAACTCAATGAAATTCTCAAAAATGAATAATTGAAAGACATGTTGAAACTAGAACATCAACATTCAACTGCGCAACAGCATATCGCTATCAGTTATAAATAATGTAGCCAGTTTAAATACCAAATTATGTGAATGTATAAACCCCCGTTGTTTGTCTATAAAACAGCTACTTACTGTCAGCAAAAGGGAAAAGAATAATCTAGTATGACATACTGAAACTATTCTTGTATCATATTTATGTATAAACAGAGTATACATGTACCATATAGGTATGTACCAGCAAACATTGACAATCCACAAGTAAAATTAAATAAAGATGAAAAAACAAAGTGTTCAATTAGGTATATGTAACATGAATAGCTGATAGCCTGACTGCCTGATACTCAAATGAAACTGCCATGTACACAGTACAATATTATGTACATAGTACTAAGCACTTTTATTTTTTACTTATGAATACAGAATACTGGTACTGTAATTCCTTTCCCATTATTTATTAAACTGGTCAGAGCAGTTCTTGTTTAAATATTTATAAGCCGATAACGTGACTGCGCACAACGTGCGGCGTATAATATAATACACATGTTGAATTAATAATAACCATTTAGGAATAAAAACAAAAATTAAACTTACTTCAGTTTTCAATAACTTCAGCATTGCAGATGCCATGGTGTCTTTTTAAATAAATAGAACGTGCTAAATATAACCAGCCAGATCTGTGAGCGGCCCTTAGACGCGAAGGGGGCAAAGCCAACTGATTAAAATACATATATCTGGCCTTGAATTGATAAACTTGAATTTTATTTGTCGTCATGCGTTGCAAGTTGATTTGTTTTGATTTTCGGTAAAATAATTTGACAGAAACGCTCCGATTGTATGTTTTTAATGTTTATTCCTGTTCAGATACCATATTAATCATTGAAAAAAGTTTTGTCAACCTAGACCTCACGTTTAGCATTAAAATTATGTTCGTGTTTACATTTGAAACCAGTCTAAGATTTAAACAGTAAATTAAACATATTAAACATTACGTATCATGAATAAGAATAAAACATTTCACGTGAAATGGAACGAAATATCCCCATTTGACTTTAGCAATCGCATCTGGCATTAGTGACATCCATAGTTACAAGTGACATTAGGATCTTACCAGTACTGGCTTCTATTAGAAATTATTT
Source organism: Xestia xanthographa (assembly GCA_905147715.2). Classification (NCBI taxonomy): domain Eukaryota; kingdom Metazoa; phylum Arthropoda; class Insecta; order Lepidoptera; family Noctuidae; genus Xestia; species Xestia xanthographa. The sequence continues at coordinate 14,940,248 of LR990657.1, forward strand.
GTTTTCGAAAGTAGTAATTTTACTAGGAAACAAAATCAAATAATAGAAAAAAGTGTCAAAATAAAATTATTCGTAACTGATAAATATTCAGTTATGTATGAAATAACACTGGACACAACACAGCACTGTACTGGATATAGCATATTGCTAGCAACTCTGCCGATAAGCACGTGAATTAATTATACCGTTCATTAACAGAGGGCGCTGCTAGTCACAAATTATGAATACTTCAAAAACACTTTTTATTTTGATCTACCCAGCAAGCAATATCTAAAATGTAAAAAAAAACAGCGAATAAGCTTTGGATAGGCAATAATGAACCACTATCCTTATTTACATGCCGCCTGTTCCGCCTGTATCTTGCTCATCCATTATGAGGAGGATGTCGGTACCTCCATATATTGTGGTAAAATCACAAAGTGTATGAAGTTAGGAAACTAAAAAACACAAGTTTCGACTTGTACAATATTGTCGTTATTTCAGAAGCACGTTATGCATCCGGTGGGGTTGCCAGGGTGGCCACAAAGACCCCGTTGATAGCAGGCTGGAGCACAGCGGACCACTGTGTTGATTGATAAGCCAACACTTGATCAAACAGAGACATAGTAACTCTTCTGTACGAGGTATTTATGTAGGTATTAAACACTGTTTTCTACATGAATTCGTATGACACTTGGTACCACATATCAATCCCTAAGTAAGTACTTACCTAAAGTAGGTACTAGGTACCTACATATTATATTATACCTACCAAGATTACCAAGTGGAGGTAGGTACCTATTATTAGCAACGATTTCATTAACCGTAAGATTTTTTGAAATTCAAATAAAATATTCAATTATTGTTTGCTAGGATATTTACCAGGTTTTGATGTTTTTACTATCTCTTCCAACTTTTTTTTATTTTTGAGAAAATTATTTTCAGTGTAATTTAATATTATAATGGAATAGGAATAGGAAACAGACTCAGAATAGGAAGGTACCTACTACATTTTCGGTTAAGTTAGCAGACAAGATCGTCGGATTCTTCAGATTTAGTGAAAGGCCATAATAATTCGAGAAGTTTAGGCAAAACTTCTTATGTCGTTTAAGTATGTCGTTTTAGTTCAGGCCCCGTTTGATGACATGAAAACAGCACGTTGTTAGATTTTGAACCGTTCTGAAAACTGAAGCGAAGGGCTCGTCTGAAACTTTTCATTTTTTAGCTTTTCATTGGTGTTTTAGCGTTCTCTCATCACGCCTTACCCACTCGGCTACGGCTCGGCTACGGCTCGGCTGCGGCTCGGCTACGGCTCGGCTACGGCTCGGCTACGGCTCGGCTACGGCTCGGCTACGACTCGGCTAGGGTTGCCAACAATGCCAACTTGCCTAGTCAAATAGCAGCCTAAGTACGGACCGGGACACAGTAGCAGTAACTGAAAATATCCATGTAATGTAAAAAAAAACAATCCTCCTTGTTACCATTTTACCTTTATTAATCAGATTAAAATAATTCATACAGAAATTAGATATCTACAATGTAGATTCTACGCCTGAAACATTAATGGCTATGATATTTTTCAGACAGGTCCGCTTTGCCCATAACATATTACTTAAGAAATTCTGAACATGTCATTTTGTAATTGAACTTGCATTGAATTATGCTTTCGACCGTGTCTATGTGAAGGCGATTTATACGTTCTTTAGTCCACTGTGCAGCTACTAAAGACGGCAGGGCGCGCCGCACCGCGCCGCTGGCGCCCGCGCCGCCGCGCCTCTTCAACGGTCTGCGCTGTACGCGTATTACACGTTGCAATTGAAATACCGGGACATTTACTAGATCAACCGGGACGACCGGGACAGAAACTCCAAACCGGTGACATGTCCCGGTGTACCAGGACGGGTGGCAACCCTATCTAAGGTTTCATGTTGAATATTATGTTGCTGAAAAATCCTCAGGGCTCCTTTTTTTTCCTTAGCCTGTATTGTCCCACTGCTGAGCAAAGGCCTCCCCCATAGCCTCCCATTTCTTACCATAAAAATAAAAAACTAGGATAAATACTGTTCGCGACGAACGTCACCAATCCAGCACATATAGTGTTGCTTTATAGTTAAAAAACAGTGTAGAGTCAGTGTATGGGCAATTTAGTGGTATATAACAAGTGCCTTCAGTGATTTAGAATAATTAGACAGTAATTTACAGACGCGCTAGACACATATAAACTCGCAAGTGGAGTTTTATAGTTTAATTTAACGTTTTAGTGAAGTCCAGGTAGCCTAGGTTGCGATCTAGGCCTGGACATAGTCTTTTTTTATAACTTAGCTTTTAGTTAAACCACTTAGACGAGAGTATGACGGTCTAGCACAAAAACAGAAAAAAATTGTATTACAGATTTACAGTTGAAGGATCGTTACAGGTTGAAAAATACAGACACGAAAAACTAAGTAACAGTTTTAGATGGGCCTTATACTCGTCTAGTATATGGCAATTATATACTTACAGTCACAGCAACAGTTTTCGTGAAATTCAGCCTGGAAGACCCTTCCTCCAGACACTTTTGGAAAAGTTGTCTGGTTTTATGGAAATAATTTCCCCATTTTAATAAAGATATTCGTTTTTTTAATGTCAATAAGTAAATTATAACGTTATGTAGAAGTGTGGTGATGTATAGAATGTGTTTAAACATAAGCTCAAAATTGTAATCGTTGGAAAAGATGTTAGTTTTAATAATCAGAATTTTCATTAAAATTTTCCAAAACAGGAAGCGAAATCAGGGTCCTCGTTATAGTAAAGTTCTGGAGTACCTTAGTAAACTCAACTTTTCTTAGAATCGTAGTCATCAGTACGGCAAATATATTAATAGTAACAGTGAAAAAGTAGTGCGCGAATAGTCCTGAAATCGCTTCCTGAACAGTCATTAAAGTTAAATACGTGTATCATTTTCCCAGTAACCCCCTATCCCCCTCGTTAGGTCTACGCCTGAGATAGCGAAGAATGATCAGCTACAGTTAATAATTAGAGGTGTAGGACGTCAGCGCCGTCTGGCGGCGAAGTACAGAAGCGTGCGCCTGGTAAAAATAGGGTACCTATAGGCAGACCACCAGGTACACGTATCCACGCCATCAGCGGATCACGCCCGTCCGGCACAAATACATTGAAATGTAGGAAATCCACTATAGCGTGAGACTTGATTCTATAATCTAGAAAAAGTAGACCAACAGAAGTTTACTTCAAATCAATTCAACTCTTAAATCGAAATTGACTGATAACACGTATCAATATTCATTCATCCAACGGCTACGTTTACTTAGGCACGTACATAACAAGATTCATGTCAATCTAGGCACATAAGGAAAATAATTATGTAAGGGGGGCTAGCTGCCTAGGTGTTCCACTGAAAAAGATCATTCAATGCAACGCGGAGGCGCACGTAGGAAGCCTGATAAGAGGGTCAATGACCGGCCTATCGGTCATGCACACAACGACTCACCGGAGCGAATGAGTCTACACACACATGTGCTGTATGTAAGTGAAATGACTGATTGAAAATACGGATGAAAATTTAATATCGCCAAGCAGTTTCCATTCGTCGCTTATATGGCTGTGATAAACTAGCCAACGTTACACAGATTTGACATAAAAACTCATTAGAAACTTATGGAACTGCGTAACGAGTTCCTTATGTATGATTCATTTTCAACTAGTTGCAAGACAAAGAAAAAAATATTTAAAACTAAAACAAAGAGCAACGTCCGTGTAAATCATAAAGAAAATGAGCGCTTTAAACGATTGGCTATTACCATTTGAGTAGGTAGGAAGAAACCAGAAGAAACCATACTTTCCATAAACAAGAACACCTATTTTTAAATCAATAAAACAATTCCTCATTTCAGAAAATTAAAGCTCAGTTCAAATACGAATCAAATAAACCTTACGGTTACCCTTCTTTTGAACTATCTACGGTTGGCGTTGACTGACAAATGAATTAATCTGTACAAGATAGTTTAAACAAAGAAACGAAATCTTCCGTGAAAGATCCCATATGTTAGGTAGATAAGTACCTACCAATATCACATTTGATTAGCTGTTTCCAGTAAAATAGGTTATATTACGTAGGTATTTGGTGCATGTGTAAATCTAACAATCGGTAATGCTGTTGCGCCGCATTGGCTTCGCTACTTCAGCTGAACATAAACTATTTTATCTCCCTTTATTATTTCACGGGTGTAAATCAATTTAGACGCAAGGCATATTAAAATGTTTACGAGCCTAGCAATATGGTTAACCTGCAACGCTATCACATGAGTTTACGTTGGGGAGTCTAATGCAACCAAGTTCCTGATGGGACACTAATACTTACCAATATTTGGGTCTCTTGGAAGAAAAGATGTACCTATGGCTCGAAAGCGGAACCTTCCGTCTGCAAAAGTCAAATAGTCAGAGGAATCAGTGGTAGGTATTGACACTGGTGATAGTGTCAACACGTGTGAAATGGCAATTCCAATAGTGGTATTTACAGTAAAAGTACTTCGAAATGATGAAGATAACTTGGAACAAAAACACGGAAAATCAGTGACCCCTTTATCTTGGGTTACCGATATTCCCCTGCGGCTGTAGGGGTCAGAAACTCAGAATCGAGAGTCTCCACCTCATGTTAAACGCTTAATTACCAAAGTAAACTAGATATATTTGAATAAAGAAAACTCTACCTTGTCTATTACGTAGGTAGACATAAAAGGATTGAAAGGATTGAGGATATTCTTAATCAATTTTGGTGTTGCACTTCCAATAATAACTTGAGGAAAGGTTAGACTGGTATCTACTACAAACGTTGAAAGCATTTATAGAATTTATAGGAAACAGTGTAAATGCGGTCGGGAAATTCATACTACATTTCAATGGCCTGTTTTTAATTAAATGTTTCATTAAGCTTCAGTACCTACACAGGTTTACACTTTACATGTACACATTGTAAATAGATGTGACTGCTATACGCATCTCCCGATAAGGGAATCAATTTATGCGCTTATATTGCACAAGTTCTACTAATTGCTATAAACAATACACAATAAATGTGACATAGTTTGTGAAATATCACGTTAACACAACTTCTACGTACTTATGTAGTTGTCATACTTGACTGTTATTGATAATCGACTATTAATATAAAATAATGTCATGTGCGAATGATTTTTAAGTTCGAACCTACTTGGATAAGGTATTAATCCCTTTGCTTTTGGATGTTGAGGAGCAGCGGACGGCCTTTCAAAAGGTGAACCGGTGACCTGGGGAGGGCCACGGGATTTACCTGGATGCGAGAAAACAGGATAGGTCGATGTGACGACGCTGATGGCAGGCCTAGTAACAGTACTATAAGCAGAAAACAATAAAACCAAATGATAGAACCAGAAGACAATAAAACCAAAAGTCTTTTGGTTTTAACTGGTAGCATAGTGATGTACCTAAAGTTATGTGAACCCATTTTTACATGAATCCTTTAGAGTTGGGGGAAAACTATGTTTGAAAAACGCAGTAGATATTATAAGGTAAAAGTCATGAGAAACCTAATTATTTTGTTGGAAGAATGTTGGCAGTTGGAGGACCCCTGGCTAAATAATAACAGCCGCTCGGATAGATATTTAGGTTAAGCTGTGCTTGCCTAGGTTGGTCTGTGGATAGGTGACCACCCATTACATACCGGGTTTCCTCCGTGCCTCGGAAAGCACGTTAAGCAGTTGGTCCCGGCTGTCATTTGTGATCTTTGACGGTCGTTACAGGTAGTCAGTAGCCCAAAAAGTCTGACAACCAGTATTACGAAGGGGTATCGTATAACGCAGTACTAACACTGAGAGGTTTTAGAGAGGCAGTCGCTCCATGTAAAATACAGGTATTCAGCTGCATCCGGTTAGACTGAAAGCCGACCCCAACATAGTTGGGAAAAGGCTAGGCAGATCAATGACGTATTATATATAGACACGTCATGAACCAACATCGCGGCGCTTAAAAACGGCGAAAATACTAGAACTAGGTACTTATAAGCGTGAAGAAAGAGAAAGAAAATATGACACCGAACGGCGGGATGCCTGTTGCGAGAGGGAGATAAATATACATCTTCAGTCACGTCACAGGATTTATTAAATTATAAACAAACGTAGCGTCGCGCGACAGGTTGGTGCGTAACTAAGCGCGATGTGGCCAATTGCCTTCATTTTATGTTGTCATTTTAGAGTGCGGACAACGTATCTATAGTTTATATATCATTGAGGCAGATGATGAATGTTGTCAATATCTACTCAATAGTTCGATAGTGCCCATACATCGTTAGGAGATAGACCACAGCCAATACCTACTTTGTTTGAAACTAGTAATCTTTACGTCTACCACACAAATTATTACCTCATTACAATAATAAATTTCCCGACAACATTGTTAAGGAGCCCCGGGATGAAGTTAGGTCAAGGAGATAACCTTTTCCGTCTGGCCCGGAGGAGGTATTTTCAATTCATGCCAACTGCAGACTCGATTGATCACGATTATCATGCAAATATTTCACGGTACTTATGTACCTATCTACTTATGTGTAGGTATATGTAGAGATAACACATCGAATGTTTGAATCAACAGCTTGTTTTGTTGTTGTTTTATTTTTAAGTATAACGTCATGTCTGAGATTATATTATACGTTCTTGTTTACTGCGTACTACGAAGCTACCGTTTTCGGGGAAAAAATGAGATGATGACTACGGTCACGTTCACGTTCAATGCGTATTCATCAAAACTTTCGTTCCCCTGTCATAAATTTCTGAAGTAAAGTGACTATTAGGAAGGTCAACATAAGCCAATTCTTCTACATCGTCTTTATAGTATTTTATACCTAACAGGAAGAGTTCCTCTCGATTGACTTCGACTGTATGTAGGTGTTGATAGCATTCCTATCCTAGAACATTGATATACATTTCACAGTTTTCGGAACTAACATACATAACATTACGCCATGTATTCCCCGAATGGTTAGGCAGAAGTACCTGACAAGTACACCCACATTTCACCAGTTATGTTTAAGTCCCATGTAATAGGGGGCGAGCCTATTTCCATAATTCGGGCACAAATCCAGGCTCCGTGGCTGCTACTGAGAAATTCCTGATTTTCAGAACTTATCTATACTAATATTATAAAGAGGTAACATTTGTCTGTAAGTTGGTAAGTTTGTATGTTTGAAAGTTTGTTTGTAGGGGGTAATCTCCGGAAGTAATGAACCGATTTCAAAAATCACCATTAGAAAGCTACATTCATCCTGAGTGACATAGGCTATATTTTATCCCCGTACTCCCACGGGAACGGGAACTACGCGGGTGAAACCGCGGGACGTCCGATAGTCTCTTATAATTTCGCACAATGTTACAGTTACAGCCAAAAGAACACTTTGTCTTTTAGCATTTTACTGTATTCGATCAATCACCATTAGGTACCCACTTAGATAACATAACATCACGCCTGTAATCCCCGAAGGGTTAGGCAGAGGTGTACCTAATAGTACACCCACATGACGCCATTTATGTTTAAGTCCCATGTAATGTAATAGGGAGCGAGCCTAATACCATCAACCGGGCACGACCGCACGAATCTAGACAGACCGTGGCTGCTACTGACAAATTCCCACTTAGATAGTAGACAATAAGTTAATCAATCATTTGTTCCTTTTCTGTGCGAGATTAAGACCTTTGTCGTAGTAGAAAAATTTCAAACTGTTATTCATTACATAACAAAACATCACGCCTGTACTCCCCGAAGGGTTGAGCAGAAGTGTACCTAATAGTACACTCTTATTTCGCCCGTTATTTTGTCCAGTCCAAACTCCGTGGCTGCTACTGAGAAATTCCTAATGGAAAACTCTAAACCACTTTATCTGACCCAGGAAACAACTCAGCCCCTGACTCAGCAATCGCTCTTGCGACCGTTCGGTAGGTACTTACTAGTTACTTTTATCGCACTATCACCTTAGATAGATAATCTGTTTGTTCAACTTTGTACGATTAGAAACTAAAGAAATTCTTGATAAAAAAGTAACGTACCTACCTTGCCTACGAAGTACATAAAGATGAATGAACTTTGGCGTTGCCAAGGCAGTTTGTTTCATTATTAATGTTTTTATTATGTTTAATAGGGTGTCATAACAACAGATTATTTTGCATAAATTAGCACGACCATAATTATTTCACTGTAGGTAGGGTCACGTAGGGTTAGCATTCGAAATGCCAAAAAGCCGCACATTCGCAAAACAGTTCGGATGTTTTACTTTTATCTTTTTTTCAGTAAGTAAGTGTACAGTCGCCAGCTGCAGCGCAGTAAGTACTACAAACTGTCAAATTATCTCATTCTATTTTGAACCATTAACATTTTGTGGTTTCAAATCATTTGGAGAATAATTTTGACAGTTTGTGGTAGGTACCTACCGAACTTGATGTGCTGGCGCGACGTACCTATCTACCGTAACACATTCTATCTATTTTCTTTACAAAAAACCTACCCTTTTTTTCGGATGGGAAATCATCAAATGACTCCTCCCGCTCTGGGCGGAGCAGGAGGGAGTGTCAGACTTTTACTGACTAAAACCCATGTTCCTTCATCGCCCTTTGTGTTCCGGGGCTACGGTATCTCTTTCGAACAGTCCCGTACCCTAACACCAAAATTCCGTACAAAATACAAGATCGAACAAAGCCTGGACGAGAGGGCCAAAGTCATGTCTTTACAAATCCAGACGGGTTACAGGTTACCCGAGATACAAATAAGTCGTTGACAAGTATTTCTCAGTAATAATAATTCCTTAGAGTAACTTGGGACTTAATGTAAGTATGAGATTCTTATATTTGTAGTTCAAAGGAAATGGAGTACTTTGGGAATAACCCGTCAAAAACATAGGCTTGCAATACGATTGTTTTGGACCAAATATTAGCATATCTCAAACGAAAGTTATAATAAAATTTAAGTAAAAGTCTTTGTCCACAAAAAAATAGATAAAACAAAAGTACAAAAACAATGTTATAAACATTTCCTATTCTACCGACATCTAAGTGATAGATAGACATATGTACGTACTACCTATCTATCCATAATATTCTAATAGCTATAGGTTCTAATAATAATTTTAAATGCGAAAATAACTCTGCCTTCCTGTTACCTTTTCTCACCTAAATCGCTGAATCATTCGATATGAAAGATACGTAGCCCTGTAAGTACGTTATTTTTGGCGGTTTTGACATTTTGATTTTGCATTCTTTCAGCCAATCACAGAAACAAGGAACGTCTCTATCTAATTTGAAATGATCACAAATTATAACATGATGTGGTATTGTACCAATCATTGTCATATCAACCCGGAAACACCCACTGCTGGGTAATTGGGTATAGGCCTCCCCTTTCCAATTTAGGCGTCTGCTTGCGCCGTTCTTCAAATGAAACTCGAGTACATATTGTATTGTATTATCACAATATTTCTTCTAGTATGCTATGTTTCTTGATATCAAATACAAACAAATGTGAGAAAGAAAGAAAGAAAAATATTAATTTGGAACAGGCACAGGAATTACAAAAATAATAATTAAAAAGAATCTAAAACTAAATAATAAAAACAAAAAAAAAAAAAAAACACGCTTTATATACAGGGTGTAAAAGACCTCATCACGAAGCCGTCAACCAAGCATTATGTACATCAAACTAAGTAACTTTACGCAAAAATTATTGCTGGGAAACGACTTTTTTTTTGGGGTGAAAAATCATGTTTTGTGGTACAACTCAATGTAACGGAATCAAAACATTGTGCTGATGGCTGGATTGCACAGTACAGGGGTCGTGGAGGTGTTTAAAGTAAAAATCTTACAATAAAAACTTTTATTTTAAAAAAAACTTGTCAGTAAGTTGGAACTTTGACCCCCAATATCTCCGTAACTAGAAGGTTCCCAGGTATGGTGTAGAACAAAAAAAAAGCGTGGGGTGCATGGTGTCAATAGTTATTATTTCATTGACAGATATGAGAAGAAGGATTATCATTTCGATAATATCTTAAAAAGCACCCCACGCTTTTTTTTTAAATAAAACATTTTTTTCTTATTAACACTATTATTCGTTTATATTTGTTAGAATTTTTTACACTATTCTTAATTCAAATTTATTAAAATTTATTTTCTATTTTTTTTAGTTTGGTTTTCTATATAAAGCGTGTTTTTTAGTTTTTTTTTAAACTATTATCTATTTTCTACTTTTTAGTTTGGTTTATTTATAAAAGCGTGTTTTTTTAATTTTTAAAACTGTTATTTAAACTATAATTTATTAAGTCAGTAACTTAGCTGGGAAGTGGGGAAATCGGGCGCCTGTTGCCTTCTTTAGATGAGGTAGCTGTTTCTCAGGTTCCTTCTCCGAAAGGTTTAGCTTATTTAAAGTTGATGACTTTATCGACTGTAGATCCTAGGCTACGTTAATTACTACTTAAATGTTATTCCGCAAATTAAAAAAATATTTTTTCTGTCCTGAATATTTCGTTTGATGTATTTATGAAGCTTTTTTGTAAATCACGATTACCGTATCAAGAATACTCTAGCTGTTGCCCGCGGCTTCGCCCGCGTGAAATTTGGTAACTGTCCCACGGGATCATATTTATTCATATTATAGAGATAAATAGTATCCTACATGTTAATCCAGGTAAAAAACTATCTATGAGCCAAATTTCATAATCATCACAATCACCATCTTTATCATAATCGTCATCACTAGAGACCGGATAATATGCATTTGCATATTTGCATATGCATTTGCATATTTAAGCGATTTTCAAGGCTAATAGCATATTTTTACTAATATCTAGTGATGATGCATATTATTGCTATAATTTACAGTAGGTAGGTATTTTTCGAGCGTAGCGCACTCGGCAGCCGCGCGTATTTTGTTTTGGTAGGTACTCAAAAAACATTAGGAACAATACTTGATTGTTAATGTTTACAAAAATATTAAATAATGTCTACTGTATCGATTAACATCTATCAATGGATAGTTTTCTATAAATGTATGCTGATTTTTTAATAAAAAATATAAAACTTAATAGTTTTTTTATTTTATCAAATAACAATAAATTAAAAAGATACATACATAATAAAGTAAAACATAAATAAGACAAGTATTTACTAACAAAATACTTAAATCTAAAGGAATAATATTTACAAAACAAAAAAAAGTCATTTAATGTTGCATATTCTGTCAGTTTTCGTGCATATTTTAGGCATTTTTCATGCATATTTGCATGCATATTTCAAGCTTTTTATGTTGCATATTATCCGGTCTCTAGTCATCACTATCATAATCACAATCACTGTGACAAATGTGACAATCACCATCACTATCACTATCACTACCACAATCACTATCACTATCACTATCACCATCACTATCACAATCATCATTATCACAATCATCATCATCGTTATCACAATCATCACAATAAATCAACAATAACTGTGTGAGACTGCACAAACAGACTCACGATGTCCGCGATTACGCGGAGCCCCAATCAAACAATACTCTTCCAATCGACAAGGGGAAAACAAATATTATAATAGTTACACTTACCCATCACGTTGGTACCGGTGATGTGACGCAGTCCTGGTCACGTCTTATCTGAGTGGGGTGTAAGTATAACTGTGGTTTGTGTGGTGTATGTGTAGTCATGCAGATTCGACAGCAACCAAGGGACGCGCGCGGCTCGTACCGTCGACTCCCGGACAAACCTTCCAAGATCCCACACGTGGCACCTTTCACCAATGTCCAACTGAATTTTATCCCGGTTGCTAACCCAATCGGGGATGTATATTAGTCCAGCACTGAATTTAGGAATTTACGGCGTTCAAAGACACAAAAGGCCGTCTACATAACCAACAAATTACTCGCGGTCAAGACCCAAAATGGCGAGATTTCTCAATTTTCACTCAATTATCAACAAAATATCAAACACCGAACAGGATTGCATCGGATTAACAATAACTCAAAGTTTTCAAACAATAATTACAAGACAGCCGCGTGCATCAAAATTACAAGCACGGAGCGACCATTATTCAACCAAAATTGCACTGACAAGCAAACGTCATCGCACAGATTCGCACAGACAACGAAACGTAATCTGTCAAACGTCAAAAGGTGCGTTCAGAACTTGGTGGATGAAACATCTACCCCCCCCGGACGGGCCGTCCCGTCCGCTAATCAATTGGCAGTCTTGACAAGGTTGCGACCGCTCTCTTCATAACCGATCCATCCACTAAAACCTCAGCAAAACGAGGTACCCCGTCGGTGCCAGCCACCAAATTGAGAATGCGCCCCCGGCGCCAATACAGAGGCTTAAGGTTGGCATCCTTAATAAGGACGAGATCTCCTATCTTGGGCGGATGAGTTTTATCAGTCCACTTGACGCGCTGCTGGAGGATGTGCAGATACTCTAAGCTCCAACGCTTCCAAAAGCTCTGAGTGAGCTGTTGCACCAACTGAAACCGCGATAGCCGATTTTGGCTCACATCAACAAAAGGGTACTCAGGCAGAGCGACAAGTGGCTGTCCAATCAAGAAACGGCCCGGGGTTAGAGCCTCCAAAGCGTTAGGGTCCGAAGAGAGCGGGCACAATGGACGCGAATTTAGTACCGCTTCAATGCGACAAAATACCGTAGCTAATTCCTCAAAGGTGAGAACGGTGTCTCCCAACAATCTCCGCCAGAGTCCCTTTGCCGCTTTCACCGCGGCCTCAAAAATACCCCCCCAATGGGGGCAGGCTGGCGGGTCAAACAACCAAGTGACCCCTCGACGGGCCAATTTGTTACCAATGTCAACCTGGCTCTCATTAAGAAAGTCATACACTTCCTTCAAATAGTTACTTGTACCCTTGTAGTTGGTACCGCAATCAGACCTGATCAGAGAAGGTAACCCACGGCGAGACGTAAATCTATCCAAAGTTGCCACAAAGGCCTCCGTCGAGAGGGAGGATACCAGCTCCAAGTGCACTGCCTTAGTTGACAGGCAGACAAATACGCACAAATAAGCCTTGACAATTTTACTATTGCGAAGGGTAGACGTCTTTATCGAAAAGGGACCAGCAAAGTCCGTTCCTACGCCTGCAAAGGGCCTCGCCTCATTGACACGATCAGCAGGCAAGTCTCCCATCTGGGGCTGCATCGTTGGGGCCTTAGTCCGATAGCACGGTATGCAACGGAAGACGATGCTACGAATGGTACGACGAGCCGACAAAATCCAAAACTCTCGCTGCAGAATGGCCAACAGCGCATTGCAACCGGCGTGCGAGTTCTTAATGTGACGATCAGTCACCAACAATTTAATCAAATGGCCCGCCTTGGGCAACAAAATGGGGTGACGGACCCCATAAGGAAGGCTAGAGTGCCTCAACCGTCCTCCAACACGCAAAAGACCCGTTTCATCGAAAAAGGGGTTCAACTTACTAACGGCTCCCGACAACTTAACTCTACCGGACTTCAAGGTCTCGATCTCCTTCTCAAAGTGTACGGCCTGCACAGAGCGAACCCACAGGAGGAGTGACTCCTGTCGCTCTTGAGGAGAGAGAACCGGTGACAGGCGCTTGTCCCCTGGATTCCTAGCATTGTGACCAAAACGCCTGATCCACGAGGTAACGTTCAACAATTTGTCGAGGGAGCTGTATCGATTCAACAAAATATCAGGATCAAACGGAGGGTCCTTCGTCCCAACAGCGAGCACCTTAAGCCCGGGCAAAGGATCCGACATCAAAATTGGCGTTCGAGGCCAATCATCCTCGGGGCGAGTCAGCCAATCCGGTCCCCACCAAAGGGGGTGCACAATCAAGCGGGGGGCCATGCACCCACGTGAGGCTACGTCGCCGGGGTTCAAGTCTCCAGGCACGTGCCTCCAAATCAAAGGCGTTTCGGAATTTTGTATCTGTGACACTCGGTTCGCAACAAAGACCTCCAAGGAGTGGACGGACGTCTTCAACCAGCACAAAACAATTTGACTGTCCGTCCAGGCGTAAGAATTCCGAATGTTCACAGATCCACCCAAAGGTGGGACCTGTCCCTGATACAGAGGTGGATGCAGCTTCATGTCAGCGCCTCTCCTCGTTTTAGTTGACATGCGTGTGTGACTTTATATTTTAAATTGTGTGTGTTTAATTTTGTTATTTATTGATTGTTATAATGTGTACTTAATATTAATTTATATTTAATTTAATTCAATTCAAGTATGTGTAATTTTATTTGTTTATTGATTATTTTAATGTACTTTAATGTGTTTTTAAATTTTTATAATATTCTAATTTATATTTAATTTAATTCAATTGTATGTGTAATTTTATTTGTTTATTGATTATTTTAATGTACTTTTATGTGTTTTTATATTCTGGAACTATGGACTACATATGTCTGAAATAAATGAATTTATTATTTATTAAAGTTTGAGCAACGTGATTCAAGAGACGCACAAGAAGCGCCGCCCCTGACAACTCTAGCTTAGGAATGGTCAATGCCGTCCGGAGGGGGGCCACCTTGCTCTTGGCCATGATCAGTGACAACTTCACCTGGCCTGTCGCGCTGACGGTGCGCAGATAAACAACAGCTGCATAACCGTGCGAAGATGCGTCACAAAACCCATGAAGGGTAGCAGTATAGTTCCCAGGGGGGAGGATAGCGCGTGGTAACGCGACCTCGTTGACCGCAGGAAGTGCGGATACAAATTGGAGCCAATCTTCCAAAAGGGTTTCCCGAAGTGGCTCATCCCAACCAAGTTGCGCGGTCCAAAGACGCTGGAGAAAACATTTCGCCCAAAACAATACCGGGCATATCCAACCATTCGGGTCAAAGGTTCTCGCGACAGTAGACAATACCAGTCGTTTAGTCCAAGTGTGTGGTGACTCCAAATCGACATCATACGTAAAGGTGTCTTGGACTGGTCGGTACTGAACGCCGAGAACGGCCAACATAGCAGGGTTGTCAGCATTTTCAAACAAATGAGGATCCTGCTTATGATCCTCTTCCACATCTTCCAACAGTGCTGGCGAGTTGGACACCCACTTACGCAACTCATAGCCAGCGGAATCCAAAATTTGAACCAACTCGTCACGCAACAGGATAGCTTCCTCAACCGTGGAAGCCCCAGTGCAGACGTCATCAACATACAAGTCCGTTTTCAAGATGGCGGACGCCCGAGGGAACCTCAAGCGTTCTCGGTCCGCGAGCTCCCAAAGCGAACGAATAGCAACAAAAGGGCTCGATCGAAGGCCGTACGTATTCGTGTTGAGCTCATAAACAACCATGGGGTCCCGGGGATTCTCTCGCCACAGGATCAACTGATAACGTCTGTCATCCCGGTGAATAACCGTTTGCCGGAACATCATTTTGATGTCAGCCACAAAGACTACTTGATGACGACGAAAAGACGTGATGACATCACAAAGGTCCCTCAACAATTTGGGGCCGGAGTGCAAGCAATCATTCAAAGAGACACCAGAGGAAGTCCGCGCAGACCCATCAAACACTGTGCGCAGCTTACCGGTGGATGCCTTGAGGACCGCGTGATGCGGCAGAAAGTAATGCTCAACTGAGCGCCAATCCAAATTTGACACCGACATGTGTCCCAAGTCTGCGTACTCACGCATGAAATCTAAATATTTCTGCCGCAGCACCGGATCCCTGGCCATACGGCGCTCCATCGCCAACAATCTCTTCTCGGCCATAGGTCTGGACTCGCCGAGAGGTGGTCGAACTGCAACAAAAGGCAACCGTGTTACGAGCCGACCGGAACGGAGTCGACCTGTGTTGTTCTGATAGAACAACTCGCACTCCTCATGTTCCGGGTTCAAGCGGGCCACTTGCGGTGGCTCCTCAACCTCCCAAAACCTCTGAACAGCGTCAGAGAGAGCGGAGCCACACGCCAACGCAAAATCAGGCTCAGGTGGAGGGGGAGCCTTCAACACTGGGCCCATCACCGCAAAGCCAAAGATGGTCGAGACAGCCACCAAACCGTTCGGCTGCAAGACTTTCATATTACCCAACAATATTCTCCCTAGTACATCGGAACCCAATATCAAATGAGTTGTATTAGGGGAATCAAACCGGCGGTCAGCCAAATCCAGGCCTGACGTCAACCGGACAATATCAGGCGACAGCTGACGTTGGGGATGACAGCCCAAAATACTCGTCAGAACAATGGCCGAAGGAAAAAACTTAGGGTCCAAACAACTCACAGGAGTGAGCCCAAATAAGGTTTGTCCCTCAACAGTCGGGATAGGTGTTTCGCCTATTCCATTAATCGTGCCTGAAAAGGCACGGACATCCAGGCTCACCCGACCCGCTAACCAAGACGACAAAAGGCAACCCTGGGCTCCCGTGTCCAAAATGGCACGGACCACAACAGAGTCCCCCGTGGGTCCCCAGACCCTGACCGATGCCGTTGGCAACAAAACCGTGTCGATCTGGGGAGGTACGTTAGCGGGACAGGCGCCAATTTCCTAGTAATGCCTGGGCGGCGACCGATCGCCGCATCCAGGCTGGGGTCTATCCCGATGAGGATAGTAGTCAAACTCCTCATCCGCGCGATGTCCCGAGCCGCGCGCCATCGCTCGCCATCGCGCGCCATCGCATATCTCACTTGACGCCTGAGTGGCGGGGGGCGCGTCTCCAAACGGGGACGTTCCGCCAACGGAGGGGAGGGAAGGCGGTGCTGGTCTGGCCAACGGAGGGGAGGGAAGGCGGTGCTGGTCTGGCCAACGTCGCCTACCAGCAGCTGCATAGTCGCCTTCACGAGGGGAGGTCAATCGGCGGTCGCGCGGCTCCCGATCAACTGGCGCGGGGGGTGGAGTGCGGCGGTCAAAGTTGCAGGCCCCTCCTCGACTCTGATCCGGCGAGCGAGAAGCCCGGTGCTCATCTCCATCATACCCCCCCCCTGCGCGAACCCCCATCAGAGGCTGGTCTGTCAGAGCGGTTCGCGTTGGCGCACAAAACTTCCAGATGTGAGCCCCTACAAATTGAACAAGGGCGGGGGTTGGGGCAATCCCGATGAAAATGATTCCCCAAACACGAAAAGCACAGACGGCGTGCATTGGCAACTCGGCGGCGGGCACTCACGTGCAACTCCAAGAAGGCCGCGCAAGTTGGTACGCCATGTCCCGTGGCCTTACAATAGCCGCAAACAAGATTACTCTGGGTGCCACCAAAACGGGGGGCAGGGCGGCTATCACTAGGCCCGACAGTCCTAGTCCGTCCCTGGGCCCTCGGCCGAGAGGGCGGTTGGCTTGACCCCGTGGCACCACGGGCGTTGTCGAGGAAACGACACTCATCCTCCAAAAATTTGACGAGGTCCTCAAACGGGGGAAGATGGGTGGCACTATCCCCACCATACTTCTGCTCAAAACGGGACCTCAAGTCTGACGGAAGCCGCTGCAACACTAAGTGTACCAAAAAATAGGACCAATAGTCCACCGGCAACTCCAATCGTTTTAAGGCGTTGGTCGCTGCCAGCAATGGATTCAATAAGTCAGCACGCAACGCTGACATTCTGGTGATGGCCGGCAACCCCAAGATCTGGTCAATATGGACATCAGCCAGGCAACGTTTGTTCTGGTACCGTCGGGATAGAAGTTCCAGAGCAGTGGGATAGGCCGAGTCGGTCACCGGCAAGTGCTGCACCAAGGCTCGAGCCTCACCTCCTAGGGCTGACAACAAATAAGCCAACTTCTGGGCCGGTCGGAGGTCAGAGCGCGAATCAACCAAACTGTCAAATAGGTTCCTGAAGCTTAACCAATGGTCCAAGTGACCGTCAAAATGTGGCAGCTCCAGGGTAGGCAGTCTACCCAAAAGTCCAGGGCCTGCAACAACAGAGGTCTCTGTTTTGACCTGGGCAGGGTCCCGACTCTTCAAAATTTCCCTGGCGCGCATACTTATTATGTCACCCAGGTTCAACATCTGGTCATAATCCGCAACAACCTTATCACGGGCTGCTTGACCCAATGTTTCCAGGTCCAAGTCCAAAATCACTTCATTGAAGCGAGCAAACAAAGTGTCAACCGCACTCAATCTCGCATTCAACTGCTCATACCGGGCAAGCGTGGCCTCTTCCAGGTCTCGACGCTCATCGGTCGCAGCAGCTGAGGCAAACCATCTTAGCTGTGAGGTCAATCCACCAATGGCTTGGTTTACAGCTTTCAATGAAGCCATTGGGACAAATATCAAATAAACAAATTAAATTCAATTAAATAATCCACAGGAATAATTTTCCCGGACCCAACTACAATTTAAACCAAATAATAAAACTTAGTTTGAATTATTACAAGTTCAAATCCGACCCTGTACAAGCAATACCTTGTTTATACAATAACAAATTAAAGTACAAGCCACAAGGGACACTACATATCATAATATATTATGTCAAACAATCTATGTTGACTATGTTTAATTTGAGTCAGGCTGACGGGCAACAAATCGGACCTCTCAATACTTTTAACTCGACAATAAGTGGTGAATTTAACAATTAAACCACGCTCTGCTACCAGTTGTGTGAGACTGCACAAACAGACTCACGATGTCCGCGATTACGCGGAGCCCCAATCAAACAATACTCTTCCAATCGACAAGGGGAAAACAAATATTAGTTACACTTACCCATCACGTTGGTACCGGTGATGTGACGCAGTCCTGGTCACGTCTTATCTGAGTGGGGTGTAAGTATAACTGTGGTTTGTGTGGTGTATGTGTAGTCATGCAGATTCGACAGCAACCAAGGGACGCGCGCGGCTCGTACCGTCGACTCCCGGACAAACCTTCCAAGATCCCACACGTGGCACCTTTCACCAATGTCCAACTGAATTTTATCCCGGTTGCTAACCCAATCGGGGATGTAAATTAGTCCAGCACTGAATTTAGGAATTTACGGCGTTCAAAGACACAAAAGGCCGTCTACATATAACCAACAAATTACTCGCGTTCAAGACCCAAAATGGCGAGATTTCTCAATTTTCACTCAATTATCAACAAAATATCAAACACCGAACAGGATTGCATCGGATTAACAATAACTCAAAGTTTTCAAACAATAATTACAAGACAGCCGCGTGCATCAAAATTACAAGCACGGAGCGACCATTATTCAACCAAAATTGCACTGACAAGCAAACGTCATCGCACAGATTCGCACAGACAACGAAACGTAATCTGTCAAACGTCAAAAGGTGCGTTCAGAACTTGGTGGATGAAACAATAACCCTGTATAGAAGTCGAATCCGCCATCTTATCTAAATCATCTAAATCTTCTGGATCTCAAAATAAATGCCATATTCGTAATCATCACCCCTGATAATCTCAGAATAGGGAATATGCATAAATTTTCTATTTTTTATTTCGATACGGAATGTTGAAGTACTATAAAAATAATGACAAAAAGCGAAAACAAGGCATAAATCGGCCAAACAACACAAAAGTTATAACCATTTAAAATTTTGTTTCTGTCTCTTTCTAGATAAACGGAATTTAGTATGGATTTTGTACGTCGATGCAGCGAATGACGTCATTCGCTGTATCGGATCTCTCTGTCTAATCAGCAGTTTCAAATGCTTATAACTCAGTAATTTAAATAGATATTAAACAAATAATTTCACTTTGTTGTTTCTGATGTTAATACGCTTTGTTTAGGGAGATAAAAAAAAAATCATGCATGTACCCTATTGACACCCATATTGATTTTTAGACATTTCAACCCCATCGCACCCCAACTGGGGATGATGGTATTTCAGTTAAATCACACATTAAATCTTAAAATCGTTGTTTTTGTAATACACCCGCCCGACCCGATACACTACAAACAACAACCATGTTGATTTCAGATTTGTCACCCCATTTCCCCCTTTAAGGGGTTGAATTCTGAAAAAACCTGAATTGTCATCGGTCTTTGATTGCAAAATTTGAATGAAATCTGGCCGATTAAAGTGGGTCAAAATCGCGCACTAAGAAGTCGGTTACAAACATACAAACACACAAACATACAAGTGAAGCTAATATAAAGCGTGTAAAAAGACCTGTGCGAGGCCAAAAAGGCTCCTATCTCAGTAGTAAAAAGTCTCAGTAGTTAAATGTTATCTCTCTATTCGTAAGAAGTTACGCAAACTTTTTTTAAATACACTTCCTCGAAAACTGGTCCATAGCGCACTACGATTAGGTACAACATGCAATGTATTACACACGTGTGCGTTTTTTTTCATTTTTTTAAAAAAAAATTCATGAAAATTGCCACAGATAACTATACCTATACTTAGTCCAAATTGGTTCAATGCCTATAGTCTGAAGTGAATGTTTTTTTTTTAATTTCGGCAAAGCACTACGCGTCTTTACGGCATAAATATTTTTTGGATATCCAAATTGTATTCATAAATAGAATATCAAAGAAAAACATGATTATTAAAAACTATTAGTTACTTTTATACACAAATTAAAATTTATTTGTCTTCTGAATTCAAAAATATAAAATAAATCTATTTTTTATATTAGGCTGTTTAACGGCTTCATACCTTTGCCTCTCCTTCAACCTGGCGAAAGCAGAGCGCGAAAAAAAATGAAAATTATAATCATAGTTTCTTAGTTCATGACAAAAATATTTATCGTTATTTTATTTTATTTCTTCAAAAGTGTATTGAAAAACGGCGTTTGATACACGTGGACATTTGTTATTGCAGTTCTCGGCTCAAAAACACCCTCGCCTACGGCTCGGGTGTTATAATTCCGCCTCGAATGCAATAACAAACTTTCTCCACTTGTATCAAAATGTTATTGTTCTATCTGACCATAGAGTCCAGACTCCTCTCGTATCAGCTAGTAAAGTTGCTATTTTTGACTTACGTGGTGTTAGAACTTTAACGACATTATGCTACATTGCAACCTGGGTTTGGTTTGAGTTTATCATAATATATTATACATCACTTCTGCAATTCCCAAAGGGCGAAGCAGACCTCTGCCTCACCTTGGTACACCTGTACCTATACATATTACTACACTCCCCGTGGTGTCAGTTAATTAGGAATTCCTGATGAAAATGCCCAAATAACAACTTAGGTGGATGAACGAAGTGGCGTGCAATAGCTAGATCATAATATTGTATGAAAGATTTTGGTATGTGACTTACAAAATGCGCGAGTTTTGTAGATAACGCGGTATCATCTCATTACTAGGTAGGTACTTGAGACTTGACTGATACCGTGCTTGTCAGACTTGTGATAATATTGTTTTAAATAAACAATAAACATACGTATCCGCTTCTTAACTAAATTATTATTTTTTTGTTGCATTTGAATGTAAGTAATTATGACGTTCATTAGTCGTGTAGTATCCGGCAGAGTAGAATAGAACCAACCCATTACCTACACTTACTTACGGGTGTCGTATAAGGCGACTAATGTCTGAGGCAGAACACCTTGCGCCTCCGTAGACCAGAGAATGGGCAGCAGCGTTTTCTGTTAGTATTTCAAGTTCAACACTGCGATCTCCACTACACTTGCCAAGCGTGGAGATCACGGCCAATTCCTCCCATTATGGGAGAGGCGTATGTCCAGCAGTGGACGTTATGGGCTGTTGTTGTTGTTGTTGTTATGACGTTCTTTCGTGAATCAAATTGTTCGCGAAATTTCTGTGAACCTTGCTCGTTCACTGTTTACACAACTGACAATTTCTCATGTTGATTGTTCCAACAAGTTTTAGGAAATTAAAATAAAATTAACTCCGTATTGATATTCAAATGATATTGACTGTTAATTGGTGGTAGATATTTCTTTAATAATATTATTGTGCTTATTGCCTCGTTAGTCTAGAGGTCGCAAGTGGAACTGCTGAGCTTGAGGTCCACGATTCGACTCCCTAATCGGGCAATGCGATTTCCAGTTTTTCCATCAGGAATTTCTAAGTAGCAGCCACGGAGTCTGGTTTTGTGCCCGATTGATGGCAATACGATCGCCCCCTATTACATGGGACTTTAACAAAACTGGCGAAATGTGGGCGTATTTTTAGGTACACCTCTGTCTGCCCAACCGTTCGGGGATTACAGGCGTGATGTTATGACTAATATGCTGTTTTTATAATTCTAACCTAGAGAGCACATGCTTTGAAGAAATATTTTAAAGAATGAACGAACACAGATTAGTTTCTTTGCTTTGAGATTGGCCCAGCTTATGATGGTCTTGAATCTAGATTCTAGATAAATGTTCCACGTGCCAATAATTATATTACAAGAGTAGCAATCCATTTAGGTATTTATAGGCCTGCCACATTTGTCACTAAATAGTAGGTACTTACTACCTATTTCTATCGAGGAAATGGTTTTCACCACTGCTTATCGGGCAATTATTAGGATAGATCCACAGTCAGAAAACTTTGATGTGTTTGATAGATTGTTTGGTAAGTTAGATAAGTAGGTAGTTAACTAGATACTTCTCTGGACGACTTAAATAAGATTCATAGACAAAAAAAAAATCGTCGCAAATTGCAATACGAATATATTTGAAGGATCAACCTAATTTTCACTTTTTTGAAAAACCAGTGCAAACACTCATAATAGCAAGAAATACAACAATACAACATACTTACCTAATTGTTAAAACAAAATGTGTTATTATACACGATCTAGTCACTCGTGGAGTTTTCCGAGAACCGACAATGATTCAACAGTGCACCGTGTTCCATGCAAATCATGAGTCTTCCTGCTATAGGTACGACTGTACTTTATTCAGCGGAAATAACTATACTATAGGAAGTATTATATTATCTGTGCAGTATTATATTATCTGTGCTATAGGTATACTTACTGCAGGAGTTGAACCAAGCAATTTTTGAGCTCGGGGAAGTGTAAAAAACCGGTCAAGTGCAAGTCGGACTCGCGCGCGCATGATCACTTCCGTAATACCTATCGCAGTGTAGGTACCTATAGTCCCTTTAATTTTTTTTTTATTATTTGTTGTTATAGCGGCAACAGAAATACACATTCTGTGAACATTTCAACTGTCTACCTATTACGGATCATGAGATACAGCCAGAGGCCCTAGCTAGAGTAAGGCCTCTGCTGGCAGACAGACGGACGGACGGACGGACAGTCGAGACTTAGTAATAGGATATTAGTAGTAGGGGTTTTGCTTACCCTTCGGGTACGGAACTCTAAAAAATTCAGATGTAGGTAGCGCGGAATCTCTCGCCTAACAATCGGATTTTACCCGTACTTCCGTAGTTTAAATTAACATAAAATGTAAACGTCATAGCATATAGTAGTTATCCCGCGAAGCGATCTCGTAATTGCTGCGCAAACGCATATCGACGCACAATCTAAACGCGGTCCGTTCTCTATTTGAGAGCTAGGTCAACGCACGGGCGTATCGCTCATTTAGCTATAAACAAAGTTTATCGAACGCACACGCACAATACAATGGCACTGAGCGACATTAAAATCACCTACCTACATGGCTACAATAACCGCAAAACACATGGTAGTTTTCAGAGCGTAGGTACCTACTTATTTAGATTGAGTCAATGACTATACAGAGCGAACTCAATACTACGTTTATTGGACATTATAATTTCAGTATATTCTAAAAATAATGGTTTTTTATACAGTTTCATTTAAAATACACAAAAAGGCATTGCAGGCGGAGGTTACATTATAACCTAGACAGACGAAAATTCTATGACAGATAAGCTGAAAACTGAGTTCAGTAACCTATAAAGAATGGGTTCAAAGTATCCGTCTTACCTAATGATTTTCATTCTAGCTGTCTAGCAAACAGAGATAATCAAAATCCATTAACAAAATGATAAAGTATCATTCATTAGATATTGATATTTTTCGACGTTATCAATTAAGTAAACAATGGACTAGGTAGATATTACTATCTCATGTAAGAATCATGTAGAGTTCATAGAGATATTCATGTAGAGTTTTCTTTCAGTTTAATTTTCTTCGACAATCCGCCAAAATTATTATACTATTTTAACACAGTTCCTGCCAAATAACATCACTTCCTCTTGTTAGCTCTGTACGCGTGTAAGCTATAAAAAACGTCAGCCAGCTAAGCATCACAATTAAAACCGACAAGTTATGCAAAAAATATCAAAGAAAAAAAAATATTAAAAAAAATAAAAAACCCGACTGCGTAAAAAATAACTAATAACTTTAAATAAAAAAACTGAAAAGAATAAAACAAGTTCAGGAGACCGGACATATTGACTGCAACAGTCGGGACCCATACCTATTGGATGTAATGTCTAGACTATTTAATGGGTCCCGACTGTTGCAGTCAATATGTCCGGTCTCCTGAACTTGTTTTATTCTTTTCAGTTTTTTTATTTAAAGTTATTAGTTATTTTTTACGCAGTCGGGTTTTTTATTTTTTTAAATTATTTTTTTTATTTCACACATTTTAGTTACTCAGATCATATCAAACCATTATAAAATCCTCATGATGAGCCCTTTATTGAGCCGTCCGCCTGGACGGCTCAATAAAGGGCTCATCATGCAGAGCGCGCCAAACATTTGAATTTGGCGCTAAAAACTCACCTTCACAGTAAATACGAATCTAATGACACCTCTCAAGCTAAAATCCATCTAGCCGTTCAGGCTGCAGAATGTGCCAAAACTTAGAATTTTATTTACTTTTATACTATTTGTCATTTCGAATTACATACAAACATATAAGTTGCATATATTTTTGTAATCACCTTTAAAAACCCTTCATTTTGATACCCCACTCGATGGTATTAGAAGAAAAAAAAATTTGACCTCCACAATCTGGCTCCCCAAAACCGCGATTTTCTTTGTTTATTGATTTTAATGTAGCAAATCCAAATCCCTCCATCCGTTGAGGAGTTACGAGGGAACAAAGAAACAGACATACATACATACATACATACATACAAACATACATACAGGGCAAACACATAACCCTCCTTTTGGGCTTCGACGCAGTCGGGTAAAAATTGGCCTCACTCGACCTTTTATCTACAAAAGAAATTCGTTAATTAAGCATGCAATAATTTTAATGACAAAGATTACAAAGGCGATGACGGAAGCATATAAATGTTGACCGATAACAACCTATTTTGTTGTTTAAATAAAATAAAAAAACGCGTTGTTATTTACCACGGCCCGCGGCACTTGCGTTGGTATGGAATAGGTATAATTCATTAGGTGCAAGTTAATACATGAGTGGTACAACAAATGTCGAGCACTTGAGTAAATATCCGTATTGTCCTCAATTCGATACCTGGCTGCCATTTGTACCTGTATCTACCTACCTACGTATATAACTACTGCATCTAATAGGCGAAAAAAACATGGTGTCAGACCGGAATTTGATACTTTTTACCATTTTCAATACAATGCATTCCTAAAGCGGGCACTCCCAGTCCATTTTGGAAATATACCTATAGCACCTGCTTTTTTAGCACCTTCTGATATCGAAAACCGGTAAACTGGCGCCGTTTTGTTAAATTTAGATTTGGTGGGACCCGTCCAACGAGAACTAAAGGCTGTACAAATCGAGTTGTAAGCTTAGAACATGAGGTCTGGCAGTTAAATGATATATCTCTACGAACCGGGTCGTAAATAATATCTGGGTAAAGTTTTACTTTGTTTAATTTATTATTGTTATAAAATAAATACTTCAGCAACAATTTACAGCCTTCCACAATACCACCATCAGACCATAATCGACTATTTCGTTCAATAAAAGGGTCTGTTAGGTGTTTACTCGAAGAAATGAAGTGACACAGGTGCTCCTTCTATTTATTCACTGCATACCATTTCCTAATGTTGCGATGTTTGCCTCTAACAAACACATACACATTTTATTACGTCATCCTGACATTTAGTGTCGTTTGTTCTACAGGAATTCATGTGTGTCATGTTTAGGTATTCATTTCTTTCACTACTTATATATTTCCTCTGTTTCCTCACCCGTTCGCACTACAGTGAATCATAATTGACTTGCTGATGAAATTACCATAACACAACAGATTGCTCATTTTAGTAGACGGGTAGCCTTGAGAGTTTAAATTGAAGTTTCTAGAAGCTAAATTGCTAAAAAAAATCTTGAAACTCATCGTTATTGACCTCTTCTTATTTACTGAACAATAAAGTCACCATTATCATGACTGGATGGACAATAATCTTTTATTGGATAAATCATCGGAAAAAGTCGTTACTTACTATCTTATCGGTAGTTAATTATGACTAAACAAACGAACGTATATCTCTCTTTGTTAAAAAGGAGTTTGTTACTTTGACCACACTTGGTGTTCACTAAAGTGTGTCGTCACGTCACAACGCAGTCTGTTTTACTTTTATCTATCAATTTATGCCCTGACACTAACAACGCAACGGATAAACTATCACTGAAATTGCAGATAAAATGTTTTAATTTCATAACATTGTGTAAGTAAATAGTGATCAATGTTGCAATTA
Source organism: Xestia xanthographa (assembly GCA_905147715.2). Classification (NCBI taxonomy): domain Eukaryota; kingdom Metazoa; phylum Arthropoda; class Insecta; order Lepidoptera; family Noctuidae; genus Xestia; species Xestia xanthographa. Next base: position 14,966,719 of record LR990657.1, read on the forward strand.
CAACTATCATTACGCGATATTATCGTAATTAACAATGATTGCGTGTTTACTTGTTGATATCTGAGTTGCGTGTGCGCAGGGGAGTACGCGGTAAGCGAGAAACACATTTTGTGACGTTTTATTGGAGTAATACAATAAATAGAGTCACCGGAAATAATAATCAATAACACAATATTGAGTCACTTCTTATACATAAAGTCTAAAGCCTAGATTCTGCCGTATCTCCAGACTGTAAGTCCCCAATAACCATGTTAATGGAAGGAAGTAGGTTTCGAGACGATTCGAGTACACTTACATCGAGATTACCTTTATCGACTATAAATATTATCATCATTATCAATAAAAGTACACAACAAATTTTCCTTTACGGATCTTTCGATTGTTGATTCATTGATGATAATAATGTACTTTTAAAATAATGTTTCCTTTGATTATTCTGTTTTTGCACGTTTTCACTTTTCAGTGCATTTATAATATGAACACTGAAACTTTAACATAACATGTTAATGTACTCTTATTAACTCTTAGTGAAAACTTATATCTTTTTTGTGTATTTTCACGAAAAATATGAACTTCATTTCATGAAATTAAATAAATAGAGATGTAATTTCCGGGTCTCTCTTTACTTACAACAACCTTGCGCAATATTTTTGTTGCGCAATATGATTTAATCAACCCGTGCACTCAAACGATTAATTTTCTACTTTCAATTACAAACAATCGATTCATGCAAATTGAAATTCGAAACCTTCAACACAAGAAGAAACACATTGAAGATTTCGAATTTCAGTTTCAGTTTTACTAACCCGCAACGGCCAATTCGTAAAATTGTAGACACCTAGGTTCAATGTGCCAAATCTGATAACAGATTTCAGAGATTTTTCAGATATCAGTATCAGAGTTGTCGAAATTACGTGAGGAGAAGTACACATGTCATGGTTTTTGGTAACCTATGACTCGTCAAGCCGCAATCACATGGCGTAATTTTCATAGAAAACATTGCAGAATATCCGTTGCGTAGCTTTTGGCAGATGTGTCGTTATTTGTTCGTTACGATCAGTTTATTCCGTCGTAGCAGAGTTTTGTGTCTCAGCTTCCTATATTGAAGTGGGCCTTTGAAATGATGTCACAAATAGATTATTGCAATCACAAATGATACTTGTTCATTATTTTTAGCGAAATATATCTGATAACTCGATATGTGGGTTACTGCTGTTGAAGATAGCCGACAGGGCTTAGATAATGTGACTTTTTTGACCAGTTAACGCGTTAACCAGTTACGTTTAGGTATACTTTTAGTTACTTGTGTAATTTTGGGAAATTTCTGATAACATAGACAGAAAGTACGTTTCTTATTAGAAGAGATTGTCTGATTGCTCGTTTCATTGTTCCTCAAAACCAAACAAGTAGCCTTTAGTTGATCAGTTCAGAGCATTATTTCTTACTCATTGCAACAGAATCTTTGTTATATTTTTGAGAAGTTGGAAGCAATATTACTTTTACAATTTCTAGCGATGTAAATGCTGAGCATGGATGTGCATGGAGTGTAATAGTTGTCCATAACAGTTGACAGCATAGGTATCTGATTTTAATGCCTGTATAACTAGGTAGGATTAAGATCATAATAGTTACAGGAATTTACTTTAACCGCAGTTTAGGCGTCGTCACCAAAACATGAATAATTCATTTATTATGTTTACCTTGTTATCTTTGGTTAAGTTATTTCCAGCACTATCAACGTTTGCAATTGCAACAGAATTTCGCAACAATAAAGCTTACAAATGACTCAGTATTAACATTGAGCATTCACAATACTGTCCCCTCCGTCCATCTGAATTGTATGCATGAACAGCTTTATGAAAAAGGTATCAGTATTTTACTAGAAAGCTATCGATCATAGACCAGGAAGAACACCTAATTACCTATTCAATATCGCGCTCTATGGTCCAAGACAGCTTGTAGAAGATGAGATGAACAGTGCTTTATGATTCTTTTGGCGCTTAAATGACATTGACAGGAGGGCGCTCGCTGTTGGTAACATTTGTGAAATTATATTGCAAAATAACACAGATGATAAATGTGAAAATTGTATTGAAAAACCAAGATGGCGGCGTTAGTTCCGATTAAGAGTCCTATTACATTTTTTACACCAATTCATGATTTTTGACGCAGTCATTTTCAGCATCAGTTAGATATTTTAATTATTTGCTTATGAATAACAATAGTGCCATTCTCTTTCTTGTAAGTTGGAGTTACACATTTTTCTTTTCGTATAATTTACTATAAATATTTTACGAACTCAGTTTGCAAGAAAAAACCGTCGGCAATGGAACTTTGACGCTCAAATTCACATTGTTACATGCAATTCTTATAAAAGCTAAAATTACTGAAATAAGCTGAATGTTTTACTTGTTTATTGGAGTTTTAGAATTTCTTTAAATTCCTTGAATTTTCACGGAAAAAATCGTAAAGAAAGCGTAATTTAAGCCATAAATGTCTTGATTCAGCGTCCATTATACTTATTCCAAATATACAAAATTTTATCAAATAAATTAATATGATATAAAACTTCAATCTACAATGAATAAGTTTCATTAGTTTTCGTTTGTCAATTTATTAAGACAAAATTACAATAAATAAAATTGAAGTACTATAATTCTGCGTCAATTCAGGTCGCTCCTCAGTCTCATGTCAGTCTCGTCCAAGTCTCGTCTCTAATTTTCGTCAATAACAATCGACAATCATCCGGAGATCGCTATTATTATCGACTCGTGTACGCCGATCGAAAAAATTTGATCCAGGGCGAAAAATCAAAAAATTGCGAAAAAAATGTAATAGGACTCCTAAGACCACAAATCAGACCACGAATCATGCAGCAGTAAATAGGAAGCGGCCGGTGACAAGGCAAGTGAGTTATTGTCAAGCCTCTCTAAAAATCTTGACAAAGGTCGTGATTCACATTTAACAGACTGTTAACAACATAATATGTAGGTATTTAACTTTATAATTATGTACAATATGTTCTTCCGTACCTAATTCCAAGATCGAGCAAACAAAAGTGACTAATAATTTTCCCTGCTCTTCCACATTAAATTGAATGCCTGGGTTTTTTATTTTTATGATTATTTTTATACGAACTTCATGTGTTCTTGTATTGACATGACGTCAAACTGATTCACGATCCAATAAGTTTTTTTGTGTAACTATAGCAAAGTAATTATCTCGAAGCGTGTGAATGAACGCAAAAAAATGCATTAGAATAATAACATTAATAACGGATGAGTCAAGTAACATTTATTGACCTTTCCTTATGTAGCCACGTTTAAATCCTCGTTTAGAACGATTCACTTTTTTTGCAGAAACTAATATGATTCAAATGCAAATTCATTTATTTTAAATGATTAACCGCTGGTAACATTTTTAGAAGGAAATGATTCCATGGATTTGATGGATTGAATTGGATTAGCCAAATATGTTATGCACAACAGTTGCATAAATACCTGAGGTAAACTGCAGTGTTCCGTTGCATTTTATAAATTAAAACGTATGCACATTGTATTTACACCGATGACTCCTCAAACTCCTCATACAGTTTTTTGTACACAAAGAAAAATAAAACAAGAGCACTGCCTCTTGTTATATTTATGTAGGTATAGCTACTGAGCTAGACTTTGATCAAATCAACTAGCCAAAGAAATTATGTTGACTTAATAATAAGCATAGATAGACAATGGGCCAGTAACTTTATACCATAAGCATTGTTATGATATTGAAAGCAATACTGACAATACACACATCGTCAGCACTTAGAATTCAACTGTACCCCTATGGAAAAATACTTAAAATACGATACGACAAACATAAATTAACGGTCAACACAATAAAACATACATTCAGTACTTCCAAGTATCGAATAACGTTGTTCTGCGAGTGTCACAATGTTTTAATATAAAAATATGATGTATTATGAATTTTAATAGTTTTAGGCGCGGGATAAATACAAGAGGCGTCGGGCGCGGCTCGGGTGTGGCGCGGGCGTGGCGCCGCCGCCGGTGCAGCGCAGAACAGGCGCGCTAACGGTGTCGGAAAGGCGAGGTTCGGGCGAACACAGGGATGCATTTGACTTACCCTAGGGTTACACTGTGCTTTTCATTACGAATATAAGGAAAGTAAAAATAAAAACATAAATCAACTCGAAAAAACAAATGAAGATCGGATTGCCGCTTTCCCGCCTATTTTGCTTTTTTTCTGTGGCCGGCCATAGCTATTCAGCCATTACCTATTTTACATTTTTATCATCGAAAAAATGGTAAATATTTTGCCCAAAACTGTTATTTAAAAGAAATAGTTGAAACTTAATGTACTTATAATAAAGTTATTTAAAAAATATATGTTCTTTAATAATACTTAACTGTATGTTATTTCAATTTTACATCGTGGCTGTATAGAACGTTGGAACATGGTTCAATAGAAAAATGAACTTTTTTCACTTCAGCTGTCAGTTGAAAACGATTCTCCCTAGGGCTGAAAAGTATTACTTTCAACCCGCTCCCCAGGCAACTTCAGACCTACTTTCAGAGTATGAGTAATGAAAAATTCTACATCGTCACGCATTTTCAACCGACTTCCAAAAAGAGGAGGTTCTCAATTCGACTGTATTTTTTTTTTTTTAATTTTTTTTTTTTTTTGTGTTTGTTACCTCAGAACTTTCGACTGGGTGAACCGATTTTGATGATTCTTTTTTTATTTGAAAGGTAGTGCTTTCCGTGTGGTCCCATTTTAATTTTGTGAACATCTGATGCTGATCTTTGGAGATATACAATGGAACTCTTCAAAAATAGACGGCAAATGTGCCGTGAATGTTGCAATCACTTGGATGTTTATTGTTTATACAACATCATGACGTAACATCACGCCTGTATGCTCTGAGGGGATACGCAGATGTGTACAATACACCCAGATTTCGACAGTTAGGTATATTAAGTTAGCGCGATCGTGTTCCGCGTGCGCCTCAAATGATGTAACATCACGCCTGTATGCTCTGAGGGGGTACGCAGATGTGTACAATACACCCAGATTTCGTCAGTTCATTCGTGTTTCGCGCGCGCCTCATAGATATGTCAGCAAAAGGGACTGTTCTAAAGAAATACTGCGGCCCTGGAATACAAAGGGCTAAGAAGGAAGTTCCATATATTGGGGATACGCCTATTCATATCTTAATGTCTCATTCTATTAATGTTCCCACTGCTGGGTCACAGGCCTCCTCTCTATGAGAGGGAATGTGCTATAATCCTCCACGCGGGCCCAGTGGTAGATGTCACATCACACATGTCTTCGAATTTTTTGGTTCTAGGACATGCCGGTTTCCTCACGATGTTATCCTTCACTGGAGTTTTTTTTTTGAGAGCAGTGGTGATGAAATAAATTACACAAAGTAATACGCCTGCCTGGGTTCGAACCCACAACTTACTGTTTGTAAGTTGGGGCTGCCACCACTGGGCCACCGCTGCTCACGCCTATTACCATGACATACTGTATTAGTAACAATGTCAAATAAATTCATGGCAAATATTTGTTTGGGAACAACTAAAAATGGATAAATAAAAAACTTTTTTGCAAAAAAATAAAACCGACTTCAAAAAACACAAAAAAGTGAAAAATAACTTTAGCTTCAGAAGTCGGTGACAAAAAAAAAACAATCAGACAAAAGTCACCGACTTCTGAAGCTAAAGTTATTTTTCACTTTTTTGTGTTTTTTGAAGTCGGTTTTATTTTTTTGCAAAAAAGTTTTTTTTTTTTTTAATGTTGACCTTTAGACAAAAATTGCATTTGTTAGGTCACTTCGCTCATCCAAAGCTTAAAGTTACGTGGTTTACCAACAATTTTAAATCTTATTGTCTTAAGAAAACATTTCAAAGTATTTTTACAAAAAGAAAAAGATATGTAAAATTTTGAATTTACATAATTAAGAAAAAAAATTACAAAAGCAAAAGTAAGTTATTTAACAGCGAGTAATATTCGTATTATACATTTATATAATAAAAAAACAGTAGTAATGGCGTGCGTGTTTTGTGGTAAATGAGATAAGTCAGTGGGGTGTGAGTGTGATGCATGAGTGTGATGTATGTGTGTGAGTAAGGAGTGTATGTGGTTTTGTGAGTGGGTGTTCATGTGTATGACAGAGCTACGATGCATGTTGTAAGAGGGTCTCGATTTCCGCATATGTAAGAAGTTTAATCCATTTAGTATTTCGCCGTCTAGTTCACCCCTGTGTACACTGTCAGCATGCCACTGCTAACTGCAGGTGCGCCGAGGACGAGGAAGTGGCGCCCGCGCCACGCCCGCGCCATGCCGTTTCAGTACGTCTCGCGCCTCACCTCTTCCATACAGTTTGTATGAAATTTCAGAGAAGCGCCTGTAACAAATCTACTTGATCCTATTAAAATAAAGGAATAAGCAGACTTGTTCAATTACAATGTAATAGGCAAAAGATAAAAAATACAGCTAGTTATATAAAACCTACCTAGCACGCACTCTCTATAGTTTTAAAGTTCACGCACTTAGATGGATAAGAATGAGTTCACCTCTGAAGGAACGGGAACAGGCGTCAGGGTAGCAGGTCAATACCAGTGAGACGTCGAGGATCACCTTCAGGAAACCTCAGCTGGAAGGGCCTCGTGCAGATAGAGTCCAACAGGTCAGCTCTGTAGTAGGGCAGCGTAGATTTCAGGGCCAGAATAGCTCAGCGTCAGGATAACTTCGCGAGACAAGTGGAAAGTCAGGTACGTAGTTAGTTTCCGAAGATCGGGAGTAATAGACCCAGGTGGATCTTTAGCTGGATCCCCTCGGTAGTTTTTGTACCTGACAGCGAAAACCAAGCGGTTATCTGATGCTCATCTAATCAGATCCAAGAGTAGTCCTTTCCGGCCGTCCGTCAGCTCGTTTTTCCCAAAGTAGTCTTCTTCTTTCAAATCTGTTTTCTTAGTGTGGCCATCATCTCAACTGACAAGTGTAGTCGGCCAGGACATCTCCATGAGTGCGTAAAGAATTTTATAATATAATTTAATATTAAGTTATTTAGTAAACAATCGTAATAATCTACAAAATATAATGGCTAAACACATATTGATAAAAATAATTTAAATTTTACAAATCAAAAAGTAAATATCATAGACTAAGCAGAAACTGAGAGTTTGACAATTTGACGCTTGAGTAAATGTCACAACACAACATGAAAATTATAAGTTAATATTATTTTTATTTCAGCTATTTTTAAGTAAATGAATAAGAATAGAATAAGAATAAGAATAATTTATTGTTTTGAAAAGTACATTCATTTCATTGATTCCTGAAACTCACACTAGGATTCCCTGTGTCGTGAGTTCCAGGCTCCTTCGTTCCGTTTACATTTTATTGTTACACAAATAGTAGTACAATCAGCCGAATCGTATTTAGATCGATTTGCTGAGTGTAGAAATATAAACAAATAAAAAGGATGATGAATAGTATTATGAATGGTGAATATAAAGCGTAAGTATAGCATAATACTATACGCCCGCGCCTCGCCTATAGGCCCAACGCCTCTTGTATTTGTCCCGCGGCGGCGCACCTTACACAAGTTAAGGCGATTATTAGTTTTATAATGCAAAAAAGCATATGATTCACTGCAATAAACAAAACCAGAAAAATATATGATATTCTTCAGGATCTAAGCTAGTACGATAGTGTTTTGAAAACATAATACAACTAATTTTATTCGATAGAAAAAATCACAAACTTATCTCTAAAAATTTCTTTTAACGAGTAAAAACCATACTAAAATACTTGCGATCATTCTGATTTTTTGGCAAATAATTCTAGAAGCAACATATTAGCATCATAGTGTTTTACTTTTTTAGTCCAATCAATAGATTTTTTTTTTAATCGCAAAAAACCACTCATTTCGCACTATTCGGCCCGCAGTGACTGACTGAGGTAACAACCACTTTTAGAATAAACACTACGCAAGCTGATTAGAACCTTATTCTAACAGTTTTTCAGTCGAAGTTTGAACCACGATAAATAGAGTTGCTAATTGAGCTGTTGTAATCGCCTTAAGCGGCACCGGGTTGCTAAGTTGATGGTCAGGATCTACGTGGTCAGCAAGCAACGTATTTTCGTGTAGCACCCGTCGCTGGATGATCCAATCCGAACATGCTTATGTACCTACAATGTACGATCACACAAGCGATTTGGTTTACAGTTTAACCCACAAATTAAATAAACCAAATAGCTTGTTCGACCGTACATAGTCCGTTATTAAATTATCAATGATCTGCTGTAATGTAATCCTGGAAAATGATTTTTTTCATGTTTATAAATGATAATACTGATTTTGAAGTTTAAGTATCATCATCATCATCACCTGCCTAGCCTTTTTCCAACTATTCCAGTCTAACCGGATGCAATGCAGCTGAATACTTACCTGTATTTTATATAGAGCGACTGCCTGTCTGACCTCCACAACCCAGTTAGTACTGGATAACGATACCCCTTGGTAGGACAGGTCAGACTTTTTGGGCCACTGACTACCTGTAACGACTGTCAAATGACAGCCGGGACCAACGGATGGATTAAGTCCGTAATGTACAATGACGTATTATATATAGACACGTCATGAACCAACATCGCGGCGCTATAAGCGTGAAGAAAGAGAAAGAAAATATGACACCGAACGGCGGGATGCCTGTTGCGAGAGGAAGATAAATATACATCTTCAGTCACGTCACAGGATTTATTAAATTATAAACAAACGTAGCGTCGCGCGACAGGTTGGTGCGTAACTAAGCGCGATGTGGCCAATTGGCTTCATTTCATGTTGTCATTTTAGAGTGCGGACAACGTATCTATAGTTTATATATCATTGGTAATGTATAATACTTTCAGATTAAAATCAACCTGATTGTGACTATGGTGAATAAGCAAAGGATTCTCTAATAGAAAAAGGTACATAAAATGGAAATAAGGTGCATAATCCTATACTTTATAGTTTACTGAATATGTGAAAAAAAACGCAGAAATGCGAAAGCCATTTTAACGATTCAGAACCACGTAAATAATCAGAAAAATGACCTTCTGCGTAATTTTAACTAAGTACCTACCTAACCTAAATAATTTTCTTTTGTTATGCTATAAAAGTAAATAAATGCCAGTATTTTCAGTTACCTACTACTTTTATTTAGGTACCTAGTGTACCTACCGTAGTTGGTAGTATGCTCGTATAAAAATACATGCTGACAATCATGTACTCGCTGCAAAACTCATTAAGTCATTTTCATAATATAAACATTCAAATATTATGATTAATTGTAATTAGCAAACAAAGATAGCCTAGGAGTAGGCTATCACAGAAAAATACGATAGCCAATTATTTCTTTGAACTCCGTGTGCAAATTTTAATGCGTTTGTACTTACTTGCTACTACTTACACAATTTCAATTTCTCACCACGTCGAAACTGTCGAAAGAAACGCTATGAGGAAATTAAATTAATGAAAAGAAATTATTAATGTTTCGCCGCAAGGCCAGTGGAGTCATGTGTGGCAGTTATGTGGCACAGGATATGAACTGGCACCGCAGTTAGCCACTAGGGCTAACGGACACACATTTAATACAACAATTAATGAAAATACGTCATAATTAAAGGGGTCCTTTTATGACTAATTGAGAAGTTGATGTCGAGAATAAAAAGTAAGGCATTAAGTCTACAAAGGTCATTGTCATCGTACTACAGATTGGTCACAAGTAGACGGTAAGTAATGAACAATAGTAAGCTGAGGCAAGCTGAGGGATGAGTAAGCGGTAGCCACACCGACTGGTCGCGCCGCCCGACGATTGCGGGCTGCGGTCGGCACAGAACTGGTTCAATCCATTAAATTTTTATTTTTAGTAATGAACCTACCTCTTGCTCGGTCAGTAAGAAGGAAAAAACACACCATTTAATACGCAGTAGGTAATAAATGCATTGTTTATTGATTCTACTTTCCTTTGAGCTTGTTGAAAGACAGATATAGCCGTATCTGAGGGATTTAATTATCCTTAATGATGCGTAATGACTTTTAATTCCCTTTAAAGCATAACATATCAACAATATTTAGTATTTCATTTAAATAGTTTATTTCAACTTGATTATTGTACCATTTCTTATATTTGTTGCAATAAAGGAGAGAGAACGACTATGGACCGGTTGCGTGTGCCATGTCGCGATTAATAATAATAACATTTTCAGATAGCATATAAATTAAAACATGAATTTAATTTCGTTACACGATGCCTCATAAAGATAAATAATTACAGTGATAACACGTACAGATGAACAAACGAACATTAAACGGCTGTTGTTGTACCTATTATAGGTTACAAATACGCAATATCGTATGATGCATTAAGCTACACAAATCGTGATAACCTGCCAATTATGATGTTCTTCATACGTTTGTTGTGGCGACCGCGGTAAACAGGAAAATAATAAAGTGAACGTTTAATGTTAATTTTCATTCCATGCAACAGCAGCTGTGATCAATTTGCCATACATAAGTCCAGGGACAATTTGTGCCCAAGGCTTCAATAACTTTGTGTACAGATAGGAGAAAAATGATCATGTAAATTTTTACGCAAGTACAGTCCACCTTCTTAAATTATTTTTAAGAAGCTAAAGCAGATGCTGTTGATCTAAAATAGAGAGCTTTGTCTTGCAACGAACTGTAAAAAAAATAAAATGCTACTTGGCTTGATTACCATTCGCTAGTTGAAGAAACATCTGATTATAATTTGATATTTCCACTTTCTCGTATGTCATAAAGTTCTTTCAGAATTAGCTTCTTTGTTAGTTTCAAATAAACTATTTTCGTATTATTTTTTTGCTTATCGATAACATATAGCCATAAGTGGGTCAATTTTACGAATACACTATTCAAAGTAATAAACGCATTTGAAACATTTATTCACAGCGATATTGTAAGTGAAACAATTCGGTACATAATTCACAATAACATATAAGTAGGTATTTAAAGATAACGTATTTATCTGACACCACACAGGATTATTAATAAACATGACCCAATTTGAGGCTGAAATTGGAAATTTTATGTATTTGTTTTTTATTAGTGATCGATGATTTGTGCTTACATTGATAATAATTAAATGTTAATTATAATCGATCAAACATTTCCTTGGAAAACTTTGAAGGTCATATTATGTGAATCCTCTAATATCGTCACTCTATCAATGCGGTTTATAACGACTGCAAAATGTTAAATAGTTATTATCTAAATGCCTAAATTATCAAACAATACCGAAAAAAGACTATCGGTCTTTGTTTTAGATGCACATAAGCATGGTACACCTACGCCACTACATATGTGCACTTGTGCAGTAACAACTGTGCTCATCCTCACTGGAATAAGGCTTAAGGTAGGCTAATAGTAGATTACTAGCTTATGGCCTTAGCTTCGCCCGCGTGGAGTCCGATAATTGTCCCACGGGATTATACCGGAATAAGAAGATGCTACGTGTTAATCCAGGTTACAATCTATCTTTGGGCTAAATTTCATCCAAATCCGTTCTGTAGTTTTCGCGTGAAAGAGTTACAAATATCCATCCATCCAGCCTCACTAACTTTCGCAATTATAATATTAGTAGGATTTTGCCAGCAATCACAGAGGCACAACATTACAGGAAAATGTCAGCAACAACGTCCTATATTTTTTTGCTGACCGTTGCGTTGTTCTTTTGAAATATGAAGTGCGAAATAATAGCATTTGACGAACATTCGATACTCGTTGAAACACCTGTTAGCTTGTGTATATAATCTTGTGGTTTGGCTAAGGCAAAAACGAAAGTTTTTTTTATCTTGCAAAACATCGAACTATCAATTTCAGTATTTCGGTAATGATGGCAGACTGTATATACCAACCTTGATCTTTTATACATTATCAGTCTGTAATGGCCCCAGTGCTGGGACATAGGCCTGCTCTCCTTGGAAGGGAGTACGAGGTGGGCACTCGATGCGGGTTGGTGAATGTGACAGGACAGGACAGGACAGGTTTTGTTATTCTAGGAAATGCTATGTTTCATTTCGATATTCTGGTCTTTAATATTCTATAGTAAGTAAAGATTGGACCAGCACTAACTCACTATCATAATCTCGACAATCACTAATCTAATGTGTTCTGTAGTGACGACAAAATGGTATTCCTGTGTCGAAAAAAATGTCGTAGCAATCGTAGCAAAACGCTACGTCTACGTAGGCCCTACGTTACTACGTAGGCCCGAGAATTAGGAACAAACGATTTCTAATATTTGTCTTCCTTATTTGGGCCCGTGGTCTAAGTACGATTATATTATGTATTTAATATTATTATTATTTTATAAATGCGATGAAATTGTCTTTAATATTATTATTATTTTGTAAATGAGTTAATATTAATTGCAGTAGTATACATGAAAACGGAATAAAATTCATATGTCCATATAAAAGTCTGCTCTCAGTCGCCATTTTGAAATGATTGATTACTAAGCCTAGTAGAGAGGTAGAGTTTTTACTGCAATTGCTACAGCTATAAGAAAAATATCTTCGGTAGTTTTTACTGTACTTGGATGTCATAAAATTCTTAACACGCCTTCTGAACAGGAAATTGAGAGGTGAAAAAAATATTCTATTCAATCACTTCAACAAAATCACAGTTTGACACCTTGTCTTTGTTGTGTTTGCTTTTCACTGTTTTTACTTGAAAATCTCGAAGCCACTTAGCGCTTCGCTTACATAGTTCTCCGTATGTACCCTGACTGTGTTTCTTAGTTGCCAACATGCATTTACTTAAATTATTTAATTTTCTGCCCGTATCTTCAATTTTAGTTCATTCAACTTTTGTATTATGCTTCTAAAGTCCAAGGTCCACTTTCCGCTTTGACGGCTGATACAAATGATTAAATTCATGGCATATTATTTATCAGTGTAAATTTCGATGTAGAAACTTCCAGCAGAAAAATCCAAATGTTCTTCCGAAAAATGAAAACAATGACGAAGCAAAGGTAGGGCGGTCTGTAGTTCCTGCCTGTCCCACTGGGAAAAAGGCATAATTTTATGTATGTAAGTAAAACCACAAATAAGCTATTACCTGTCCTGAAACTCAACCAAGAGTCCAAAGACCCTGGTTTAAAGCCATAACAGAAAATTCTGATCCCTCATTCTCATTACCACTCTACTAAACCAGTCGGTTAGAGCGGTTATCAAGCCTCGGTTGTTTTTTCGCGCCAACGCAAACGCACTCAATCAAGCATTCACTCGTAATAGTCGTTATGTTAACATCGGCCCGAGCACACGTATAATGCGTTCCCCACTTATCGCGAGCCACGTAAATGATCATGCAACCACCTACCTAGTGGCTAAGTGTTGCTTAACTGCAGTGATCTAACTTGCTGACGACTACGAACGCTAAGCTATTAACCACCCGATAAGTTCTACACTTTGAATGCACCTGTTAAAAGTTTAGAACACCCGGATATGCTATTGTGTACTTTTTATCGTTTGTTTCAGAACCTGTTTTGGTTTTGCGCTAGTTTTTCAAGCTTTGTTGCAATAATACGTTAGCTCGACTTTTTGGCTTACTGTTTGGTGCTACACTATAAAGTAAATTAATAAATATCGCTGTACATTACACACAGCGCCATCTAGTGCCACTCTAAGCAACGAGGCTTGTGTCGTGGACACCAGATAGTTAATATACTACATAGTACTTGCATAGTAACGCATTTTATTTATTGCATAGGCAAACATGGGTTCTTGACGATTTTTCCTGTTAGTTTCAGTAATGTATCAAATATTGCTAACACTAACAACTACTGACGCATCATTGTGTACAATTTCAATAAAGATTATGGAACCGAGTCTACAGATTACTCAAGATTTTCACGTATTCTGTTGAATTCCGGCAAGCCGACCTCTTTATCAGCGAATAAAAATATCTTTATCGGTTACATACTATCGTAGTTTAAACGCTTTTTTATCGTATTTATCGTTCGCTAGCAATATATTAAAAGCGGCATTAATGGATCGGGACAGCGATTATTTGAGTGTAAACAAACTGTTTGTGGGCATTTTCCTATGCAGAACTAGTGCTATGAACTGCACTGCGACACATGCTAAAACTGCAGTGCGGACTATGCTTAAGCACATTTCCATTAAGACAAAGAAGAAGAAATGTTTTCCATATTTAAACTTTGAAAGTCATCATTCTCCTACCCTTATTCCAAATTGTTTATTGATCGGCGCAGCATGTCCTCGCATGTTGCTCTATTACCTACTCATCTCAGTAGTCAACCCCAGGGTTTGTCTACTGTGATGAGCAGTGATAGGAATAGGTAGTGCTTATTAGCCTAAACTTCGAAGAACAGAGACAAGAATCGGAGACTTCCTTAGACTATATTTTTTTCCGGGACATCACGTATAAGTACATCAAAAATTAATGTTATTTGGAATAAGTTATTGGTCTATGTTTACCTAAAGTTTGCGACTAGACATAACATAACACAGTCGTTACAACCATCAAAATTTCTGAAAGTTTTCTTTTTAAGAACATTTTGGAAACGACTTCTTCATCATAAAACTATGATACGCTCTCTTAGGTACGCACTCTTAGAATTAAAAAAAAAAACTCGCCGTGGTCGCATAATAAAATATAGTCTAAGGAAGTCTCCGATTCTTTTCTCTGTTCTTCTTCGAAGTTTAGGCTAATAAGCACTACCTATTCCTATCACTGGTGATGAGGAGTTCAGTTTGAGCACCTTTCTAGCCACATCATGTTTCACACAGTCCATCCATTGTTGCTGATATTAAAATAATTCATACAATAGGCTTGTGTCCTAAAAAAATCTAATTAGTCCATCAGTTAGAATCAGGGGTCACCAAATGGCGGACCGAGGTCCGCATCCGGACCGCCGACCCATTTTCTTCGGACCGCGAGAACACAGCAGCTTGTACTCAGAGTACGTAATTTAATAAAAATGTTTACCCCGCATTAGCTTTGTTGACGTCAAGAGCAAGACAGATAGTCCGCAACAAAAAAAATGGCATTTTTCATAATGCCATAATTATGTAAAAAATACGTAAATATGTAAATCACATTAATTGTTAATTTTTTTGTTTTTTCTATAAAATAACTTAATTTCTTAAAACGGACCCTGAGTGAAACTAATTGGTGACCCCTGAGTTAGATTATGAAAAAATATTTGACACGTATTTTTTTTTTTGTTACGTAAACCAAAATTGACGAGGATACGGCGCTTTTAAAGTTCTCAAAACGTCACGCCGTGCTTATAATGTTTAGTGCGTTGTGACGTCACGAGCCCCCACTCTCGAGTTTTGATGCGTTTGATCTTTTTTTTTTATTGATTTACAAAAACTAAAAAAAAGGGGCCATTATTTTCCAATACTCTTAACTGACGGACTAAATAGATTTCCAATTTACTGATGGTGGAAACTAACCTATTAAACTAGAAAACAGTATCAAGCAACGCTTCCACTATTATTCTGCAATTCTGCATTTATAATGTCGAACGGATAATTGGTTGTAGACTCGCAGTGCAGCAGGGAAATCCCTTCCTAACATACAGGGGGTTTTATTACACCAGTCCAGCTTGTTTTGGGATCTCCATAAACCTAACATCTTATGATGTCAATGATAATTGCAGCCAAATGTTAAATACGACAGTTGGCGGGAAACTGGTGACATCATGCGTACTGTTGTAAAATCGCGGGTTATCGCTAATAACGCGCGGCCCACACACTACGCTTGATTTATACTCAAGTTAGCAATGGTTTAATATTCTTC
This sequence comes from Xestia xanthographa, assembly GCA_905147715.2. NCBI lineage: Eukaryota > Metazoa > Arthropoda > Insecta > Lepidoptera > Noctuidae > Xestia > Xestia xanthographa. The sequence continues at coordinate 14,982,587 of LR990657.1, forward strand.
TCATGACGATCAATACGAATTTGACCTTTTATTAAATGTACTGCCTCACCCGATTATTACATCAGCATATCATAAGGTTTGAGAGCCAAAGTGTTAAACTTATTTCGTTGTCTGAAACTTAAGTTAGTGTTTATTTTATCATCTAAGTAATGATAAATTGTTGGAATAATATTAAGTATTTTCTCCTCAGAATCCTGTAGGGTGTAGTCAATTTCTATTATTAGATATTACTTGATACCGCACAGGATTTCTGCCTTATAAATCTTTAATGAGTACCGCTAACGGGGATACACAGGCGTTGGCACATTTTAGAATTCATTAACGGTGTTTCAGAATTTGATTTGTACCTTTTGCATGGGCAAATGGAATATAAATATTGTCTCCATGTGACACACTTTTGTGCTGATTTGTGATATTTAAAATAAAATAGACTGTTATTTTTACCACATGTCAAATACTGATGTCTAGCCGCCTCCAGTAGCTTGGAAGTCAAGCACGGAAATCGACCCTGGCTTATAGAGATAGATACAGCCAATTCTAGACCGAGCTGCCTTTTTTTGAGGTATTATTAAACTAATTTAATACGTAACGCTTTACTACTGCAGAGGAGCTTTTGGCGAAATAATAACAGGCGATCGGGTCGATCTTCAGGTTAAACCTCGCTTGCTTACGTCGGGACCGTAAGAAGGGTGATAGGGCCAACCATTACAGACCGAGTTTCTACTTGCCTCAGAAAGCAGGTTAAGCCTTTGGTCCCGGCTGTCATTGTTACAGGTAGCCACCTTACCAAGGGATATCGTTGACGAGTCGCGGAGTCGGAACTTCTAGTATGGAAAAACTTTCTGGTGACCAATCGGAACCGTGATGAATCGGGCAGTCGCTCCAACTTCCGCTAACAAACTGGTATTCAGCTGCATCCGGTTGCACTGGAAGCAGTCAGAAGCACTCACATAGCTGGGAAAACGCTAGGCAGTGATGCTTTGCTAATACAGGGTTATGATTCTTTGAATATTCAACTACATAGGAAAATGCTGCTTTCAGTAGACTGTTCTATTGAGTACATTTCTGAATTCTTGATTCCTGGGAATTAAGCATTTTGAAATCTGGGTTACTTTTGATTGTTAAGGTTTGAACTCTAAATCAACACCCCAAACAATGGTTAATAACGGGTAATTAAGTCCAAACAGAAAAGTGCATGGACCTCGCGCAGGCTTAGTGTATATGAGTGCGTATGAGTGCGTGTGAGTGGTCGAGGTGAGTGCCTGGGTTACGTAAAGCGAGCGATACGTCGCGTATCTTTACGAGCCTTTGTCTCGATTCCTGCCAACCGTATTGCTCGAGTATACTTGCCCACAAAATATTCAATTAACTAAAAATATGAACTTTTGTTTGGGGTTTTCTTTTTGACTTTTTTCGTTAAGAGTGAATGTGTTGGGATTAACAGCTCGTCACCTCTGAATAACCATTCAACACCATTCATTCACTGAAAGGGAACCCCCTTTCAGTACAGAAAATTACACATTGTTAAATGCTGCATCCACTAAGTGTACTTGTTCTGTTAGATTCTTCCTTGTTGTGCTTCAGTAAAATAATTTGTTTGTGGAATTATTTCTTCGGCATCGAAGTATGGCAGCTAACCAATACCTTCTTATCATTAGAAAATCTAAGATCACACATGACCCTTTCTATCTGATTCCCAGCCTCGAGGTTAGCATGGAAATTAATTTGCACATATCTCAGATTATCGTGAATTTAAATAACAACAATTACTTGATGAAATAATTACCATACAAATTGTTTTGATTTTTACCGAATGACGCCATGGTTCCTAAAGAAGCAACTTTTATTTCTCAGACCAATTATCAATTTTTGCGATAATTTTCCTTGATCCAAAAAATTTATTGAGATCTTAATGATACTACTCACATCCGTTGATATTGTGCTGAAAAGATTGTAGATTAGATTTTTTAAATGAAGATATAGCTTGTGTACCTGGTAGTACGCATCGAGCAGTAAAATTTATATTGCGTTCACCCGGTAGGCCGGTAGCGGGTCACTTGTCGCCGTGCCTAACCGTTGATACAGCATTCTCTAAGCTAGGCTTATTGTAATAGAATATGCGCCGCAACGCTCCCAGGGCTGCCACAAATTGTTCAACGTCATTTTAATGAACAAAACTCTACGCTAATTCAACTGTAAAATCTGTAATTATTTCGCATAATGAAATCGTTTAAAAATTTCACTTCATTGTCGAAGCAGACAGATCTTTAATTTTGTTTCAAGAGAAAACAGTGGCGTTGTATAATATTGAGACAACATCGTAATTTTTTAATAAAATGAGCATTTATGATTGTTGATATTGTGTATAATTTACGATGGAATCGACCTGTGAGCAGAAGTAGTGCATACCTGTGTGGGTATGCACTATCTTTCCGTCCAATATTGTAAAGCAATCGGTTTGACAGATATTTTATCGAGGTATGTTTAAATCTTTCAAGTGTCCTGTTCAATTTACTTAGTTTATCAGTTACCTTCACACTACCCGAGGCATTTATATTTGTGGATACAAGAACACCCTCAAAATCTCTTATCACGTCCGTTTGCCCTTCTGTTAATCCCATAAATAAACACGGAACGGCCAGACTTGCCGCGTGACGCTACGGAATGCAAATTTTGTGATTTCCTTTTTTACAACTACCCTTGAAAACGTGACTTTCCAAATATTTCGCGGCATTAACAGGGCAGGAAGCGGACATGAGGCGTCCGTCATTCAGTTTCACCTCACCTCTATCTGTTTTATGTCAATATAAATAACTTTCAGTTTAATCCGTCCGCATGCATTAAGTGCGGATGCGGTGACGTCGCTGCACTCTTGCAGTTATGCTTCATTTTTCTTCGACCTTTTATAATTACGCATATTATTTATTACTTCGCAAGAGGGTCACTCAATTATGCATAATATGACTTCCAGTTAATTCTGTAATGAAAATATTGCGGAAGATAAAGCTTCTGAGTCGATCGACTCATTAAAAGTAATAAGTCATTACAACAGCATATTAATTTATTAAAATCGTATCGGTCAGAAGATGCAAATCAGGAAGAATATCTTAAATGGTATTCCATTAATTCAGTAATGGCTAAAAGTTCCTTTGTTAACTGTTTTGTTTACTTACTTATATCATCTTCAACATAGTAATGCCTCCTCAAATTGCCATCAATTTAATCAGTTTAGTGACTCCCTGCTCGTACCTATTTATACATCTCCTCCGTTATCTAATCAGCGTTCTGTACAAATATTAGATAATGGTTGCCCTCACGCATCCTGCAGTAATTATTATTATCGCTGAACCAACATTGAGTTAAGTATTTAGGCACTTTCTTAGACGTGATAATGTCGGTTGATACGAACGAATGCTTGAATTTGTCTTATGCACCAGGTTTTGGAACTGACAACATAGGCATATCCCACATTCCAAAGGATAATCTTGCTCGAAGGTTTTGTTATGGGCCATACGGAACAGATGATTGATGTCGTATGATCCCAAAGCCACGTGTAGCAATATTGCTGCAGGTTTTAGATTGCAGTTCTGGAACTAAATCAATGGATGTATCAATGTATGCTGACTGCTTTGTTTCCTGATTCAGCATCCCCTGGAGAGCTGATGCAACCCCCCTGAGTTACTCCGGGGGGATCCCTACTTATTTGGGGTTCCAAATAAGTAGAGATACCTAGTGCAGAAGAATGATGACGACTCTAACATTAGATGCAGTACTACTTTTAAATTAGGTTCTGGATAACTCAATAGTTCAGCGATTAAGTGAATAAGTTTAATGAATTCTAATAATTCAACACCACGTGGTATTTTTATTTCTTTATTATATACGTTTTCGGCAACAATGAGTCACTGTTGCTCTGTAATTTTAGCATTAGCTATATTATTGAGCTAGCTACCTAATTAAGAGGCTGATCTTATGGCCCCTGCACAAGCTCGTTCATTATTTTGTTCGTCGGGCACCAGATTATAACATCCGTTATACATTACTAACAACTTCAACGTAGCGTTTGTTGAAATTATTCTGCGGGATTATCAACTTTAAACAGTCGGTTTAAAGTAGTTTTTGATAAATCTTGAAATTACTATCGGCTGTCGTTACTATACTGTTTTGTCAAGGTCAGTCCTTATCTTCGTGTTGGGTTACAAGAGTCGCCGACTCAGCCAGAGGAACTCGACGCCTGGCTTCGTTTTAAACAAGGATCAATTTACTACTTACTACGAAATGAACCTCTGTTCGTGAAAGTTGCGCATGATTCGTTTTATGTAAGTACCTAGATATTTTATAAAAAAATAATTAAATTTCTACCTTACCTATTGCATTTTTCAGATCAACGTAAGTTAATGAATAAATATCGCACACTTACTTACTGCACATCTCATCATCATCATCAATATCATCACCTGCCTAACCTTTTCCCAACTATGTTGGGTTCGGCTTCCAGTCTAACCGGATGCTGCTGAATACCAGTATTTTACATGGAGCGACTGCCTATCTGACCTCCACAACCCAGTTATTATTGAGTAATACGATACCCATTGGTAAGACTGGTTGTCAGACAGACTTTTTGGTCCTCTACCTGTAACGACTGTTAAAGATCTATACATCTATAGATGCATGCGGCTGTCATCACAGCCGGGACCAACGACTTAACGTTATCGGTCTGTAAGGGTGGTCGTCCATCAGGGCACGCCACAATTGTGGCGATAAGTCCCCTCTTTGAGGAGTGGCTTGAGAGACGCCACGGCGTCCTCACCTTCCGCCTGACGCAGGTCCTCACCGGATATGGTGTTTTCGGGAGGTTCCTGCACTGAATCGGGCGGGAGGAAACGCCCGGGTGTTTCCATTGCGAGGATCGACCGGAGGACACCGTGGAGCACACGGTGGAGGTGTGCCCCGCTTGGGCGGAGTACCGCCGTGTCCTCGAAGCGGCGATAGGCGGCGGCGACCTCTCGCGTCCCGCCCTAGTGCAAGCCATGGTCCGGAGCTAGACGGAATGGGACGCCGTCACCTCCTTCTGCGAAGCAGTAATGCTAGAGAAGGAGGTGGCGGAACGTGAGAGGGAGAGAACCTCTCAACGTCTCGGCCGCCGCGGGAGACGCCCGGGGCGGGGCCCTGGCCCTGGCCGGGGGCCACGCGGTGGTGGCCCCCGGCCACCGTAGGCGCGGGCCTGTGGACGGTGGGCTATGGGCTAGCTCGCCGTCCGTCCGTCTCATGACGACAGGCCGTGTCGACGGCGCGTTCGTGTTCCACGCGCGCCTCAAAGAGAGTCAGCAAAAAGGAGGGGTCCGTAAGGACCGATGCCTGCCCCCCGGCAGGCATCGGTCCTTACGGACCCGCGCTGTCCCGCAACCCCCCCTTGCGGGACAGTTCGAAAGAGATACCGCGGCCCCGGAACACAAAGGGCGATGAAGGAACATGGATGGGTTTTAGTCAGTAAAAGTCTGACACTCCATCCTGCTCCGCCCAGAGCGGGAGGAGTTATTTGATGTTTTCCCATCGGAAAAAAAAAAAAAAAAAAAAGGTTGGTCGTCCATCCACAGACCAACCTAGGCAAGCACGGCTTAACCCAACGATCGACCCGAGCGGCTTTTATTATTTAGCCACGAGCACGTCGTAGTACACGATGAATGATAATTACTGATACTTATAATATCACTATTTCACTAAAACAACTCTACCATTGCGGTCCACTGCTGGACCTGTCTCATACATCAGACATCCCATGTTGCGCCACGCACGACCACGAAACAACACCATTATAATAATATGGAGTGAACTAAACGGATAGGGGTTTCAGATGCTGGCATAGCTAGCTACCGAATCATTGTGACTTAAAATCACGATTCTTATCTAATTATATTTTTTTTTAATAAAAATAGTCCCAATCGTTTTCAGTTCGATGATCGAGTTTATGGCTTTTGGTTCCAGAATAGCCTAAAAATAATAGTGTATGGTCTTCCTTCTTAAAAATTCTTTATATTATAGCTATGGACGCTGTAATCTATTCTACTTTACTGGGGTCTCAGGAACTCAGGATTAAAGTTAAACTAGTCGTACCGGGGCGGTACGACTAGTTTAACTTTAATGCTGAGTTCATTACTATCAGCCATAGTAGCAGACCACTGACACCTGATGGCCAGAGGCTGCTCCCATCGCACGATCCTCCACCAATAACAGCCACCAGCTATCCAGCCACCCTGGAGCCTAGCTTTTGACCCTAAGATATACCGATTCACAAATTCCATTATTTATTATTAACCATGGTCGTAAGTTCGGAACTGTCATCAGTTGACGGCAAATTTAATAAAGGGTGTGAAAAGACTCATATCAAAGTCGAAAGGCACATAAAGGTTCTCCCCATCGTTGCGATATTTTTTTTGTTCTAGACCATATCTGAGAACCTTCTCGTTACGGAGTTATTGGGGGTCAAAGTTCCAACTTTTTCATGTTTTTTTGAAATACCTACATATTTTGAATGTAAGAACTTCACTTTAAACATCTCCCCGATCCCCACACTATTAAATCCATCCACCAGCACAATGTTATGAGTACATGTTAAAACATGATATTTCACCCCAGAAAAAAATAACAGTTTAGCAATATTTTTTGCGTAGGGTTACTTAATTTATAATTTAGGTACAGAATGATTAGTTAACGGCCTCGTGAAGAGTCTGCTTACAGCCTGTATGTCCAGATCGGTGCCAATCCAAGTGCCAATTCTCTTCCCAAAAAATGCCAACCCTAACCCCAAACTACAATAAGGCACTTTGTGGTTTTAGCGTTCCAAGTTGGTTGCAAGCCATAAAACTTTTTAAATAACAATAATTAAAATTAGGTATACTTAGGTATTCTTAATACATAAGAATTAATTTAATTCTGCCATCTCACTGCAAGAGGTGGGTTAAGTTCGCAGATCATTCGGAGACAAATTTATTGTTTACAGGAAGTTATGTTATGCTCATCCATAGTGACCTGCTCTTGAACTTTAAGACAATGTACCGGCTGAGGTTCCTTGTTTGCCAATATTATGTTGTCATTGAATATCTCATCATTAGTGCTTGAGTGAATACGTATTACTTACTTACTCGGCCTATTATATACCTGCATAGGCTCTTTCGTACATAATCAGGATATATTATTATACATGAAGTGTGTGTTGTGGGATTCCAAAATAAAACAGCAAGGAAACTTTACTTTCTATAATATTCTTCTGAAAAATCTTACGTCTTCCATCTTTCTTATTCTTCGTCCGTCGTACATCTAATAATGCTCTGCGCATCCTCCCTTGACCTACAGTGTTGTCACTCCATCATCTTACATTCCCTTATTTAACCAGTGTTGCCACTTAACTCACCTTACCTTCCCACATACATAGGTACGGTACCTTTTCGTATTACCTACTGATTTTAGCCCTCCAGGGAACATGGGCCATGTTGTTTTTGTGTAGGTAGGTAGATTTTTGCATTTCAGTCAATGCATTTGATAAGCATAAAAGTATAATAATATACTCGTATCAGTCACCTACAATTTTAATCATTATCTACCCTTAATTACTGCGCAGTCCAACTAATCCAATTATCCATTGCTAACCTGAACAATAATAAGTATTGCGACTTACCATTTTTTGTTCGACATTTCCTTTATTTTATCGCAACTTTTGTCTGTCAGTACAATGCATACCTGCATTTATTGTACGTACATATTTACTGCGTAGGTACTTGGTACAAATATCGCTTTCGTTATTCAACGAATAGAGGAGCTCTCGTGGCTACAGCAGTATAACAGCCGCTCAGGTCGATCTTTAGGTTAAGCCGTGCTTGCCTAGGTTGGTCTGTGGATGGGTGACCACCCATTACATACCGAGTTTCCTCCGTGCTTCGGAAAGCACGTTAAGCCGTTGGTCCCGGCTGTCATTTGTAGATCTTTGATAGTCGTTACAAGTAGTCAGAAGCCGAAAGTCTGACATCCAGTCTTACCAAGTAGTATCGTATTACTGGGTTGTGGAGGTCAGATAGGCAGTCGCTTCATGTAAAATACTGGTACTCAGCTGCATCCGGTTAGGCTGGAAGCCGATCCCAACGTAGTTTGGGAAAAGGCTAGTGATTTTGGGTACCTATTCAATGAATAAATAGGTAACACAATTTTAAGGCATTTTGTAATTTCGCTGCGTTGGTAGGCAGGTTCCGTTTTTTTCTTCATAACCTAGAATGATACTCTGATATAATTACGTGCTGAACAAATTCTATAGTTGGCGCCAGTTAAGATCGCAATAGCGGTCATTGCCCTTTCCCTAATATAGCTCTTCCTATAAAACAAAACAAACGAACCATGTATCGTTTTTATTAGAGAAAATGTTGAAGATCACGATTCAAGACTTGAGTATGCTTATTTTTGGATTTCAAAGTTAAGAACTGTAATAAATGTAGGTGGACCGCTTTTGAGATCTTAACTGGCACCAACTAAACATGCCTTTTTGTTCTGGTAACTGATTGGCAGACTAACCGCTAAACTATGGAAACCCTTTTAAAATAAATGGTTTTTGAAGGTTTTACCAAAACGTTAATGGTATGAGGGCTATGGAGGGGTTTATTAACCCGTTGGGGGTAAGGGTTCCCCGTTTAACTGCTTTTATTTCTGTTTTAATATGTCAGTTTTAAGAGATTACAAACCCGAACCCGTTCAGTCTTGACACTTGTAGTAAGGGTAAACTCTCATCTAACCCAAATGTAGGGTTTGGTTTGGGTGTTTCTAGGTGGAAAAGTTACCTACCTACTACTGGATGCAGAACCGGCTTCTTCTCAAGAACCGGTACTGGATTTTCAGTACTAGACCCGGAATTTCCCGAGAAATTCGGTACTTACATAATACTTACCTACGTAAAAATGACGCTATTAAGTTATTCTATGAAAGAAGGGCGTACGCGTGCAGAGAACATAAAATTATGTTAAGTAAGTACTTGATTTAGAATGAAAATAATAAAGTACTTACCGAAAGAACCGGGACTCCGGGATGAAGACCCGGTAAGTAGGTACCAGATTGTTTAAAAAATCTTGGTATTTTCGAGACCGGGATTTCCCTGAAGCATACCTTTGCTGAGCTGAGTACGCCACTGTCAGCACAAGACGAAATCGTAGACCTCTAGGTACTATCGAGGACAGTCCCGCCTGACCACCACTAAGCTTATTTTTGCTTGCACTCGCTACATAGAAATGCTCTCTAGCCCCGCCCCGTTGACTTTGTATAGAAATAATAAATGAAAAGATACCGAATCGGCCGAGCGCACTGACGACGCACGCCAAACGAGAGTTATTGTTATTTTGCACGCCAAAGTTGACGCTTTCCTAATAGGCCCAAACTTTAAGGGGGCGTGGCTCGGCGCCTCCGCATGTTTTAAGCAAAAAAAAATTAAAATGGTCAGGCGGAAAAGACCCCGATAGTACCTATACGATTCCGTCTTGTGCTGACAGTGGCATCGGTAGGTAGGTATACATTGTTTTTTCATAAACAGATAATTTTCCTTCTGAACTGACGTCTATTAGATATAGGTACTTAACAAATACATACCCAGACATCTGCCCAAAGTCTATACACATTCCAGCAGTTGTTTTTTTCAAGTGTTTATCTACTTCATATAAAAATTACGCCATTCATTGTGCTAATGTTTATTCATGAGCAATTTCCGCGTCTCTCAAATTTGTTAATGGGGGTTTTCCCATATTTTAGAAGCCATTCATTAATTAAATCAGTTAGTGATTCAACCGGCAAAAAATCCCAAGAGACCATTGCTGCCCCCGTAAGCCAAAAAGAGGTCACTCAACAAATACCTATACGATCCGAGCAAAACAGGGAAATGTGTGAAAATTTACCAAAAAAAAATTGAAAATCACCTTTTTTTACAAAAATAGATGTGGACCGGAAGCGAAGAGCATTGGCGGTGAGATGTAATTATGTTGATCCGAAGGTTCTCGCGCTGCACGGGTTCAGTTAAAATAACTCTTGTCAAGGCATACTGTGAAGTATTTTACACGTGTAGCCTCTGGACTAGCTTTACTCTCGCGTCCAGTACAATAATGCATTCAGGATGCTGTTGGGGCTGCCACGCTTCTGTAGTGCCTCAGGGATGTTCGCGGACGCCCACACTGACAGCTTCACTGCAATCAGACGCAAGCGAGCAGCGTCCTTGTCGCACAGGGTGCGTGCCAACAGTCTCCTAAATGTCATTGCCAACAAACTGGATTGTCCTTTGATCTGGTATTTAGTTCAGCTTCCTGCTCCCGTTAATATTATTAATGTCTACTAACATAGTTATTAAGTTTTTTTTGTTACTAACATCTTTGTATTTACTTAAGCTATAATTATGGAATTTTATTCTGAATTAAAGAGATTATTATTATTATAAAAATGATGATTTTTAGGGTTCCGTACGCTATAACTAAGACTCCACTGTCCGTCTGTCATCAGGCAGTAACGCATGAACCGTGACATAGCTAGAGCTAGCTTTCATAGATGATGTCTATTTCTGTTGCCGCTTTAACAACAAATAATAAAAATTATAATAAATTAAAAATTAAAGGGGGCTCCCCTACACTATGCTACAGAACCCTTCATGCGCGAGTCAGACTCGCACTTGGCCGGTTTTTCTTGTTGTTTTATTTTCAAACATGCTATTGTTAGGTACTTTAATTTAGCTATCTGGTCAGAGATGTTTCAGTAACCAGATGCAATACAAGACAGGGTTTTAATTTTCTTTGAGATACAGGGCAGATTGGGATTTTGTTTATTGTTGTCATGTGTGTGTGTGTCATGTGTGATGTGTGTACAACAAATAACGCTGGATGAAATAATAAAAATTAAGGGATAAAACAAAGGAAAACAAAAAATAAAAACATAATTAAACATTATTTTGACTATAATTCAATAAAAATGCAGATGGAAATAAGGAAACTTACAAGAAAAATGTCATAATTAAGCTTTATACTTAATTTGTTTGTCCATAAGAAAATAGAATACGTAGTAGTCATTTTTTGGAAGATTAACTTACATTGGAATTAAATTAAAAAAATTAAATACTTAATTACAAGTGTCGTAGGTACTAAACTAACCTGTTATATTATATGACTCATGATATATTACTAACATTAAGTTACAAGAACTCGTACAACTTAAATGTCGGTTTAAATACAAAAGAAATTAAATAAATCAGTTTTTAATGGTTTATAATTTGTAATGAACTGATAATAAATAATAATCGTGATCTTTATGAACGCTTAAAACTAAAATTTCCTTAACATTAGGTACAAAATTATTATCTTGTGGTCACCATGCAACGACTCGTTAAGAAAGGGAGAAAAACTGAAACTAAAAATAGTAAAACAAAATAAAATACCATCTCGGTTCTATAAAGCTGAATAATAATCAAACACAAAACCAGTATTGGTCAAATGTCGTTTTATTGTAATATATTATATTATAAGAACTCGTAGATCTGACATGTAACAAAAATATCATCAATATGTGGCGCGAGGATACAGTCTCTTGGTAAGATTCGATAGCATACGATGATTCTATCAGAATTTCTCCTAATCACTTACATTGGTCCCTTAATTAAAAGTTTAAACTTTGTTTTATATAAATATTACAAAATATCACACTTTAAATTCAAAAGAAAAACTATGCTACTTGGAAACTAATCACTTAGCTCTGTCAAAGTAGGACTAAAGTTAAACTGTGCCAATTTGAATATTATATTCAAAAGGAGACAATAAATAAACAATAATCTATTTCGATCAACTAAAAATTAAATAAATCGATTTATCTCGTTTATAAAGTAAAAGGCACACTTTAGGCGGAGCACGAGCGAGCGGGACGCACGCCCGCGCCCCGCACGGCGACCGCTCGCCGGCTACAATTGTATAAACATGTTTCATATACTGTTGTGTCATATCTTTATACAGGTTTATGTACGAGAGCTGGGGAGTTCGGCGGGCCTGCTCTCGGGAGGCTCGCTCCCGGCGGTTTTTGCGAGGCGGACGCGAGCGCCGAGACAAGGACTCGGCGCGACCACTACAAAAATAATCACCAAAACTTGGAACCGGTTTCGGGCCGCATCTCGTCCTCCTCGCACGAGGTAAAATGAAAAAAAAAAGTCCTTGGCAGACTAGTCGAGCGCCGAGGAGCGTTCGTGCCGATAGTTCTCAGATGGGCCGCGGAGGAGATCGCTAGCGGTGTCGGCTAGCCGGAGATTATCGTACGACACGCAGCCACAAATGAGCACTTTCGGTTTTTGACTGCCAAGGTCGACTATAATATTCGAGATTAATGAAACTGGAATACTTTGGTACACAAGCCCATCGAGCTCCCGAGTTGTAGACTGACTGATTCTGTCCGTAGCGTGTATATCGGTGACTTGTATCAAAATAGTATCGTCTGTGTTCAGGTACAGAATCAGTCAAATTTGTGTATGGTAACGAGCCACGTCCCGTCGACGCGGGCCTCGTCCGTATGCGGTGCGGCATCGCAGCTGCTAGCTACAAAATAAAATAATTATTACAGTTAAAGAGACTCAAAATAAATAATAAATTATTATCTTAAACCCTTAAAAATAGATCACGAGCGCCTTCTCGCGGTACAGTACCGAGCGCGGATAGGCAGTACGAAATAAATAAAATGTTCTATATGCTAACTTTACAGAGACCACCGCTCGGCGGAGGATCATCGGGAAGACTTCCGCGAGCTACACAATAAATATCTAATATTATAAGGTGCCATTTACAAGTGCGTGCCGATAACTAAAACATGTAGGTACGAAACCACTATACTTCACACCGCAAACTTTCGAGACGCCAGAAAACACTTCGTTTCGTTAACTTTATAAATTACAAGGCGAAGTAGCAAAATAGCATCGACAAACTGGAGATCATTCGTTGAGCGGGTGTGCGTGTGCGCGAGGCGCGACGAGCGGACGCCGCTCGGGCGCTCTGGCTGGAAGACGTCGAGTAGGCACTAAGGTGACGGACGATCCTTAAGCTATGTTCGGTATAAGTTATCTTAGGACTAGGCGGTCGCAGGGCTCTAGGCGATCACGAGGTCCCCGAACGCCGACGACAAACGGTTGAACACAGGGAGACGCTCTTCTTCAGGCTCGGGAGATTGCGCGCGGCGGAACGCGAACGCAGAGGTGTGCGCGGGAGGAGACATAGCGGGCGGTGAGTGCGGCGCCATCGGAGACTGCGGGGACTGCGGCGCCAGCGGAGAGTGCGGCGAGTGCGGCGAGCGCGGCGAGCGCGACCCGTCGCTCATGTAGGACGCCATCGAGCCTCCTGACGACAGCGACGCCAGCGACCCACCGGGGGAGGTCGACTCGCGGCGCCGTGCTTCCTCCGCGTTGTGCACGAAGTGGCAGCGCGGCCCGTACGGGCAGAATCCCACCGAGTGAAACGTGCGGCACAGTTCCGTCTTGTACTTGGGGTGGCGTTGCAAGTTACGCAGCTCGCGCATGCCGTGCGCAAATTGACACTTGTCGCCGTATTTGCAGACGCCGGCTTCCTCGAAGGGTCTGCAGAGTTCGGTCTTGTATCTGCTGGTGGCAGGCGGCGGCGGCGCGGGCTCGCTGGTGGTGCGCTCGAGCCGGCGGTGGCCCAGGCGGTCCAGCAGGCCGGCGAGCGCGCGGTGTGCGGGCACAGACGCGGCGCGGGCCAGCACCGGGTGCTGCTCCCAATTCACGGCGCCTGTGACTGTTCCGGCTCCCACCGGCCCAAGGGTTGCACTCAATGTGGCGTTCATGGTCTGCACTGGCCGAGATTGGTTCTGAAAAATGACAAAATGAATGGTTAATAAAATCTTTTAAGGGTTACTTTTGTCAGGAGGTAGAACAGAAATCCTTCAGTGAAGCTGACTTGCGCAGTTGCGCTTTAACGCTACCGATATATGAAAATAACATAGAGGCTTTTATACATATTACATAATAATACGGGTTGTGCACACAAGTACGATATTCCACAAAAAATACTGTGCCAAAAGGTACACGAGTCACGACAAAACAATATTTTACACGATCGTAGATTTATTTGTGTAGACGAAAAAAATTGTACACAATCTGTCTAGAAGGGTCGGCGGGTAGGTACCTGCTAAAGTTAACAAAAAAAAACTACCCCGAGAGCTGGTTTGGTCGTCTACCTGCTCGGATTCATCTCGTTTTTACTAATGGTCTACATGTTGAGATGGTTAATGCTACCAATTAACCGAACTTCAAAATGGTGTTTTGAGGCCCGAGGGTTAGTCGAACTTTTATGTTAAGTTTTTAACGACCAACGGTCGTCCGAAACCCTGACATGAATTATTTATTTCGGTAAACTTCCCAATTCCCATCAATATTCCCTTTCTAGAAGAGTTACGTTTAGAGATGCAAATGTGTGGCGCATCTTTTGTTTTCCCAGAGCGTCGAACCTGAAGCTACAGAGCATCACCATAACAATGCTGGTTGTTCACGCGAGAGGCAGTTGACACGCGCGCGGCGGCCACAATCGCGGTGATTGTGCACTATTGTTCAGGCATCGCCTGTCGCCTCGCCACTATGACGAATAATTGTCGCCGAGCTATTTGACGACACTTCTCTGCACGAGGGGCAACGGTCGGCGCGTGTCGTGTATCGTGTTAGATAACCGTACTCATGTACTCATCTATTCGGCGCCTAGTAATTGATAGGCTGCCATGAGTGCTGCACTACAGGGTTGACTGAGCAAGTGACAGCTGGCTATGTAAAAGAATGGTAAAGGGGTTGTCGCTAAGTAGTAGAAGTCCCAGTCCCAGCATTATCATAGCATAGGCCTCTCTTTTTTTCTGTCGCACTTCCCGGTTCCATGCATCTCTTATCCAGGTGATTCCCGCGACTTATATGATATCGTTGTCCCAACAAGCTCTAGCACAACCCTGGTTTCTTTGTAGAAGATGATTAGGCGAATCTTTGGCAGGACCACAGCAGCATGAAGGTCGGATAGGATAGGAGCTGGACGCGGAACACAGGCTCTATACATAATGTATGATACGCCGCATCTTGTATGCGGCCTCAATCGATGTGAATGACACGTCATTGTATATTCTATTCGCCTTCGCTTCGTCCGGGGATCGTAAACACGCAAACACTTGTGTTTTGGAATACAACAGACAAATTATTATATGATACTGCGCTCTTTGTTTCCATGATGCGAATAGATTATTCCTTATCAACATGTAATTATATTTTCCATAATCCTAAAATTAACTACTTAGTAAATAGTACTACAACGGAGTTTAGTCGATAAGGCCTCGTATTAATGGCTCATGCCGACAAAGTCTATACTAGACGTTAAGTCTTGCGGTTAGCAGCAAACGGTAGGTAAACAATTACACACGAATGCTTTTATTGTAGTATGAGCACCTATTGTTCGCTATGTGGGCAATAACCGACTACTCTTAAGGCTGCGTCTGCGCAGTAGCTATTTGCCCTTCATGAGAGATTGTGTCTGCCTTGTTCATATTACCAAAAGGTAAACGTTGGAAAACTGACAGACAATAATAAATAACTGTGGAAAGTTATGTTTGTCCTACTCCAAAAATGTCGCGAAGCCAGAGTTTTGTAAGGAATTTATTGTCTACAATATATTTCTGCTTAATGAAACAATATGACCGTACAGTAACGTCAAAGGCGAAAGTGAAGCAAACAAATGAGCGTGTCAGTACAATCGCGGGTGAAATGTTGCAGTGAAAAGCCAGGGGTTAAGTTGGTGGCGGCCAAGTGTCGACGGAAAACGGTCGAAGCGTAATTAGAGAGTTATCAGAGCGGAACATTGGTTAAACGCTGCTTTCCATCGGACGTTGCGCTCGCGCAACCGAGCTCCAGGGAAAATTGTAATCACTGTCGATTTCAAATGGCCGCGGTCGTTGCGTTCGAAGCTGAGGGTAATCAGCCGGCAGCGCGTACTCCACGACTGCGCCTCGCACATTATAATAACACATGTTTAGACATTGGCTCTACGTCAACAGTTTACACGTTCAGGCCAACAAACTGATCCATAACACTGAAACGGGTGTTTGTTTGGTAAATATAATTTTGGGTAAAGGATGGTGTAATGAACGTTTCCAAAGATCCGGCGAGCACAGGTCGCGCCTCATGAGCTGCGATGTGTTGTGTACGGTTTTGGTTAGCGCGCGATGTTGTCAACGTGACAAACACGCCGACCGCTCGAGCCAATGTATTTGGGCTTCTCGTTATTATGGCAGCAGCAGGTTGCATAATGTTCTATGGCGAGACTATTTTAATTTTAAGTACCGATTACATACACCATTTAGGCGGAAAATTAAAATACATAAGTACAAGGAAGTCGAAACGTTGATGATTGCAGTCGAAAGCAAGATTAAATCCAAAAACATTTTGTTGTAGCTAAGGAATGACATAAGCACTCCAATTTACAGTCGTAAAATATTGAAAGAGTAAACATTAGTGGCAAATATTCAGATGTTAATACCAGAACGTACAGAGGGCAACGACTTTCTGACTAATAAAAACAAAACTGTTGTAACTTTTTGCCAATTTTTACAACACAAAGGTCTTGCCAGAGAATTTAAGTCAATTTAAAGCAACCCCAAACAGTAATTGTAAACAATTAACAGAGAATTCTGCTAAGAACAATTTTCTTCAAGATGATTAATGAAAATTGAAAAATTGTTTAGTCAGTAAGGTTATCGAACTCGGAGCATCACTACGCATGTGCTCGCGTATTTACGTTGGCAATCACTGAAAATTTACACCTCTAGTTTACTGTCGATGCTTTCCGAACTCGAGGTCTCGCTAAATATATTCTCTTTCCAGATAACCTCTGAGGGCAATGGCACCGTACAACAAAGAACGCGAATTTAGGTTACTTATTTCCAGCAGAATCTATTCAAAAACTTCAAACTTAACAATTCAAATGACTGTTCTATTGTGAAGAGAAAATATCAAATGCTTGTCGCTGTTACTAACAGGGACCATTTTTCAGTTAGCCGTATAAAGGGTTGTGCAAAGCGCTTTGAAACAATTTTACTTTCAACTCAATCATACCATTCATACCTCGTCAACAGGTAAGTAAAACCCTTTCACTTTTTTGGGTTTCCGAACCCTACACGATTTTTCATCAATATGCTCTATAAGGGTTACCAAATGAACGGGTTAACTTTTGAATTAAATAAGAAACCTGGTCTCCAAATGGCTGAAAACCTTAACCTAAGGAACATCCACAATAACCTAACCTGACCTTTATTGCAATCATTACAATCATCTATTGAGTGAAGAGTTTCTTTGTGGTCATTTTGCTAGGTCGTCGAAACCGTCGTAAGTAACGTAACGAGCATGAATTCGAATCATTAAGACAGAGTGCCTCGCGACAATTGATACGACTATAGAACTCAAACAAGAGAACTGCTTAATTGAACGTTAATTGGTTCTAATCAAATGCGTTCTATATTTAAATGAACTTTTAACGATTTAAAACTCTCGGACAGTCAAGTCACACTGCTCTCATCCGGACAGCCTACAGTAGCTAGCAACTAAAACAAAAAAGTAAAGTAACGTATGATTAAACTGTAATACATGGTAAAAATTAATTCACAAAACGTTGAGTTCAAACTGCAAACAACCGTTGTGCGTCGTAGTATCAACTATTAGAAGTGGTTCATTTCTTCGAGGAGTCAAGCGAGGGTCTTGACGATTGATCCCATCACGTTTATTGAATGATTGCGCGAAAACGATCACAGCCGAGATGTTGCGGTCCCCTCTGAGAGACCTAACAACAATCTCCCAATAATGACCAGAGTAGTCATTAACCTTTCAGTGTCTGATGTTGGTTGGTAGCCCCCCGGCTGCACATAAAGTCGTTTATTTCAGTTTGCATTACAAGTCTGAGAACATTGTCCCCTCATTCATTTTCCTGTTGTTTAAAATAATGGACGTGATAGAGATTTCCCTCAAAGCATTGAAATATAGAAATGACCGCTTAGTGAGCGCTCACGCGAAATCTCGAACAATGGATGTGATTCACGCGGTGTCACTGCGTAGTGACTACTCACTGGTGTATCTAACACTTATGGTTATTTAAGTGGCGCATTTTACCACAATTAGACTGGCTTGTCTACCAGGCACGCTTTACGCCGATACAATTATGAAACACATTATTTTAAAATAGAGACGCAAGCGCAACAAATAACAACGCGATTCAATGCTCTCCCACATAGTCCAGACATCCGTTAAAACGGTTTCCATATGATTCAAAACAGTCTGATAACTGTGTCGCCTGATTATTTATTAACATAGCGAACTTTATTAAATAGTACACTTATTAATTATAATTTACATAAATAATTATGCCCATTAGGATACTCGCTAGGAGGTAACGAAGCCAAATTACGTACCTGATGCAAATTAACCAAAATTAGATGATGAAATAATAATAGGAATGATTCGCTAACAATAATATCCTTATTTATCGTTGCTTGCTCTATCGTTGAATGTTCAGCATTATGAATATGGTAAACGTATCCACGCAGTTCACATAGTTAGCGACTGTTAGATGAGTAAGACCGGACGCCGGGCGTACCGCACGCATGCAGATGGGCACCACGCCGTGATTGCAATGCGAGAACACACCGGCTAAGGTATAAATGCCATCACATGTCAACCGCTTTATTTATATTACGAACACCTACCAAACGATTGTCTGCTGGTTTATTATATTAGACGAAACAATGGAAATGTATTTGAAGAAGTAAGTAGGTAATCATTAACATAGCGAAAAGGAAATCACGTAGTACCGGAGACAAGTTTCGAGAATTTTTAAAATCGCCTGTTTGTAATATTTTCTTAGTAAGCTCAATGTTAATTTACAATACGTGGATATAAAAGGTTCTGGTAAGTTTTAAGCAGAAAAAGTTTGAACTGAAGATTTTAAAAAAGATTAGCTTTTAATCTTTAAAACGACATGAAATGGAGACTCATTTACAATCCAAACTGATATTGTTAAATGTTTCATGCGTTAGCCTCATTATTTTGGCAGCTAATTGTACGGCTAACCCATGCATGGAAACTATAAAACCGTCGTCGGTTAAGAGTTACTCTTTTAAAATAACTGTTTGGATTGAAATAGTTTACTAGCCTGTTTACAGTGTATGATTGAGTGGAAGGGGTAAAATAAACCGAATAATTTTCTAAAACCCTACCGAAAACTATGGTGTCGATTCTGTTGTGCACAAACTAAACTTAATTTAGATATTGCTATCTTTTACTAAAAGGCAGTGCGAGAAAAGGACGGCTATAGCTATGAATTAAGTTAGAGATGTCAAACTAGTTTATGCCTTGCGCTTCACCGTGTTTTTAGTCGACATGTTTTTACGTGCACCCTTCATTTGTATGGAAATATTAGTTCTAACTAAATTTGACAGCTCTAAATTACGTACGTCTCTTTCTCGTTTTATTAGAGAGAAATAGATAGCAATAGCCTAAATTAAGTTTAGTTTGTGCACAACAGAATCGACACCACAAGGATTTTCTAAAACCCTATCGAAAACACTTGCCACAGCTAACGAAAATGGTAGGTAGCTGAATTTAAGGCTTTGAAGACATTGGTTTCATAATGTTGGTGTAATGTCGTAGTAGTGAACGAACGTGATGTGTGTTGTTATGGTGATGGCGGGTGGGCCTGCGTGCCGCATGCATACAGACGTTCACCTCGTCGTCGCAGGCGCTGGCGTCGCTACGGGTGCCGTGTTTATTGCGCGCGCGCCATAAAGCTCGCGACTCGAGGTGAAGCGGCCGTAAAGCAAATGTCAACAAAGGGCTTCGTTCAACTCGAGTATGTTTACCCCCCGGCCGCTCAAAGCGGAGGAAGCACGTCCCCCGGTCGGGCCGCTTTTAGCACCTCCTTATTTATAGATGCAACAAGACAACGCCGTCTCGGGGTTAATTTGCAAAACTGGACAGGTAAACAATTTGTTCGTGATGATCGTTGCAGTTGTTGAAGACGTACATCATTCAAATACTATATTGTAGTCTGTATTATGTTTACTATGGCGTGTAACGTGGCGAGCTGAAGCGTCATGACAACGGATCATTGTGTAGCGGTCATTAGTGACAAGCTGCTGGCCCTTACGTCAGCCTCGGGTCTAGTTGCAGCAATTCCTTTGTCCGTGTAATTTTTATTGTTGCGTCACTACCGGGTTATACTTTCCCCGCAAATCGTTCGACATGTATGACTCACGCAGAGGTAATAACATAGATAAACATTTTCTGTGACTAATGCATCTTTGACCCTTTTTGAGTCACTGTTAAGTTTCGATCGACAAGTATGGTTGTGGGCGAGACCAGTCTATTATTTGGAATGGACTTCGAAAGTTGTGAGACTTTCAATGCAAGTGTCTACTGCCTAATAATAAAATTGTCTTGATTTACAACAGAAGAATGCGATTTAACTTTTAAGTCATGTTTTCTTGGCAGCAGCGTTTACAGAGTATATTTAACTGTTAGAACAGTGTCATGCCAATGCCTTGCGGGTTAGGTTAGGCAATAATTTCGAACATAAATTCTAACTACATTGTCAAGATTAATCATAGCTCTACAAACGGTTGTCGGCGGGTTTTGTTTTGTGAGTGTTGAACTGTTGTGTGCTGCGTTTGGTTATGAAAATGTTTACTTCTGGATTTCTTTCTCGGTTGCTATTTGGTTGGTGTCCTGTTGTTTGTTCACTACAGTCTACAACTGATGGATGCTACCAAAAGCGCCAAACTACGTAGTAGCTCAGTTCTGAGCCAACACAATTTAGATTGCCAATTGCCATCGACACGCTAAGAAGATTGGCGGATGGGTAGTTGAGTAGGTATAGCTTTTGGCTTTTTTAGGGTTGCGTAGTCCTGACAAGGAACCCTTATAATTTCGTCATGTCCGTCTGGCTGTTTGTCCGAGGTTTTGCTAAGACACCCGCGTTAGTGCAAGAAAGCTGTAATTTTGTAGGGTGTTGTATATCAATTACGCCGAAGCTACCCTAAAAAAAATATTATGAAAAATTTGATGTAAAATAAATTTTTTCATAATATTTTTTTTAGGGTAGCTTCCCTACATGTGGAGTGGGGATGATTTTTTTTGTCATATGCCCCATTGTGTGGGGGAATCGTCTTTTAAAATGACTTAGGGGTTGATAATACTATTTTTCGATTTAATGCTCCATTTATGAAATTATTGTCCCAGCAGGGCGTCCCCTTTCCTCTAAAAGCTAAACTGCTGGATCTGAATCTGGAAAAATTCATAATGAAACTGCATTTCATGAACTTTAAAGGAAAACTATAGCGGTTAAGATAACTTTATTAGTTTAGCAGTAACAGTCGTTTAACTTGGGAGTTGGATAATTTTGTACCAAATACAAAATCCTTTTTATCCTTAATATTCTTTAAAGTGACTAAGATGGAATAGTTGAACGGGTGAAGACTTGCATTGAAAAACAAAATCTAAAATTTAACGGGCTACTACAGAACCACTATAAACTGCGCGTGGCCCGACACGCACTTGGCCGGTTTTCTTTTTTGGGAATATTGTAGCAGTTACTCTTTTGCTTCCTCGTAAAATCTAACTGAAAAATGATTTTACTACCGCGAAAAACGAAAAGAATATGGTAACTTTGATTATGATAATGATTGACTAAACTTACAATGATTGTCATTTCATCCAACTCGTAATCGGGACTCACCTGTGAAAAAAGAAAACAGAAATAAGTAATTGAAGAAAGTTAATACTAAAACATAGTAAAACTAATCGACTTCACAATAGGAATGTTGGTCTAGATCACTCGACTATTGCTAAAGTTACATTTAGTTGGAATGCTTAAAGTTTCTTAATTACTAAAGCGCAATCAGCTACGATTGCTTTACTATCGGGGTGGTTAGCTTAGGTATTTACGTTCATGTAAATGTGAATATTACGTTGCCTTTTTAATTGTTGAACTACAGGCTAGGCATTAAGAAATAGCAAAGTTGCAAATAAAATCGACATTGATTTTAAAATGTAGGCAACTGCTGCAAGTCGAAACATTATTTGTTTCGAAGCTAGTATAGTATAGAACCCCAATAAACCCCGCGAGTAGATACTCTTAACCGGTCTCCGTTGAAAGCGATAGCACTTCCTATAAGAAAGTAAAACGTAGTCCGCTATACGAGTACTAGTCGTCCGGAAAACTTACACAGACGGCCCGATATAACTGAACTGATTATATTAGACAGAATACACTTCTCGACGTTTGCCAAAGCGATGGTCTGCTTATAATTGAAAATAATTGCGAGAGTAATACAGCAATTACTGCTTTACTGGCGTTTTATGATGTTTTTATTGCAACTGACTGACTACACTTCATGGTTATTAACTATCCGAAGTGTTATGCAAGCATCTAATAAATCAGTTATGAAACTATTACGGTTCGGTATCGATATTAGTCTGTTTATGTATCAGGTTGCTGACTTATTGGTATGTTGTTAACGACCTAAATATGGTTTAACTAGTTCTCGTTGATTGAATACGAACAAAGACCGAAGAAGTGATATAATTGTGGTCCTAACAAAACACTCAATAAATGTGGTGTGGTATAAAAAACACTGTGAATTTATTTCTTGTTTCGATCCAATGTGCATTGAACAATGAAATTTCGATAGTACACATAGCAATAATTTGCGTTTGTCCTTCACACGTAGCGATACAATGCGATAATGCCCACATTTTCCGCTCCTATTAAGTACAAATAAGTACTACTTGTATTCATTCCACACAATTAACTTCTAAGTTAGTTGCACGTGAAAATTACTGACAACAATACTGATATTACGCCACCGCGTTTAGACGTGCGGTGTCACGACCCTAGCCGGTAATGGGAGACTTCGTTTCTAACGCAACTGGGTGATCTCTAATTGAACCCGGCAGCGCGCGAAGGTCTTGTGCGGATCACGAACTTAGCAACACAATCTTATTGACCGAATGAGCTGTTGTTAGCAAGATTTTTGTACATTCAATAGATTTTACTTTAACATTACGTAAAAGGAACTAATTCTATGACAGCCGCTTGGGAAAAGCTGTTGAATTAAAATTTGTTTGTCATTTACTTTTCCGGATTTTTTTATATTAGTTCTTTTAAATGCTGTGCTTTTTATTCAGTAATTTCATGTTCGATTTTATCGTTTATAATTTGAAGACCCTTTAAATTCATTGTCATCTCATCTAGGCGTCCGCGTCGTCGCCATATTGGCTGCGAGCTGCGAGGCATAATCGCGTCGACATGGATTTGACGATACGTTCTCCGAGTTACGAATGATAGAGTTACATTACGTAGCACGTACAACAATTTAAAAAGCCTGGGGGTCTAAAATGGCCACTTTTGCAGAATTAAAACATGAATCACGTTAAAAATTTTATAAAAAATAAAATAAATAAAAAATAAAATTCTTAAAATGGACTTATTGTCATGAGCAGCAAGACCATTTTAAATTTTTTTTTTTTTTAAGTGATACATATTACGATTTCGATTTAAAGCGGCCATTTTAGACTGTTTTATATCCTACGTAAAAGATTCGGTACCTACGTGGCGAAAACTATGTGAATCACCAAGTTGTAATTCCAATCCAAGAGTGACTAATTAATAGACTTTAAAACGTGAATTATTTTAAATGATGACTTATTATCTCTTGTCATAATTCGTTTTAGGCTAACTTTATCCCACTTCCTTATTACAAGCACACATGAATTCATCATCAGTTCATCACGTGTCTGTTTCTGCTAGCAGCAAGTATTCATGGCGCCTGAGTTTAGCGACGATCGTCGGGCAGCGGGCTCGATCAACGAAGCAATCGGGGCCACTTGTGCTAATGAAACACTTCAATTGAATTGGGGACATTAATTCAGCAGGCGTATCGCGCGACTGTTTACATTGGTACTAAATAAAAATAGTTCTGCATTGCACATGGAAAATTACTGAACAGACAGACCCAGTTATACTTATTATAGCCGTAATTAAGTGTTTTACTTTACTCGCTTGGTGTTGTTAATCTTGTTCAATTATAAGAAATGTAGAACAATATTTTTATTCAACTACTATTTGAATGGATGATGAACTAAATAAATAACCTTTGTAAGGAGCTTTTATGATAATAATATCATCGTTTTGCGTCCTGAAGTAAAATTAGCTTCGTTTTAATGAGGTGTCTATGAACGTCTTGTCTGGCTTTTTATTTAAATGAAACCATTGCATTTGTATTTAAGGCGATTACATGAGCCAAATGCGAGTTTTATAATACAAAAAAGCATAATTATGATTCACTGCATTAAACAAAACCAGAAAAATATATGATATTCTTCAGGATATATGCTAGTACGATAGTGTTTTGAAAACATAATATATAGGTACAACTAACTTTATTCGATAGAAAACAATCACGAACTTATCTCCTAAAATTTATTTTATCGAGTAAAAACCATACTAAAATACATGCGATCCTTCTGATTTTTTGGCAAATAATTCTACAAGCAACATATTAGCATCATAGTGTTTTACTTTTTTAGTCCAATCTATAGATTTTTTGTAAATCGCAAAAAAACACTCATTTCGCACTAATCGGCCCGCAGTGACTGACGTAACAACCACTTTGTAGTGCAAGCTGATTAGAACCTTATTCTAACAGTGTTTCAAACGAAGTTTGAACCACCACAAATAGAGTTTCTAATTTAGCTCCTGTAATCGCCTTAATAAAAAATAAAGTTGTTGCTTCGCGCATTGTGTTAATAAGATGTGAGATTAGGTGAAGTAAGACAATGAACTCACTAACAAGGCCGCAGTGGCAGAAATCACTTATGTATTTAAATTTAACGTCTTTTGTGCAAATGGAGGCCGAGTTTACATTACGTACCTACTTATATTATTTTCGAGCTAACATTTTATTCGGTGAAAATTTTAACAAAGTGGGTTTTGTGTGTCATATCATATTATAATAGGTATACGTAGTACTTGAATATGCAAATCAACGCAGTGTAATTTCTTTGGTTTTATTTAGTGCCGATCGAATTTACTTATGACTAATTTATCGATCCATATTCCGATATGAACTTGCCTAACTATTATCTGCTTTAAGTGATCAATTCACGAGCGATAAATAATAGACTAAGTAATAATAAGTCAGTTGCATAAAGCTATGTTCACAATTATTGAACATTATCTAATTTATTACGAGATTATGGTTGACGGGTTTGCCTTGTAGCAACCGAAGTTCGATTAAAACTCGCCAAGTTTACATATTCATAACGAATTATTACTAGAGCATATATAAATTTGTTGATGCTGGCATTATACATTGTTGGCATTTGTTGGCTTTTATTAATAATAATAACGATTTTAAATTGTAATTATTGAACTTGTTAATATGAATTCTATCGTTTAGGACTTTAGGTTATTCGTACTGGTGCAGGTCAAGTGACAGTCAAATAGCAAATGAGCGATGGGTCATCATCAGTCATTCATCGCTCATGGCGCAACCTTAACCCTAATAACTTAACATTAACCAGTGGGCATCATAAAGTTAACATTATACATGTACCTACCCACTTGAGAAACCAAGACCGCAAAATAGAAAAATAACACTATGATTGAACAAGATACACAATAAAATCCAACTAATTTAGTTCGGAATAAAATAAAAAAACTTATAATGAACTGCTAGATCTTGAATTCCCAAACAGTATAACTATAACAGAAGGAGATTCTAAGCCGACTTGCATAATTATAATAAAGAATTAAGTTCAAACTTCCAAGCATTTGACACAAATTGGTATTCAAATAAGAATGAATCTACAAAAAACTTGAAAGCCAATTGACTAATATTGAAGATCAGCCGCCGCGACCTTGAAGCTACAAAGAGTTCGCCGGCCAAATATTAATTAATTATTTATAACATAACTCGTTTGGCGAGTCCGTGGCTTGCGTGTTGATCCTCCACTCCACATTAAGATCCGGACACTGATCAATATAATATAGAATCGACACAACACTATGCTTTTAAACTATGTGTCTACTGTCTATCTACATATATGCATAGGTAGATAGGCATTTTTATTTTATTTTTTCGGATGGGAAATCATCAAATGACTCCTCCCGCTCTGGGCGGAGCAGGAGGGAGTGTCAGACTTTTACTGACTAAAACCCATCCATGTTCCTTCATCGCCCTTTGTGTTCCGGGGCCACGGTATCTCTTTCGAACAGTCCCGCAACCCCGGCAGGCATCGGTCCTTTCGGACTCCTTCGTTTTTGCTGACTGTCTTTGAGGCGTCATTCATCGTCAATATTTGTGAATAACTGACGTTTGAAAAGTTAATTACTTTTAACAAAGCTTACTTACAGTCACGAACGCGATACATTTAAAAGTAGGACGAATCCAGTTATCGCTCACAGACCCACTGTGGAAGTTTGGAAGAAGATGCAAATCTTTTTTTAGGGGTGTATTTAAACTTTATGGTGACAGTCTCAGAAGATAATATATTTATGATAATAATATTATCGAAGAGTCTGATGAAGCGCTACTTTTGACGGTCTAGGCGAATCTAGCAGTTTATTATATAGGCTGAGTTGAGAGGAGGTATCATGTAGAAGACAAAGATGAAGCTTCTGATGCGTCAAAAACAATGTTACTGAGACATTAGGTTACGCGGATCTACGGTACGGTTACTACAGCGTGATGCACGCGACGGCGACTGCTGATGTTGCAATCACATGTAGAGACTGTCACGCGACCTCTGTTTAGCAACCGATTTAATCATCGTTATGAATGTGTGGATTCCCTCGACCTGTTTTTACTCTATAGAACACCCTTAGCAACTAATTATTGGTATTCGAGACCATCATACATTATCAACATGCTCCAAAAGTAGCATTAAATGCTACTTTTGGAGCAAAATTTACAAATTTTGTAAATTTTATACGGTGTTTGAGGTAGACAGCATAATTGTCACACTGTAAGGGTTTCTGGATGTGGAGGTCAGAGCCTTAATATGACGTTTAGATGTTAATGAGTGCACGACGACCAGTGCGACCTGCCCTCAACCAAAGCGGACCTTGGCAGTGGGTGGGGAAGGCGTAGAGGTTAGACAAGGAGCTGGAGCGTTTGGATGAAGAATACACACAGCAGCTAATCGTTTTGTTGTTTGATTAAATAAAACATTTATTAGGAAAGTATCCGCTAATTGCTACATGCAGAGGTCGAAAGCGCGAGAGGTTAGAAAGACGAGTATAATTATTATTACGTGATATTTAATCGTCCCGTTCTTGGTTATTCGATTTCATTTGTAATTAAAGACTTGTGAAACGATACCGTTTACGCAAAGCTATTAAGCGGATAAGGGCTTGTCGATGGAAGACCTTCAGATTGCCTATGAATGTTCCACAACCGTGATAGTGTATGAACAAAAGGTTCGAATCGGAATGGTAAGTGATAGTGATAAATTTAAATGTTCTGGCCCCGGAAATGCATGTTGGAAGGTCGGGTCCGGTCTCCGGACGAGACGAGACGGCCTTGCCGCCGGCTGTGCCACTTTCTCCGCTGCAGATCAAGAGCCCACGTGCGTTACGTATACTCCACAAAACAATACATGTTCCACAAGCTCTGTTACGCCGACGCATTATTTGGAACAACTGACATAATCACCCAAAATTACTGCCTTTTCTACATATACACGGACAATGCGAGGACAATTCAGATTACATTAGCGTCGGTATCTTCAGCAGCTTTGTTAGTAAACGAAGCCTTGGTCTCCAACTGTGACGAGACATTCTCTTTCCATAATTATTATGACCCACACTGTTTCGTAACATTATGCATATCATGTAAACATCAATCTAAGCCAAGATTTGGAAGGTACACCCAATTTACATAAAAGTTTTCCATTTGTAATTTTGCTCATGCCCAAATCCATATAAGCATCTCCGTAAAATACAAGTTTGGTTTCGATAGCCACTTATTTTACTTAGATATCAACACTTTACCTATTTCACCATAATTGAGTTTGATTGAATCTAATTATCTTATTGTGAAGTTGCAAACAGGTTTTAAAATAACTCATTGTGAAAAGGTTGTTTATAATAAGATAACTTACTGCACAGCTTGGTTTAAAATTTTTGCCGTTCACTTTAATTGCAAAAACGTTAGTTAGCATTTAATTATTCATAGTAATCAAATGAATGACTCTTCACAGATGGCACTGACTGGAGGCATCGTCTTTGGCACAAGTATAACGATTTTATCAATGATATTTTAGCACAGTATCATTCCTCAGTCAGTCAATCTAATCTGTGGCACAAGAACTCGTGTGCGAGGTCCGAGAGGAATAATAGAGCGCTGATTTGAATGCATTTGATAGCGACGCGACGCGGCCATGGCAAGTCAGGCAAGCAATTTGAATTCTTATAATATTAAATGCAGCCACCAAAATATAGGCCTCTTATGTTTGACCACAGTCGGCCACAGCCACATCTAAGCAAGTGTGAAATTGCCTAATACCGTAATATAGTGTAAACGGCGATATTTACGTAAAAATTGACTATTATATTATATATATATATATTTACGTACAAATTAGACGTGGTCATCGAAATTGGTTTTGTCGAACAAACGCTATGTTGTGTTAAAATGGGAGAAATCGAAGGTTGTCTTACGACCGACGCAATGGTGGCGTTGCGTTGCAAGCTAGTTTCGGCAAATGTTAGCGGTAGGCAGGTAACTACGTGCCGCGCCACCAATCGCCGGCGTTAAGCAATATTTTCACAATTCACTGAAATAGTGGATTAGCCACATTTGCCACGCAGCCGATACGCCCACTTCGTCGCGGACTTATTGGCATAACATCTAAATTATTATGTGCTGCCGAAGAGGATAATATTATGTCGCCAATAAAAATAAAAACACTTAAATTATGGCCACATTACTTTTTTGGCTTCGATCAATAATACAAGAATAATAAAAACGGTTGCTCTAGCATACAATAATGAGCACGGTTCGAGATTTTTTCAGTACGTAGAACCACATACAAAGTCGAGTCATAATAGTTAATGAGTAAACACACACACTGTAGGGAGATAAAGTTGATTAACAACAAACTGTATTTAAACAAGAGCGTGTTTTTGATGTTTTCAGATTTTTATTTTATACGCGAAGAATTTGAATGTGACATTTTGTGAATGGTTAGCCATTTATAAAAAAAAAAAAAACGATAATTTATTACATTATCGCAATCAGCAACAGAAATAATATAAGTTGAACACAATCAACGGTCGGCCGCGTCGTGGTAAGGTAAGTAGGTGTGTGAGCGGGTGACCTTCGCAGGAGGAGCAGGCGAATGGGCTCATCAACGCCGCTCCACCACTCTACACGTTTAAAATGGCTTTAATTAATACCACTTTTATGTTAACGTATACATATAAATGTAAAGCGATACCTTCTGTTTTTATTGTTATGTGAGAATTTCTTAACATCAATTTTAAAATTATTTGGGTGGGTCGTTTATAAATGTTAATTAATGCATACTTAATGTATTTTGGTTACAATTAGTTGTTTTTGTTCCGGCCCGTCTTAAATAGACCCTCGAGTCTTGAGTGGTGTTCATCAATTGATGAAATGAGCGCCTAATAATAATTCAGTTTAGGGGTCTTGGTGTTGGTGTCTGAAGGGTAAGATGTGGCGGGGCGCGGGGGGCGACGGAAGCGGTCCAACGTGCGGGACACATTGTGCGAACATGGCCGCCTTCACTGGACGTCTTCCTTTGCTAATTACTTGTTATTATGTCTCCAACAACAGATGTGCAACATCCGTTCCAAACTCGCTTTAGTCTTTTTTCAGCGCAAATTCATTATGATGTCTTCATAGTCATAATTCGCTATGGGGAACGATCCTGAGTCATCAGGGCTTCCGTCACTCAAGGAAAACAAAAGTAAAGTATATGGCTCGATATTAGGTGTTAAATCATACAGTGTGCAATGTAATTTACTGCAAAGCGCGTTTAAATCAAATTATTTATGGCTTTAATTCAAGATGGCGGCGGTTGCAGTCGTCTATGAAATATGGAAAGCAGTTTATCAAAGGTTTTAGTCGTATGTTGTTCATGATAAGCTTGGATAACTACAAAGAGTAATGTTAAAGTTGTCTGTACAGTGAACCGTAGAGGAGAGTACCTAATGAACAATGAGCATAGTTGATCGGGATATAGGCAGTGGTTCAAAGCGCGTAGATTAACAGATAGCTATTGACTGGGTACTGGGCACTGGGCAGGCAAGTGGTAATAGCGAGCGGTTCTATTACAAACAAAAATAGAGAACAAGCAGGGCGATTACATCTAGTTTCACTTTCGTTGGAGGCGCATGCGGGTCAGCGCGGTGCATCGCTGCGCCTGCGCCGCCTCCGCCCGCGCAAGCCGCGCCGTTGGCCTCGAGTTGCGTTCACATTGCGTGCACTCACTATTTAACGTGAATATCACTAATTTACTATTGACACGGCAATAATTTACTGCAATGTATTGTTATTTTTAATAACGATAAATAATGGATCCCTGGTGTGGTGATGAATGTGATGATAGACGCTTGCCCAGCGGCAATTTGTTTCAGCGATATGGTTGGTATCGTCACAGGACTACATTCATAGCAAAACAAAAAGGACTTTATGTAAAACGAATTGGACTGGCCTGGTATGTAAACTTAGCCATAACAAACAGTAAACAAAAAACATTGTGATGAAACGTAACACAAGTTGAACAAACTGTCATAAAGTAAGCTCTCGGAGCAGAGATATGGGCCGTCGTCGCTGGGTCAACGCAGATAACTTCTGAACTGGCTGTACTAGTTTTGGATAAGTTATCAATGTGCGTCACAATACGATTATTTTTAAAAGCTAGCCTACATGTGTATAATGGTCTGCAGTTCTGCACACAGAAAAATGCTCTTAAATATTTCGTGGTCATGGAAAGTCAGTCACAATTACGTGAAACTAGTTCGTATTCGTTATCGCAGCCGTTTTCCACGGGTGCCGCTCATCGAAGCATGGCTTTCCACGTCATGGCATAGACCACCCCATTTGTCACGGTGATGCCTCTGCCTATCCACTTGCGGGCTCTGCAGCTTCGTATGGGTTACACAATCATTAACAATGCTTACAATCAGCAGTTTGTGTAGGATGCGAGTTTTTGCATTAATCTACTGGTTTTTGAAATTACACGTGTTATTTGCAAATTAATGTGTGCCCGCTGGTTATTTGAAAGATTTTGTACACATCGTGTTAGATAATTTGTGGAAGAAATCGCACGTTTGTTGATATGAGCTGAATAACTTTGCTATCCTAGTAATAAAAAATGCACGTTAAACCGTTGGTCCTGACTCCTGAGGCCCTACTCTACTCTCTAACGTTTCGTCCGTATATTCGGATCTATCCGTTTCTCTCACTCGCACTCATCTGCAGATGTGCGCCTGATCTCTCTCCGGTCGTGTCGGATTGCCGCCCAATGGGACTATGAGAGAAAAAAGAAGAGAGTGCACCTGTGCCTGCGCACACACTTGTGCTCTATATCTCCCGCTCCGATGGGTAATCTTCGCTAAGATTGGCCGCCGTGAAAACGGTCAGGACTATTAATAAAATGGCAGGTACCTAGAAGATTTTTTGGGGGGCGTGTCATGTTGTGAGGTAGGTAGTGGTGCATTTCACGGGCCCTTGAACACGCAGGTACGTTCCGCCGCGCAGGGAGCAACGATGCGCGGACGCACCGATTTGATAATGCACAGTATTGTTGCATAGAATGCAGTTAGGGCAAGTTCCACCTGTTCCGAACCTGTTATTTAAAATATCACGCTCACTGCACTGTTTAACTTATGTTCAATTCAATGAATAAAACATTTCTTACTAAAATAACACAAAAACATCTCGTCTGCAGTTTGAATGTCTAGTTTTCTAGACTTAATTTTATGATTCGCAACCATTCTAGATTATTCAACAGGGTTATTAATGCAAAGTTAAGCAACTAGTTCTTTATTTTAGAACAAACAAAATGTGTGTCAAGGAAAAGCAAATTGATGAGACCCAAACAATGACAACACTAATTTGAAATTCGGGAAATTTCACCTTTGCGTGGTCCTAGTCTAATTATGAATAGGTTGAAAGCTAAATGAGTATAATGTAGATGTTGAATAACAATCAATTGTTGGCCGGTATATGATTGATAGTCATGCATGACTGGCCACAATTGAATAATCTTGAGCTTAGAAATGTTACGGCACGCTAGCCTCAGCTCGTATCGAACGAAGCATCTCTACTAAGCTCGGATAGTAACCACATTACGTAATTAGGTTTTGTGAAGCTTTTTATATCATCTATCGAAACGCGGATTAAGTCATGCGTACCTATTGTGACTTCAAGTTTTGTTAAGCTGTATGTATACAGGTGCTAGAGATAATACTATTAAATGGATTTTCTGTTGATAGGTTTTGGAGAATAGTCTCCAAAACCTTCTATCAACAGAAAATCCATTACCAAAGAGAGAGAGAGAGATTACCAAAGTATATAATTTCTAGAATAGTCTAAAAAATGATCTACTTTCCGCCTGCCAAGCGTGGAGATTACGGCAAATTCCTCCCATCATGGGAGAGGCTTATGTCCAGCAGTGGACGTTATGGGCTGTTGTTGTTGTTGATCTACTTTGGTAATCTCTATAAAACAACCTTAGTGAATAATATCAAAGCAGGAAACAGTGCCCTTAATGTAGTTATAGGAAACAATAACTCAGGAAATAACGTCGGCAATCTAATATTTTTTTGTACCAACTATAAGTAGGTAGGTAATTCATGTTTCATTAATGTCAAGAAAACACGAACAAAAAGATGTAACCTCAAATGATTTCATTAAGTGTAATTTTAAGGCGTCAAGATTATAGTGTAGACTCCGCCTAAACAGATGTTTCGATCACGAAGCAGGAAGTGCTGCGGCGGGGAGACCTTGCGAAGTTCAACGCCTGGAGATGACAAGACCAGAGAGACCCACGCACCCACTGTGCCAACACATTTTATATTCGCTTCCGCTACAAGAGAAAACTGACCTATGAACCCACTGCATGTTGCAATCAAACGATTGAGATTCCCTACATTATGCAAGCACTGAAGTTACTTCAGCTTACGAGATTCTAACTTGCACAATATTATGAAGATTTTGTGGCTAGGCCAGAGTGTCGATTGACAAATTTTGATTAGTTATTTTTTGTCCATCTATCTTGGACGCATGAATTAAACAGCTTTTTGCTCTCCACACTATTTTGTTATAATATCGATTGGTGTTCCATTAAAAAACAGCCAAGAGCGAGTCGGACTCGCGCACCGAGGGTTCCGTACAAACTTTTCAAAGGACAGTCCAACCGCAAATAATAAGTTTGTAATAGTAAAATCGCTTTATTTGTTATTTTACTACATATTGTTTTCAGATTTTTTCCTTTACTTGTGCTGTAAGACCTTGCTTTTAACCAAAATTGACAATTCTAGGTCAACCGGACTCAAAACCTATAGGTATTCGGTTTTGGGTGGGGTTTTGGGTCGAAAACCTATATGGTAGATATATCTATGGTAGATCCCGTTGACCTAAAATCACGAAATGGAAAATGAAAAGGGAAAATTTCGATAAATAAAAAAGACAAGTTTTCTCGAAAATCTAAATTTGCCCATATCTTTTTATCGTGTCGACTCAGGACCTTGATTTTTATACACCTAATAGGTGTAATAAATCCATTATAAGGGTTTCTTTTTTTACCTTTAGAGGTACGGAACCCTAAAAATTTAATAAAAACTGAAAATTAAACTAAGTATTTGAGACTGCAAACTGAGGTAACTTCTTAATTAAGAGCCAACAGAGTCGACTATAGTATAGGAACAACAACGCCAGTACAGTAATTTGAATATTAAATTCTGGTTAGCTTGAAATTGCTGCAATCGGTCTGCCGATAACATTTATGCAATCGATAACGCCACCTACTCCGACTAGCTGATGTAGGTATTACGATATTATGAATAGCGCAGCGCCGTGAAGTTAGCAATAAACTGAGACAAATCATAAAGTCTGAAATGGGTACGATGGATGTGCAGTATGACATGGGTTACGTAAAGCGAGTGGACCGACACTGACCTACCGTCGACGGCGGGCGCGCCACTTTCCTTTCATTATTGACACACTATCTATAAACGGGCAACCACTATCGCTAAGCTTAGCTACGTGATTGTCGATATAAACACGAGCAACGCCATTGGGTACAAAAAATGGACGCGGACCTCTTCTAGGGTTGCCAACCGTACTATATTATATAGTATTGTACTGTATTTCGGGTCTGCGTACTGTTGAAAAAATATAGTACGCAAAAATACTATATTTTCACGGAAATCTAACAAACAAATCCTTATTTTAAAAATTAATGGACGCGCCTTTACATTAACTTTTGAGTGAGGCGTGTATGTTTGCAAAAGTAAAATAATGCAGTGAGATAACTGAAAAAATGGCAGCATAAATATTTAAAAAAATACTGAAAATAACTTACCCAATTTATTTAGAGTAATTTCATTCCTGTTTTCTATTCCCGCCTCTTCGGCATTCACAGAAAGGATATTTTCGGTCATGAATTCGAAATGGTGAGAAGAAAAAAACAGAAGTAGTATCTCATTATAGAGCATAATGAATGACACTTTTATTTTAGACAAAAAAAAAAACAATAAAAACAAAAAAGGCTCTGGGCCAAATAAATAAGTAACAATTAGGTACCTACATTTTTGACTATTCTTTAATTTTACCATAAAATATACTATATTTTTTAGAAGCGTACTATATTTTTTATAGCTTATTTTGAAAAAAACTATATTTCGCCTAAGAAATGTTGGCAACCCTAACTTCAACCGTCATTAATTCGCCCTGTATTCACTCAAACGTTAACTTAAAATCGCGTTTGCTCGCCATGTTAGATAATATTTACAAGTTACAACGGATGTGTGATTATGGGCCGCGTGAAGCTTTAACCGAAGTTTACACTTAAGAATTTGTCAAAAATAAACAATGCCACATCCAATGTTTGTATCATGGTGTTTTATAGATCATTGTTTTCACAAGGCTAACAATCTAAGTCTGCGGGTGGCATGGCGGGTCCGAGAGTGTTGCGAAATGTTACACAGCAATTATAAGTAACGTGATGTCCAACGTAATGAGGATTGCAGCCGTTTGATACAACGCAACGTGTGTGTGTACGACACGTATTTATACGCTTCAGAGGATATTCAGCTAGCAGTTTTTACCCTTTGCGATAAAATACTATTGCTACAATATCGTATCATTCACGCCATACCAGCAAACAATCATACACTTATCTGAATACGATAGCGGATACAAATACTATTTTATATTGCGTCCGCAAATTGTACGACCAATACAACAATCACTTTGTAGTTCCATATCGAATTGAATAAATATTTATGAAATAAGGCCAGGTGCCTTAGAGCTACTTGAGTTGATCAGACCAATGTTCGACTGATTATACTGGAGTTAGTTGTTAAAATTCTAATGAGTCTTTGCAATGACTAAACACATAGTAAGTAAGGTTAGTGGAACCCGGACACATATAGTTAGCTTACAATACAATAATATATCGGGTCAGGTGACGCATCCAGCGTGTACCTCGTAAGGTCGTCCGATAGCAACCCGGTTGCGTAGCAAACGAGTACGTACAACACATTAGAGCAAATGTTGTTTCATATATTCTACTCGGACGAACCTAATTGCAAAATGAACCAATGTACATTTTGGATACGTGTTGAGAAGCTGGTGAACTCTTTATCCATTCAAAAAGTACCAAGGGTTGTGAGAGTAGGGTTGCCACCTTTATTTTGAACAAATATAGTATTTTTCCCAAAAAAACTGCAAAAATATAGTACTTTTGGGAAAATTCAGGAAAAAAAAATAGGTCTGTACACATTTAAACATTGTTTATTTTCCTTATATATTTGTTACTGCTCTTCGCTTTGGCCATCAATGATCTATTGCATTTAAAATAATTATATGAATCTGAACAATATAGATTCATATTAAAATAAATGAACAATTCATTTTTAATTAATTTAATAGATGCTCTATTTCTTTCTTCTTTCCATTTTACATATTATTTGTTATTAACATCTTCTTTGTGCCGTTGGTAGTCGAACTCCCATTCGCACTTATATTTTTGAAGCCTACTATCTTTTTTTTTGCAAAAACCATCATCACTTTTTTTTTAAATAAAAAAAAAACATTTCAACATTTTCTGCTGTTAACAGCAGAAAATAAACATATAAAATCGGGCGGCCCGCGGCATATAGCGACAAATTATTGAAAGTTTGAACGCGAATGCGTTTCGTTCTGAATTCCCCGTGCTTCGGCATTTCAGACTTTTAGTCACAGCTAATAAATATAAAAAAGCGCGACAGTTAAATTAGGGATAAAAATATAGTATTTTTCGTACTATATTATTTTTCTATAAGTAATATATATACTTAGTACAATTGACAGAAATATAGTACAATACTATATATACGTATTATAGTACGGGTGGCAACCCTAGTTGTGAGGTCTGTTGCATTTTTTCTTCAAATTCTCGTTCTGAAAAGATTTACATTGCAAAATACATTTTCACGTCAGGAAACTATTATCCACTTGCAATGTAAGTACTCTGATAATTAACTACCGTACTTAAAATTGAATATTTATTAACAATAAAGGTAGACGCGGCGTGAAGTAAAACGTTGGAGTAGGTCGGGGATTATGGTACCGTAAAAAGTGAAAGAGTTCGAAAGTTCACTTCCTGCAAAGCGAGTGCATAAGATATAGCAGCACGCGCGGATTATAATCACATCGCGGTACCTAACCCCACGCTTCTGCAACACGCTTATGCAAACTGCAATCGCGCGAAACATGCGCAATGTATGACAATTAGGGCTGCTGCTTTACTGCTCACGACTCCAAATACCTACAGAGCATTTAACTACAGACTGTTTATGGACAATGCCGGTCAAGATGCTGCCTGACATCTATAGGTTGGGCGACCATGAAATGATACGGTGACCAATTAACTTAGTTCCGCTTGAAGGGCACGATTTGGTCCCTAATTTTGAAAGAAGTTTCTTTCCTACCGTGAAATAACAAAATACTTGATAGTAGCCATCGAAATGAAAAAGTTAATGCACAGCAAGCGGCTAGTGGACAGGCAGTGGACGTTGGTGGCACCGGCGCCAATGCTGATGTTTCCAGCGACAGACAGGCGCGGCGCTGGGCCGAGACTGCTCCTCTCCGCTCGGCCGTGTTATTACGAAACAAGAAAAGAAAGTTAAGATCGTTTCGGCCGAGAGAATGTGGCTCCAGTGGGCTCACAGCCAGCACTGCAGTGTTGTGCCATATTACATCCTCGCTGTCCCCGCTCCGTTCGACACTTGTGACGCAATGCCAGGCTTTACGGCAACTTGCACTTTTTTGTTTGTTTACCAAGTAACGAGCCCACTTCGACTCGTTCGAATTGAGCACAGCATCTCATTATCTAGAATGCTTTAGTTTATTATTTATTACTTACGAATTTATGATATTTTTTAAGGCATCCTTTTAAAAGTTGATGTGGATCTACCAAATATGCCTCTGAGGCTCTGATAAAATAGGGTCACTAGGGGGACTCAATAACAAGATCATACAGACATAGGGTAAGATTGTTATGGTTTTCACACAAGGTACTGAATTAGAAGTGAGTTTACCTACTTTTAAATAAGAGCAGATTAAAAAACAATAATATAATCCGTCGTTAGGGAATAATGGATACGCTTATTTAACAATTACATGCAATGCAACCAATGTTATAACTGAATTTCAGCAGTATAACGCAACTGCATAAACTTTGTTAGTTAAATAATTGTGCAAAACCTAGTTCTTCGACCTAGAAAACTGACCCTCTTAAACTTAACCAGAATATCAAAATGTTTTGCTATTGCGTAAGTTGATGTGTTCTTTACGAGCAATTATGTAAAGCGGTGGATCGCGTCGAGCACAAGTAGGTAGGCGAGAGGTTGCCGCGGCGGTAATGGTAAAAGTGTTACGCGGTGTGCTCGATTCTGCGCGCGCGCAGTGACGCAACGCCAGGCGAATGTATGCCAAAAGTGCAGTCAAACCTTTGATATTAGCTGGCGAGATGAAACACATGTCTTCTTAGCTTCCAACTTCAATACCTCGCACAGTTTATTGTATGGGCTGAACGTTTGTTTCTATGAAATTTTCGATTCCAGTTTTCCCCCCTAAGGGTTATTATCAGGGGGGAATTCTAAACTTCTTTTTAGATTCCACTTTTTCCCCATAAGGGGGCTTTTAGGCGGGATTTCAGGAATAAGCCAATATTTGGCTCAGGAAATCTATTCGAGATACTTGCTAGGATTCCAGGATAATAATGCTATACAGCTGATAATGAACAGGAATTATAACTCTTTCCTGTAGAATATAAGATTGTCAGATGTTAATAAAAGTAGGGCAACAAAATAATGGAACACCATGTGCTTTATGTTAGTTAGTTTAGGTAGAACAGGTTTTGATAAAATGCGGAAAGTCACCTTCAATTCGACATTTAAGTAACGTCGCGAAGTAAAAGGAAAACTAATTAGATGTTGTTATTTTTGAATACTTTAAATAACCACGTTGTTTTCTCTCACAACACTAATAATGTTTCCAGTCGTTTATCAGCGCCCGTGATAAGATACAGTACAGTACCCCTTTGTTTATGCATTGCACTCCAGTGTACCTTAGATAATGCATTATCTACATAAGCACAGTAACTAGTTATTTGCTTACTCACCCGATGCTTACGTGTCTCTTCTTTGTCTGTCTGAGACAGTGTTGCCAGACGTCCCGCATTTGGCGGGACGGTCCCGCTTTTTCAATAAAAAATTAATGTCCCGCGCGGGACAGGCTCAGTCCCGCTTTTCGGGGATAACTCGACCGTGCGTGCAGCGCTGCAGCGTGCAGAGAGGCGGGGAGGAGGTGTTTTTGTTCGTAAATTACTAGTTTACTTATTAGAATCTTATAGATGAATAAAAGTAATGAAATCGATAGTGATGTTTCGGATTGCTTGAAACCAAAAAACATTACACCCAAGAAGAAAGTAAAACTAGGAAAACATCGCCTCACGAATTACAGTACCTACGATTAGATAGATTTTGATTTGTTTTTTATTTTATTTTATTTTATTTCTTTAATTCATTCGACGAATAAGACCACTATCGATGGGGTAAATCTGATTTAAAATATAATATTTTTATTAAAATACATTTTCTATGGCTATTTTCGCTATCTATTGTCACATAAACGTAATTTGAACTCAAATAAAATGATTAATATTTAAAAACTTCTAATTATATAAGTTTTTTTTACTATGTCCCGCTTTCGACAATATAATCCCGCTTTTTTCACTCAGTTTCAAGAGTCCCGACTTGGCAAAAAAAATAATCTCGCAACGCTGGTCTGGGAATATACATATAAAATTTGAAATACAAATGAAATCTGAGAATTATGTGAGTATAATAAATTAAAAATATGTATTAGACCATCATTCAAATGAGGCATAATATCGTATTACATACTTGACATCGACTATATAAAAATTCATTTTGAAGCAAACTGTATTTGATCAATAGAGGTCGCGAGAAAAATCAAGGTAAGGTCAACTAAATAATTTTAACGTATGCTAATATACCATCAAAAAGGTAACAGAAATAAATATAAGGTGTTATGTTAAAGAATCTGACAAGGACTCATAAAAATCGTAATTTCTGTAGCAAAGAAACGTCTGTTAAATATTTTGGGCGCAATATTCATAGTGTTTACTTATCATTAACTAATCAGCAAGCTAATCAGACATCATGCTGTTGCAGTACTTATCTATTTCAAAGAAAAGTAAAGCCAGTAACTAATAACTACGTTACCATTACACGACTCTTATCAAAGTATAATTGTAGCTCCGCACGCAACTCAAAATTAAAGTAACGTAATTCAAATTACAGATAATATAGTTACACAATAACATTGCAAACCGGTTTGTACGTTTCAGTTTGCTATAGTAAAAGTGATTCTTCACTTTCTACTTTGTTACCTCTCTACCTTGACCCACAAAGCCGGCGCAGTCCGAATGTCGGTCAAGGTTCAGGAATCAGAAGCAGTTTTAGGAGTTGCAGCTGCACCTCATCATCATCACCTGCCTAGCCTTTTCCCAACATGTTGGGGTCGGCTTCCAGTCTAACCGGATGCAGCTGAATACCTGTATTTTACATGGAGCGACTGCCTATCTGAGCTCCACAACCCAGTTAGTACTGGGTTATACGATACCCCTTGGTAAGACTGGCTGTCAGACTGAGCTACTGACTACCTGTATCGACTGTCAAAGATCTACAAATGACAGCCGGGACCAGCAGCTTAACGTGCTTTCCGAGACACGGAGAAAACTCGGTGTGTAAGGGTGGTCACCCATCCACAGACCAACCTAGGCAAGCACTGCTAACCTAAAGATCGACCCGAGCGGCTGTTATTATTTAGCCACGAGCTCCTATGTAATTTTAATGCGTTCCTTTAGTTTGCAAGTCCAGAATACCTGACTTCACAGCGTCCTAATTTCTCTCGAGTGCCAGCTAATAACTCAATTATTAATAAATAGCCTTCGTTAGTTTCCAAGATTTTGAAATAAAATTTTGAAATTAATTTTAATCACCAATTTCCTTTAACAAGCTTTGCTGGATTGCTGGGTTCAAAAGTATCATAAAAGACATATCCCAGGCATTAGGGTTTGCTTAATTCTATAAAATTTTATTAACATAAGTAATTATGACACATTAAATAAAACTCATCAAAGATGAAAGACTTGTTTGGAAATACACAACAACGGCCGTGGGCAGACATACGACAATGTCGTTTGGCCGGCAATGAACTCTAGCATTTGCTCTGCCGAAACAATTAGCGACGCGTCGCGAATCTAACGAGACTGTTTACACAGCAATCCTCTTGACGACATTGTAAAGGCTCACTACGGCAGATTCCAGCACTAGGAGACTAAATGGAGAACAATAACTTCGCGCAGATGTCGATAATGGATAAAACATCTTATTTCCAAGTCTGACAGATCTTACGTAAAGTTATGGAGTCTAGACAATCGTGCTAGCAACAGATTCATCAGCATTGTGCACATAACTGGTTCTTAATGGTCAAAAGTTAATCGTTTTGATGTTAATTGTGTGTGCGACCTCTTTATTTATGTTTACCTTGCTCTATGCAGTGACTTTGTTACAAAATGTCTATTTCAAAATGCGGCCTACTTGGAAACATTAATGATGTGCCCAGTTTACCCATACATAATTTATGTTACGTTTTAAATTAGTCCGAACACACGACAACTGGCATTATTTATTACATAATTTTCAAATTGATAGACTGTTTCCGTGTTTATTATTCTTTTAAAATACAAATATCTTGACTGTATTGTCAGAAGTGTCTAACAAATTGAATAGATGTCGTGTGAAGTATACAGCATTCACTTTTCCTTGTCTAAACAATTGGTTACGAAGGGGACTTAATAATGCTATTCTCAAGATTATGGTTACATGAAGTTGCGCACAGAAACGGATTGAGATACTGATTTCAATTTACTTTGAAGTTACAAACAGCTGATAACTGAAGTTACTGAAAAGCGTTCGTCATTACAAAATGCAATGTGATTTGTTAAACTGCGACATTATTTAGTTTATTGCTTAGTGGCCAGATTTATAACCAAGAGATGCAATGTCTCATAAATATTCAATTTTGATTCAAACTATGTGGGTAGCGAGGCGATTGTCGCAACTTCAATGACAGGCTGTAGTGTGAAACCTCTAATCTTTACGTCAAATTAGAGTCTAGTGTTTAGAGCATCGGAACATAATGGCATCTCCACATTGAGCAACGCAACGTTCAAGGCGAGCTACATATGAAAACTCTAGACAATATTGACGCTTGTTTGGAAAGTGACACCTTGACGTTTGCTGACCACATCAGAGGGACGTGTGGTGAAGTAAGTCGGCAAGGCGTCCTCACTTGAGGCCGTTGCGCTTCGGGGGAACAAAGGGTTGACTCACGTCCGGGCCCCAGCCGCGGAGAAAGGAGCCGGGCTAAAAATAGTACACTGGCAGTTACGAGTGCGGCCGTTGGACCTGGCCTACGCAGATCGCGTCTTATACTCTTGTCCTGACACGGGCTACCCAATTATCACGCCACGCTTAACACATGCAACCATCATTAATCAAAAGAAGGCAGGGTTTTAATTGAATTCGTTTATCTATACGTACCCACGTATAATAATTTTAACTAAAATGGTTGCCAATCTGAATGGACCATCAATCCTGGATTCCTAAAACTTTTAATTACTTTATTTCTATGTTTTATTTACGACATTAGACGACCATAAAATAATACCATGAATGAATACTGAATCTAAAAGCAAGATAACTAACAAGCCATTGCATGCGGTCACATGTCCCACGCGGCCCGGCCGCGGCATGGCGGCATCGCATTTCGCCAATAGAGCATGCGAGGAAGTGCTCTAAAGTTACTTATTGTACAAACGAATGCTGCGCTAGCACTACTGAACTCCCACGATCGACACTTATTGTTTGCGTTGCACTCCAAGATTTCTGCAACGTCTAGGTGTTGGGAAACGACGGCGGAGGTGTCGACTTTGAGGTTAAAACCGGCTGTTTGAGAAACCTTTCGAGTTTAGATTGCGAAAAGCGTGGAAAGCTTGTATTTACTTGCATAGAATTATACAGAAATTGTCTAGTAAGCCATGACCAAACATTTAACTGAAATCTTAGATTTTGCGTAAGTAAATGTTAGAAGAACCATTCCTAGTCGTACGACAGAAACCTCTAAAAGAGTTTTTGTCCTAGTAATTTGGTACAAGTTGGAGTACCGATTACGTCAGACATTTTGGTTATGCAGCAGGCTGCCATACAATCAACCTTTATCAGCACACGTGGAGAGCTAATCGCGTCGCGCGACGACCTCCATTCCATAACCAGTAACTACCAATGCAGATTTTGTTTATTTTGGAAACAATTAGAATTAAGTATTCTATTTTGATTGCAAGTAATATCGACAAAAATGTAGCCTGAACACCGAACGTAATAACCGTAAAGTACTACGTAGGTTTATAAGTAATAATGAACATAATAGATAATGCATGAATTCACGAGTTGCGAGCATGTTCAAGCGCATGTATGTAGCTGTACGCTGTACTGCGATTCGCAATGAGGCGTTCAGAAGAAGATGCACAAA
Organism: Xestia xanthographa; assembly: GCA_905147715.2. NCBI lineage: Eukaryota > Metazoa > Arthropoda > Insecta > Lepidoptera > Noctuidae > Xestia > Xestia xanthographa. The sequence continues at coordinate 15,026,072 of LR990657.1, forward strand.
AGTAAATAAGGTAATAAGTGATGTATTGCGATACTTGCGATTTTACGAACAATATCGGCAAGTTGCGTGCAAGCGTGGCACGAACACGCTCCGCCGCCCCACGTGATTACACGCCTTACTGACCAACTAACTACTAGCGAAAAAGTTCACATTACCAGTCGTTTGAATTTTTGCCACAACATGTAATATTGTTTTTTATAAAACGATTATACAAATGTCAAAGACCTGCCACACGAGCACACATGAGCCAACGTCATAATGACGGAAGGTCAAAGAAGTGCTGCCAGGATGCTGTGTCAAACTCGGCATCAGCTTTAAGATATTGGTTTTGATTATAGGGCTAGGGGACTTCATTGTAAAGTAATACTGATTTTAACATCCTTAAGTTAGAAATAGGATTTGTGTAGATGAACGACTCGAAATTACACGGATTGAGTTTTTTTAGTCTAAGATGAAAACAACCCAGGCGATTAGTTGGGATTACTGTGTTTCTACACAAAACCAAAGTATTGAAGAATAGAAAATAACAATTATGATTTTAAAATTTGTTAAATTGCGGTAGGTTTACATGTTTATCCGCATTAAATACGTACCTAGGTACGTATTTAATGCGTAAACATGTCCTAGGTTACAAAAAAAAAGAACCCTAAAAACGCTTGGGTTCAATCCAAAGCACTTTTAATAAGCATGGAAATAAAAATAGGTTTGGAACACTAGTTCTACAACAAACTAATACCGACTAAGGAAAATAACACAGAAATCCATTACGTTACATCATAATCATAAAATACCTATTTGTGTTAAATGCCAGTTTCAAAATTTGCAGACGAAATCTCAGACTATAAAATATTATCAGGGCCTTCCCACCCCACCAACAGTTTTGGGACAAAGAGGAGACACAAAACAAAAAGCTCTTTATCTGGATCTCAGAGTGGGACAAAAAAATGAAACCAGCGGTTGTATTTGTAAATAGATGGCAGGTAGAAGGTTGTAGGTGTATTCAACGGTTTAAAAAGATTTTTTTGGAATTGAACCTACACGAATTACACGATGCACCTTTCGAAATTCCCACTGCAATTCCATACTTTATTGTGCATTGCAAATTGCAAGCAAGATTGTTACAAAATTTAATTTAACGTCATTTTATCCTCCAAAGAGGATAAAATGATAATGATATATATTTTTGAGGTTTTTACTAAGTGTTATGTTTTGTAGTTTTCAGTTGGAAAACTATTTAAATTACACATGCAAGAACCTTTTCAACTATAACAGGCCGTAGAGTTATTTTTTGATGAGTTACAAGATCAATTTGATCAAAAAAAATATCAGAACAGATTCAGAAATCACTTGTTCAAAGCATATTTATGTATTGTATAATGTACAACTAACCCTCTTTCTTTTCACGTGGCCTATATACTACGACCATACAACCCAACACAAAACAGAATATCCTCGAGCAACAAGTGTCTTTTACGCAAAGTAAAAGACCACAAAAACTTCGAGCAGGTAGCTTATGCGAGGGCCAAACCATTTATAACCATACCGAGTAACCAATAGGACCGGTTTTTCTTCATCATTACGAATAGCTTCCAAAACTGGCTTCGTTAGTCGATTTTGATCCCTATCCTGATAGCTTTAGTTACGTTTCATGGAATCCACGACCATGCCATACCACTTAGCTTAGTATGTAACTCACCCCTGCTGAGATTTGAAAAGGATCAAGCATTTATTTAAACATACCAGATAGGCAGAACTACCTATTATTAAAAAACTGAAATATGACCAGGATGAAAATAAGTTTTATTTGAATCTTGATTAATCAATGACAGGTAGGCTGTATGGTTCTTGCTACCATCGATTATTATTATTTTGTAGCCACATACCTGCCTGCTTTTATTTCCGTAGTTTCAACTGATTGATTAAATTAGATTTGATTAGGTAGGTACGAATTGAACACTCACGCACGAATCGCGATCGAAATAAATAGGTTATGCAGAAGCTATCACGCCAAATTTTGATACGGCTACCGGTGCCTGTGCGGTAATCAAACGTAACCCTATATTAGTTACTTTTACTTTCCTACGGAAACTGCCTACTACCTACGAGCCGAGTCGTGTTAGATTCTTAGCTTGACTACCGCAGTTTGAAGACTTATTCTATAGCTAGGTTATTTACTTGTTTTTATGTATTGATGGCAGAATAAGACTTACGCCGGCCGACAATGATCGTTGTAAGTATTTAATTATTTAATTTTATTTATTCGGTTCATACTGGTACCCAGACCTATTTCAAACCGAGCACAGAATACTAGAATGACTTGATTACATTGACTTCGAATCGTAAATAACTTGTAGGTACGGTTGGTCATGTTCATTTTATCGATTTCGAGAATAAGCCCCCGTCTTGCAACTTTAGTAGCTATCATGCGGGTGCACGCAAGTCAGAGGAACTGGTTTTACTTATTTTCCGTATCTTGTAATTATGGTGGCGAGAACATTGACTTAGGCGGAAAATAACCGCTCTTTTAATCACTACGCCAGAAACTAATTGAAAAATATAGTTTTGTAACGAAAATTTATTGCAATACACAATTAATAAAGCCTAAACGTGGGTAATTGTCGAGTTCTCCGAAAAAAACGTTGAGACCATTATCCCGATTATCCCAGTCACTTATTATAGATAATTTATGAGTTTTGTGACCCATACAAGCCGTTTATTTCTGGTCTTTGTCTTCTAACTAGGTAATAAAGTTTGAAGTTCCTAAAAGAATAACATAAAGTTACTTCATTCTATAAGTTCCTACATGTTTATGCAGTTGCTTATTTTGCTACTAATAAAATTTGGTGAATTTATTTTGGTTACCTACCTACCTACCAAAAGTAGAAAGATTATCGTCAAAATATTTTTATTAACAATATTATAGGTACACCTCCGTATTTAATAAATGTTAACATTATATAGTAACATACAACAACAATAATTGACATGCTACACAGCCACAGACGCCACAGTGCTAAACGATGTTTTATTTGAATGAATAAAAATAATGTTATTGTTGTTATGTTGGCGTATAAGAGGCAACTTCGTTACTTATAGGTATTTTACGTAATTGTACCTAGTAGATAGATAACACGCTATCTGATTTATTGCTCTGTGTGATGTTGATAGGTACCAACTTTGTTTGTAAAATTAAAAGTAGGTATTCTACCAAAATAAAACAAGACCATCCTTTGAAATTGATCGTAAGTTCATAGACCACGTTTTCAGAAGTAGGTAGGTATTTTTGAATACCTACAGCATTATGTACCTAGGTAGGTAGGTTTTCATGATTTTTTTCATGGGTACCTACGTAGGTAGGTAGTCATTGCAATATTCACAATGACTTGTTTTTTTTTTAAATATTTGAACACCTTTTTTAAAAATTTTATTCATGTAGTGTTATAATACCTACCTACCTCTGTTTATGCAGGTAACCGACCTACTAGGTAAAAAATGCTAACTTATTTTGTTTTCTGTCACAATCTGATATCTCTATGAATTTTGACAGCTATAGAATCAAATTGATTTGAACAAGCGTAGTTAAAAAATAGATTTTTGTAGAGAATTAACTACGGTTTACATTAATAAACTTTTGTAAACAGACGGCTCCTCGTTGTTTCGATGAAAAATTGTATGGTTTTGTTTGTATGGCTAGACATTGGATGGAACCAGTAGATAAGCAACTACGTAGCCAACGGATGTATTGAAAAAATATTGATAGAATTACACAAATACTGTAATCAGTTAAGCACACAAATACGTATATTTTACTAAGTTAATCTTGCAAATAAATAAATCAAACATACCTTCAAGAACAGATCACCAAAGTCGTACAGCGCAGACTGATGCATTATGGCAGTAGACATCATGCAAAACCAACTCGACACTTAATCCAGGTTTTAGCTATTTCTCGTATCAAAAATCTGCAAACTGACTGATCCACTGAAGCACGAATTTGTAAGGTCGACGAACTCACTGTAATTTTTAGGTTAGCCGATGAAAAGTTCACGATACTTTTAACGAGAATTTTATGAAAACCTTTTTAAATATAGTCCTAGTAATCTAGTAAAATCGTTGCGTTTTTGTTTTCTCGTTCGGTGACCACAGATTGTGTCCGAACTAGTTGGCCAGGGGCAGTGATTTTTTTTTATTATGCCCTCCACGATTGAGCCAGATCAGTATTTTTGAACACAATTTCGCAATCGTTGCGAAAATGTACAAAACAGTCCTTTGTTTCGAAATGTCTCCTTTACTACACTTTTTTCGCGTCTATACGGAAATTCACAGATATTGGTCAAAATTCTGCGCGAACTGTCACGAAGTCAACTTTTATGATAAGAACTCTTTTTAGTTTATCGACTGTATACTCCAAAACTTTTTAATTCTGGCCGTATAAATCGTAAGATAAAAAATAAATCGCAGAGTTAACGTCCGCGCAAGACGCACCACACGTACATTCCGTATCACGCTTGCTCGCGCACTGAGCTGAGTTCTTGTTGTTTTCGCCTTCGCCCGTGAAACGCCGGCAGCGGGCGGGTGGATTTTGTTTTCAAATCAAACAGCACGATCACGTTTTGGAGCGAGATTCGTTTTTGTTCGGGTGAGTTCGGCAATATTCGGCTGTGTGTTTTGTTGTTGCTCCGCCAGCCAGCCAGTCCGCAACCACGAAGTTCCAACCGCTCGCCATGCCATTTCTGCTCGCCGCCCGCCATCAGTCAAATAAAAACTTCGTCAGTAATCCTTTGTCTTCTAATAAGAAATATATAATTAATTAACATTATTTAAAAGTGATCATCATCTGTCTAGCCTTTTCCCAACTAAGTATATTGGGGTCGGCTTCGCGTCTAACCGGGTGCAGCTGAATACCAGTATTTTACATGGAGCGACTGCCTATCTGACCTCCACGACCCAGTTAGTACTGGGTAATACGATAGGTACCTCTTGGTAAGACTGGTAGTCAGACTTTTTGGGCCACTGACTACCTGTATGTAACGACTGTCAAAGATCTACAAATGACAGCCGGCGGGACCAACTGCTAACGTGCTTTCCGAGGCACTGAGGAAACTTGGTATGTAATGGGTGGTCACCCATCCACAGACCAACCTAGGCAAGCACGGCTTAAAATAAAGATCGACCCGAGCGGCTGTTATTGCTTAACCACGAGCTCCTCCATTATTTAAATGTAAGATGAATGTTAAAAAACTAAGGAAATAAATAAATCAGAAAATCAGAAAAGTTTAATGGTGAATGCTCCGACCAGCCCGCGATTTTTTTTTTTTGTTTGTTTTTTTGTGGTCCACATTAACCCTGGATAGAGAAAACTGGAAGTCATGGGGAGAGGCCTTTGCCCAGCAGTGGGATAACAGTATCAGTAGTTTGCAATTTGCAGGCCAGTGCTAGGTTGTATGTTGATTAGAATATTATTCGCGGCTGTAAGACATAATGTAGTTACAGAATTATAATCATTAAAATAATTAATACAACCGTCCAAGTTTATAAATATAATATCCTAGCCTAGCACTGGCCTGCAAATTGCAAAAACCGTAAGAAAAATTGAATTTCGCGGGCTACCCTGGAGCATTCACCAGTAAAATCAACTTTGTCTAAAAAATAAATTTAATTGAACGTTTAAGTACTTTGTACTACTTAAAGATTTTTGGATAGGTTATTTTTTCAATGATAGGTAATGTAGAATTTCGTGAATGATACTTATAAAGTTACTATGTATTATTTCTCTTTTATTTTATTACTACCTCCAATATTAATTAATAATAAGGTAGGTATTTGATGCAGCATATTGTGCTAACTTGCTTAGTTAGCTACACAAATAGACAGTTCACTATTCAACTCCTGAACATGAGGCATTTTGGTTCAGGTTAGGCTTGCCAATTATTGATTCTGAAACATTACTCCGACATTCGTTTCGCCGTTGAACGGTTCACTGTCAGAACGATTTACTTTTCATTATTTCACCGACAGAACGTTTCAACAGCGAACAATTCGCCGACAGAACGATTCACTTTGGAAAATTTCATGGATAGAACCTTTCACCGGCGAACGATTCGCCGACCCAACTGTTCATCTGCCCCTTTTTTTTCGGATGGGAAATTATCAAATGACTCCTCCCGCTCTGGGCAGAGCAGGAGGGAGTGTCAGACTTTTACTGACTAAAACCCATCCATGTTCCTTCATCGCCCTTTGTGTTCCGGGGCCACGGTATCTCTTTCGAACAGTTCCGCAACATCGGCCCTTGCTGACCCCTTCCTATTGCTGACTCTCTTTGAGGCGCGTGGAACACGAACGCGCCGTCGACACGGCCTGTCGTCATGAGACGGAAGGACGGCGAGCTAGCCCATAGCCCACCGTCCACAGGCCCACGCCTACGGTGGCCGGGGGCCACGTGGTGGCCCCCGACGCCCGGGGCGTCTCCCGCGGTGACCGGGACGCTGTGAGGTTCTCTCTATCTCACGTTCCGCCACCTCCTTCACTAGCATTACTGTTTCGCAGAAGGAGGTGACGGCGTCCCATTCCGTCTCGCGCCGGACCATGGCTTGCACCAGGGCCTGACGCGAGAGGTCACCGCCGCCAATCGCCGGTTCGAGGACACAGCGGGGCACACCTCCACCGTGTGCTTCACCGTGTCCTCCGGTCGATCCTCGCAGTGGAAACACCCGGGTGTTTCCTCCCGCCCGATTCGTTGCAGGAACCTCCCGAAACAACCGTGTCCGGTGAGGACCTGCGTCAGGTGGAAGGTGAGGACGCCGTGGCGTGCCCTTCACGGGGATGCGACAGTCGCTCTCTCCATGTCTCCATAAGATCCCGCCGGAAGTTGAGCGACAATTTGTCGTGGCAGCGGAGTTTTCCCCCGGCGTAGCGCCTCCGCGCGCCATTCCTGCAGGCGCGCGAGGACTATCGCCTCCATATCCCATGGCGGCAATCCGGCAAGGAGGCTCGCTGCCTCGTGGGTGATCGTGCGATACCCACGGGCCAGCCTTACGGCTACCACCTTTTGGGGCGCGTTCAGGTAGTGGGCGGCACGCAGCCTAAAGGAACGCGCCCACACCGGGGCCCCGTAAAGGGCCATGGACCGCACGACTCCCGCGTAGAGCCTCCGGTAGGAGGCGTTTGGCCCCCCTAGGTTGGGCAGGAGCCGCTTGAAGGCAGCCCCAGTCACAGGCCACCGTAGGCGCGGGCCTGTGGACGGTGGGCTATGGGCTAGCTCGCCGTCCTTCCGTCTCATGACGACAGGCCGTGTCAACGGCGCGTTCGTGTTCCACGCGCCTCAAAGAGAGTCAGCAATAGGAAGGGGTCAGCAAGGGCCGATGCCTGCTGGGGTTGCGGAACTGTTCGAAAGAGATACCGTGGCCCCGGAACACAAAGGGCGATGAAGGAACATGGATGGGTTTTAGTCAGTAAAAGTCTGACACTCCCTCCTGCTCCGCCCAGAGCGGGAGGAGTCATTTGATGATTTCCCATCCGAAAAAAAGGGGCAGATGAACAGTTGGGTCGGCGAATCGTTCGCCGGTGAAAGGTTCTATCGATAAAATTTTCAAAGTGAATCGTTCTGTCGGCGAATCGTTCGCCGTTGAAACGTTCTGTCGGTGAAATAATGAAAAGTGAATCGTTTTGTCGGTGAACCGTTCAACGGCGAAACGAATGTCGGAGAAATGTTTCAGAATCCAATTATTAACGATCTCTAATCGTTTAGGTGAGCTATCTTCATAATATGTCCGTACAGGCAGCAGTACTGTAGTAAGCTTATGAAAAGTTGTATTTTGAGATTTTTATCTAGGTACTAATTTATTACGTAGCCGTACTTCATCATCATCATTTCTGCCGAAAGACGTCCCCTGCTGGACATAGGCCTCCCCCAATCGTCAAGTGGGTGTGTGTGTGCTACATTGACCGGTCCCGTGCGACTCGCATTCAACAGATTCCCGCAACCTTCACGCATAGCTATTCACAAACCTATAACCTATATCTTTTTTTGACATTACGACATCGAGCGAGATAGACATACGACTTTCCGAATCGAAAATCGAATCGAAGGGTTGTGAATAGCTATACAGGTCATCGGTCCACCTAGTGGGAGGTATTTTTTTATTATTAACTAAAGTATGGGCCTGCTCTTGACCTCGATCACGCCTGATGGAAAGCGATGGATGAGATCTATGATGAAACGAGCGTGCCCAGAAGATGCCTGTTCACTCTTGCTTTGAAGGCAGCTCTTCCAACGCATCGCCGTAGCCGTACTTAACGTTAATTTTCGCTTTTTAGCGAGGAAGTCAGAGCGAATACCTAGTAAATATGAGTGGTTGAAGCCCTGCACAAAAACTTGCGATTTTAGAGCTGGTTCCACCAATCGAGATGTCTGCCAGTCCCCCAGTCAAGTAGCGACCATAGTCATAAGCGGAGAATGCTAAAAAGAACCCGACGTGGGTGTTGTAGCGAAACTTTGGAGATGTCGATGGCCTGCTGTGGACTGCGACTGGGAGATGGCGGATAATGTGACATGATTGATCATCAATTAATCTGAAAAAAAGATTCTATTAAAAATCTTACCTTTAGGACTTAGGAGCGGTTGTCTACAGAAAACCAAATTACGGAAATGTACGTCCGCCTTTGGCCTCTTCTGTCAATGATGATGAATACTTCGTGTGGTACCTGGACTCTATATTAACTTGCTCACTGGTTCGAGGTGGTGCTGGAAATTAATTCCTGGAGAAACTTAAATGAGGCCTTTTCCGTAGTGGCCAGTTTCAAAGACAGGTTAGAAAAACCTGGTAAGTATATCACCAAAATATCAAAAGAACCACCAACCTACATCTTATACGATATATGTTATTGGGCCTTATGATTTTTCACCGTACAAAATCTTCAGAACTAAATACAAGTTCGCTTATTCTCAACAACATAGCCAACCCCTTAGCGGCCCGCGTCCGCGTCTCTGGAACCACTTTTTACTATAGCATTCGTTGGTTGCAAACCCGTTTGACGGTTTTAGTGTTATGCTATGTTGCACCAAGCTTAAGGAATCGGAATCAAGTCCCGAGTGCCCTGAGTCCTTACATTGTTGAGAGAATGAACCTATTCTGGCCGCAATTGTGCAGACACCTCGTAGTAAACTCAATACATTACTCGACATGAGTATCGCTTTGTACGAGGTGTGAAGATTGTGAACATAACATAGGTACTTGTTTGTTTGTTTGTTTTTAAGTTAGAAGCCAGTAAGCAGATAGTGTACTAGGAACGCATTGGACTATGTAAATCTACTATGTCAGAGTAAACTTAGTCCTGGTTGATCTGGTTCTATGTTTACCTTCTGCTGTCAGTCAGTTCAGGTCAGCTCACTGATGGGCCGAAAATTCTTGGACCGTTGATGCCTTGGAGTTCTTGGTGTTTAATTGTTGCTTTTCTTGGTCAGACAATCGTATAGCTATATTTCTCAGGAAGCCCCAGGCCCTCCCATATTATTATTATACTCTTTGCCCAGGCCTCTTTCGTCCACCTTTGCGGTCACCATACTTACAAAAGCTTCTTCAGATTCTCTGTTTTTGGGTCCCGTGGGTAGTGGGTATATTACTTATTTCGACTAGATGGGTAACAAATAGCGAAACCTTACATTACATCCTAGAGCTAAGATCCTAAACAACAAGGTTCTCAAGCCACTGCTAAAATGTAGGTAACAGGCATTCGCAGTACGATGCTATCAGTAAAAAGGTGGGGGCTACTGCCCATTGTCCTACTGATATAATCAGCTATTAAGACACCCACTACAATGAATGGGGGATGTCTGTTCTTAAGTAACAGGGGACCACGTGGTGAATTGTTCTTTCTAGTTGCTTATATTCAAACAATTCCTACACAAATAATAAAAGTGGCGAGAAAGGAAACCGTTACACTCATTATATTATAACTAAGTTAATAAAGCAACTGGAGCTTATCACAGGAAATATATATGCCGACAAAATAACAACGCACCTAACTAGCTTCATATTTAATCTGCTTCATTATTAACGTGACCCGCAATCTAACTTCCTGTAAGTATTTTAATTAATGCATTTGTTCCTCTCGAGTATTTTTAAGTTTTTATTTGACTTATAAAGAAATTGTTGACTCATACGGGTTATGGAAAGAAAAAATAAGTATAATATTTCTTCAAATATAATATTGCTGGCTGAAGGCTGGCATTCTCTCATGGGAAATATTTTGAAAGGCGAGCTGAAATATATACTGGAGCGATGTATTTAGGGGTCTCTTGGTTATAAGTAATCCCACCAGTACGGACTTATTTTCTTCCTTCTTTACTAAACAATTCTCTCATTAATTTTAAATTGCTATAGAGCGTCGCAAGTACAAACCTAAACTTTTGTAACCTTACGTCATCGTACTATTGTGCTTACATTGCGCAAATTGGCTTACTCTATAATTTTGTGTTTGTGATAATATATTGTGTAAGTATAGTATTATACTAACAGATTTCACAATGTTTCGCAAAAACAAATCATCATTTCGGCTTTTGGTGTCGTCTACTTATAGGACATGGGCCGTGATAATGATAATACTGCAGAGAACTAATTGTTTCATAAATATATACTGTTATAAACATCTATATTCTATTTGTAGATAAGTATATAAAAATGTATCAAAAATGTGTATGGAAATAAATAAAGATGAAATATATTAGTCACGCCTGGTTTATGGAATTACGAAAGCGATAATCCTAATTTAGGTTATGTCCGTTTTGACATAATCCTTAAGTTTCTTTTAGGTATTGTCAATAATCAGTCAGTCATAACTTCGCAAGTAGGTTGGGTGGGCCTAGTGTTGTACCCACGGCTACAGAAAAGTCATGGTCGGTGTTTGAATTGAGAACCCGTCAACGGTACCTTTGCTGCTAAAGTACATAGGTAGGTACTCAGAGGTGATTACTTCGAAATTCAACTGACTTGCTCGACTTGCTGAACTGCAGTCAAAATATTCAAGCTAATTTATTCACGGAACCCAACGTCGCGTCGCCACATGTTTGTGGTGCGACCGTCTTTACATTATGGGTCAGTGTCATGTGTCGGTCACGTAGTGCTTACTCCTAAACTATGGCGCTCAGTAATACAATACATTGTGTGCAAGCACTAGGCGATACTACTGTTGACAAAGCTATACCCAACATTAGTGAATCAGCACTCCGCTATTATTTCTTATTGGACCTTGGAATTAGAATTATCAATGACACAATCTCCTCATTTGTTTTCAAAATTAAGATTTGAACGGACAGCATATAATTTAGAGATCCATTAATATACATACGTAATGGTTTGATAGGTCGAGTTATATATTTGTGTTCGTTTCATACGTAACACTTCGCAATTAAAATGATAATCTCAGTCCACTCACACACTGAACTAATTTTATTTTCGAAACTAGTTTATCTTTAGACGAGTAAAAATAAAACGTCTTGAATTTAGTGCCTACTATACTCTTTAGAAGTTTTTAGAACAATTAAAGTTTACTATCTACCTTAGAGAATTTGTATGTCTTATCTATGCCTTCGTTACCATAAATAAATAATAGTTAACAGATTGTGTTAAAAGGTACTATAGGTTTAACTTTAACCACCCCCAGTTCCAAACCTTGCCGTAAAACATTTATTTCGGCTGAATAAAACAAAGAAATAATATATCAGGTACCAAAAGCTAAGGGACGACCCTGAATATTCAAACAATCACTTCCTTTACGGTATATAAAACTTACAAAATGTTACCTACTTGTAAAACGGTCCCGTATTTAACAATACAATTTCCTTTGACCCAAAAGCAACTTTAGTAATAATTTTACATAAATAAAGGAACTAATTTTGAAACAATAGGCTTGTAAAGTTTTTTTTTCCAAAAAGAAAGAGCCTTAGATATTTTTTTTGTTTGTCTCTTTAACCTGAGGGATATTAATGAGGGATCAGAACCTGATGTTTATTTTGAAGTAAAAATATTTGCTGCAATACAAAAAGAAAGAAAGCTAGACTGTATAAAGAAAATAAAAATATGTTATCTAAATCATAGTAGCTTTTGCTTATGGCCTCAGATGCATAGCCCACGGAATCGGTATATTTATTGCTCGGTTATTGCTCATTGCAGATGCGGGTCAGAGCCCATTCGTACCCTAAGATTCGCATCCTGTGCCCACTCGTCCCCTGGAACTTTTGAGAGGCCCATTCGTCCCCTGAAGAATATTTATTTTTATTCATTCTTCTAATATAAGTACATGTATATGTGTATACTGCAGCTTGGTAGTCTTGGTACAGTCGCGCAGAAAAGGGTAAAATAAAAAATATAGTAATTCGGTAGATATCATGTTTATTTCAAATAAGATTAAGTTTAATAAAATGCTTCTAGGCTCTAGGCATTAAGTCAGTCTTCAAAATAATTAATCAACTTTTGGCTTCTTGTACATTTGTAAATATTTGGCAAAATATATGATAACTATAATATCTATAAGCAGTAAAATAAAACTGTGTAACTATTTAAATAAAATCCCAGTAATAACTGAATTTTAGATTAATTTACATCCAGTGTACAAACAAATAACCAAATATCAATACCAATATAACAAAAATAACAATTAATTGTTAGTACTTTGTACAGTCAAAGACATCTACAAAATAATGCAATATCACAATAACGTTGTATAAAAGTAATATAAAAAGTAAAATCAGTCTTTATCAACTATGTAAAACCAACATTTTTACTAACTACAAATACACATGCAAAATCACAATGTCCTAGAAACTAACAAAATACAACTCTTTTACAAAAATCAGCCTTGATTGACCATCATATAAATCAACATGAAATATAAAATATGCAAAAAAATAGTCACAACACATATATAGTCAGTCAGAACACATATCAACAGTAAATAATCACTTCTTATTTTTTTGTATATTTACCAACTACATACATGCAAAATCATAATAACTTAAATCTAAAAAATTATAACAGTACAAAAAAAATACTAAAATCACAGTAATTATTGAAGACTAGATAAATCAACATATTTTTTTTTGTATATTAACCAACTACATGCAAAATTGTAATAACTTACATCTAATAAATTATAACTAGAAGTAGCTACATAAAAATTGGCTATAATTACCGTATTTTTTGTATATTTACCAATTACATGCAAAATCATAATAAGTTAAATCTAACAAACTATAACTACAATAACAAAAAATGACTAAAATCACAATAATTATTGAAGATTAAACAAATCAACATTATTTCAGTATAAAACTAATCTTATTACGAAAACAGAATTAATGTTAGAACGTTCATTATTTTTGTACATTAAAAGGGTGACAACGACTCCACATTGAGCTAAAACGAAACACTTAGAATACAAGAACATAATTATATTTGCATTTTATATTAATTAATTTAATTTCCGACTCATTATTTTTTATGTGACATTGACTTTGATTTGATTTCTTTGACATTGTAATTGTGATTTGTTGACATTGTATTTATTATTATTTTGTTTTTATTATTATTGTTAAATTCTTATGTTAAATTGTGATTTGTGATTGTGTTTTTGTGATCTCGTGTTTCGTATGATATGGGAGAACCTGAAATAAATGGATTTTATTTTTATTTTATTTATAATAACATCCACTAATATGATAAAATTATAATTACGGAAAAAAAAATGCTATACATATTTAGGAGTAAATAATTTAGTTTTGACTTTTTAGTCAAAATATGACTGTAGTATTCCATCATAAAGTGAATTACCATCAATAATAATACTAATCATATTCCAGGATTCAAATGAGATAATTCGATTCAATTATGTTAAAAATATTATTATTATAATATTAACAGTATTGTTTATTTCGTTAGGCGAACTTCATTTAATAAAAGACCAAAGACACATTGAACAGTCTCGTATTCGCAGTCACTTTCAAGAACCAATATGTCACCGAGGCAGCCATAACATACAAACAAAACACCTTATCTATTTTGTAACCCGTTTTTTTAACAAGCCATTCGTGAGACGAGAGACAACATTACATCGTAAGCCTATCGTCAGGTTATATTATTATCATGACGGATTATCATTGATCATAGCGCTTTTTTCAATGATCTGTTATGATTTATTAAATTAATTCCGTTAATAAACTGTTCACAAGTGTACTATGTTAACCGTTTCTTATGTAAAATATAGCTAATTTTATCTCAGGGGACCAATAGGCACCTGAATAGGTGCCGAATCTTTAACTTATATTGTATATATATTAGAGGGGACGAATGGGTACCTTAAAAATATTATTTTTTGTTAAAATATTAATTGGTCCCCTACCAGGAGACAAATGGGCACCTATATAGGGGCCGAATCCACAACTTTAATGCTGGGGGACGAATTTTAGGGGACGAATGGGCTCTGACCCGCAGATGCATCTCGTTGGCAACAATGTAACTTCATTTGATGGTCAGTACTTTGAGGCTTTTATTAGGGATTATTACGACTTTAAATCTTTATTTTGCTAAGTATTTTTATTAATGAAATGGTAAGTGAATTAAAGTACTCCATGTTTTTTAAAGCAAAAATATACGGGTCTGTCCGGTCTGTCTTTGCAAAGTTATTTTCTGTATTAATCAGCTATCTATAGAGTAGGTATTTGTAATTATAGTATGTATCAATAACCTACAATTAATCCTCTATAAATTCGTTTTGCTTGTCAAGTGCATTTTAAATTCCCTCTTGATTGGTTTAACACTGAAATCAAGACTCGAAATTGATATTGCCTTGAGAAAGGCCTCACTCTTTATTATACTACTGCTTACCTATTCCATTTTAGTAATTATCGTGTACCCATATAAAATGTACTTTAAAAAATATCAATGACTTGAACATATTCATTAGCTAGTTGACACTTACCGATAATTACGACATTAATGTTAGAGTTGCGATAAGGAACAAAGGTGACATTGTCATTCATGTTTACCTGATATCCTACATACACCACCATTATTATTTACGACTCAAGTTATTGCTATTTTATGACTTTATTTTATTGAAATGATGGTCCACCTGCATACCAAGAATATTCACTTGTTTTTTGTAACAATCAAACGTAAAAGTCCATTGTTCTGCGAGTAATTTCGTTTAGGAACGGTCTACGAAATTCGTCGTCAAAATGTAACAGAACCTTTTTACCGGCCAGTTACGAAATTACTACGAAGTGCTAAGAACATTGTTAGAAATAGAAAATGGCTGCGAACATAGTAGATCTAGCGATTTTCTTTATGGCCCAGTGTATGCTGCAGCCTGCTCGCTACGAAAGCAATGCACAATTCACGGCAGGCTTCGCCAATAAACACCACGGTTGTTGGCATGCAGATAGCAATCACATAATGGTGTTAGTAACGAAAGTGGAAGCTGCTGCCCTTCCTCCGGATATCATTATTTCCTCTTACGAAACCAACGGGAAGTCTCAGGTGGTTTACACTTGCAGCCAACAATACGATGAAGATGATATTGTGGTCGTAACTCTGAACCTAATCAGTCGCAGTTACTTAGAAAGTTAGAATACATTAGAAAATATTATATTTGTTGTATCGAATTGCCCCATTACAAGATAATTGGCAAACTAATCAAATGGTTAACTAACATTCCATTGTACGATTTGTTATTGTTTTATTTTTTAAACAGTAACTTAATTATAGGATAAAGTGTTAAAACAGACGTAGTTTACGTAGTGACGTCAAGGCACTACGATTGATAAAATCTTACAACGTGTCTGCAATTCAATTCGATGACGACAGCTTGCAATTAAAATCATATTCATCTGTATTGCTCATACACTCAAGTATTACTTTTGATAATTGATGCACATTCGCTTTACTATTTGTGTATTTTTTCCAATAACGTATTGCTAGCGTTGCCATAACTTCTGGGAACCAATACGGGACGTTTTTTCTTCCGATACCCAAAACTCATAAGTAATCGTACATAACACATTCAACACCGACACGGGGTTTTTCAACTACACCATACCTACTTATCATAGCACGCATGTGTACCTTCCTACATAGCGAGAAGAAACAAACTAATGTATTTTCTAACAGATTCCCTCTGATCTCAAACTTATCAAAACTGTAAAATAAATTAAACAAAAATTATTGAATCATACCTACTTTTTATTCAGTCTTAAATAAACAATTTTTTTAATTAACATGAAATTACTCAGGTATTTATTTTTTTGCCCAGTCATATTTTGAAGTTGATTTTACTTTTGCAATAACTTCTTTTTCTTTTTTTATATAATCATAGAACTGGGCGCATGTCATTTTAAAATTGTAATGACAAATCAATATGGATTCAATGGTCTCTACCACAGGTCTCTACCGACAACCTGTTTCGTATTTTGTCGAAATACGGGACAAATACGGGACAAGCAGTAATACGGGACGGGATGATCAAATACGGTGACAGTCCCGTATATACGGGACGTATGGCAACCCTACGTATTGCGCAAAAGTTTTCTGCAATATTTTCTTAGCATACATTCTAATCTGATTGAACTGAGATTGAAAGGAAGTTGCGTTGAAAAAAATATACTCAAACATTGGCTTAGAGAGTCCCTGAGTTCTATGGTTTTTTTTAAGAAACGTAAGTAAAACACATTTTTTCTACACAGTTAAAATTCTACTCGATTTGAACTACAGAAAATGTTTAGTCTTATCATGCCATTTGAACTAAGCACCTATTGTCTAATATGTGTGCAATTGAGTTCACCCTAACATTACATGCTCGTAGTAACTGTGTAATGTTTTCAACATTGTGTGAAACAATATGCGGGCGCGACGTTCTTATCATCGAAAGCATTGCAGTGTGCAATTCAGAGCGATACCCGATAATAATTATTGTTTTACATACTTATGTAATGAACCTAACATAACAAATAGCGCAATCAACTTTAACACATTCGTAAACAATCATTTGCATTCTGCGTGTGTGCAATGATACATTATGTTTTAGAATAAATTCATCTTGTTTATTGACAACAGCTGCTGTGTATTTGGTTGTTCTCATTCGAAGACTGGTAACATTTCTAGGGTAGGTTTTATTGTTATCTTGTAGGATTTAAAAAATGTGGTGGAGCGATAAAAGGTAACACTCAATTTAATTTCTTTGTCTACCATACCTTACTTCGATTTAAATCCTCAACGGCCGTATCCACGAACATTTTGACCATTTTTTATAAAAAAATATGATATGGACGAATATTGCCCATTTGATGAATATCTATGCAGTGAAGCTGCTTCACTGCTTACCAGATTTGGGCAGAGTGCTGAGTATACATTGCCGGAACACATCGCCTTGATTATGTGCTGAATGGCTGATGTTTTCCGGCAACGGTTCATGAACACTCGTTTACTAGATCTAATCAGGGTCTTGCGTACAATGTGCGTTCTGAGAAGATATCAGGAATCGTATTTTTTTATATGTATTTCTACG
Organism: Xestia xanthographa; assembly: GCA_905147715.2. NCBI lineage: Eukaryota > Metazoa > Arthropoda > Insecta > Lepidoptera > Noctuidae > Xestia > Xestia xanthographa. Next base: position 15,043,628 of record LR990657.1, read on the forward strand.
AAGTTGGAGTCGTGTACCTACATGCAGGAACAGAACGTGTGCATGGCGCAAAACTTATACTTAGCAAAAATAATTCTTGGCCATTTTCAAACCTTTCCCAAAAGAAACGGCTGACGACGTGCGTCAAGAGCAACAGGTGAATGAGTAACATTTAATGATAGATTATTATAAAGAATACATTAATTTACTTCTGATGGAGGTGCAATGATAAGCTTATTATTGCACGACACGTGGGGCGGTGCGTGCTCTGGTGAACAGACTTCCTTGCACTATTAACGTGTATGATATCACTGCAATCATTCATTAGCACCGACCAAACAAAGGTAACTTTGTTGTGGTATTTCGCAGATTATTGCCGCTTACTACCGTTCTTTTACAGGTTTCCAAACTGTTGTTTTTGCTTTTTAGTCCGTTGACTGGAAATATGCTACAAGGTTTATTTATAAACGAAAATGACGAGAAATAAACCAAAAAATATGCAACGCATATCTGTAAAACGTGCAGAAAGTTATAAATAAATTGTAGAATTACAAGAGCCAGTTAAGAGCGGCCAACCCGCCATACTTTTCGCGAGAATTTTGACTATAGCTCGTGCGTGATTATGCTGTTGTTAGACATATATCTTTGAATTTTTTGAACTATATGGACTATATCTAGGCTTCTATCGAAGCAGAAAATAAAAATTTGTAGAAACAAATTCAGTATAAGCCTCCAAAAATTGCTGTTTTTCACAACTTTTACCTCAACTTTGGCCGTTCATAATGTACTTAGAAATTGTAAAAGTAAAGAAAGCATTCTTATAGAAGCCTTGCAAATGTAGTGGAGATTCTAAATATCAAATAATTATTTCACATACTTGTAAGACTAATTCAAAAACACGTATTTCCTGGAACAAGTTTTATAAATTTTCGAACTATATTTTTTGTTCAATGTCCGCGCGTTAGGTGGTATGAGGTACGCGGGAGGCAAGTAGTGCAGATTCGGGGCTAGGTAAGACAGGGGAGTTGAAAGAATACCACCGCTGTGGCTCTGGATGAAACAACAAGCTTTTCGACCATGCCCGCGTTGACGAAAGGCGGGCCGGCAAGGGCCCTCTTAAACTTAAATGATAAAATTATGATCCTTCCCTAGCAATGCGACGTGCGATTTCTTGGACATATGTGTGAGTTCCAAATTGGGTACATTACAGAATTTTCAGATGAAGACATCGATGTACTCGCAGAAGGAGGCTTTAAAAGTCAAAGGGTGTTCAACCTGGCCTTCCTTATTTGATCAAAGTAGTCAGCCCTATGCCACTCCCTGTATGGTGTATCGGCAGTTTGTAAAGGGCAGCTAAACGATTACCTCGAGACGACGCTGGTGACCTCCTGATTACTGCCGGGTTCTCGTTGCTTGTCCACATTCATAATGGATTAATAATAAAAAAGATGAAAGGCCAACTGAGGCCGGCGATACTTTCAATAGGTGCTTGTGTACGTATTTGGTAGATCAGGAAGCGTGTTTCTCTGTTTCCTGCTGTACTGCGTAGCCGAATAAACAGTGTTCCTTTCCTAGGGCTTGCTAAAATTATGATTTGCTTCCTCATAAGTAAGTTATGTAACATTCTATGTTCCGTGTCCGTACTGTCTTTTAACATTGGTGAGATATGGTGTAACTGAGTAACTATATTATCTGCAACACTTTACTGCGTAAATCTTCAGCAGTACCTAGCACGGTGAACTACATACTTAGTTCTGTTATTACGAATATACATATTATTACGTAGAAAAATTAAGTAGGTTACTTAAAATTAAATCCACTTGACGTACCAAAAGAAAAAAGAAGCCAAGTTATAAGAGCTTCCTTATTACGAGAAAAAGAGTCCATTACGTTATTGCATTGTCACGTTTTTTCATCTAAACCTGAGGATCCTTTATTTCTCATTCGGAAACATGTCTGGTTAATTAGCTGCGTTACCGCTCACATCATTAGGTATTAGGTACCATTGTGTAATGATTACTGAATTACAACATAGCCTCAAGTTTGTACTATATTTGTGTATGAAATCGTGCATTGGCTGCACGCACGACGCGTCGAGTGTGTGCGAAAAAACATGGAGTTTACGTGATCCATGCAATTAGTCCCATGCGAGCAATCGTAATCGTTTCGTCACAGAGCAGCTTAGTCAACATTTGCAGTTAGATAAGGCTGAACTCAACAACAATAATATAATACGTGTTCGTAGATTACAGCCAGTCAAAACAATATTTTGATAGAACTAATAATAAGTTATTTATAGAACCATACACCCTCACTTGTAAACATAATAGCGGGCTACGGCTAACTAACCGTTAGTTTCTCCAAAGAAGGACGTATTCCCCTGGAAATTCAGAGCAATACGTCCTTTTTACGCCTACCCATACAAGTTTCGAATTTCTACAAATTACAATATGTTGTCCACACAGCGAATTTGGTTTTCGTGGTGTGTGTTTTCAAAATGCTCTTCATAAAATGGGTGTTTCAATCACATCGTGAGCGCGGTCTATCCATTTTCCTGGCCTGAAATAAGTATTAGAGACGAAAATTTGCTTCTTAAATAAAATCAATAAAAACCGGCCAAGTGCGAGTCGGACTCGCACACGAAGGGTAAGGGTCCGTACCATTGACTATATTTAGTATTTGTTGTTATAGCGGCAACAGAAATACATAATCTGTGAAAATTTCAACTGTCTAGCTGTCACGGTTCATGAGATACAGCCTGGTGACAGACAGACGGACAGACGGACAGACAGACGGACAGACGGACAGACAGACGGACAGACAGACGGAAAGACAGCGAAGTCTTAGTAATAGGGTTCCGTTTTTACCCTTTGGGTACGGAACCCTAAAAATCGCCAAGCAAATCGTAGGACTAGTGGGAAAAAAATCCCACTAGTTCTACCGTGGAACTGTGTAGTAGAACTAGTGGGAATGATCCAAGCAATCGTTAGTTATCCAACAATATTTCATAATCTATTCTCCACGCATCATTTAAACCTATGATTCACTGGATTACCGGAACTGGAATAGCTATAAAATACAGACCAAAGATTTGCAGGAAAAATCTTCACAGAATATCCCAGGTCTTATAAGTGAATAAACCCTTCTCGTGTCAGACTGGTTACTTTAATGTTATTGTGTTACAAGTCGTTATTGACCCTATAACGAGTGTTCCAAGAAAATAATAGGTTTATCTTGCTTGCCTGAGGCAGAAAGTTATTCTTTGTGTATTATGTCAAGTAAACTCTACCAAAAGCATCATTATCGTGTATTGCGTTGTTTTAAATCGTAATCTTCCACAGACTGCTTGTTTATGTTAATATACTGCCACGATACTTTGTATGCTGGAGCGTAATATAAGAAACTTTATTAAATAAAGTATTTTCTTACAGAATCACCGATATAATTAATCTAGTCGGAGCGGTTTGCCCGATTGGTCGGGCTGGCCGAGAAGGGCACACCTGGCAAATTATAATGAAGATTCCAATAAGACAATACCACCACCACCATTGCCGATTACCCGTTCTGAAAATACACGCTTAACGAACACATACATACGACATTACACAAAAAAAAAATGTATTTCTGGTTCGCTGTGCACGCACGTTATCTTGTTTTTCCTTTTACGAGAACAAAACAAGTTACCGTGATAGGAAACGAATCATAAGTAATGCTAATATAATAAGGAAAATGTATGTAAAATGGCAGATAGGGATTGTTAAGATTACCTTGCTTTATTTCAATTCTCGACAGGACAGCTTAACTGCTGTTTGTAAGAAAAACAAATAATAGGTTTGGAATCACTTTTACTAGGTATCTTTCTTTATTAGGTACAAGAGCGATAAAATTAAATTAGGGGTGTGACTTTCATAACTATGGTGACTTTGAAGACTTTCCCATCACAAGAACTTGTACCAGCCAACGCAATAAATGAAAATGGATCTATTTGTAAATATATTAGCTAGTAGATTGGCTTCGTAAAATATAACTTCAAACTTAGTCTTTCATCCAATTATTGCAACCAAGTACACTACAGAAAAAATAATTTGCCATGTGGTCAGGAACAACGTTTTGTGGGCAATCATTATTCACAGAACGCGGTTTTCCTCCACAAACGTAAACAATTGATTAAGGACTCGTTAACCTATTTTTAATGAAACACTATCGGCAAGGATATAATTAGCTTACGTTCGATGGTTGTACACAGTTTCAAATGTATGTATACTTACTAATTGGATTCTGTAATAAATTACTATCGTAGTCGTTATCGGCTCACGTCTACTTGGCGTAATTGTTACCAGAACAGGCTAGTGGAATTGACTCACAAATGAATTGCTCCTCAATATTATCACCATCTGTTATTATATTATCTATCTATATGCTTTTTTTCCCACTCACAGTTTTATTCCATAATATAATGTTTCTTATATTTCTATCGTCTGTGTTGTCGTGAAGCACATTTACATTACAGCTTTGTTGATCTCCAGGTATTTCTCGTATATACTTGCGTACGATAAGATTATAAAGTCTAATTATTTTCCGTATCTGTTGCAAGATCTGCCTTTTATTTTCCTAGCTAGACTTTGATACAAACTAAGGAAAATTCTAAGTTATCTCCAGTAACAGCTTATTATCATGTTAATAGCTCTCTTCAGTTAAATGAATGATCATTCTAGTATTAACGAGAGTTTAATGACCGTCAATTATGACGCGGTTCGTAATCACTTCATAAATTAAATATATACCCATTTTACATTTTTTTGCCATTGAATTCCCTTTGCTATGATCGCACTGTATCAATTCTTTGTCAACAAAGCAAAGCTCTGTAATCAACAGGACCTTACTAACACTAATTTTGCTTTCGCAATGGCTCTATAATGTATGGTGTAGGTGACACTTAGTATTGTTTCGCATTCAAACAACCGGCAAACCGGCGTAAATATTAGTTGCATAACACAAATTGGCCGAGACACCGAGCGAAACTGTAAAAGTGTAGAAAATTACGCTTTTCATTCAGAATAACGAGCATGTGCTCACGTTCTATTTGAGTCACCTAAAAACAGGTAAATATCTGAAAAATATAAGGAAGCTGGCATAAGAACAAGACAGAGATCTATACTGTATTTTTCCATCATCTCTCATTATAGGCGCTTCTGTGTAATAAACTAGACTTACGCAATGTATTTCAAGACTACGCTACGGTTAGATTTGTTAGCTATTCATCTCAGGTTTGCGTTAGAAGTGCATTTAACTCGGTATCTAGAATAATCCGCTTCATGTGATAGATATATGCTAAGTCCTGCAACACAATAAACAATGTAATTTAATGCTTAACCATAGAATAAGTTAAGCTTACGGAGAATATCAATAGAGCAAAAGCGGAGTTCCTCAGGGCGGCACAGTGGGCCCAACAGTGTTCCTACACAATAACTCTAGGCAATTTCCTCTCTTGCTTCCGCTTTCCCGTCAGCTAGCTAGTGAGGGGAAATTTAACTTTAATAAGAAAAAGAAAAATATATAAAATAGAAAGTCTTAGTATATCTTAACATGTAGCTAGAAGATCTGAAAGATTATGCTTTGAAAAGTGCCAAAAGTTTTCTTTGAAGAAAATTCATACAACATTTGGTGTGACATTCAGCTGATTTTTTATTAAATTAAAGATGTAAACTTGGCTTTTAGAAAGTGATTAATTACTAACTATGAAGAACCGCCTCTATTTTTAACAATTCGTCAAGTCAAAAATTAAAATACTGCCTGAAGAATATCTTTATTCTGTAACTACTGACTGAGCCACTCATTTAGATTGTGTACGAGTATTATGCAATGCAAGCATATTATTATCCAACAGCAACAAAAGTACCTACAACGGAAGGATTACGAAATGAAACCATATTGTGCATTACCTACGTGGAAAAAAGTACCTATAGCGAAAATTTACGACGGAGAACACAAAAACCCTTTTGAATTACAAAACAAGTAAACTGTAAACTTTTTGCGGTCCTCTTCATCATAGAGCTGCAGAGGTATGATAGTCTGACTGACGACGCATTAAAATTCAAACAAGAAGAAACGTGTTCAGTGTTATTCTGAGAAACGTAATAATTTTATCTCAAATCAATTGCATCGAAAGTAAAGATTCTTTCTTTAGTGAACGCGTTGGCTGGCCGACTCGCTTATAGTTCCAATAACGCTGCACGCTGATCGCTCATGAGGAAGTTCAGGACCGGTTCCACCTCACAAGCGACGTAGTGTCGCCGACGATATACACATGCCATTTATTATAATACCCCCCTTCTTCTGACAGTGTACAACTAGGAAGTATTGGTACTCGTATGACGCGATCAGTGCAGCGTTTATCGTAAGTTATCGCTCGTTACGGAAAGTTCTGGGTCTCTTTGTTTTATTTTTGTGACTGCGACCGGTCGACAAACAAGTTTCGTAGGAGATATGATAATGTGAACGCGTGAATAAATAAAGTAATTAATTTATCGATTTAATATTGAGCGCAAATGGCAATCACTACGAATAAATGCAAATTTCTTAAAGAATGTTACTAAGTTAATTAGAAGAACCTGGTATAAGAACTTTAAAGACAGTGTTTCAAAGTGCAGATCCAGCCTGCCTGCGAGCAGCCGAGCACCTAATCACGGTTGGAACGACTCGCCTCGAATTATAACAGCACGCACTAATTTGAATAATGAACAATGTTACCCCCGCAACCGGTTTGATCACGCGACTGCGCCGCGGCGTGCCTGCGCGAGCGCTGCTTTACGATCAAGGGATGCTGGCCTATAAACGTGAGCAGTAAAACCTTTTGCCATTCTCTCGAATTGGACGTTAAAAGAAATGAAAATGTAAAGTTATTGCGAACCGTTTTACCAATCCCAGGTAATGGTCGAGTTCACCAGAAACGTTGGTTAAGATCCACGAACACGTCCGAGGAAGCATCATTAAAGAAACATCGCCAGCGATTCATCATCGAAGGTTTTTTGTTTGTTCGTTAGAGATTCGAACTAACATAATTTAAGAACAAAAGGGTCTAGGAAAAAACTGACGCCCGCAGAGTTGGGACGAGAACAAAGCGTGCATTCGTTCGCCAAGTTATGTTTTTAGGTACAATCTGAAGTAGGCCTGGACATTTAAACTGCCACATAAATCGCGCCCGTGTGGACGGAAACAATGAGAGCAGCCTTTTATGTTTTGTTTTTTTTTTTGCCAACGAAATAGTCGACTAGCGGGATATTACATAAGATCGCCCGGCATTTCGATACCACTTACAAACGTCCGACTGACTCCAATCGACCGGCTTTGTGCGTGTTTGAAATAAATCCAAACTGGTATTGCTTATTCGCATTGAGCTAGTCTGTATCCAATCCTGAGTCAATTTATGTAATTAGCATAATGTGGTATTAAGATTATAACTTTGTATAATAAGAAGAGGAAGTCATAGAACCGATATGATTTGTGCTTGTCTCAATATTGTATGTAATTAATATTAATTGAATATTAGTTTTTTTCGCTGATTACATATCGCAAGTACAGCAAAGTCTGCACAATTAAGTTTATTTCGGCCAGTTATGAGATCACTATCATGTTTCCAGGAAATAGACCGCAGCATCTTATTATAAACAAGTTTATCTCTCGTCCAAATTAAACGGATTGTTTTCGCTTTCGTACAGATAAACAATATTATTACTATTGAGTTTATCGTCGACACCATTAATTAATATTGCGCTTATCAACTTAAAGTGGGTTGCGGTTCGGCCTGTGATAGTTGGATATTATTGATACTTATTCTTATTTCCGTTTATAACATTCAGTTTGTTATTTCATGTACTTGATTGATCCATTTTGAGGCTGTCGAAACATCAGCAACCACACAATTACGCAGTCAAATGGTGTGATCACGATCATCGCGTGAGCAGTTTTTCATTGACGTTACAATTATCCATTTGAATTGGACGGTTAACCAAATAAATTAAAAAACAATATTAATGGTTATTTATCATTTGAATTTCATAAACTAGTAGGTTAGCGGGTTGAATCATTGTTCGTTTCTGTGTCGTGGCGGAAGTTTCAACAGTTCACAACATGTGCTAAAAATGTGGCCACTGATACATAATTCATTAAGTTCTCTGTAATATATTACCATATTATAATTTATTGCATAGGTACATAGGTACCAAATATTTCCGTGTCGATTCAACTACCTTAGAAATATTGGAAAAGAGTCCAAAGTAGTACAAAAATAGGGGTAGCCCTACTTTGATTCCACGAGATTAAATGGATGTTCATAATTCAAAAACACAGCACAAATAAACAGAACACGACTCGTCCCAAACAAAGTTATATTAAGCCATATCATGTTTTGATTACAAAGGCGTGAAAACATTTTAAATTCATCGTTTTTAAAAACATGTTAATAAAATGATAATTAAAACCTTCTGTTGCAAACATGTTGTTTACCCATTCATCAAGTCGGTTAAGCAATGGTCGGCCTGGCTGACATTTGGATGGGTGTCTCCAAATTGCTTTTGTATTCGATCGTTTTAACAAATTATGCATCTCTTCGGCGTCACTAGTGAAAACATCTGGATCCTGTCTGGAAAGTTCCTTTAAGTTTTCAGCGATATGTAGTGTGAGGTGAGGTGAGGATATTTTTTCTTGTGATTCTTCTGTTGTCGCAGTGTGAAAACAATGCCTGAACTACTTTTAAGGAGATTGGTACTTAGAAAGAAAGAAAGAAAAAATATTTATTTGACGTCAGCTATATACACACATTTATATAAAAAGATACAAACTAAGGAGGAAAACAATATGTGCTGTGTGCCTCACGGCTGCGCCAAAAAGGTCCTTGATGTTGTAATTCTGAGCGGCAACCCGGAGTTTGATTCGTGCCAAGGGTAATATGTTCGCCCCTATGCAATGGGAGTCGAAGTGTAGTACTGAAGATACCCCTTAAGTAAATACAGGCGCGATGTTATGTGTTGTTGTAGTCTTCTGCCAGTTCTACACTCCGACCACGAGGTTTTCCCGAAACCACGTAAACGAATATATTGATTTTTGAACCAGGTTTCAAAATCTATATTTGTAATGGATTAGGTATTTTATGAATAAGTATTGAATCAGATTTTTTTTTGTAATTACGCTCGTGCCGAAGGTCAAACGTTATGTGTACCTACTTATGACATAACCTAAACATAATGCCTACAGCCACATGGCAGGCATGTTGTTGTACTGCAAATAGAACGAAATAATATTAATTTTATTTTTATTATTTTCAAACAAGTTAGTGATTTCATATAAAATGATTATGGTATGGTGCCTCATGCTTCAATTCATAACCACCTACTACATACTCAATGACTGGAGGCAGTGGAGGCTAATATAAAAAGCATAAATCTCGAGCGCATTGTAATTTTAAATGAGTACATTCGATTTAACATCTTACTTTATGATTGAAGTTAATAATTGAAATATATGGTGTGAGTTGAGCAGTGAAGAGGCGAGGCCGATACGCGCTTATCACAAGCCGACGACCCCAGCCCGCGTGGCCGATAGCGCCCGCTCCGCCGCCGCCGCGCCGCCTGCACAAAGTACCAACATTAATACCGAAACCGATACTTTACACCGATAATTGTAATCCACGGTTTCGATATCGATCTTTGTTTAGACCAATGTGCTGCCATAAAGTACACATAATTGGCACAACCACCTATTAGTCTTTATCGGTGTAACAATCATAGATATCTGACTATGAATTTGATATTCTAGGGCACTCAGTCTGCGGCAATATGATTATTAGGTATTTAAATGCTCGTAGAGTTTTAGTTCCAGCACAAAGGAAACTCAAGGACTTGCTAAACAAAAAGCGACATAAAAACAGAAATAGAAAGCACTCCGTTGCAAATGAGAATGTTATTTATAGAAAAATTTCAACAATACACAATTGTATGATTGGGCATCGACTCGCTGCGGCCAGCTCAGTCGTCGACTCCACAATTAGCCATCAATTGACCCCAGCCGGCTGGACCAAAGACGCCACTCCACCAATCACGCGCCTCGGACTGGCCTTGGTACTTGAGCATCGCATGGAGTCGTGGTGATCATGAGATGGCATCAGCAGCCCCACAGCTGATACTATAAGTGCATCTCTTCAACTCAATTGCCAATCAAACAGTGCAGGGCAATTGTCATCCAACGCGATAGTTTTTGCGTTTGGTCTCGTGAGTCGTGATCGTGACATACTGCTGCTGCCTTGACTGTCTGACACTATGGCACTTTTTTGGCTTGTGCTATAGTCCGTGTGTATCATTAGCTGGCTGTGCATTTCAATAGCCTCATTTAGATTACTAGGGCTTCTACAAACGACGATTTTCATCATCCCTTTCCAATCTATCATTGTTATCTCCAGATTTATTCAGTTGGTTTAAATTCCAGTCTCCTGTATTAGCAGTTAGTTAAACCAATTCTGCAACTAACTACGTGCTTTCACTGAGGTGCAACTTTAAAAGTAGAGATTCACTTCAAAGAGAACTTGGTAATACGGTTTCTCGTAATCAATATACAGCTGCGTAGGATGTGGTAGAATATAGCAGATGACAATTAGTTTACAAACGATTTTCCTTAATTTAATATTGTGTAGGACGAGACTATCAACTAAATGGTTTGGTTTTTGCTCAATTTCTTAACGAATATTATGACAAAATCTAAATTCGACTAGTATGGGTATACTTTCTACATAATAGCCAACATTTTATAATGGAGTTTGTATGGTAAATTAAGTATCTGAAGATATGATAACGAGGTTCGTTGAGCCAATTGCTGAGTTTACTCAGTAGCTAGCCGTCCACCCGTCGCGTTCGCGTCATTCGTTCAAGTTGACCAACACAATTAATGACACTAGTTGTCTGTTTATATTGACTGATGATGACACATTATACGAGATTTGCATACTCGGTTGAAGGTCTGAGGGTTTTTGAACTGTTCGTGACATTGGATGTTTTATTAATGGTCATAAATTGTTATTTTTATTAATTATGGAACCAATTTGTTCTTCCTCTGCTTGGTTGTCATAATACATATTTTATGCAATAACATCTACCTCAATCGCCTGTTTATCCTCGTCATGGCTTTTGGAATCAGATTCAATTTACATTTATTTACTTTTATTAATTTAAACACGAATACATATAAAACTATAAAGCTTGCTCAATAAAATATCTCCCTGACCCATCTCATGAGCTGACTTTAATACTCGCACTAAGTAGCAGATATACCTGTTATTTATTTATAAACTTCACCCGGATCCAAGTTGAAACCAGTAAATTTTATATGAACGAGTACTAAAAAGATGGTCTGTAACTCATCATAACAACTTGAAATGACTTTGACATGTTTTGGGGCTCGGTACGTTTCAACGTTGATTGAACTGTTCTCCGAAGAAATTCTATCCCGCGCCAGACATATGGGAGCTGATTACTCGACTCTTGTTTCATTGTTTCCAATCTAGTTCCATTAAACTATCAATAATGTTTGGTGATACATTTGTGTACGGCTATTTTAGTAGTCCCACTTTATACAAGGCTTCAGTACGTTACTTTGTATGCGGCTTTTACGCAATATCTAGGTCACCTAGATCCTGTGTGCTATTTAAGTTTTACTGTTGACCTTTCTCAACTTGGCCGCATAGAATTTCAAGTATAAATTCTTCTTATTTTAGTTTCTGAATTGGACGTGAAACTATTCCCTGAAATGTTGCTTGAAATATCTTCTTCTAACGCCTGTTTCAGGATCCCCAAGAAGCTGTTAGTTATTGAGGAAATAAAATGTCTCTTGCTCTTCTTATTGTATTTGTCAATCTTTCAGTGACATGTTTTCCTTACATTAGATTGTTCACCTTACCATTTTTACTGGGATAATAATATATTCATAAAAACAAACCAGGTTTATATGCTATCTACTGGAAATAATTGCTGTACATAATACATTTTATGATTTCTTTATATCTTTACACAACAATAAATAAATCAGAACAATAGTTACGTTTATTATGATTAATATGCTTAATTAGTTGTAATGAGTAATATAAATGACAGGAAAACAAACAAAATGAATCAAAGCTTGTAATTTAGCAGCATTGCAGAGTATGATACAATGAATTGGTAGTTCTATTTCAGTCAATGGCGTAAACTCATTGCCATTTACGGGAAACACATGCGAAATTGACGATCGTTTACAATCAGCTGCTTTGCCCTAATAAGCCGACGAAGACGCACACTGCAGAATGGAGAAGCAATCGATATGTCGTAGCCAGCTCTTAGAATTGATCACTGAATTGGTCAACATTTGATGCTATGTCAGAATCAACTTTTGGCCATATCAATAACGTGGGGTTTTTGCACTCGTTTCTCGAGTGAAAGATATAAAAAGGGTGCGCAATATTAACTTTTTCAATAGTCGGTACTCGGTACCAGCTCTACGACAATAGCTGGCGTATGACGTAGTACGAAGATTAGCAAGTCAGCAGGAATAGCAGCGAGGCTGATGCCCCTGAGGCGCCGGACGTATTACGTATGACCAGCATAGAATCTTCTCAGAAGTATCCGACCGGCATCCGACTCATGGGTGTGTACAACGAATAATGATAGCAATGACGGTGGTGAAACACTGGTTAACTTTTGAGTGTTACGTTACTTTGAGTTCATCCTTTTTGCTGTGTTCAATTATAACTGAGTCTATCGAGTCTACTGCGGGGAATAGGCCTCCTAGGTTTGCTCTGCTCATCACCGCTACACATAGGCTTCCTACAAGGATTGTCACAATGACCGATCTTCTGCTAATGATAACAAGCGGATTTCCAAAGTCTTTATTACGAGTAGTCGTTCGGTTTTCGGTCTGGTTTGTGAGGATGGTGCTTATTGCTGATGTATTTATCGAGATTAAAAAGTGCTACAGCACTTTTGACATGCATTATCATAGACTTTTGTCAACACTTCTTGGTCCAAACCCGCTCTTGGGTCACGGGAAGTGTTAACTAAACGTTTTAAATTTTCTTGAAAAGGCTGTGAGCACTCGGACCCTACGGTCCTAGAGTTTCAACCCCAAACGCTCGAAAATATAGTTCTAAATAAGGTTACTATATTTACGCCGCTTGAGGTTATCCGCAGCCGCAGCGGCAGCCCCAGAACAAAGTGATAAAGTAAAGAGATACTTATAGAAAGATAGAGAAAAATATTTGGAACAAGGTAGAGAGAGGGAATAGGTAGGTTCAACAGAAGAATATACCGTTGATATTCAGGCTGAAATCATAATGATGAAAACTACCGAAGCATTGGTAACTTATGGAGTGAATGTAACAACTAGTTATGATATTATTATGAGCGCGGAAGTGCTAGGTGAGCTCCTAAGTAGAAACTTGCGCTACAATTATATCACTTATTCATTATCTGTAAACTGTGAACTTGTTTGTTAACATCCGTTAGTAAAGTCTTCCTATTTTCATTATTTATCCTGTTCTTGATGGGTGGACGACTTGAAGAAGATTGCAGGGAAAATCATGATGAGACTCGTACAAACCATAAGCATGACATAAGAGGGAGGTCTGAACTCTGCGGTGGGTGGAACAAGGATACCAGTGAGAACGATATTTTTTTATTTATTTTATTTATATAATGATGATACTGTTTCTGAACTATTCCGAAAATCGGAAATCTAATTTGTTAATTCGGAACCCCACTTTGAAATTACACTACTCACATTAAAATTATATAAGAACTACGGCAGACCCGAAAGGCGCAGCGGTGGTGAGGTCTTACGTTCTTAGGGTCCCGGGTTCGAATCCCGGTTGGAGCAAATGTTTGTGTGATGAGCATGGACATTTGTTTCCGAGTCATGGATATTTATATGTATAATAAGTATGTATGAAAAAAAAAGTATCTATGTAGTATATCAACTATCTGGTGTCCACGACACAAGCCTCGTTGCTTAGTGTGGCACTAGATGGCGCTGTGTGTTAATTTCCAGCGATTTTTTTTTTAAATATTCTATGTAAATTGCTTGTATGTATGTACGTAATCAAAGGAGGTCAGTATCTTGAATGAGCTTTGTACGTCAATGGGACTTTTGCAGCAATTTATTATATTGAGCAGTTATTTCCAAGTACCAGTTGGATAACGATGGATAAATTATTATAAATAATAAAGTAAGAGGTTACTTATATTGTTAAGACTTGATCTATGGGTAGGGAATTGGTCAATGTTTCTCTAGATTCTACGCATCTGCAATAAAAGGTTTCCATTCGACATGATTTGGCATTTCTCCATGGTTGGAAATAAATACTCGTATAGGAAACAACTAAAAATAAATATCAAATATTGAATCACATTCGAACCCTAAGTTAAGGTCGCTAAACTTCAAACATTACTGATTAAACAAAAACATATAAGTAAGTATGGAATGTTAATCTGTTTATGTTTGCTGTATCCACGTTCGCAAATCTTGCCTTTCTAAATATTGAAACGCAAACGCATGTCAACGCACGCAACAAATGTACTTAACATTTATTCTGTTAAAGGTTGAAGGTTGCGGGAATCCGCTGGATGCGAGTCGCACGGGACCGGTCAATGTGGCGACTCTTGGGACAGGCCTATGTCCAGCAGTGGATGTCTTTCGGCTGAAATGATGATGATGATGATGATTCTGTTAAAACTTTAAAACCACCAATCTAACTTCACTTCACGGAAGTTATTTACTTATCAAATTATAGGCTTTCTTTTCGATGAAGTTCGCTTAACAATTTCTTTAAATGCGGAAAATTGCTTTGGGTATTACCCAAAGCTATTTAACTGAGACTTATTCGAAAACTTTGGTATGAAGCAAAACGTTGTGCTCAACATTGCTTAGTTGAGACTTGACTTCAAGGCAAATAGAGCGCCTTGTATAGTTACAATTACAACCAACAGTTTTGCCAGTATAAACGTGTTTAGACTTAATTACGATTTGGAATGACAATATTAGGGCTGTTACAAATTACAAGCCACCAGTTTGCTCTGATAAGTGTCTAGTGCAAGCGACTAGTCTGCCAATATTCACTGTTGCGACATCAGCGTTACGCCGCGGAAACTTGTGTTCATTTATTTATCCAACATAGCCAAACGGATACTCTATAGACAGTTTATTGACTCGCCGTGTATCTTATTATGCCTAATCACCGTAATGATGTTATAATTGTAAGTGTTACTTCATCGGCCATCCTTTCAACGCAACCTTTTAAAAGCTCCTTTAACTTTTTGTTGAGGAGTCGTCGAACTGGCGCGACCACTGCTTTAGTGTTGATTCTTTACTTAGTGCACCTCAATGGTGGCCGGAGGAGCTCGTGCTAGCTCGGTAACTCGGTAGTTTATGTGAGTTACAACGTACCTTTCACTGAGTGAACGAGCCAAGCGGTACCGCGGTGCGGAAGCTCAGTTATGTCACTGCGGGGCTCAGTGGGCCACCGGCTGACCGAAATGGTCGCGGCACACTTAGCACGACCCACGAAAACAAGCGTTGCGTCAACAACACATGGCAACATATTGCATAATTTTGGATATTTCTGTTCAGCTTATTATTTCTTCGGCGGATTTTCCCACTGCGGGCCTTCCGGCACACTTATTATGATTGACGAAATTGTAACAAATGAGGTTGTGGCGTAATCTTAACCTGACCTTAGTTTAACCATAAAGTAATGTTCTACTTAGTAACTGCTAAGTATGGGACATCGTGAATAAGGTTTGTGTGTCTACTTTTGCACATAGGTACAATACGTGTGATATTTTACGAGCACTCGGCACATATTTACTTTACACACCTGTGATAAGTGTATGTGGCTACCCAGAGACATTATATTAATACACAGAGAATGAGCAGCATTTTAACTTAAGGTTTCATTAGACAGTTGATGAAAACTGGCTGAATACTAAAAGTATCATGGCGTCAATTTGATGTGCTTATAGGGGCATGTTTGTCTTGAAACTTGTCTTAAAGCAGGTATATAAAACAAACAAAACGTGCATACACGTATAAGTAAATAACTACTTCCTAAATGTCAAGATGTAACATCGGAGTGAGGTCATCGCGTGCTCCTGTGACATTTCCACGGCGGATTTAACGAGAGGCAACACAAAATAGGCTACAACAAGCGATTGTAACTATTTACAAAACTTGTTCAGATTTGTATGTTATCCGCCTAACCTCATTTTATGGACGACGTCGAAGAATGTTGGTACAGCGTGTAAAATGGCCGGTGACGTCATCGAACGTTTGACTGCCCGCTCGCTCCAACACTCGCAGTTATGCATTACGTGTTACGACGCTGACTAAGATGAATGTTTACGTTATAGAGATGAATTGACGACATTATTGCGCCTGTATCCGCACGCAAATTGAAATAGAGATCGTAAAACATAATAACTTGCCATTATTAGATAAGTTTCTACGTAGTTACAGAAATAGTCTCAATGGCAACATTAAGGAAGACTATTATAATTAATAATACTGCACAGTCTGCCAATTTAGTTGAATATCTTTAAATGAACTCGTATCGATTATTTATTCAAATATGATGCTATGATTTTATTTAATCCTGCTCTATAAATGTAGAGTGGGTCGGGTTTGAGCAAAAAGTTTAAGACTGAAAATAGTTGAGCGGCGAAGCGTGGCGACTCAAATTGGGCAGTGCGTGGCGAGCTCCACTCCAGTGCGCAGGAGTTGACAAGTCATCGTCTACCCCAAACACGGGACCTTGGGCACCATAGTACCAAGATACATAACGGAAGGTAAACGATCTAGTACAACACAAAAAATCTTTGCTCTTAAATGTAGGTATAAAAAGCTCATGAATAATAAACTAGTTATAAATAAATATGTATATAGTCTAGTCATTATTGCTACGCCATTATATGTTTACCTATACGTATTCTCATTTAAATTGCTAAACTACCTAATGTTGTTAATGAAAGAAGTAATACACAACCACCATGCATACAATACAACACAAACATAAAGCTTCCTAATGCGAACATTACAAGAAAATGTAATAATGTATTACCATAACCATAAAGCGTTATAAGTCAAAAATGATAATATGTATCCGAAACAGCAGTTGAGCTCGGGTATTATGTAAATAATGCACAAAGACGTTACATAAGCGCGCGAGCCGCGAGCATAGCGTGTCACTCAAAAGACTTCAACGCGCTTGCTTATCTAAACATCATCGAATGTAAGTAAATGTAGTTACTTCACGCACTTCCTTATAAAGCCGGCTTTAATCTTAATAAGGAATTAATAAATATCCAGTTCACCTGGAACTTCCTAGTTGTTTACTTGAAAATCAGCATCAATCGTCGGCACTAGTCGGCAGTGAGAGTGGAGCGAGTGCGGTGGCGGGCGGTGCGGTCTGCGCGGGCGCAGCGGCGCGTTACGTCAGCGCTCGCCGCACACACTCACACTTTCACTGTTAGATAATAGCTCAACACTACGCCACTGCCTTACTTACACACTTACACACACAATAGGAAGTTGTTCTATTACACGTTTATACTACACAGCGGCTCCACGATTTTAGTGCAGAAAAGTCAAACGAACAAATTCGTTATTTAGCGATGACGCAACGCGACATTTAATTATTGCCGATAATAATAATTATTATATTTAACAGACAGATGCAGGTCGATAATTATTATGATGTAAGTTGGCGTTTAATACGAACTAATTACGGTATTATCGAATTTAGCAAGCTTTTATTGGGTAAAGAGGTTTACAACTGTGTAATAAAGATCGAGTACCTAGTGTTCATTATACAACGGACCTTCCCTCGAATGATCTTTATGTTGAACAGATATGCATCATAAGTTATGTCATTGAGGCACTCATTTGGTTCATGGCTTGCGCATCAATTTATCTCGTTAGACGTGACGGAGCGGCTGCAACAATCAAATTAGTGGACGCACAAAAAAGGCAGGTATTCGTATTTGTGTAAGTGGCGTGAGGTGTTGGAGCAATTTACTTCGCTAATTGATCAAGCGGAACTTTGTTCGATAACTCATAAGTTCATAACTATTGGTAACAACGTGTGAATTCGTGCGCTTTTTTGTTTGATTCGTAATGAGTGTGGCTGTGCGTGTACGCAACTTGCTGTACAGACTCCGTGCACGTAATCGCTTTACGGAAAAGCTCTCAATTGCTATCATAAAATGTAACTGCTGTTAGCTACTGCCACTATTACTTAGCGCCACTTGGCACACTTAAGTGAATGCCTTTCGCTAAGTTAACTAACAGTTCATTAAAAAACTCTTAATAAGTATCATTCATTTTAAGTTATTAAGTAGCATGATGATTCTTCTTTTAATTAGGCTAGTACAACCAATACCAGTTTTATATTACGTAAAAATTGGTTTTAAATGCAAATTAGCCCCGGTTACCTCTCATACCAATGCCGGGCGCATAATTTATGATCACAGTAAAGAAATGTGAAACAAGGATAGTTATTCTCACAGACAGGCTTTTGTGCCCGGTGTTACATGGACCAATACACACCTACGCGAACTATGGAAATCCTCTATGAACTAGAATTCAGCAAACGTAACATTTCAACATTTTCTTTTGCATAACCTCAAACGGGTAAACAAAGTACCTACTTCTTAAAGTTCAGACTTAAGATGACTTACTGCTGTTTAATTCAAAACAGATTTAAATACATTAACATTACACGTAGCTATACAGATTGTAATTACTTAGATACCAGTAATTAAGTTAATTTTCCATTCAGAATAATGGCCTGAAAAATTAAAATAATTATTTTAAATGATGAATGATCATAGATCTCATCATTACCCGTCCTTGGCATACAGTGTACGAGATCTGATGATTTGAAGCACCCGCTTTACTTACTTACGAGTACAGTTTGCAAAAGCGATAAGTATGCACTATGCAGGCTGCTAAATAACCTCTTATAACCTCATGTTATGTGTGCTTCGTACTCTAATTTTTGTAATCGTTCGTCTTTTGTTTTAAAATGTAAGTCACGGGGTATTCACCCTTTATGATGCAACCCTAACCTATCTATTTCTTGCCGGTATACCAAACTCCTTCACCGTCTGTACACACATTCGTGGGCTGGCAACACCGCACGCCGCCATATCCGCATGTGGTTCGACCTTGACTTGACTCGTTCAGTAATTTTATTCCGTACTTAGTGTTCCGTATCATGATGAACAGTGTATAGGCGTGTTTAGGTGCCTAATGTATATGTGGAGCTCATTTGTGGGTATGACGCTGTTATTTAGATATGTAGACGAGCCATTACAGACAATTACAGTCTTTACACGAGTATATTGTCTTGTTTTTATAGTTAACTTGCTTGGACAAAGAAAAGTAGTTTTATTTTTGGTAGAGTTTGCATTTCATTATTTGATGGCACAATCACAAAAGGAAGCTACAATCCACTTCCTGGTGTCTTTATTGTCTATTGCAAAAGTGACTTGTTCAGAATCTTAATTCACCAACTTCTTTGTTTGATAAACCTTACTTCCGCTAGACATATATATCAACTTATTCCCAGCTTTCAATTTCAACTGAAAGTTATTTACATCAACATGTACTTCCCATTCCGTTTCTATGGCCTGTTCCACTGGTGGTCCGGTACGTTTTGGTATTCCGCCTATTTCGTTCACTTACCCTTTCGTGTAACTCCGTAGTTACAGCCATTGATGTCGCTATGCCGGTTTGCGTTTTCTGGGGCCTATTTGCAATTACACGGTGATTTTTTACCATTATTCAAGTTTGGTCACGAATATCAACAAAAAGTTTTATCTTTAGAACATAGCCTTGATCTTTTGTTAGCCATTTAATTACGTTGAGTCGAATATGTTTAGTGTTCACTGTCGGGAAATAAAATAGCACACGTGGAAAAATTTCAATTATTTCTGACTACATCCTTGATTCAGTAGTTATCAGTGAACTGTCGGTTCGGAATACTTCGGAACTGGTTCGTTTTCAATGAGACTTTCCTCCTTGGAAACGAGGAAGTCAAATAACTAGTGTTTGCCCTGTTACATGCTATGCGAAGTTGAATAATGGCCTGATTATAAGTAAGGAAGTGTGTGACTTGTGAGTCATCGGTTAAATACATCTTGGCTTTGTGCTTAGATTTAATCAAATCTTCGTAAGTACCTACTGTGACTCTAGTCTTGAGTTAGAATAAAGAACTGTGTTAAATAATGTATTCTACTTTCAAAAACCATAGGATGGTATATATGTTACCACACCACTACTGGAGCGCAGGCCTCCTGTCTATATGTATGGGTATGAGTTGTAAACTGTAATCTGCCACGCGGGACTAGTGCGGATTGGTAGATGTAGTCTTCGAAATGATTTATGGTTACAAGGGATTCCGGTTTCCTCACGATGTTTTCCTTCACTGTTTTGAGAGCAGTGGTGATGAAATAAATTACACAAAGTAGTGCGCCTTTAAAATTTGCAATGTAATGTTTTTCTTGGACATCACTGACATCGGTGACGGAAAACATCATGAGGAAATCTGGACTTATAATCAATATAAGTCTGTAATCGCCAACCCGCTTAAGCAAGCATGGTGATTAATGCTTGGGCCTTCTGTTCCAGAAGATACTTTTGCCTAACAGAGAGACAGCACAGCGGTCCGTTCAGACTAAACACCCAATAGGCTGATTTTATTTTAATGCGCCTGGCTGAGTTCGAATCTACGACCTACAACCTGTTACTCGAAGCCGATACCACTGGGCCACCACTTCTCCTATGTTCCACATCGAGTCTGAACATAGCATTTTTTTTACTCATACCTGTCTACCAAAACATAATGTCTGGCATTTGGTACCCTCCGTTTGGTTCAGAAACACATCAGCAATAACTTGACTTATAGCTGTTGTTTAAGCCCTCATTTTAATGCGTTGGTCACGTTTCAGCCAGTATCAAAACCAGTTCAGCTCGATAACGAAGGTGTAATTGATTATAAAAGAAATATAACTCCGTAGTCCTATCAGGCATAATTTAGAGCAAGTCGGCCCGATATGATTAAAGTAAAAATATATCTAATAAGTAATAAAATCATGACCTTTGTCCTGATGCCCTCATCGCGGTCGTTTTAACGAGTTGTGCTAGATGATACGTCTATCTTCTGCTGATAGGAACAGTTTGTTATTCTTTCTCCTAGATAACAAAGAGGATCTTTCGAAGAACCAAAACTAAAATAAATTCTGAACTTTAGCCTCTAGTTTACCTATAAATCTTTTGGTACTTATATATTCTAAGCCTCTTGAAAAGAGGCGATATAAAGCAGGGTCTTATTTTTCTAATTAGCATAAATTCACTTGAAAACAACGTAAACAAATTCATCCCAGCGGAAACAGTATTACATCAAAGTAAAGCCGCAGAAAATTGAATGAGGCTCCGCTCGCCCGGCAATCAAGTCGTGAGTCGTGACCCTAATCGCCAACTAGATACTTAATTACGGCGGCGGCGCTTAAGCGTAAAAATTATTAGTTAAATTGCACTTCCCAAACGAGATCACGCTATGAATCTTAATCTTAAACGAACAAAGACGACTGATCGGCATCACTCGACCGTCCTCAACCGTTGCGTTGCGCAATACAAGTTTCGACACTATTTTATAGCTACACAATCGATTTGCCTCTGATATTTCAAAGGCCATTTAAGGAGAGTTTAAATTAAATCTGATGCCACAAATCACTCCTAATTACACCAGAGTTAGCTTCATATTAACGTTCCATGATAATCATAGAAACCAACCTAATAATTGCCACAGAATGTGTGCGAATCCGAGGTTAGAGAAAGTGCTGATTTATTTAGCGCGTCCTCATTTTGTTGAAAAAATTGAGAAATTTCAATTCTGGATGCGATTTCACTCTCAAACAGTTAAGCAAGAATATTAAACCTGAAGAAGACTGATGTTCTGATTTCGAAACAACTCGTTTTGAAATTCAAAAATTTTCCACCATCCTGCGCAAAAAGCATCCTCCTCTGGATTGGCGGATGGCGAGATCTGTGTTTACGAGGTCGGGATTAATATTTATCAGTTCACTGGTACAACAATAACAGCGAATCAAGGTATTGTGTTAAAGAGCTTATGAATATAAAGTGAAATTGAAATGCGGGCTTCATCTCACAAATTCATGTATTCACCCAGTATGTTATCGATAGTTGTGGGATTGATTGGCAGCTAGTGGTCTGGACGGGGTCGTTGCACGATAAAAACCAATGAGTATTTATCGAATTCATATCTGTTAACAAGTTAAGACAATGTAATCGCTCGCTACGTAATTACAACACAAACAGAGACCACACGTTTTATCTGTTCGTTGACTTGTGATTCATGACAAGTGCCCTTTTATTATGTTGTAGGTACTGTCTCAGGCTAATTTTAGACCAATGTATGCGTGTGAAGGAACACATCACATTATTCTTATCGTTTTTAACGTCAAGGTTTCAATAAACTGTAATTTCAAGTCAGAAGACAACCTTAAAAGTGATACTTATGGCACGTTACACTTTATTACTTGGGCCGAGGAGTTGATGGATAAAATAAAGTATTCCCATAACCAAACCGCGAAGGCACATAACTTTATCGTCATCCGTCAATCGTTTTACGGCGCAACAAAAGTGTAGCCGACATTATTCATTTGCGAATCATGATGGTTATAAAAAGCACCCTCGGAGATAGTCCCATGCGGGTCGCGTGCAGCGCGCGTGTCCCACATAACACGCAAATTTGAACATAATAAAAAGTTCAAATCGACACTTGAAACACGCATAAACTTAGTGATGAGCTGTTTGTGTAAGCGGTGGCGCTTTAGTTGATGGGAAGGGGTGACGCCGACGACGCCGACGGCTCGAGGGAAGGTGCCAAAGATCAAGGCTCGCTTGTGAACACAAATAGCGCTATTAGCATACTAAAGTTGGTATGCTTTGCAAAGAGTACACCGGTTGATATTTGCAAACCGGATTAGTGACATATAAGGATTCTTATGATTTCTATAAAAAATTTAGTGTTCGAGATAAATTAATAACATACAGTCCAGATTATAATGTTAGGTAATAAATATACGTCATCATTTATTTAAAGCTATCGTGCTGCTTACAAGACTACCTACATAACAGTACACATCCTTTGTCTAGTTTCTTCCCCATAACAATAACAGACTTTTCTTTAATATTGCGCTAACGTTATGAATGGTCTCTCTGTACAGTTAATATAATGTTGACATTCATATATCAAAGACCTACAAAAAATGTTAGCCATGAGTGGTGAGCTGGTGAACGTTTCGAACGATCAACCCTGTTCGCTAACTGCGTAAGCGCATAGATAAGTGAATACGTTAACCTTTGTTCCCCAGCTAGGGGTGACCCGCGACCGTTGCATGATGACCCTAGCGATTAGTAACGTGTCTCACCCCTAATAGATATAATAAGCTGTGAGGAAACCATTGTCTAATCGCAACACTTCAATATTTACTCAACTGCCTCAAACTATAGTATCCAATAACGCCCGCCCCGCAAGCCTGATGGACACATTTCCGTTGCTGTCCGAATAACAGTATTCGTCGTAATATAATATGACGAATGGTAATGACGTAAATTACGATTGTTACAATTACAACCTTCGTAAGATTACACGAGAACTTACGTAGGTAAGTACGTGTCGAGTCGATACCCGATCGACGTAATAACTTACATTTCGTATTAGATTGCTTCCGTAATGTGTAATTGCTTTAGTGCACGTCCACATATCGTACTGATAATATATTCGAACAAAAACCGTTTTGAAGTCGGCACTCACTGAACATGGGAGTAGCTCTTTTAATTGTAAGAGCTGCATTCTTTTGTAATCACATCTTCGATGCCTTTGCCAATAGAACACACAATGTGTCTTACTAAGGAGAGTCAGGAACGTGATGAGAATACATAATGGATCGTGGGTTTTCCGACCGGCTTTATGTTTTTGCAGATACAAATTATTTAATTTGAAGTAAAAAATCAATCAGCTTTTCATTATCACTTTACTGCGTTCGATAACCTCTGTACTTTGAACGCAACATGTATGTAAATCATTTTCTTTTCGAATGTTTTAAAAACGAGTTCCAAAGTCCGAACCAAGGTTTGTGTTTTTTGTAATTTATTTTAGATGTAATTAAGTAAGTAATAACAAAAAGCTATCAGAATCCCACGTTAAGTTCCCATGACATCAATCTTCCCTGTTTTGATTTCTCCATTAATAGCAGATTGCTAAAATTAATATAACGTGACACTGAAATAAAACTTTATCAACATTGCATTAAAGTCTTAAATCGATTGAAATAAAGTAGCTTACTTAATAAAAAGTTCATTGTTGGTTCACTCGCGCCTCGTAGCGAACCCGCATAATTCTACCCGTCAGATTAAATACAGTTCCACAGTTTAGGGTGGCATACCCCAACTAATCACGGGGAAAGCACCAGTGAGTGAAACATTTCGTTAAGGATCATTTATGTGGACCAAATGTCATGGGAAAAAGTCGGTTACAAATAGACCAAACTAATTCGAAAAAGTAGAGGTAGGTGCTAATACGTAGAGAAGCCTGAAAGCAAATCAGCAGTCTATGCATCGAGAATTTTCTTTCCTGCAGCGAAGGAGCCACAAATCTGTTAACCTGATAGAATCTTGATAACTTGTGAAAAAAGTACTAATGGGAAAGATTTGTGACGGGTCGTTGGGTTAGAGCCGGAAAAAAACATTGTGGTGACTACATAGTGGAGCAATTAAAAGTAATTTGATGTTATAATTTATAACGCGAGCTCGTCGCTTATCTTAGCGAAATCAATATGGTAATTGTTGAATGAGCGACCGCCAACGGTCACTATAAAAACGGCTTCCATGTGGGGAAATACGACATCAAGTACCCGCATAAGTGTTATTAGCGGTGCGCCAATCTAGCTACGATTCCCCTTCACGAGGGCTATTTAAAACCAGAGGGTGTCGCTCCACTGAAGTGCATCCACAGTTTAATTTCAAACAAACGTTTACCCATTCTTTTTAATTTAAAATAACTTCAATCCTGTTTCATTGTCTAAGCATTTTACACTAAATACAACGTCACATGAAATAATACCTAATTTAAAAAACAATTCACATAATACAACTTACTGTCTTGCAAGTATATACCTATTAACCTTTTATTTTAACTTTGTTAACATCGAACAACACATGCTTTATTTACAGCAGTATGTAAACCTTGAGTATGTGCCCCTTGTAGGGGGCATGTTTTCGGGTACATAAGATAATGAATGTTTGTTTTTTAATGCCAAGTGTGTTTTAAAAGATCGTGAGCGTTGTTTTCGCGAGTTGTAAGCTTATAATACTTGTATAGTTAAGTGTGGGAGTGGAAATAGTCTATTTTTAGTTAATTTGCGTGCATCTAAAACACAAGTCACGTTCAAAAACAAAGGGCCAGAGCGCCGACCACCGCAGTTTCTGAGAACACCGCGAACACACTCGTAGCATATTTAGCTCGCAACTTTGAGCGAAAATAATCTCGCTTCAAGCTTTTATATAGTTTCCTGTCGACGACATGAAACACACAAATTGTTATGCTTATGTCAACACTTCGGAGACAAAATAATAATATCCAAGTAATTTATTAATATTATTTATATCGTTGTTGTGAACAACAACGATATATATTAAGTAACTATATGAAATTATTCTTAATTTCATATAGTTACTTAAAATATTGAATATGTAGGTATCCCTTCTATTCTCTTAAAAGAAAATTCCAAACACAATCCAATGTAATGTCATTACAATGTCGCCAGCTTCAGGATCCGAGATTCAGATAACAAAAGAATATTTGAATGAAACTTGGAAATTAATTGCCTTTGTAAGTATTCTACTGTATTCAGGACTCTGCTCCGTGGATAGCTGAAATTTTACGGTGTTGACTTTGAAAAACGATACGTTGCGTTAACGATGCGTTGGCCCGGAATGATAATTCACGCGTTCGTTATGTAGGTAAATATTTTCTTTTTTCAGTTTTTAAAAACACTTTTGATAATATTCATATTAAATCTGGCTTCTGGAATCTTGCAGCGTCATCAGACAATTCAATTCCATATGTTTTCTTCTTTCTTTAGTGACGAACAATTTGCTTTTCTGGGAAATATATCAATTTAAAACCTTATTATAGGTAAAAGAAAAGATTAAATAAAACGGACATAGTCACAAAATAAGTATGCAACGCATTAACAGGCCTTGCGTAAGCGCAACCAGGGAGCTTAAAAAGTTTATTACTTCTATTATTATCTTTATATTTATTTATGATCCCGTAAACATATCTCAAGCTTGTCTGACAAATTATCATGGCATTAATTCTTAGGATGCATTTTTTTCCTTTGGATGATCGGTTGTTACAAAATTATAGGGTCAGACTCAAACAGAGACGAGCCTCATTTATCAACTATAACCTACTATACTATAAAAATAGGTGACTAACATACAGCTATATGAATAATATAAATATAGGTTTTTATACATGTTTAATTCCCAAATCAGTCCTTGACGGGGCCCACGGTATTTACTAAACATTTAAGCCGGCTGTCTGTTTGTGTTGGCAGGCAAGTGATATGATAAGTTCCTCGTTATACATGGAATATGAATATTGACACTCTATACAGAAATAGATGAGGCAAATATATTGCTAATTCTTTCATTCTTGACTACTATAGTCTGCGCCAGATAAGTAGGAATTAAAGGTCATTGCTCTTTCCTTAATTTCTCTGCGTAGGTACCCCGACAACACACATTATGAATCGTTTTTTATTACTAGAAAAAGTCATGGATCACGATAAAGGTAGTTTCGGGTCAAGTTTATGTCATTATTTCTGTTTTCGGAATTCATCATCATCATCATCAGCCTATTAATGTTCCCACTGCAGGGACACAGGCCTCCTCTCTATGAGAGGGTCAGTAACAATTAACAATAAAGGTCATTAACCTGCATACATTATAAATGTATGCAGGTTAATGACCTTTATTTTCTACTTATCTGGCGCAGACTATAGCTTCCTAAATAAAGCTTTAAATTCGGCATCACGGGGTCTGGATTTGTGCCCGGTTGGCTTAACCCGTATTACATTGGACTTGAAACATAACCTAGGTTCGATTACCAGGTCAAGTTATTGGGTTTTTTCTATTAGGAATTTATCAGTATCAAGCTCTCTTGTCTGGTAAATGAGTGCTCAAAGGGGTATGTGGTTGGAAAAGTCGAAAGCAGAAAATCTGACTTATGAACTTCGTTTGGACTAGTTAGAAGATAAACATATTAAAAGTCCTGATCCCTCCGAGGTGAGCCCGAGGGGGGGGGGGGCCAAAAAAGGTCCCATTTTTGGTTTTTTGCTTATATCTCGAAAACGATGCGGCGTATAAAATTTTGTTGTACTACATAATAAAACCTCATAAAATTCTCTACAACTTTGTTTGTCACACTTTTTATCTATCTCCAAAATTTTTAAAAAAAAAAAAAAAAAAACAAAAATTTTGCTAAGTTGTAGAGATTTTTATCAGATTTCATTGTGTAGTACAACAAGTATTCGATGTGAAAAAACTAAAAAACGGGACCTTCTTTGCCCCCCCCCCCCCTCCTCGGGCTCACCTCGGAGGGGTCAGGACTTTTAATATGTTTATCTTCTAACTAGTCCAAACAAAGTTCATAAGTCACATTTTCTGCTTTCAACTTTTCCAACCACAATCATTCATTTACCAGACTATCTGGATTTGTGCCCGGTTGATGACAATAGGCTCGCCCCTTATTACATGGGATTCAAACATAACGGGTGATATGTGGGTTTGCTATTAGGGTACACCTCTGCCTAATCCTTCCGGGATTGCAGGCGTGATATTATGTACCTAAGTATGTTAAACCGGTTACCGGTAACTGGCGAAACTTCAGTGATTTAGGTATTTATATACCTCTGCTTATCCTTTTGGAGAAAATAAGCGAAATGTTATGCTATAATCCCAAAGCTAGGCAAAGCTTTGAAATAACTTATTCACGAGGGATTTCTAAGTTTATGTAAGTATTATCCATTTACTTCAAGATTAGTCACTCAGATTTTTATAATCTGCTCAAGTCTGCGAAAAGCTTGAAAAGTAAAATATCATACACAATAGAGCTGTATTAAAATAAATAGGATGACTGTACAAGTATGAGAATTTTGTGCTTTCCATTGTTTATCTAAATTATTAGATATTCTGTGAAATATTTGAAGACATAAGTTTCAGGATCCGCGTCGATTTGATGACCTCCTCCTTTTTTTGGTTAAAAACAATAAATTATCCTCTAACCAGCATTGGGAAAAAACGTCTGATCCAAAGTTGTATCGAGCGATCTTCGTTGCACAAAAACATAAATATTAACTAGAATAGCTATAGGACACAGTTAGAAATATTACATAGGTAGTTGTTTTGAACAAGAAAGGGTCTCACGTTAGGTAAGTGTACAATAACTGCCGACAAATCAAAGAGTTTACGAGTAAAAAAGCTAACGTTACGCTCAACTTCTGTAATTTCAACTAACGTGCACTTTTATTTGCAACTGTGTGGGAAACGAAATTAGAGACTCACAAGTTTTGTGTTTCAGAAAGATTTTTGATGAGGTTTACCGCCTCGAAACTTGCATAGGTTTCTATGGACAATTTTAATTGTCTATCATCATAGTCAACCTATAATGTTCCCACGGTTGGGACACAGGCCTCCTCTCTAGGAGAGGGAATGGGCTATTTAAAATCCACCACGCGGGCCCAGTGCAGGTTGGTAGATGTCACATGTCTTCGAACTTTTGGTTCTAAGACATGACGGTTTCCTGACGATGTTTTCATTCACCATTGTCTATAAAACCAAAATTTATTCGACTTCTTTACAGATTGCCAAAACACTGGTAAGCCACTGTGATTATGACTGACGATCAACGCTTGTTATATTCTACCCTTTTTCACAGTGGCTTAATTTGTTTCAGACGGAAATGAGTCGGAAATGAGAATAGTACCTGAATATTAAATTGGTCTCAATAATATATGACGGAGGGACCGTCACAAACTCTTGGCCGTTTCGTTACTACAAGAACTATTGTATAACAGAAAATTAATGAACATGTGGATACCTTTTTTACCTTACGCCCGTGTGCATGTAGCGAAATGGCCAAGGCACATATTTTGACTAAGGTGTTGAGTTTGTGAAGTTAGACCTTGTAGAGTTAGGGTGAGAGTTAGAAGCTTGGCTCTACATGAGATCTGATAACTTTTTGACAGTGAGAGTCATATGGTCTCGTCTTGGCAACATTTAACATGAAAATGTTTTGGTGGGATTCAATTGACTAAAACTATCGAAAAGTTTCTTATAATCCTGTTGAAGGTGGTTTTGGCAAAAACGAAAAGCTTTGAAAATTATTGTTACTTGTCTAGGCCTCGAGAAATGAGACAAGCTGCCCAAGCTGGTTGTAATATAACATAGCTATGATCCGTTAATCTTCTTCATGTAACCACCACGAATTTCAATACGTATTATGATATCTATAACAAAACGAACTCACCCATTAATAACAATCATTTTGTTGACTTGACAACAGTCGCATGAAGAAAATGTGGCCTAATTAGTAAATACTCTTTGCGGGAGCCAGGACTGACGTATCTTTAACTAAGTATACGAGTGTACAATTTGTACATGCATTATTATAATTACGATATCTAACTGACTTATCTGACCCGGCTCACCCGGCACTGCACTGGTGGTCTCAGCGGTTTAGTCATACTAATAAATCATGTCCATGACTTATTTTATCACTCCGTGGCACTGCATATGTACTGTCGATATCGTTATATACCTACACAGGATAGGGGTACAACATTCCCAAACCTTATTTGCTGTTAATAAATTCTTTATAGTCATAGAAATATGGACTGTTTTGCGTTATTTTAATTGCAGTTGTCAGCGATAATGTCAGTGAGAAGCAGGGGAAGAGGTCGAGGCTATCTACTGATAAGAGTGAACTGAACGCGGCGGTGGGTTGACTGAGCCCAAATGACAAACATACGACTGCTGATATGCAAGATTTGGATGAATGTTCACTCGTATTTACATTTCAAAGCCTATTTGATTTTGGAGCACTTATAAAAATGAGTGAATCACGAACTTTGTCAAAATGCATCACTCTGATTGACGCATTGAAACGAAATTGTTTCACAACAGTAAACTCACAGTAGCTGAGTATCTAACTACCTTGTAAATAACAAATAGAAAGTAAAAGTTGGAAATGGAACATAAAGCAGCATTGGCACTTATTTCCTTTTATTGGCTGCCAGGGAAACATAACTCTAAGTTAACAGGAGTTACAAAAGTGGGAGTGAGTTGTGCGCTCCTGTCTGGTTATATCAGGGCAGCTCGTTATACAACGTGGAACCGGTTACCGGCTGACGTCATCCTCCAATCCCTCCAGTTATTTTTTGTGAAGTTACGATCCAAAACATCGATGTAATTCCCCATGATATTTTATAGCTTCGCAGAGAACGACGGCTATGAAATTAGCAAATAGATCGATGCAATTTATAACGCAGAAAGAATCAAAGAACCCATATCGTTGATAGAGATCAGTTAGCTGGCGGAACTTCGAGAAACGAAATGCTGTGTGTGCGTATGAGCAATTTTAATGTATTCGTAAACCGAACGCTTAGCGGGGACTGGTTCTCGGATAATGGACACAAGTTATACAGCATGATGCACAAGATGCTACATTACAGGCTGTTTACTTTACATAATCGTGTATTACCTAATGAGATGTTACGCAAAACAGTATTTTTCCACTTATCCATGCGGGGAACAGGATTTTCTAGCGGAATAGAGAAATTACTGACCACGGACACTTATTTCAAACTTATATGAGTTGGGATCGTTAAGAGAGCCTGGGATGCTGACAGCTTCTACTGGTTCATAAAGTAGAATAATCTTGATTCCAATGAAACTGTGCCTGTGTTTCCTTCTATTTTATACTTGAAGTACCATCACGTCTGTTACTGCCAGATCAATAGAGGAAGTATTAGAAATGTTTAGATTAATCTTGGCTTGCAGTACTTATAATTATTGTTTGGTATTCTGGAATCGTCTTCAATTTATTACGCCTTGTCACAATTGACTGCTTCTTGGCTACCAGCTTCATTTTCGGTCACGTCACTGAGTTTTTCTTCTTTATTCGAACGTTTTTATGAACAGGGTCCGCTTGAGTTGGAACTTTCCGTCGTGCATCCATTATCGGCTGCACGATCAGTTTTTTCATCCCTGACGTGGCAAGTTACCGGTTTTACGCGGCCCATCTACCGTCTGAGCAACCCAATCTTTAGGGCAAGACCGCAACAGACGAATTTTTGTAGTCGGTACTATATTAGGCTGAGCGCAGAATTGAGTCACGCACAACAGTTTTAAGACAGACTATTGCTAACTAGTGCGAGCGAGACAGACAATTTATTCCCTTTTAGCAATAACTGTATTAAAACTGTAGTGAGTCAAGTCTGCGATCAGCCTTACACTGCATTTATTGATCTTGAAGTAATTGCTGCTTTAGTTGATGCTCGCCGTTTTGATACTTAGGAAAAGCGACGACAAACTTTCTGCTAAACATTTCTTCAGCAAACACAATTTTTCCGAAACTTTATGTTTAATCTGGAAGATCATTCTGCATGTGGTAATTTTATTCAACACAGAATACGGTACATTACCACAAAAAAGCTTTTACAATTCGGTATTGCAAAAAGTGATTACAAAAACATCAGTAGAAACGTTGCTTGATTTGTTCTATAAACTTGCATAATCGTGTAATATCATATTTATATTATCACATGAAGTAAGATTTATTGGAAACCTTCCTTTACAAATACAACCGAAGACGTAGTTAGTTTCATAATATTAAATCCTAAGACAGAAAAGCGTTCACTTTTACTTTCGGTGCAACCGCACCGTCCTCACTTCCCTCTTTAAAAGAGGAGGGATGAGGTATGTGTTTGTCTCTTTTGCACTCTGTCTTCTAGGGTGTTGTGGTCTCTCTCGGACTTCCCTTTGGCATCATCCTCGGTCATACCAGTTTTGTTCGCGCTTAGTCATCGCGGGTCAGAGATAGTGGTTTCAAATGTCATTACGTTACTATCGGACTCAATAGCGCTCCACGACATTTGATTTTTATTCATACGTAACTTATCCATGTAACAAGACTACGAAATAAACTGATAGAATATTCTGATGCAATATGACTCTTGCCTTGACTGAAACGATTACATAATTCCATCTATACGGTACGTGTTTTCCGAAGACCCTACAAAATTGAGGCTATATTTTTTTTTATTACGTTGGCTCCTTTTTTATTCCAAAATTTATAAATAAAGATCACGTTTATCGAGCAAAAAATGACCTACAATATAACGCCCATAAAAATGTTACCATGCCATAAAAAAAACACTATACCTGTGTGCTAATTACAATCTTTGAAATGATGTGGAAAAGTTTGATGGGAGTCAAATTGAACACATTTGATTTACATCTAAGAGGAATCTTTATAATGTTTTCGAATACCCGTTTATTTATTGCTATATATTTTGGTGTTTTATTAAATTTCAATTCGCTTCAAACTTTATTCATTAATAAAATAAAGTGCCTCCTAAATTGCATTTCTATACTATCTAAGTATACTAATATTATAAAGAGGAAAGATTTGTATTTTTGTGTGTATGTTTGGGGGAAACTGACCAAAATACTAATATTAGCATGAATTAGGAAAAACGAAAATTTTATCAGCCTAGGGTAATTTAGGAACAGTCACATGTGGGCTGGTTTGTAATGAATAAACTCAAAAACTACTGCGCCGATTTCAAAAATTCACCATTAGAAAGCTACATTCACCCTGAGTAACATAGGCTATATTTTATCCCCGTACTCCCACGGGAACGGGAACTATGCGGTGGAAACCACGTGACGTCCGCTAGTGTTGTATATATCATGGTAAGTAACTATGATTCAAAACATCATAGGTTTTTGGTACTTTTTATTAAAATACGTATAATATATGTTAGCTAGGAGATTTCTTTGAATCAATAATTTTTTTCAAGCGTGGAGATTACGACAAATTCCTCCCATCATGGGAGAGGCTTATGTCCAGCAGTGGACGTTATCGGCTGTTGTGGTAAACAAAGTAATGATATAAATGTCAAGATATTCATATAATATACATATAATTATATAAAGTACGATTCTCAATCATTAAATACGTACGCTCGACGAACAATTAAGTTATATACTAAACAAGTTTATGCGGTTCTCTCATTGTACAGGAAATCTATACGAAGCGAGGCCAAGTTATACTGGAATTGTATAGTTTGATGTGTCGCCGTGTGTACTAAGTTAGTAAAATTTAAATATAAATTACTTGCGTGATCTTCTCTTACAAAGTTTAATTAATGCCTGAAGTAAAGGCCTATGGGACTTATTTATGTAGTGTAAACGAGTTTAAGAACAATATTGAATGGAAATAAAGGACTGATTTTCATGTTACATGGTTAGTCGACCCGTGAGATTTATCAGTTTCCACCTGCGTTCTCACAACATAAACACACACTGAGATCCCGAATCAGCCAGGCAACGGCATGTGGATCACGATTTAGGAGGAATAATAACAGAAACAACCAGTTTGTGGTACAATTTTGATCGCTGTTGAGGCGTGCGGAAAGCCCATATACAGCAGTGGTTATTCACAGGGATAAAACAGAAACTGTAACCACCGTCTATGCTTGCAGATTTGCAGCCGAATATGAATTTAAGTCTCTAGGCAGCGTCCGAGCGGTTAACGTTCCACGGAGAAGCATTCGGAAATCTTCGTAAACTGTTCCTATTGGTGCTTCTTCGATGGCGTCCCTTGAGTTCCTGGCTGTCTGAGGATGAGGTGATAATTTTGAGTCATGACGTGTAGGTAGGTGCCCCAAAGAACGAAACGCCTATGGTTTAGTGATAGCAATTTGCACGCCCGTCAACCTCATGCGTGAACAGGCTATATTTAATGACGGATCTGAAAGAAAAGACGGTCCTTTCCACCACAGCGTGCATGAACTAAGTACGTCCAAAGTCACACCGCGTGATACTAGATCAGCTGGATTTTTCCTTACCAGAAACGTGGTTCCAGGCGTGTAGCACCGTGATCCTATTTTGTACAAAAGGCTTTAAAGGCATTTAAGGCTTTTTATTCATGCGTAACCAAACAGACACAATAGTGGAATCTGTCCAAAATTTGAGTATGGCAATACTTGATTTACATGAGATTAGGTCACAAACACACACTCATCAAATCTCGATACGGTACTTGGTTCCCGTTTCATCGTTTCACTCGATTCAGTCACATGAGACGTGTTTGTGCCTATTTATTACGTTTTGTATATAATGTGCGAAACAAAGCTGCAAGGCGTACTGGCTCATTAAACGTTACCAAGTTTATTTATTTAGCACTAACTTATTCTAACAAAGGCGTAACAGTCACAATCATTCCCCGACATTTTAGATAGTTTAACTAAACACAAACCGTTAAATCACTCACACAATTTAATAAAATTAAATCCATTCATCGTTAAATAAAATGTAATTAGAGTCGGGGGACGTTTGTGCAATTCACCAGAGTTTTCGTATAGCAAGAAGCATCCAATATTATTATGCGGCAAGCACACATTCACACGGCTGTTGTTTACCACTGAGCATGAGCGACTCTAATGCACGCCGCGCCGCAGGCCCTCTGGTACACACTCCTCAGAGAGACGTGGTGGCCGGTGGGAGGGAGAAATCTCGCCAGACAAGTTGTGCATAGTTGTGTTCGATGCGCTAGATTCCGTGCTAAGCCTATTGCACCTATTATGTGTAACTTACCTGCACAACGCTTGTCTCCAGGGTTTCCTTTTATGACCACTGGTGTGGACTATTCGGGACCGGTTCTCATATTGAACCGTAAAGATAGGGGTGCTAGAACCGTGAAGGCATATGCATATTTATATGTTTCACTACGCGCGCGGTTAATTTGGAACTTGTAGGTGATTTGTCAACAGATAGGCTCTAGCCCTCAAGCGTTTTGTCTCGCGCAGAGGCAAACCGTCACATATTTTTTTAGACAACGGAAAGAATTTCGTTGGCTTAATTTATTTATTTTCAAAATTCTTTTCCAAATGTTCACAAAAAATCATAGATTAGGCTACTTCACAAGATATAAAATTTAGTTTTATTACCCCTTACGCTCCGCATTTTGGTGGATTATGGGAAGCTGGGTAAAATTATGTAAACATCATTTACGTCATGATGTAAGGAATTAGCATTTAACGTATGAGGAGTTCAACACTGTTTTGATACAAGTGGAAGCAGTCCTGAACTCCCGTCCTCTTAGTCCTATGTCCACAGATCCCCATGATTATCAACCCCTATGCCCAGCTCACTTCTTGGTTGGCCATCCGCTGACAGCGCCGGTCTGTGAGGACCTGATCAACAAATCTCCTCACCGTCTGTCATGCTACCAGCGAGTGGAGCAGATTCGTCAACATTTTTGGAGCAGGTGGTCCACAGAATACATTTCCGAGATGCAGACCAGGACAAAGTGGAAGTCAAGGCAAGCTGATCTGAAGCCAGACACACTGGTACTTATAAAGGATGATCACGCACCGCCACTGAAATGGTATCTTGGCCGTATCATCAGCACCGTTCCAGGCAGCGACGGATTTGCACGAGTGGCGGATATCTACACCGAAAAGGGCATCATAAGAAGGGCATTTTAGAAGATTTGTCCACTGTGGGAGAATGAAACTGAGTGAACACGTTGAAAGACCATCTTTCAAGGCCGGGAGCCTACTGAATACCAGTATTTTACAAGGAATGACCGCCTATCTGACCTCCACAACCCAGTTAGTACTGGGTAATTTTCGTAAGACAACTAGTCTTACGAAAATTACCCAGTACTAACTGGGTCAGGCCGTTGACTACCTGTAACGTCAAAGATCTACAAATGACAACTGAGTCCAACGGCTTAACGTGCTTTCCGAGGCACGGAGGAAAGTCGGTATGTAATGGGTGCTCACCCATCCACGGACCAACCTAGGTAAACACGGCTTAACCTAAAGTTCGACCCGAGCGGCTGTTATTATTAAGCCACGAGCTTCTCAGAGATAGTCCTACCTAGAGACTCAAATTCTATTATTCACACATAGGTGTATAATCAGTAGTAAAACTAAACTAAAACAAGAGTTTCTTTGTTTCACAGTAGTGTTCAGGAAGATATCGGAGAAACAAATGATGTTACATTTCATCTTGACAGCACTCAGAAACACAGAGAGAACATGGGACTACAGAGGACGGAAGAGTTCAATTTCCGTATTTTTTGTCATATTCGTGTGTGTTGATAAAAATGCGTCATATTGCGTTCAAAAATATAAATCTATGCCAGAATCCTTCCGTGAAGCATCAAAAATATCTTTCACAATAGTGCGTAGTTAACGCCCTTGATTAAAAAAAAACTATAAATAAAAGAAACAGCCTGAAATGTTAGCAAACACCATCTGAATATGAAAATCAACGTCGACGTGAACAAATGACTGTTGAAAAACATTCAACAAAACACAACGCAATAGTATTTCTGCTCTAAATTTTAAATTGCTAACGGCCGTGTTACATTAATTTCATAGTAATGGCTTTGGTTGCAAAACTTGGATTTTTGAGTTGATACGTTGAGCTCACAGATCTTATCTAACCACTATTGTTTTCTATGTTAGCTTAATAATGCTGTAGCAGTGTATCTTTACTTATTTTAAGATGAAGCCATTTTGTTTAAAGCTATATAGATTTTTTGCTTGCCTATTAACTTTTGCCGTGTGGTATCCGGCAGAGTAGAATAGAACTAACCCATTACACTCACGGGTGTCGTATAAGGCGACTAATGTCTGAGGCATACCTAACACCTTGCGCCTCCGTAGACCTGAGAATGGGCAGCAGCGTTTTCTATTAGTCTTACATCACTGCGATCTCCAATCCGCCTGCCAAGCGTGGAGATTCCTGCAAATCCACCCATCATGGGAGAGGCGTATGTCCAGCAGTGGACGTTATGGGCTGTAGTAGTAGAATAAAAGGAGTGTATTAACTAGAGCGGAGTACACAACGTGAAATTGAGAGTCTAAATATTCACACTTCACAGTGTAATGCTACACAGTGTAATATAATGCGCTTCTACAATGCTTACTGAAAAACGAAGAGCTTGCTTGCAGCTATTGATTGTACACAAAAACTTCATCAGATCAAAAACATTCACCACCCCCAAAGCTATACTGATATTGTAAAACATATTTGCAAATTTTGCAATATGAAAATAGTAGTTTTTGAGAATCATTACAATTTGCAATATTAGTAGCAAGATTTCTTTTTTATAATTAGTACTGCGCGATTCTTCTAGCAATCTTTATCATACTAAAGAAATATCTAACAATATTAGATCCACACGATACCAAAAAGGTTGATGTTTATTTTCGGTTTTAACTTACTTTTCAAGCTCTGATAAGTTATTTCATCCATGTCTGTTTTTTTAGCTAGCACGTCTGAGCTGGCAACGTCGCTTTTTAATTTTTAATCTTCTGTAAGTTCACATTCGTCCAAAAGTTATGGAGATCTGAGGATCTGACATTTATCAGGGGACAAAAAATTGTGGTTGGTTTTTTTGTTATCTTCAAAGTACCTAATAGAAATTTTTCACCTGATATGATCCTTTAAAAGTATAAATGTATTTTACGACACCTTAGAGAAAAGTTTGGATGAGTAATTGTCTCATGGGGGCCGAAGAGTAGGTTTTGTGTTTTTGATGATACGGAGTGAAACTGCCCAGTGAAATTCAGACGTACCCAACGTCTGAATTTTACTGGGCAGTCTTTCAGACGGAATCGTCATGGACGAAAAGATCAGAAACAGAACATGAAGCTGTGCCATAGTTAGTCTTCCGAAACACAGGACCTAGTAATAATAGAACTCCTAAAAGTACGACTTATTTTTCACCGTCATCGCCTCATTTAGAGCCTAGTTTGGTCGTATCAAAGAACGACTCCTTTGAAGCTGGCTGTTTTTTTTTTCATTTATTTTTAAATTCTTATCGGTCCAATCTATATTCCGCAGGTAATTCGATCCACAGCATTAGTCAGGAGCCAAGTTAAATTCAAGCGACACCGAACTGGTAGTCAAACATTAGTAAGCAAGCAGCGAGCACACGTCCAAGGTCAATTGCTCCACGCAGCGCACCATCACTTCCTCGTTGGCAAGCAACTCGCTTGAGCAACCACCTCTCACTAGAATTAGGCTCCCGGTTACAACACGACACGACACATTCACACACATCAAGCCACAGCTTAAACTCAAATCGCTTGCTGTTTATACTATATATATACGCACACCTACCGGTGATTTTTTATACATTACCAAGATTTGAGATCGCCTCGTGCTCGGAATTATGAATCAACTTCTAGTCAATTCGATGAGCTGTTGACTTATCGAGGAATTCCAATATTTGATTGTTCCTCAGTTAAATAAACTGATTGGTTGAATGACGTTGTATTATTTTCACCAAGTGAACGGCGCCAAAGCCTGGTTTGTTTCCTAATCTTTGAATGGAACAGATTTTTTGTTAGCGCCTAACATTTAATTGTAATCGCTTTTTACAGTGTCACCTATTTATTTATAAAACAGTTTTGTCATGGCAGGTGTTAAGTTTAATGCAAGTTTACTTTGATTATATGTATTAAAACGATTTAATGTATATGCCAATATGTATCTGCCGATCATCTGTCACTAGCAGCCTCGAACATATTCGAAAACAAACTGTCATATTTAATTAATGGTATCTTAATCTAATACATATTCCAATAGCATTAATATTTCCCATTTGTATAATATAATCAAAACGCAGAATCTAGTCAATAAATCATAAGTATAATAGTACATTATGATTGGTTAATAAACTGCATTTATAATGTCGTGTTACATAGATAATGGTTATAGGCATATGTGTTGTGTACATTCTGTGGGTGCAACACACTGGGCCTTGTCGAGCTGTGATTGCGTGTAGCGTCATTGCCTCATTAATTAAACTCTATTGATAAAAACCGCGTCAATTTCTTTTTCCTTTGTGTAGATCTGCACATATTTGTGTTAGGTTTGGACTGCACTTTATAGGTCCCAACATACATACCTACCATGTGCAAATTAATTCAGGCTTAATGTGTTTAATGTGTTTTTTTTTCTCTTAACTAGAAACATATACCTTACATGTACTTTCCGTTCTAACACGATTAGGGCATTATTATGGGGTTATTATTATTGGTTTGGAATCCGATTCCCGAGGACTGTTCCTAGGCAGACATTATACTTAACTATGTTCAGTTCTAGGAAAACAGACGATCTCATTAAAGTGGCCCGAAGAAACTGGATAGCTATGACACAAAACCGCCAAAAGTGGAGAGATTCGGAAGAGACCTACACTCACCATTGAGTGGCTAAATGTTGAAGAAGACAGAGAGAGAGAGAGCTACAACAAATTTTAAATAGGTCAACCGTTGAAGTCTCCGTGGGATTGAAGTTATCGATCACGAAGCTTTGTTAAAGTTCGAGGAAGCAGAGGACTATTCTTTCTACCATATTCATGCAACCATCAAAGCATTTGAAAAAGAGTTTTTAAACCAAATGGGTATAGTTTTTTTCATGAAGCGGCAATTGACATCAATCAAGCAATCTAAATCAATTCAGAAAGAGTAATGGTGGGACTTTACAACGTCATTAGTGAACATATTGACTGAGGGATTCACCCGGAACAATGAATGTTGCAAATTGACATAAGAACTTCACAATATTGACTATAGTTTTAGCACCTGAGCTAAAACGAATAAATACATTATTTTGCGATTGCATTTAACGCTAAACAAAATTAACTGGTGAATATGTTAATCTTGTAATAAAATAAATTAACATAAACAATGGTGTGTGTAGTGGCCGTTTATCAGCACCGCAATGAAATTCAAGGCTGACACCGGGTGTCATGTTGTCCAATACTTGATAAACTAGGAACAAAGCACGCTAACAGCGCCCGCGCAGCTCACAGGTTCATTTGTAAGCAGTTGTCGGTTGTTTCAAATGTATCAGCGAATATTAGATTTCGTTGTAACTAGACAATAACAGAGAGTAGATATTTCATTCAGTTTAAATTTTTGAAATTCAAAGATATATTTTTTAAATCTTCTTTAGTTGTTAAACATAGACCAATCATATTTACATTATTTACACACTAACTAGATATTAAATTTAATATTGTGAATAAAAAGTCTAAAGTCAATCTTTATACTTGGCCGACAAAATGAATAGATAAATCTGTACAGAATAATAACTTGAGCCTCATTGGCCTAATAATAACAAAACTCCGGACTGTGTTTGACAAGTCCTGCGCTTAATTCCGAGTTTGAACTGAAGTTTAATTGGGTAGCGCTTAGAATAGATAATTGTGAGATAGTCTGAGTCGCGGTGGCTGGGCCCCGGCTGAATGCTAATCCCGTACATCTCACCGACTCATTTGTGGACCGTCTCCACAAACTACAGGTTTGATAGCTATAACAACATGCTACTATGATGCACTATTCTAAAATTCAAACTCAACAACTGGTTCATTTGGGGAGTACTAATATTTCACGTTCCACTTGGAGTTCTATTTGTGTGCTACTGCAACGTTTAAACCCATTAGGTTATTGCAATTCGGAAATTCATATCATCTTAAAATATGGGCCTCATGTTGGCAATACTCGAAGTTTCTCTTCTTGCTCCGTAAATAAGAATGATGGCTGCGGTAATACATGAAAATTATGAC
Source organism: Xestia xanthographa (assembly GCA_905147715.2). NCBI lineage: Eukaryota > Metazoa > Arthropoda > Insecta > Lepidoptera > Noctuidae > Xestia > Xestia xanthographa. Next base: position 15,084,651 of record LR990657.1, read on the forward strand.
TATACCAGAAAAAATTCATTCACTTATTATTCGTATTGAAACAATTCTTTTGTAATTGCAAAATATTATTTAGTGGTTCATATTACTCATCAGACATTGCACTACATGTTGGTTTCCGGTACCTTCGGTGGAAAAAAAACAGTCTTCAAATTCTAAGTAAGTAACTCAGGTTAGTTGCCTGGAATTTAAAATTGAAATTAAGTGAGACGTCTAGTGAAATCACCATACGCCATTTCAGTACATAGTTAATTGAAGTGGCGCTTAGCGACCGAAAAATATGTGCGGAAATTGACTGTCATAAAGTATTCTGTGATGCAGGGAAGGAAGGATATGTCGTGAGGGAAGTTTCCAGCATGCATTTATTTGGATAGTTGGGAGGTGACTATTGAGCTGAGGCTGAAAGTGTTGTAGATAGGGGTAAAGTCAGCTTAATGATGATCTCTCAATCATAATATCATCTTCTATTATAAAATCCTATATATTTTCTTTGTTCAGTCACGAAACTCGGAGTGGTTTGCTCTTATCTCCTGCTTATTCATGCGTGCCACAATTTATTTGCAAAAAGACACTAACATTTTAAACATCTTGGCATACTCGTAACCCCCAATTAAGAAACGCGCAACTCTCAGTACGAGTGCTTTAAACAAAAGGTTTCAACACATTATACATTGTGCACTTAATAAAACAAGGTGTAGGGTGCCGGATGTTTGCCCAAAACAAACGTACGCCAAAATAGCTTTGGATGTGGTCCCAATATGCGCTCTTTGTTTCAGAATGCGAGCGTTATTCAGCAATTAAATTATAAATAAACACTTTTTACGTGCCTCGGGTTATTGCAATTCTTTTATTTGTTTTATGTGCAAATATTTTGAACGAGTTGATAAGTAGGAATACATTGCATGTTTGAACCGCTGCCGCTGGCGAGTCGCGAGAGGAACATAAATGCGGCACAAACAGAGGTCTGAGATACTTGCTTCATTATTGTCTCTTGGACCGCATATAATTGCATTCCACGCTTGAATGTGTAGGTCCGCGCTCCGTGAAATTGTCGGCTACAGGCAAATTCAAACATTGCTGTACTGATTCTCACACATTATAAATTGATAAATTTTGAGTGCGCGTGTTTATAGAAAGCAAAACGGAATCCAACGACTATGAAACTACTGCCTTTTATTGACTACCACATTCAATAGAACGTTCCTCACTGGAGAAGCATTCCATTCAACTCGTTATCTTTATAATATGTGACAGGTGACATACAACCGGTAAGCCGTTTATGCCTTCAATGGTAAACGATTGATATGTAGGAAAAAAATGTTATTTCGCATTCAGAATGTGTTAGTAAACAAAATGGATACGCAATACGCGTATTGCGTAGAAGATCAATTTTAACATTTAAATTGGTTATTGAGAACAAAGCGGCATGTTTATAACCCAGCCCAAGGTTAGATTTTGATTGTAACGTGTAGGCGCCAACGCCACAGTCAGGTAGGTGCCTTCAGATTCCACCACGTGGCAAATTGGCGTTACAATGAGATTTATATCGGCAATCATTTTTTCTCTGGTCATTATGTTCCGATGAATAATACCCGTGAGATACAATAATATTACTCTTTTGTTTAATCTTTGTAGTAACCTTTAAAGTTGTACCTACGCTAATCTTAAGATAAAGTTCCAAGTGTGAACATTGATGGCTTTAAGCTTTAAAAAACTTAAACGATCGTATCTTCCTATTGGCGATTCATAATATGCACTCGTCATTTTCACTCACACTAGGGATTAATGTATTTCGTTTGTAAAGCCAAAGCCCAAATAACAATTAAAATTTCTCAACTCTGTAGCAGATCTTTTTATATTGGCACTTTACGTACACTTCAATAAACAACTACTTACCAATTAAAAAGAAACAATAGTACAATTACAACTACTTGACAACATGATCCACCTCTTAATGATATGGACTGATTATTTTATTGAGTAACAATGGCAATCTCATAACGCGTAATCGATTCAATCCCATATCTTATACATTGTTAATTCTTTATCAATAACACAATTATTAACTCGTAAAAGCAACTTCCGTGAAAAAAACTAACTTTAATAGGAGAAAGGCATAGAAGTTTAGCTCCTTATTAAAATCTAGAAAGGAAGCAGACAGACGGTGGCTCAAGAACCTTTCATAGTACGGTCGAACTAGCTATTTGTTTTACAGTTTAACCCACAAATTACATTGTAAAATGTAAACCGAATAGCTTGTGCGACAGTACATACCGGTCAGTGAAATTATATAACTATTTGTCGTCACGATCACTTAGCTAATTTAATAGATTGACTATCTATTAGTTACTACAGATAAGGAGGATGCTACTTGGCGTACCCGTTTTTATTTTTTCTGATGGGAAACCATCAAATGACTCCTCCCGCTCTGGGCGGAGCAGGAGGGAGTGTCAGACTTTTACTGACTAAAACCCATCCATGTTCCTTCATCGCCCTTTGTATTCCGGGGCAACGGTATCTCTTTCGAACAATCCCGCAACCCCGGCAGGACTTGGCATACCCTTTGACTGCAAACCCTTGTTTGCTTTTCTCGGTTTTCGGGACAAGACAAGACTTGTTCCAGAGCCGCCATCATTCTTTCAGTCAACTTACTGTTGACTTACTTGACTTTAATGTCCTATGTCCCCTAGATGGGGCAGAGGGCGTCCACAGATGTCCTCCATCGCGATCGGTCTTGAGCTTCACGCTTCACCTCGCTCCACGTCATTCCGATGCTCGCCGCTTCTGCCAACACGGTGCGACGCCAGGTTTGACGGGGACGGCCACCCTTTCTTTTTCCTTGGGGATTCCAGTCCAAAGCTTGTTTGGCTATGTGGTCGGGGTCCCTTTGGAGCGTGAGGCCAATCCATCTCCACTTGCGACGCTTGATCTGGCGGTCGAACGGGCTCTCGTGGCATTTCTCTAACAGATCTACGTTGGAGATGATCTCGGGCCAGTAACTTCCGGGAACGCGACGAAGACAGCGGTTGACGAAAACTTGGATTTGGCGTGAGATGTCCTTTGTGACCTTCCACGTTTCACACCCGTAAACTCAGCACGGATTTCACATTGGACCCGAATATCTTGAGTTTAATCCTTCGGGTCAGTTTCCGCGACTGCCAAACAGGTATCAGCTGCGCGAAGGTTGCTCGGGCTTTGGCGATCCGTGAAGCGATGTCCTCTTCACTGCCCCCAGTCTCTGCCACAATGCTCCCGAGCTAAGTGAATTTGTGGACGCGTGCCACTGCCTCTGTGCCAATCAGCAACGGTGAATGATTCTTCACACCAGTTCTCATCTCCTGGGTCTTCCTGATGTTTATTTTAAGCCCGGTTTCTGCCGCTTCCTGCTGTAGATTGTTCAATTTTGCTTGCATATCGGGGCGGGTATGACTCAGCAGGCATAGGTCATCGGCGTAGTCCATGTCTTCTAAGACGTTGGATAGTCCCTAAACTATGCTGCGGCGCCTGTTTTCAGAGATGCGAAGCATAATTACTAGTAACTTACTGTTACTGTTCTATAATCCTGCAAGTTCGAAGTACAAGTTACCAGACCAAAGATAAGGTCCGGCCGCCGGAGCTGATGGTTCAGACCTAATCACTAATGAAGGCCATTAAGCATCTTGATGTACAGAACACTTTTTTCGCTAGTCGTTTCCGTTGACAAAAGACAAAAATGGAAACCTTGTAGATTCGTCCTGTTCGCCTGTCTGTCCGTCTGTTCATCCATATGTCACAGCCATTTTTCTACGAGTATGTTGGAACCACACAGTTGAAGGTTGGAGAGTAGGTGCCTCCTTTGTACCGCTACACAAATATGATGTGAAATTATGAAAAAAAAGGGGTAGCCCTCTCTACTACATGTAACAGGGGGTTGAAAAAAAATATATCTACGTTTATTACTGTGTTGGTCTATCGAAGGCTCTTGAAAAATGGTATCGAAGTTTCTTATACGAGTATCTACTTTTTTCTCAAGTAATGGTCGATGAGATATTTGCTTGTAAAGTCATGAAAAAAATAATAATAATCAAAAATGATGTCACCCTCCCGCTAATTTCTAACGTAAGAGGAAGAAAATTCTGAAAAGAACGCGATTGTAGAACGTAAAAAGAACTTTCAACGAAAATTGGTTTGAATAAGATTTGATATTAAATTGAGATATATAGGATTTTCCGTAATACTGCAGCAGTAACATTGTTTTTCATTAACATACTATGAAAAACCAATTTGGTTTTGCTGTTGAGTGCAAATTGGCATATGAATGAGAGAAACATATTCTGATTTTTTGTTTGGTGCTACGGAACCCTTTGTAACTCGTGTTTGACCGGTTTTTTATCAATTGATGCTACATCCTTGTAGGCCATGAGTAGCAAAAACTTTTCTATAGGCGGAATGCAAATGTCAAAGTGCTATTTTCAGAATAATTGTCTAATGTTGTCATGCCATGCATAACAACAAAATAGACTGATTTTAAACCTGTTTCTTTGGAATATTTTTGTATGAATCCGGATATTGTATCAGAGGTGAGGATGGACGTTCTATCATTCTTATTTAGTTAACGAAAAAATGGGTATGGTAATGGCTTCACAGACATAATTTTAAATTATTTTTACCTATGTCAAACGAGGTTGCGGGAATCCGCTGAATGCGAGTCGCACGGGACCTGTCAATGTGGCGACACTTGGGGAGGCCTATTTCCAGCAGTGGACGTCTTTCGGCTGAAATGATGATGATGATGCCAAACCAAATTCCTTAATTTTTTGGTACTAGGCACTAATTATCAATAACCATCCCAATTTCGCTTAAGAAGTGAATATTTAAGGCATCAATCGGCATCATCTCGGCAAAATTATTTATTTATTTATTTATTTAATTATTTATTTACTTATTTATTTATTTATTTGTTTATTTATTTATTTATTTATTTATTATAAGGCTTCTCAACAATGAGTACACTGTTACATTATAATTTGTACAATTCAAACTAAAGTCTAAGCGCCTCATCACTTACAGAAAAGCACAGCATGCACTACAATATGCGCAGAAAAATATACAATTAAATCATTAATTTTATTGAAACTTAAATAAATAACATAGATTAAATTAAATTAGAATATATTAAATTAGAATAAATTAAATTAGAATTTATTAAATTAGACTAAATTATATTTAATTAGAATTGGTTCAATTATTTTATTATAGATTAAAAAAAAATGTATAAGATTAGGTAAATATTTGACTAGAGTAGAGATCCATTAAATGGCAAGGGCGACCTTTTTTAGAGCACGTAACGAAGAGTTAAATAGATCAATGTCCCCTTCGTGCTCTTTGTGGTTCCCTATCCATTTGCATAACATTTTAAGACCTAATATAACTTGGCATACTTTTGTTACTACTAATTATATTTTTGCATAACATTTTTACGCATAACAGCTTACGCATATTTTTTTTAAGCATAATTTATCTAATCATAATAACGATTAAGCATAATATTGTTAGGCATAAATTGATTTACGCATAATGATACTAAAACATATTTTTTATAGGCATAACAAAGAAGCATAATCCTAAAATGTTAGACATATCCTAATTGGATATACCAATTTATTTTGACGATTGGAATAAAACCATCTCTCCGAAGCAGGTAATACATAACATATTTGTTTTGAACATAGTTGATTGCGAACATATGTGAGTTTTTTTTCCTGTAAGAAGCATGCAAACAAGCATACACCATGCATGCAGCAAACATGCAGCTTGCAAACATTTAAACAAGCATACACCATGCATGCAGCAAGCATAAAGCAAGCATGCGTGCAGCAAGCATGCAGCAATCATGCAGCAAGCATGCAGCAAGCATGCAGCAAGCATGCATTCAGCAATCATGCAGCATGCAAGCAAGCATGCAGCAAGCAAGCATGCAGTATGCAACATGCAGCAGGCAAGGTTTCTGTCACGGCTCCGGCGCTGCGGGACTCCGGCGGTCCCACGCGAGCTTATCGTCGCAGATGTGTTTAACGCTCACCACCGCAGCTTCGGCTTGCCTCAGCAGCGGCGGCGAGTGTTACAACCACCTGCTCCTCAACTCGCAGGCCGCCTCGCCCCTCCGCGCCTACACGATTTTAAATTACACTCTAGGGGTAGGGCAGACAAGACTACGTAGAGTCGGTTTTGCAGCGATTCGTTTCTGTCACTAACTTTTGTAGTACAACTTAATGAATTTTTAATTCAAAATAAATACGTAAAAATAACTCAAATTTTATTCTGGTATTTATATTATTTGTATGCCTAAATACTATTATGCTAATAGTCATTATGCCTAGTAACATTATGCAAAATTCAATTTATGCCAAAACAAATTAGCCTTCAAGATGATTATGCCAACGTAAAAGGTATGCCAAAAAAAAATTTGCCGAAGTATTATTATGGCAAAACAAATTATGCCAAAACAGTTATGCCAAAGTATATTAGGAAAAAGAAGATTATGCAAAAAAAAGGGATCCCGCTCTTTGTATGCAACATACATCCTTGATAGTGGGCAGAATTGCCTCAAGTTGGTGTGACATCTTGGCATACAGAAAAGTCTCCTATTACTTACAATTTCTAGGCAGATTACGTGGCACATGGAATAAGACCCTGCTGAGCAAATCGGGACAGTTCAAAGAGCCCGTTACTCTTCTTCAGGAAAACTAAATCCAGCATCATCCTTTTCATAATCAATTCGAAGTCTTACGTTTATTCAAGTTTTATGGCTGAAATTCAGCGTCGCTTCAAAAATTATAATTACGTTTCAGAAGATATAATATACATGATAGAACTAGTTTAACAAAAAGGGCAATTAGGAAGGTCTAGGACTTGCTCATTAATTTCTCAGCATTATAACAATGCGGACTATTGGCGAATTATAGTTCACAATCATTGTAGACAGTTCTGGTCATATCTATCTATTTATCTCTGTAAAGTCTACTACAATAATTATAAAGTCAGTAATTGGTTTAGCAGCACGAACTATTGGACTATACCAACTGTCAGACTTGATTATATCTCTGTAATAGCTGATGCCCACGGCTTCGCCCGCTTGACAAATTATATACTAAAACCTTCCTCTTGAATCACTCTATCTATATAAAAAACCCGCATCAAAATTCGTTGCCTAGTTTTAAAGATCTAAGCATACATAGGGACAGACAGATGCGGCGGGGGACTTTGTTTTCAACCGACTTCCAAAAAGAGGAGGTTCTCAATTCGACTGTATTTTTTTTTTTTTTTTTGTGTTTGTTACCTCAGAACTTTCGACTGGGTGAACCGATTTTGATGATTCTTTTTTTATTTGAAAGGTAGTGCTTCCCGTGTGGTCCCATTTTAATTTTGTGAACATCTGATGCTGATCTTTGGAGATATACAATGGAACTCTTCAAAAATAGACGGCAAATGTGCCGTGAATGTTGCAATCGCTTGGATGTTTATTGTTTATACAACATCATGACGTAACATCACGCCTGTATGCTCTGAAGGGATACGCAGATGTGTACAACACACCCAGATTTCGACAGTTACGTATATTAAGTTAGCGCGATCGTGTTCCGCGTGCGCCTCAAATGATGTAACATCACGCCTGTATGCTCTGAGGGGGTACGGAGATGTGTACAATACACCCAGATTTCGTCAGTTCGTTCGTGTTTCGCGCGCGCCTCATAGATATGTCAGCAAAAGGGACTGTTCTAAAGAAATACTGCGGCCCTGGAATACAAAGGGCTAAGAAGGAAGTTCCATATATTGGGAATACGCCTATTCATCATCAGCCTATTAATGTTCCCACTGCTGGGTCACAGGCCTCCTCTCTATGAGAGGGAATGTGCTGTAATCCTCCACCGGCCTCCACGCGGGCCCAGTGCGGATTGGTAGATGTCACATCACACATGTCTTCGAATTTTTTGGTTCTAGGACATGCCGGTTTCCTCACGATGTTTTCCTTCACCTTTTTGAGAGCAGTGGTGATGAAATAAATTACACAAAGTAATACGCCTGCCTGGGTTCGAACCCACAACTTACTGTTCGTAAGTCGGGGCTGCCACCACTGGGCCACCGCTGCTTACGCCTATTACCATGACATATTGTATTGGTAACAATGTCAAATAAATTCATGGCAAATATTTGTTTGGGAACAACTAAAAATGGATAAATAAAAAACTTTTTTGCAAAAAAATAAAACCGACTTCAAAAAACACAAAAAAGTGAAAAATAACTTTAGCTTCAGAAGTCGGTGACAAAAAAAAAACAATCAGACAAAAGTCACCGACTTCTGAAGCTAAAGTTATTTTTCACTTTTTTGTGTTTTTTTATAATATGTAGTGATAGTGATGTGAGAATTAACTTAAGAAAACTAGTTGGTGTTTGCCACTTACTGACGTCTTATCCATAACCCATTGTTATACTAAAAAAATATAAATTAATTTGTTAAACGAAAATTTAACATAATATGTAAGTAATGAGGATATCCGGGAACTGAGACATCGCATACTTGAATCATCGCAGATTTCTCAGAAACCGCTTATAACTGTCAAAACCAGTAATCGTAATACAAAACTGACTAATTTGGCAACATTAATTAATCACTTGGGAGGCAGAGACTCGTATAATAATAACTTAAATTATAATATTACAAGTTTAGAACAAAAAAAGTTCAAGTGACGTGTTGTGAATCCTTGAATCTCTATAAAAAATCTTTTTGCTACTTCCTCATTGTTTTTTAGCATAACTAGATGCTTTATGAAATCAGTAGTCTGATCGAATATCCGGGTCATGTTAAATAATGTATCGTAATTATCTGAGAAAACTATATCCACTTATAATTTTAGATTTTCCTCTCATGGAACAATGTAAGGAAATACGCATAGGTACACAGTATCGGCTGGGTATGTACTATAGGTACCCCAGCAAGGTCGCACGAGGTTAAGTGTACCCTGGTGTTAAAATAAATACCTATACTTATTGAACCTTAACATATAATTTTAAAATGCTTGATTGTGTGTGTTATAAGAATCGCATAACAATTTAAATGCTCAATCACTTTCGTAATCGTTTGTAAGGCTGAGTTCACACGGCAGCCATACAGATCGATTTTCTTTGTACTTATCACGTATTGTTTTCTCGATATCAAATAGTGCCACAGTGTGTGAATAGCTACTATTATCTACGTTATTAAATTGTCTATTAAGTGATAATCAAGTTGTATCATCAAATGGAACATTACCGACATTCAAGACAAGTTGGGGTGTGCATGGATCATACCTATTTCCAAACTTTTCTTTGTGCGGTGGATTAATTGCACGAGCGTAACAAAGTTGACTCATATTCCTGTTATTTGCACAATTTTAAAGATGCTGGTGCTTTTTTGAGTAAGTGTAAATTGTTTAAGTAAATGAAGAGGTAAAATGCACAGTTCAGTTACCCCGACACGTGAAGATTTTCCTTATTAAGTAACGACAGTTTTCTTGTGATTTGCATTTATATTTTATTCGACGAGTCTTATTTGTATATTAATATTAGCACCTAGGTAGGCGGATGTTTGCTAAATATAGTCAATCGATAGGACAATATATTCTGTGCCACACACACACACACACACGCACACATATATATTCACACACATATATACACACACACACACATATATTGTGTGTTCTGTGTTACTGTGTCTGTATTTACCTGGTCATTCTAATTTGGGGAAAAACTATTCCCGCAAACCGTCGTGATAAAATATATATTATATTGACTGAAGTAGATTATTCTACTTCAGTCAATCAATATTTTATCACGACGGAACGGACGGATTGTTTTTTTTTAGACAATTTTTCATCAATCAAAATTATCTCAATTTCATTTCATCGTTTCATCATCATGAATCGTTTCATAAACACAACACGGCAAAATTATTTCCTTATGTAATTGATAAGGAGATAGAGCATAAAATTATCGAACATTGTATGGCGGTTCAATCACCTATAAACGAGCTATGGTTATAAATCGGTCATGGCAGGCGATCGCAACAGTTCATAAAGCGTAGGATTTAAAGACCATCGGTACAGGCGAGTTGCATAATGATACGGTGCATATTATATAGCCGTACGACGTTCCTGCAGAGAACTGCAAGCACATCTCCACTATAAATCACATACAAATACACCTAAATATTGAAATGGAAATGATAATTCAGTTTCGCTTTTCAATAGCAATCCTTTCGGTCATACAATTATATGGCCTATAGAAATGTATATCCACTCGAATCCGGAATAGAATTTCGGATTGCGTTTCACGGATCGTTGAACTTTATCAACAAAATCGAAAGCGATTAGGAAAACGTTGGGAAATGTAAGAGTTAATTGCGAGGACAGTGTTTAAAACTATTTACCATTATAATTGAAATTGATTCAGAAAAAGTAGAATTTGGAATGAATTTCTACAATATTACAACTGGTTTTTGTAACTTATCAGTATCAAGTAAACCAGTTGTTATAATAACTGAAGAAATTTATAGCAAATTATGTACCAAGGAGATCAAGTAGTGTCCTACGTCACGGACGCTATTATGAATCCCGAACGCAGCGAGGAAATCTAAGGCTCCCGAGCGGAGTTAACTCCAACGTAACGTAATTCATAATATTATCCTACTATGATTCTTCTAATGTCGCCTGTTTAGGCTTCCTAATCGAAGTGAGGGAGTTAAGACTAGAATCCTGACTCAGATCAAATAAAAAGGTAAAGACGGAACTCTGCGAACAGCACTACCTAAAATTAGCAACTCTATTTGTGATGGTTCAAACATCGTTTGAAATCCTGTTACAATAACGTTCTAATCAGCTTGCAATACTAAGTGGTTGTTACGTCAGTCACTGCAGACCGAATAGTGCGAAATAAATGGTTTTTATTCTTTATAAAATCAAATTTTCGTCTTTTGGAAAAAATAAGAAACATCAGACCTGCTTTATAGTTACTTCAGTTAGTATGCAAATTGCAAAGTTTCATGATCGAATTTGAAGTGCTTTTTGAATACCAGTGGTTTATTGTTCGATTTGGAGGTAACTTTGGATTTTTTTTCTATCGAGAAAATTTTATGGAATCGTGTTTTTGCCAAACATATAGGACCTAACATTAATCCTCAACTTTACCATATATCTATTTCAAAATTTATGCTGCAGTATTTTAGGCGTAACGTAGGATCATGCTAAGCCATTTGAGGTAGTATAGGCTCTAAATTACGTATTGCTCTGTTCATACACGCTCACACACAATTACATCAAGCCACAATTAAACTATGCCTCAATGAATGAAATCCTTTGCAAAAAGTTATAATAAGTACTGAATAATAAGGTAAAATTAAGAAAAACAATAGATATTTTACACTCGAATTTGTAATAATAAATTGCGTATATAATAAGCTAATGGCATGGCGTCGTGCGTGCGTTAACAGGATCAGACAATACAAATACAGACACAAAATTCGATACCAAGTGGTACCTACTTTTTGTGAATGTACATAAATATGTATATCTTTGTTTCATTTCCTACTTGAAAAATATAATAGGGTGAAAAGTTTCTTAAACGTATAATTTTGGAGAACAAAAGATTGAATAGGTAATATGGGGAAAATTCTGAAACTCAATCTAGCAACCCTTTCTTTTTTTTTCGGATGAGAAATCATCAAATGACTCCTCCCGCTCTGGGCGGAGTATCAGAGAGTGTCAGACTTTTACTGACTAAAACCCATCCATGTTCCGTCTTCGCCCTGTGTTCCGGGGCCATGGTATCTCTTTCGAACAGTTCCGCAGGCAGGCAGGCATCGGTCCTTGGGAAGGGAAAGGAAGGGGTCCATCCTTTCTGCTGACATCTCTAATCTAGCAACCCTGGGGTGCGCACCACAGCAGCCGATCAGCTGTTGCGATGACTTGCCGCTATCTTAAACTGCCACTACAGATAAAAAAACTTAAGGAGAGTCAAATTTTCATTAATTTTGGACTTAACCATTTGCAGATAACAAATTGTTTTATTGTTGTAATTATTTTTGTTTTAACTATTTATACATGTACACACAAAATACTTAACAAGACATTATATTAGATTTAATAAAATTACGTTATTGTTTTTATTATTTCACATATTAACACTATTAAATTGCGTTAATAATTAGTTTGGTAGCCTACAATAACTAAAACCTTCGTTTTGAAAACTGGTTAATTTTTCTAGAGTGCACGCGTCCTTGTCGTACTCACGCTTAAATTTATTTCCCATCTCTTTCTTTTTTTTGTCCTCCGAATATCAGAATATGTATTAGGAAAATAAATGAAAAATATTAATAAGTCGAAGTATGAATATTGTGTAGTTACATGTGGTATGAGATCCCTTATGTTTTATTTACTTTGGTATCATAATTTGTACTTTCTGAACAAGCACGATGGCATTTTTACAATTTTTATCTAAATTCGTAGCAGCGTATCACTCGTCGCCATGCGTGTTGCAGACTAAAGGCAATACGACCCAATTGGGCCGTTTTCGAGTCTTCTCGATTGCGCGCTGACAACATATATCTGTTTACTAGAATATCATTGGTTGATTTACATATGAGATGATATAAATACTTGACCCGTCTCAATTATTAATTAGTTTGTAGAAGGAATCATCAAACTATACCTTCCTAAAAAACGCTTATCTTGAACGCTAATTTGTTTTGGCATAAATTGAATTCACATAATGTTAGGCATAATGACTATTAGCGTAATAGTATTATTTAGGCGTACAATTAATATAAATACCGGAATCAAATTTGAGTTATTTTTACGTATTTATTTTTAATAAAAAATTGAATTATTATGCTTCTTTGTTATGCCCATAAAAATATGTTTTAATATCATTTTGCGTTAATAAATTTATGCCTAAGAATGTTATGCTTAATCATTTTATAATTAGATAAATTATGCTTAAAAAAGTTATGCGTAAGCTGTTTTGCGTTAATAATGTTATGCGAATATATAATTAAGAATAACAAAAGTACCTATGCCAACTAATGCCAAGTTATATTAGGTCTTGAAATTTTATGCAAATGGATAGAGAACCGAGTTATTCCTATTACTAATATTTTACAAATAAATTACATTGATACATCATTCATGTTATCCATCCATGTAAGTGTGTCACTATATCGCACTTTTTGGTCAATGGTAACAGTTGACCCAAGTACCCCCTGTCCGATCCGAAAGGGAAATTTAGGCATACCAATAACATTACCAAATAAAATACGAAACGTTAAGTATTCAAGAAAGTAAACATATTAATGAATTTTAAAATGCATGATTTTGTTCCCAAATTACCACCATTTCCCCAAAATCTAATAAACTTTTAAAAAGTGACAACACCATCTTCGGCATTCTAGTATATATAATCATCGATCGCCAATTGTTCTTTTAGACGTCACTATCCGAAAAGCCACCTGAGTGTCGCCGCCCACGCCCCTGTGTACACGTATGTATTATTTAATTTTTATCAGGGTATTTCTTTTTAATTTGTATACATAAAGAAGTAGATAATTAGAATCTAATTTCGATAATAATACCCACACGGATCGGACAGGTTTTTTTAACATATTGCAGCATGCTACGAAATGTTAAATTGTTAAATAAATCCATATAGTTACATACTTCTTTCCTCAGCAGCAAAATTGTCAGTCACAGGTTTTCAACTGGACTTCTAGTGTTGTTCAAAATAAAAAATGTGATACCATTGAGTGATGTTGAATTTTACCAATTACAATTTTGTCTTTACATTATTATTTTGTTACAGGTAGAAAACAATACGTAGCAAAAATGATGAAATTGAAACATATGGTACTGATATTGGTCATTATAGCATTATTGGCTTGCATTGTTTATGGACAAAACTGCATAGAAAACTATGCATCAGTAAGTATTATTAAAGACATAGAGGTTTTCAATATCTCGATAGGTCCGAGTCACTTACTAATCAAATAATCTTAACTTGACACTTGTTCAATTCTTGTTTAAAATTATCCTATAAATATAAATAAAAAAATATAAATAAATAAATATAAATTAATATATAAATAAATATAAATTATCCTATATATATCCTTGTTTACATTATAACACATTTGCTCGTAAAGGGTCTCTTATTTCACCCATTTCAATATCGTAATGTATCTCATTACGTACTTGTGCAGTAATGTAAATGCTCCGTCTAAAACGAACGGTACTTTTTTAAATCTTAGCAAAGAGTTTTTATGTCAGAGAATTGGTCAACATTTTATGAATAAAATTAACTTTGGGAGATGAAATATAATAAATAAACATTTAATTCTCTAATTTAATTTATTTTGACAATAAATTACAACCGTGACAAAAACACAAAATAGCACATTATGATATAAGTGCAGTAAGTTGAAAATTACAGCTGAGGCGATATTGTTAGCACGAGCCGTAGGCGAGGGCTATAATAAAGCAGAGGCTGTAATTATCAAAGCGCACGTATGTCATACGACGTTTTAAAACATATTTGCGGGGAAATAAATAAAACTCGGGACTTTTTTAAACGAATATTTATTCGTACCGCACTTATATCATAATAGTACATTATGATATAAGTGCGGTAAGTTGAAAATTACAGCCGAGGCGATATTGCTAGCCCGAGCCGTAGGCGAGGACTACAAGAAAGCTGAGGCTGTAATTAATTATCAAAGCGCACGTATGTCATACGACGTTTTATAACATATTTGCGAGGAAATAAATAAAACTCGGATTTTCTTAAACGAATAAATCTTTTACTTGTTCACAAATTAGTGATGCGCGCGCATCAGCGCTTTTTTTAAGGCAAAGACACAAAAAACAGCCACTATTACTAATAAAGTAAATTAATATTTTTGTTACAGTTACATGGTTGTAATTTATTGTCAAAATTAATTACCTAAATAAAAGAATTAAATATTTTTTTTCTATTATATTTCATCACCCAAAGTTAATTTTATTCATAAAATGTTGACCACTTCTCTGACATAAAAACTCTTTGCTAAGATTTAAAAAAGTAAGTACCGTTCGTTTTAGAGGGAGCATCTTGATAAACCGTGCGTTTTATATTACATTACTGCACACTACGTAATGAGATACAATACGATATTGAAACGGGTGAAATAAGAGACCCTTTACGAGCAAATGTGTTATAAACGTTAATATGGTTTTGTCGTACATCTCTAGTAAGTTAATAGAAATAATGACCTTCAAAGAATGTTAAGGAAGATTATAATAATAGAAATACTGTAATGATACGTTTATTTCTGACAGACTAATTTTGTTTTTAGTGTGATGGGACATCAATTAAAAATGAATGTTGTAATCCAGCTGATGGTTTCCAATGTGTTCCAGAGACCCCTTCGAGCGATATATTTAGGTGCATAGATATGTAATTAGTCCGACGATGCGCGACGACGTTATGATGTGAAAGAATAACAATTTATATGTTTTTTAATAACACTCGCTCTACTTTTTTTTTTATAAATGAAATACAATCTCAATTTTTAGGGGATATGTGTGTTTATACGTCGTGATTGTCGTGAAAACTTATTTTCTTAATAAATAAAATACATACCATGCACTACCATGTTTCGTGTTTTTTTTCTGTGTTTTAATATATTGAGGTGAGATTATGATATATGTTCCCCATATTTTTTCTTACCCGACTGCGACGAAGCCCAAAAGGAGGGCTTGTGTTTGACCTGTATGTATGTGATGTGTGCATGTATGTCCGATTCTTTGTTGCCTCGTAACTCCTAAACGGATGAACAGATTTCGATAAACTATTGATTAAAATTTAATTTAATTTTGTAAATTGAGCCCAGCCAGTTTCACGAATTAGACGTTTAGCTAGGTACTTAGACATATGGCGCTAGACTTAATGTTTTAATAACTAAGCAAGTACAAGTAGGTAACCAATTCAAATACGGTATGTAAATCATTTCCAGACCGTAATCCGTAATATCGTGTTGTGTAGTTCAAAGAATTCTTTCTTCTTATGGGAGAATCGACCGTCATTAATCCTTCATTGGAAAATTCACTCTGATCACTTCTAGCAATAGCTAATTACCACCCGCATCATATCAGGCTATCTTCCTCCACGCCTTGTAAGAGTGCATGTAAGGGAACAGGTTACTTAATGGTGCTAGTATGCAATGAGCTGCAAGCCGTCACTTGTGCACTATTGCGTGAAGTGATTGCTATTCATGTCTCAAGCGGTATTAACCCACCTTGCGAAGTTGCGAGACAGACGGTAGTACACACCTCTGCTTTCTCCGTTTACTAAAAAGCGCGATTGTGATTGATATATTACTCAGCCCACGCTAATGAAATTTAAAATTAACACTTGTCTGAAACATAATTCATCATTTAAGTGTTTCAAAACTATCCCGTTGTGTTCCAACATATAGTTTATGTTCGTGTTTCTCAGCTGTTTATATTAAAACATTTACATAGTACACGAACGTATTTATGTGACAAGAACACCGTGTTAACAGCTCGTACGTAGCTAATGTCTAGTTAAATATTGTTTATATGTCCATGTGACCCATGGAAACCATTTCAATAACTTTAATGAAGTAAAGACATTGATTTATATGTTACTGTAGTTGTATTATGTTGTGTTAAAAAGCAGCCAACTTAGAGATGTTCCGTGGAGTTTAGTGCGAACCATACGTAGGTACAGGTTTCGCGTCTGAGCCCCAACCAAACTGGTTCCTTGTCCGTAACGCCCGCCAGTCTGCCTCGCCCAAACAATGATGGCGTGCAAAAAGTACAAAACGCACGTATAATAAACATATCAATGGCTGAGCTTAACGAGAACCAAATGTTAAAAGTGAACAGCTAAAGAAATAACATTTAAAACCAGTTGTAAGTAACACATGTTTTGAACTAAAGATTAATTACAAAAAATTCCACGCGCAATTACAAGATTTCAAGGTTTTAGAGTAGGTATGTACATGTATTATTAATTAGTTTTAAATTTAACGAAGCATGGTGACTTAAATAATCAACTCCGTGGTACCTAGTTTTAGTTTATTACTTAAACTTTTGAACATGATACTAAACTATAAAATCTGTATCGTTGGAGTAACATTGAGAAGAGTAGTAAAACAAGAGCACTTAGTCGCTCAAGTGCTTACAACGTACCTACAACTACTATCGCTGGCAGCAGATGCCGAAACGATATTAATATTTGAGGCTCCGAGACTGCTTGTAGCGAGTGCAACTAAGTTTTAAGTAGAGTAGAGCACTCAGCTTCCCTCGGCTAGGTAATATGTGACATAATGGTGACAGGCTCTATTGATTCACTTTGAACTCTCCTTTCGGTTTGGAATATTAGTGTGGGTACCTGCAAAATGCCTTTGAGATCAAATGATTTCATCAATACATTTCAGCATCATTGACGAGGGATATTCTGGGGCTTTTAACACAAGTTGTTTAATAAACAAGGGATTTATTTAATGAAGAGTAACTTGTAAAGCTCCCGAGAGTTTTGTAACGATTTCGGGGTTAGCCTGTCCCGAAAGTTGTACAACATTTTGGTTCGATTTAAAATTTAATCAAGTTTGATAAAGTTCTTTTAGTTTCAAAGTAACTGGATAATCGACTTTTGTTTACATCAAATTTAATATTTCTTCTGTGTTTTGGTAAAAGTTTTTGTTTTTGTTGTCTTAAGATGAGGTTAATCTAATAGTCTGTTGCCTGAAATTAAGTTGAGACAAAGTCACTCTACTTTAGCATCCAATTTTGTTAATGTAGAGTTCGACATTTCCTCTACATTAATTTACAAGCTATACAATGTAAGGTACATATTAATTAATAATGCGAGTATTTGCTCCCTGAGTGGAGCCTAGGCTGGTTTCTATAGGTACTTAATAGATCACATAATTGAGCTTACTATTGTACACGACCATATCTGATCAGCGTTGCGGTAAATGCATTTACCGATAATAATACGGCAAAATAATATTGCACATATAAATAACCGTAATTAATATTGATTGACTTGTTGATATTCATTGTATCAAGTACCTACTTGCTAGTTTGCTTCGTAATTCCTTTCTCGCCACTGATCTTGCTATTGATACAACTGTTAGAGGTATACCTTCTAAATCTTGTTTATTACAAGGTTTAAGATACATATATTGGACATATTCATTCTTCCTTCTTTTCAAACGTAAAAACCGGCCAAGTGCGAGTCGGACTCGCACACGAAGGGTTCCGTACCATTGACTATATTTAGTATTTGTTGTTATAACGGCAACAGAAATACATCATCTGTGAAAATTTCAACTGTCTAGCTGTCACGGTTCATGAGATACAGCCTGGTGACAGACAGACGGACAGACGGACAGACGGACAGACAGCGAAGTCTTAGTAATAGGGTTCCGTTTTTACCCTTCGGGTACGGAACCCTAAAAACTGATTCTCTTCAAGTTAAAAGTTTAAGATTATTGTCATCTGACCAGCCTTTTCTCTACTGTTTTGGGATGGGCTTCATATCCAGCCGGATGCAGCTAAATAGTAAATACAAATATTCACCTAACACTGCTTGTCAGACTTTTGGGGTCTGACTACCCGTAACAACTTATTTCCAGTAACAACATTGATTTGCTACGTTTTGTACGAGGTACTGGAAAAACACATTCATCTATACCTACATATAATAAATCTGTAGACAAATAGTTTTTGTACATCGAAAATATTAAAAAAAAAATTGCCAGGGATTGTGAAAGGATAACCAACAGAATTCATTTCCAGCATTTTTGGAATTTTGGTCTGTTTGTCTGTTGGTCTGTTTATCTGTTTATCTTCGGTGCAGGAACCTCCCGAAACAGTCGTGTCCGGTGAAGACCTGCGTCAGGCGGAAGGTGAGGACGCCGTGGCGTCTCTCAAGCCACTCCTCAAAGAGGGGACTTATCGCCACTACTGTGGCGTGCCCTGCACGGGGTTGCGACAGTCGCTCTCTCCATGTCTCCATGTAGCCTGCCTGGGTTCGAACCCACGACTTACTGTTCGTAAGTCGGGGTCGAGGTAGTTTTACTACCAAGCTTTAGCGACAACTCACGCAGTAGCGTGATGATGTAAATTTAGTAACTAATAGGAGCGAAGCATCAATGATAAATTCAATTCAATTCAATTCAAATTCTTTATTTCAGACATGAGTCCATAAATGTTGCAAAAACGGGGAAAATTTATTTCTTTTGAGAACTTCCGTTGCGAGCGCTGCATAAACGGTTAAAGTTACGCAACAATCATGTATTAGGGAATTGTTCCTCTTAAAAAGTTCAACATAAAATCCGCAATAGCATAATAATGTCTATCTTTTAAGGTCTCACACTCTCTCTGACCCTCTCTCTCATGTGACGCAGACGAAGCTGCGCGGGTCAGCTAGTTCGTAATAAGTTTTCAAATCAGCCACAATTTTCCATCGGTAACTATTCCCTCATTACGTCAGGTAGGTATTACTGTCATTGTAAACCGTGTCCTTTCTTGCTTCCTTTACTTCTACCATACAATTGGCCTGTCAATGTCCACTGTGATATCCACGTAACCAATTGTATTTTGCAATACATATTTCATTTCCTAATCATAGTAAATAAGTGGTCTATTGGTATATTAAGTGCAGAGTCCTTGACGTTTGATTAAAGAATATAATCGAATTATTTTCTATAACTTACTGCTCGTTCACTGGTACTCTAACCTTATTGAAACTGTATATTAGCTGGGGTGCGGGTGTTTTTATATTGACAACGTGGTATTGATTAAAAACTCATACTTATAATAATATTTAACAACGTAATTTACAAGTTATAATGGCATAATTTTTAGATACAAATAACATGGCCGATCATGTTATCGAATATTCCATCAGAGGAAAGTAAAGATGTTTGCTTACGGAAAAATTCATACGTAAATGTTAAAAATAGCACAACGCTAAATATATGTACGTCGCACTAATGACTTAGTAGCAAATACCTTTTTTTTTTCTTGAACTTAGATATTTTGTAGTCGTTAGTTAGGTAGCTCTAGCTACTTGTTTGTTATCAATGTCGTTGACAAGTGAAATTTATGGGACCTTGACATTGTCCCTATTACAGCAAGTAGAGATTACATCACCGTGGTAACGCCGTGTAGAACATGTCGTATCGCCTTACAAAACTATGGCTATAGCTCTTGCTGATATATCGTGGTGGCGAACGTGCTCTGAAAACTAAAACTCCCGAACCAAGCCGCAGAACAACGCTACAACATTCAGGTATATTGGTGATTTATGTCAGCTGCACTTGTTTTCACGTATTACAAACACGCATTGGACGTGCAACATATTGAAAACGACTGTGAGAATGCGATGATAAGCAGACCATAACATATACCACGTTGTGCATACCAACACTTACCTCCTTATTCTAGATATGTATATTAATAACATCTGATCACACGTGATAAACCAGCTGTACCATTAATTGAATACTTAATTAATCGTATTCACGATTTGGGTGTGTGATAAAAAGTAATACCTAACTAACCTAACTACATATTTTTTTAAAATTTAAAACCAGATAGAACGCCCACGCGTTGAATATGCAAACCGCAAGCATGCGATCCGAAAAAAAAAACTTGAAGAATAGATTGTGACGTCTCAGAACATAATAATAGACCATTTATAAATGCGATAAGCCACGTTCACCACCTCTGTTGTTTCGACAAAGAGTCAGAGTGTTACATCCTGGTCAACTTTTACTATCTCTAGTTCGGTTTAAGCTTTTTTGTTCACACCAGATTGTTCACAAACCAGAGAATATTACTTAAATATATGAAATGTCGATTCCCAGAGTGTTATCAATAACGGAACAGATTAAGCCACTACTGTGCAGTGTGGATAGTAGATAGCAGTTTGCGGCTATTCCACTTAGATAACATATTAGGGTCATCAATAGTACACACCCATACAACCGGTTTTACGATAAATTGATATGTCCCAACAAAAATCATTACTGTGAAGAGAGTTTGAAAATGGAAGGTGGAATGGCAAGAAAAACTGAAAAAAACAAGAAAACATCGCAGAGTAAGGTAGGAAGTAAGTAGGCGCTCTAGGAGGCTAGGCACTGCTAAGAAGAAGTATCTAATGCTAAACACCTGACACACCCTGTTCTATATTAATTTAAATTCATTATAAAATTTCCAGCACAACAAACAATTACATTGGACCTTGTAGCCACTACTCTACACTACCCACGTTTGTGGTAAATTAAACATCAAAATATACCGTGTCTGGTTGACAATGTAATGAGGGATTTTCTTTTTAGCTCTTCCCTAGTCGCTGGATAGATGGCGCTAGGAGTAAGTGTGATAATGCAAGGAACGGAACCTAAAAAAACTGATTTTAACAAAGCGCGAGAAATGTTGGTTATATTCGGAAGGTTAAGCAAATGAAAGTGTCAGTCAACGAGAGTATGTGACGTGACACAATGTTTTTTTTTCAAGCGTTTTGGCTTTGGCATAGTAAGTTCAACGCCATCTATAGAGTTCTTGGAAACTAAGTTTTTTTTTTAAACCTCAAAAGGAAAACCTCTCATTGTATACTTATACAGTCAACCCACTATGTGTTGATTCACGATGAATAATTAGAAGGTATCTGCCAATGCCTTGTGTTTAGAGAGCGAATATAATACTTTTATGTACTCACACCTAAAGTTGTTTGACCAAAATTTACATGGGGGTTATTTTTGGGTAGCAATGTGTATTTGTGGGTACGTGGTTATTTTTTGCATGTTATAATTGCTTAGTTTTATGTGGTAGTAAACCCCTATATGGAGTGTAAGGCATGTGATCGTCTATATATCGTCTAGTGCATAGAGTAACTTTAGAATCAGCTGAGAGATACCATTGTTAAAGATAGGTGACTAATTTCAGTCTCTAGGCAAGAGGAATCAAAAATTAATGGAGTTGGAATCCAGCTTAAGAACATACGATATATACGAATATATATCGTATGTTCGTAAGCGAACGAATCTTTGGTACGGTTTGATGTGGTACGCGGACTTTCGAGTTACCTAACAGTCAATGCCTGCAGCAGTGCTCAGATTCCACCAGATTGCCCGAAGAGATAACAACCGCATCATTGACCAAACGTTTTAAATCGCAGTCCACAAGTAACAAGTCCAACAGCATATTCTCTACTTGGATCGATGACTTGGAGATGTTTGCAACGCGTAGAAAGAATTCTAAAGATAGACAGCATTGTGCTGAGTAAGATTTTGTTTTTTTTTTTTCATAATGAAAGCAAAGCCATAATTATAATGCGAGTATAAGTAATGACGACATTCACAAACACCAATGGCCGCACATTACAGTCAGGGTCGCGCGTTCAATTCCCTCACTAGGACGAAAATTTTTATCGTTCACAGATGTTTCATCCAATTTATTTGTGTACATAATCTAAGAACGTCATATCACCTACGTCAAGAAAATATAATAAGCAAATATAATACATTTAACAGGTTTTTGCAAGAAGAACACGTGAAACCTATTTTGTGAACGAAGAGGAAAAATCTTCATGAAAATGTTCAGGTGTGACGTAAGCTTGTTTCAAAGAAAAAACTAGTGTGACAAACTTTCAAAGAAGATGACTTTGCTGAAAAAATAGTTGTGACAACGATTGGACGAAACGTGGTGACAGTAAAACAATATGAAAACGGACATGAGACTGTCAACCGCGCATTGCCAAAAAAGATGAAAATTACTTACCGCCAGTAGGTAAGTAATTTTCTAAAATATTAAATAATTACTTACCGCAAGTTGGTAAGTAATATTCTAAAATATTAAATAATTACTTACCGCAAGTTGGTGGCTAACATTGCACTGCAGGAGCTATGCTGGCAGTGTAGAAAAAGAACCTCATACAATAAGAAACCATTTGTCATTGCTACTCGTTTCATAATCTTAGTTGTCCCGAATACCAATGCTGCGGAGCCTCCGCTGTCATACGTTCAGGGTCGCGGGTTGGCTTCCCAGAATTCGCACTTTGGAGTCGTTTTATTTTGACCCGAGGTGCGATGTTTGTATGTGTTAAGGTAGGGTTAGACAAACGGAAATGTAAGAAAACACGATGACCTTTATTTATGTCAGAGGATCGTTCCATAAACAACAGTTAATTAATGGTTGTGGGCAGTCAATGCAAAACGCATTCAGTCAGCAGATAACGACAAGATATTCCAACATTTAAGAATCGTTCTGGAAATAACAATCCACATATTCACAATGTCAACTGAAAAAACTGTCAACAAGACCGATCCCATACAGAGGATTGAGAAAAAGGAAGACACACATTAAAAACCTTAACTAACGTGTAGACTGGAAGTGCGAAGAGATAATTTGCATTCCTAAGATATAATTCCAAAAAGGTATGCAAATCGCGATATATGACGACAAGCAGCAAGCATCTCTATTACTTGTCTTACAATGTCAGGCCTACAGGCATGGAGATGTTGTAAATGTACCAAGTTAGAGTTAAGCACTAAGTAACCCAGCTGATGCAGTGAATGTTTACGCAAACAACCGTATTGGCTTCTCGACTTAGCGACTCCCTTAGATTGTTAGTCGCACAGGAGCGGACTTGGGCGCGCACATTGAAATAAGTTAACTTTAAGTTGTATTTGTTGCTGCCTATAGCTTGCTGGCTTTAAGAAGCTTAAGCTGCGGTGCCACTTGTAGTTTTAGTTGAGTACTTCCTGATCCGTTTTAAATATTAATATGAGAGATATAATAGGCAGAAAACCAAGCTTATGGTGATAGATCGTGCGGGAAAGCTATCGGGCGCATATAACATCCAAGGCATCGATACTGTGGACAGTTTCGTTTATCTGGGGTCTAATATAAATAATGAAGGTAGCTGCGTCCCAGAAATAAAACGGCGGATACCCATGGCTAAAGATGCTATGACACGCTTCCAAAACATCAGGAAAAATCGTGGTATGAGTTTTAAAACGAAAGCCCGTCTGGTCAGAGCACTAGTTTTCCCGATTTTCCTCTATGGGGTTGAGACGTGGACAATCCAAACAAGAGAAAGACAGAGGATAGACGCATTCGAAATGTGGTGCTGGTGGCGGATGCTCCAAATACCATAGACAGCCAAACGCACAAATGTGTCTATCCTTTCCCAACTTGATATCAAGACTCGATTGTCTACAGTTTGCCTTCAGCGTATTTTGACCTATTTCGGCCACATAATGCGAAGAGGAGATAGCAGCCTTGAAAAGCTGGTCATTGTTGGTAATACCGAAGGCAAGAGAGCGCGAGGCCGGTCGCCAACACGATGGTCCGACCAAGTAAAAGAGGCTATGTCCTCAAGCAAATTTCAGCAGGTGGTGATGGCAACTTTGGACCGCAGTAGATGGAGGCAGATTGCCCGTTTAAAGGGTTCCAGTGACCACGATCCTCAGTAATGAGGGACCGATTGAAGAAGAAGAAGATGAGAGATCTGGAGAATTTTTTTTTACTATGTCATTAAATAAATGTTTCTAACAGCCGAGAACTGGGATTTTTCTTC
This sequence comes from Xestia xanthographa, assembly GCA_905147715.2. Taxonomy (NCBI): domain Eukaryota; kingdom Metazoa; phylum Arthropoda; class Insecta; order Lepidoptera; family Noctuidae; genus Xestia; species Xestia xanthographa. The sequence goes on from LR990657.1 coordinate 15,109,311, forward strand.
CTTTTGTTTTGGATACAATCTCAAATATCCAAAATTACTTGGATTATAATTTTTTAAATAATCTTAGAATCTTCGATTTGGATTTACTTTCTTAAATTCTAATGTATCAGGTTTCACGCAATCAAGAATTGAACATGAAATAAATTACACTAATAAGTTGCAGAATATCTACATTCGTATCACAAGGATTGTTTTTATTTACGTATATAAGTTTATCTTATCTGACATTTATATTTAGAAAAATATGCAAGTCAGAATACTTACACGTGCCGTTACATTATCTTAATATCATTTAGAGTTAGACTAATAATAAGATTGTGCCACTTTTGGAGGATCTGCATTTTATATCATTCTGTAGAATTTAATCAATGCCATTTACTCGTATACATTTTGTTAACAGTTCTGTATGTACAGTATCTATTTATTGGGTGCATCCACACCGTATGTTGAGGTTCTCTAACAATGTTATCAAATGTAAACAAATGCGCCACGTGTTGAACTGTTGACTGTTTTCAAAAGGCAACATTACTTTACAAATACTAACATGACAACATGTACTAACAATAAATAACACTTGGAAGCGTTGCTCAACAAAAAGTAACTACGGTGTGGATGCACCGTACGAGGGACTGAAGACAACAGTGGCCCTCTAGGGCCTGTCAACTATGATGAAAAAGTCAAAATATGTTGGGTTGACATAAACTATCATAAGATTCATAAGGCTCATACAATTCTATAATTGATAGAAGCGCTATGAAACCGATTGCCCTTTGAGGCTCTCAGAATCTATTTTGTTCCTTAAAGACCAGAAGCAAAATATATGTTCTTGCTAAAACAAGCCTTGTAGCTAAGTGCAGCCCTGCACCTCGAAGCTGACACCTGGGGACCGGTCGCACTCGTTCTGTGGGCCCACGCAACGCCCGCCTTCTCTACCGCGTCACTTAACACCACTACCACTTCACCACCACCAGACGTACTAGACCCACAACACCGCATCCATTGAACCATTGGTAGGTTCTGCGGTAAGTCAACTAGGAGCAAAAGCGGCAGTAGGCGCTGATGATACCAAAATGGTTGGTTAGCTTGCGAATCAATGCAGATTATAAAAGCGTAGGTTCTCGAGTGGACACCTAATAACAGCAAGTTAGTTACCAAACTATTTGCATCCCAAGGTATTTTTCCTTGAAACGCCTAGCCCGCCTTATATTTCACTTGCCTCACCAGAAAAGTTAACGGTGTAAGACCGGACTATAAATTATTTTGTAATCGCAAACTTTATTCCCTGAAGTTATTTTACATTCTCAAATATTGAGTGGTTGCGATTTTACTACCTACTTATATGATTACACCAAATGCATACATAATGATATGTGCTTCTAGAAATCTAGATACATAATCTCAAGATAAATCTTTAGAAAACTTTTCGCAAGTAAATGCGGAAAATTCTAAGAGCAATATAGTGATGTGATCCCAGTGGTCCTACACGTAAGGCACCGTACTGAGGCCGATCGGAAGTGACGCAAGTCTTCCGTCTGCACCGACTTCCGGTCGGAAGTGGCGGGCTTCCTGAGACGGCATCACGGCACTCCCAGCGAGGCCGGTCGATGTTCCGCCTTACATATCTATAAATCGTTTATTAGCTCATTATCTTACGACGCCGACGACCACCGGTATGGCACTGTGTTGAAGAAGAATGTTGCAGAATTATGTAGAACTGTAAAAAGGCTTCTAATTTACATACTTACGAAGGTCTGTAACAAAGTAACAATCAGTCGTATGCATCTTGTAATATCTTGAACAATCACTTTTTACGGCGTCATACCATTTCATTTACATAACACGTCATACAACGTCATTAAAAACTGCATATGTGTATGATGACGTAATGTTCATCGAATGCAATCAAATGACGTGCTGAAGGAAGGCTGAAGGTAAAAATCTCAACGTGACCAAAACAAGTTAAGAGTCCAATCTCCTTTATATGCAAAACAGGTTTGTTGCATATTTATTCACCGACTTTATGTGGAAATACGTAGATATTAAAATTTGTATCAATTTACAACGCCATAAAGTGTAAAATACGTCGAATTTCCATACCTTTTATGGGTAAATAAGATAAATTGAGAAAGATCTTGGCTTTGATACATTTCGAAACGATTTCAATCTTGCGCAATATGCCCCCTGACCGGAATTCGCAAGGCCTATTGCTGGTAGATGTTATAAAACATTGGGTTAAGGGTTTTTTTAGATTTATGTCATAATAAATTCTCTAAACATTCCTCGTCATGATGGCTATGTTGTCCTAGGCCTCATGGAATTAACTGCTCGTAAATATCTAAGTACAATATACACACATCAAAAGTGTCTAGGGATCAAGCATTTTTATGCGGATTTCTTGAGATTGAGATGTGGCTTTGTAATAAATTTATGATTTTATAAATTTATATGGATCCTTTTTGGTGCATTTCATAATTTGAATCAGGAACTCTCAATCAAATTCGAGTAAAAGATGAAAATAAGCTGTCAATATTTTCCCTATAAAAACATACAACGCATTGAAGACATTATTAGTGCTACTGTTTCCCTACTACTGATTAAAACCAACGTTATTATGGAGCGGCGACGTCATTTAAGCAGGGAAGAAATGCTCAGAGCCGTGGGAATGATAGAAGCTGGTTCCCGGCAACGTACTGTAGCTTTAGCTCTGAATACAAGTCAGAGTGTTATCAGTCGACTTTGGACACGTTACCGAAGCACTGGTACCGTGGCTGAGCGCCATGGAGGACGGTATCGCTGCACCACACGGAGACAAGACCGATACATTCAAATCTTAACTCGAAGAGCTCCAACAATAACCGCCATGATGTTAGCCGTGAGGCTTCATCACTCTTCAGGGAACTTAATTAGCGACCAAACAGTCAGAAACCGCTTGCATGAAGTGAACCTTCATTCCCGAAGACCGCTACGGGTACCACCTATAGCAATGCACAATCGTAGGATTCGATATCAATGGGCTCTTGAACACAGAAATTGGGCAGAAGAACAATGGCGTTTCGTGTGCTTTTCTGATGAGTCTCGTTTTGGTATGAGACCGGATACAAGACGTATACGACACTGGAGAACCCCTGGACGCCAACAGCGATTAAAATCCTGCCAGGAAGTCCATCCTTATAGTGGTGGAACCATCATGGTATGGGCGGGTATTTGGATCGGCGGAAGAACTGAGTTGATTTGGATCAGAGGCAACCTCAACGCTCAAATTTATGCTGAGACGATTGTATCAGACGTCATCGTTCCTCTACAAGTGCAAATCGGTCCCTTATTTCAGTTAATGCATGATAATGCACGACCGCACACCGCAAGAGTTGTAAGACAGACTCTCGCCGCAGCTAACATCAATGTCCTGCCCTGGCCTGCTCAGTCGCCAGACTTGAACCCGATTGAGCATGCATGGGATATGCTACAGAGAAGAGCTCTGCCGAATATGGAGGGTATCCAGTCGCAAGAAGACCTTTTTTTGTTGTTGCAACGAACATGGGCGGCCATTCCACAGCGTGATTTGGATGAACTCATTTTGAGTATGCCAAACCGATGTTCTTGTGTTGTTAGTGTTCGCGGTAGAAACACGGATTATTAATTGTTTAAGTTACCCAATAAAATTTTAAAGAAAACTGTGTTTTCAGTCATTTTTTCGAACTTTAATGTTAGTGGTTCAAATGTCAAAAATCCCTTTATTAGGAAAATGGCAAATTTCTTTATTAATGCAAAGGTGACTTGGTTTATCGTTACTGTGACAAACGAAAACACTTTATTTGATGAATCCTTAAAGAAAATTTTAATTAATATCAATCAGGAGAAAAGTTATTGCAAAAATATATGTTGATCCCTAGATACTTTTGATGTGTGTAGTTGATTGAAAACCTATAAAACGTGTCATAACTTCAAGCCTCTGTGATGCACCTTGATTTTATTGACTATCTGTCTTATTATAACAAATATTTACACCACTATTTATTATCATACTTGAAAAAAAGCTATTCAGTATGTTAATTGCAGGTGGTACTCATCTTCATCAATCTCTTGTTCTTATGCCAATTTATTTGGGGCCGGCACAGCATGTCTTCTTCTTCCATACTTCAATAGCACTTGTCGTCTTCTTAGACCCCCTCTTTTCTAGCCATGTCATACTTCAAACTGTTCACCCATCGGCCATCGTTTCTTTGGTCTTCCTCTAGTCTTAGCCGTCGACATACATATTCAAAACTTTCGTTACGACGTTTTCCTAATTTCTCCGCAACACGTGCATATACCAAGACAACTGACTACCACACATCTTTTCAGCCACCGGCGTCAATTTCAGGGTTTCTCTTATGTACGGATTTCTAACTTGATCCATTCGCGTAACACCACACATCCCCCTTAGCAATTAGCATCCTCAGCTCAGCCACATGCAATTGCCTTTCATTCGTCCCTTTTGTGGTCTAACATTCTGATCCAAACTAGACAGCAGGTCTAACCAGGGTCTACAATAGTCCCTAAGCTTATTTCCTGCATCGAGATTCATTTCTCCATCGTTGCCATCATTTTCAGTTTCAATTTAAATCAAACTGTAAATTAGCTAGTGCGGTACTTCAGCATGACTGATATCAGGGCAGTTATTTGATATCTATTGAACTAAATATTTTATCCTGTCATGTTTTGTGTTTTCTAATCAATATTATTATTAAAGCTACAGACGCACTGTAACGATACAAATACATAGGTCGCTACTTTTTTATTTTATTACTCTTGTCCTATTAAATACAATCTTGTTCGTTAAACATATCAACAAAACGTTAACTAAACATTATGGGCAGACGAGCGGGACGGGAGGCAGGCAGGCGGGCAGCGCCGAGCCCACTCTTGTTGTTTTATTTTGAACAAATGTCAACACAACTGCGGCACTAGAATGCATTAGCGCCCGAGCGACGTAAAAACTAGCAACACTCACTTGCCTGCCGTGCCTTATTAGTGGAGTTGCCAGAACACGTCATATTTTTGTTCGCAGAAGCCGAACGCGTCTGTGACGGCCACAAATATTTATCTGATATTTCTGGTCTTCCCGAGGCGCAATTATGGCGCAAAACTTGATCAGTGCGTTGAACTCTCAGATATCAAATTCTTATTTTGTAAAGTCGATTCATGAATATTGGTATTAATCCTTTAAATAAGAGGATCGAATGTCCCTTGGTTTACACTGTAATCGTATTACTAATCTTAAGATTCTTGTAATTTCACTGCGTGACTTAAATTTCATAACATCATAAGCAGAAATCAACGCTAAGTTTAGTATTCATGAACTACTAAAATAAGTTTATGATTATTATCTGCAGGAAATGTTGGCGATGAAATAATCAAGTCTATGTAATGTGTCGCAAGCTCGTGAGTAGACTCGCAGTGTCGGGGACACAAAAGCTCAATTAAACAGTAAATCTGTGAAAGTACTGAACATCTTGGAAATTGTATGCTCACAATAGACAATGAGTAATAACCAACCTGACTTCTTCCTACATTTTAGCCAGCGTCGCATCTCTGAGAGGAGAACATCTAGAATACAGACGTAGCGCACTCATATTTATCAACACAAGCTGCATTCCAGAATCTCACAAGGAGAAACCTTAGCCGTTGTTTAATACTTCGCTAATATTACCCGCGTCAGCCATCACAGCCGCTAGCTGAACTACCAACACTTCATAGTAAATTGACGATCATATTGCCGCAGTATTTAACAGGAAATCGTAACATTAATGATTTGCATTCAAACGTGTTTATCTACGCTGAACTGTGAATCGATGTTTAGGTACCTGTATGCAACAAAGTTACAAGTTGCGTGCTCCACAACGCAAACAGAATTGAAATTCATTGATTCATACAGCTGGGCAACGATGATTTAGGATTTTATAAGTTCTCAGTACTCACTAAGGGACGCATGGAAATGAGCGTATAAACAGCTCTGAAGTTCACTCATCTCACGTCCTCCATCTAATCAATAATCACGAACAGAATAATCTACCGTGAGCTTATATAACAATGAACAGGAACAGGACCGGGTTACGCTAACTACATGCAAAATTACGCATTATTATAAATAACTGAAGCTGCCGACGACATGTTTTTATATTTCAAGCCTACTGACAGTCCAAACGGTCAGATAAGACACCCATTTGCCACATCCTTATTCCAAGGACAGTCGGCTCGCCCGCCGCGCGCCGGCGAATCGCGAACGAAATGCTAATTCGTTCGCTACGGTGAATACCTTATGCGATCTTAAAAAACTGCCACATACTAAGAGACTGCCATAGGAAAATGCCGAAGATAAACACGGCATAGGATACTTTATATATTATGTACACACAACGACGGCCAATTACTCACGTTAATTATTTGGATAGGAATGGGACTTCAATGAAAACTGGTTTCGATGCTAGACTATGAGCAGGCATGATACAGGCTATTATGAGCAAAGAGATCATTACTGACCTGTGATATGAGGCCTATGCCCTGAATAATCTAGATTCTGGCGTAGAGCAGCTCAGATATAGTAATAGATAAAGATGTTTATAAAGTTTCATTGATGACGTTCCTTTAGATACGATGTTTACTATGTAGTATAAAATCCATTAATACCATCACAGCTACATCGCTCGGAGATAGATAAACAACTGAAAGCTTTGGAAGCAGGTCGTTGGCAACAAGAGCGCGCCGCATCCGCCAAAAATAAAGTCCTTGACCTTCCTGCTCCGAGTTTATCTCATTTAAAAATAAAAGTAGCCATGAACTTCTCAAAATGTGAGTGCGAGTACATTGCTAGTGCATGTATGAAACTCGTTGTCGCAGAGCTGGGCGGCCTTCGGTGGTTCACGAACAAGGCCCCTTTGTGTCGCATGCATGAGTTCAAGCCGCCTCGCCTCTCCGGCTTTAAGATACTCATGTATCTTGTAGAACGAGGAAGGAAGAATGTAACGCTAATACATTAATATTACAATCACTAAAATCTTAATCAGTTAGGTACTAGTTCTGTAGCGGAAAGAAACTGAATAATAATTAAGTTCTTAGAAACGACTTGTGCGCGCGATTATTACCTATTTGTGTTTCCTTGGTAGCGATCAGATCTAGGTTGGCAAATAATCTATCTTGAACAACAATTCATTAAAATAGTTCCAGCGTCATATAACACAATCATAATATAACCTATGTTAAAATCATAATAAAGTTCGTGTTCTCGATGTTTTCGGCAACTTCACGTTTAATGTAGAGTCGAGCCGGTCTATAGGAGCTTTGTGTATAAATGTACAAAGTTCTCGGTATTTCTCGTCCGCGGCACCAATTAACTTCAGCGTAGGGAACTCGAAACAGACGATTCTTTGTTTCTTGCGAAAATTTGGCACGTCTCAGCTATTTCGGCTGATCTGATAACGACTCCGACAAAATACCTCCTAAAGAATATTAATTTCGTTATACGCTTAATACGGTTATAGCTAACTACAGCCACATATGGACACGAAATGCTACTCATTTTCTCAAAGAGATCAATAAAAACTAGATATAGGTAAGCTGATCTAGATGCTTGTCATGTTAGTCATTTTATTACCATTTAATATTTATACGTGCACACACGTCTGTAAAAGTGTTAGGTCGTTAAAAAATCCGCTGCAAAACTGATTAAGTAAATGGAGCTGGCGCTTTTCGAGCCAGCACACATTCTCTGGAGTTATCAAAGAGTGCCGCGACTCGTGGGACCAGTTTTTAGGCCCTCCTTGGTTTGAATACCGCCTAAGGCTTCTGTGTGTAAAAAATAGATATGCTTAACTAGAATCTCATAAACGAGTTTTGTGCATTTGAACATTAGCAACAAATAATTATAACCTATGGAGAGGAGAGCTTAATCGCTCGTTAATTTGCATGATGCATTATACATTTTTATGAGTTTTATTAAGAATTCTGGTTTAGTAGGTAGTGGTTTAGTGTAAACAAAGGCCGTGTTATTTTGGTAAAACAACGTTTATAATTTTTAAATATTCCATGTACAACATTAGACACATATGCCTCTTACCAGTCTTACCTCACGTGACCGGATCGACACAGCAATTCAATCACAAATTCAATCAATGATGTTGACTCGACGAAAATAGAACTTAGTATTTACATGCAAGACAAGAACAATATCGCACATGCTGCCATTAAAAAGTACGACTTTGCACATTTTTGGCTCTCTGTTTATAAAGATAATGTTACTGTTTACTTTATATTTTTAAATACGTTTGTCGTCATCTTAATTTCGTGCGCATTATGCACATGACAAAGAACAATAAAATACAGGAACTAAAGTGTGAGCTTCCTATACGGATACATGCAAGGTCGCCTCGGCTTCCTCACTGTTTGTAGCATCGCGTTACTATTTCCTATATTAATGTCGTCTAATTTCTTAATTATGCCATCACAAATTAAATCTCTCAACTTTACAACGTTAAAAATTTGTAGGAAATAAATAAAAATAAAATAAAATAAAAATAGCCTTTATTCTACCACAAATTTAACAGTTATTTAACAAAACTCAAAAATAATCATAATAATTGATGAATATACTTAGGATAATGTTTGAATTTAAGTTTTAAATTAATATCATTATTGAATAAAAATAAAATTATAAATTACCATTTTCATGCATAAATTAATATAATATAATTATTGATTTAAAAATATAAAATATCATCTTCGTGCATTATTATAGAATTAATATATTTATTATTTATTTTTCTTTTATTTAATTTGTGGAAGTCGCCTCTTTGGCGTAGGCCTCCCCAGCTTCCTCCAGTTGTCTCTGTCCCTAGCCAGTCTTCTCCAATCTGGTCCACATCTTTCCTTAAATATGTCCTCCCATCGTTTTTTCGGTCTACCTCTACTTCTTTGCCCTTCTCTTGGTACCCATTCTGTCAGTTTCTTGGTCCATCTGTCGTTGGTCATCCTGCACACATGGCCTGCCCATTTCCACTTTAAATTCCTTATTTTTTCAAGTATGTCAGTTACTTTGGTTTTCTTTCTTATCGTTTCGTTTTTTATTTTATCTGATAATTTTATTCCTAACATGCTTCTCTCCATTTTCCGTTGGTGTGTGGCTAATTTGTGTTCATCTATCTTCCTCAGCGACCATGTTTGGCAACCATATGTTAGGCATGGTAGGATTACTGTGTCATACAGTTTTCTTCTTATTTCAATACTAGCTTCTGCCCGCGACTTCGTACGCGGATCCTGTTGCTTATGCCAGTGACAACGGGGTCGTCAAAATCGAAGATCTGAAACGTCTGATGTCGAATTTTAAGAGCCCGGGGACGGGAATACAACGGGATGTGCGATACGATTCGAGACGTTCCAGATCTTTCATTTTTGTAAGTCAACAGGAAATGCCCATCCGACTAAACATTTTTATAAGTCAACAGGAAATTCCCATCAGACCAAACAACACTTGCTAAGACGTCATTCCTATGTGTTATGGTGTAGCTGGGCTCTTGGAGTTCCACAACAGGTGTTCCAGATCTTCTATTTTTATAAGTCAACAGAGAGTGCTCATCAAATTGACCAACTTCTGCTAAAACGTCATTCCTATAAATATGTTATAGTGTAGCTGGGCTCTTGGAGTTCCACATCAGGTGTTCCAGATCTTCAAAAATATTCTCTCAGCAGAAAATGCCCATCACGTGGAACAATTTTTGCTATGGTACCATTTTTGTATCTCTTATAGTTCAGCTGGTCTGTTGTGGTTCTGCATCAGGTGTTCAAGTTTCCAAGATAAATTATAGCCTATATCTTGCCCAGACTTAATACCTATACAACAACAAAAAAATCATTCAAATCCGTCCAGTAGTTCAGAAGATTAGCGTGTACAAACAAACAGACCCACAGACAAACAGACACACAGACAAACAGACAGAGTTATTTTTTGGATTCGTGCTCTATTGCTGTTTCCAAACCCCCCTCAATTATTTCTTTTTTAATATATTCAATGTACAGACACAGTTTTTTTACTGTTTTATGATATGTATAGATATAGAAGATATAGATATAGATTTATATCCTTATTTTTCATAATTTCCTTCAAGCTCCAGTACTTTTTCCACGCAATTGCAATTCGTCTGTTTATTTCTTTTTCTGTAAGATCTTGGAATGAAATTGACTGACCTAGGTATATGTATTCCGTAACATACTCGATGCTTTCTCCGCTCACTCTGATGGTTTGAGCAGTACCATTAGTGATAATTTTTCTTTTTGAGGCGTTTAGCGATAAACCAACCTTGCTGCTCTCTCTCACTTTATTAAAGTCGTTTACCATGCTTTCTAGCTGAGTACTCTCTTCAGCAAATATGGCGATATCGTCCGCAAACCGTAGGTAGCTTAAGTGTTCTCCGTCTATTTTGATGCCTTGTTTTTCCCAGTTGATATTTCTAAAAACCATCTCCAGAACTGCTGAGAATATTTTGGGTGAGAGGGGGTCGCCCTGTCTTACGCCTTTTTCTATTCGGAATTCCGGTCCGTCTCTTTCCAGACGTATTTTAGCCAAACTCTTAGAATATATGCTGTATAGGAGCTCAATGTACTCTATGTCCAAGCTTTGTTGTATTAGTGCTTTCCATATAGCAGTGTGTTCCAAGGAGTCGAAAGCTTTGGAGAAATCTATGAAGCATACGTACAGAGTCTTTCCATATTCTTTACTTTTCTCTATTAGTTGTGCCATGACGTGGATATGATCGATTGTAGAAAAATGTTTTCTAAATCCTGCTTGTTCGCGTGGTTGATTCTCGTCTAAGATTTTGGAGAGCCTGTTCAGAATGATTTTTGAGAATACTTTGTAGACATTGCTCATTAGGCTAATTGGCCTGTAATTGTTTAGGTTGTCTCTATCCCCTTTTTTGTGTAGTAGAGTCGTTGTAGCTCTGGACCATTGTTTAGGAGTCGTTCTTTTTTCCAGTATGTTGTTGAATATAGCTTGTAGCGGTAAAACACAAAAAAAAAAAAAAAATGATAAATCACCTGGAGAAGACAATATTACGAACGAGTTATTAAAAATGTTTATCTGAACCTCTTGTAGGAAATAACGAAAATTCAAATAGGAGAAGAGAATTCTTTTTCCGAGTTTTGGTGTACCGTACGACTTATATGAGTAATTTTTTTTTAATGAAGTGTGAAAACTTGTTTCGCTAAGATAGCACATCATTTTAGCCGTTATTTGTTTTTTTCACTTAATTATAAGGATTCCTTTAATGGATGTTGCTTATAAAATAATCTTCAGTAAAAACAGACGTAATGTATGAAGTAAGAAAATCTTAAATTTCTCGGTTTCCTTATCAGTAAACTCTCAATCACTAGCCATAATATAAAGGGTGTAAAACACCTCTTAACGAATCTGAAAGGCACTTGTTCTCCCCGCGTCATTGCGATATTTTTTTTGTTCTACACCATACCTGGGAACCTTCTAGTTACGGAGATATTGGGGGTCAAAGTTCAAACTTTTCGACAAGTTTTTTTTAAATACAGGTTTTTAATGCAAGATTTTTACTTTAAACACCTCCACGACTCCCGTACTATTCAATCCATCCATCAGCACAATGTGTTGAGTGCGTTACATTGAGTTCTATCACAAAACATGATTTTTCACCCCAAAAAAAAAGTCGTTTCCCAGCAATAATTTTTGCGTAAAGTTACTTAGTTTGATGTACAGAATGCTTGGTTGACGGCTTCGTGATGAGGTCTTTTACACCCTGTATACCAGGCCCAACACACGTTTAGTTGCTAAATCAAATGTTTTTCAGTTAGTTATTTACTATAAATCAAATAATTGCCTAGTCACTATAACTATAATCAGTGTGGAAGTATAATTAAGAAGATATTTTTTTGCGAAAATAGGTATAACATAAACACATTAAAAAGTAGTAAAGTTTATTATCTTACTTCTAGTTCGATGTTTTATTTATAATACCAGTTTTTTAATGTAATTTAATACTATATATTACCGGTAATAAAACGCTTTATTGTGCGTGCGTATAGGTAGGTAAAATATAATAATATTATAATTATTTAGCATCATGCAAACGCACATGATACCAACTACCATGTTCTTTAAATGTCGGACCTTGAGCCGTCAATAGAAGAAGTACCTATCAATCATTGTAGGTTTGTTTGAACATTTGAAATCCAAATTCACTAAACAGATTCAGATATAATCAGTCATGATGACTGAACATCACAATCCATAATTAATTGAAAGCCAAGTTTAGTGCATTTATTTAATAATCATTTTTTTTTTTATGAGACGCACGTTGACTTCTAAACAGACTATGTTAAAAGATATATTTTTAAAGTTCCTTTGCTTGTGTGTTGTGTGCTTGGTTTGCAAAAAGGGGCTGATTTTTGTAACTTTTTTCTATTTTAATTACAAGTTTTAATTAGATTTTAATGAACAGTTTTTGCAGCACTTAACATGTTCATTCATTATGACACGGTTTTATAACTTATGATAATCAAATCATAATAAGCATATTTATTGCAAAAAATAATCATTATACATTTAAAATTAAATTAGGTAGGTATAAGATCTGAGAAGTACATTGTGTAGTAGACATATCCCACCCAAGTGGCTGAAGTCCCGGATACGGCTACTTAATGCTTTTAGCGATGGACAAGCAAAACAACCTGTTATTGGCGCTTATATACGAATGCAATCTTTATTAATGTAAGTACATGAATCAGCTCAATACCATCATAACACAGTGTTACTTACACATTAATTAAATACAAACAAGTTGAATACTAACTAGTTACAGCAATTGCAGCTGAAAACCGAAATACAATTGCAGCATACCGGTTCAGTCCGGTTGAGACTAGATGCAACCGCATTTCGGCTTTCAACCATAACATAATTATGCACAAAAAAATAAAAAACAAAAACACGGCCCATCCCTATTCAAAAAACATACGTATAGGTAACAGGTACGCCCTTGGTTATGCGAGTAAAATTTTTATGGTTGTTTTTGAATAGCTTTTTAAAAACACTAGGTATACATAATAAAATATATGCTGTAACGTCTGGAGGACAATGCGACGGGACGCGTTTAGGGAAGTGCGTGACCAGCCTTATAAACTTGCGGTTGGCGATAGGGATGTACCACTGAGGCAGTTGTTCAGATTATTATCGATATTATGGATTAGTAAATAATTATTATGATTTTGGTTTATCAAGAATTAATAGGTACATACTTACATATGTAAATGAAATTAAGTGAAGAATGTTAAATAAATGAAAAGTGAAACTGTTTGTATGGGTATGACACGGCCGGGTAAGAATATTCCCACCAAACCACAAACATAGAAATAATCGTAAAGTAAAACAAATTCCTATTTTCCTGAAATGCATATTGTAAATTATAACAATCATCAGTGAGATTAATACCGAAACAAGGAAAACATTAATCGATGCATTTAATTTGTCTCCATGTAAAATAAGAAGCAGTAAAGTTGTCGCAACGTATAATAAGAAGGTAGGTACACATGTATCGATTATTAGGTATCGAGCAGAGGTCAACACTCTTGTGGTGTGCTTCACGCGGCTGGCATACTATAAAAGTGCATTGTACACCTCTTGGAAATCATAGTACGTCATCTGAACTTATTTACATACAGGCTTTAACTGCATCGTTATAAGGAGCTGCTATCATAAATACGAACTTCGACGCCGATGTTATATAACTCTATGACAATTTATTAATTATCTGATAGTTAAAGTTTCATGTCAAACGGGTGGGCTTTTTTATATAAAGCTCTCTAAAACAAGCAAACAAAGCTTCTCCTTGTGTGGCGAATGTAAACACTGAAGCTTTAGCACTGAAATGAAAATGATTTATAATATTTTGATTTATTATACTACGCTGTGTTCGCAATTGCTGCTAATAGGAGCAAAACATTCACAGTTTAATTAAGTAAATGCAAGTGGAGCACATTCAAAATAATGATTCAGAATACTTATCTGTCGTGCTATGGAGCCGTATTAGTTCTGGAACAGTCGTTTTAAGCGCTATTGCTTATTAACTTATAATATGCATATCCGCCTAAATATCTACAAAAAGACTAGTGCACATCATAGACGTTTTTGAAGTATTGCATCGAAAAAAAAGCTTTTTCTAGTTCTTCATAAGATATCAAGATATCGTGCTCATCTTACAAAAACTTAAAATATAGGAAGCGAAAAAATATTGAAGGCCTCATGACTGTGAGGATCAAAAAAATCCTTTACACATCTTAATGTTTCTTGCATTTGAACAAAAAATTAAGCACAACCATACGGACGTGTCAGAAACTCAGAACATAATGAGAAGTTTTTGTACGAAACCTTGTTTTGGATGCAAGGGTCAACCAATCGCCTTTACTTCTGCGAAACGTGACAAAAGTGAAGCTTAACTTCTACTAAAAACAAAGACAATACTTGAAACCCAGTCGGCGATGACCCCAGTACAGATATTACAACATCCATTAGATAAAATCAAACTGCGAAGTGCGAAGTGGACAAAGCGCACTAATGGCGACATAAGTTGGAACTTTAAGTAACCTTCGCGCTTCTTAAACATTGCAGCACAATATTTACATACACTTTTATACATTTTGTAAAACTTAAATGTTACACTAAATATGCTAAGCAAATAAAACGAAATTGATTGTTGCGTCACCATCGCGACATGGGATTGCGAAGGTACGAATGAAGGTAAAAAGACGAAAGTAAAAGATGATACAAATCATAACACGAAAAAAGAAACAACCAGATATTATGATATTCGCTCTAGAATTCTACTCGTTGACATTAAAAATGAGAAACCAACCAAACAATAACAAGGAAAAGGCACAAGACACAACAGATTGGCTCATCTACACATCGGATCTATATACGAAAATCACACGTGAGGTTTGTTGGTAGAGGTACTAACTCATTAGTGCAATGGCAACAATAGCTAGGATCCCAGATTATTTCATTGCATTGAGCAAGCCCTTAGTGACAGACAATACAATACGGTGTAGCTAGTGAAAAATGTAGCACCGAATGCACCGATTATTTACCCAATGAATTAGTAAAGCTAGGATCCCAGATTATTTCACTGCATTGAGCAAGCCCTTAGTGACAGACAATACAATACGGTGTAGTGCCCTTAGTGTGTACGAATTAGTAAAAAAAATGGTATCATACCTACAGTTCAAGTAAAACCCAGGACTTTCCAGGAATGTATTTGAAACGTTGAGATGCTCTAAAGTTATAGCCTCCACGATGTTGTGACGCTGTATCTGGCAGAAATCTGCCGAGACAGCCAATTTAACCTAATTATGTCCATCCTCTGGACTGAACTTATCTCTCTATCGCCTTTATAACACAGACAGAAAATTACGGTGTGGTCTATTCTGTACCGGGAACCATACCTACAACAAGCAGTCTTAAATTACAGATCCAATAATTACTTCATTAAACATGTATTAAAAAATGGCAATATGTTTTTAACCGTGTTTATTATTACTACTATTTCAATTAGCGTTAATTTTATTCATTTAATTTTATTCATTTGTTATTCATTTATTCATATCATAAGGAAATAAATGAGGTGGGGATCCTGTGGATAGCGTCATGCGGGTGTCATCAGCAGGATATGGACGTAATTGATAATCCCTTCGACAATTAAATCGTGCGAGAGCTGTGGGTTTTTTATAAGTTCAATAACAAACAACAATAACATTTCTTCTAGATTCCCAGGTACGACAAAAGATTCACTTTGTTGGGTTTTTCAGTTAGAGACTTTGACGTATCATTGGGATCACTGATCTTATGGCTCAGTACACGACTTTTCTGAATCACACTCTACCTAGGTACAATACATCAGTAGGTAGGAATTTATAGAGAAAAATCTTCATAGGGGAAATCTGTCGATAAATCTTAATAGAGAGTCGATTTTGGCAAAACGCTGCGCGAAAATCTGGCAGGCTTTTTCACCGTTTTTCCCCACATCCTTCTCAAGCTTTTCTTATCTCCATAATAAGTTAACTTTGTTGACACTTACATCGCTATGATGTTACGAAAACCGAGCTTTGACACATTTAAAACATACCCGTTAATCCTCGTTTAAGCTCAAACCAGTCCATATTACGTGTATGTAAAATTGTCGGCCGGTCGGCACAATTTCCTCGTGATGAAATATTCTTGCCAAATACTTTTCCGTCGGTTTACATGGCTCATTTTGTTTCGACAGAGAACCAAGCCACGTACGAATGTAATCAAAGAGATCCGCTTGTGTTTACGTGAGCGAATTCGATAAAGAAACTTTATTTAGTCGCTTTTCAAAATTATTTTACCTGTTTAACTGATCTGTTTCTTGGAATTCGTTTATTATACATATACCTTTAATCCTTGTACAAGTTGAGATAAACTGCGTATACGTATATAGCTTAGTTAGATGCATAAACTACATTTGCAAATATGTTTAGAGATCAGTAAAAATGCGTTTATTTTGAGAGCAAGGCAGCTTTATGTATTCATTGCTTAAGCACATAATTCGTTGCTGCCGATCAGGAAAATCAAGAATAAATGCGTGGCTAGTAAATATGTCCAATATCGCATTCTCCACATGCGAGAGAGCCTGGCAATCGAGCCTCGACAACGCAGCCAATAACAAAACACAGCCAATAGAATAAAAAATCAAGTTACTTATTACGTAGCCTCTGAACGCATAACTTTTATATAATACTTTATACTTTCTTATTCAATATTTTTACATCGTTACTGGCCAACGAAAAGTTATACGAAGATAAGAAAAGTCGGTTAAAATATGTATCTTTTCACAGGTAGACAGTTTTGGCGAGAACCAGCGTGTCGGGTGTTAAAAATATTCACTGACACTGTTCACAATGTTCTCATGAAACAATACCTCGCATTACCTAACTTCTCATCTAGTTTCTGTTAGGTCAAACTCCTGCTAGAGAAAGAATCGTATCTTCACTTTCGGAGGGTTTAATTAAAATGTGCTCAATATTATTACAAAATCAGAACTACCTGAATTGACGGGACAGGATGTAGCAACGTTATTCAAAAAGATATCACAAAAACATTATGGCAAAAGCAATTTACGTTGTCAAGTGTAAATTTATTATGAACCGAGCGGCTATATTTACGACCTATTAGTAGTCCTCCAACCGGGGTGCTTAAGGGTGAGAAATTCAATAACAAAATTCTTCAAAACTCGTCCTTATGAAGGGTCGTCGTAGAAAATTTTCCGTTGTCACCATAGCAAAGCTTGTGTTTTTTGTAGCACCCGTCAACCCCACTCACTCTGAACACAAAACAATTTAGTGACGGGCACGACCTCGTTCACAAATCATGATATCGACAATTCTGCCGAGTTATGTGTCATGCAAGTATTACATTACCCATAAACAAAAACATTATCATTGCAGATTCCAATACATGTGATGTGTTGTATTACATGCAGTGAATTAAAATAATTTCTATTTTAACTGGTACTTTCTGTCATCCTTCAGATTTGAATGGGTAGGTGTACGTGAGGAGCTTCAACAATGTTGTAAACAAACATGATGTCAAATGTAGTGACAATGATAATTGATTATGGCATAATTACAAATTCAACCGACAACATTCAAATGGCGCCATAACAGTCATTGAATAGGTTATGAAAGATAAAAAGACATTGGTGTCGATTCTGTTGCGCACAAAGTAAACTTAATTTAGGCTATTGCTATCTTTTTCTCTTTAATAAAACAAGAAAGAGACGGACGTAATTTAGAGCTGTCAAATTTAATTGGAACTAATATTTCTATACTAATGAAGGGTGCACGTAAAAACATGTCGACTAAAAAGCTATACACGGCGAAGCACAAGGCATAAACTAGTTTGACATCTCTAACTTAGTTCATAGCTATAGTTTTCTCGCACTGCCTTTTAGTAAAAGATAGCAACAGCCTAAATTAAGTTTAGTTTGTACACAACAGAATCGACACCATTGAATCGTTAAATCTGTGTCGTACTAGATGACATCACTAGCATGTCGGCGGGAGTCAAACTTACAAGTGCAGGGTTGGGTTAGGTCAGGTGACACACTCCAATGCACATGCAGACGACACATACCCCACACACTAATACAAATCATGCTTTGTTTAGCTTTGATTTTTTGCTCGTTACGAAACACTTTCAAGTGGAGTGGCCGAGCCCTACGATGGTTTAATCAAACACCCACTTAAATGTAACACGTGGGTACAGTATGGTTTCAATTAGATGTTAGTAATGTAATCACTTTTAATTCAGCTGAATGGGGCTTGACTTGAAAATAATCTCTAGATAATTATTTTATTTGTAAGACATGATTAATTGAATGGAATAGAGATAGTAGAGGCCAATTTAGACGTACTGCCAAATCGAGTGGCGACCTTCTTAAAGAAGTTATTAAAGCAACAGTTATCGGTTATTAGTAAAAGCTTTAAAAGTTAAAATACTACCGTAAGAAGCAGTCAAAGTTAACGAGTTTTTCGAGATATTACTGAAGAAAAAACAGTCAGAAGCGAGTCTGTACCTAATCCACACGATAGAGTTGTGTTGAATTGTTCAAGATTTAGTAGTGTTTACTGAAACAGTGTTGGACTTAATCACATTTCTATTCGATCCGTGTGGTCTCGAGTCTCGACTACAAAAATATACGATGCAAGAGAATCGCTGGCTCACTAGCTATAAACAATTGAAATAGTAAACAATTTTTCAACATGGACATGAAATATTTTAGAGATAGCAACAAACAGCATGTTATTCCTATTCAGAGAGGATTGTTATGAAGAAATAACAATCATTTCCAAGCCGACGAAGAAACATCCTTTATGATAAAAGTTAATAATTATGACAGTGAACACAGAGCTAACTAGATGGCTTGACAGTTTTCTAGCAACTGCAAGAGTTCGTGATAAGATCTGCCGTGTATCATGTTGCAGCAGGTGTGGCGATACCTATCTGTATGAAGCCATATAAATAAGTTGAGATTTTCAAGACGCCCAGACATCTGCGAAATTGTAAATCTAGATTCTAGGGGTGAGGAGGATGCTTGCTTCAATTGTCTTTGTAAAAGTTTTTGTTCTTTACCGAATACTATTTATAATAAAGTCGTATTTTTTTTAAATTTAGGATTATTTTCCAGTTGTAAACAAAGCGAGCTATATTTTGGATGACCTTCCTTAAATTATATTTCAAAGATGTTTCCCCGAATTAACTTAGTTTGTGTCAAGTTAACGAATGCAGATTGAGATAGAATGTTATTCTGGTTATGTTATAGGTACTTAATATTTTTAACAATCTAATCAAATTCTGATAAAAATTCAGTTTATACAGACAGAACACTGAACAAACACCAACATGTTAAAGCATACACAATAACAAGACAACAATTCGCCAAACCGATTGCAAACAAAATAAATTATGTTAATAACAAACATTCTATGTGGCTCCACGGACTCAGAAACGTTATTTCTGCGAAGCTCTCCACAAGTCCACACACACAAAGGTTGATAATCTTAGATTGCAAACCGTTGTTATAAGAATGCTTGCAGTTTTAGCTACCACTGAACTAAGCGACACCTAAATTAACGCTCAAATAAAAGCACACTGTTGCATTTTCAGCGCTGAACTTAGTCCTGAAGGTACAAATTCCAATAGAACAGTATTTTAGGTATTCATTCAGACGTTGCCTAGTGTAAGTTTATACTGGCATTAAAGTCCCATCTGGCTACAACATAAGCCCCTTTACGGACGAAGTCTCGTTATTACGGACAATATGTGAGTATGTCTGCTCGTATGATGTCTCTAACACAATCCATTATCGTCTTATTACTCTGTCCGTACGTAAAACTAATCTATCAACTGCACGTCACTTGTTTCTTCTACATTTTTTTACAAAACTTTTGATAATAAGTTAGGGTTACCTGCTAACTACGGTTTTACGAATGTGTATGTTGAGACAGACTTGCTTACTTGTTTTTGGGCTTTTTGCTTTAGAGATTTATTGGCAAAATAATTGTAGTTTTCTTCTCCTGGTCTATATTTTGGCCAATCTTTGGACGGCGTGTGAAAATACGCCCTTATGGTGATGGGATGGTACTGTACTTACAGATCATACGCCAACCGCATATTTTTTTCAATAAAAAAACCATAATGTCGGCACGGCATTTAAAATCAGCGATGTCTGGCGCACCTACTAACCAGGATGCATTACGCAGTCACTTTCGTATTTCATTAATCAATTGCCCATCGATCAATTAGCGAGAACCGTCAGTCCTCAGTCCTGAAACCCTAGGCGTGAACATGCTACGAGCCCGGGAGGTAAACAATCACCAGCATAAGGTGATCTCCTTCATCACAAACAATAACAAGACGCTCAAATTTAAATTATAAGGGGATGGTTCACATTACAATGGTCGACAACACATGGTGCGAGAGGCAGAGGGCGCGGGGGAGCGAGGCGTGGGAACGTCGCAGGCGCACATATGGACCGCAGCTTTATCTTACACCATGCATATTACGTGACGGCTATAGAGGTTTATAATAATAAAAACGTTTAGTTAACACGATCTACGCCGACCTCGTAATGACCGAACACTTGCACATTTAGTTAATGAACTAAGCACTACAATACAAGTACTTTAACTATTTAAGGGTGGAAGAGAAATCCACGCACTGACGGTCACATCTCATGAATTCAGTAGATATATCATTTCGAACGTTGGATGTATCAACGGTAATTTAAAAAAAACCGGCCAAGTGCGAATCGGTCTTGCGCACGAAGGATTCCGTACCATTATCATATACAATATTAGTCAAATGTGTGTTGTATGGTAGCCCCCCTAAGTATTTATGTAATTTTTATTTAACTATTTATTTTTAAAATACAACTATATATATAAATATTCTGTTAATCTTTCTAATTTCAAGCGTCTACCTGTAGCCGTTATTAATATTGAGCAAGAAACGGCAAAAAAATCTCGTTTGTTTTATGGGAGCCCCCCTTAAATATTTATTTTATTCCGTTTTTAGTATTTGATGTTATAGCGGCAACAGAAATACATCATCTATGAAAATTTCAACTGTCTAGCTATCACGGTTCATGGGATACAGCCTGGTACAACACACAGACAGACAAACAGACAGACGGACAGTCGAGTCTTAGTAATAAGGTCCCGTTTTTGTCTATTGGGTACGGAACCCTAAAAAAAGCCATTCCATACATTTTGAGAGTACAGTGTAGCTTTGTAGGAAACAACCGATTTTTTTTACATTACTCATTAAAAAGTTATATGTGTATTCTTACTGAACACGTGGTAGCCGTTTGTGTGTCGATGTCGGATTCCAGCCTGTATACCGGCCCGTGGCCTTATACTGTCATATTAGTCCCTAATGTATATGAATTTATAATTAAATTGTAGTTTGATTGCATAAACAAGATTATTATGATTTATGGTGTTTTAGTAAATCGCTACATTTGCATACATTAGGCACAAACATTCCAGAATAAAATATTATGTACCTAGAGAGGTAATCGAGCCTCCAACATATTTAATCATTTATTTTATCATGGGATCATAAACTACGGTACTTTAAGTTATTAACAAATTATAGTACAGTGATTACAGCGATTTTTTACACAGTATACATGGTTGTTTCAATATTTGTCCCCCTCGCCCCCGAACCAAAAGTTTGGATACGTGCTTGCGCTATAATTACTCATTCGGGACAAGAATACAGACATAACGTATATTTCTCACTGTCAATTACCTCACATTTGCTAATCAGACAGTCGTGACACATACCTAAGTCTGTTCCCGTTCCAGGTGAAGCACCTGACAGGTCGCCAATGACGTCATACCCGTCCCTTGCCATCCCGTCAAGTTCAAGGCAGAGTATTTCAGAAGATCAGTCGCACTGGCCGATATCCAAAAATTTTGCGGAAATTTTTAAACGAGCATGGACTGTCCCTTGTGACGGAGGCCCTTGGAGCTTTTGTAATAATTTGTAGTAGGTATAAGTATTTATATTCTATTTAATTATTTATAGTGTATGTATTTATAAACTAAATAATATGTCAATAATGTTTTTAAATCGCCACATTAGTCACGCAAATACACGACCGACGTAAAAATCTACATGTTTATATTTGTATATTTTAATGAATAGGTAAACTACCGATAAATTGTTAGTGAAACAAAATATATTGAAAAATAATGATAATTACATCAATATGTTCTTACAAGCCATCAAAATATTATTTAAAAAATGAAATTTTGGAAATGACATAAGTACACAAGGTGCGTACCAAAATACCCACCTAAGTACATAGAATTATTTATAATGGTAATGCGTTAAAACATGTTTAGTTTATATGAATGCTACTTACTATAATCACAATAATTTGATACATATTTCTTTCAAATGAATTAAAATCATTACCGAATCTTTTATTTCTTGTCTTAGTAAAGTGCTACAAAAAACCTTTGTTGATGCAAGCTTATTTTTCAATAACAAATAGTATATAATTATGTAACTGTCGCCACCAGAGGCTAGACGCAGCCAAGATCGGACAATGCACTTGCACTTTCAGACTCACGTGTGGATCCGTCCATACATCACATGCGTCGGGTTCAACGTCCTGAACCTATGCCAATGCCAACACTCCTGGCTGCCAATACCGGCCACTTGATCCACTGCTAGAATAACTACCCACCAACTGGCTAGGTGTTGACAGTTATAGTGGAACCCATCGCGGAACTTTGAACATTCGCTACTTTTGTCCAAATGATAGTCAATTGTAGAGTGATACCCACGCCACGCCTCGCCTCGCTATCGACCTAATTTATAATTATATTTTATGGGAACCATATTGCAGTGTGTGATCTAAATAGACTCTATTAAGTAGAGCACTTCTTCGTCATCAGACATCTTTAACCACAGAACACAAAAAGGAGGACTTATACGTAAGTTTGACATCCTGTGAAAACGGTGAAGAAAATATAAAGGTAGCAATAAAGGTGTATGAATCAGCATTTTGTGGAATCACTAAACGTTTCTTGAAAATAGCAGTCTCCACAGTTTGCGCAGAATGATGATTTGCTAACGATGCGGAAGGGTCCGGGTGTTGGCGAGCTGCCACCGGCCCGCTGCTGTTCAGCGAATATATCGTGGCATTGGGCCAGCCAGGGTCAGGAGCGGCCGATGCACCCGCCGTCACGCTGACAAACATTACTGACACCTAAACACTCCAGCCTCAACAAAAGATTAACACAACCCCACAGGTCCACAACTTAAATAAGACACAAACACTCAGAAACCCTTTCGTAATTAAAACTTTAAGGCACTGTCGAGATAATTATCAATGCAACCGCCTTATCCCAAATGAAAAGCGTTTTTATGCAAGATTGAGCCTAAAATATTATCTTAGTCAGCCTCTTGGGGATAAGATAAGCGAAAGAGGACTTATCTCAAGGCTCGGGATCGAAAGACGAAACAATATTTAGAAAGCCCTGGCTAAAAAAAGTATAATAAAAACCTTTGGTGCCGTTTACAACGCAGCAGGTAGTAAAGTAACTTATAGTTTCTCCCTACGAAATTGTTTTGTAAGTGGATGAAAGAACAATATTGGTGTGGCAATAAATAGAGTTTTTACGACAAAGGAGGTTGGTTTGCTGCACTGGTCACCCCCGCCGCGGTCGCCAGCATTAGCGACCAAACACGTGTTCGTGAAAATGTTTATTTAGGCAAACCTCGTAAAACTCGCTGACAGGATGTGCTTTGAACCCTCAAGGTTGTGGAGGTTACTTAAAATAACTACGATATTACTTCTAATAATGTAGTATTAAATTATCTTGAAACATATTCTAATTAATGTAAAGATTTATTACCTGTAACACATTCGCGAAACCAGTTATTATTCACGAATACCATTAACATTTTTCTGCATTTAATACCTATACGAATTATTTAAAACTAGAATATTACTCAATTATTTAATTAATTCGTTGATATAATAATACGGAAGTTTATAATTATTTTGAATGCAAGTGTTCCCCACTGGAGTGTGTTGGTCGGTGTCGAGCCATATTTTGTGTTGATAGCTTCCTACGGGGCATTACTAAATTTGTCGAAATCGTCCCGAAGAGAGCGCAGCATGCGTTTGTCATGTACGTTTATTTACGCGATGCCCCGCTTTTCTGGCCGGCTTCCAGCGGCTTACGAAAATAGCTGCTTTGTCGATGTCATTGTACTAGAGCAAACGACGCCCTAATGCAAGTCGTGCTAGAGTCCAGCGCGCAGCGTCGTACTGCACACCACGTAGGTATATTTCATTGAAACATCCCCTGCAGTATCACGTGAAACTAAACGAATACAATATATATACCTATTAAGAGAGGCAGAATAAAAACTACGATAAATTTACTGTACTAGTACACATCCCAATCTTTATGAATCGAGTGTGCGTAAAAGACTTCTTATGTAGACTGTGCCAGTAGCCACAATTTAAATGAGACCACACGAATTAAATGGGACATCATCACACGTGGCTAGAACGATGCCAACAAATATTGTTACATAATTTTCAGCAATAGGTACATACGAAGCTTACATCATTACGGTTGTAACTTTGTCACAATTTATGTAAGTAAACACATAAAGAAGTTTACTTATTTCTATCTTTTTATGCAAACAGACATGCTCTGCCGCCTCAGTGTCGTCAAGGCTTTTGTAACACCTGAGCATTGCTGAAAGTAGGTTTGCAAGGCAGCAGCTGATAATGATATTGGGCAAAGTCGGATTTAAATGGCTACGAAATATAAACTTACGATTGTCAAATATCAATCTATAACAAAATAAATACTGTCGCTAGCGGGAAAAGATAAGGTATGTAAATGACCAAAGTAAATATTGTCACTGATAGGAAAAGCTCTACGAAAGATAACGCTGATATAAGTATTTCGATATCCAAATCAAAGAATCTGCTTATTGACTGTGTACAAACAGCTTGAAAATATTTTCCGTCTGTAAACTGCGCACAATTTTTGCATAAACTAAACTGAGGACTAAATTGTAGAAGCTGAATGTTGAATGGCGAATTCGGGTTTGGTAAAATGTGATATGAACTTTTCCTCGTCCATACCTATTAAGATAAATGTGGCATTCCTGAGAACAAACCGCGATTATAAAAATAATTAGAAACAAGGAAATAACTTCAAATAATAAAGCTGATTACACGGTACCAACGACGATAGTTATAGAATTAAGCAATTCAAATCGATCCAGCCGCTAACAGTTTACTCCAACCGCCAACGTCACAGCCATTTTGAAAATCACTCAAGAAATAATAATAGGGACACCATTGCGTCGTTATAAACACACAGAATAAACGGGTACCTTTATCTAACTCAACGCTTACGAAATTCAAAGTAGAAAAAGATGGTGGACCAACAAAAAAGCCGGGACGATTCGTCCGACCAACCCTTTTATTCTCTTTGGCCGTTCTCTTTTTACTTTTATTCTAAAAATATAGCATTCACGAACCAATTTCGAAAGGAAACGTGATTCTGTTGAAGGTCAAGTGAATTAGTATTCGTATGGTGTGTTCGCTGTTTGACCGGCCGCAAAAACATGTTAATATACTCGTTGTACACTTTTTTCTAAGCTTTAATTAGAGACGGTTGGTAGCCGGTTTGCTAAATCTTTTAGACGTGAAATTATAGTTTGCTTTTGAAGGACAAAACGGACAATCGCTTGTTTTACTTTCTTGTGTTTTCTTATTTACTGAATAAATCTTCTGGATGCTGATCGATGCTCTTTTTTGGGGTTTCGTTATTTGCCAATGCTGCTTAGCTGTTTGACCATGATCATAATTATATCATTTTGGTGAAGATAGGATTTAGATCTGTATAACATTCTGGTCGATTATAATTTTTTGATTTGGGATTACAATATAGGTAAACATTACTGTTACAACTGCTGCTGTAACTATCAGCTTTATCAACAGAATGATCAGAGGATACACAATGCGGCAGCAGCGGGTAGTGAGCCGATGCCCAAACCCGATGTATTCACATGATGAATGATCCGTCATTACATTTGATCAATGCATGCAAAAAACTAAATGGATGGAAGTTGCCCGAAACCGAATCATACACTCGTTATTGGAAAAAAGTTACATCGTGACTCATAATTTTCATCAGAGACCTGCAATTTGGAGTCGCACAAAATGTTCTACAAAAACTCTCCGAGAAAAACACCGTGGTAACATTCAATCAGGAATAGCAACGTAAATGTTTGGTGCAAATCAAGTTTAACTTAGCCACGCTAAATTTACTCGGCAGGCTGTAGGTATTGGCTTTCGATTACATTAGCGAAGTGGACCCGAAATAAATTTTCCGTTTCATTCAACAGCAGCAATTCGAGGCACACAAAAGAAGCTACCTCATTCAGACGCTGTGTTAAAACGTCGTTGGAGCTCATCCTCGCTAATGAGGCGAGGTAGATATCTACCTAAAGAGTTTGTAATGTTATTGTTATTGTCGTGCGGCGTGATGTAAAATAGAAGCCGGCTTCTAAGTCATATAACCTCAAAAGCTCGGGGCCGTCGAGCCGCCGCGGATAGGGGAGCGCGCAGCCGCTCAATGTTGTGGCGCGTGCGCGCTGCGCCGGCCAGCGCCGACCCTACGACGCTGCACAAAGCGCGAGTGGCCGCGATGTCTCGCACCGACTCTTCACGTTGATGACGAGCAACACTGAGACACGCGAGCACCGCGGATCCATCTCAGCACTGTGAAAATACGAGCATGTGATAAGATTTAGTGTGAATAGAAAACGTTAACGTAGTGTTTCCTTTTGTGATAACTAAGTAGGAGCAACCGCAAAATGTACAAGACAGTGCGACACGGTGAGAACAGTCTCCAGTACACCATCCTTCCGCAGACCGAGGAAGTGTTGAGCAACAGCGGCCTGAAGGGCAAGGGGCGAGACTACAGCCCCTCAATCCATGTGCGACGGACTCGAAGGAAATCAGATTTGAAATATGCTTTATGGATAATTTCCAGTATGGCAGCAACGCTCGTTTTAACTCTCGTTCCACTTTATATTATTGATGCAAGGAATCAGCAAGGCCAGCAAGAAATTATCACCCCTGCACCGATGGCGTCTGCTGCACGTGAGATGGTGAAGTCTAGGAAAAAGGAGCTGAAGATGTTCCCCGAAGTCGTGTTATCAGGCCAGAAATTTGAGACAAGTACTCTTTCAACTTCGCCCTCAACAACCTCATCCACTTTTCCATCAACTGTAACAGGCGACCGAGCGACTACGCCTCCCTGGACAATGCCAGCGTTACGATCGTGGAAGAGCTCAACGTCCTCCACAGTTATTCCGCCTATTCCAACAGACGATAACGTTATTCCTCTCATTGGGACCGCATCCAGTAACAATAACGATGCATCAGTCAAATGGGAGAAAGACATTATAATTCGAGCGACAGTTACTCCGGAACCAATCACGCTACGCAGCGTATTACGATACTACTCACGAACACAAGTTCCTTCAGAGAAATCTGTATTCGCTACAAAAGGATTCGATGACGTTTTGATTACTACTAAAGCTACAACTACTAGAACTCCAGTGACGACAGAGTTCGTGACTACGAGTGAAAATTCTAAACTTAGAGATTTGAAGGACACAATGCTATCGGTGGATGACGATGATGAATTTAAGGAGTCACTTGAAGTAGATGAAGTGTTTTCTTTGCCACCTTTGAAACCGGACTACGCGGCACCCGGCACTGACTCCGATGAGGTGACGGTGTCGAAGGCCGGCGACGCGTGGTACGGAGCGCGCTGGCCCTTCGTGGACACATCATCTTACTTCCAATGGACGGTATGTACTGCATCATTAACTAACTTATGTAATGTTTACCTGCTATTTACATTCATAACGCCAGTGCGTGTTTTACATGTCAATCATAAAAAATCTTCGGTAACAGCTGGTAATTCAATGAAATCGGACATGGAAAAAGAAGTTGTTTTAAAAAATCCATTGCGGATTGTGTAATGGTGATTCTGATAACTTGCACTAAGTAGGTAGACTGTACATTTTGTAGTTGAACCGTTGAACGCAATGTGGCCTGAAATCGATAATTCGAGAAAGTAGTCTTGGAATTAACGATTTGATGGAGAATGTATTTCGTCGAAGGGGTATAATAGAATAGTCATGTATTCCAGAGATATTTTCCTAGCCTATCCCAATATCAGTTTTTTTCACTATCTTGAACATTATTACAAATAAGTACTCATTGGCGTTGTAACCATTACGCATAATTATGAATAAGTTCAAAAGCAGCAAATGCGTGGTTTCATTTTAAAACCATGTCTACGTATGGAATTTAGAGCCTTGGTAATGTTGAAATACTTAGGTACCTACAATGATTCAATCATACAGACATATCTATAAACGAGAGCTTATTGATCCTGGTTCAGTACACTCGCAACGGGCGGTAAAACCCAGTAGAAGCATCAAAATTCTACTCCATGTCTGTAAAGACCTTCGTTTCTACCGATTTTACTATTAGCACATAGGCTCTAGTCATAGATATGTAAATACGATATACGTAGGTACGCAAATATACGCCTCTATTTTGTATTATCTAGGTGAAATCTACTTCTATAGCTTAAATACAGTAGTAGTTATCAAAACTGTTAATCGGGGCTTCATCATAAATATAAGCGAAGAAGTTAGTGGATATACCTAAATGACTGCCAATGAGTAAGTGTTATAAAGTCTTTTAAACGGATTGGGGCCTTGGATATTTGCCCAAAAAATGGCAATTTCTCGGCCTTCATGTTCATAGCATGAATATGGAACACTCTTAGCGCCGAACTGAGAGTCTGAATTTGCATTTGGGAAAATGTCTGTTTTCACGCCATTTATTTTTTATCGTTTTATTTGTCTAACAGTTTATAAAAGAAAATTGTACTTAGGTGGGCGAAATCATTTTTACGCTTGACACATACCTAATACTAATTGCAATCAGGAATTCAGCGTTGCTTCTAAAAGTTTGATTATTACGACTTTCAATCAAGAGTATTTTCATTTCTGACGTTCTGAAACTCTAGAACAATTTGATTGCCTTTCAGCATTTTGTATTGTTCGGGAATAATACATTGTGAGAGATAACTGAAGAACATAAGTGCTCGATCGAACACATGTGTACATACAAGCTCCTATAAATATAATCCGCATGGCCTAATAAGTATGACATTTATGACAAATAAATTATTACAACACTCTACGAAACATATGGAAGTCATTATAGGTACTAACTGGGAAAATTGGCAAAAAGCAAAGGCAGGGGATTTACGATGAGCCTAAAAGCTCAATAACCGTCGAGTTGAGGTTTTGTACTTAAAGTTTATTTTTTGTTTCTACATAATCAGCCAACGGGCTTCAATGATGATGACCACCAAAAGTAATTTTAATGGGTTGTTAGGTAGTACGTAGGTACCTACTTAATAACTCGCTCCGTTGTTCTCCACGTAACTTAAGTTTAGGATTATCTAACAGTTACATAATAACTCTTACTACGTAAGAGATGGTATTCCATCCTACAATGATAAAGTATATACTTTATGCACTACATGCGTAAGGAAGGTCAATAAAGAAATTGTAGTTTTAACTGACTGCCATATCCGGTCGCGATGTCACGAACGGATGTTTAACCCGACTGCTCTACCAGAGCTAAGGAAATGTGGCACGACGCTGACGATTTGAATTAGCGTTTAGTCAGACATTACATATAGAGTCATAGACGACGGTATACTGCGCTTATTCACGATGCAATAGTAAAAAACCCCGTCATTACTACGCTAACCGAAACTTATAAGAATGTTGAATGTCGTGAAAACAGGTGAAACTGTTCCTTCCAAAGACTTCTGGATTTGTTGTGATGTGGGATCAAATTCGTATCAAGGCGATATGTTCAAATCTGATGCTTCTAAGACCTCTTGCAATTTCGCGGTCACATCGTAGATCAGCAGATACTCGATTAGGAAATAATTTTCTATGCTGAAGACGCTGAAGTTTTATTTCCGTAGGTAAATGTTGTTACGACCGAAGATAAAACCCGGTTAAAGCTCGTATAACACTTATAAGAACTTCTCTGGATCCGAAACACCTCACTGAATTTTTACTAGTTGATTAAATCGGCTGGTAAATGCGCGTTTGCAGTACGTAGTTACAATGAAAGAATCCTGTATAGCTCGAGTTGAGGGTAGAGGCAATGCGGATACCTCGTATAGTGTCACAAATAAAAATAGGTAATTAATCGTTTTTAGTTTTGTAATTTTTTTTTAATGTTTCATTTGATGTTAATTTTATAAAAAAGATTTGAAATCGACATAAAACTAATTTCGTAACTGCTTTTTCGACGTCACACTAGCTAGGGCGGGGGTCTCACAAATGTGACCAGTTGTGGCAGGGATGGGAGAAGGTCTAAAAATCCTGAAATTCGTGTGACGTAATTTATGGATGGCCCCAAATGAACTCAACATCGTTTCCAGGGCTACTCCCCGGGCGACAACCTGCTCCTGCTGCTGCTGGTGGCGGCGCTGTCGTCCATCGCGCTGGCGCTGCTGCTGGCGCTCGCCGTGCGCCGCCGCAAGCGCTCGCTGATCGCCTCCAACAAACTTGGGGTACGTCCATTAAGGCCCTTTCTAACCCTAAAATTAGCAACTCTATTTGTGGTGGTTCAAACTTCGTTTGGAATACTGTTAGAATAAAGTTCTAATCAGCTTGCACTACAAAGCGGTTGTTACATCAGTCACTGCGGCCGAATAGTACGAAATGAGTGGTTTTTTGCGATTTACAAAAATACTGTTAGAATAAAGTTCTAATCAGCTTGCACTACAAAGCGGTTGTTACGTCAGTCACTGCGGCCGAATAGTGCAAAATGAGTGTTTTTTTGCGATTCACAAAAAATCTATTGATTGGACTAAAAAAATAAAACACATAAGACCTGCTTTATAGTTAATTCAGTTAGTATGCAGTTTCATGATCTAATTTGAAGTACTTTTTGAATACCAGCGGTTTATTGTTCGATTTGGAGGTAGCTTTGGATTTTTTTTCTATCGAGAAAAGTTTATAGAATCGTGTTTTCGTCACACATAGGACTTAGCATTAATCCTCAACTTTACCATATATTTATTTCAAAATTAATGCTGCAGTATTTTAGGCGTAACGGAGGATCATGCTAAGCCATTTGAGGGATATATAGCCCCTAACGCACTAGTTTTTGTAATGGTATACAAGTAAACTCCTGCGGAGCTTCTCATGTGAAGTAGCCACCGCCGCGTGCGGAAAACTGTAGCACTAGACACGAGACCGAACAACTGACTGAATTGGCCTTGATGAGAGTGTAACCTGATGTTGAAGTCAATCCAGACTCCAAAGGCGGTTGTTTGCCCCCCCCAAGATTAGTCCCATCGAGTCGCTTTTAATAAATATATAAGGTGTATCTGTTCATACACGAAATCTCTTAAGGGGTCATTGTACTCATCATTATGAACAACTTTTACTATGGGACAAAACCCTGAATCGCGAAAACCAAAATCAGCTGATTCCTGCAATGTGTCCACATTAACTCGTCAAAATGTATTGTACCGCTGTTTTTAACCGACTTCCAAAAGGAGGAGGTTTTCAATTCAATGGGTATTTTTTTTTTATGTATGTACACTGATTACGCTGCCGCTGAGATTTATGATCCGATTTACGTGATTCGTTTTTAGTTTGATGCGGAATAGTTGCTATTTGGTCCCATAAAAATTTAACATAGTTTGGCCCAGTAGTTTTCATTTTATGAACATTTTTACTTCAGTCGTGTGGTACAATTTCATGTATGTTCACCGATTTCTCCTCCATTTGTTGAGCGATTCTCAAAATTATTTTTTTTTTATTTGAAAGAGTATACTCCTGAGATTGTCGCATTTAAATTTGGTGAAGATCTGATGCTGATCTTCGGAGATATACAATGGAACTCTTCAAAACTAGACGGTACATCGGTCGTGATTGCTGCAATCGCTTGGTCGTTTATTGTTTATACAACATCATGTCGTAACATCACGCCTGTGTGCTCTGAGGGGTACGCAGATGTGTACAAAACACCCAAATTTCGACAGTTTAGATATGTTAAGTTCCATTTATTGAGGATAAGCCTATTACCATCACATGTATTGTTAACAATGTAAAATAAATGCATAGCATATATGTATAGGATATTACAACTAAAAATGGAAAAATTAAAAAACTACGTCGGTGACAAAAAAAACTAAATGAATCAAACAAAGGTCACCGACTTCTGAAGCTAAAGTTATTTTTCACTTTTTTGTGTTTTGGGAAGTCGGTTTTTTTTTCGCGATTCCTGACACTCCCTCCAGCTCCGCCCAGAGCGGGAGGAGTCATTTGATGATTTCCCAGCCGAAAAAAAAAAGGTTTGCTCCCATAGTAAAAGTTGTTCATATTTATGAGTACAATGAGATTTCGTGTATGAACAGATACACCTTAGAAACCGAAATAGATTTCTAAGTATGGGTATGGCCTTGCTAGATAGCTGGAATGTATAATATACTTGAGAGAACGTAAATAAGCATCGTATCGAATTACCGTAAGTAAAGTAATTTAATTATAATCTAGACTGTTACAGCTCAGATGACTCTTAATAATTAGCCTTTATGTTGGAGTGTTCTAATAAAAACACTCATTAGAATGGAACATCAACCAGGCTACCTATCATCATTTCGCAAGGCTCTTACTTGTGAAATCTTTTATGCAAGGTGAAGGTATGCATAAAAGATTACAATGTTACGGGTAGCATTAGGGTAGTCAAATGCCCGAAAGTTGGAGGACAACCAGTCTTCTTGCCTCTCTCCTTCGTTAGGGGTATAGTGTTACCCAACTAGGTAACGGGTTGTGGTGGTTAGATAAGCAGTCACTCTATATAAAATACTGGTATGCAGCTTCCGGTTACTACCTGGTACTAGATGCGACACCCGGCTAGGCCAGGTGTCGGCAACCTACGGCTCGCGAGCCACATGCGGCTCTTTGGATATGAAGCTGCGGCTATTTTAGTTCCATACGCAAATATAATTACTTTATAAAAAAAAAATGTGAAAAAACACTACTTAAGTATAAATGAATAAATAGATTTTTCTTATAAATAGATTAGTTTTTATATCAAAAAACTTAATTTATACAAGTACTATTTATTGTTGGCTAGAAATAAATTTGTGGCTCTTTAAAACTTTGAAATTTTTTACTCATCAAGGTTGCCGACCCCTGGGCTAGGTAGATGATGTGCATAAAAATTGCGCAGAGATTGATCACTAGGTATATGTAGTTATTAGCGACCTAAGCCATGGATATTACCAAATTGTGGGTATGGTTTAATGCGTTCAAAAGAAGATAGAGATTATGTGGGTGTGGTTATGTGAGATTATTTGTTTTGTGCGTACCCTTATCCAATAAAAATCTCTGTGCAAAGAAGGAGCTTTGATGGTTACATAATCGTAGCACTTGTTTCAGCAGTTAAACGCCGATCTTCAGGCTGACGACAACACCAACTTGTTGACGGCTGAGAACGCCGAGGACGGCGAGCCCGACGGCGAGGAGTGAGCGCCTCGCTACACGCTTCCCGCTTGATCGGATGCCTCGTGTACAACTCGGGTACATATCGTACATACTTTAACACACTCGTCTACTTCTACGAGGATATTATCTTTAACTTTCATTTAAATAATAATAGAATATATATATATTTATACGTATAATGGATTACTAGTACACGCTATTCGCTAAATGCTATAGCGTCACGTATGGGGCAACAGCGCGGCATCACGGCGACTCAATCACTCATAAACACAAGCCAAGCATTAGGTCAAGTGGTGGCACCTGTCACAATCACTGAAGCTGTTGTAAGCAGCGCGACCACTCGAAATGCATGACTAATGACCTATTGTGTTTATATTTAACTGATTTTTAACTAAACTATAATGATTATAAATTGTATAACTTAAACGTTGCACCTAAGAATACTCAATTTTGCTTGTGTGTATGACTAATGGGCATTATAATGAATATGAGCAGTGATTATATCGGCAGACCTGCAATAACATGCACGCGTCCTTGTCACCTCAATTGTACATCAGGCATTCCACGCACTTTGTAATGATTTAGCCGCCATAGTGTAGATTCTCGAAGTCGCATTAGAAGACCTGTCTGTGTTCGTCTTCTTGCACACCGATCATATTTCAAACTTTCAGTGCCTATTGTTTGTAAATAATGTACGGTTCGGTTGGTCTCGTACCAGCGAAGGCCGGGGGGAGGTGGTTCCATGTTCAGAGATACGATATAATATGTAAGTATATTTTGTAATCGCACTAGATATTCGATTGTATATTAGGGACGTACGGTCAAATGCCAAAATTGCTAAAATATTTTTGTTACAAATAAATTACTACGTAGATACGTTAGTCGCAGGGGAATAGTAGAACCAGGTTATTTTATTATACATCTGTTTGGTCAGACACCATTGAATAGCAAATACGTTTCGCGTCATGTCAATACTTACGTAGCGAAGGTCTCCTCGAGTCTATGTAGGTAATTGATAGTTTGTGCTGGAAACATGATAAAATAACTCATTTTGCCATTTCCCTGCAACACATAATGTCATTCGACATTGTAATATAACACGACAATTTAGATATTAATAGTATACTTATGAGCTTGCTAGAACCTAACTATAAAATGGTGGCATTCAGAGCTTCTGTTCATTCATTATTAATAAATGTAGCTACGTTAACGGCCAAGCTCGGCCACAGTAGACTCAATGTTACTCACGCTATCAGATAGACATTGTATCTCACTGCACACAACAGCGGCACTGTCGGACGCCGCTCGCAATCCTTCGGCAATCTTCGTGCTAAGTATATCATATCTCTGAAAGTTTCGATTGTATGACTCGTCAGTATTAACTAAACCTGTGGTACTTATAAATCTACATGATAAGCATACTCATTTATTTTTTGTGTAGCCTGTTAGGATAAGATGAAATAATATCAATCTCGGTGTAATGTTATATCTGTGTTTTAACGTCGCTCTTTTATTACTATACATTTCAATTATCTAACTTACATCTCAATTAAGTATTTATATAATTTTAAAACATAGTTATAAGACTGATATATGATTGAGTTTTTTAGGATTAGTAAGTTTTATTTATTAAAAGACGTGTAATCTGTTACAAACTTATTTTATAACGGCACTATTATTTCCAATTTATGTGTAACTGTGCGCTAAGAAATATATGCTCTTACGCGTATTATGTAATTCAATGTTAGGTATGTGTAATATGACTGTACAATCATATGTGAGAGGAGAGGGGACAAGTGTTAGTTAGAAATTAAAATGTGATACCTCCGTAGTATCTTTGAATATTGTCGTTTACCCTGTAGAAGGAATTGTTAGTGCCCTGCAACCGGCGGTTTGTATTTATGGAATCGTGACGAGCGCAAGGAACAATCGTGTTAAGGCAAAGTTTGGATATACTTAATTACCTCTATATTAACATGTGGATCATTATAATTCATGCTTACATTTCACACCGCACAGTAACGTATCGATAGTATTTATTTTGATTAGCTTTGTGTTAGAATTAGTTTTATGAATGCCTCGAGCAGTGTGATTATTTTGTATTTGCTGAGAACACACACCATGTACATAAGTAATGAAATAAATTATGTTTTCCCACCCGAATATGGTATTTCTGTTGATCCTAGTTCTAAACCTGTATTTCGAGTTACGTGGCGTGACCAATGAGAATATTTCAACACGTATATTCTCAATTACTACGCCGATGGACTGTTAAACAAGCAACAATATTGCTTTTTTTAAATAATTCAGTATGTACGGTCAACAAAATGAATAAGTAACCATGGTTGTCAGATATACTTAGTTGTAGTTTTTTTAGAAACTATTTCACGCCTTCAGATGAAAGGAGATTGACCACAATCAGAGTCGCTTTATAGTAAAAGAGTATGGCCATATAAATAAACTCATAAATTATAAAATATTTTTTTAACTTCTCTTAATTCACTTGAACGAAATCGTATGTGGGGTTACTATTTTGTATTTTATTAGCTACAGTATTGGATTTTATTGCTTACTTTTTAAAATGGCGTATTTCGGTAAAATCAATGTTGCCAATCTGGGACATAATCCGTCAGACTTTGTTTTAAAAATAAATTCAACTATGACTTTATCCTCGTTATTTATATTTTTAATTAGCACAATTGAAATAACAAATTTTCTTAATTCACATCCTATAAATAATATTACTTTGCTAATTAAAAATGTTTCTTTAGTTGACAAATCAGTTATAGTCAGAGTGATTTAGATTGACTGTTGGTAACACTATCACAATGTGATATGTGAACTGTCTCTGTCAATTTGTCAAACAAACAAAACAACAGCGAACTTTTGTTTTTACTTGTGCATCGATAGTTGTTGAGTTTGTTGTGCTTATAAATAACTTATCATTGTGTCTTATGTCAATTCAAGTCATAGTGTGGTAATGGGCTGCTGCTTTTAGTGGAAGGTTCGTTACAAAACTAACCTCAAAACTGAACAGAAAATCAAAGAACAACTAAAACCCCCACAAAATAAATGGATGTTTTTTTTTCCTTAGAAAGTACGACATCACCCCTCTTCTATATTCAATTTATGCTATCATACAAAAAGTTTTGATGCGCAACGGCGGTCAGTAGAAAAATGGGCATTCTCCTTTAATTATATT
This sequence comes from Xestia xanthographa, assembly GCA_905147715.2. Classification (NCBI taxonomy): domain Eukaryota; kingdom Metazoa; phylum Arthropoda; class Insecta; order Lepidoptera; family Noctuidae; genus Xestia; species Xestia xanthographa. Next base: position 15,146,273 of record LR990657.1, read on the forward strand.
AACAAATTTTTATTATTTCATTTCATTTGAAAACATCCATCGGTTTCTAAGAAAACTTCAACAATATATTTCGACCCTGGTTACTTATTAGGTTTATTGACTGTCCAATTTTATTAAACAATTATAAAAGCGCAAGCTTTTGTTATTCACCAAGTAACTACTGCGTGCATTGTGCATCCGTTCGAGATCTATGATTCATAAACTGTTTCGCTATGCTAGCTTGAATATCTGAGCGGAAATACAAAATAAAGCTATTTGAATAAGGCTTTAAATTTTAACCTACGTCATTTAATTTGAGTTTTTCAATAAAACACAAAAAAGTATTTATACATATTTTTATTTATCTAACAGTGAAAAACTGTGCAATACGAACCCTAATATTTAATATTAAAAACTATTATAGCATACCTTTTAAATTTCCTTTAAAACACTATAAACAAGTTTTACTCATTAGAGCAATTGACTTATACGTCACATTAATTAAAGGGATCTTATACAACATATTAAATAAGAAACTTTATGCAATCAAGATCTTTTAACAAAACATACCAATATTTGCGTTATGAAAGCTCTTTGTGAAGTCAACAAATCAGTTGATAACCAAAAGAATCATACTTATCATAAAAATAAATTATGTATAAGTAGATAAAATAACTAAGTTTTTTTACCTTCGTATAGATTGTAAAGCCGTTAAATGCTCAGCTTTCTTGTCCTCTATATACAAATAATAAATTAACATAATCATAACACGAATATTATAATCAAATCATTAGTGTTCCCTGTTAACACCTATTAATTATTGGTTTTTATTTACATTATAATATTATATCCTATCTTTGTTTCATCAGTTTGAAACCCTCCAAACGAGGTAACCTCGACCAACACTTATTTTTCAGTTCGAAAATAAATAAACAAATTGTAAATAGTCAAATTACTTTTATATAAAAATATTTTGAACCTAAACATTTTACAACCGAGTCCACCAAAATACTAGATTTGTACAACATTACCTTTTTAAGGAAACTAAATATTAACCAAAATTTGTCGAAATAGTGCAAAACAAAATTATATTTTGTAAGAGACGTATTCGTATTAGCATTCTTTATGTTAGCTTTAGCTATACAATCCTTGAGAAATACAACAAGAAGTATTATAGAATAAATACCCAAGATAAACAATTCCTTACAATAGGCCAGCTGACTAAATATGAAAAGTTGGTTAAATTGCTACCTTGTGTTTACTATGTATTTTAATCAAAATACGTATTATTTTTCAAGAAATCGAATATTTACTTTACGCATTTTACGTTTTAAAAAGTCAATATAAATTAACTGCGAAAAATGCTTGATGGCGTCTTGGCATCTTTATCGACGTCGCGCCGTGGCAAATGAACAACAAAATAAACACCACACAATCTTCTGTGTGACATTTGTTACTTTTATTGCTAAATCCTGATTCCATAGCGATATACCTTATCAAAAAGTTCTGAAAAGGGAATTAAAGCTTCCTTGTATGCAAATTACAACAACAATGGCGTCAGGGTTACTAACTCCCAAAAGTTTGGGGGGAGAACTACTAAGTTGGGAACCTTGAATGGTGTTTGCCACGGGCGTGACGTAATTAGCTCTGAATGGTGTTCACAGTCACATGACTGAATGCCTAATTTTGCCGATATAATAAAAGACTTAAAGTCACCCAAAGGGCAATGGAGAGGCCTATGCTCAGAGTTTCCTTGCGTGATCGAATCAGAAATGAAGACATCCGCAAGAGAACCAAGGTCACCGACGTAGCCCGAAGAATTGCCAAACTTAAGTGGCAGTGGGCAGGGCACATTGCTCGCAGAACGGATGGCCGATGGGGCCGAAAAGTTCTGGAGTGGCGACCGCGAACCGGAAGACGTTGCGTTGGAAGGCCTCCCACTAGGTGGACTGATGACCTGGTGAAGGTTGCGGGAATCCGGTGGATGCGAGTCGCACGGAACCGGTCAATGTGGCGACCTATGTCCAGCAGTGGACGTCTTTCAGCTGAAATGATGATGATGATGTTTTTTTGCTATCTCCATATCAAGAATTCATGATCTATCATTAGAAACAACACTCAATCCGATTTATTTCTAGTGGACACATGCCTATTATGTCATTCAAAAGTGTAGTATTCATTGAACACAAATTCATTTTTTTACCAACTAGAAGAAAAACAGGCTCAATTTAGCTTAGAGCATGTTATTTTCACGGATATTTTGAAGAGTTACTGAATGTTTATCTTAGGTTTTATTAACATCAATGTCGGGAGAAGAAATACAATGATGTGAATAGTTACAAAGACACGGCAGTGTGTAATTATTGCGGCGGGTGTGCCGGACGCAGGATGCGCGCCAGGACGTGGCGGCCTCCCACCAGCTTGAGCTGCTGCCCGTCCATCAGTACACTGCGCACGCCGCTAGAGTGAGGCGCCGACGCATTTGTCACAGCCTGGAAATATTACATACAATATTTTACAGAAAGTTCATTACAGACTGTATTTTAGGTCACACTCCATAAGTACGAAAAACTTTATTCCGCACAAATCCGGAATTCAAAAAACCGATTTTCATAATTCCGAATGGTTCAAAATTCCGAATATAACAAGTCCGATTTATTATTAATCCTATTTTCATAATTCCTAAAGTTCAAGATTCCGTACGTTCATAATTACTATTCTCAAAATACGGAAATTCAATAGTCCGACTTATTGATAATACGAAACATTAAATATAGAGAAATAATATGTCATAATTTTTTTTATTGGCGTAACTTCTTGTTTTATAACTAAGCAACGGGAAAATGAGATAGCCTCTAATAAACTAATTCGTCTTTTTTACAATGCCAACTAAATATTATATAGAAAGCGTCAAATATAGATCAACAATTATCTTAACTTGTTTTTCTTATTTATACATTGCCACCTAATTTACTAATTCAGCCACGGAATTTATATCTCATTACCATTTTACACCTTCAACACAAGGTCTACAAAAAAATATAATTCAAGCTTCCATAGACAATATCATTTATTATAACTTAGCAATTTAGCAAGTAAAATAATATATTATATTCTTTTATCGTGAAAATAGCAACTAAAATTGTCCTAAAAGTCTTGCTAGCTGGCATGAGGAGCGTAGGCCGAAGGCCGGCGGAGCGACGACGACACTTGTGACAGCAAGTGGATGTGTAATGTAAAATGTGAGTGTAGCGAGCGAGCGTCATGGAGTCATAGCAGGTTCTAAATTTGCTTATATCTCGAAAACGGTACGAATGTTGAGAATTACGCGGCAGGGTTGTTGTAAAGGGGGCAATTTTTATTATTTTTGCGATTGGACGCACCGTTTTCGAGGTATAAGCAAATTTAAAAGAAAATCTGCTACCTACAACTCCATGACGCGCGCTCGCTACGCTCGCATTTTACATTACACACCCACTTTCTGTCACAAATGTCGTCGTCGCGCCGCCGGCCTTCGGCCTACGCTGTTCATGCCAGCTAGCAAGACTTTTAGGACAATTTTAGCAGTTTATTCAAAAAAATCGGAATATCGTTTTTCGCACTAACGATCCAGCGAACATTTGATTCTTCGGACATGTGAAAATCGGACAACAAACAAATCGTATTTACGACTTTCGGAATTATGAATTTTGAGATTTTAAATAATAGACGTAATTCTTCGGTATTATGAAATTCGGACTTTTGATAATCGGAATGTCTAAATTCCGGATAAAATATTTCGGAGTTTTTGGGTGTTCCAATTAGGTAGGTCTGTACTTTTATATTCAGTGATCATCAAGTATTGCATATATAAAAACGAAAAACCAACCTTATTAATAAATGTGTCTTTATAGTCCCTAAATGTATTTATTCATGACAATTCATGGAAAGTTTAAAATGTGATAATAATAAGAAAAGGAAACAGTTTTTCAAATATGTATTGTAATAAGTTTGTAAATGTAATTGCTGCTGACTATCATAATCGTACATTTCAAATTAATATCTCAAAAACTCTTCTAAAGCACAAAACCTCCACACTCTTAAGATGCGACCACACCACAAAGGGACCTGATTTACAAAGGAAGCACTCAAAATCTCTCAAAATTCGGTCAAACCTGTACAGTCAAATTGTGGACATGGCTCCGGACAGCTACTGCAGTAAAAGTGTCAGTGTCCGCAACGGGTCCGCAAGATGTGCGTACAAGTTTGTGTAAGGGTTCGTCACTTACAATCTACTTACTTACTGCCACCTTACAATCTACATTGTTATTTTTAAATATTATGTTTTAAAGTTTTATGTAAGAAGTGCTTGTTATAAAAGTAAAAATAAAGCAAATGTTTTAGAAATTTAAATTGTTAATGTGTTATAATAAGTACACCCGTCCATCGCATCCGATCACACATGCGGTCCACTCTCTTTGAGTATATACTGACAGAACAAAGTTGCACACCGACTGCGTAATGTATTTTGGATGTTTATTTAGTTAAGTATACGACGATTTATAACAAAAATGATCGCGTAAAGATATAATGGAAAAACTACTGGATGTTTTTACACAAAATAAATTATTTAAACTTTTGTATAAATTATCTATCCCTGTACGGTTTCACTTTTTTAATTTTCATACTACCTAGATTACTTATTTACGCCCAATGATGAGTTAAAATTAGTGTTAAAATATGGAAGTACGCTCATAACTTCCAAACCAATTTTTTTTTCCAATACTGCTTCCATACAGGGCTAGATAATAACAAGACCAGTTGATACAATTTTTAGTTTTGAACCTACACCGTCAAACAGACGAGTAATCACCATACTACCTTTGTATGGAAGAATGACTGACTTGTGTAACCTTAAGCCAACTAAACATATAACGGTAAACGATTTTAAAACGTTGTTGTTCGGACGATCGTTTGCGAGTGATGTTTTAAATACGTTTATCGTTAAATGTTTTTAACGTTTTGTGCTGCAAATGGACCTTAAGATCTAGGTTAAGTATTGTTTAAGAATTTGGAAATAGTCGCTTATTGGCGAAGATTCGTGCAAGGGCGAACTCATATTCGTCGCCTGAAGCCGCCATGCAGTTTTTGCGCAGTACTGACTAAGAAGACTGCCTCTCAGTTAATACATCCAAACTAAGTACTTTTAGCGGTTAGAACTATCTGTCAGTATGTACCCACATTAAGGTTCATGCAAATCTTGAACTACATAACGCAGTTCTGATTCTGAAGCATTTTTCAAACCATGCAAACTGTCAAAATTCACCTGTTGTATTTTAATTCCTTGTGCGAGTTTAACCTGCTGTATTGGATTCACCTAAAATAATGATAAACAATATATGATAGTAACTTATTCTGGATGGAATTTATAAAAAAAAAAACTTAAGTGTGAGTGATAGTTATTGGATTTCTTAGAAATTATATTAACCTGTTGTAATTTTAATACGGGCGCTGAGGAAGTTGATGTCGTCACCGTTTGAGCACCTGCGGTCATAATAAAGAAACATTGTTGTAAAATAAATTAAATTAGGAATAGGGAATATGCATAAAATACAAAACTCTTTTTATTTATGAAAAATGCCTTAAAACATTGTAGTACACTTGTTTAAGTTTCTAATACATCATTCATTTTACAATTTACTGTTTTATGTAGCATGTTTTTGGTGAAACGGAACGCACTCTCAAAACGCATCGTCCTCGATAACGCCGGTATTGACGTCAAAGTTCATTGTGTCAAAAAAAAACACTTTTATCTGAAAAGTGCTTAAAGTTTCACTAAAATTTTATTTTAATATTGTTATTGAAATTTTTACTTAAATAAAGCACATACAATTAGTAAAATTATTTTTTTAAGGCCAAAAAAATGGACAGATTGACTGTATGTTATTGATTTAATTCAAGAAAAAGTAACGTGCATATTCCCTATTAAATTAGCCGTGTGGTATCCGGCAGAGTAGAATAGAACCAACCCATTACACTCACGGGTGTCGTATAAGGCGACTAATGTCTGAGGCAGAACACCTTGCGCCTCCGTAGACCAGAGAATGGGCAGCAGCGTTTTCTGTTAGTCTTTCATCACTGCGATCTCCAATCCGCCTGCCAAGCGTGGAGATTACGGCAAATTCCTCCCATCATGGGAGAGGCTTGTAGCAGTGGACGTTATGGGCTGTTGTTGTTGTCCCTATTAAATTAGACATCGTGTGGTCAGAGATACTCACCAATATTACTTAAAACTAAAGTCTGGGATGATGGCGCAGCTCCACTCGAAGTAACCCTGATTGTGTTACCGTCGCTTTGCTGAAAAAATAAATAAACAAATATTCAAAGAGGCTTCCAATCAAATTGTTACAGACTTCCTTGACGGATGTACACTTATTCATTAGATTTAGACTGAGTAAATATCAAATCTTTCAAACGTATGGATAGAAATCTAAATTGAATTTTGTGATATGACATATGACTGAGGGATCGTGGTCTCTAATGTGATATCAAAGAACAGTCACTGCTAAATTAATCACAACTTAATTTAGGGAGCTGGCACTTTAAGCGTCTATTTGGGATATGTATGAGTTCAAATTGTCATTCACTAGACGGCATTTCTTCCCGGAAATACTCGTAGCTAAGAAAAGCTACAACATGCTAGCTATACTATTAAAGACCTAGTTACCTGTAATATAATATTATGCAGCGGTTTGGCAGAAGTAAGTAGTAGTGGTCTGGCGAGCCTGGTGGCAGGAGACAGTACCCTCACGGACGCTCGTGGCCGCACGCCGGATACCTGCAGAGTGCGCGTACCGCCCACCATGCCTTCTAGAGATAGCATTTGACCCTGACGGCACGACAAAACGAGCATTTAGATTTTAATACTTTATAGTAATAGAAAATTCCTAACAAAATTATAATAGGTTTCATTGTCCAGGCCTTAACATAATTTTACTAAATAATTCTTTTCTAAGTGATTGTAAACGGTAATTAATATAAATAACGTTATTAACGCTTATTATACCAAATAATCTTTCACATTTCTCTTGCCTTGCAAAGAAATAAGTTATCAAATCAAAATTGTCAATTATGTATTTTTCGCCGATAACGTAAATGATAAGATTACTATCAGTTCTCCCACGTGGAAAAATTCGTGAGCGGCTATTCCAAGACACAGATATAGTAGAAGTTATCACCAATCACTCACCTGTGCATTGGTCAACAGTTTCGCCACTATAGGTTGCGCAGCGGTCGGCTTGTCACCTGGCTGACTGCGCACTACTTGCGATAGCGATTTCGGCGTCTGATTACCGAGCTGCACTGTCTGTCCACTTGCCAACTGCAACGTCTGTCCACTGGAGAACTGCACAGTTTGCCCACTAGACAACTGCAGTGTTTGCCCACTCGGCAACTGAACTGTCTGACCTGCTAGCTGCACTGTTTGACCACCTAATTGCACCGTTTGACCACCTAGCTGCACAGTCTGACCACTTGGCATTTGAACACTTTGACCAGATAATTGAACGTTAGATCCACTTAACTGCACTGTTTGCATATTCCCACTTGCTAACTGAACAGTCTGACCACTCGGCAGTTGAACACTCTGCGGCGACGGTAAAACACTTTGACTAGCTACTTGAACACTTTGTCCGCTGGGCAATTTGACCGTGTGCCCAGTTAATTGCATACTCTGTCCAGCTAATTGAACTGTTTGGCCGGCGATTTGAACGGTCTGTCCCGCTAATTGTACTGTCGAAACGGGTATTTGGACGGATTGATTGGTCTTGATAGTGGGTGTGGTTTGATGTGCGCGTGGACTGGGGGACTTGACTGCGGCGTTGGAGACGCGGACGGTTTGTACGGATTGCGGGTTGGCGAGCTGCACCGTCTGTCCGCTGGGCAGGCGCACGCTGTGCGTGGGCAGCTGCAGCGCGGACAGCTGCAGCGTGTGGCCCGAGCTGAGCTGCAGCTGTCCGGGCGGCAGGTGCACGGAGCTGGCGAGCTGCACGGTGCGGCCGCCCGCCAGCTGCACGGTGCGCGTGCTCACGGGTGACGTCACCACGGTGGGCACGCTGCTCACTACCGCCGTCGCGCCCGCCGTGCTCTGCAACGCAGCAAGCTTGTTGTTTGGACAAAGTTACGGCAGATTTAAAATAAACTGAACATAAAAATTAAAACTAGACTATTCGGCACCGTACGATGAGATTTGGTCATAAAACATGGGAAAAGATGATACGAAAAAAGTTGAAGTGTCGTTCGTAGTTAATAATGTCTCATCTATTTAATAAAAACAAAAGGCCTGACTGACTCATCAACGCCCAGCCCCAACCCTTGGACCTAGAAAGCTGATGTTTTGCACATAGGTTCCCTTTATAATGTAGACAAGGATTAAGGAAGGATTTTAAGAAATTAGGGAGTTAAATTGGGGATGTAAGTTTGTATGGAAAATCGACAGTTTTAAAGTTAGGATCTTCAAATTTAATTTAGCTCAGCGTTTTTCATAATTCCACCCCCGAAGGGTTAAAAAGTCCTTAATTTTCGAAGTAAAAGTAAAAATCACTAAAGGACATTGACCACAATCAGAGTCGCTTTATAGTAAAAGAGTATGGCCATAAAAATAAACTCATAAATTATAAGTTACTATTTTGTATTTTATTAGCTACAGTATTGGATTTTATTGCTTACTTTTTAAAATGGCGTATTTTGGTAAAATCAATGTTGCCAATTTATTAAAACCTGGGACATAATCCGTCACTCAGTTTTAAAAATAAATTCAACTATGACTTTATCCTCGTTATTTATATTTTTAATTAGCACAATTGAAATAACATATTTTCTTAGTTCACATCCTATAGATAATATTACTTTGCTAATTAAAAATCTTTCTTTAGTTGACAGTCAGAGTGATTTATATTGACTGTTGGTAACACTATCACAATGTGATATGTGAACTGTCTCTGTCAATTTGTCAAACAAACAAAACAACACCGAACTTTTGTTTTCACTTGTGCATCGATAGTTGTTGAGTTTGTTGCTTTATCATTGCGTACTGTTCGTGTCTTATGTCAATTCAAGTCATACTGTTGTAATGGGCTGCTGCTTTTAGTGGAAGGTTCGTTACAAAACTAACCTCAAAACTGAACAGAAAATCAAAAAACAACTAAAACCCCCACAAAATAAATGGATATTTTTTTTTCCTTAGAAAGTAGGACATCACCCCTCTTTTATATTCAATTTATGCTATCATACAAAAAGTTTTGATGCGCAACGGCAGTCAGTAGAAAAATGGGCATTCTCCTTTATTATCTAGGTTTATGTCTAGAATACATAGTTAGAATTTCAACCCTAAAGGGGTGAAAAGGGGGATGAAACTTTGTTTATTATTAAAGTTCTTCATTTTTTAAGTTAAAATCACTAATAGGTAACTAACACATCGTAAATCGTTTTTTTTTATTATTTCAACCTAGAAGGGGGTGAAAAGGGGGTCGATGTTTTGTATTGAAGTGGTTCATTCGGTAAAGGAGAAACCCAAACTCTATAGAAACTTGGGCCTGGCAATACAGGGCTAGAATTTTGCAATAAATTAGAGCATTTGGGAAGGTTTCACGAGACCAATTTTCACGTCTCCCAGCAATGGCAAAATTGGTAAAATCAGACAATGTTTACATTAAAGGTTATTTTACTATTCCAGTTATTGTGATATGGTTTCTAATTAGCTTTTAAATAGTTACTTATAGTTGGTTTTCTTATTATTCATTAGAAGACTGATTTATTTGGCCAAGCCACATATTTTGACTAAGGTGTTGAGTTTGTGAATTTAGACCTTGCAGAGTTAGGGTGAGGGTTAGAAGCTTGGCTCTACATGAGATCTGATAACTTTTTGACAGTGCGAGTCATATGGTCTCGTCTTGGCAACATTTTACATGAAAATGTTTTGATGGGATTTAATTTTTTTTTTTAAGTTGCTTGTGACAATTTATTTTTTATTTTTTTGAGGTGTATTTCTTGCACATCAGAGGTGCCAGGAGTCCCTATATCAATTTTCAGACCTCTAAGCTCATCAATTTTCAGACCTCTAAGCTCATCAATTTTCAGACCTCTAGCGTTAAAATTGCGGAAGTCTCATTCAAACTTCCTTCCCCTAGTTTGAGAGGTTGGGGGATAAAAGTTACAAGTTTTTTTAAGTGAAAACTTTAGGCGCGTTGAGCATTTTTTGGGTGAAGAAAAAACATTGAACTCAGCGTCTCGTCACGTAACGTGCGGTCACGCTTCGTAGCCGTTCGTTGCACTCGTAGCATCCGCTACGACGTAGCACCACATAGGCATGCGGCGCATAACCAGTGCTACGACTGGGGCGGGGCCTGTGTACTTTTTGTTTTCACTTCTATTGGCAGTCCCCAAAGACTGCTCCGATTTTGTTTTTGTACTAATAATAGCTTACATTACATACCAAACTTCAGTTTTCTAGGACAATATGAAATACCCTAAGAATTTTGATGAGTCAGTGACGAAATCAGGGTTTTTTAGATATCAATAAAATCTAAGTATAAGAGCTATGCAATTGAATCTTAATATTTTTAATAAGTCCGCTAACATGTTATACATAATGACAACATGCTATATGTGTCCAATATTTTTTGGAAATCTATCTGACAGACTAATTTATTTTTTTTGTCATCTACCCTATTGTTTTATTTGCGGTGAACACGCGCACGGGTTGTTTATGTTTATTTAAGCGAGTCCACAGAAAGTTTGAAACAACGGAAATTAAGGAAATTATGTACTGAGCGTAACGGTCTTCTCGTACGTTTTATGACCGCTACAATAAGTTAAGAATAACAGAATACATAATAACATTTTCTAAATTACCTGTGCAATAGTCGTGACAGATGCAGTAGTTGGTACTGCAGGCCTCTTCTTAGTAGCAGGCGTGCCTGGAAGAATAGTACATTTTGATACAAGTGGAGAAACTTTGTTATTGCATCCGAGGCGGAATTAACTACCGAGCCGTAGGCGAGGGTGATTTTGAGCCGAGAACTGCAATAACAAATATAAACGCGTATTAAACGACGTTTTTCAATACACTTTTGAACAAATAAAATAAAAGAACGAAAAATATTTTCGTCATGAATTATTAGGAAACTATGATTTTTATTTTCTTTTTTTCGCGCTTTGCTTTCGCCAGGTTGAAAGAGAAGCAAAGGTATAAAGCCGCTAAACAGCTTATTATATAAAAATAGTTTCTTTTTTTATATTTTTGAATTTAGGACACCAATATTTGTTAATTTGATAGTAAAAGTAAATATTAGTTTTAAATAATCATGTCTATCTATGATGTTCTATTTATAAACACAATTTGAATAATTAAAAAATATTTACACCGTAAAGACGCATTGCTTTGCGAAATTAAAAAAAAAAAACATTACCTCCGACTATAGGCATTGAACCAATTTGGACTAAGTATAGGTATATCTGTGGCAATTTTCATTCCCGCACACGTGTTGGAAAATCAAAAAATCGCATGCGTGTGAAATACATAGCATGTTGAACCTAATCGTAGTGCGATAAGAACCACTTTTCGAGGAAGTGTATTGAAAACATAATTACATTACTGAGTTATCTTAATGGCAAGCCACATTGCGGTAAGGCCAGACGAAGATTTGTGAACTATAAGTCGACTCTGGGAGAGTAGGAAGGCCTTTGCTCAGCATTGGATCATGTCTTCAGGTTAAGGCGCGCTGGCCTAGGCTGGTCCGTAGATGGATGACCATCCATTAAGTACCGAGTTTCCTCCGTGCCTCGGAAAGCACGTTAAGTAGTTGGTCCCGGGTGTTATTTGTAGATCTTTGACTATCGCGATCGTAGTGTCGTTCCGAAAGTCTCACTAGTCTTAACATCTGGTATCGTATTACCCAGTGCTAACTAGGTTGTGGAGGTCTGATAGGCAGCCGCTCCATGTAAAATACTAGTATTCAGCTGCATCCGGTTAGACTGGAAGCTGACCCCAACATGTTTGGAAAAGGTTAGGCAAATGATAATGATAAAGTCATATTACATACCTTGCTGCATTAGCGCCCTTGGAGATATGAGTGACTTTCCTGATGCCGGAGTGGCAGGACTCAACACTCTGACTACACCACGCCTCGTCGTCGGTGTTGCCTAATAGACGCAAAAAGGAATTTTCAAATCTTATTTTTAATTTCTGATTCACACAATTTTATTGCTACTGAATGTTTTACTGGTTTAGAGCGGTTTCAAGCTAGCGTATTTTTGGTGGGTGCGTATAAGCTCATATCGGCTTACGCGCAAACACGCGCACCACATTTTCCGCTACAAAAAAGGAACGCGCGTACACGCGCTCATTCGGGTGTGTTTGCTCGAACGGGAGGGTTCAGCTAGTAGCAACGCAAGCAAGCTACGATCTTATAAGTGCCAACGGTCGTACGAGTTGCATGTGTGGCAAAAGGAGAGGCGACCGCAAACGCGCCTACACGCGCTATAAAACAACCTTATATTCGCGCCGAAAATACGCTAATCTGAAAACGCACGTACTACAAAGAGTGTACGAAAATTAGCTTTGCTTCCAACCGCGCGTTTCAGCCTATGTCTTATTCTAAGCTATGTCACTTGTGAAGTTTAATTAAAAATATTAAAATCGGTTGTGTGACTGACACTGGCTTGGCCACCATCAGGGATTTTAATTTTGATAACACAAAAAAATTGTCGCTAATTAGTCGAAATTTGTCGCCACATATCAGAATTTGTCGGTCATTGGTTCATGGGTTTATAGGTGGCCGATCTGGAGAGAGTCTCCACAGCTTGGCCACATTTATATCTCAAAAACTAGAGCACTAAGCGAAGATCTGTTTTCTCCCATATTTTGTCGCCAATTAGTCGCAATTTGTCACCAAGTCACAGATTTAATCGGGTCGGGGGAACATATAATGAGTTCAATTGATAAGGTATAATCCAAGAGCTAGATCGAATGAACTCTCTAAATTCTTACGATCTAGCTCTTGGACTATACCTTACTAATTGAACTCATTATATCTTCTAAACTAAGACCCGATTAAATCTGTGACTTGGCGACAAATTGCGACATATTTTTTTGTGTTACCAAAATTAAAATCCCTGATGGTAGCCGAGCCAGTGTCAATGATACAAATCCGTTCAGTAGTTTTTGCGTGAAAGAGTGGTAAGATTGTTAAATACAGCGAAAGGACGGTACCTGTGTCGAAGGTGTGGACACTACAGCTGTCACAGTTGTCTGCACGGGACTCGGCCGTATCAACAGTGACCGCGTACCTTGGGTTCCCTGTAAAAATATCTCAAGTTTATTATTCCTTCATCAGAATACTGTATGATATTTTTTCACAGTAAGAGAGTGAGAAATAGTGCAAAAAGTTTAAAGCTCATACCTTATTCTGCAACACTTGTACAGTAGTTGTATTCGATGGTTGAATCACAGTCGTCGATTGCAAACTTGGCGGGTTCGCAATAGTACTCGTAATTATCTAGAAACAAACAGTTCAACATGACATAACCAGCCTGAAGTAACCAGCACCATTGATGAAAAGGGACCATTATCTACCTGAGATTGTGAACCTTCAATCTTCTGTAAAGGCCTTTGTTTGATGAGAGGTGATTTATGCGGCGTTGCTACTACTGAAGGCAATGACTTTGACAGGTGTGTGGCAAGATTTCCACTCTGATTGACAATAATCTGTTTAGTCTGTTGCGGTTGACTCAACTTCGGTGACTGCGACGCCGGTATCGTCTGACTGATCTGTTTCGCCTGACTAGTCGCTTGCTTCACTATAGTCGGTGGTTTTATAACTTGAGATATCACAGTTCCTTGCTTAGATGTTTGCGGTACGTTAGGTTTCGGCGTTTGAGGAGTCACGTTTGTTTGTTTTGGAGACTGAGGCAAAGGTTTCACTGGCTGTATGACTGTAGTTTGTTTCTGTACATTACTTTGCCTGACAGCTTGAGCGAGTAGATTTGCTTGTTTAGCCGACTGAGCCATGAGTGCAGATTGTTTAGCGGGCCCTTGTTTCGTAGGTAGAGCAGTTTTCGGTAGGACGTTGGGTTTTGTTTTGGGGGGTGTTGTGGCGACGAGTTTCCCCTTCGGTTTGGTCGGCGGGGCGAGCTGCTTGGCCTGTGTGGCCTGTGTGGCTTGCGTGGCCAGCGTGGCCTGCATGAGCAGCTGTGCGCACGACAGCTGCGGCGCGGGAGGCGGGGGGCCGCTGTCGTCCACGTCCACGTCGCTGTCCGAAGCGTTCTCTACTACTTCTTCAACGCTACCGACTTCGAGCTCCAACTGTACGAAATAAACGATAGTTAAGTCTCAAGAAAATACGCAGTAAGTAAGTAACACCAATAGGGTGACAAACAAAATCTAATTAGTCCGTCAGATAGATTTCCAAAAAATATTGGATGCATAATTTTTCTTTTTTCACGTGAAGAAAAAATTAAAACGATGCAGTGTGTCGAAAACTCGTGTGACGTCACATTTGAATATTTTTTTTATTGAGTAAAAAAATGTGACGCCGCAAGCCCCCCACTCATGATCTTTGACTGGTTTTATCTTCGTCAACTTTTATTAATAGTAAAACAAAACACACGTATCCAATATTTTTTTGATAATCTAACTGACGGACTGAATAGAATGATATTTATTTAGTATATACATAAAAGGGAATAAGCATGTATTTTTTTCTTCACTAAAATCAATAAAGTACAGTAATATCAAGTGTACCACAGTGTTTATATGGGCCAATACAAGACATTTTTAAGGAATATAAAATGTTTTGAATTTCTTGCACATTCCCTATTCATTTTACGCTTATGCAACAGCGATTTTCGTTTATATGAACTTATGGCCCACACTGCCCGAGTGATAAGCTATTACTATTTAACAGGATGTTTTTATCTTGTATTTCTGCATGTTCATGAAATACTTGAGCTTCGGGTGAAAGATCTCGGCGATAATCGTAAGTCTCCAGGGATGTGTGATGGGGTTTGGGTTCCATTTTGATGTGTCTCATAGACGTAAAGAATATCGCAGTGAGTTTTACGGTCCACACCCTCTAGTAGAGTACTGATTTGTCTTGTACAAAACAGGCTTAATAAATGGACCATAGATTGCCATCGTGAACAATAGGCTAGTTTCCACCATCAATAAATCGCAATTCTATTTAGTCTGTCCTGTCAATGGACACGTATTTTTCAATGAATATTGACAAAGATAAAACGCATCAAAACTCGGGAGTGGGGGCTCGTGACGTCAGAACGCACTAAAAATTATAGCACGGCGTGACGTATTGAGAATTTTAAGAGCGTCGTATCTTCGTCAATTTTGGTTTACGTAACAAAAGAAAAAATACGTGTCAAATATTTTTTGATAATCTAACTGTCGGACTAATTAGATTTATTCAGGACACAAGCCTATTAGCCAGTCAGCGTATAAACTCGTTGATTGCTCAAGGCGCGTCGTTTGAAGAGGCTCCTTCATACATTAAATCCAGTGAATAAGCTCAGTAAACACTTGACTCACCGAACGCGGCGACGTCTGCGGTTCCTTGAGCACAGTGCCGAGCTTCAGCGACATGGGAGGCAGCGGAGATAGCAGCATGGTGCCCACCTTACTGCTGCGACCGCGACCCGTTGGGTTCCTGATCCATTCTTCTTCACTCCTGGAAAAAAGGATAACAGCAGCAGATTAGATAGCTGATAATGTTTGTATGATACTTTTATGATTTCTATATTATGATATTTATGTTTGATGATTGTACAAGAATCATCAAAATCACTTCTGCTAATTCCACATTGTCCCTCACACACTCACACATACTTACATACACATTCTTCATCACACTGTCAGACTCACACTCATTTAAGTGTTTTTTCCCGTGTTATCGATATTATGTTTTCTTTTGATTATGTTTACTTGATTTTAATTTTGATTGCTATACTATGTCCTGTTCTTTTTTTTATTTGGATTTATGTATGGTAATGGTAAACCCTCGATCTGTATTGGTGCCCAAGATACAGGCTTTGCCTAGTTTGGGCTCAAGCAATAGTCACCGGGCTTACTTATAGATTTCTAATAGAAGAAGAAACCAGAAACACGTTTTCTGATCTGGGAACCAAAACCAGGACCCCACGCTTGGAAATGCGCTTGCGACCACTTATGCGCGATAATATCTTCCGCTTCAATGACATTATTATTGTCTTTAGAATACAAAACTAATTTCACAAAAAATGCTCTAAAGAAATGGCAACATACTTGCAGTAAAGTATAGCAACTACCACTGGCCACAGACGCCGCGATTAACGTGCGCAAGAAATTTTAATAAGTTGTTGATACGAAAGCAGGAGAAGACGACGGCAACTAATGCAAATAGACTGTAGGGAAGCTGCAGTGTAGAGAATGTCATCCGGAAACCCATCGGTTGTCTGCAGATCAGTGTATTCCACACACTGAACGTGTTTTTGAAGATTTTTTTGACTTCTCACTGGCCCAAATCCCTTGATAACTAAGATATTAATCTAATGCAGAAACAAAAGCTTCAATCAACATACCTATGCCTATGTAGATAAGTCCAGACGGCTGTTCTCTGATCATACTTGACCACAGGGTCTCGTTTGGCTGACAGTAGTCTATCTAATACTGACGAAACCGCACTCAACAGTGTTTGATCACTGCAGGGCGACACCCATTGGGACATCCTGTGGAACGAATTATGAGATATTAGATCATCTATGAAAGTTTGAAATCTGAAGAGATGTTTTTACGTTAAGAAAGAAAGAGTCGAATGGATATATTAAGAAATAAGTGATTAACGTGAAGTTAGATAGGTTGGAAGGGCAATGGAAGTAGTACTTAGACTTTCGTTTTTAACTAAAAATGAGATGTATCATCGTTTTTTTGGAAATTCAATCTCTAAGGGGTCGCTTTCCGAGCGAGCGAATCGCGGCGATTCAACGTATTTCTATACGAAAATATCGCCGCGATTCTCTCGTTCGTGGAGACGGCCCAAAAGAGAGTTTATAGAAAAACGTGATAAAGACGATAATATCGGCGGAGGCGGGATTAGGCGGCCCCTAAGGCTACATACGCACTATGCGGTTAGCCGCAATGCGGTCAGCCGTCCGGTGGACCGCAAGATGCGGTTGCGCTTGCGGTTAGCCGGGTGGCGGTTAGCCGCAACCGCAACCGGAACGTGCGGTTAAGAAACCGTCGTGGTTTGCGGTTGGATCGACTAATTTCCAAGATGGACGTCGAAGAAGTCGCAGCTATTTACTATATTTACTCGCGTTAGATAAAGAAAAATTAACTTTTCTGTATCGAAATCCCATAGTTAATTATCGATAAAATGCGCGAGCGACGGTGAACACGTAAACTGTCCATGGCGGGGAACCGCAAACTAGCATCATCCGCGTGGTGTGTATAGCAACCGTGCGGCTGGCCATCAGTCGGGCCGCAGCGCTCAGAACGACCGGAGCGGTCGGCCGGCAGCCGCATCGCAGTGCGTATAAAAACTACTTTCTCGTACAAATTTTTGATTCCGGTCAGCCGGACGGCTGGCCGCATTGCGGCTAACCGCTTAGTGCGTAGGTACCCTAAGGCGCCTGAGGTGATGGGATATCCCGTGGAGTACATGAGTTGTGTATAGTGTTACCTGAGCAACGTCAAGACATGGTGTCGTGTCCCCTCCCCGTTGGGCAGGCGCGCCAGAGCGTCGCGCACCAGCGCCGGCAGCGCGGCGTGGCGCGGCCGCGCCGCCACCAGCACGGCCCCGCCGCCGCCCGACCCGCGCGCGCACGGGCCTACCACCGAGCGGTACCTGCGCATAACCCACTCACTCACACCTCCGACACGACATACAAACGAACTCCTACAATAGGCTAGTTTCCACCATCAATAAATTGCAAATCTGTTTAGTCCATCAGTTTAGAGTATTAGAAAATAATGGACACGTATTTTTTGTGTTTGTAAATCAATGAATATTGTCAAAGATAAAACGCATCAAAACTCGCCAGAACGCACTAAAAATTATACCACGGCGTAACGGGTCCATATTGGCTCACCTAAAGTTCTTTACCCGAAATTGTTCTTCCTAATGATTTGTAATCCGAATAATCACTCTTCCTAAAATTTTTAATCCTAAAGTTTTTATTCATACTATTTGTACTGCTACCGGCGATGTTCATAACACTCATGTTTCCGAAAATTGTAATTAATAATATCATTAATGTGAATATATTTAAACTCCTACTGTTTTTATCATAACGCTTTTATCCCTAAACATAATTACCATAATATTTTCACTCATACTCAGAAAGAAACATTTACCAAGTGTAATAAAAAATATATGTGGGTAGAAGATGATATTTATAGTTTTAATTTGAGGGTTGATTATTATTTGGGGGTATGCTTTACATAACGTACTTATTACTATAACTATACCTGAGATAATTATGTCTAATAAATCAACTGTTTATAATGATTAAAGGTCGTTTCACTGATTTTTGTCTTAAATGAATGAAATTCAGGTCAGAGTGTCGTCATGGGGCACTATGAAAAAAATACTTATAAAAGTTTCGCGACCAATTTCGTAGTTGGTCACAGTTCTAACCTAACCTATGGATATATTTGCAGGTACACACCGCTATAAATATACCTACATGAAAACATGTATTTAACTACTTGTACCGTACTATTATTTAGCATACAATTAACGGACCACCAGATTTATCAAAATGTAACGGCAAAAAAATCACTTTTGGTTGCCAAAATCAGTAAATGATCACCAAAATTAATCCCCATTTTATCGTAAAATTAGAACCAAAAAAATTATTTTTTACCACCAGAAATTGAACTGTTATGCTCTTGCTTCCGAGTCAAGGGAGACCCGGTCGACGGAGCCCCGCTTTGCGGGGCTCCTACTTCTGAATGGTTTATAAAAAAATAACCTCGAAGGGTATGGCGGGGTCGAATGAGCGAGCGAAGCGAGCGAATAGACCCCGCCATACCCTTCTAACCTAATGTATCCGTGTCGGGGTGTCCCAAGTCGGCCTAGGCAAAACTAGTTTGTCATAAACCACCTCATTAAAATTTGGTGCTCAATTTACTAAATTTGGTGATCAATTGATATTTTAGGTGATAGATGTCACATGGACATGGACATACATGACATGGTCACAAAGTTAATTTTGGTGGTCATTATATTTTATTATTATTTTGTATGGTACTATTATTCTTATATTATGTTATAGGTACATGTTATGTGAAAACAAAGTTACGCAAAATTAATGTATATAATACTGATTATTATGAATAAAAACAAATCTAATCAAAAAAGATATGACTTTGAATAATAGTGTAAAAGATGGTTATGTTGAGAAAATATAGGAAAACAAATAAAAGTCTATTAGATGTTTATTGCTACTGACATTATGAAGTTGAATGCTTCGGAATTATGAACATTAGAGACAGAGTAGTTAGGAATTGTGATTGTTAGGAGGAAAAATGTTAGGAAGACGTTTTCGGCTATCCAATTATCGGAGTTGAAAATTTAGGTGAACTTTGGCGCACCCCGGCGTAACGTATTGAGAATTTTAAAAGCGTCGTATTTTCGTCAATTTTGGTTTAAGAAAAAATACGGGTCAATTTTTTTTGATAATCTAACTGACGGACTAATTCGATTTTGTTTGGTCATCTACCCTATCACTAACAACGCCATATAAACGCCTATATTCCCGGCCTTTTGCTTCTGTTGAAAGGTGATGATGTTCCAAGTATGGACATGGCCAAGGTGTTACAAGCCTGGGTGCAGGTCCAGAACCAGACGTAGCCAAACACGACGCAAAAAAAGGTTCGGGTAGATACGAGAAGAGCCTAATGAAGTATTTATAGATGATCAGAGAAAAAAGAAGAATCATCGACACGAAGAAGAAGCATCTCTCCTGTCTTTATACCATTATATTTTTCGTCATCTCATGAGTCACCCGCTGCAGGAGCAAGATTCGTGTGTTCTAGACGACAGACAGACATTTTTAGCGGGTGCTAGCCCAAGCTTGTTCTATGCTAAAAAACCGGCTAAGTGCGAGTCGGACTCGCGCACGAAGCGTTCCGTACCATTATCTATACATTAGACAAAACGGCAAAAAAATCACGTTTGTTGTATGGGAGCCCCCCTTACATATTAATTTTATTCTGTTTTTAGTATTTGTTGTTATAGCGGCAACAGAAATACATCATCTGTGAAAATTCCAAACTGTCTAGCTGTCACGGTTCATCAGACAGCCTGGTGACAGACAGACGGACAGACAGCGAAGTTTTAGTAGTAGGGTTCCGTTTTTACCCTTTGGGTACGGAACCCTAAAAACGACTCAGTTTGAGACAGACGAACCAAACTTTACCCGAAACTTGAAACATTGATTGACAAACATAAAAAAAAACCGGCCAAGTGCGAGTCGGACTCGCGCACGAAGGGTTCCGTACCATTATCTACACATTAGAAAAAAACGGCAAAAAAATCATGTTTGTTGTATGGGAGCCCGCCCCCCTTAAATATTAATTTTATTCTGTTTTTAGTATTTGTTGTTATAGCGGCAACAGAAATACATCATCTGTGAAAATTTCAACTGTCTAGCTGTCACGGTTCATGAGATACAGCCTGGTGACAGACAGACGGACAGACGGACAGACGGACAGACGGACAGACAGCGAAGTCTTAGTAATAGGGTTCCGTTTTTACCCTTTGGGTACGGAACCCTAAAAAAGTATCGATAAGATATAAAATAACATAAAACTTGCATTTAGTTAATACTTAATGTACTTATTCACGATATGTTACCAAGTAATCAGTAAATAGCGCACAATTTATAATCAATAGTTCATTTTCGATAACGAATTCGCCAAAAACAAAATAAATATTCAATACAATAATTTCTTATTCTCTGATAAACTAAAACTTACCCATGCTGCACATAAGTGAATGGTTTGGCAGCCATTGAAAATCTCCGTCGCTCCTGCGCACGGAATTCATCTAATTCCGAGTCGGTTGCTGGACGGACTGACCATGTTGTCGGATACCTGACGAAAATAAGTACAAATAAGTGACTCGTATGCCTGCTTTCCGAAGCATTTATAGTTAAGGCGCTGTCAACACCAAAATCGCGCACACTGTCTATTTGTATGGGAGTAAACGAGACGTCACTATCACTGGGCGGCCAGATTTTAGAAGAAAATAGTGAATAAATATTGAAATAAAAAAAAGTGTGGAGTATTTGTGAAATATGACTCGTTAGCGGTTTAGGTATGCATATGTTGACTTCATGTTTTTAAATGCAGACCCATACGTCAAAAAAATAAAGAAATATAACCGTTAATGATGATTTTAAGGTGACACAGCACACGAGCTCGAACTCATTGGTGGGCGTGGCTAAAAAGCACGCTGTCTCACCTGGCATCGTGCCCGAAGGAGATAGTATCAGTGATGAGCAGTTAGACGCTAGTCTTCACGTGCGTCTAGTTCGTACGCACACACTCAGTGTTCCGAACCGTTCCGAACAAAAACGAAGTTATAATACTTTCGTCTGAACTTTTATTTTAATGCGCTAAAAAGAATAAAATAAACTTTTTCTTTAAAACTTTTACTATCAACTTATAACGTCATCGTCACTACACAATTCGCGAGATTAGTGGCAACAATAATATTGTATAACTATATTGTTTGTTATTGTTGGCCTGGGGTCACGATGTCCTGGACGCTTTCCGCCAGGTCTGCTAATCCCTCGAGAGAAATAAATAGCTGTGAAGCCAGCAGAGTCTGGACGTTGGTCGGCAGACGACTGCTTTATATTGTCATCGTGGTACTGTGGATTTCCTTGGCCTGATAAAGTTTAGGATTTCCTTTTCAGGGCGTATCACGTCGGAGTCACCAATTTAGTGGTTGTTATACACTAACTAAATTAAATTAAAAATGTTCATAATTCTATATCAATTTAGTCAACACAAGACAGAGAAGTGACAGATCAGAAGAAAAGTAAAAATTATATCGTGAAGGTTTTATGTATATAAAGTTTCTAAATAAGTAGGTCGCTACACCATATTATAGGGTGTGCGTTTCGATGGCGCGACCACGGCGTTTTTTTTTTTTTAAATAACTATGCCATGATTTTGTAAAAATTATGTATGTACGTGGTTCAAATTTCCCAAAACCTTAAATTTGTCAAAGTTATGGTTAAAAAGTTATCAGGGTTTGAACGTGGCCACGCCATCGAAACGCGGAGAACCGCGCGGCCATGGAAATCTTAAAAACTAAGCGTTGCAGAGACCTGAAATTTAGGTAAATAAAAAATTGAATTTGTAAAAAAAATATAAAAAATCCTAGGTTTTATATTTCAGGAGCATACGTATGGTATCGCTTATCACCTTCAAAATGTTCTGAATGTGAAATATTTAATTAATTAATGAATTTAATTTTAAATAATTTATTTTTTACAAAATCTTGCCATAGCTTAAAAAAAAAAGAATGCCGTGGTCGCGCCATCGAAACGCACACATTATAGGAGTGCAATAAAAATGCACAGGCCCTTCGCCTTCAGCGAAAAACAAATGACACGTCACTGACGTCATGCATGAAATGAAAAGGACAGAAATATAGGTCTTGTTCTTCTATCAAACGAAGGACATGTCAATATGGCGTATCCCCCTCCCGCACCGCACCGGGGGAAACATTATTCAGTGAGATGCACGAAAATTCATAGTAAAAGGCGCGCGTAAAAAAATATGAAAAGGCTTTTGGGAAATCGAATTTTATGAAAAAACCACTGCATAAATCATTATCAAATAAAATTTATTGAATTCTTCGATAATTTTGCTGTGTCGGTACCGACTTTGTTTTGGAAATTTGACACTTCTTTTATTACTAATTTACGCCCAAAGTTACGTTAAAATTGGCAATAAAAATGAATCTTTGGTAGCTCGTAACTTTTGAATGCCTTTTTATTTTACTATTCTGTTTCCGCACAGACACAATTAATAATGAGACAAAACGATATCATGTTTAACTTTAGATGTACCATGTCAAACAGTGGAGTAATAGTCCCCCTAAATTTGTATGGAAAATATGTTGTGCAGATCAACCTTAAGACCAATCTTTGCAATTATTTTCAATCGAGCCGATTTCGTCTAATTATGTATTGAGTTCGTCCAAGGTCTTTGAAATATGATGAATATTAACATTTTTTTTTTTGATGTGCTAAAACAAATAGTTTTTCTTAAAAAACTGCTTAAATGACATCAATTTCAACAAATTAGGTGTTGTCAGCCCCTTAATCTGTTCGATACTGCTATTGGTTTGATATATTGATATATTGCGTTTCTGAACAATCGGAAAGAAACTTAAAATGTCGCTCAAGCGAGGCAGCTCAAGATTAGTAATAGTCACGCAAGATATCCCGTAAGTGACATTCCAAGTTTAGTTATATACCGTGATAGCGTAAAACAGTGTTTGAATCGGAAAGAACTACGCAAGATAATTATTAGTCGAATGATAAATTTATCTGGGGTATATTTGAGGAATCCAGGAATAAAAATATACATTCACTAATGAAAAGCTCCTTACTAATCAGACCGTCATTGAAGCGGGACTGTCGCCAAAACGAAACGAATTGTAGGTATAGTTTTATGGAAAAAGGTGTCATCATGGAGTTTTGTCCCAAGTGTTGGGATCGGCCTCCAGTTAAACCGGATGCAGTTAAATAGCAGTAGTATTTTAATTGAAGCGTCTCCTAATCTGACCTCCACAACCCAATACCCCTCGGTAATACTGGTTGTTACTTTTGGGTTTCTGCGGGCCTAAAAAGGCCACTTTAGCAGAATCATAAAGTATATCACTTTAAAAAAATTAAATCTTTAAAACGGACTTTATGGTCATG
This sequence comes from Xestia xanthographa, assembly GCA_905147715.2. NCBI lineage: Eukaryota > Metazoa > Arthropoda > Insecta > Lepidoptera > Noctuidae > Xestia > Xestia xanthographa. The sequence continues at coordinate 15,170,225 of LR990657.1, forward strand.
ACCATAAAGTCCATTTTAAGAATTTACATTTAGCAAAATCATAATTTAATTCACTAAAAAATTAAATCCTTAAAACGGACTTTATGAGCATGACTATAAAGTCCATTTTAAGAATTTACATTTCTTAACGTGATTCATATTAGGATTCTGATAAAGCGGCCATTTTAGACCCTCTGTTTACCTAAAAACCCTACCTGTACAAACTAACAAAGATCTGGATGGATGAACAACACAATAGCAAACCTTATTCTAATGAAAATAAAGATCATTGTGATCTTGACAGTGATACAAAATCAAAGATAAAATAACTGCTGAAACGTTGTTGATTAAGGGCTATAAATCCCTCAAATGGCTCAGCATGATCCTCCGTTACGCCTAAAACACTGCAGCATTAATTTTGAAATAAATATATGGTAAAGTTGAGGATGAATGCTAGGTACTATGTGTGACGAAAACACGATTTCATAAACTTTCTCGATAGAAAAAAATTCCAAACTTTTTGAATACCAGCGGTTTATTGTTCGATTTGGACAATAAACAGCTGGTATTCAAAAAGTTTGGCTGGTGTTCAAATTAGATCATAAAGCTTTGCATACTAACTGAAATAACTATAAAGCAGGTCTTGTGTTATTTTTTTAGTCCAATCAATAGACTTTTTGTAAATCGCTAAAAACCGCTCATTTCGCACTATTCGGTCGCAGTGATTGACGTAACACCCACTTTGTAGTGCAAGCTGATTAGAACTTTATTCTAACAGTATTTCGAAGGAAGTTTGAACCACCACAAATAGTCGCTACTTTTAGGGTTAGAAGGGCCTTAATTGAGTTACCTCGGTGGCGGCGGTTCCTTCTCTGGCGGCGGCGGCGAGTTCGCTCGCAGCCAGCGCTCGCACAGGCGACCCAGGATAGCGTCGCAGTCACGACCCGCGCCGATCCATTGATACATCTAAGTAAATCATAATAATTCAACTAAACTCTATATTTATTTATTCTCCAAATATTGAGTCCAAAAAACCCAGAAGAAAAGAAAGATGACTATTACTTACACACTATTTTACGTGACCAAAATTACAAACCTGTGATTCTGGTAAAAACTGTAAGTAAGGAACATAATCATCAGGATGCTGTCCTCTTTCTCCTGCGAGGAAGTCCAAAGCTGAATCTAATTCAGCGACCCAATCATCAGATACTGAAAAAAAAAAAATATAAGAAAGTCACATTACTGAACAACAGTATGAGAAAGCTACCTGTCTCTTTCGTTTTGTAGTAATCGCAGTTATATTGTGAGATGTCATGAGAGCAACAGCATGACAGCAACTATAGAAGAATAAATCACTATATCAATGAACTACTTACAGTTATACCAAGTATTAAGCGGCGCTATAGGCGACCTCATGACAGCCGTACATCGCGCATGCAACTGTTGTCTAGAGGCTCTATGTGCCGCCCGCGCAGGGAACAATGCCCGTACCAAAGACAAAAAGTTTGCATGTGTTGTCTCCGTCAGAGATTCATCGGGGTCTACTAGAGGGGTATCTTCTATTGTTTCTGTCGATGTCTCAATTTGAATCACTTCCCCTGAATCATCAGCCAGTTCTACTGGTAAAGCCATCATATCTGAAACAAAAGAATTGCTTACTGTAAATAACAAGAGTTGTCTGATTTCAAAGGTTAGGTAATTAATAATTTTAGGAAATCTTTGTACCAGATATCTATGAGTTACTCACATGCATTAATAAGAATCTAAGTTTTAGTGAGAAAAGTAATTCTATTATATATTATTTCATGTTAATGGGAATAAAGAGATACTAAAGTAAAATGCATGAAAATGTAAGTTTTAAACATGCAGGGTAAAAAAGAGGATTAATTAAGCTGTGTAACAAAATAACTTTCCAACCAACAGGGTTAATAGAAACAGAGGAAATTAAGAAAAAGTTGACAAACAAAAAGGTTCATAGACAAAAAGAAGGCATAGTCAAAAATTACATAAACTAAAGAAGGGGAAGAAATTCAATTCACATTGAAAAAAAATTACATAAATCAAACATGGATGGATGATTAAAAAATTAGTAATGAGATATACTTACCATCCAGTGTAATGTATGGCAACTTACCAATTCCATCCAAATCCTCTAGTTTGATGGGCACGGCTTGATGCATGCCTGCTCTTGCAGAGTTTGGAATGGGCACAATTGTGTCAGGAGGCTCTTGTTTTACTATGCTATCTAACTTTGGATCAACATAATTTACACTGCAAAAAATGAATTTGTTTTTGGACATTGCAATAATTATTTAGATTATAATTGGTGCCAGTTAAGATGAGAATAGCGGTCATTGATCTACCTACATTTATTAAATTTCTTTACTTTGATAACCAAAAATAAGCCTCTTCAAGTCTGGAAAAACGATACTTGGTTTATTTGTTTTGGTTCGTACGAAGAGATATTAGGGAAAGGGCAATGACCGCTGTTCTCATCTTAACTGGCACCAACTATATATTACTATCAAAAAAGTGATTATTAGATTAATTCAAAGTAAATCAACTTATTCAATGACAAAGACAACCATACGTACTTTGATATATTACTAGGAGGATATTTATCAATGATTTCTTGTTTAATCTCAACCTGTTCAACCTTCTTTGTTAATTTTGGACTAGTGATGGGATCCACAAATGAAGAACTTTCTGAATCAGATTCTTCCCGTTCACATTTAATCTTGATATTTGGCAATAAAGGTTTATTTTCAACACTTTCAAATGATTCTTCTTTCCCCTTTTTAACTGCTGCCTTGTCTTGAACTTTACTTTTACTAACACTATCTTTCTTTGGTCCCCTCTTTAATTTCTGTAATGGTGATCCACTTTTTTGACTACCAAACATTAGTTTTTTGGCACCATTCACTAGAGCAACTCTCTGCTTGATGTCATCAATTGATATTCCTGTGGTATTTAGTTCTGGATGATTCTGGAAACAAATCACATGTTTGTATTACCACAGACACATAATATAGCATAACAAAACATAACACCTGTATTCTCTAAAGAGATAGGCAGAGGTTACTAGAGGGTAATCCCAAATTTCATTAGTAATTCTAGAGCAGGGGGCACAATTAAGTATTGTGTTTGATTATTTTAAATGGACTATATATAACATCTCATGAAAATGTTATACAATATGATATATGATGCACATAATGTTAGCATAACAGTTAGGTTGTTGAAATTGTAAACATAATTTTGAACAACAATATTTCTACCTCTCTATACTGTCTTCTTGTTCTATGAGCTGCTAAAACATTCTTCAAACACTCCAGCGATGTCAAGTTTGACTGATCTGAACCTCCTAAGGTCCCAGATACATTCCCATCTGTAATCTAAAATTAAATACTGTGTTTTAAACATACTATTCTAATTGAAGGGTAAATTCAGTTAATTAACTGCAAATCCTTAGAAACAATTTAAAATTGACAGAGCCCTTTCCAGATACCAGTAAGGGTTTTGTATAAATTGTTCAACCATTATTACTGACTTAGTGCTTTTGCCTAGATCTATACTATTAAATGTACTACTATTAAAAATTACCTGTCCTAGATTGAGTTGTTTCCGTTTTCTGATAGACTGTTCTGGGGGACCTTCAGGATAGTTTTCATCTTCAGATTCATCCCCTCCTACCTCACTACGAATAGCAGCCAGCTCTTCAAAATACCTGTGTCTAGCCCGCATATACACCGGCTTAAAGTTATTTTTAGATGAAGGTTTTGGCGGTATTAAAGGAAGACGTGGAATTGGACCTGGTGGAGCTGCTTTAGCAGCTGCTAGTAAGCGCTCACGGGATATTAAGACTTCTGGTAGTAACTTAGCATAGTATGACTTTATCTGAAACAATAACATTTATTTATTATAACTACTGATGAAAATCTTAACAATTCTTTTAGTATTGGAAGGAAAAAACTGTTATCAGTTATCTAGCTGTTTATATTCACCTTATGCCTCTGCTGTTTAGCCCTTGCTTTCATTAAAAACTTTCTCATCTTAGCTATATCTGGCCTATAGTTACCCTGCCTTAAATTGTTATAAAAATCATCAAGAGGTGATGTAAAATGAAAAGGTTCATGGTTAAAAAGCATTTTTATAGTTTTCTCTTTCTCTTCTTCCTCGTTCTCCGTGAATTTGGGTAAGAACTTGCTAAGTTCCTCTTTGTGTTTATCTTCCAAAGCATCCCAAGTTTTCATAGAGAAGAACTCTTTGAATACAGAGTAGTCCTCACAGAGCTCTTGAGGCAGCTCCAGGGACAGTCCCAAGATGCGTACCGGCTCCAACACCTCATCATCTCCTTCCGAACTGCCGCTAGTTGTTTCAGAAGAGCTACTGCTCTCCCCACTGTAACTGTGTTCACTCTCCATCTTTTCTTCCATTGAGCACAGAGATGTAGTTCTTTGCTAAGGCAGTCTTGATGAAATGCCTAGGTTTTCCACTAGATACAATAACGATTTTCCACCCACTTCATTGAATTTTCACGTTGTTTTGTTCGTGTTGTTTACGAAAAACCTAAGCAATGGTATAACAAAATCGAACAAAGAGCCATGAAGTTTTTTTAAACAGCCGTCAAGTCTTGTCTAAAATAAAATAGAACGCACACGCCAAACCACGGCGTTTCATACATACTATGCGCCAGAACGGAACATTACGATGAGAAAATAGCTTGACAATCAAGAACAGCGACATTTTGCCCGCAAAATAGAATTTAAAAATAAAAAAGGATTGTCTATGATTTGTGTTGTATTGTCTATGGAATCTGTATGTGACACCAGTGAAAAAGGTCTGTCCACCAGTTCATAGAGAATTCTCATTTTTTCGTCGTGTTAGGAACTCTTTACAGGCCAAACTAACGACGTTAAAATAGTGAGGCACCACTTTCGCTTATCTAGTATCACAATAGGAACAAAGAGAAGAATGTCTTCATGTATTTATAATAATTACAATATATACACGTTGTCGCGTCTTCTCTAGTTATTATTTCTAAGTTAGAGTGTAATTATTTAAGTGTAGTAAGTAGTGCCCTTGCACTTCGCTTGGCTCGTCTTGGCGGGGGCACTACAAACCATCCTCGTAAATTATTCTGTGTACTTAACTTACCAATCAGATTTTATCGAAATTTGCGTGAAATGAAACGCAAGACTTAAAAACCACAAACAAGTAGTTGGCGGTGGTGGTGTCGAAAGATTTGACTTTTTGACGTAAATTATTCGTGTAGTAAATATGGCTGACGAACTCAATGTTGACAGTCTAATCCACAGACTTTTAGAAGGTAAAGATACATTTATTTAATTTTCTAACATGTAAGTTGATTCTCTGACTCTAAAAGTTATGTTCTAACATAATGGATCCTCGCTCAGTGTGCTCTTGTTGCGTAATTATCATTGAATAAGTAGGTATAGAAACGTCAAACTCATAAATAAATCGATTATCCCCAATTCTTATCTGGATTCTGCATTTGATGTTAGATCTTTAGATACTCGCAGGCGACTATTTCCATCTTAGAAATAGAGCAGACACTGTAAATAGTTAAATTATTTAGCTACATTAGAGATTATCACACTACTAACAATGATGTCAGATTCCATAGCATGGAACACTTCCATGGGCCTATTGTTAAGCTTTTATTCGCTTTCTGTATCACTTTATATTATTTAAACATGTTTATTTCACTTTATTATGCTGCTTTTTGGTGGGTTACCGCAGTATACAGACTGCAGCAGGAAACAGCAAGGCGAAAAGGGAAATTGAAAGACATCTTTTCAGGAGAATGTATGGTTATATCCAGAATTCTTGCCAAAGTATTAAGCTAGATTCTTTTTTTCTTCCTTTAGTGACCAATCCCATTACAAATTATCCCATTAAAATTTTGATTTTTATCTTTTTACTTATTTTATTATTCCTCTTAAGTACTAAAAATAGCCCACTTTTAACAAAGGAATGCTATTGGTATTAGAAGGCCACATTATGTACCTTGTCCTAAAGTTACATTGTAATTTGACCACCTACATACCCACACTGAACATTTGTGTACAAGAATTTGAGCAGACTGTACAACAATAATTTGTGACATAATTCGTTATTTCTTATATTTTCTATCTAATAATTTTAGATGTTGGTGGTTTTTTGTCTAAGTATTAATTTTTTTTTTCTTGTTGATGTTTTTTTTTAATAAAGAAATACAGGCATGATATTTGTATAATATACAGAATTAAACACTTTTTTCAAGATTCTTTATGTTTTCTTAAAGTTTAAAAAATATTTTTATTGATTTCAATAGCTACTCCAATCCCCAAAAATGGTGTCCGAGAATTGATGTTATTTTGCAGCTATTCCGTTTATGTTAAAATGCATGTTTTAGATTAAAATTGATTTACTTGAGTTTAGTTCTTGTATGATAAATGTTAATAGCCTAACGTACACCGCATACCTATGTGTATAGTACAGTGTTCCTAGCCACAGTTGTCAGACATTATTCAATTAATTTAAATTTACTCCATCCATGTACCTATTATATTTGTGAGTGCTTGAAGATGTCATTGTGTATTATTGTATTGTGTATTTATAATATCACTGACTTTTTATCGTAATCATCATTCTTCACTCTCATTACATGAAGTATTTTGGTCTCACATAGAGTTGCTATTTGGGTTTGTCTGGGTTTTTTTAGACAGTCCAAGGACCTTTTAAGTAAGTACTAAGGCTGATGGAAACTTTGAAATACAATCACAAAGTCTGTGGTGTTTTGAAACATTCATTTTTCTGGCTCAATAATGCTATATATGGCAGCCTGACTCATTATTCATTAAGAGTTAGAGACTGGATTATTGCAACATAAAATCGTCAAAATATGCAACAATAGTCTACTTCCACTTGTGTCAATGGTACTATGTATTCGGATTGAGGTGCTTTTTGCATTTTTCCAGTTAGAATCAGTTAAAATTGGCTTTTAGCTAAAATATGCTTTATCTTCAAAAAACAACTAATAAGCAGACATGCATTTGCATATAATCTGGTCTCTATTAATCATCATGTTGGAGCTTTGTAATAAATGTATTCAGCAATTTAACATATAATATTACTATTATTTAACCTTCATGTAAGGAGCATCAGGGACAGCAAATTAAGTAGTAATTTAATGTTGTCTCAGTTCGAGGATGCAGGCCTGGGAAGACAGTGCAGATGTCGGAGCAAGAGGTGCGGGGACTTTGCACCAAGTCCAGAGAGATATTCCTGCAACAGCCAATACTACTGGAATTGGAAGCACCGCTCAAAATTTGTGGTATGTTATTTTACAATTTATTTTATTTAAACTCTCCTCTGAATATATGTATCTAAAAACCGGCCAAGTGCGTGTCGGGCCACGCGCCGTGTAGGGTTCCGTAGTAGCCCGTTATCACAATATAGAATGATTCTGTTCTTACACCACATGACCACAGTCAATGTTATTCAGGTGGCGTTGAACGCTGTGGTACAGGATTTTAGGGCTGTCCAAATAGAGTGTTAATGTAAACTTGTTTGGAAGGATTTAAAAAATTAAACAAACTGGCATAAACCCTTATACCTCCATTGATATAAAAAATGCACGTCCAGTGACCTACCGACCCAACATCTCCACCGTATATGATCTGTAGATGTGACTCGTCTTCAGGCACTGGCTCTATCATATCGGGGTGCAGGAAAAGAGACCTCTCTTCCTCTTTCTAATGGAAGGCACGCATAGCATTGTCCTTTATGAAGTTATTATTATTGAAAATATATAAGAATATTTTAATGTATAATTTTAATAGCAAATAACTAACTGCAGTTCTATTCAGTCAGTCAGAAAAAAAAATAATACATATAGTAGATCAAATTTCACATCTGTCAGTTTAGCAACTACAGCAAATAGGTATTTTGTATTTGTTACAAAATTATTCAACACCCAAGTTCAACGACTATTACTGCTAAACTAATAAAGTTATCTTAACTGCTATAATTTTCCTTTAAAGTTCATGAAATGTACTATCATCATGAAATTTTCCAAATCCGCTTTTAGAGGGGGGAATATTTGTTCCCTACTTGAACAGATATTTGCAATTTGAAGTTTAATATTTCGTAAATGGAGCATTACATCGAAAAATAGTACTAGCAACCCCTAAGTCATTTTAAAAGACAAAAAAACCATCCCCACTTCACATTTCCAAAATCCCAAAACTTCCAAAATTTTATTTTACCATTTTTTGGCGTAATTGATATTATACACACCTCTACAAAATTACAGCTTTATAGTACTAACAGTCTGAGCAAAACCTCGGACGGACAGACATGACGAAAATATATGGTTTCCTTGTCAGGACTAAGGAACCCTAAAAACAATACAATCTAAGCTATTTTAACTTATTTTACTAATTCATTTTTCTTTATTATTAAATAGAATGCATTATTTTCTCAAAAATATTCTTGTGAAACATTATCTGTCCGTCACAGAGATAATGTATGTCGAAAGAGGCTGGCGGACATACATATTTTGATTAGACTTCAAAATAAAACAATATTGACAGACAATTTAAACCATACCAAGATAACTCCTATCAGTCAGTGTTCTCCATACAACATGACTATATGCTCAATAAATCAATTTAATTTACAACTGGGCTACTAATTTTCAAGCTCTTCAAAATGATTCAATGAGAGTTCTATTAAATCACTCTCAATTACTTGGTGTAGTAACATCTTCTTTTACACAAACTGTCTTGTTTCAGTCGCTAGCTTATTAGGCTGCGGACCATAAGGTCCTGGGTTTGAATTCTGAGTAGGTCCTAAAAAGAGACTATTGGGTTTTCCAGTTTATGAAAACTCGTTAAGTCCTTGTCACAGAGAGCCGTCGTTATTGCGCCAGATCTATACACCACAGTTCACGACACTGACATCTACATTACTGAAATTGATTTCAGGTGATATACATGGACAGTACACGGATTTACTACGTCTGTTTGAATATGGCGGCTTTCCCCCCGAAGCTAACTATCTATTCCTGGGAGATTACGTGGATCGCGGCAAGCAGTCCCTTGAGACAATTTGCCTTCTGCTCGCTTATAAAATCAAGTATCCTGAGAACTTCTTCCTTCTCAGAGGCAATCACGAATGTGCAAGTATAAATCGCATCTATGGTAAGTGTGCATTTTAACTCTAGCTTCATGATAAATATTTCAATGATTTCTGCCATAAACATCAAATCTGATGAGATCCGATTACTATCTTTTGATGACCTTTGTAAATAAATTCCCTTGATATCGTTATCTATTTCAAGAACCTTACTGTGTATAATACTGAGTTATGTTCATTTAAACTTGTAATTGAAGTTGTACTTGACCTCACTTGTTACGACTCTGTCAAGGCGCACATGCCATAGATTGGAATCTTTATTAGATAGATGATTTACTATTGCAATTCGACATGCTATGTGCATCCCTCAGGTTTCTACGACGAGTGCAAACGCCGATACAATATCAAGCTGTGGAAGACATTCACGGACTGCTTCAATTGCTTGCCAATAGCAGCTATCATTGACGAGAAGATTTTCTGCTGTCATGGCGGCCTCTCTCCAGATCTACAAGGCATGGAGCAGATCAGGCGAATAATGCGACCCACTGATGTCCCCGACACAGGTAAAGTGTCTGGCTCAACGACGAAAATGTTATAGTATAGATATAAGACATAACTAATTGATGAATCATGTTCGTTCATCCATGTGACTAAGCCAACGATTCGCTTCCGTCATTGACATGTACCGTATCATTGTGTCTAACAACAGCACAGCAGTATCAGTTACAAAAATGTATAACTAAAGTATCTAAATGTGTCTGATATCATGGAGTTATGATTGAGTTATTTGAAAACGGTAGTAACTACTGTTTTAAAGCTTTCTGAATTGCCTAAAAATGGTCATAACGTTTTTTTCTGATCCATTTGATTTTACTGTTTCCAAGTAAAACCAATAACCTACATATTTAGAGCTGATTGTAAAGAGAAACTTATTATGATCCAATTAGTCACAAAAACATACAAATGTTTCAGGATTACTTTGCGACCTATTATGGTCAGATCCAGACAAAGATGTACAGGGTTGGGGCGAAAATGATCGCGGCGTTTCGTTCACATTCGGTCCAGATGTCGTCAGTAAATTCCTCAACAGACATGACCTGGATTTGATTTGTAGGGCTCACCAGGTTTGTAATATTTATTTTTTAAATTAAGTACTTTGTTTACGTGAATAACTCACGCTGTAGTAATACGATTCCCTGTCAAGGTTGTTTGACAAGGTTATTAATAGAATTTTGTTCAATGCTTCACAAGTATTGTTCCTGCCCCGAGTTTATCATAAAGTAAATCCATTTCATTGTTCACCCAATGCAGTTACTGGTTTTTTAATTAGGTTACTTGAATCATTTGCTGTGGTCTTATCGCGAACAGCTATACTTACACGCTTATTTTTAGGTCCTTTTGGAATGAAGTCGCCATAAAGTCTATCATCGAACTCGGAACGATTGGGATTTTTTTAATACATATCTAAAAATAACGAAACTTAAATATTTCGTTTTCTTTTCAAACAATGGTGCCGATTCCCTTGTTCACAAACTAAACTAAATTTAAGTTGAATGCATCTTTTTCTTTCTATTTCATTATGAAAAGGACAGAAGATAAATATTAGTATAATCCTGTCAAATTAGTCAGCACCTGACGTAATTTGATGTAATTTTAGTAGTCAACTTTTTAATCGCGTCTAAAACTTGTATGGCGCTGATTAATTTGACAGAACATAACTAAAATTTATCTTCTGTCCTTTTCTTAATGAAATAGAAAGAAAAAGATGCACTGAACTTAAATTTGGTTTAGTTTGTAAACAAGGAAATCGGCACCACTAACAAATAACGAAAAATTAAATTTATAATAAATTTGTTTTTTTTTTTTTAAGTTATAAAAAAAATTGTCCCAATCGTTTATGGCTTTCGATTCCAGAACAACCTAAAATGAACGGTGTCTAATAGGATGGAAACTGTGAAATAGTGTGTGGAAGTGACAATATAAGTTTATTTATCATCATCATCAGCCTATTAATGTTCCCACTGCTGGGACACAGGCCTCCTCTCTATGAGAGGGAATGGGCTATAATCCACCACGCGGGCCCACTGCGGATTGGTAGATGTCACATGTCTTCGAATTTTGTGGTTCTAGGACATGCCGGTTTCCTCACGATGTTTTCCTTCACCGTTTTGAGAGCAGTGCTGATGAAATAAATTACACAAATTAGTGCGCCTGACTGGGTTCGAACCCACGACTTACTGTTCGTAAGTCGCAGCCGCCACCACTGGGCCACCGCTGCTCTCCGCAGTTTATTTATAACAATTATTAAAATGATAACAAATTCCTAATGTGTTTTTCAGGTTGTGGAAGATGGATACGAGTTCTTTGCAAAGCGACAACTGGTGACACTGTTTTCTGCGCCCAACTACTGTGGAGAGTTTGACAACGCTGGTGGCATGATGTCTGTTGACGAAACACTTATGTGCTCTTTCCAGGTATTTATTTTATATTTTTACCTTTATTATCATAGTTCCGGCGTCCGAAAGCTTCAACAGTTCAAACTTGTTTTCAAATAAAAATTACATTTGGCAGCTGTTAACCGAAAGAAACAGATCCGTTTTTTAGAAACCAGGGTTTAACTATTTTCAACAGAATGCTGAAGGATAATTAGTTGAATCCATTACATCATCAGAAACCTTATGTCTGATTCAATGAGTTAGTTTAGCAAATATTATATAATCTGGCTTATTAGTAAATTAACGTTCCATCCAATTATCGTAAAACATTTTTCGAACTAACGCTCGCAGCGGGTGGTTAGTATGACGTAAGCCATACAGGCCGATTTAATCTGGGACCAAGTAAGCTCAGCGCAGAAAAGCATCAGTTTGATCGGAATAAGTGACGCCCCCAATCAATTGTTGTAGTTTTAAACATGTAGCTTGCCATTGCAGAATCTCGTAGTTTTTTACTAAGCCAAGTATACGTGCATCAATGCGATAACATAACACAAAAGGTTCCACAGACTAATGCGACATTTATTCCTTCAGATACTAAAGCCATCTGAGAAGAAGGCAAAATACCAGTACAATGCGGCCCTCTTATGACAATACAATGTAAATCGGAAACAACTTTTTTTTGGGAAAACGCAAATATAGTTTTTTGAGGTTTTTCGTCAGTATCTCTTTTATTTTGAACTTTATGTATTAACTAATTTTGTAGGAATATCGGTAATTACCTATTCAAAATGACCGTATTTGTTTTTTTTACCTTACTTTGTAAAAAAGGATTTTAAAGCGGGTATGCTATTTTTTTTTTGTGAAAGAGTACAAAGTAATTAGTACTAGAATGTTTTACTTAATTAATACTGTAATTATTTATGTTATTTGTTAAAGTAATCACGTGTTTGAAGAGCACAAAGCAAACACTTATGTTATTTTTATTATTTTTTTGTAAAATATTAACTGGAATTTTAGTAGAGCGACTAGGCTATACGCTTCAGGATGGCGAGTGCACTTGTCCAATAGAGGTTATAATTACGTCCAAATAATAATGTGTTTTTTCAGTATCTGTTATGATTTAAATGTATCGGGTTACGAAACAAGAGATCACAACAAAAGTGAGTCGCTATCCTGATGTTAGGATGGCGGATGCATCCCTTAATACATAAGTATATGTTAATACATCGTCCCTCAAACTGTATCTTAATGTGTCACAAAATGAACCATTTCATTAATAAAATTGACGTGTTTTGCTATTTTCATTTTCTCGTTTAATAATAATTCAATGCAATCCATTGCATGACCCTTTTCATGACTTCTATCATTTTAAATGTTATCAGGGGAGGCCATAAGTACTTAAACAGGGATACAAAATTATATACAGGATGTCCGGCAACGAATGGATAACCTTGAAATGGGGCATAGCGGAATGTGAGTCAAAATGGCGGGTGTACCATAGCGAATCAAATTATACCAATTACCAAAAAAATGTACCTAAAATTTATCTGAACCTTCTTCAGAACTAAATTATTCCGAAATGTAAGGTACACCCGCTATATGGACGTCAAGATGGCGGGTGTTCTATAATATTTTATTATTTAACCTTTACTCATAAAATATAATTACACCAAAAAATTCACTCCCGACCCGTGGTACAACTGCGATGTCCAACTGGTTGTACTACGGAGAAGTAAATTTACCCATGGTTCAACTCTTTTTTCTGATATTTATGATTATGACCCGTGGTACAACGGTGGAATTATGTCCAACCGGTTGGACCACGGGGATAGGATGATCGTGTAAAACAAATGAACGTCTAAAACAAATGACTATCGTTAAGTGATCTGACAACGATTGCGATTGTAATAACCTCCTTCTTTTTTAAGTCTGTTAAAAAATGGGTGCAAGTGATTGGTGCAATAAAGATGTTAATGAAGTGAAATAATAAACATTTATTTATTGAAAATATTTTTTTGAGGAATCTATACTAATATTATAAAGAGATTATATCATCATCATCATCATCATTTCAGCCGAAAGACGTCCACTGCTGGACATAGGCCTCCCCCAAGTGTCGCCACATTGACCGGTCCCGTGCGACTCGCATCCAGCGGATTCCTGCAACCTTCACCAGGTCATCGGTCCACCTAGTGGGAGGCCTTCCAACGCAACGTCTTCCGGTTCGGGGTCGCCACTCCAGAACTTTTCGGCCCCATCGGCCATCCGTTCTGCGAGCAATGTGCCCTGCCCACTGCCACTTAAGTTTGGCAATTCTTCGGGCTACGTCGGTAACCTTTGTTCTCTTGCGGATGTCTTCATTTCTGATTCGATCGCGCAAGGAAACTCCGAGCATAGCCCTCTCCATTGCCCTTTGGGTGACTTTAAGCTTTCTGATGAGGCCCATTGTGAGCGACCACGTTTCGGTCCCGTATGTAATCACTGGCAACACACACTGGTCATAGACTTTCGTCTTGAGACACTGCGGTAGGTTGGACGAGAAGATACCGCGCAATTTCCCGAACGCTGCCCAACCGAGTCGGATTCGACGATTGACCTCTTTCTCGAAGTTAGACCTACCTAACTGGACCGTTTGTCCCAGGTACACATAATCGTCTACAACTTCGAGAGTAGAGTCTCCGATCTTGATAGGAGTGGGTGTGACATGGGCATTCAACATGACCTTAGTCTTGTCCATGTTCATTTTTAGACCCACTCTTCCGGAAGCTCTACTGAGGTCATCGAGCATTGTACTGAGGTCCTCCATGGTCTCAGCCATTACCACTATATCATCGGCAAACCGAAGGTGAGTGATGTACTCGCCATTGACGTTGATGCCTAGCCCTCTCCAGTCCAGAACCTTGAAGACATCCTCCAGTGCAGCGGTGAACAGTTTCGGAGATATGACGTCTCCCTGTCTCACACCTCGCTGCAGGAGGATAGGTTTCGAGGCTTGGTCCTGAAGTCGGACTGACATGGTGGCGTTTTTGTACAAACACTTCAACACCTCGATGTACCGATAATCGATTTGGCACCGTTGGAGAGACTGCAGTACAGCCCAGGTCTCGATCGAATCGAAGGCTTTCTCGTAGTCCACAAACGCTAAACAGAGAGGCAGGTTATACTCTTCGGTCTTCTGTATAACTTGCCGCAGCGTATGTATGTGGTCCACGGTGCTAAAGCCTTTTCGGAAACCGGCTTGTTCGAGTGGCTGGAAATCGTCAAACCTGCGCGCGAGACGATTCGTGATGACTCTAGAAAACAACTTGTAGACATGGCTTAGAAGTGAGATGGGCCTATAATTCTTCAGCCGGGCATTGTCACCCTTTTTGAAGTAGAGCACCACCACACCCCTGCACCATGCCTGTGGCGTTTTCCCCTCAAGTATGACGGAATTAAACAGCTTCTGAAGGGCCTTAAGTACCGGTTTTCCACCCGCCTTCAGGAGTTCGGCCGTAATTCCGTCATCACCCGGTGCCTTGTTGTTTTTGAGCTGCTTCAGAGCCATCCTAATCTCGTACAGGCTGACGTCCGGGATGTCTTCGGTATAGTGTCGGGTCAGTCTAGCTCTTGGGTCGTTGGCTAGATCTACGACGGGTTTACTGGTTGACGTGTACAACTGTCCATAGAAGCTCTCGATCTCCCTCAGAAGCTCCGGTTTGGCGGATAAGATCCTACCATCGTCGGTCTTCAGTTTCGTGAGCTGGCTCTGCCCAATAGCCAGATCCCTTGCAAATACCTTGGAGCCTTTATTCCGCTCAATCGCGTCTTTAATACGCTCGGTATTAAAGCGGCGGAGGTCGCTCTTCAAGGATTTAGAGATCCGTCTATTGAGCTGCCGGTATTTACACGCCTCGTCTGAAGACTGCAGGATCATCTCACGCCGCTCCTTCATGAGCTTGAGAGTGTGATCGGAGAGCCTCTTGTTTTGATCTGTACGACGCGCCTTGAAGAACTTAGACCCGGTCGTATGGACAGTTTCCACGAACCCATCGTTGTATTCGTCCACTGAGCTTCCTAGGCACTCGAAACGGTTCTGGAGTTCAAGCTGAAAGCTCTCGGGGTTTTGGATTTGGATCTGTGCTGGACGGAGCGTAGACTTCATCAGTCGATACCTTTCAAGCTTGATATTGATGTTCAATGTGCCTCTTACCATGCGGTGATCGCTCCCGGTTTTCACCGAATTGATCACAGAGACATCATTGAACATTTGCTTCTTGGTTGACATGATGAAGTCGATCTCATTTCTAGTTGCACCATCGGGGCTCTGCCAGGTCCACTTCCTGTGCTCACGCTTTCTGAAGAAGGAGTTCATCATATAGAGGCCCTCCTTCTCCATAAAACTAGCCAGTTGGTGACCCCGGCGATTCCGATGTCCAACTCCAAATTGCCCCACCTGCAGCTCATCCCCGTCTCGTTTGCCCAGTTTCGCGTTGAAGTCCCCCATGACAACTGTGAAGTGAGTTTTGGAACCATGCATGGCTTTAGATATATCCTCATACATGGTCTCCACTTCGTCGTCGGGGTGTGCCGAGGTCGGGGCGTAGACCTGTATGACCTTCAGCGAATATCTTGAGGATATTCTGAGTATAAGGTACGCCACCCTGGTCGACACACTCTCGATCTTCACTAGGGCTTTCAATACCGGTATTCCGGGATCCCGTAATACCGTGATCACGGATTTTATTTTCGCCTTTTACAATACCGGTATTGACGCCCCAATACCGTGATTACGGTATTACAAACATTAGATCTGAAAATTATGTGATCTTATTCTCACACTTGTTTTCTCCAGCGCAAGAGTCCCGCTGTTATCTTAAGCTCACCCTCCCGCGTACCGCGGAGACAATTCCCGAAATCGAGCTGTACTTATGTCTCGTTTTTGTTATTGGCAGTCAGTTTCGCAAAGGCGACGGGATAACGCGTCTATAGACTTTGTTATTGTGTAGTGATAACTGGTGACTGTGTAGTTGTGATCTACTAGCGCGTATTTTTGCTAGTTTAATTAGTTTAGTTGCTGCATCTTCGTGTCTTACCCAAAACGTTCTTCAGGTCTGCCTGGTGCATGGAATTCAACTAGTGGTTAAAGACTCGTTGTATAAATGCCAGTTTTATCAGATTTTTTCTGCTGTCCCTTCTATCTCAATCGCCTCACCGCTAAATACTGGCATTGAGTTTGAGACTGACAGCAGAGACGACAACGCTGATCAGACTAACCAAGGCGAAGACGATGCTTTGAATTATGTGGAAATACAACCGCTCGAAACAGAGAGACCTGAGTTTATTTAGAAAAACCTCATAAATAAATTGAGAAAATTAGTCAAACTTTTTCGCAATTCCCGTAGAAAGAAAGATTTGTTACAAAAATATGTTGTTGAAATGTATAAAAAGGAAATGACGTTAATACCAGATTATAAGACAAGATGGAGCAGTATGGCTGACATGATTGAGCGCTTTTTGAATCTAAAGGATTGTGTATCAAAAGTTTTAATCGATCTAAAATTAAACTCTGATTTCTCATTAAATTAATTGGAAACATCATCTGCCTAGCCTTTTCCCAAGTTTTATTGGGGTCGGCTTCCAGTCTAACCGGATGCAGCTGAATACCAGCTGTTAAATGAATTGGAAACGCTGAAGAATATTTACAACACCCTTTCTGTGGTCAACGGTACTGGAATTTTGCAAACCAACTTGATGCCAACTTACTGAAAGCTGATGTTGCTCTAAAATTTAAGTTGAAAAAGTTAGATGGTTAGACTTGGGCAAAAACCTTGCATAAGCACTTCAAAAGCGCATAAAGAAGCGGCGACTTTCAATATCTGGAATGTTACAATATTTGCACGACCCTGAAACTTTCTTCAGTAACGATGAAGATGCTGATACCTTCACACAACCTACATCTGATGAAATACTACATATTGTCGTAAATTTACTTGCACGTTTAAAATATAATAATGACACACAAAACGCTTAAAGAGATAGTGAGACAATAACTGCTCATGAACATGATATAACGATAGAAGAACTACTTCATTGAATACGAGCAGTGAAAATGAAGACACGTCCATACAGAAACAACTAGAGAGAGAGATATCCAAATTGCCGAAAAAGAGTGATTTTTACATGAGACATGATGACATTTAGATAATAATAAGAAATTTATATTTTTTTGATATTGTACAAACAATGTGAAATGCCTTCCTGAAAAAAGTACTTAGATTAAGATTAAGTTTTCATTATGTTCCTAATTCTAGTCCTGCCTAAGTAATCAACCAATACCAAATCATTATATAAGAAAGCTATGTATAAATGTATTTATTTTATTATTTTCAATAAATAAGAACAATAAAGACTGATTTGAAAATATAAAAAGGCGTATTTTATTGGTTTTATTAATGTCCTAATTGAACTTGCGTTCAATACCGGACTACCGGTATTGGTACCGGGATCACGGTATTGACTTTTTCAATACCGGTATTGATACCGGTATTGAAAAAGTCCGGTATTTGAAAGCCCTAATCTTCACCACGTTGTTCACAAGGGACTTGTGGACGATAAACCCAACACCACCCTGGGACTGCCGGTCACCCTCTTGGAAATAGAGCAGGTTGCCGGATTTCAGGATTATCGTGTCCTCCCCCTCTCTTCGGACTTCAGATAATCCCACAATACTCCATCGCAGCCTGCTCAATTCCTCTTCTAGTTCCGCTATCTTCTCGTCGGTCCGGAGTGTACGCGTGTTATATGTTGCCAGGTCCAGTCGTTGGTATTGGCAGCCGGATCCCTTCCGGAGATTCTTCGCACCCCTTGCCACGCCGTAGCCTCGAGCGCTGCCGTAGTCGAGGGTAGACGGGCTGCCGGGCACTAGGGGCCATTTCTTTGTTGCGCTATTCATGGGGGGGTTATGCCATAATCGCCACGCTTGGCAAGCGGGTTGGCGATCGCAGTGAGTGCAGTTCTTACATAAGACACAGAGAGCGCTGCTGCCCATTCTCTGGTAAGTCCCTTAGTCGCCTCTTACGACACCCACGGGAAGATATGGGATGGTGTTATTCTTTACGTCCGACACCACACGGAACAGAGATTATATAGGGAACGTGCAGGAACTATAGGTGGCAGCACTAAACGACAAAAGAGACACTATGCGGACAGTAAAGGAAACTTATGCTGTCACCTGTCACGCAAATCTCTTCAAAAGTATTATTTTTGATTATGATAAAAGGTATAAAACATAGGTTCCGGTCTATCAATAATGTTTGTCAGCGTAACATGAATGTTGACCAATATGAATTTTGTATGTTTCGTTTATTTTCTCTGATGAAAATTGTGGTGCATGAAGAAACGGTGGCATAGACAACTTTCTTATTTTCAACACATGTTTTAATGGAAGGGAATCCTTTAGCAGCGAGAACAGTATCTCCAGGCAGAAAAATCAATCCACAATCATTTGTTATAAGCAATCACTATAACGCCCTCCGTAGCATTTAGATACAAAACTTAGGAAACTACAAGGAGTGCAGCCAATTAAAAACTTTATTGTATAACTATGTTTATAATCTGAGTTCATGTGGAGACTGTTGAGGAATATTCGGTGTGAACTTCAGTGCAGGCTGGAACGCCCTCCGTAGCATTTAGATACAAAACTTATGAAACCACAAGGAGTGCGGCCAACTAAAAACTTTATTGTATACCAATGTTTATAATCTGAGCACATGTGGACTCTTTGTTCAACTGTTGAGGAATATTCGGTGTGAACTTCAGTGCAGTCTAATCCATAATCATTTGTTATAACTAAGCAATCACTAGAACGCCCTCCGTAGCATTTAGATACAAAACTTAGGAAACCACAAGGAGTGCAGCCAACTAAAAACTTTATTGTTTATCCATGTTTATAATCTGAGTACATGTGGACTCTTTGTTTAACTGTTGAGGAATATTCGGTGTGAACTTCAGTGCAACATATGTGTGTTTGCTGAAGTGTAAATGGTAGTATTTAATGTTTGCTTGCACGGTTGATTTTGAAGGCTATTGAACTTTTTCAATGCAGAGTGTAACAAAAACAAATTGTGTTCAAATATTTTTGTTACTGCATTTATCCATTTTTTGCGTTTTTCACTTATACATGGTATGAGAGTACTATTCTTTGGAAAGTAATAGAATTTTATTATTTTACGCTATTTGATTAATTTTCATTTTTGTGGATGTATTGGTACATCCAGAAATGCAACAATGGATTATGATTAGCTAGAATAATCATTTTCAATAATAAAATTAATTCTGTTTACTTGTTTTACATGTCAATGTCAAGTATTAATTTGGTACAAGATTCGGATTGGTGACGCCAGTTGGCACCACCGTCGTTGTGCACGTTCCCTATAGTATAATAAAATTTGTAAGTTTGTATGTAGGAGGTAATATCTGGAACTACTGGTTCAAAATGAATAATTCTTTTTGTATTGCATCCAATATGAGCTATCGCTCATCTATCGAGGAATGCTATAGGCTATATAACATTACACTACGATCCACGAAAAATTAATGGAATTAATTCATTAATTTTTAATTATAATAAAAATGGAAACTGACAAACAAGTAGCTTCGGAAGCTTTTTACGTAAGAAAAGTTTACTAAAAGCGGACTAGTTAATAAAACATAGGTAAAAAATGAAAATAAAATGTTTTTTTTTTAATTTAATTTACAACAGGGTTTCAAAGTGGCTACCTTTGACAGCAAAACACATTCTACACTTACCTAAGAAATCGCCTTTTAATCGTTAATTAAACTTTAATTAAAACAATGTGTCATGTGTCCTAACGCAATTTGTCGATTGCATGCCCAATAGTTATATGTCCATCCAATAACTGCAGTTGTACATGTCTTACATAATCATCGTTCATTATATATTGTGCCCTTCTTTTATTTACGACCTTACGCTTCTTCGGCATAGGTCCCTTGGATAAGTTACCTTTTTCACGAAGTGCATTTAACAATCTAATTAAATTCACATTATTCTTGTTAACTGCCTTGTTTAAGTCGCCATGAAAGGACTATGCCACATTATTTGTCCTATGACGTTCTCCGAAGACAGTTATGTACCTTTTGATTTTCTTATTTAACCAAACGCGACTTATGTACTTCAAGAATTTAGCCATTTTCAGAAATCCCAATGTTTTTACTTCGTTCTTTATGTATGTCCATGCCTCTTTGATTATCCCGGCTGGTATTAAGGGTAATATAGAACACATTCCGACTACTCTTTTCTCAGGTTTGGGTTTTATATGTCCCAATACCTTAATTAATAATAGTAATAATTGTATAATTGTATTGGCAGTAATTGCATGGCACTTCAGCATTGATAGATAACCTTTTCCTGTTTATTACCAGTAGTTGATCCATAGATACATTCAATTCCCAGAAGTACAACTAGTTGGACCAAGGAAAGAACAACTCACTCGAGTTGAACCATTGGTAAAAATATTTCCCCATAGAACAACCAGTTGAACCATGGGTAAATTTACTTCTCCGTAGTACAACCAGTTGGACATCGCAGTTGTACCACGGGTCGGGAGTGAAAAAATTGTACCTAAGAGGTACCTCAATTAAAAAAACACACTTGATCAGTAAAGTTGGATAGTTCTTGAGAAATAAAACAACCGCGTCTGGTATACACACATCAACACGGTCTAGGGATATTTTAAAAAAAGCGAATTACTATCAATGTGTTAATTATTTATATGACATGTATATATTTAAAAGATACGTTATTTAATATTCTACCATTTTTTAATAATGGTTAAGGTACTTATAGATTAAAATTTCAGGATTTTATGGAAAAAAAATGAAGCATAGACGGAAACCGTATATGAATGAACTTTTAATTTGTGAGTAAAAACTGAAAAAATAGAAAAATCATTTAATTTGTGTTTATAAACTTGAAGTTAGTAGTCTGAGAAAGCGCCCATGATGTTCATAACACATCGGCAACGATTCGGCATGCTCAGAACAAGGTTGTCAATGTCTTGCTGCGGAATATTGTCCCATGTCCTTCTGAGGTGCGCAAAAAGTTGATCTTCTGTAGCCAGATTTTCAGGAACTTCCTTCAGAGCTCTTCTTTGCAGCATATCCCACGCATGCTCAATGGGATTTAGATCTGGCGATTGAGCAGGCCAGTCTAAGGCCCTAACATAATGTGTATGTAAACAAGCTGCTACCGTTCTCGCCGTGTGTGCCCGGGCATTGTCGTGCATGAGCAGCAAATCTTGCCCCATTTGTGTTCTGTGGGGCAAGATTACGGGCCCCAGCACCTGTTGGACGTATCGTTCTGCCGTCATATTGCCCCGCACCCAAACGAGATCCGTCCGTCCTCCAAGACGAATTCCTGCCCAAACCATAATTGTTCCTCCTTGGTATGGGTGAACTTCCTGAGGGTTCTGGAGACGGCTCCATCGTCCAGGAACTCGCCAAACACGCGTCCATCGTGAATCTGGATGGAAGCCGAACCTGGATTCATCCGTGAACAGCACATTGGACCATTGGTCATGGCCCCAGTCCACGTGGTTCCGAACCCATTCTAATCGTCGTCCACGATTGCCTCTCCGTAAAGGTGGGACCCGGAGTGGTCTACGAGAGCGTAGATTGCTTTCATGCAGTCGCCTTCTTACAGTTTGGTCACTCACAAGCACTTGGTGTTCCACTCGCAGCCTTTGGACCAATTGAGTCGCCGTTGCATTTAGTTGTGCTCGCGCAGTAATTTGCAAAAATCGGTCTTGTCTGGGGGTAGTGATGCGACTTGGCCCCCGGTGCCTCTCCGCTACTTCACCTGTGGCACGATAGCGTGTCCACAATCTTGAAATTACATTTTGATGGGTCCCTATGGCCTCAGCAACATTACGCTGAACAGATCCAGCTTCCAGCATTCCCACAGCTCGTAACATCTCCGCCCTCGTCAAATGTCGGCGTTGCATGGCTACAATACCTCAATTTTAACTTTATCTTTCGTTTAAAAATGAAAAAAAACTGTAACTAAACGTAATTCGTATTGTTTTCTAAATTTCGCACAAATGAAAATTCCCTCTTCTATACACCAAGACATTTTTATGCCACCGAAACAAAAGAATTTTCAAAAATTTGAATTTGGAATTAGTCTGAGATAAATTACAAACAAATCGGTGTATAAAAGATTCCAATGCGGCCAGTACTTTTCGAGTTATTTAATTGAGTATGAAATATCCCTAGACCATGCGGCCAGTACTTTTCGAGTTATTTAATTGAGTATGAAATATCCCTAGACCGTGTTGATGTGTGTATGTTACAGTCAAAACTGTTAATCGGTCAAAACCACTTTTCACTGGTGTCAGTCAAAATCCTATGAAGTTAAAATGCGTTTTCTGCATTAAAAACATGTTGTTATAGAACGCCGTTTAGAAATAAGTCGTGATTATTTATCGAAGAAAGTATTAGCTTAATTTTTTTTTGTACTTAAACAGAACCTAATTAAGTAGAACTAACGATAGTAGGCAAAAAAGTATTTTTTTTATAATATAAACCCTGTAATAACGTTTTGAATGTTTCGATAGGGTGACCATGGTTTATTGTTTACAGAACACTTTCCACCTATTGTATTATAAATTATTTCTCAAGGATCCTAAATTAAATAAAAATGATGAGTCGTATGTTTATTTCTTATAAACATAATTATGATTTTGTATCTGATCGTTTGAC
Source organism: Xestia xanthographa (assembly GCA_905147715.2). NCBI lineage: Eukaryota > Metazoa > Arthropoda > Insecta > Lepidoptera > Noctuidae > Xestia > Xestia xanthographa. Next base: position 15,193,543 of record LR990657.1, read on the forward strand.
ATCGTGTAACATCTACCAATCCGCACTGGGCCAGCGTGGTGGGTTATATAGCCCATTCCCTCTCAGAGAAGGCCTGTGTCCCAGCAGTGGGAACATTAATAGGATGCTGATGATGATATGGTTTCATTTTAGTTTATTTTTTTAATTATATAAAAAAAAACAGATTATTCAGTTAGGTGCTTTTTCAGCTATCAAGCAATGAACGGGTCTATTGCTTAATAGCTGAAAAAGCATCTAAATTAAAAAAGTAATTGTTTTGAATGTATCTAAAGGATTTTAAATATATGTCATCATCATCATCATCATCATTTCAGCCGAAAGACGTCCACTGCTGGACATAGGCCTCACAAAGTGGGGGGTAAATATATGTATTATGTCAGAAATAAGTGTCATTGCATAGTATTTACAGAATGATTGTTATGACGATGGTAAAACCGAAATGCACGCAAGTTCTGAACAACCTATGACAATACATAATCTAACATAATTATTGTCTATACATAAATGATTAAGATATTAAAAAAAAACAGTGATTTTAAACAAAGCATACTTACTTCACAGTCGTATTAAAAAAAGATAAAAAAAAATTCGTAGTTTAAGTAAATAATCTGTGATTTGTGGTTTTATCTATACATATAATAAAACAGTAACGAAAGAAAAACTGTACATTGAGAATTTTCGAGAAAATATAAGTGGATTTTGTTAGAAAAACGTAACTGATGACAAAAAGTCACTTTTTAGAATTTTTATCTGTTTGTCTGTTTGTCTGTGTGTATGGTACGGCTTCACGCCAAAACTACTGCATAGATTGAATTGAAATTCGGCAAAAATGTTCTTTGTAAACCAAGGAAGGCTTTAGGCTACATATTATCACGCCTTATGTTATGGGAGGTAAGCAATATTGATTTTAAAAGGTTTTTGTTCGTAATTGAATGGACAAAATAATTGAATGCACATGCGCAAAAAAACATGTTAATAAAAATTTTACTCTAGGAACATAATAATCACGCTATTTTTATAAAGGAGCGGGGTATTAAACTTACTTAGTATCCATACTAATATTATAAATGCGAAAGTAACTGTTTGTTTGTTTGCTACCTTTTCACGACTAAACGGCTGATCGGATCGTAATAAAATTTGGCAAGGAGATATATTTCAACCTGGGGAAGGACATGGGCTATATATTATTACGCTAATAACTTACGGGGTGAGCAATATTGCATTTCGTCAATATTATTTAACTGTTTGACAACTGACAACTGCCATAACATACGTTGCAATAGAACAGGTATTTTGAACCTTTTGTCACTAGAACAAATAGCCCGCCGGCGACAGCGACCGCCCTGTGAACAGTGTTTCGCATGTTCGAGCCTCAGTCAAGACTCACTTTTTGTATAATTTTGATTTGTTTAATGCTGTAAGATAATAAGTTAGGTTCGCATGTTCGATCCCCATTCAGTTTTCGCTTTTTGTAACTAAGTATTTTGTTTTTTTTTTAAAGCTTTAAGGTTTCGAAATCATTACTACATAGTTTATACATACTTTTAGTTTTTTTAACCATATAAACGACGGTTAGGGAATTATTTATTTCAATCAAAACTTATCTATATTTATTAATATAAATCTATCATTTATTAAATCTGTAGACGTGGAGCTTTTGTATGCATGGAAAGCAAGTCGATCGCTTTCCAAGCATATATTTTAGCAGTTTAAATTGACTCCATTTTCTGAATCGCAGTGTTAAGATTATTATGAAAGAATGATAAATACTGTCATTCGCCCGTGTCAGCTGTGTAATGGAGTTGGGCAGGACACCTAGCAAGGCGCGCTGATCGTAGGTGGAGTAAAGCTGTGACCGGGTGGCGTCCTAGGAACGGAAAGATCGTGGAACTTAGCACAAACAGAAGAGGCCTATACCCAGCAGTGGCTGAATTCAGGCTGTGGATGATGATGATGATGACGCATAACTTTTTCCAGAGAGGTCCGATTTGCATGATTCTTTTTTAGTGAAAAGCGTATATCTCAAAGTTGGTCCCATATAAAATTGAAAAAAATCATGTTCGAACCCAAGTCATGCACTTCTGATTTTTCGGATTCATGTGCGTTTTGTATAATTATCACTTGCTTCGGTGAAGAAAACCATCGTGAGGAAACCAGCATGCCTGAGAGATATTTGTCGACGGCAAGTAAAACCAAGTCAGAGGCTCTTTTTTTTTGGATGGGAAATCATCAAATGACTCCTCCCGCTCTGGGCGGAGCAGGAGGGAGTGTCAGACTTTTACTGACTAAAACCCATCCATGTTCCTTCATCGCCCTTTGTGTTCTGGGGCCACGGTATCTCTTTCGAACAGTCCCGCAACCCCGGCAGGCCTCGGTCGTTGCGGACCCCTTCCTTTTTGCCGACTCTCTTTGAGGCGCGCGTGGAACGCGAACGCGCCGTCGACACGGCCTGTCCTCATGAGACGGACGGACGGCGAACTAAGCCATAGCCCGACGTCCACGGGCCCGCGCCTACGGTGGCCGGGCGACGGGATGTCCGGGGCGACTTCCGCGGCGGCCGGGACGCTGTGAGGTTCTCTCCTTCTCACGTTCCGCCACCTCCTTCTCTAGCATTACTGCTTCGCAGAAGGAGGTGACGGCGTCCCATTCCGTCTCGCTCTGGACCATGGCTTGAACCAGGGCCGGACGCGAGAGGTCGCCGCCGCCAATCGCCGCTTCGAGGACACGGCGGTGCTCCACCCACGCGAGGCAAACCTCTACCGTGTGCTCCACCGTGTCCTCCGGTCGATCCTCGCAATGGAAACATCCGGGCGTTTCCTCCCGCCCGATTCGGTGCAGGAACCTCCCGAAACAACCGTGTCCGGTGAGGACCTGCGTCAGGCGGAAGGTGAGGACGCCGTGGCGTCGCTCAAGCCACTCCTCAAAGAGGGGACTTATCGCCACTATTGTGGCGTGCCCTGCACGGGGTTGCGACAGTCGCTCTCTCCATGTCGCCATGAGATCCCGCCGGAAGTCTGTCCGCTAAGCGACAATTTTCCGCGGCAGCGGAGTTTCCCCCCGGCGTAGCGCCTCCAAGTCAGAGGCCATTGGACAGCATAAAAACTCTGACACCAGGTTAGGCACTACTCTTTGTATGTTTTTTCTACAGACATTAGGGAACGAGCGATCGACTCAGTCGTGTCAACTTGGCTACCATTTTAGCGCTATCTACAATCGCTGAAACCGAGGGGTTTACGATTGTAGAAAGAGAATCGATATGAAACGTTTGTAACTTGGCTATGCCTACTGGTTCGACTTAAAAGTATCTATTAGTGTTGGATAGCCCATTTATCGAGGAAGGTTATACGTTATAAAACATCACGCCACAACCAATAGGAGCGGAGCATCAAAGAAAAATATTGCAAAAAAACTGGAGATTCCTTTTGGGAATCTTTAACCGTTTACGCAGTAATCATAAATGACGGAATTGTTCTTCTTAAAAAGTTAAAAAACAGTCCGCGATAACATAATGATCTATCTTTTAAGGTGGTCTCAGAATCTCTAACCTAACCCTCTCTCTCTTTCTCTTATTATGTGACGCAGACGAAGTTGCGCGGGTCAGCTAGTCAGAAATATGTAAGTTAGCAATCTGTGATTTATGTAATTTTTTTAAAAATTAACATGTTTTTGTATCTTATCATTTTAATTTAATTTATAATTTCTAATGCAATAGGTGGAAGTTTTCTGTAAGTAATAAGTCATGGTCACCCTAACCAAACATTCAGAACGTTTTGAAGGTTATAAGCGATACCGTACTACAGCCCCTGAAATATAAACCTAGATTTTTTTTGTGTATTTTTACGAGTTTTTGCAAATTTAAATCTAGGTTTTACAAAAAAATTCAGACCTCTGCGATGCTTCTTCAGCGAGATATCGGCGATAACGTATTTTTCACCGTTTCAATGGCGCGGCCATGGGGTTTTAGTCTTACAGCTCCTAAAATATAACCCTAGGACTTTTTGAAGTATTTTTACCAGTTTTGACAAATTCAAATCTGTGTATTACAAAAAACTTCAGACCTCTGCGCTGCTTTTTCAGCGAGATATCGGCGATAACGTGTTATTCACTCGATAGCGCGGCCATGGGGTTTTAGTCTTACAGCTCCTAAAATATAAACCTAGGATTTTATATTTTTACAAATTTAATCTGCTAATTGCCTAAATTTCACGTCTCTGCAACGCTTAGTTTTAAAGATCTCCGTGGCCGCCGGTTCGGCCGGTCTCGGCGTTTTCAGCCATTTCAAGGTTATCCTTTAATTACCGGACACCCTGTATATATACGCGCACATACCGGTTTAGGAGATTGTAGTATGGGGCACATATATACTTACATCAAGCAGACGTCATCCCACTATTATTACATCAAGCTGTCACTGGGATATATTTTACAGCTGGTTAGTCTGATCTCCATCATACTTACTCGTTACAGGCAGTCAATTGTGTCGATTCTGTTGTGCACAAACTAAACTTAATTAAGGCTCTTGCTATCTTTTACTAAAAAAGGCAGTGCGAGAAAAGGACGGCTAGGCTATAGCTATGAACTAAGTTAGAGACTAGTTATCAAACTAGTTTATGCCTTGCGCTTCACCGTGTTTTTAGTCGACATGTTTTTACGTGCACCCTTCATTTGTATGGAAATATTAGTTCCAACTAAATTCGACAGTTCTAAATTACGTCCGTCTCTTTCTCGTTTTACTAGAGAGAGAAAGATAGCAATAGCCTAAATTAAGTTTAGTTTGTGCACAACAGAATCAACACCAGTGGCTCGAAAGTCTCAGTCTTACTCAAGGGTATTATTGTATCGAGACGGAATGGGACGCCGTCACCTCCTTCTGCGAAGCAGTAATGCTAGAGAAGGAGGTGGCGGAACGTGAGGGAGAGAACCTCTCAACGTCCCGGCCGCCGCGGGAGACGCCCCGGTCGTCGGGGGCCACCATAGGCGCGGGCCTGTGGACGGTGGGCTATGGGCTAGCTCGCCGTCCGTCCGTCTCATGACGACAGGCCGTGTCGACGGCGCGTTCGTGTTCCACGCGCGCCTCAGAGTCAGCAAAAAGGAAGGGGTCCGTAAGGACCGATGCCTGCCGGGGTTGCGGGACAGTTCGAGAGATACCGCGGCCCCGGAACACAAAGTGCGATGAAGGAACATGGATGGGTTTTAGTCAGTAAAAGTCTGACACGTCCTGCTCCGCCCAGAGCGGGAGGAGTTATTTGATGATTTCCAATCCGAAAAAAAAAAAAGGGTATTATTGTATTACCCAGTACTAAAACTGGGTTGTGGAAGTCACAAAGGCACCCACTCCATGTAAAATACTGCTATTCAGCTGCATCGGGTTAAAATGGAAGCCAACCCCAATACATTTCGGAAAAGGCTAGGCACATGATGAGGAATTAAGTAATGTTGGTGCGCCAATCACAAACTGTGACAAAATACTCTTAACACGGCACCAATACAGAGTGTATTTTTGATCTCTTGGCCTGCTGCATTAAAATAATGTATTAATTAGGCAGGTGGCGATGGCTGACATATTAATGAAATCATTCATGGAGTCACTGGAAGCTTTTGTTCAGCAGTGGATCTCATTACTTGGTACAGGAGTCTGAATGGGAACTAATAGAGTACAAAACCAACGAAAGCGAAGCGCCAAGGACTCGCCCATATGAACGTCATAAGACGTCGCTCGGGTGAAGGCGTTGTGTACCCGGTGGCAAAAATACACACTATATTGCACACCAACACAATATAAACATTATTTAACTTTTAATTTCTTTTTTTTTTTGCTGTTTTTAAGTTTCCAGCTTTTACGTTTCTTTTTACCTGCCCAGTTTTATGCACGTATCAAAAGGAAGCTATAAGAAACTGCAAGTGAACCTGCCCTGGAGTATGTCAAGTACCTAATGAACAATTACGACGTAAACTATGCAATTATTTACGACTTTAAATAGTAGGCGAAATGTTTGGTGATTAGAAATGCCTCGCAGAACAATGACGTAAAAAGATGGTAGATAGTGGTATTCTAGACGTATTTCGACATAATACTGTACTTAATCTTACTATTAGTGTTGGACCGTTGGGCGATATAATTGAAGAACTTATAATAATATACTAATTTTTTTCCCCCAGATATTAAAGCCATCTGAGAAGAAGGCAAAATACCAGTACAATGGCATCAACAGTGGGAGGCCAGCCACACCTCAGCGATCACCACCCAAGAAGAAATAACTGACGTTTGGGATCCAGTGTGCTGCACAGTGAGAGGAATGCTACAAATAATTAATTATATCATGTATTATAATTATTATGTTTAGTATGGTCATTAGACATAGCCGAATAATATGTCGCGTATTGTTAAAATTTATTTATCGATTTGCTTGTGCCTTCTTATTTTTAATTTTTATTATTAATGTGAGTGATATTAATTTATGAATTTAGTTCTACAGATTGTATTGAGCTGACATTATCTATTCGGCGATGCCTTGGTGACTAATGCTTTTTCGATCCCTGATTATAAGGCAGCCTTTAAAGTGGTATTGTACCCTGTTGTGTTATTGTAACATGTTGATGTTGTAGTAAATTGTTTCGTTAATTTTAAAATGTTTGAGAGGTGGCAAGCAATCTTAAAGATGCGGGCATTGGAGACGAAAGCGTCGTTACACTTCATATTAGCTATTTATTAAGTTGTAGTGGATCGAAAGCACATTCGCTTGGTTTATTCTGTAACTAATGTGCCTATAAATGTAAATTATATATAGGTCTTGAGTAAGTGACGATAATTGGTTAATTTGAAATTTCTAGTTTTATTCGATTAGGCAAAATTATAATGAATGATCGTCCATGAAACTTCATCCTTTGATTATTTTAGTTAGTTATATTTTGTTTTCTAAAACCCTATTGTGGAGCTGGCCTAAGACATGATATTAACCTTCACCTCGTCATAGCAATAAGTGTTTTTTCTGTTCTAGGACTCCATTGCAATCACTTATGTGTTAAGGTGGGTGTGAAGTACCCAGTGAAATTAATGTTATTTTGCACTCAGTATTATTCTTACCAATTAAGTGTCTGTTCAAAATTCGATGAATGTTCAACATGATCTCCCCTACTGAGGCTTTCCCTTCAAAGTTTACTGTTAAGTCTCAAAATTAATTGATATAATTTATAAAATGTGGTAGAAGCAGTGTAGTCCTCGCAACAATAGTGCAATTGCTGTATTATTACTGTTATATTATAAAATTATAAGCAGGTTTTGCATTGTACAATTTTATTTAACTTTGTATGATTTTTCATTAATAAATATATCACTATTTTAAACTAAGAGGTTATATTTTTATTTAATTTTCTGTTTGGTTTGCATTTACAAAATGTATTTTTGTTTATAACTAACAATTTATGTATCTTCTAAGAGAGTAAATGTGACTTAATCTATTTCATACTTTTACATCACTTGATGCTTATTAAATTTGTTGTTAGAAGATAATTATGTTGCTATAAAATTATATCTGTTCTTAATTTTAACTATACTGTAAAATAATTAGCTGGTACAGATAGCAGCAACATTAGAACTTATGTAATTTACTGTCACTTAATGTTTAAAATTTTATTCTATTTTCATCTACACTTAGAGAAAGATAAGTTTCGAAAGCAATTGAGTTTCAAATTATATAACTTATAACATTTTGTTGTACTTTTTCTCAGGTGTGTACAATTTTCTGAAATATAAATTTTATTCAAATAATATCAATTTGTTTCATTTATTTCCATATCTTTCTCTTTCCAGTTAATCTCTTCAACATCAATTCTATCTACCAGAGTGGATTTGATGAGATTTTGGTGATTATCCAACTTGTCATTAATTTTTAGAATAAGATCTTCATTTCTTCTCTGGTACTTCTGGATATCTAGCTGTAGAGCTTTCAGATAGCCTCGCTTGGCTGATAGAATCTTCTTAATCCTATTAACTCTTGCTTCATATTCTTTTGCCAAAGATTCTAGTAGAATTTTTTGTTTTTTCAGATTGGCTACGTCACTGGCTTTTAATTGTGCTTGTACATCTGCCAATTGAGGTCTCCTATAGACAAAAAAAAATAGTTAGCTGAAAATAGAGGCCAGGTCAAAGACAGGAGTTATGCTGATTCATAGCTCTAACCAGTACCTTAATAGGTATCGAATTTAGAAAATAAAAATATGACAGTGAGTTAACTGAAATAACATAGTGTCAACTAAACCGATTAACAGACTGCTTGATATTAGTAATTAGTGTTAAATAGTTCCTATTGCCCAAAAAAATTAAGCTTGCTTATGGTATTTGTCTCACATCTGCAGATCACTTACACCAATTTCTTTCATTTTTCTCTATTACTCATCATCTCATCAGATACTCCAGCTCAGTTATATTGCAATTTCTATTCTGATTATTTTATCAATAACAAAACGCAAATGTTACTAAGCTAGAGTTTACAGGATGTAGTTTAACGGAAGGATCCAATCCCTACAGAACTCTGTGTGAATTACTTAGTACTTATTCGAAATGCACTTTTGTTTAAAAGACCATCGGGTCTAAAATGGCCGCTATGGCAGAATCTTAGCATGAATCACGTTAAAAAATTTAAATTCTTAGAACGAACTTTATGTTAATAATTATAAAGTCCATTTTAAGAATTTTAAATTTTTAACGTGATTCACAAAACGATTCTGCTAAAGCGGCCATTTTAGACCCCCTGTTCACAAACATACTTTCTCAGAACTTACCACAAAACTTTGTCAGTTTCCATGTCCATACATTTTTCTTTTTGCTTTTCAAGGATTTCAAGCTTTTGGGGCATGTTTTCGTACTCCCACATAGAACTTAACTCTTGAACCATCTCGTCTAGAATGCCTTGTTTCAAACAGTTGAACATGGGCATCCATTTCACGCGCCTGAGTTTTGCTTTGGGTACAGTTTCAAGAAAATCTTCGTTCCTTGAAATAAAAAGTAATTTCAGAACAATACCAACAAAAAACATGTCCTATTTGTTGGTTTATGTTCAGGTATGTCTGTATATTAGTCTCTCTAGTTGCAGTTACGACGTGGTTAGAATAATAAACTGTTTTTTCTAAGAAAAAAATACACTGCGAGTCGACTTACCGAACAAGATTTACAATATTTCCGAATTCTTTTAAAATGGTAAAATTGTCAAAAGTGATTTCGGAGTTGTTCATCTCCACATCATTTACGAGATCTTCTACTTTTTCTCCCATTATTTTAAAACAATCTGTACAACAACATGCACAACAAAACAATTACCTATTTGAAATTTTTAAACCAACGAATATTCCTGTTCTGTCAATCAAATCTGACAATTATGACATGATGCTTCCATAGAGTATGTGACTCTGACTTTGCTTTTTTCAGGGTGACCCGCTTCGCACCTAAATATTTTATTTTATGTGACGTATATGTCACCGTAAAATTGTATACCGTTACATTAAAATCTATCTCGCGAGATTGTGAACTCTCGAAACATTCCCTGACTGTTCGGTCAAGAGCAGGCCGTTCTGTTTGTTTCTTTGGTTAGGTTTTAATTAATGATTTAACTCTAGCCACTCTCTCTCCCTATTGGTATATTGTTTCCTAATTCAATCACAACAATTATTATTATTAACAGTAAAAAATCTGTGTCTGTTCTGTACAATAAATATATTTAAAAAAATAAAAATTGAGGGGGGTTTAAAAACAGCAAGCACGAATCCAAAAAAAAAATCTGTCTGTGTGTTTGTACACGCTAATCTTCGGAACTACCTACTGGACGGATTTGAATGATTTTTTTTGTTGTATAGGTATTAAGTCTGGGCAACATATTATAGGCTATAATTTATCTTGAAAACTTGAACACGATGATGATGCAGAACCGCAACAGACCAGCTAAACTCTAGGAGATACAAAAATGGTACCGTAGCAAAAATTGTTCCACGTGATGAGCATTTTCAGCTGAGAGAATAAATTTGAAGATCTGGAACACCTGATGTGGAACTCCAAGAGTCCAGCTACACTATAACTTATACATATATAGGAATGACGTTTTAGCAAAAGTTGTTCAGTCTGATGAGCACTCAGAATCAGAATCAGATCTTTTTTTGCACTCTCTGTAAATCGAAGATCAGGAACACCTGTTGTGGAACCCCAAGAGCCTAGCTACACCATAACACTTATAGGAATGACGTCTTAGCAAAAGTTGTTCGGTCTGATGGGCATTTCCTGTTGACTTATAAAAATCGAAGATCAGAAACATCTGATGTGGAAATCAAAGCTATCACTAATTTCAATGTATAATATTATAAAATAACATAAGCTGGGAGTACCTCCAATCGGTGAAGGCGGTGCCAGTTTAGGACTGACTTTCGATGACGTTGGTATATCATTGAAAATTTGACTCTACTGGCCAAAAATCTTTCTTAACAAGTAAATATGCCTTCGGGCTTATGTTATTTGAGTGTTTATTTTCCTTTTCCATTCCAAACTATAACCATGCCTAGAAAAAGGTCAAATCTTTCCCAATGTTCCAAAGGAGCTAAAATATTGAGGATCTTATGATCCCAAGAATCTACCGAAGAACGTCAGGAGAGACTTGATGCTGTTCGGGAACATCAGGTTGCAACTCGCTCCGTGGAAACCTCTTCGGATCGCGAAGCATGCCTTGAGTTCTCAGCGTATTTACGCATCTACATCCAGGTCTCTACAGACCAGTGAAGAATATGATGCGCGACTGACCGCTGATCGTGAACGTCATGCATTGTCTCGCGAGTCAGAGACGTTCACGGAAAGAGAATTACGCTTGAGTTCTCAGCGTATCTACGCATAGACTTCTAGGTCTCTAGAGACAAGTTGGGAACGTGATGCGCGACTGACTGCTGATCGTGAACGTCACGCATTGTCTCGCGAGTCGGACATTCATGGATAGAGAATTGCGCTCCGACATCAAACGTTTCAGATCTTCGATTTTGACGACCCCGTTGTCGCTGGCCTACGCAACAGGATCCGCGTACGAAATAGCGGACAGAAGCTACTTTATAACAATAAAACAAATCAACATACAAATTGTTCGCAGGCTACTTTAGCGCATCCTACGTACAGCTGCTGTATGTATGTGTGATCTTTTGGCACGTGATCAAATTTAGAACTAACGTCGCTATCTTGCTTTGCTCGTGAATACTCCAACCAGCCCGCGAAATCCAAATTTTCTTACGGTTTTTGCAATTTGCATAATATTCTAATCAACAAACAACCCAGCACTGGCCTGCAAATTCCAAAACACGTAAGAAATTTTGAATTTCGCGGGCTAGTTGGAGCATTATGGCTGCTTTACGCCGGGGCAACACTGTGCGGCATTGCTGCATGCTACATATTGTGGCGTGCGTCATCGTGTGGTATGTTAAGTGGCCTTTACATTTGGCTAAATTCAGTTATCTGAATGAATTAGACTCTGAATTTAGACAAGTGTAAAGACATTAAGACTGTTAGACACACTAATTAGACAATCAGAGTCGTGTCTGCCGATCTAAATCAGTTAGCATGCTGAATTTAGCCAAGTTTATAGCGATTTAGACAAGAAATGCGTTTAGTTGTCTGCTACTCTCATCGGAGATAACTTTGAATTCTGTAGGTAGTGAAAATTTTCCCAATACTTCCTCATTGACTAAGAAAACGATTTATGGCAAAAGAATTGAAATGAAAGAGTTTTTGATTTTCATTAAAATCATAAAATAAAAAAATGTTTTTCTATGATAATTGCATGATTAAATTGTTTGTTTATTTTAATCATTTGTATATCACCCGACGTCTCTGGTATGATTCTGATCTTTCTCTTGGAGTAACAGCATCTCTGAGCCCTATCCTTTGACACAGTCTTTGGTGTTTTGATGGTGCCATGAGAGTGACAAATACGTACGACACGCTCGGAATTCGCTGTTATACTGAGTTAGCTAGCTAATTAGATCAAGTGAAAAGAGCAAGCTTTTTTTCGCATATGCTCACTGTCTGAATATAAATGAACTAAATTTAGCCAAATGTAAAGGCCGCTTTACAAATAACCAACATAAGCAGCAATTGCGATATGCGGCAGCCTATTTTACGCCGAGGCAACATCGTGCCTAGATAATTTTCAAAGAATCGTGCTGTAAAATTTTCTTGGAGTGTTTTGGTCTACCAACTTGATTTATCGAGGGGACAAGACACCGTAGAATATGGCTGATGAAGTAACTTTAGCAGCATGACGCAAGGTGTTTCCATGCCGCACGATTCTTCCCACAATGTGCAATATTTTAAATTATTGTAGCTTGCGGGTTTGTGGAATGCCACAAAGCCGCAAAGTGTTGCTCCGGTGTAAAGCAGCGTTTACATTTCAAAGAAATCCGCCTTCCATGTCAAGTGCCAAAAGATCGTTTGGCATTATTATTTTTTAATTTGGTAACCCAGCAAAAACCATAGCCTAGATTTTCACTTCTCATTTGTGAGCCTTTTAAGGTGAATGCTTCGACCAGCCCGCGAAATTCAAATTTTCTTACGTTTTTGTCAAATTGCAAGCCAGTGCAAGGTTGTATGTTGATTAAAATATTGGACGCGATTGTAAGACGTATGTAGTTACAGAATTATAATCATCAAAACCATCAATACAACCCTCCAAGTTCATAAAGGTCTAGCAATGACTTTGACCTTGAAAAAATCGTTTCTCGACCTTTATTAACTTGGAGGGTTGTATTGATGGTTTTGATGATTATAATCCTGTAACTACATACGTCTTACAATCTCGTCCAATATTTTAATCAACATACAACCTAGCACTGGCCTGCAATTTGCCAAAAACGTAAGAAAATTTGAATTTCGCGGGCTACCCTGGAGCATCAGCCTTAAGGTGAATGCTTCAGGGTAGCCCGCGAAATTCAAATTTTGTTACGGTTTTTTGCAATTTGCAGGCCAGCGCTAGGTTGTATGTTGATTAAAACCTCCTTTATATGTTCTGTGATTAAAACCACAGAACATATAATATATGTAATCACAGAATTAAAACATTATTTGCGGCCAATGATGTTATATATAATACTGAGGTAGATACGTTTTACCGCCGTCAGCGTGGCAATGCAAACACAAGCTGATCAGCTTGTGTGACTTCAGTCTGTCCTGCGCACGTCCTGCGTCTGGTCGCGACGCGAACTGACGTTTAACGGGAGTTTGCTTTATGAAATTAAACAAATAAGGCAGTTGTGTGTTCAGAAAGTGCAATACTTATACTGGGCCGGCTGTAAAAATCAAGAAGGATGTGTCTTTTCATTTGTAAGTACTGTTTATTCTATTTAAAATGGAAAATCATAAATTTAATTTTACTCAAAAATGACTGCCGCGCTGTTGCCGCTTTGTCACCTACACGAAAGAGACAAGTAGCGTGTTGCATTTATGAGTGATAGAGAAAACGAGATAATGGCGCGCGGTGTTGTCAGTTCGAACGACGCTAAAGGATGTTGGGGTGATATGGCCATATGGGTCCTGGCCTAATATATTATTCAAATATCACATATTATTTTCCATCACTGGTGTCCAATATTATCCATAGTAGACAATGATATTCTAATAAACAGATATGTTATACACCTACAAAACCACCGAAAAAAGCGTTTCGCGCAGCAGTGGCACCACACCTTTTTATTCATTCTACATTTCACTACAAGTCAAAATGACACAAAAGGGATAGCTCGATAAAACCAATAAGAAAAAAAGAGACAGATAGTGTTGTTCTATGTCTGGACTCTAGAGTTCACGCGTCGTTGTCGTACTCACGACAAAAATGCATTTCCCATTTCTTTCTTTTTTTATCCTCCAAATATCAGAATATTAAGAAAATAAATGAAAAATATTAATAAATCGAAGTATATTGCGTAGTTACATGTGGTATGAGATCCCTTATGTTTTATTTACTTTGGTATCATAATTGGTACACTTTCTGAACACGCACGATGGCATTTTTACAATTTTTATCTAAATTCGTAGCAGCGTATCGCTCGTCGCCATGCGTGTTGCAGACTAAAGGCTATACGGCCCAATTGGGCCCTTTTCGAGTCTTCACGATTGTGCGCTCACAACGTAACTGTTTACTAGAATATAATTGTTATTAGATAAATATAACATTTGCCTTTCATCATTAACTTCTATTTTGTTTTAGATTTCATAAAGACGGATTAATTAAAGAAAAATGGGTACAGATAGTTAGAACCCAAAGACGAGAAGATGAATGGATGCCAAATGCCAACAACATACTCAACTATTTGTTCTCAACTTTAGTGATAGTGAAGTGATAGTGAAACAAAAAAACATACATAATATTATTATTTGTAAATAAACATTTTTATATTGAAAATTTACTGTTTATTTTCTTCATGCTGCCTGATAGGTACCCATTTTTCCCCATTTCACTCTATCTAGCTGCTGTCATAGACTGACATTGGCCGTCACCCAGCTAGCCGCTCATGTAAAATATCGCCATGTTTTTATTTCTTTATAATCAGTATGACGTCTCTATTGGTAAAATCTCATTGTTTGCGGCTGTAAGACGTATGTAGTTACAGAATTATATTCATCAAAATCATCAATACAACCCTCAAAGTTAATAAAGGTCGAGAAACGATTTTTTCAAGGTCAAAGTCATTGCTAGACCTTTATGAACTTGGAGGGTTGTATCAATGATGTTATATATAATACTGAGGTAGATACGTTTTACCGACGTCAGCGTGGCAATGCAAACACAAGCTGACCAGCTTGTGTGACTTCAGTCTGTCCTGCGCACGTCCTGCGCAGTGATGCCAGATCTACTGATTTAGCAGTAGATCTACCTGATTTAAAAAAAATCTACTGATCTACTGCCTTGATTGGAAATCTACCTGCTTTTTTTCAAATCAGATCGTATCATCTTGTTATTGACGACGTGTCGAGTCATCTGGCTTATAGGCCTAAATAACATGACATTTGTTCAGCAACCGTAGTAAGTATCGAAAAATATTCGATACGTGTTCTTTGTTCTAACAAATTAATAAAAATTGACGAAGGTAGAACGTGTCAAAGATCATGAGTTTGGCTTGTGACGTCACATTTGAGTAAAAAATGTACTTAAATGTGACGTCACACGAGTTTTCGACGCACTGTATCGTCTTCATTTTTGTTTATGTGAAAAAAGAAAAAATACGTGTCCAATATTTTTTTGGAAATCTATTTGACGGACTATTAGATTTTTTTTTGTCATGTCCTATTCAAGCTCAATTCCTTTTTACCTCATGTGGGTATGACTTTTTTAAATCTACTGATTTTTACTTCGATCTACTGCTAAAACTTTAATTTTTCTACTGATTTCTTCAGATTCCATCTGGCAACACTGGTCCTGCGTCTGGTCGCGACGCGAACTGACGTTTAACGAGAGTTTGCTATAGGAAATTAAACAAATAAGGCGGTTGTGTGTTCAGAAAGTGCAATACTTATACTGGGCCGGCTGTAAAAATCAAGAAGGATGTGTCTTTTCATTTGTAAGTACTGTTTATTCTATTTAAAATGGAAAATCATAAATTTAATCTTACTCAAAAATGACTGCCGCGCTGTTGCCGCTTTGTCACCTACACGAAAGAGACGAGTAGCGTGTTGCATTTATGAGTGATAGAGAAAACGAGATAATGGCGCGCGGTGTTGTCAGTTCGAACGACGCTAAAGGATGTTGGGGTGATATGGCCATATGGAGCCTGGCCTAATATATTATTCGATTATCACATATTATTTTTCACCACTGGTGTCCAATATTATCCATGGTAGACAATGATATTCTTATAAACAGATATGTTATACACCTACAAAACCACCGAAAAAAGTGTTTCGCGCAGCAGCGGCACCACACCTTTTTATTCATTCTACATTTCACTACAAGTCAAAATGACACAAAAGGGATAGCTCGATAAAACCAATAAGAAAAAAAGAGACAGATAGTGTTGTTCTATGTCTGGACTCTAGAGTTCATGCGTCGTTGTCGTACTCACGACAAAAATGCATTTCCCATTTCTTTCATTTTTATCCTCCAAATATCAGAATATTAAGAAAATAAATGAAAAATATTAATAAATCGAAGTATATTGCGTAGTTACATGTGGTATGAGATCCCTTGTGTTTTATTTACTTTGGTATCATAATTGGTACACTTTCTGAACACGCACGATGGCATTTTTACAATTTTTATCTAAATTCGTAGCAGCGTATCGCTCGTCGCCATGCGTGTTGCAGACTAAAGGCTATACGGCCCAATTGGGTCGTTTTCGAGTCTTCACGATTGCGCGCTCACAACATAACTGTTTACTAGAATATCATTGTTAGATAAATATAACATTTGCCTTTCATCATTAACTTCTATTTTGTTTTAGATTTCATAAAGACGGATTAATTAAAGAAAAATGGGTACAAGTAGTTAGAACCCAAAGACGAGAAGATGAATGGATGCCAAATGCCAACAACCTACTCAACTATTTGTTCTCAACTTTAGTGATAGTGAAACAAAAAAACCTTCCGTAATATTATTATTTGTAAATAAACATTTTTATATTGAAAATTTACTGTTTATTTTCTTCATGCTGCCTGATAGGTACCCATTTTTCCCCATTTCACTCTATCTAGCTGCTGTCATAGACTGACATTGGCCGTCACCCAGGTAGCCGCTCATGTAAAATATCGCCATGTTTTTATTTCTATAAAATCAGTATGACGTCTCTATTGGTAAAATCTCATTGGGTTGTATTGATGGTTTTGATGATTATAATTCTGTAACTACATACGTCTTACAATCGTGTCCAATATTTTAATCAACATACAACCTTGCACTGGCTTGCAATTTGACAAAAACGTAAGAAAATTTGAATTTCGCGGGCTGGTCGAAGCATTCACCTTAAAAGGCTTTTCCAAGGTCAAAATCATTCTTGCACCTTTATGAACTTGGAGGGTTGTATTGATGATTTTGATTATTCATCATCATCATCATCATCATCAGCCTATTAATGTTCCCACTGCTGGGACACAGGCCTCTTCGCTATGAGAAGGAATGGGCTATAAATCCACCACGCGGGCCCAGTGCGGATTGGTAGATGTCACATGTCTTCGAATTTTTGGTTCTAGGATATGCCGGTTTCCTCACGATGTTTTTCCTTCACCGTTTGGAGAGCAGTGGTGATGAAATAAATTACACAAAGTAATGCGCCTGCCTGGGTTCGAACCCACGACTTACTGTTCGTAAGTCGGGGCCACCACCACTATTTGATTATTATAATTACACAAACATACGTCTTACAGTCGTCGCGAACAATATTTTAATCGACATACAACCTAGCACTGGCCTGAAAATTGCAAAAAATGAAAGAAAATTTGAATTTCGCGGGCTACCCTGGAGCATCAGCCGCTTGTCTGTTTGTCCGTCTAAAATAATCAATCGATCAAAATAATCTTGTTAACAAATTCAAAGCTATATATTTTTTTAAAGATAGCTACAATCTATCTATATAAATAAAAACAAAAGGCCTGACTGACTGACTGACTGACTCATCAACGCCCAGCCCAAACCCTTGGACCAGAAAGCTGAAATTTTGCACAGAGGTTCTCTTTATAATGTAGACAAGGAATAAGGAAGGATTTTTAGAAATTCAACCCCGAAGGGAGTTAAATAGAGGGGATGGAAGTTTGTATGAAAGTCCGTCAGTTTTAAAGTTAGGATCTTCAAATGTTGTGTTTAGGCTGACAATTAAAACTTAATTTATACGTGTCTCAGCGTTTTTCATAATTCTACCCCCAAAGGGTTAAAAAGGGGCTGAAGCTGTTGTGTATGAAAGTCCGTCAGTTTTAAAGTTAAGACCTTCAAATTTTGTGTTTAGGCTGACGATTAAAAATTAATTTATACGTGTCTCAGCGTTTTTGATAATTTCACCCCCAAATGGTTAAAAGGGGGATGAAGTTGTGCAGTCCTATTTTCGAAGAAAAAATCATAAAATTATTATCTAGAAGCTAACGCAACGGTGTTGTTAGAATTTCAATCCTTAAGGGGGTGAAAAGGGGGATGAAGTTTTGTATTGAAGTTGTTCATTCGCTAAATTTTGAATTCAAATATCCTAAATATATAAAAGAAGAAACTGACTGACTGATATATCAACGAACGCACAGCCCAAACCGCTGGGTCTACAGATTCCAAATTTGGCAAGTAGGTTCCTTAAGTGGTCTATGGGTGGAAATATGAAAGGATTTTTCAAAATGGTTCCGACTTTTTTTGTATGGGGAAACAAGATTAGTTAGACTATTTTATTAGAAACTTTACAGGAGTACCCCTATTGATAAATAAGTAGAAACGGGTTTCAGGCTTTTTCCGAATTCAACCCCTAAGAGGGGGAAATGAGGTGACAAAGCCTGAAAATCAACATGGTTATTGTTTGTATGGTGTGTCGGGTCGGGTCATCGGGTGTATTACAAAAACAACGATTTTAAGATTTAATGTGGCGGACCTGAAATACCATCATCCCCTGTTGAGGGGTGCAATGGGGTTGCAATGTCTAAAAATCAATAAGTGTCGATTCTGAGATTCCGGATATGACATTTATTTTGAGATCCAAAAGATGACGGATTCGACTTCTATACAGGGTTATTGTTGATTTATTGTGATGATTGTGAAAACGATAATGATGATTGTGATTATTATGATGATGATTGTGATCACGATGATAATTATTGTGATTACGATGATAATGATTGTGATTACGATGATAATGATTGTGATTACAATTGTAATGATTGTGATTACGATGATAATTATTGTAATAACGATGATACTGATCGTGATAACGATGATGGTGATTGTGATAGTGATTGCGATAGTGATGGTGATAGTGATTGTGATAGTGATTGTGATAGTGATTGTGATAGTGATTGCGATAGTGATTGCGATAGTGATTGCGATAGTGATTGCGATAGTGATTGCGATAGTGCTTGCGATAGTGATTGCGATAGTGATTGCGATAGTGATTGCGATAGTGATTGCGATAGTGATTGCGGTAGTGATTGCGGTAGTGATTGCGATAGTGATTGCGATAGTGATTGCGATAGTGATTGCGATAGTGATTGCGATAGTGATTGCGATAGCGCGTGCGCGTGCGCATTTTTTTTTTATTATTTTCCATAGATATGGAAGAGTAAAGATTACACCTACCACACAAATGAGCGGGGGAAAAAAGCGCGGGAATCATCGAATTTGGCGGGCGTGATTTTTCTTTCGTTTTCTTTAAATTTTAAAAAACGTTTGAAATTGGAGATAAGTTGTGTAGATTTATGTAAATATTCATTAGATTAGTTAATTTAATTGTTTGTAGATAGAATTCTTCGTTTATTAGGGTAAGTTTTTTTTATATTTTATTTTTTCTGGCCAGTGGCCACAATGGACAATGAACCGCCTGATCCGGGGGGCACAGTCCCCTCGGTCGGGCATAATATTACAATTTACGAATCTAGTATGGATACAGACTCGTCCATAACCAGATCGGAGCGGAAAAGGGCTAGAGCTCCACGCAAAATATGTAAAAATTGCAATAAAAGAAGGCGAAGTGGTCATCACTCAACAGGAAATAATGAAACAAATTGTCATTGTGATAATGAATCAGTAGTCAGTCCAAAAATAACATCAGACGTTCCGGTACATTCAGTTTTAGTTCACAAAGAAGCCACTCCACGTTCTGTGGATGGTCCCCAGACTGAAAACCTCTTAAAGATCTTCCCCAGAAGGCGCCACAGGTTGCTAGGGCTTTGTACGAAGCCACAGACCTGTCGCCATACGTTGTACACATCCAAAAAAATGTTGATACACAAAACTCGGCTCAGACATTACACCCACTTTAGGGCTTTTCCTGAAAAATCGCAGATACAACAATATTATTAACGGTTCTCTAAAACGCATTGGTCGAAATAGAATATCTCTAAGCTTCTCCCGTTACGTAGATGCTAACTCTTTTATAAATGACCTAAGTTTGGCCAAGGAGAAATTGAAGGCATTTGTTCCATCAATAAATGTGTGTCGCATTGGAATTATTAAAGGCGTTCCTACCGAATGGTCTCCAGAGGAAATATTGGAAAATATATCTGTTCCAGCTGGGTGCGGGAAAGTCATCAAAGCAAGGCGTCTCAATTATAAAATACACGAACCGACCCCTGTGTGGAAACCATCCCAAACAGTCGTGCTCACCTTTGACGGACAAATTCTACCAAAACGTGTGTTTTGTTGTTACAATTCCATGCCAGTGGAATTGTATACATTCCCTACAATTCAATGTTTTAATTGTTGTCGTTTTGGCCATACAAAGATACAATGCAGGTCGAACCCTCAGTGCTTCAAGTGTGGGGAGAAGCGTTCTGCTGACACTTGCAGTATTGAAGACGAGAGTAATAGTAAATGCTGCCATTGCGGTGGCATTCATTACGCCATCAATAAAAAATGCCCAGAATTTGAAAGACAAAAATCAATTAAGCATTTTATGGCCCATAGCTGTGTGTCATATGCTGAAGCGTCGCAGCTTCATCCACCAATCTCAAAATTGTATGCAGATGTGGTAACATCTGCCCCATCACATACCAATAAAAATTCTTTTTATTCACAATCTTTGCCCCAATCACGTAACACACGAATTGTCTCCTCACAACGAAAAACGGTATTCCTTAAACCCCAAGATCCCCCAAAAACTGCCAAGGGATATGACCGGGCAGCTCATCAGGCAATAATCAGTAATGAAGTTTCTATGTCAGGGAATGGTGTTGCATTCCAAAATAAAACAACAAATAATAATGAGAGTCAAATTTTAAATTTAATAATTATGTTAATTAATACCTTATCTAAAAATAATAATATTGAACCGTCCAACGTTGCTACTTTAATTGATACGCTGTCTAACTTATTTAACTTTAATCTTAATGGATCCAAGTCTACTCAAGATTGTTCAGTGGAACAGTCGCAGCATTGTGAATAAAAAATCTGATCTGTCCTACATATTGAACAAATACGATCCCTTTGCAGTCGCTCTCTGTGAGACATGGCTTAAACCAGGGTTCTCTTTTAGAATTCCTGGCTATGCGTGTCTAAGAACAGACAGAAGCGATGGGTATGGCGGTGTCGCCATACTTATTAAAAATAACTTGTCTTTTCAATCTTTTTTTTCTCTTCCAAGTCTCAGTGACGATATATCTGCTGTCGCTGCTATCTATCTATACATATAATAAATTTGTAGAATACTCGTTTTTGTACATCGAAAATATTTCGAAATAAAATTGCCAGGGTGTGAAAGGATAACCAACAGAACTCATTTCCAGTATTTTTGGAATTTTTGTCTGTTTGTCTGTTTGTCTGTTTATCTGTTTGTCTGTTTCGATGATCAAGTATCACGTAAAATTTATGAAACCAATGTAGATAACTTTTATACTTACAAATTGTGCGTATCTTGAGGTACTATTTAGTTTCTGTTTCATCGTAATCGGTTAATTCTATCAAAATATATATGAATTTAAAGTGTTCAAGAAGAACTTATCATCAAATGTAAGATGCAGTGACATCTATTGCACTAAAATGATACTAATAACCAAAAATGTGCTCACCAGATAACTTTTAAATCGACGGACCGGCTTTTAAAAAGTTTTTATCGCATAAAGTATTCTAGATTAGTCTACATGATACATGATGCTGGTTTGATAAATCAAAGCAGCATCATGTATCATGTGTAAAATATAATGCACGGAAATCAACAATGGAACATCAATGGAGCATTATGTAAACATAGCATGATTTCCGTGCATTATATTTTAGCATCTTGGGCGATAGAAGGCGTCGTTCATTTCACTCCGTTTACTGAATCGCGGTGAGATTTTCCGTAAAAGAATGATCCTTGCCCGTATCAGTTGCTCTCAAGTTTGGATTTTTAACCGACGAAACAAAAAGGAGGAAGTTCTCATATTCGACGCGTATTTTTTTTTGTATGGCCACGCATAACTTTTTACATAAAAGTCTGATGACCTAAGCATGGTAATTTATTTTTTGTGAAAAGCGTGGGTTAGGCTGGGCTATATCTCATATTAAACTTTCGACCTATCTGGAGTATGACTGTTATCGAATGTCTAGGAAGACTTAAGGCTGTCGAGGGACGCAGGCCTGTGGACGGTGGGCTATGGGCTAGCTCGCCGTCCGTCCGTCTCATGACGACAGGCCGGGTCGACGGCGCGTTCGTGTTCCACGCGCGCCTCAAAGAGAGTCAGCAAAAAGGAAGAAGTCCGTAAGGACCGATGCCGGCCGGGGTTGCGGGACAGTTCGAAAGAGATACCGCGGCCCCGGAACACAAAGGGCGATGAAGGAACATAGATGAGTTTTAGTCAGTAAAAGTCTGACACTCCCTCCTGCTTCGCCCAGAGCGGGAGGAGGATTTGATGATTTCCCATCCGAAAAAACAAAAAAAAAAAAGGCTGTCGAGGGAAGCCCTTATTTGGAAAAAACATCAGTACTTAGATTATTTTAGCGATTAATGCAAATGTATAGAAGAAATTAAATAATTGTTACCCACTTGAATCTATTCTAATAGGTATTATAGAGCTCAAGAGTTTGTTTGTTTGGTTGGTTGAATGCGCTAAATATAGGAACACTGGTTCGAATAAAAAAATAGTTTTAGTGTTGGATAGTCCATTTATCGAGGAAGGCTAATGGGTTATCTAACATCACGCTACAACTAAAAGGAGCGGAGCATCAATGATAAATGTTGCAAAAAGAGGGAAAATTTATATCTTTTGACTTTCGATGTATCGAAAGTCAAAAGATATAAATTTTCCCTCTTGTTTGTTAAAAAAAATCTGCGATAGCCAATGAGATTTTACCAATTATATATAACATCATTGGCGATAGCATATTATTATGTCTATCTTTATCCGGCAGAGTAGAATATGCCATGTGGTATCCGGTGGTGTGAGGGTGTCGTATAAGGCGACTAATGTCTGAGGCATAACACCTTGCGCCTCCGTAGACCAGAGAATGGGCAGCAGCGTTTTCTGTTAGTCTTTCATCACTGCGATCTCCAATCCGCCTGCCAAGCGTGGGGATTACGGCAATTTCCACCCGTTATGGGAGAGGCTTATGTCCAGCAGTGGACGTTATGGGCTGTTGTAGTATGTCTATCTTTTAAGATTGACTCACACTCTCTCTAACCTTCTCTCTTTCTCATGTGACGCAGACGAAGTTGCGCGGGTCAGCTAGTTGTAAATAAAATCTGTTTAGTATGTATATATTATTCGCTTCCCACTGTAAATATTCTTTCTGAAATAAGTAATCTTCTTTCAGTTTTACCTAAACCATTTTTGGTAATGGGCGACTTTAATACACAACATCAGTCCTGGGGTAGTTCTAGTTCCAATCACTATGGGGAAAAGTTACTAAAAATTCTAGACTCTAATAATTTGTGTATTTTAAATACATGTCTCCCAACACGCCAAACGAATCCAGATGAGGGAGTAAGTGCCCCTGACCTCTCAATCTGCACACCTGATTTAGCTACGACATTATCCTGGTCCCCTTTACCGGCTTCTTATGGTAGTGACCATTGCCCTTTAATAATTTCTTTTCTACATAAAAAACCAGCTGCTTGTAATCCAACACCACGATTAAAGTATAGACTTCAAAATGCAGATTGCGATACATACAAAAACTGTTTAGAAGAAAGAATTCTTGCTTTAACTAATTCCTTACAACTACATGATCCTCAGCTATTATCTAATCAAATAACAAGAATTTTAATAGAGGTAGCAGATAATACTTTCCCTATTAAGAATGGTGCTACAGCTAAAATTCCTTCACCACCTTTGTGGGATGCTGAGTGAACTCAGGCCATTAAAAAAGAAAAGAAGCAGAAAAAAAATATAGTCATACTATGACTCGTCATAATTTTGAGATATACCTAGAAGCTGCTCGTACAACTCGTAAGCTCCTTAAGAAAAAGAAATTTGAAGGTTGGCAAAGATTCTGTGCATCTATCTCGCCAGAAGTTAACGCATCTCTAGTATGGCAAAATATTAGGCGATTCAGGTCAGCATTCAGTGACACAACAGTCTCAAAACTACCATTAGAATTAGCCAATGAGTTTATGGATCATTTAGCTCCTCCTTCAGCCCCAGAACAGAGATCTTTAATGCATTTTCCCTATGTTCCTATTCCTAATTCTGAGTTGAATTCTCTCTTCACACTAAGTGAATTGAAAGGAGTCCTTTCACATGTTAAGGATTCAGCTCCTGGTGAAGATGGTATACCATATTCATTTATAGCTAATCTGTCTGACTCTGTTCTTTTAATATATGTCGGATCCGGTCATGAGTACGGACGGGTGAATGAATCGAAAGCGCGCCAGTGGTGACATCACGCGAGCTACTCCCCACCATGGCGGCTTTTACAGAGTCCTGATGTTGACACCTCGCGGCGAGGCAGACAGTCTGGGTCTGACCGCAGCGGAGTGAAGACGTCTTGAAACTGTACACGATTCATTGTGCCTAGTGTTAATGTGTGAAAGTGTAATGTCAAGTTATTTGTTAGACTCAGTGTATTTGTTTGAAAAGAGTAACCATGGAGTTTCTTGCCGGTTCTTCTCCATGGAAACTACCTACCCGAACCGTGCAATGCGAAATAAAATAGTGTTTCGCATCCAATGTGTTTTCATAGCACGAAACCCGTGTTCTGCCCACATAAGCTCGAGCCTAGCGAAATAAATTCCTGACAAATCCCACTTCTGTCGGGGGTTTGTCAGGAATTTATTTCGCATTGCACGGTTCGGGTAGGTAGTTTCCATGGAGAAGAACCGGCAAGAAACTCCATGGTTACTCTTTTCAAACAAATACACTGAGTCTAACAAATAACTTGACATTACACTTTCACACATTAACACTAGGCACAATGAATCGTGTACAGTTTCAAGACGTCTTCACTCCGCTGCGGTCAGACCCAGACTGTCTGCCTCGCCGCGAGGTGTCAACATCAGGACTCTGTAAAAGCCGCCATGGTGGGGAGTAGCTCGCGTGATGTCACCACTGGCGCGCTTTCGATTCATTCACCCGTCCGTACTCATGACCGGATCCGACACGGCCATCCTGCTTGCACACGTCCTCGTGTGATGTTTACCCTGCAAGCAAAAAGTCCACGACAGAAATTTGTTCCACTCGGTCACTCCTGACCAAACTCATAACATCACATCTGTAATCCCCAAAGGGTTTAACAGAGGTGTACTTAATAGTACACTTACAGTTCGCTAGTTATCTCCAAGTCCCATGTAATAGGGGCGAGCCTATTGACATCAACCGGCGCAAATCCAGACACCGTGGCCGTTACTGAGAAATTTCGGATGGAAAAACTCAATAACACTTTGCCCGACCTGGGAATCGAACCCAGGACCTCGTGCTCAGCAGTCACGCTTGCCATCACTATACCAACGAGGCAGTTGATTAAATCAAACACAGTTAATTTGGAATAATCGAAAATGGGTCAACCCTTGGGCCATGTAACAGTCGTTCGAATCAACTTTTAGAACTCTACAGCATTAAAAACTACCAAGCTTACAGAAACCCTCGAGTAAAACCTCTAACGCTACGGCTCTCCAGCCGACCAGCAATCGCATTGCTTTCACATCCATTAAATGGATCTGCCATGTGCATCACCCAGTGACTACACAAATTAAATAAAACACAAAAAATACGTAAAATAATATGAACGCGCCGTCATATATTTAAATCTCATCAATACAGCTTTGATATCTGGCAACATTCCATCAAGTTGGAAGTCTTAAACAATTATTCCTATTCTGAAACCAAACAAAACTTCTTCTAATGTTGTTCTTGCTAAAATTGCTGAACATATCGTTAAGAATCGTTTGGAGTGGTTTTTGGAAAGCAAAAACTTGCTAGCTACATCACAGTTTGGTTTTAGGAAGGGTAAAAGTACGATGGACAGCCTTAGTGTGTTCACAACTGATATTCGCTTAGCCTTCACTTCTAATAACTCTGTAATTGCTGCTTTCCTGGATATTAGCTCAGCTTACGATAATGTCCTGGTATCAATCCTAGAACAAAAGCTGAATTCATTACAAGTTCCAACAATGCTGTCTAAGATCATAATTAACATGCTTTCAGAGAGATCTTTACATCTTCATATTGAAGGGTATACATTTACCCGTTTAGTATGGAAAGGGCTCCCTCAAGGTTCTGTACTTAGTCCAATTCTCTACAATATTTACACTTATGATTTGGAATCCTCTCTAAATGAGTCAGTACAAGTCCTTCAATATGCAGATGATTTACTTCTTTATTTATCTGGTCATTCTGTTGAAAATATTTGTACTTCCTTAACCTCTTCTCTAAGCTTACTGAAGACTTGGCTAGAAACGAATGGTCTAGACCTGTCAATTGATAAAAGCAACATTGTCTTGTTTACTAGAATGCGTAAGCCTCCTATATTTACTGTAAGGTGTAATAATATCCCTATGTCCATTAAAAACCTGGTAAATTTTTTAGGTCTTATTTTGGATACACATCTAGTAAGATGTGTATCCAAAATAAGACCTAAAAATTTTACCTGGTTTTGGTTTTGGTAGGTTTACCACACTGTGATTATATAGCTGCTAAATGCGAACGAAATATCAACATACTTAGATGTCTTGCTGGTGTTTGGTGGGGAGCACATCCCTTTTCATTAAAATTACTGTACAACACCTTGATTAGAAGCGTATTGGATTATGGGACTTTTTTGCTGGATCCTGCTAATGTTGCTGGTCTTAAGAAACTGGACAGTGTTCAGTCCAAGGCACTTAGAGTGGTTTCAGGTGCAATGAAAAGCAGTCCTATTAATTGTCTTCAGGTGGAATGTGGAGACCCTCCACTTCATTTACGACGTCAATTTTTAGCTGATAGATTTATTGCTCGGTGTTTGCAATTTACGTATCATCCTTTGCGAAATAAACTTTTCATTCTCTCTGAAGAAGTAATTTCATCCACTTACTGGAGGCACAAAGCTACTCCGTGTTTAGTTAAAAGCTTTAGAAAATACAATTTAATTGAAGCTCCTTGTCACCAATCTGAGTTTCTTCCTTTATTTCACTGTAATTACAGTTCATTAGTTCATTCAGAGAAGCGGTGGCCCAGTGGTGGCGGCCCCGACTTACGAACAGTAAGTCGTGGGTTCGAACCCAGACAGGCGCATTACTTTGTGTAATTTATTTCATCACCACTGCTCTCAAAAACGGTGAAGGAAAACATCGCGAGGAAACCGGCATGGCCTAGAAAAAAAATTCGAAGACATGTGACATCTACCAATCCGCACTGGGCCCGCGTGGTAGATTATAGCCCATTCCCTCTCATTGAGAGGAGGCCGTGTCCCAGCAGTGGGAACATTATAGGCTGATGATGATGATGATGATGATGATGACAGTTCATTATTAATGTCACCGAACATACATTATAACCTTAACATTTTTCGAAATGACGTATGTCAAAACCTTAACTTCAACTTCATTAAGGATAGAGACTGGAAGGGCTGCCATCTCTTGTTTACAGATGCTTCGAAGCATGGAAGAGACTCATGTGTGGGAGTAGGTGTATACCACTCCCAATATAACATTGTCCAAAAAATAAAGCTCCCGCCCGAATCATCTGTATTTACGGGAGAATGTTACGGTCTATTCAAAGCTGTCGAATATATACTTATGATGGGCTTACGGAATTCACTCATTTTAACTGATGCAAGGAGTGCCTTACAATCTTTGGCCAGATTCCCATTCTATTCTCATAATCCTTATATTATATTTGAAACACGTGAACTCCTCTTGAAGTGTACTATTAAGGGGTATTCAGTGCATTTTGCGTGGATACCCTCGCATTGTGGTATTTTAGGTAATGAGAGAGCTGACCAGCTAGCTAATGATGCCATATTGTGTGGAGACGTTTTTCCGTACAAAAATAACACCCAAGATCTGGCAGCTTTGCCCAAGGTCTATCTACAGAAATCCTGGGGTCAGCTTTGGTCAAGCAATCGGTTAAAGGGAAATTTTATCGTAATATTCAGCTATCCATTTTTGCTAAACTTTGGTTTAGCAAGTATAAGCTAATCAAAAAGTACTTGATTCTTACGTTTTGTTATCAAATAAAATATTGTCAGTGGCAATAAGCACGAATAGTGCAATGCCAAAACAAGAAAAAAAAAATGAGCGGGATTTATAAAAAGTCCTGTTTGAGGATTCGGGCGTCATGATATACTATTGTAGACCTTTTTATTAGTCTGAGATGTACGGTCGAACAAGTCATTTGGTTTACAGTTTAACCCACAAATTACATTGTAAAAAATGTAAACCAAATAGCTGTTCGACCGTAGGTACTTAAATTACAGAGTAAACGCACGAAAGATCTCTAGTGTGGTGACTCAGACCATTAAACTGAAGCTCTTTTATTATTATATGACTTTTGGTAATTCTTAACTTACTTTTTTCACAAACATGTTGATCAGCTAATCGTGCCTTTATAAAGTTATTTTTGTTAAGAAATTTCATGAACTCGTTGAACAATAACAATTTTTGTTCAGTCTCATGATCCAAGATACCATGTCTTGCATGTCTTGCATTTATTAGGCTACACCAATGATATTCTAGTAAAATATCATTGTGCTACACCTTGTACGTAGGTAACTAAGTTATTTTTTTAAAACTTGAACATGTAGTTTAATCAATATGCGGTGCTACGTGCTACCTTACCTAGGTACCTACTTATCTATTTGACGTGGTATGTATGCATTTTTTATGTATGTAGGTACCATGCGTAATTATAGTAGTGTGTTTTACATTTATATCACAGTCAATCGCCAACTATCACGCGGGCGAAGCCGCTGGCAGAAGCTAGTTTGAAATTAATACGACCCGGTCTTGTTTTTATTACTTATTAATAAGTAATTTGAAAAAAAACTTTGACTTGAAATTAGTATGATACCTGTACTAACTGTCAACGCAAGTACAAGCCACCATGTAAGATTCCTTTCTATAATGCATCGGCTTATACCTTCTGCTGCTCGATACATGTGTTGCATCACTTGCATCGACGATGAACCTCACGTGGTTTATTCTAATTAAAATGGCCGTTAATCAATAAGTTACCGACATAAAGTAATTTTCAGCACTAAGGGTTTCTTACTTTAGTAACTCTTATGTTTTCTTTCTTTTTATAATTTGCCATGCTATATCTAGGAGTCATAGTAAAACGTATGTCGTATGCTGCATGTACCTACGGCTGAAAAGATCCAGCTCTGCACCAGACAGACGGCAGGCGGCGTAGGCAGAAATAGATCATGTTTACGGATTTTCAGTACCTAAGTACCTACTGCTACGAGGTGCTGTGAATATCCAACCGACACCACCGTTATGCGGTTGAATAATAACTATACTACTACTACTACACTTCAGAAGACAGAACCCTAAAAGTAATTGGATTACATAACGTATCGTAGGTGAGATATAAAAGATGATATAAGCAAACAACGTCACGTTTTTTAGATTTTATTGATTTTTTTAATTTATGGAATAAATAAAAATATTTAGGTAATAAAAACAAAACTTTTGTTACAAGTTCATTATTCGTGGCAGTGACTATGTTATTGCAGTCTTTGAGATCTTGCGTGATCACTGATCAAAAATTATTATTCGTATTTTAATTTGTAGCTTACTTTAAAATTTATTGATAAATAATTGTTTAACATAGTCATTGTATAACAGAAAAAGTTTATAAAATATAAATTAAGTTCTTATAATATTGTGGATTCGGTGTCGCGCCCCTTAGTAAGCAGCAGCTGGAAAAGAAAAGAAAAGTAAACCTTGCTGATACTTTATTTTTTAATGTTTCGTTAGTAATCACCAGAGACCGGATTATATGCAACTTAAAATCTACAAAATATGCATCATGAATGTTTGAAAAAAGCAACATAAAGTTGAAATGATAACTGATTACAAAATAAAGGTTTTTTTTTCTGCCTTTTCGACGAGACGTTATCATTTTTTCTTGAAAGCCGAATACGATTGGGCCTTCCTACATCCACTTTGGTCATTGGGTATTATTTGAATTTATTTTCATCTCTGGCAGATTTTTTCACTTTTCCAGTTCAAGGAAACAGAGCCAGGTATTGTCAAAAATGAAGCCAAAATCTGTAATATATGTTGTAGTTCATTTTTATGCACGCTAAACAGATTTTGGATAAAATATGCATTATTTCAAAAAACAGCCATAAGTAATATGCAAATGCATAATGTCCAGTCTCTAGTAATGACGGTATACCTTTTAATCTGAAAGTTTCTTGAAGTGGATGAGGTATATGGATATTTCTAAATCTATCTTGATTTATTTTATACAATATTCAAAAGGAGTTAGTTTTTTTCTTTAAACTTTACAAAGTTTGGGTGCATGTTAAGTCGAGACTCCCTTTTATCTTTCCCCTTTTTTTCACATCAAAGTGAATGCGGAGAGGTAAGAAAATGTAGGTCTCACAGAGGTCTCGCAGAAATCTCGAGGAAAAAATTGGTTTTATGTACTATCGGGGTCTTTTCCGCCTGACCATTTTAATTTTGTTTCGCTTATATCATACGGAGGCACCGAGCCACGCCCCCTTAAAGTTTGGGCCTATTAGGAAAGCGTCAACTTTGGCGCGCAAAGTAACAATAACTCTCGTTTGGCGTGCGTCGTCAATGCGCTCTGCCGATTCGGTATCTTTTAATTCATTTTTTCTACACAAAGTCAACGGGGCGGGGCTAGAGAGCGTTTTTATGTTGCGAGTGCAAGCAAAAATGAGCTTAGTGGTGGTCAGGCGGGAGTGTCCTCGATAGTACTTACTTATTTACCTACGAGAAACATATCACCACGTAAATATGCTGATAATTATGCTTCAAGGAAATTAACTTAATTAATTAGGTAGGTGTATCTTAATAATAATGGTCTTATATACAGTTTGATTAGGGTTTATGTGTGTAGTTTTAAGATATGATACTTTGTGCATCCAGGCGTCCCTTTGCGTGCTTAGATAATATGACAATGATTGTGGTCTTAATGCTATTTAATATTTGAGATGATTCGATGAGTGACTAAAACGATCCAATATAAATTGCAATTCTAATGTTGTTACCTAAATTATGAACACAAACAATGTGGATAGAATAGAAATAAGATAAAAAAGTAGGTATTTTCTAGAATATGTATCGAAACTGCTTTGAAAAGTAAATCTCATGAGATAAAAGATTCAGTTGCAATAATGAGAAACGGAAATGTCGGTGATCTACGTCTATTAACCGTGTAACTACCACAAATGAGTAGGAATAACACGTGAACAAGACAAGAGGATTCAAACTACATTCACTTGCACGAATTTACGGACAGATACCTGTTTAGTTTGCATGTTTTATAGACTACGAATAAACGGTAAAGTCTTGCTTAGATCGTCCACGGTGAACCGGTCTGCCACCATTAAATCTGCCGTAATTAGAGATATTATATTAAAACACTTGTAAATAATTGACATATCAGCTAAATGTGTGATGAGTAAACCAATCAAAAGTTAAACGCTCGACGCACCCACAGCAAAGGTTGCGCGTCCGGCGTCCTAATGAAAAGTAACCAACTGCAGCGTCTCGTCGTTTTATTACAGTGATGACATTGCTATGTTTAAAGTTAATAAATGGCAGTGGCGATCCATGTCGATGATAAAGTAGTCGAAGGCCAGTTTGTACAGCTCGCTCGGAATACATCAATAAAGCTGCAAAGTGACGTATTGCGTATTTACAGCAACCCACTAACCTAACGGCCTGATCGGGTGTTTGTCCCAAAGGAAGGTGCGTTTGACAGGCGACAGGTACGAGTCACGGATGTAGGAGGGGCTGCGGTCCCATCGAGCGATGGGTCTCAGCTCCGGCCAGTCGTACCAGAAGGGGTCCCGAGTGACGGCCGAGATCGGTAGATAGGGGCTCGGGTTGAAAATGTCAGCCCAAGGCCTTCTTCGGAGTCCGCCAGCGTTGTACAGCGGTGCACCTATACGCCACAACTATAACGTTTAATGCCGGGACAACAGACATACTATAGCTGCACTTCGTCATCGCCCGCCCAAACAGTGTTAACTAAGCAAGCGTTTAACACAGCTGCGTGACACTGCGTCCGTACTATAATTTTAGTCATTTAAGAGTCCTACCACATATTTTTAGTAACTAGAAACTATTTTATGTCATCAGTTTTTTAAAACTTCTTAACTTTGCAAAAATACTGCCTACTTCCAAAAAATTCATTTTGATCCAGAAATATTTTCTTTGCAATTGTGATATAAACAGGCTGATGAACCTGACTGTACTGACTTTCACATGGTCACTTAAAATAAGAAGCAAGAGTTGGCACATGCTAGAAATGCGTCATTTAACGTAGGTCGTGTTAACACTCCAGCGCCATGATGTTTCTAACGCACAACAAGAAATTATATTATTTTAAAGTAGGTAATTCATGTAGTACCTAACGAAGGACTCTTAAATGAACTATAATTATGTATTAATAAATACAATGTTAATATCAACGAACTATAATGAACGATAGTGATTAATACGATTATGTTTTTATTTCTGCTTACACTTCATGCGATTTTTCAGCGAAAATATATTTTTTATGAAAAAGAACACATACACTCATTGAACAGGACGTCAGGTCTAGTACAAAGTTAATTGATATTATTCTACTTTTAATAGGAAAGATGCTGTGAATAAAAATGTCCTGTTTTATTATTCACTTGGGAATCCAAATCGACAGAAATTAGATATAAAACGTCTATGTTATATAGATATTAACTACAGATGCTAAGTCTCACACAGCTCTGAAAAATTAGGTGCTCCAACACTGAACTGGGGCTTCGGACGTAGAAAATTTGGTTCTGACTTAGAAGAATTCGATAACCCAGATAGAAGAGTGGGTCATGACGAAGTTACAGGGTGTAAAGGGTGTCTGTTGCCCTTACCGTCGGCATCGTATGCAACCTCAGAGTCACGCGGTGGGCTAATCCTCGGCTTCACGGGCGTCGGGGACTTCCCTCGGAGTGAGCGATCAAAGCCTGCCCATTTTTCAGCTTCAGCGAAAAATGGGTCCCTTTTGAACACGTCCGATATCCTCGCCGGCCACGCTCCTTCATGGCAAGTCTCATAATCAATACTTTTCTCACATATACACGTCGGGGTTTGGTAACAGTATCCATTGACCACGTTATTAGATATATTTGACCGAATAGAAAAATCACCTGTCTTCTATTTTATTAAAAGTACTTGTAGAGTGTAGTGTTCTTGTATGCTTAGCATGAATGCCGAATACGTAAGTTAAAATTGCGGAGCGAATGTTGCTTTGCTCATATATTTACAATGCAGCTCATGCAAACATGTTCATTTCAAAATATTGATGCATGAAAATTTCATTTCTATTTTAGACTGGCGCACATTTCTGTGGATTGTCTAGAAGTATATATTATTAAATAATTATAAATGCTTGTGAAAGATTATGTAATATACAGACGTAGATACAGAAATGTGTGGCAGTCTCAGTACCTATGTTTAAGTTTGAAAATGTTGTGCCAAATTATAGATCCTAAATTATCGTACTTTAAATTACAGCGGAGAGGTACTAAACTACTAAATCAAAACACGGGTTGGTCTTTTATGTTTTAATACAAAATATATCGTAGTGTTAGTTAAATGTTCTCAAAACTTTGTACTATTCAACAAGTTATGGGAAAGTATAAAATTATTTCTACATATCGTAACAAATACAATTTAAAATTTCACTCAATCAGAAAATATTGTTTAGATGTCATTTTTACAATAGGATGTCAGAATGTAATGCATCAATTTTAACTATTGAAGCTCTATTTATTTACAATTTTGAATTTTGGCTGGTTTATTTATAACAATGTATTAGGTAAAGTATGTACGGATTTAGATTGTGTTTGGTACTTGTTGTTTTATTTGGATGTACCAATCAGTTTCTATTAGGTTTTACTTACTTTAGTTAATTCAATAAGTTGTTGTTAAGCTTCTGTTTTTCTCCGGACAATATCATACCACACGCATTAGATTCAACTTTGATTGAATCTTACAGGTGAATGGAGTCCCAATAAGTTCTTATAATAATACCTGAATCCATATGAAGTGCTACGTACGGGATATTCCAACTAGAGCCGTTATCTTTATGAGATAATTTATTGAACATAATTGGTATTCCACACTTAGCCTCCGACATGGATCAGCTGACGGCCGGGATTCGCCTGTACTTAATATTTTACAATAACAATCAGTCTATCTCAGACACGAAAGACGACTACAAAAAAAGTTGTAGAAGTAAAACTTGTACAGATAAACCGCGGCAGCGCTTATCCTATCTTATCCTATGTGTTCGTGCATAAAGTTGTTAGTATTTACCTGTTCCCCAGTGAGGCTTGCTGTCGGGCTCATATTCGATGCCTTTAAGGCTCCTCTCCAGGGGGCTGGAAATGGGAACGCTAAGGTCGGTGATGGGGTATGCCCGGTCCTTCAGGTAGAGACCGTAGCGAGAGGGGTACAGCCTGTCGATAGCTGACAGTCTGTCAAGATGGTCCTGCCACGCCTTGTGGGCATCGAAGGGGTCGACGCCTCGTCGGACGCGCCTTGGCACGTGATATACTGTCAGCGGAAAAATTCAAAGTTAATAAAGTTTCATATTGATAATTAGTATTAAATGAAACTCCCATAAATGGTACATTCGAGAATGCCAATGAACTGGTTGCGAACCATATTTATCGATGTCCAATAACCACTTTCATTTTAAAGTTTTTGGTTTTTATACTTTTGGACTAAATACCCAAAGCCAGCATTCACTGCATTCACTCATTTCAAACACTAGATTCGTCGATAGAATCATTAAAAAAAGAAAGGATAACACAAAATAGTTTTTTGTAACCTTTTCAAATTGATTTTCTTGAAGAAACAACAAAATTTAAACTGTGCTGAAGAAAATATAGAAAAATATAAAAGGCCATTTTCATATGGTATTTAAAAATAAATTATATTTAATTAATTATTTAAAACAATGAATGGGAATGATGTAGGTGCCTGTTAATTCCAAATAAGTTTAGTAGTTTGTTAGTTGTCTCAGCTAAGCTTTAGGTATGGAAAATGAAAATTTCGGGTACCACAGTCAATCATGAAGTTATTCATAGAACTCACCTCTACATCTTGCCGTGAGGGCTCGTTAAAAGAAAATCATTGTGGGCTAAGTCACAATTAGTATTATCTAAAGGGGTAAATAATAATATATGTATCACCTGACAAATGCTAGAAGATATGCATAGTGACGTCGATGTAACATTCATGGACTTTACAAGTGTGAAGTAATGTTATGTTTAAAGAGGTGATTTCTATCAAATAACACATGCGTTATATTAGTAAAATAAGTTGTAACTTGCACAAGCAACAACATCAAATGCCAGCATTACAGACGTATTTGAACAGATGAAGCTAATAATAACTAATGGTACACCTAGCTATACGTTCTACCAAAACGAATAAGTATTGTCTTAAAGACATTCCATTTACGAATCACAAATCACAATATCCCATTCTTACTACTCTACCTAGCATATCACCTTAGCGATTATTACATTCTACATTACGAAAACCTTTCAAAATATAAACGAATAAATCTGTGAATGTAGTTATGTGGCTCCATGTAATGTTAAATCGATTCATCTAATTTCAATCTCCGAGCTGATGACAGGTTGTACATCATCAATATTTTACGGTAAAAATTCTTTATTTGTATAAAACTTTATTACATAGTAAAATATAGACAGCCGAATAGCCCGCAACGACATAATATAAAATTATAAAAAAATTGCTTCATTCGCTTTTGTTAAAACGATGATCATTTTTTGATAATGATACGATGTTTTACAATGTCACTATACATTCATTATGTAGTATTAGTTATAAGAAGTCCTGAATTTTAATCTACACTCTCCCGGAGACCTTTTGTGCTGAAACAAAATGTTGATACAGTTCTAGAACTGAAGTGAAAACTGCAGAACTAGATTAAAGTTGTTTGTGTATGTTGATTGCATACAACACAGTAGTGAATGACTCAGCGTGAAGCACTTTTGTGAAAGTCATTTAATGTTTTCACTATATGTACAGTATTATTTATTCATAACTAAACTAGATGTCATATTTACAGTGAACATACATTTTAGCATTGATTTTTGAAAACGAATTGTTATTACTACACTTTGTACTTTTATTTATAAGTAGAATAACTAAGTCGAGCAAAAGTATCACCTTTGATTGCCAAATTGAAGTGTCATTGTGAGTGCTGCACTTGCCAATCGATTACCTATTGAACTGCTACCAACAGATGATCTATCAACATTGTCTATTTTGGTTTATTGAAGTTTAGCAATCAAATAAATGTTCAAGTTAGTGGTCAATTGGCAAGTCGGTTAGTGTAGCGTGTGTGTGTGCACGTGTGTGGCGTGGTGTGTTAATGTTGTTTACGATTGGTACTAACCTGGCCTGTACGAGTCAAGGGAGCGCGGGTAGTTGTGGGTGTAGATGGGGCGTGGGGAGTATCCGTAGGTCTCACGGTGGACGGGCAGGTAGCGGTATCCGGGGACAGAGATCCTCTCAGCGGCGCCGATGGGGTCGTCGTAGATGGACTTGCTGTAGGGGTAGCTAGTGCTCAAGAGCTCGGGGAACACGCTACGGCGGGTGGGCCTGTACCTCTCCTCTGCTCTGATGTCTTCCGATCCTGGGGTAAAAGATGATGTATTTATTATATGTGTTTAGCTATCATGCACCTTCGTGAATTCCTTTTGTTTCTCGGCAGGTTATGAAGCATTTTCTGTTCATTTTCTTAGAGTCAGTAAATTTTCTTACGCTTACCTTTTAGAGATCGCACGAAGGATTGCCAAAATCTGGCTTTCTTCGACGGCGTCTCGTTTCTGCCAATCATTTCTAAATGATTTTTAAACATTTTGGCAGTTTATGTCGTGCTCGTGTTCTGTAACAAAAAATATTTCTGTAAACAAGTATTGTTGTCATTAATCAGAAGTTCACATAAAGTTTTGCAGAATGTATGTCTCGCATAAATGTTGTGAATATTATGTCAAAGTTAACCTTGAGTTTGGCAATTTATATCTTTTAAAAATATGTCCAGGTGACATAATTGAGTACAATAGCATGCTCGTGTCTCGTAAATAGAGCAGTGACGTACGCGAGAGTTAGCAGCAGGGCCGCAAATAGCCGTCTCAGTGGCTGGCTCGTGTCGAATGGCCCGTGGACTTGGACACTAGCCAATCTAACTGGTGTCGAGGAGAAACTTGAAAACAGCCGTTTTTACGAATGTCTACTCATTGCTCTGCTATTTTCGCGTTTGTGACGACCTTGTTGCGAGTAACGATGTGGATAAGTCAGCGGCCTGCCGGCCGCTATTTCTAATTACGTAAGCTGCGAGCTTTCAGTATACGAAGACGAATTGATGAGGATCTCACGGCACGACCTCCGTGTATTTCAAGAGCGTCTCTAATCTCTTCTTTTGTAATATGCTTGAAGTATTAGCTCTTATTATAGATTTGCAGATATGTTAAGTACTAAATTGCTTTATGTACTAGCCCTAAGATTAAGTTATAATCCTACATCATTATTATTTGTTTGAAAGAATCTCAATGTACCGTTTGTTGTTGTAGGCCGATTGCTACAAGCATTATATAAAGCAACGAAACGA
Organism: Xestia xanthographa; assembly: GCA_905147715.2. Taxonomy (NCBI): domain Eukaryota; kingdom Metazoa; phylum Arthropoda; class Insecta; order Lepidoptera; family Noctuidae; genus Xestia; species Xestia xanthographa. The sequence goes on from LR990657.1 coordinate 15,231,449, forward strand.
AGTAATCGTTAACGAAGTTTGGTTTTAAAACGATCGAATCTACAAATACTTTTTCAGAACACCATCTCTCAGTTTATTCATTGACGTGCGTCATTGGTTTAAATTTAGCACAGCAGAAACACTATTCATCAGCCTTTCGTTTCAGATCGACGTTTGTGTAGATAAGAACAAACACTTCAAGGATCTATGGAATGCACATAACATTTATCGTCTCGGTTGAAAACCATATGAACACCGAATACCAGTACTTACTCGGTGTGGTTACGAACTAAACCCCGATTAAATACCTACCTACATATCTAGCCAAAGACTAGACTTTAGTTTTAAAGGATGTAGTTTAGGATGGAAACTTGCTAGATTAAGCATTTGTTTATTTTACTATTTTTTTTGTACTATTAAAAACTGAGAAAATGTTAATGAAAAATCAGAGTTTTTCTCTTTCGGTAACAGGAAAGTTCTACAACATTGAATGCTTAAATTTCTCTTATTTGAATTGAAAGTGAAAAAGTTTAGTCCCACCTGTCATTGGAACTTATGCCAAGCTAACTCGGTAGCATCGTCACAGTTAGAAAAGTGAAACGAATCTAATTTAAGGTTTCAATTAGATAGAAAGCAGGTAATAATTAAGTAAATAACAGTTCTATGGGTCAAGTGATGCAGTTCTGATATTAAGGTATAATGTTGAATTCATTTGACATTTTATTTTAAAGGAAACATGACTCCCTAAATTATTGTTTTTAGTGTCATAAAATATTAGATAGGCCTAAATTAAATTACTTTAATTTTACATTTTGTTTTTCTTTGGTTCTACAATAAATTATTGTATTGTTTATACGACTTTTCTTCACGTTTTTTAATGTAAAATGAAGGGCCAATTTTAAAGTGTTTTATTTCTGTTTCGTTTTTAGTCATTTAACAACTGCAAACTACCATAATACCTAGAGGGCAAATACTAATTTATAATGAAGCAATATTTTCAAAATTCATTAATAATTTAATTAAGATGAATTTATGTCAATTATTTTTTAGTTAAAGTGTTTTAGTTTACTTTTGAATTTTTGGATAATTTTAAATACTAAAAATTAAAACAAAAAATAAGATAGCGCTTTCAAGTAGGTATCATTAATCCAATTATCTTGATTCGATCCAGATTGATCTTCACTACCGGCCTATTATTACAAATTAGGTCAATGCTTAAGGCCAATGTCAAATATGTTTTGCTACTACATCCATTTCCATGCTCCATTCCATAGTACTACGATTACAGCAGCTAACATTTTAGTACCTGTATAAAAATCAATGGTATCTAGTTCAGATAGAAATTGAAGGTTAAGTACCTATGTAGGTATCAGCGCGATGTGGATTGGCCGTTAAAAAAAAAGCTGGTCGATTGTGAAACGGTTACAAAAATACATGGAGGCGCGTCGATTTGGCGGGATTGCAAATTTGGCGCGGGATGAGTGTGGCTGAAAATAGGCGCACGCGCGGTCGGATCGGATTCACAGCATTCCCGGATCCGGCGCATTGTCGCAGGCACAGGTGTGCGCTGATACGTCTATGTCTTATGTACGGACTCACCGAATATACCTGTTCCAAAGAGTAGGTTTAATGGAGATAAGACATACGAGACTGGTTATATTTTTTAAGCACAATGCATTTTTTGGCCTTTTCCTGCTTCACTGAAAAACTTTTCATTCACATAAACATATAGCAGGATCATTTTTTATTTTAGGAAAAATATTAAATAGTTAATCTATAAAAATGCACACTTTTAAAGTAATATTGTCATTGAAAGTAACGTCTCTATATTTCACTCAAACATTTAAAGCATTTATACACACAACTATTTGTTGAAGCTAAATATCGTATAAAATATACACAGTTAACGTCACTTTTGCTTCAAATAACCATGGAAAAATATTGTCAACTCCTTCCTAAGGTGTACGAATCAAGCTCCTTTTCTCATCAAATTTTAGAAAAAAAGCTACTTTATAACTGCTCATGAATATCATTGAACACAGTGTTTACTAATATTCTGTAAATGCTTACTAGAATATTGTTGTATAACTATTTTCACCTGTAGGTATTATTGTTGTTCACTGTCGAATAACGTGTGAGTAACTTACGTGCTGCTGAACAAATGTTACCGTATCTCCGCTTATCTCGACTAATCACCCGCGGGAATGCAAACTAGACTTTAAGGCAGAGTCGCGAACCGAGTGAGACGAAGTTTCAATTGCGCAACTTTAGAGCGAGACGGCGCGAACTTCGGGGTGTCATCGTATTCGTGAGACGGCGAACACCCCACGTGGGGTACACTTGGCACAACCCTTGCGGACTTAACGATGGAACACTGGGCAGTTTCTTACCGATTAAATAATGGTCGTTAAATAAATAGAGTTGTGTGGTTTCGTTGACGAGCCGACGTCGAGTGTCGGACCTGGGCGGGCGCGCACTGGTCGCGGCGGGCACGATCTTCTCTCGCCGGCCGCCCGCCCTGCCCCGCCGCCCGCCCGCCCAAGGCATTCAATAAACATATTATTTTGCCCGTATTTTACTACTTATGTGCCTTCTGTGGTTCCCGATGCAACCTTTTTCTGGTTGCACATCATTTAATTGAATGACTGCAAAACTAATTGATATTTGTTAATTTACTGTCGATTAAAGTTGACAAAAGACGTCAGTCAATTAAAAAAAATGTTCAATTATTTTTAATAGGAGCGCTTTCCGTTATTTTGTATCAGAATCATATTCAAAAACACATACCTACACCCTAAAAGAGATTTCAGCCGGCTACAGTGGTGTAATAAACTTTGATTCCGGTATTTTCATAACAACTTTGAATGTTATTCTTATTTGTTGTTTTATTCCATCATTTGGAGTAGAATATTCTGGGAAAACGTTTAAAACCTCCCACATTGCACATACATCGTTGGTCTACAGGTACCTACGTACAGACCGCTGCGCCCGTGAAAGTCCTGAAATAGCGGCGTTACAGCGTCCACCTGAGATTATCCAACTTTGTGGGTGATTCAACTTTACATTCCACGTTAATGAATCAGCTTTGTTTATAGACTCAAGTATGTGATAACGTCTTTTTGATATGATCTTTCCAAAGTATACTATCGTAGATTTCACGGTAGAAATTTCCAAATGACCAAAATTTCAAAATTGTCATCTAGTAGGTATATCTACACATTTTATATAATGCATTTGATGTTACTCAAAATTAATTAAAAATTGGTGGTGCTTTTCTGCAGACTTTTTGACTTAAAACTGTAAATATCTGAAAGCTTAATAACTCTTGTTTTATCTGTTAATATTAATACATCATATCAGGTCTGAAATCGCAGAATAACATAAAATGTATGGTCATTTTACGATTTCAGTCTCAGCCGAGATAATTACTAACGAATGAAATCGGTTGCAAAAATGATGCTTGCGAGTAACGCAAGTCTTTACTCTATATCCAAGATGCGATTCTCGCAAGCATCATTATTGCAACCGAGTTTATTCGTTAGTAATTAGCAATCAAAAGTTAGCGATTTTGTCGTTAACTCTGTCGAGACTGCCGGCCCAGATAGAGACCGGGCAGGTAAGTATCCGGTTATAAAATCCCACAGACGCTATTTTAACTACTTTGGCTACTGCAAACTTATTTTTGGATATCAATGATATTTCAATATCAGCGAATTCAAGCTGTCAATTTTTTTGGTATAAAATAACGTCATTAACAGACTCATAACAGGATGTTTATAATGTAGACGATGTAATTTATTACTAGTACAAAAAATGTTTGATAGGATTTTGTGTATTTTATTTTTGTGAAAGAAATTACAAGGTCGGCGCCATCGGCGACAGGTGACCTCGTGTAATACTTTTAATATTCGATTTTTCTTTTTGAGCATATTTTTAAGACCGGTGATAATTAGCATGCCAAGCAATCAACAGGGACAAGTTACACAGCATCATCGTTGCCTGAAGAATTTCTGTGTAAAATGCAGAAATTTTATTGGTTAGGTTATACAGGGTGTAAAAGACCTCATCACGAAGCCGTCAACCAAGCATTCTGTACATGTATGTAACTTTATGCAAAAATTATTCCTGGGAAACGACTTTTTTTTTGGGATGAAAAATCATGTTTTGTGGTAGAACTCAATGTAACGCACTCAAAACATTGTGCTGATGGATGGATTGAATAGTACAGGGGTCGTGGAGGTGTTTAAAGTAAAAATCTTACATTAAAAACTTGTATTAAAAAAGAACTTGTCAAAAAGTTGGAACTTTGACCCCCAATTGTGTCGATTCTGTTGTGAACAAACTAAACTTAATTTAGGCTATTGCTATCTTTTTCTCTCTAAAAAAACGAGAAAGAGACGGACGTAATTTAGACCTGTCAAATTTAGTTGGAACTAATATTTCCATACAAATGAAGGGTGCACGTAAATGTCCTCGAAGCGGCGATCGGCGGCGGCGACCTCTCGCGTCCGGCCCTGAGGCCCTACTCTCTAACGTCCGTCCGTCCATCCGTCTCTATCCGTCTCTCTCGCGCACGTCTGCAGATGAGTGCGAGTGAGAGAGACGGATAGAGACGGACGGACGGACGGGCGTTAGAGAGTAGGGCCCCTGGTGCAAGCCATGGTCCGGAGCGAGACGGAATGGGACGCCGTCACCTCCTTCTGCGAAGCAGTAATGCTAGAGAAGGAGGTGACGGAACGTGAGAGGGAGAGAACCTCTCAACGTCCCGGCCGCCGCGGGAGACGCCCCGGGCGTCGGGGGCCACCACCACGTGGCCCCCGGCCACCGTAGGCGCGGGCCTGTGGACGGTGAGCTATGGGCTAGCTCGCCGTCCGTCCGTCTCATGACGACAGGCCGTGTCGACGGCGCGTTCGTGTTCCACGCGCGCCTCAAAGAGAGTCAGCAAAAAGGAAGAAGTCCGTAAGGACCGATGCCGGCCGGGGTTGCGGGAAGGGTGGGCGATGAAGGAACATGGATGGGTTTTAGTCAGTAAAAGTCTGACACTCCCTCCTGCTCCGCCCAGAGCGGGAGGGGTTATTTGATGATTTCCCATCCGAAAAAAAAAAAAAAAAAAAAAAAAAAAAAGGGTGCACGTAAAAACATGTTGACTAAAAACACGGTGAAGCGCAAGGCATAAACTATTTTGACATCTGTAACTTAGTTCATAGCTATAGCAGTCCTTTTCTCGCACTACCTTTTAGTAAAAGATAGCAATAGCTTCAATTAAGTTTAGTTTGTGCACAACATAATCAACACCAATATCTCCGTTACTAGAAGGTTGCCAGGTATGGTGTAGAACAAAAAAATTATTGCAATGACGAGGAGAACAAGTGCCTTTCGGCTTCGTTAAGAGGTGTTGTACACCCTTTATATGTTATCACAGTTAGACCACGCATGCTATGGGTCGATGAGGATTCCTCAATCTTTCATGTCAGAAATGTCATATTATGTGTTATAGGTAGTAGTCATATTGTAACTCGACGGCATGAGAGTGGCAAAGTTCGTTTCCTTTTACGATACACTCTGTATAAAAGCTTTCGATGAAATTGTTTAGTTAAAAGCTTTCTAATTATCTATACACGTATCGCTTTCAAAGATCAGAACGAGTTTTAGATCTAAAAGTCTTTCTTAATCGCTCAAATACTCAGGTATATTTCTACTCTAAATAACGTCTGAAGTTCTGAATCAGAACAGATCACTTCAGATTTTTTTTCTGTCGATTAGAACATTTTTCCTATCACGTTTTACACGTGTTGTCTTTTTTCAGGGTTGTGTCACTTCGAATGCTGAAAGAGATTTTTGTTAATAGATACAAATCTATAATCTCTCAAAGACAACCCGGTCACCTTGTTATTGTATGAGACTGGTGCCGTGGTTATGGCATGGCCACTAAGCATGACGTACACGCTAAGCACTCGCACGTCATGTGCTGGAAATACATACTTCATTCAGTGAAACGTTTTCAATTTCCTTTTTACGATTGTTATGAGTGTCTCGTCTGTTTACATTGGATAACCCTACTTATTTAGGTATGTGTGTTGTCTGGCTGTATGGCGTCATACGACCCACGTGCATCACCCTGAAACATCACGTTTTATCGAATTTTGGCCCGTATTCAACTGGTTTATAAATAGATCTGCTATAAACAACTGAAGATCAGACTTTAAACAACTTCCGATGGAAGGCATATTCTATTTCCTCTGTTGTCACGATACGTACACGTTCGTTTTTCAGTAGTAGTACGTTTCTGTTTTGCTGGACTTGTGTAATTAATAGCTTTTTAAAAAGTTTTTTGATAGTTTATTAGTCTTATGAAGGAAAGTAGAAGTTACGTGAGGTCTTTGCCCTTCAACAGCAAATACGAACTAATAATATTATGATATCGTGTTTTCCAGGTCGACCTTGCTAGCTGCTTATAGGACAATCCTGTCACGTTTGTGGGCGTCATAGAAGCTGACAGAAGGATTATATTGGGGGATTGGGTGGTGGCGTAGTGGTTGTTTACTAACACCATCATTCTACGGCGCCGTGACTGTTACTATGCCTTCGTAGGAGTAAGGATCATTATAGTTGGTGCCAGTTAAGGTGGGAATAGCGGTCATTGTCCTTACCCTAATATCTCTTCGTACGAACCAAAACAAATAAACCATGTAAGTATCGTTTTTTAGGGTTCCGTACGCAAAGGGTAAAAACGGAACCCTATTACTAAGACTTCGCTGTCTGTCCGTCTGTCCGTCTGTCCCTCTGTCTGTCACCAGGCTGTATCTCATGAACCGTGACAGCTAGATAGTTGAAATTTTCACAGATGATGTATTTCTGTTGCCGCTATAACAACAAATACTAAAAACAGAATAAAATTAATATTTAAGGGGGGCTCCCATACAACAAACGTGATTATTTTGCCGTTTTGTCTAATGTATAGATAATGGTACGGAACCCTTCGTGCGCGAGTCCAACTCGCACTTGGCCGGTTTTTCATTACAAAAAATGTTAAAGATCACGATAGATGACGATTCCAGACTTGAACAGGCTTATTTTTGGTTTTCAAAGTTAAGAAGTTTAATAAATGTAGGTGGGTCAATGACCGCTATTCTCATCTTAACCAACTATAGCTACAGTGAAAAGCGAAAAAGATAGGAAGTTACAAGTTTATTCCTTCCAATTGTGCGGTTTACAGAATTTTTCTTTACTGAACTAAAGACCGATGTAGGTACTAACCCGTAGGGTCCTCTACTTCCTACTTTTATTGAAGTCAAGATATTTATGCAGGTAAGAATCGATGACCTTTTCTTATTATTTATTTGGAAAGTTAACATACAATTGCAGTTTGTTGGTTACCAGAAAACAACAGCCCAAGACCAAGCAAATTGAAGCTTTGTATATACGGAAGAGCATTATTAAATAACTGGTATGTTTACTCTGATGATTGGATCGATCATAGGATTAGCACCTAATAATTGTAAATTTCCTTACTGATCCCTTTGTTATTGCCAAGCACGATTACAAAGGCCGGCCTGAAATTACTACGAGCTGTGTGCAAACATTCACAAAATAAAGCTCACAATAGATATTATTAGAGCATCGGAAACTTCGGCAAATCTCGGGAATGAGGCGTCTGGGTTGTCGTTATTCAACCGTGGCATACCTCTTTATGAGTGACGAAAACTAATCCGAGACATCACAGGTTGTGCTAAGTGACATTTGGGTTTTTGGTTAATTAAAACAGGCTCGTATCCTATTGCGTGAGATTTAATCATAACTGTTATTTGGGTGTACCTACTATGTTACAGCTCTGCAGCCTAACCATTCGGAGAAAACCGACCAACTGATGTTGCATTAGATTAAGATGTAATAACGTTCGTATCTTAGTCTGAAATATGTCAATCCTACATTCCTGTTTGACGTGCCTGCTGGTGGAGTAATTTGTGAAGTTGTCCCTATTTATTATTCCACTCCTATTTCATCACGGTATCTTTCCGTTATCCGCAACTTGTTATTCATGTTTACTTAAAATAAACCGAAAAACAGCTGCATTTGTCACTGCAAAAAAAGTGTTTTTGCCAAACATATATTAACCTATTTTTGCCCTTACATGACGTGTTTAACTCATTTGTATCATTTTGAAGTTCATATGGGGGTGTAGAGGGTGAGTAAATCAGGCACCTTTACGGATGGTTAGCGACACCTCCTACGAGTCGTAGATCGTGACCGATGCGATGACGACACTCATTCGTTTTATTTATACACTCGCTCGTATTAGAACATTATTTTATATCACCTTAGATGCTTAGCTCCAAGCGATGTAGCCAAAACATTTTAGATATTAATGATGCAGGTTGTTTGGAGATAAAATAGTAATAATAGACCATTACAAGAGACAATTTATTTTGCCTGTGTCTATTTGTACACACACTTAATGCCAATAATATAATTAAAACAATAATCGTTTCAATTAAGTGTTCATTATTTACATGTAATTGTCTGTTTGATTTTGATTAATCATACATTTTGTTCGGTCCAAACAGAGTAATTAAGGAGAGATAACTTCGATAGTTAATGAGCTTAGATATTGAGCCAAGCTGGCTAATGAATGTATAAATAAAATTTAAGACTTACCTTTGTGGATTGCATTTGACGAACAATTCCAGATCATTTCCAATCAATCAATTGCAATTAATTTTCCCAAATCTTGAGTTTTAGGAAATAAATTTCAAAACGCTTAGGTGACACAAGGACTGGCTTTTACTTCGGCCAAATCTTTGCGTTGTCATCAATGATATTCTAACAAACAGATATGTTATACACCTACAAAACCACCGAAAAAAGTGTGCCACGGGGGAGAGCCAGCTCACATACACGCAGTGACGCAGAATAAAGACAAAACAAGCCAATAGGCCTGTTTTCGAGTCTACACGATTGCATGCTCATAACATAATCTGTTTAATAGAATATCATTGGTTGTTATACAGCGTGGTAACGCAGGCAGTCTCTTGGGGACATAACCAGTTGACAGCGTTGAGGAAGAGTTTTTTGACGCCATTTTTTAAGTTTATTGTTTAGATTATTTTAATTTATAGATGTCCTGTTAAATATCCTGTGTTAAATAAATGTTTTTCATTTCAATAATCCTTAATTCAAAATATTAAGTGCTTTGGCACATTTGGCACGTATCTTTATAGTTATTCATCTTTACAAATGTAACATTAGAGAACTAACGTCTTATGGAATCTCTATTAGATTTGATTCCTTATCTTAGGCAGGTGGGCGGGCAGGGATAGGTATCGCCCGCCCGCCCAAGAGATTGAAAAAGTTTAAAATATTCTCAGATTATAAAGTTAAATAGGTACATACCTATAGATTAAAACTGTACCTACCCATCAATTTTCATGAAACGTTTTCATAGTTTCAGTCGTTGTGACATAATGTTTTGGCAAGTCGACAGTATGTCGGTAGTGAGTATAGTGACATGGGCGATTTTCTCAATTTTCATTGCTCTGTTTTTATGTAGGTACCTTGTAAAACTCCATTAGTTTTACAAGGTACTAGTAGGTACTATTAGGAATACCTTTGGCACGTTGTAAAGAAAAAGGAAATAAACAATAAGATTTAAATAGAATAAGAAATGGTTGCTATAGAGACGGCTTAGGCGTGCGTCTAAAAATGTATAGTGTAAAAATATGACTTTTCATTAATTAATCAAGTTTAATTGTGTAAACGCCTTTTGTTTATTACACTTAATCACCACATTCACATAACACACATCCGATCCTTAGAACCGATCATCAGATCCTTAGTACCTATTGTTAAAAATTCCAAGCACTCATATAAACCTTTACAAAATGCATACTTTTCTACTTACTTTCAGGTATAGTCACGTGTAGAACTTGGGTTTATAATGGATCCGATAGCAAATAAATTAAAGCTAGTTTTGTAATGGAACAACGATGCTAAACAGAAACGCAAATATACACGCCTTCGAAGATGTAGTATCTGTTGACATGTGAACAGACAACTTTATAGCAAACACGATCGCCGCCTTGTCTTATTTATAGAATTAGAAAGAGATAGATGACGAGAATTTGTTGATTTTCGTTAGTGTCCGACTGAAACAGGATTTTCAGCCGAAACCGAAAACAAGCCTTCGGTCTTGGTCCCAGTTTCGGCTGAAACCGAAACTTATTTGATTCTTTATAGCATGTTAAATCTATTGTATTTTTACGCATATATAGACAGTTAACACGTGCAAAAAAATAAAATGGAGGTGTTTAAAGTAAAAATCTAACATTAAATAATAATAATAATAATAATAATAATAAATCATTTTATTTCGGACAACTAAGAAATCCATAAATTGTTAGTAACAGGTTTACACTTAAACACTATTGTTAGTAACTTAACTAAACACGAGTTAATAAGATGACCACCCATAGTAAATAGCCATGATAATAACTAGGACAACAGAATTCTAGGGTATTAGTCTTCTCACAAATTGCCTTATTATGGTGGAGGAAGTATCAGCCGCCACCGCCTTCAGGATGCTATTGTGACTGCCCCTTATTCTGCTCAGGAGCGAGGCTGTTTTTTTGCGGATGATGGCATGAAACCCATCGGTATGAGTTACCGCGAACATTCCAGAGGCACTGCAAAAACGAGGCAATCGCAATAGCATCCTAAAAACATTATTGTATTGGACGCGCAGGACATCCAGCGATCTTTTCGAGTAGTTGACCCAAATATTACCGGTGTAAAAACTCTGACAATAAGCTTTAAAAAGCGTTACCTTTACTTGATCAGTACACCGAGCAAATCTTCGTGCCAACATATTTCCCCTGACCGCCAGTGCCCTACGCTCCCGTTCAATGTCAACATGGTCACTGAGGTCGTCGGTAAGAAAATGCCCAAGATACTTAAACTTATTGACTTTACGTATTGATGTACCGTTTATGGAAAGTTCGATTGTACTTTCCCGATGCTTACCAGCGACCCCAAAGACCATGTATTCACATTTTTTGGCATTATAGACCAGTCCATGTGCAGCAGCGAAGGTCTCACATACATGAAGCAGCTCCGCGATCGCTCCCGGCGACGGGCCCAGCAGCACCATGTCATCCGCATAACTGATGTTGTTACAACTAACACCATTTACCCTGCATCCGACACGCATGCTGCTGAGCTCGACAATGAGGTCATTCACATATAGATTGAAGAGCCGAGGGGATGAAAGACCACCCTGCCTCACCCCGCACTCCAACCCATATGACTCCGAGAGCGCATTAGACCATTTAACACGGTTTGTCTGGCTACGATACCAATACTGCAATACACTGAGTAGTTCCTCCGGTATACCCCTACCCCTCAACTTGCTCCAAAGTACATCGTAAGAAACGAGATCGAAAGCTTTGAAGAGGTCAAGGAAGCAGGCGTACACCGGCGTCTTACGGTCAGTGTAGTATTTGACAGTATGCTTGACACTTAGAATAGCACTTTCGGTTGATAATCCAGGGCAAAACCCAAACTGTGCATCGTGCAACTTAACATATTTCGCCAAACAAGAGTCAAGCATACTGTCCAACACTTTGGCCATAATAGTTGCAAGAGAGATGGGGCGGTAATTGCTTATGTCCGAGATGTCTCCTGTCCTATTCTTCACGATGGGTACCACAATGGTCTTTATTAAGTCTGCCGGTAGATACGAATGGCTGAGACACATCGTATAGAACAAGGACAGGACCCTCGGCATATGCATGCCTGCATATTTTAAATGCTCAATGCTAAGCCCATCATGCCCAGGGGATTTGCCCCTACTCATACTATTTATCACTGATGCTACTTGCTTCGTGGTGAAGCGAAGCAGTGGCTCCTGCCCCCGGACATGAGACACAAAGCCGATTTCCGATACTGAGGGGCCAAGTGGAGACTTTACTGTGAAATGGTCTCTAAATAAGTTGGCGATTTCCGCATGCTCAGTAACCCCACCTACCTCTGCCGCAAGACCAGGCCTAGCCTCCAACTTACCTGTGGACTTCCAAAATGCACTGAAATTATTTGTCGCCCGTTGTTCAGCTAATACGTCCATTTTTAATTGATCTTGCCTATTTTGGCAGTACTTTAGCCGCCTTTTGAAAATTTTACGCGTCTCGTGCATTTGATCGTAAACCGTCCCAGAAGTTGGTCGATCAGCCAAAACCCAAAGTTGGAAACTACGCCTGGCCTCTCGGTGAGCATCTCGCACATGTTTGTTCCATCCACATAACGGACTACCACGCTTGGGTCTCTTGAGTGCTTCATTAGATTCCCTCGCTGCCTCACAAAGGACATCAACAATATTTTTGTACAGCTTATCAAGGACAAGTTTGTGATCATCCAAGCTGCATGACCCATGACTGCACACCACAAACTCCTGTGGGAAGTCTATCTCCCGCAATTTATCAGAACTCAACTTATGGTATCTTTCGATCTGTGATTTATTTCTGATGCCCCAAATAGCAGCATTGCGGGGTGCAGCCCCGGTCAACAACTTTGGCCTAACAACATCTAAGTCACATGTTATATATATAGGTAAGTGATCAGACACATAAATATCTTCATCAATTCCTACACTCACAATTGTCTGCCAGGCTGACGAAGAGACCACACAATGGTCTAACCACCTCCTACAACCGTGAGCCTCGCTAATTAGTTAAAAACTTGTATTTAAAAAAAACTTGTCAAAAAGTTGGAACTTTGACGCCCAATATTTCCCTAACTAGAAAAAAGGGTCCCAGGTATGGTGTAGAACTAAAAAATGATCGCAATGACGGGGAGAACAAGTGCTTTTCGGCTTCGTTAAGAGGAGTTTTAAATTCTGTATAGTTATGTTTGAATCAAACATCACACATAAACAATGTGAATTTCTACATAAATTCACATTGTATAAGTTCTAGGGAATAACTCAACAGAACCAAGTAAAATATCTAATGAATTCTATTCTATTACAACTTACAACCTATTTATTTTCCACTGTAGGACAAGACTCTAATGAATGCCATAAAAATACAATCATAAGTGAAAACAAATAATTACAAACATTATAATGTTTGCGCGAATAAAAACAATTGCATATCCTCAAATCATCACGATCGCGCCGGCTAGCGAACTCAACTGGCAATCACGTTCACTTACTCGAAGTGAGCCGAATGATGCGCGACAATTCACCTAGTTTCGGCGGGGCCGAAGGTTCGGTCAGTTATTGGCCGAAACCGAATCTGAAACCGAACCTTCGGTCGGTTAATCTTTGTTACATTATTTATATGAAGATCAAAATAAAATGCCTAAACGGATTCCCTACTTACCTTTACAGTGTGCAGGTAACATTCTTGTAACTCAATAATTCTGATCAATTAGGCAGACTAGTTTGTTAACGGGAGACAGGCGACAATGCATCAGATACAAGTGATAATCATCCAAGATCCCAAATTAGCTACATAAATATATACATTTCCAACTACAAAACTATATACATTTACAACTACAAAATATATACATTTGGGTCGAGTACGTATTTAGTTTTTTGCACGATGTTGATCCCATGGATAAACTTGTTCAGTTTGATGGCATTTAGTATGTAGGCGCCACACACTCACACCATTCATATATACGTACAAGCTGTAGATAGAGTAATGGGTCATTTCGTTCGACTGGTAATAAAATCACGATTAATCTGCAAGTAATCAAAGCGTATCCTGGAAATAATCAGATAGATTAAGAGCTAGATGAAAGAGGGCTATTATAACGTCTACATCACAGCTTAGGTACTGAAATAAGGCATTGCTAGCTAACTAATATCATAAGTTCTCGGGTAACCATGTTCGGCTATAAACAATCCGATTCCTAGGAGAAACATAAATTATTTTGGTGTACTTATTATTAATTTATTGGTGAGTGAAAGGAGCAGCGCCCAGCGGTCAAGTTGATGCAATAAGAATATAAATCTCAACGTTTTATGGAAGTAATGTTGATGATGTGTTGTTGAGGTTTTTGATTTCATTACTTCCATAAAACGTTAATCGTGTAATACAGTTTGGTCACTTTGGATCGTTCAGTATGAAAGTGAATTAATTATACTACTAGACGAAAGATAATCTGAAACAATATTTTTAGGTATAATACCTAATGTAATCTTTGTGGCTAAAGCTAACGGCAAAAACCTCTTGAGCTTTCGTAACTGTATTTTCTAAAGAGTAAAACATTTTATTTTTGCCACCTAATACATAGTAGTAATAGGTACCAACTTAATTTAAATAAAAATTCAGTCTTCGAAGTAGATATTACCCATGAAGTGGGTTGTGGAGGTCGGGCAATCGCTCCACATAGAATACTGGAGTTCAGCTGAATAAAGTTAGACCGGAAGCTGACCCCAACATACTTGAAAAAGACTAGGCAGATGAGGATGAATTCAGTCTTCGAAGTCTACAAAACATCCTGAAATTAGCCCCAAAACAAAATATAGTAGTCATGGTAAGTATCCCGTTTTCAGTGTTAGTGTTAGTGACATAATGCCAGTTAGAAAACTTATTCCTACAAAATAGTTAGCCAAGTTACTGGTTTTGATAGGTTACAGGATTCGGCAGATTTTTCCTAGAAAATTATATAACTTGTCAGACTTTCCTTTGCATAGGTTACCTACTGCATAAATTTCCTAGAACTAATAGAATTTTTTGACTACCTCCATGACATTGGTCAAGTAAAAATACATATTTGCTAGTTACAAACGGAACCCAACTGTGAATTTTACTTTCAACAAACATCTCGCGAAATCTGTTTAGAACAATAAATCATCCGTGCAATGCGGAACAAAACACGTAACAGCAGCAACAAGAAATGTTTCAGGAACCTAATCGATGCTAATTATATAGACGTGTGGTCCACCACAACACGCCTGCACATGTTTGTCTAGATATTTCTCGGAACTGTTAATGTTCGGTCGCACTTAGCAAAGGGTGATTAAATTCGTATACATCGGAGTTATGCTCGAAGATTTGTCTTGGGCATCAAGCATGTTATTTGCTATAAAAGCAACAAGACTGCTAAAATGGCGACGGAATTAGTCAGTACGGCTGACTAATTCCGCGTTGCCTAAAGTCAGCGCTGTCTTGGCTAAAATTTCCATGAATTATTGTAATCGTTTGAAGTGTTGAGGAACTAGCAGGGCTGATGATTCCCCGCGCGTCAGTCTCAGTCGTAAAAGCTTGGCACGTTCGTGTTGATGACATGCATCCAGTGTTACAAACCGTTACTTGTCGCCATTTAGAGCATACACGTGTTTCACACAATTATAATGGTGCAAGTATTTAGATTTAAGTGCTAATAAATCATTTTAATTTAACATCGTCTACTTGATATCTCAATAGGCTTGTCGACTGAAAAAACCAAATTAGTCCGTCAGTTAGATTATCAAAAAATATTTGACCCTTATTTTTTTTTTGTTACGTAAAACAAAATTGACGATAATACGACGCTTTTAAAATTCTCTATACGTCACGCCGTGGTATAACTTTTAGTGCGTTCTGACGACACTAGCCCTCTCTCCCGAGATTTGATGTGTTTTATCTTTGTCAATATTAATTGATTTACAAAAACAAAAAATACGTGTCCATTATCTTTCCAAAACTCGTAACTGATAGACTAAATAGATTTGCACTTTTTTGATACTGTCGTCATGCCTATTCGTAGCCCGTAGCATAGTGCTACGCAAAAAAAAAGTAAAGATTTCATTACACTTAATCATTAAATTAAAGGGTTTATTACTTCTAGATACCCAATATGATAAAAGGAGTTATTATTATAAGCTAATATGAATTGTAAGTCAGGTTCAAAGGTTGTTGCCAAAGGGCAATGGATCGCAGCATTCTGGGTGTCATACATAAGACAAGACAGGGTTCGAAACACCGCTGCGTTCCAAAACAGGCACATAGTGAACGTTGGCATGAAGGCTGCTAGGCTAAAATGGGATTGGGCGGGTCACGTCTGTCGCATGCCCGATGACCGCTGGGCAAAAGTCTCCACGCTATGGTTGCCGGAAGACGGACGGCGGCGCCGCCGAGGCCGGCCCAGAAAGAGGTGGCGGGACGATTTGGACGCGTACTGCGAGGGGTTGGTTCGAGGAGGCACGAGAAAAGAGCACATGGGTGGAATTGGGGGAGGCCTTTGCCCAGCAATGGGACAGTACAGGCCAAAAAAAAAAAACTCAGTTTCATAAAAACAATTCTCGCAGCCGTAGGCCCTGCACGTTACGCAAGTCGTGAGCTCTTTTCAATTAATTTTGCATGAGTTTCAGAACATTTTTTATGTCTACGTAGATTCACGGAAGCTTCAAAGTAAACTAGATAAGTAAACAATAAATAACATCATGAAACAAGGAAAGCTTTTTAATGTAACGTATATTTTTTTAGTTTTACTACTTTGACCTTGCGGGCAACACGGCACAATGACAATACCGTCTTCGTAAAGAATGCGAGGCCACACACAACAGATTGACAACAATTGTTTCAAGACTAGTCACATCAACTTTTTTTACGAATATATTCATGTTGTAAAGTTTTTTTGGCGCGTGGTTATAGTTGGATTGGAACTAACGCCGTCATAATGTTTTTATTTCAATGCAATTTTCACACACAGTTTCACAAATGATCAAAGATATTCTAACAAATAATAATAATAATAGAATATCATTGGGTGCGTTACATTGGTGTCGATTCTGTTGTGCACAAACTAAACTTAATTTAGGCTATTGCTATCTTTTTCTCTGTAATAAAACGAGAAAGAGACGGACATAATTTAGAGCTGTCAAATTTAGTTGAAACTAATATTTCTAAACAAATGAAGGGTGCACGTAAAAACATGTCGACTAAAAACACGGTGAAGCGCAAGGCATAAATAGTTTGACATCCCTAACTTAGTTCATAGCTATAGCCGTCCTTAGCTCGCACTGCCTTTTAGTAAAATATAGCAATAGCCTAAATTAAGTTTAGTTTGTGCACAACAGAATCGACACCAATGAGTTCTACCGAAAAGTCTGATTTTACACCCCAAAAAAAGAGTCAAGACCCAGAAAAAAAAGTTGCGTAGGGCCGACGACCAAGCATTCGTACTCATCAAACTAAGTAAAGTTGGATGAGTACAGAATGCTTGGTCGTTGACGGCTTCCTCACATTGTTTGACCTTTGTGATGAAGACCTACAAATAAAAAGACAAAATATGTCAGGCTGCTTTCTGCCAAAATTAGGGAGATGACATAAAAGTTTTTATTTTTTCATAAAATTAATGGCTTTAATTTTTTTTGTTATAATAGTACGTTAACGACTTGCCAATGTTTTTAAGTTAGTAGATAGATTACTTTTTTACGAAACGTACTTATTAGCTTACACTGAAAAGGAGAAAGCCTAGTCTCGATTTTCAACCGACTTCCAAAAACAGGAGGTTCTCAATTCGACTGTATTTTTTTTGTGTTTGTTACCTCAGAACTTTCGACTGTGTGAACCGATTTGGATGATTCTTTTTTATTTGAAAGCTGGTGCTTCCCGTGTGGTCTCATTTAAATTTTGTTAACATCTGATGCTGATCTTTGGAAACACAATGGAACTCCTCAAAAATAGACGGCAAATCTACCGTGATTGCTGCAATCGCTTGGATGTTTATTGTTTATACAACAATATGATGCAACATCACGCCTGTATGCTCTGAGGGGGTACGGAGATGTGTGCAATACACCCGATTTCGACAGTTAGGTATGTTAAGCTGGCACGTTTGTGTTCCGCGCGCGCCTCAAAGATATGTCAGCAAAAAGAAGGGGTCCGCAAGGTTCGATGCCTGCTGGGGCTGCGGGACTATTCCAAAGAGATACCGTGGCCCCAGAACACAAAGTGCTAAGAAGGAACATGGATGGTTTTTAGTCAGTAAAAGTCCTGACACTCCCTTCCGCTCCTTCCGCATTTTGATGATATCCCACCGGAAAAAAGAAAAAGTTATGTTAAGTTCCATATATTGGGAATACGCCTATTACCATGACATGTAGGTATTATTAACAATGTCAAATAAATTCATGGCAAATATTTGTTTGGGAACAACTGCAAAAAATAAAACTGACTTCAAAAAACACAAAAAAGTGAAAAATTACTTTACCTAGCTTCAGAAGTCGGTGACAAAAAAACTAAATCAATCAAACAAAGGTCACCGACTTCTGAAGCTAAAGTTATTTTTCACTGTGTTTTTTGAAGTCGGTTTTATTTTTTGCAATAAATATAAAGTTATTTTATCAGTGCAGTAACTACAAATATTATCCAACATCTACATGAATAATTGTTAATACCTTTGCAGTGTGCAGTGGTTTCAATAAATTATAATAATTAACTTTAATCGAGTAACCCGTAGTTGAGTAAACATCATCGTGTTTCGTTAGTGCTATTAATTATTTTAAAATGCAGAAAACCGTTTTTGTAAAAAATCCACAACATAAAAAGTCTTAAGTATAACAGGCTGTAGGCTACCAGAAACGGTGAGATGCCTTAAAAGTTTTGTTATTTTTATTTATTTTTATGAAATTAATGGCACTAAAAATATTTTTATATGAATCTTGCCAGTGCTTAGTAATTAAGTATGTTACCTTTTTATTTACACTAAAAGGGAAAAAAATAATAAAATATTACAGCGCTCTCTCACCGGGAGCCTGTAATGTAACAGTTCAGATACTTCAGATTCACTTGTTTCTGCTCAAAATCGAATCATGGATGCATTACAAGACATTGAAATATTACGAGCGAATTAAAATTATTACTTGATGTTACTTTATAACATAACAAGTCGCATTCATGTCTCAAAATCGAAAATTTTCGAGACCAACATTTTTGTATTTTTCCCAATCCGCTTTATAAGTCATTTAAAATCTCTATGGTTACACTATGGTTCATTACACGCGAATGCTCCCGGTGAGGGCCCACCTTTACTGTAGTAACTACAACAATACCATCACAGATTTTGTGAATATTTGAACCGCGGGCTGCATTTTACAAACCAATGGTTTTAAAGTAAACCACAAATTTTGTATGTGGGAATAATCTCAGCAACCTCATCAAAGAGACACGTCTATTATCTTGTTGGGATCGTTAATAAATAAAAATAAAAATAGTTTAATTCTCACCATTAACAAGTAGTTACAATTTTGTTGTTTACTTAGTTACAATTAGTAGGTACCGACATGAAAGTTATTACAATTGTTTTTTGTGGTGGTTATAACGAGGTTCACAAGTTTTGACCCTACCCCCTGAACTAGGCGGGAACCTGTATCTCAGGGGATAGTGTTCAGCCATTTACATTCTGATTCTTCTTAGGACATTATTTTGTATGTCACTGATAGAGATAAAGTACCATTAAAAATGCGAGGGTTTGTTGGTGAGCTTAAAGATACGAGGTGTGGATGTAGGTGTGTGTGTTAATATGAGTGGTGAATTAGGGGAATGTGTGTAAGTGAAGAGAGAGTGAGTGATGTGCGAGTGTGTGTGTACGATGTAGTGAGTAAGGAAAATGTGTTTGTTTGTATGGTAGATAGAAGATTATACATTTAGGGTCATTATGTTTTCAGTGTCTTCGTAGTCCAATTGTAGTAAGTATATTTTTAGCTTATTCTTGGCTTCATGACTGCTAAGTCTTATTAAATTTGTTTTTTCGTTTAATTTGTTATATAATATAGAACTTAGGACATAGTGTTGCCGTTTTGCAAACTTTGTGCTGTGTGGGACATTTGGGCAAGGTGCTGAATTTCTGCGTCTACCAGTATCAGCAGGCGGGAGAACTGTTCGATGTCTTCTAAACTTTTAACATATGCAGAAAGATAAAATTAATAAGATAAAGGAGAGCGGATTTACAGTCTTGGCATGCAAATCTCTCGTTACCGATCGGGCGTGAAATTGGTTACCTTGGTATGACGGAAAAAATGTCGAGCTAATTAAATTATCGAATATTCCATGCGTCAATAGACGCAGTGGATTAAAAACATTCGAACGTAGAGCCAAGCTATTTGAGTAGTATTAGGCGAATAAATCATCCAAGCTGTAGGTACTGCGCAGTTCGTTTTATAATCTTACTTTTTATTCTGTTTCTTAAAATATATGAGGTTGGATACGCAACGGGCTACGATTAGATTTCTTACATAGTACATTCCTTTTCTAATATTTTGTTTAGTGATTACCAATGATATTCTGTGATTACCGATTGCATCACTTTGGCTTTGTCATTTTGATGTTATCTAGATTACCTACTTATGATTAAGTCTTTAGGAAAAATACTTGAAGAAAACTTAATATTTAATTTCCATACTACATAGCTAACTAATCAAGCGTGTTATGGTTTCTTTTAACCACAAGAAAGAAATAAAAGTAGGCGTTTCAAACATTCACAAACGAAAACTCTGTGCTGGTATTGTCTGCAGTGCTAAAAAAATAAAGATTCATCTTTCTTCATTTGAGTTTCAGTAAAAAGGTGGCATACCTTCTGAATTAAAATCATTGGCAAGTTTCCTATAAAAATATTCTGAAGCCATTCATTCACTGACCATTAATTGCACGAAAAAAAAGACATAAAAAGAAAAATACTTTTATGGCATCTCACTATTTTTGGGAGCAAACAGCCTGTAATATCTTGTGTCTTTTGTAATTAAAGGTTTTTGCCAAGTAGGTTTTACTAATTTTTATTAAAATAGTTGCGTGCAGATCGATGCCACAGGAAATTAGTAAAATGTAGTTGCTTCAAACATTCACAAACGAAAACTCTGTGTTGGTATTGTCTGCAGTGCTAAAAAAATCAAGATATTTATCTATCTTCATTTGAGTTTCTGTAAAAAGGTGGCATACCTACTTAATTAAAATCATTGGCAAGTTTCCCATAAAAAATATTCTGAAGCCATTCATTGCACCGAAAAAAAAGCCAAAAAGAAAAATACTTTTATGGCATCTCTGTTTTTGGGAGCACACAGCCTGTAATATCTTGTGTCCTTTGTAATTAAAGGTTTTTCCCAAGTAGGTTTTACTATTTTTTATTAAAATAGTTGCGTGCAGATCGATGCCACAGGAAATTAGTAAAATGTAGTTGCTTCAATCAAACATTCACAAACGAAAACTCTGTGCTGGTATTGTCTGCAGTGCTAAAAAAATCAAGATATTTATCTATCTTCATTTGAGTTTCAGTAAAAAGGTGGCATACCTACTTAATTAAAATCATTGGCAAGTTTCCCATAAAAAAATATTCTGAAGCCATTCATTGCACCAAAAAAAAAGACAAAAAGAAAAATACTTTTATGGCATCTCTGTTTTTGGGAGCACACAGCCTGTAATATCTTGTGTCCTTTGTAATTAAAGGTTTTTCCCAAGTAGGTTTTACACATTTTTACTAAAATAGTTGCGTGCAGATCGATGCCACAGGAAATTAGTAAAATGTAGTTGCTTCAAACATTCCCAAACGAAAAGTCTGTGTTAGTTTAGTTTCTGCAGTGCTTAAATATCAAGATTATTTTTTTATTCTTCGTTTCAGTTTGAGTAAAAAGGTGACCTACTTAGTAAAACAACAATACAACAAATTTCAAATAAAAAAAAAATGTTAACCATTAATAAAATTAAACGAAAAAAGAAGAAAACTTTTATGGCATCTTACTATTTTAGCAGCACACAGCCTGTAATATCGTATGTCTTTTTTACCAAATAGGTTTTATTCGTTTTTTTATTAAAATAATTGCACTCAAAACAAAACGATGACGATGTTATAAACAGATAATTCTAATTTGGTTCTGCTGCCAATCCACGTAATATCAGAATAATTTAATAGAAATTTTAAGGATGTTCCCTCACCGGGAGCATTTGCCTGTAATGTTACAGTTCAAATTCACTTGTTTCCGTACAAAATCGAATCTTGGACTGTTACATTACAAGCGAATGCCATTATATGGCTTGTATTACCTACCTCGTATAAGGCTGTGTTCAATTATATACACTGCCATTTTTTATTCGAAAGCTGTCAGTGTAATCGGAAGCTGTCGCTGTCATTCACTCATCAATGAAAGCTACCATGTGTGAGAGTATTCTAGTTTATTTGTTTTTGGCAACATTGCAGTCACGTTTTGTTCAGAATAGCGATGACGGGACCCGTGTCCACCAGATACCTACAGAGTCAGAGTATTAACACCGTGATTTATGTCCACACAAACAAGGGAGCCAACATTTTGTATTAAATGTAAACACATTATAATGTTTAACGATGTCCCAGCTGGAGTTATTATGTACTCGTAGCATTTCATCTAGCTCAACAATGCAAGTAGGATACTCGAAAAACAATAAGATTGCTCTGGCAAAGCGAGAGCGAGATTATTTTAGGTTACGAATAACCTAAAATAATCTCGAGTTATTAAACATATCTAATAGTTCCGTAGCACCAATTTCTTAGTTAGTCTTTTTAATACTCTAATAGAAACACGTTAACATTTACCACTTTGAAATCTAAACGATTGTTTGATTAATGAATGAACCAGCCAGATTTTCCTACATCTTCGCACAAACGAGCGATGACGATATATCTGACGTCGTAAACATTGGATAACTTTCAGTTTTGATTGACCCACGTCCCATTACTTAGCACTCGTGCAAACTCGCGCTAACAGGCGTTTGTTTATCCGGCGCAAGTGACGCGTACGTCGATATGCGTGGGCACATACACAGCAATGGCGATCGCTATATACAACCACTCGCAATAGACCTCCCCTGCCTCCCATACCCACTTGTTAAATAGATAACGATGAGGTATACAGAGAAATTGAGAGAGTTCTTCGTAAACTGGTATTGCTACGCTGAAATATAATATCGCCTGACCTTGCTACGAATAGTGCCCGCCTACGGATAGACTGATGATGCGTCTGCATGGTTCTACGCTTCGCTGATCACCATTTCAAATACATGTAGTTAATACATTATTTTATATAACAGCAGATGTCTGCATTAGTTTATTTTACAGTTTCCGGTTATTTTTTGCGAACGTCTTTAAAAAACTATAATGTCATAATTGAAAGTGGTGTTCATTAATTGGAATGTTGCAGCTCGTGCCAAAATTGAAGATTTCTCATCAAGTTTGACATAGGCATTTACAAACGCGCTACTACGTCTAAAAATAAGTACATTCTTACAACGAAAACAATACCTTTGATACGAGAGAAACTGTTAGGATGTAGCACGTGATTCGATGGAGAAGCTATACGTAGGGAGACCTTTGATGCGTAGATATACCTAATAATAAAACAAGTAATAGCTGTAAAGAGGTCGGAAACATGAAACAAACGAAGATACACCTTTTTTTATTATCATCTTTAAAATATTAGGTGATTCAGTCGTGGTTGGCAAAGCTCATAATTTAGCGCTGGTTATGACTGCTCGATCATCCCTTTTCCTGCAGTGTCTGTATTCACTTTCAGTGATTAATTCAGACATATTTACAGTGAATGTGTGTACAATTATATTTGAATCATATACAAGTGGATAAATTGGGTCATATCGTGTTTACGCGCCGACGACCATGGCCTGAACATTTTCAAGTGTTTAGCGCTACCACATAATTACTATCTGTCTGTTACTTACTCATGTAGTAGTATCCTACCTACGCATTTCATTCGTAAATAAATGTACTTGCGTTGAGTCTTTATTAATCTTTCTAGAAAAGAAAATACCTAATAGTTTAAAGACAAGTTGACAAGTTGTTATTGTAAACGTTACCGCACCAAACAGTCTCTCCGCAAATAGAACTGCGCCATACAATTTTCCTCAATCACCGATGGAATAAAAAAGCTGCGTAACAGCGACATGATTTCCAAATAGAATAATAAATCTTTCATCGAGAACTGAATTAATAAAAAGACTCTCAAAGAAACTAAGATATCCCCTCATGAGTTGACAGCTCAAGACTTTTTGAAGAGAAGCCGGAAACACGTCAGTGGTACGGACAGTAGTAGATGGCGCCACAATAGCGAAGTTGTCCGAGCCCCGCGAGAGACGAGCGCGCTCCGCTACTTCCGGTCGGGAGATTTGCGCATAGAAATGGCAACATTACACATTGTTACACAAAACTTTTCTAGCGTAATGCCCTCTACGTTGGCGTACTTCACCCCGTAATTCTCCAGACGCTTCCTCTTGCACAAGTTGTTCGATAAACAGAAAACTTGCCGCACTATTTTCTAAACTCTATTTTATTATAAGTATCCGAACATTGAATAGAACTGTCTGGCGTTCAATATTTAAGCAGTCTGTGAATTGGTTTTAAAATATAGTTTTGCTAAGAAAGAAATGTCAGTGAAAGACGAAGTTTTCCGTTTTCTTGCTTTTATTAACAATTTTGCTATGCCTACATTCCTAAGCTTTTTTTTCCTAAGCCTTTGCCTTCAGCGTATTTTGACCTATTTCAGCCACATAATGCGAAGAGGAGATAGCAG
Source organism: Xestia xanthographa (assembly GCA_905147715.2). Lineage (NCBI taxonomy): Eukaryota > Metazoa > Arthropoda > Insecta > Lepidoptera > Noctuidae > Xestia > Xestia xanthographa. The sequence continues at coordinate 15,255,960 of LR990657.1, forward strand.
CCTTGAAAAGCTGGTCATTGTTGGTATACCGAAGGCAAGAGAGCACGAGGCCGGTCGCCAACACGATGGTCCGACCAAGTAAAAGACGCTATGTCCTCAAGCAAATGTCAGTAGGTGGTGATGGCAACTTTGGACCGCAGTAGATGGAGGCAGATTGTCCGTTTAAAGGGTTCCAGTGACCACGATCCTCAGTAATGAGGGACCGATTAAAGAAGAAGACATTCTTATGTACCCCTACGCCAATTGGAGGTAAGTAATCACCAATTTACTTGTGAAGTCAGGATTATGTCGTGGCATTATTCTAACCCTTGAGTGTTTAACGACGTGACTTATTTTGTTGTTTCATTACAAGGTACAAGAGCACGAGTAAAAAGAAAAGCTCTTTAAGTAAAAATAGTGGCTATCTGTAAAATAAAACACTAACAATCTAGTTCAAGATCGCGTTGAATATTCTATTCCGGTTGGCAAATTGACAAAAACTATAAAATTAGTCAAATAGCGTGCATACAGAATGGTGCAATTTCACTTGAGCGACTTGTTTGCTCATTCTGAATTTAGTGCTGTACCAACAACTGCATAAAACATAAGTGTCGGTTTGGAATTGATGTTTTATGAATACTTATATTTTATGTTAATAAACTTTTCTATCCATCATAAGTCAACGTTTTTGTGGGCATGGGCGTTACTTCGTTGTGAGTTTGCCAGCTTTGGCTCTATGACATCTTGTCATGTCACTACAAAATATTAATAATATCAAAATGGATCTTTAAAAATGAATATAACTAAATTCATTTTTAGCTTGACAAACAAGCGATTGCAACACTAACGTGAATTCCACCTACATAAACTTACATCTTTTTTCTTAATGGGGTATATGCAGAAACTTAGAACGCCACCTGCTACGATCGTTACCTACTAAACTTCTTTTGCTTCGTCCCCGCTGACCTCGAACCCTCTAGTTACTAGTAGCAGTAGTCCGGTTGTTAGTCCGGTTGACCGAACTAGTGCAACTTTTCAGTGTCAGTAGTTCGGTTGAAATATAGCACCGAACTACCGATACACTTTAGTAGCAACAGTTTGGTTTGTAATATTAAGAATACGTCAAAGATAATGGTTCGTCGTAACGCCAGTTACACCACAATCTACACCAATAAGTGGATCTGGTCTCCAAGTGACTGACTTGTAACCAATGCCAAAGTAAGCTAATTATGCACTAGACATCAGAATTTTCCATAATAACAATAAAAAATCAGTATCCTTAAAACCAGTACATGTAAACTAGTTCGCAATATCTAGTTAGCACAAATCTTTGGGCACAAACGTGGATATAGTGAGCAAACAGTGATCAAGAGCACACACGGGGAGTGGCCGTGCAAATGTTTGTCGTGCCGCCGCGACGCGCCGCGACGCGCCGCCTCTGTCCGCCTCGCTCGCTTGACGTTCTCACATCGTGTTTGCTCTATTTGTTACGGTAATGGACAATTTAATTGCTTTCCATAAGGTCAGATGTTGTTTGACTTCGACACGTGTGAAATACACCATTATTTCTGTTGTGTAGGTACAAAGTTAGTGTTGTTTCGCAAGTATTGCGGGCTAAGTTCCTTTTGAAGTTTCAGTTAAATAGTCTATATTGATGTGGTTTGTGTGTCATATTGCTATCCAAAGAGTTAAATAATGAATAAGTGACCTACGCTAATCAGCTGGTAGGATAACGGATGGGACCTTTACTTTCAGCAATTTTGGGCCATTAAATGAATACTGCGAATTTTCTTCACTTACTTTTTTATAGCTATCATTTTACTTTTGTAATTTCCTGTTGAAATAGCAAAACTCTTGTAGGTATGATAGTTGTAATAAAAAACGAAAATGACGAACTCTGCGTAATAATACCCATCCACCTGACCCCTCCATCACTTTGACTGTTCATAAGCTGTCGACGTGACTTTTAATTCAAATTATAGTCATCCTGAAAGCGACCGTCGTTCCATAATACACTCGCCGCACGAAACATGTTCCAGATAATTATTAAACAGCATTAGCACAGCAGACAAAACAATCAAAGATTTTAATAAAAACCTAAAACGACAAAAGCAACTGTTTACAATACATGGAAAAATGATCACAATTTACAAAGTTATACAGTTCTAAATAGCATAATCGCTCCCTCAATTTGTGATGTGTTTTTCTTCCTGGCAACAATCGTCATTAGTTTTAGGGTGCAATTCAAAGATGGCGCGCCACGCGTCGCGCTCGTGTCGGAAGCGAGGTCCGGAAGCGCGGGAACGCCGCCCTCGCCCGCCAAAACAATACCATCGTGTAAATTGAAATAAATTGATGCTCTCACATTATTTTGTTGTACAATAACTTTCGCCGATCATCCACTAAGATGTCTTAAAGTGTTAACGCTTATAATGTGTAAATTTTTAAACTGACTAGGTACCTGCTTTCATTGTTACAGACTTAAATTGTGGTTTAACATGAATTTTCGCACATATTTTTACTTACCCAAAGCTACATGCTACACTATCAAAAAGCTTACTCAATAAGGAGGCCAGTAACAAATAACGGTCCAAAATTCATCATATCCCATTTAATTTAAATACCAATTACTTTTCTAAACCAAACAGCGGTAATACGATCATCAACAGGCGCACGGCACAAAGACAAACAGAAACAATTAAAAAGTCTCACGGGTGTAAAACACAGAGGGTGCCTCTCCCGCGCCCTCTGTGACTCGACGCGCTAATTACACAATCAGTTCTCACAATTACCTGTGACACTGTGACACTAACCCACGCCCTTGCAGTCTTATCTACACCCACAGAGTACTTTATTCTACACCTAAGGTAATGTTTCCGGTTAACTTCCGGATGGAAAATTTAATGCATATACCTCACTTATCGTGTGTGTGGTACCTATTTTTCGTACAAAGTATTTATTACTAACAGTTATTTAGTAAGTAATAATAATTAACTTAGTAAGTAAGTACCTACTATACAAATCAAGAGGCCCGTAATCCCGTAATTTTTCAATAAAAGTTATTCGTCAACTCAAAACTTATTTTAGAGATTAATTAAAAATCTATAGAGACAAATGATTACCTACTCATTTTAGAGATAATGTGAAAAAAATTGCAGTAAGTATCTATGAATCATACTTTGTGCAGTAAAGATTTCCATTAAGAAACCCTATAACATGATATAGTAAAAGTCTTTTCATGTAAATGTTCTTCGTGTAATGAGCACACTGAGCGCTGCAAATGGTAGTGTAATACAATATCAGCACTTGAAACAACGCGTATCAGGAACGTGCTATGTTTAATGATAAATCACTAGTGCACCTGTACTGCTGGTTCTGCACTGGATAACATCTACCTGCAAGCTATAACATGACGTCATCTCTTCGTGTAAAATAGTTTAATTAGGTTTTGGTAGTTTATATAAATATGTATGTTAGCCTGTAAGGTATATGTGATATGGGTCTTTTGTTACCTGAATTAAATGATATATTATTATTATGATAACAGAGCTTGAGGATGATATTGGTAAAGTAAGTTGTAATAATGGGCACCTACGCATGAAAAACTGAAAGCTGTCACACGGTTAGGCGGTAGATAATAACTTTCGTAATTAATAATAATAATTAATACCACATGTATACCGCCTATGATGAAATATTTTACTATTGACGGTCGATCATACGGTCACACCGAAAAAAATATTTCGTAGCGGTTTGCTACGAAATTCGTAGACCCATCTCAATTACTTTTTAACTTAAATTAAACTTAAAGCACAGTTAGTAAAACGGATAGTATGAACAATATTGAACATTTCCAGAGTCCTTTTTTTATTTTCAAGCAAAAACTGAAAAACTATGATTTAACATATTTTTTTTAGATTATATACTGAAGCAATACAAATGAAGGTTACTAATTCATCATACATTTGGCTCATTACGTTCTGACCTGAAAGCACTCTCAGTTTGCACGCGCGGCGCGCGGCGGCGGCAAGGGTCCGGATCTCAGATGAATAATAACTCGAGGGGAAAAGTCTACCATAAACAATAGTTGTAACAAACAAACGGATTACTGACTACGAGATAGGTAGAGATGCGGAAACTGCAGAAGTGTTTTAAGAATGATTTCAGTTTATCGTTTATATTTACTAGACACACCTATTAGATTTATTAAAAATATCATGTAGGTAACTGAACAGAAATGTCACATTTTTCTCTCGGTCACACCAAGTCATAAATCAGTATCAACTCATAGGATTCACAATTAAAGAGAAAAATATTGTTCAAAAATGACCTGTTTAAAAAAAATACACAAAACAAAAGAGGTTGTATCAGTAACGACTCTTTTTACTCTATGTGATTTGGAGATGACAAATACCCGTCGGAAGCGATCCATTTTGGCGGGAAACGGTACGCAGGAAGTCGATTCGCCGACCACGAATGTTGTCGGCGCCACTGTCACAGTCCCAACAGCGGGTTATTGTGTTTTTAATTTTTCTTTCCCGTTTTTAGTCGTGGAAAAATACAAATAATTAAAGGAGACGTAACATTTTTGTATGGGACTCCGGCCATGGCCTGTCCTTTTAGGAAAGCCGGGAAACTAACCCCTGAATAGAATAAATTAATATTTTTCCTTATTATAAAAAATTAAAATGTTTGACGTTTATCGTGACAGTTATGATCTATAAGCAGTGATAGTCTAGTGGTGTGACCGTCGGACTGTCAAGTCATACGTCTCAAGTTTGAACCCAAGACACGCACCTCTGATTTTTCGGATTCATGTGCGAATTGTAAATTTATCGCTAGCTTCGGTGAAGGAAAACATCGTGAGGAAACCAGCATGCCTGAGAGATATTCTCGATCATGTAAAGCCAGGTTAGAGGCCCATGGCATAAAAACTCTGACTCCAGGTTAGACACTAACCACACGAAAGTTGTAAGTAGTACAGTTATGACAGGTTGTAGATATAACGTTTACCTAACCTAGAAATTGTCAAACCTGCAAAATGTCATTTTGAATTATTCGTTCAGAAGTACACTTCAGAAAAGTAAAATAAATAAGTATTTTTTTAGCGATTAAATCGTCACACTTGCTTATGATTAGTCGAAAAAGATGATTATGTGAATAATAAAAAATATTAATAGTACAAGAACACTAAAAAAAAAAAATGAAAAATTATTATTTTGCGTGCACAAGAAATCTGACTTAAATTCACGAAAGAATATTTTTTCTCAATTCGTGGAATTTTTTCTTCTTTTTTGATATATGAGTACATCTCATGGCCGAAAATTAAACATCCCCGTTACAACAGGAAAATTTTAATAAAACACACAGTCAAAATTAACACCATCAATACTGTATATTTGCGTTAAAGATAAAACTGGTTGAAGAATGCATGCAAACAGTCAGTAAAGTAGGTAAATCACCTTGATGCATTATTATCAGTAACTAAGTATGACTAACCGGTGGAAATCACAACGGCGATAATGCAATCGGTAAATAGCGGTCTCATAAAGCGCTCTCCAATGTCATCCTATTATACACAAGAGATATATAAACCGTAGACCGCGAGGGAAACGACCAGCTGCCGCCGTACCCGCCTACTGGAACATCTGCATGTTTAAAGAACTACTTAAATAACATTTGAAGATCACATAATATAAATTAAACAATCATTCACAAAGTAGGTGCGTTGCGAATTGTGCCATGGGCGGACCTCTGTGGGTATAAGTTAGGGTCGCGTGGTAGCCAGGTGCTCACACAACTCAGTCTAGGATGACAAATTATCATTGTGTTATATAAAAAGCCCGAATTTTACGACAATAGCTATAAAAACGATGACACTTTTTTACTGTCCCTATTTGACTTTTGTGTTGAAGAATCGTAAAAACTCTTAATTGCCTACCCATTGTAGGGTGAAAAGCTCCTGAAACCATTTTGATAATGACATACATAAAAACTAACTTTGGAAACTCAATGACACCATATTCATATAGTTTATAAGTGGCACATATTGTGCGCCGGATAACTTTAAATCTACATTCTTAGCGGGCTATTAGATTAAGAATTAAGTTTGGAGAAGGTTACTTTAAAACTACTAAGTGACCTTCTATAGCATATAGTTTGGAATAAACTTGCAAACTTGTATATTTATTCTATTCTATTTACTCTTCCAACCGACATCGTACGACAAAGAAACGTGAACGTATCTACGTACAAAAATAGCGCGTCATAAATCCTCTAACACTTGCGGCAGTGTTCTATTTCAATTAAGTTCCAATTAGCTTCGGGCGTGCATTAGTTGGCGAGGCTTCACTAGGCCGCCTCAAGTCTTGACGGCGTAGTTAGCGTGTTACTTACGAACTATTAACGCCTTACAGTCGCCGATCCAACTGGAAACCAGCCTTTGATACGTTAATTGATCTATTGTGTATGTAAAAAAGGTTCAACTCAACCTTTATCTGAGATCAACTGTGTTTTTTGGCATGGATAATTTAATCATTTAAAAAGGGTTCGGGTCTTGACCACCATCTTGGTTTATAAAAGTTATTCACACAATGTTTTAACGTACTAAAGTTACTGACAGATAAAGGTTCATCGTAGTCTACTATGGCGTAGACCCTCTACGTCGTAGAGGGTCTGGTCCAAGTACTAATTATTATTCATTTCCATTTTGTTCCAGAAACTGTTACGTTTTGTGTCTGTGATGACACAGAATTCTCCGTGCACAATATGGCCTCCCAACATTTATGACTAAGTGAAGAAATATTTAAACTCGTCGTACTAAAATAACTGAAGACCTTACCCTCAAGGATATTCAAGGCAATTAAAGCGTTTCTTGATTACTCACGAGTTATAATTAGACGCAGTAGCTGCAGTGTTTCCCACATGGTGTGGAAATTAATTTCCTATTTCACGGCCAGTTTTCTATTGCACTTGGCACTCTTGGTAGCTAGTGATGTGCCTATTTTGAAAGCCTGTATTTTGCTACATTGTATTTATGTAATATGTTGTTTTATTGCGCATTCATTTTTATGATCTGTTTGTTTTGCCTCATTTGACAACAGATATTTACTTGTCACGGGTTCGGTAATGATCACCGTGAACGTTAAACATAGACAACATTTCGTTGAGCTCCTTGTGTCGAGCTACACGTTAACTGACAATTGCTTGCACTGACTGGACAGGTCCACTCAAATCTGTATGGTTCTTTCTTCAAAAGACCATCTCAGACACTAATCTGCTTATTCCTCATATGAATTGAGCAAGATTGTCTGGACTTTAAAATAGACTATGACCTCTGAGTTTGTTTCGGCTGTTTCTTCTCAGAGTAGTCAGGTACGAAACACCGGCCCCATCTAGTTTTAAAAAATGACGTTTAAAAGTGTTTGTAAAAACCTACTTGCAAAATAAACATCATTTATTATTTATAACAAATTATTTGAATCTTGCGGTGGTATTACTATGAAAATTGCAAACGGTAATCAACTCTTCTGTTCCCAATTTTTTTTTTCGAACTTGAATTATGTCCACAAATAATCTTTAGGGATCGTTAAACTTTTGAACAGTACATGGCACTATTAAAGCTTGTAGACACAAAATTAGCTTTATCATTTAGTGAACGATAACTTACAACAGCGCACACTAGATCATGTCTATTCTATTAAATACCTCTATTGATTGATTGCCGAGTCATCACTCTTAAAATGTAACTTGTACGTACGCAACAGTAGTCTTTGTGTTAGATCTCTTTGTGCAAGCCGGGTTCGGATGCTAATCGAATAAAAATGATTCACTTCCTTCCTATAGAGAGAGAATAGAAGAGAACGTGTATTGTCTGTCGGCGAGCCAGCCAGAAAGGGCGTAGCTCTTGTACAACACCGACAAACGTATTGTGCTCTGTACAATGACTTCTCTAATGTTTTTGCTACTAATTTTATTATTTTGATCTGATGTTCTTATCGAGACTTGCATTTTTACTATACAGTAGCATACGCGAGTTTAGACATGTTCTTTGGAAAGCAGAATTTGAATTCTAAATGTTTTCATCAGCATATCAATTAGTAATTATAAGCAAATCGTAAAAACTTCATAGCTTCAACATCTTAGCTGGAACTGTAGCTTTAAGCTAAACTTAAAAAAAAAACATCTATGTGCATCTCACACTACTTCTTGTGCATCGCCATTATATTTTGTAGGTTTTCTATTCCTTTATGTTGTTGCCAAATCTTTACCTACAAAGAAAGTCAAAGTAGAGTAGAAATTCTACTTTTTATACTGTCAAAGTGTAACAGCACAAAACGGAAACGAGTTCCCCTCACTCATAACATAACATTGACTTAAATAGCGAGCAGAAAATCAATTGTATCTCGACATGCCCATCGTATTGTTGCGATGACCAAACTGATGCTTTTGTCTGCTGCCCCTCACACGCAACCCCAGGGTGGAAGAGAGTGTTTTTAATGCTATCAACTTAAACATTACCCATTGCTGCATTTGTTAAAAGAATGTTCATAGATGAACACGCTAACTCAGTAATGGAAGTTGTGCAGTAAATAAAAGTTGCAACAATAGGGTGGATTAATGATCATAGTAATGAGATGGTCTGGAATTGTCGACTAATTACATGGTGCGCGGCGGGCGTTACGATTTGCGATAACAGTAAAAGTCCTATAATGGCCGGTTACACGGCTCGAGTCAACTATGTGGCACTTTCTTAATGGCCTCGCCGTGAGATTAATTGTGACGCTATAAATTTTGTCCCCATTTTATACTCGTAGTTTGCAGTTTTAGGTGGGTTCAGAAAGGGTTCGTTTTATTGAACTTTGTGCTCAGAACAAAAGCTAGACAATTTTCTCAGATTACTCTCACTTTAAGGGCCGGATTCCTTCCGCACATGACCGGCCGGTCGGATTCCTTCTACAATAGAGTCAGATCATTAAAAAGATTCACACCTGTGTGTACACGCCACACGTTACTATCAATAGAACCAATGACCACTTTTTACAAGCGACACTACAAGTGCGTCAAAAGTTCCGAGACTACGTGAAGTCATTTCCGATTGTCCGTAATGAGCGATGAGTATGATCGCTGACTTGTGGGTGGAAACATCCCCTTCGACAAACGACAATTCTTTGTGTCGATTGCGTAAAAAATCAGCGCTCTACGTTTGTCGGACGAGACCGACAAGACGACGCGAATCGCATCCGCTCTTCCGACTTTTGTCGGCCTTCCTATTGTCATGTCCGATATTTTTGATAAAATTACGTCACACAATGAGACGGCCGCTCAATAGCTTGTTGTTCAATTGTTGTAAGCTCATTGAACGAATGATATATGTACGGGGGTCTATTCGATGCGAGCCGTTCCTTCCGATCTCATTTGGCTTGGTAATGTTATTGCACAATAGTCCTATGTTTACTGAACATTACTATCAATCAGAGATAGGAATAGAAGTTTAATTGTGATGACTTGATGAGCGATGTAAAGCATGTTATTGGACTTTAAGATTAACAGGCATTTGTACATTCAGTTCCTTTATCAACAGCTGTTATCTGTCTACAAGTAATGAATATCATTACATTATTTTCATACATTACAACAAAATGTCACAACATTTTTGTGAACCGTTCTCAGAGCAACCCTTTCGACAACTCCACAGTAGGTACTTTGTCAGAATTAATAGCCCGTGAATGCGGCCCGGGGCTTACAGCACACTGCCACAACTTTTCTGATTTTCGGATTGTTTTACGCATTATTAACTTGGCAATCCAATTACGTAAATAATATTGAAGAGGATTTGTTTACTTTGCATTTTTACGGAGAAAAGATATGTAAATCATGAATCAACCACGACAGGATAATTGGCGATAGAATGCATTATTCAAAAGAAAGTAAAAAATGTATTGCAGCCGAGACTTTGAAAAGAGGGTTACCGATATTAAAATGTGGACGGACAATTTAAGTCTCCTTTTAGTAAAACATTTGTGCTGTAACAATAGGGAATCAATCTCCATGTGGCGGGGTACCGAGTTACCGACGCGACGGGGCCGCGGGGTGCGATATAAAGCGATGAATGCTAAAACAACTGGCAGTTAGTAGGGTGTGAAGGCGGGAATGATTAGGCAATATCCTGCGGAACCCTCGGCTCGCCCTCCGACCCCTGCTGCTACATCTTACTTAATGCGCCTCAGCTATTCTGATCGGACATCTGATTTCGGAAGGTTACAATATTGGCTTTCGATATCGAAGCTAATGTTATGGTTTAAGTTGATTACGCTTGTAGCGGTGTTTTATCAGATTATAGGCTTATTTTGTTAAGTTGTTTTATCATGTTTTCCACAATAACAACAAAATGACATGGCTAAATGGTAGTAACTAGTTTTTAGACAACTTAACCTTTTTTCAAATGATTTATTTCTGTTTTCTTTTTCATTCTTACTGACCTACAAGTAGTTTGTGTGGTTTATCTGAAAATTCAAGCTATAAATATACTTTTCCTGGTGGAAAATGCAGACAGAGTACCATTTTTTTAAACTAAACAAGATGTTCTAAGTGATGTATTCATAGTCCTACTTTAATAATATTTAAATGAAGAGAGCACGAGGCGAGCTAAGCTCGTGAACCGGAGCGCTTATTAAACGGATCCATCACACCAGCTTTGCGGTGTCACCCTTTATTCGCTTAATTAGATAGTCATTGTTGACGGCCATACAGACACACCTCGTGTTTGATTTTATAATCAGATTGTTACTACATCTGTTGTGAAACAGTGAAACTGTATGGATCAATTACACGTTCGACTGAAGTAGTTGTATTTGTTACTAAGCGGAAAAACAAAACATACACCCTTTTTGGGTTCCAATATCGTCATGAATGAAAATCGCTTTCATTAAACTTAACAATGGTGTCGATTCTGATGTGCACAAACTAAACTTAATTTAGGCTCTTGCTATCTTTCACTATAAGGCAGTGTGAGAAAAGGACGGCTATAGCTATAATCTAAGTTAGAGATGTCAAACTGGTTTATGCCTTGCGCTTCACCGTGTTTTTAGTCGACATGTTTTTACCTGCACCCTTCATTTGTATGGAAATATTAGTTCCAACTAAATTTGACAGTTCTAAATTACGTCCGTCTCTTTCTCGTTTTATTAGAGAGAAAAAGATAGCAATAGCCTAAATTAAGTTTAGTTTGTGAACAGAATCGACGCCAATACCTTCAATATTTTCAAATTGTTAAAATTAAGCAATATGGGAATTAGGCATTCTTGTATGTTTATGCAACTTGTTATCGTTCTAAATGAACTTTTCCAATGGATTGTTTGTTATTACATCACATCAGTGAAAAAGAAATAAAAATAACATCAAGATGCTCAGCAATAGTAATGCATGCAATAATTTAACACTTCAAAACAATTGCACAATATTTTTTGCATCCACTCATGTTTACTTTATTGCCAGTTTCCGCAACGAATAGTTCCTCCCACTACAACACATGCAGCTTTATTTTTATCTAGAAATTGTTGCTAGACTCAACTTCAAACTAGTCTCAAATTAACTTTTTTGCGCTGTTACTGCAATGGCTTTTCCGCTAGTTCGGTTCGAGTCGCGAATTCGATCCCACCTACCAAAATGACCTAAAAAAATGTGTTGCTTACAGATTATTCGGTCTTGACCTAGTTATTGATATTTGTGTCGGTATAAGCACCCACGAGTCCCACGACATAAGAGGAATCAAAAGTAGGGTTTCATGAAATATAACAAAGTAAAATAAAAGTTTCATCTATACTAATATTATAAAGAGGAAAACTTTGTTTGTTTGTTTGTTTGTTTGTTTGTAATGAATAGGCTCAAAAACTACTGGACCGATTTAAAAAATTCTTTCACCATTCGAAAGCTACATTATCCACGAGTAACATAGGCTATATTTTATCAGCGTACTCCCACGGGAACGGGAACTACGCGGGTGAAACCGCGGGACGTCCGCTAGTAAATAATAAAGATGGTTTATATACGTCGTTCAGTATATGAAACGATTAACGATTGTGTTCAGAGTGTCATTAACATCGACGGCGACATCCCACACCTCATAATGTCAGTTTGATTACGGGCACCAGACTTGATGACTTGATTAAATCTTCGCCCTGTCTTCGCCTCACCACCTTTCCTTATGATGAGAATTAAGCTTTAAGACTTTGCAGCTTGGTTGAGAATTGAATGAAAAGTGGTGTATCTGGCTATGTGCTTTATATTTGTAGATTTATGCACTGATAAGAGCGTCATTTCACTTTTTCAAATCTTAAACTGCAAATATAAAAAAGCAATTTAATTATGAATGAATATTTTTATCACGTTTACTGAAAAAAAAAAAAATTAGGACACAATTATTCAGACAATAATTTCTCTCGGGGTTTCCCCTTCTACATAGCCTACCTATTTTCAATTCAACCTATCATCATTGTGGTATTCAAAGATTTAAACATAATCTTTCAAGTGGTGGAAAACACTTCATGATTTTCGCTCATACTTTCCACCATAGATCGGAAAATCACAAACTATTCAAAAACAAACTCCTCACAACTAAATCCTCAGGGGGCGTAAATAAACGGGTAGGTTTTAATAAAGTTAACACATAGTTCAGTGCAAAGCATCGGAGAGCGATAGACATGGGCCGTGGCTCGGATTACGTGTAAATCCGTGCATGGGCTCGCATACAACGAGGGTGCTAAAGCTCACTCACAGTACTGTACAAGTCATAAGCGAATGCGATCGTGAAAATTGTAATTTACTTTGATGTACAATAAAGGTAGGCTACAAGTTAGTCAATGAAAATAAAAACAATGTAAAGTATGTAGAACATCTTTACTAGCAGAAATCTCTATTGGAAAAATAACTTATTTCTCCCACTTCTTTTTGCTCGAGCAATGCTTCAACTCTATCGATTAACGTTTTATATTTTCAAGACCGTATAGTAGGTATATAAAGGGTGTAAAACACATCTTAACGAAGCCGAAAGGTACTTGTTCTTCTCGTCATTGCGATCATTTGTTCTACACCATACCTGGGAACCTTATAGTTACGGAGATATTGGGGGTCAAAGTTCCAACTTTTTGACAAGATTTTTTTTAAATACAAGTTTTTAATGTAATATTTTTACTTTAAACACCTCCACGACACCCGTACTATGAAATCCATCCATCAGCACGATGTTTTGAGTGCGTTACATTGACTTCTACCACAAAACATGATTTTTCACCCCAAAAAAAAGTCGTTTCCCAGCAGTCATTTTTCCGTAAAGTTACTTAGTTTGATGTACTATCGGGGTCTTTTCCGCCTGACCATTTTAATTTTTTTTCGCTTAAATCATGCGGAGGCGCCGAGCCACGCCCCCTTAAAGTTTGGGCCTATTAGGAAAGCGTCAACTTTGGCGCGCAAAGTAACAATAACTCTCGTTTGGCGTGCGTCGTCAGTGCGCTCGGCCGATTCGGTATCTTTTCATTCATTATTTCTATACAAAGTCAACGGGGCGGGGCTAGAGAGCGTTTCTATGTTGTGAGTGCAAGCAAAAATAAGCTTAGTGGTGGTCAGGCGGGAGTGTCCTCGATAGTACATAATGCTTGGTTGACGGCTTCGTGATGAGGTTTACAGCCTGTATATACCTTTACCAAATAGGACCTACGTCAATGTAAAAACCGGTATTTCACGAAAAAACACTTTCGAATTTTGCTGTGTTTACATTTCATTGCACGAGACTGTACTTTTGGCAATTTTTTTTTTTTTTTCTTAATCAGGCATCATACATTTTCTTTATGAATATTCATAAAAAGCAGTCTGTTATTTTGTTGGACCTCGTTAATGCATTTCTTACATGATTTTTTCCCGCCTCTCACTTGCACCAAGCACAGAAAGTAAGGGGTGGCAGCAACACGACAATCAAATGTACTGGCGGTTTTAATATTGTTGCCGATTTATAAGGATAAGTCACACGAGTAAATATTAAATTAGCTAGCGATACTCCGAGATTAAGTGGGAGGGCCCGGCTCTTGGAGAGGGAGTCACGGTCATTTATTATTATTTAATACTTATTAATAAAAATAAACTAATATTTACTGTAATGTTTATAAAAACATGCATAATATCCGTGTAACCAAAGTAGCTTTTTGTTGCTTGCCTTTTCCGGACGCCATTTGGTTTTGAGTTATCTACTAAAAACAAATCATTTTTCAAAAACTATTTTACCTTTCCGCTGAAGTGGCTAACGAATAAAAGGCGTTAAAAACAGCAGGTTAAATATATGTAGGTAGATAAAACTACCTACCTACCTAGTGAAAACGGATTAGTTTAAAGATTACATACCTATCTAAATACAGCTCCAGATCCGAAAATAACCGCATTCATATTTCGGGAGTTTCGTTCCGAACGTCGGAATCACCTGTTATTTATATTTAACGCGTTTCGAAACTCTGTCATGGTCTTATTACGTTCATACGGTGTCCAACACGCTACGCGCTTATTGGCCAGCCAAAGCTACTACTTTCAGTTTCGAATAAATAATATGTTTATTTTCTCATCACAAACGTTACAGTGAACATGAATTATTTAATCTAACAACACAGGGTAAACATTTGTGAGAGACTGGTGCCCGAAATAGGTATACAATACCTGTGTTACGGGTCACCAATGCATGTCATTTAAATATACCCACGTCTCGAAATAAATCTCAATACTGGAGAAGCAGGCGTCATCTATATCTAATAACGTCTGAAAATCCTGAAAAAAAAAAAAACTGTGAAACGGTTTCGATTGTGGGTACCTATTTACTTCATTACACAAGACGGTTAAAAACGAATATTAGTTCATAAAACGTCATTGGCTTATAACAGACAACTGACGACCCGATTGGCGTAGCGGTAGTGCGGCTGCTTTTCGTTCTTAGGGTCCCGGGTTCGAATCCCGGTCGGAGCAAATGTTTGTGTGATGAGCACGGACATTTGTTTCCGAGTCATGGATGTTTATATGTATAATAAGTATGTATTTACAAACAAAAAGTATCTATGTAGTATATCAACTATCTGGGTGTCCACGACACAAGCCTCGCTGCTTAGTGTGGCACTGGATGGCGCTGTGTGTAATGTCCACCAATATTTATTTATTATTTATTAACTATTGCGTGTGTTTGTCTCTATCAGCGCAGTAGTTTTCTATTCTGTGTAAGTTTCAAGTTAATTTAGACAATATTTATTTCAGTCAGGCTTTGTGCCTTTTTATTTCGTACATCATTGTCATTTCACCTTACCCATACAGATCCAGCTGTTTAAATTTTCAGCACTATTGATTAAGAAATGAAAGCTGAAAGGATAAACAATGAACCGAGCCTTACTGTTAACACAGTATAACAGTTTAAGCGCTGTTCAAACAAAATGAAATCAGGCCAAAACGTGTTGCAATCGACAATGAGCAATGGGACCATTAGATCATTTATTGCAGTGCAATATCCAACACCATCTATAATGATTAGAGTTACGGCGCCCTTCTGTCTCGCTGTGACGACTCCAAGTTCAAATAACATTAGGTCAAACAACTGTTACTGATGGTACGTTTTATTAGGACTGTTTTACACACCTCTTACAATCTCAATCGGGATTCCGTCAGAATAAAGCACTAGGTACTATAAGCAATAACAACAAGAATTATGGTGCTGGAGTGGGAGGGACCCTAAATCATAGTTAGCTATAAAGGGTAGAAAGTTGACGTGGTGTCAAAGGGAGCACCTATGCCTCCTTTGAGAAAGACAATAATACCAGTTGAAAAATAGCTTTAGTTTCCTATCTATTTATTTTTCTGATACTGACGTATATCATCCTCGGAAAAGCTTTTTGGTATCTTTAAGAAAAAAACTTTTCTCCACATCTTGTTTTCGATATAATCAGATGAAAATCAGCTGTCAGTGTTTCACAAGACTTTTTTAATATAACGGCCCAATAACTAGGTGCGAGCATAATGTTAGCAACAATGGAAATACGTTGCGTCATGAGACTTCCTCCTAAGCATTCTCGGTACATGGGGAGGTACATAAATCTCCACATATTGCCTGGCTCCGAGTATCAGACTGTAAGAGAAACAGCCAACCCTTGGCCCGCTCGTTATTGAGCTCTCACTCCCAACATCCCTGTCCCTTTCACACCAAGTATGAAATCCTATACCGTTGATATCTGCCGTCTCCCTCCAATTTCAATTTACTCGAGACGGATTTTCAGAGCTTCATAAGATCGCCTGACGTAGCATATGTGATAAAAGGCGATAATTTTTCTTTTCTTTGAAATCTTTTTGGACCAGAAATCTGTATCATTTATCTATTTGTGCTGATATTCTTTTTTGTCTGATATTTTTTTGTCTGACCAAATGTTTGCAGCAAAGATAAACTATGTATCTACTATGTAATCGTTAGATTAATTAGTTTTCAAATCATATAGGTACATATTATTATATCTTTCTTCTTCAAACTTGCCCTTGCCTATCAAGATGGTCACGCATTTTCCATTTTTTTTTTCAGTTTCTATCTTGCTAAATAGGTGATCTGATGAAATATTCTGGTTTAATTGTTTACTTATCTCAATACTCAGATTTGATTAAAAACCCCCAGGAACTATTGTATGTGACGCCGAATGTTGTGTGTATTAATAAATGTAGGTCATCATCGGCGTCCAGTCTAACCGGATGCAGCTGAATACCAGAATTTTACATGGAGCGACTGCCTATCTGAACTCCACAACCCAGTTAGTACTGGGTAAGGTAATACGATACTCTTCGGAAAGACTGGTTGTCAGATTTTCAGGCCATTAGTGACAATAACGACTGTCAAAGGTACCAACGGTACCAACGGCAACGGCTTAACGTGATTTCCGAGGCACGGGGGAAACTCGGTATGTAATGGATGGTCGGCATCCTCGGACCAATGTATGCAGGTAATCTATAATAATTTACATAACACAAAAAGCGTGCCCCCATTTCACCATAAACAACAGGCAATCTGCCTGTTGTTCAAGCCAATTACCGCAGATAGCATCCCGTTCTCAATTATTTTATTATGTCGCCAACAAACCAGCTGAACATCAAAAGTAAACCGTGATTTATTTTACAATTTAATGTAAAACTAAATTGATATTTTAACATTTCCTTGATTCAATACTTTTGAGAATATCTTTTAATTCTCTGTGACTTTCCATATACTACGCGTCGCTACGCGATTCGTTAGGTAGCTAATAGAGACGACAATCTTTTGTTCTTGTTAGAGAGTAAGTGCCTATATAGATGTTGCCGTCTCGCTCCCACACAATGGCGGCACATAAATCTACTGGTTTCGGAAGCACCATAACGAAGGAAAATCCTCAAATGCTTTTAGTATAGTGCTTTTCTTATAGCGCATAAAATTAGGATGTAAGTAAAAGCAATCTTGAAATTAACAATATGTATGTAAGAATTCGTTTACTTGATGGTCTTCTATATTGTTATATTCTGTAAGTGGGTTCTTATCATGAAGAAATATCGAGCAGAACTAATTCCAATCTCGAGGTAAACATTCAGGGCTCATCTATACTAATATTATAAAGAGGAAAACTTTGTTTGTTTGTTTGTTTGTAATGAATAGGCTCAAAAACTACTGGACCGATTTAAAAAATTCTTTCACCATTCGAAAGCTACATTATCCACGAGTAACATAGGCTATATTTTATTCCCGTACTCCTACGGGAACGGGAACTACGCGGGTGAAACCGCGGGAAGTCCGCTAGTAAATTATAACTTGAATCACCAACTAAAAGTTAACTCTACCAAAACTTTTGTTTCAAATCGTTTTGAGATATTTTATGATGCTATGATTAGGAGAACAGCTTTAAATGCTGTTTTTTGTTAATAATTCTTAGTATTTTAGGTGTTATCTCTACGCACGTGTCTCCGAAACCTTTTGATGATACTTAGGCACACGAGTCGTATTTTTTCATCGTTCATATAAAACCACATGCTATCAAAAGGGACGCATAAATTGCGTGCTATTGACAATAACAACAATAGTCCTTCGTTCAGTCGAAGGTGAGCGAGCCTTCTGAGGGCGGGGAAGTCATTGCGCAGGAGTGGGTGTGATCCTCTGTGGCTGTTGCCGCGAGGCACCAAGATTAATGGAAAATATTATAGGACGGTGTCAAAGGGCATTGAAATATTTTATTCGATTAATGTTAACATTGCGGTAACGACGGTTGAGCTGCAGGAAACATTTTATCTAACTGATATTCAGAATAAACTAATTGAAATTTTATCTGGAACCTGCAGACCACTAAAAAAATGTTGTTATATTTAGATTTTGGACGTTTGGGATTATAGAGACGCGATTCAATTTAAAAAGTTTGAAAGACTTGACTTCCAAATATGTACCTACAAAATTAATTTAAGGAATGTTTTGTAATTTCTAGATCTTTGTTTATTGAATGTAAGTAAGTACGTATATTTTAAAATAAAGAAAAAGAACATGATATCCTTCAGAAACCTATTATTTTGGACGTTTGGGATGATAGAGACGCGATTCAATTTAAAACGTTTGAAAGACTTGACTTCCAAATATGTAAGTACTCCTACAAAATTAATTTAAAAAATGTTTTGTAATTTCTAGATCTTTATTTATTGAATGTATGTTAAAATAAAGAAAAAGAACATGATATCCTTCAGAGACCTGTTATTTTGGACGTTTGGGATGATAGAGGCGCGATTCAATTTAAAAAGTTTGAAAGACTTGACTCCCAAATATGTAGTACCTACATAATTAATTTAAGGAATGTTTTGTAATTTCTATATCTTTATTTATTGAATTTATGTTAAAATAAAGAAAAGAACATGATATCCTTCAGAAACCTATGTCTTTTTGATAAATTCAATTCCTGTGAGAGATTCAAGCTTTCTAAGTTTTTTTTGCAATCTAAATAAACGTGAAAAATTAATGTACCCAACTAAGGTAAGTACCTACTGTCATATTTTATTTGCTCTTAGTCCCAAGAGCTTTCAAGTTTCTGTAAGTCATTGCAATAATTTATAAAGTAAGTGTTACTACGTCGTAGGTAGTATGCGCGTACGCACAGAGTGTGCGGTCGCCATTCAAGATCATCCCTCATTGTGCCTTTGTGCGTCTGTCAGTGGCGGCCCAAACATGTATTCTCTCAGGCGTTAGAAAAAATCAATGTTTACCTTTATAGTGGAGCACATATTTTTATACAAAGTGTGGTCCATAATGAGGAGTTTACAGAATAACGCCTGTCCACAATGGACAAATGTGGGCAGGAATTAAAGGTGCCGTGATCAATGGACACGACTTTACACAGGTATGGGAGCAGGAAAGTACTGTATTTTAAATAAAATAAAATAAATAAATAAATATTGCTGGACATTACACACAGCGCCATCTAGTGCCACACTAAGCAACGAGGCTTGTGTCGTGGACACCAGATAGTTGATATACTACATAGATAATTTTTTGTTTGTAAATACATACATACTTATTATACATATAAACATCCATGACTCGGAAACAAATGTCCATGCTCATCACACAAACATTTGCTCCGATAATATTGTAACTTTGCAAGTACGAGGCAAGGTCGTGAGCTGCTTATTTATAGCTAATAATGAATATTAAAAATCAATATTTAAGTATTATCGTGAACGTCTCTGCAAACTTTGTAATCGCCCAACATTTATCAGTAAAGCGTACACATCAAATGGCCGCATTAAATATAATTTGACCGTCAAAAATCTGGAACAATGTTATAAAATAAGGCCGAAGAAATGTTGGCACGGATCCGCCGTCATTGAGTAGAGTGAATACGTAACTTACAGAAACAGTTCCCGCCATTGAACGGTCAATTATAAGAAAATGATGTTTTACGAACTAAATATTTTGTGCCAAAATTTCATAAAAATAACAAGCAACTTGTCTGGGAAATATTGCATTGTATAACTCGACGAATTGAATTGTTAGAAAACTATTTGTCTGAATATCAATAAATTCTTCCTGTTGTTCTTTAAAATCTTGTTTATGAAACATCCTCATAGCGTTCTAATTTTATCCTGCTATGTACTCTATTTATAGTCCAGTGGTATGTTCAACAAATAGGTAAATGCATTAATAAAGGACATAAAATATTGCTGGCAGTACTTTCTCGCAGCCATACTCCACTGCAATTGGCTACTCGACGGCCACACTATGGGTGGTCGAGAAACTCATTCATTGATCAGCTTTGTAAGCAGGATCAGTGTAAACAGACCACCGCGGACACCACGGGAACCACCGGACACTTCCGGACGGATGTTCCACGAAACTAATTGTATCAACCGCTACAATTCTATGAAGAAAGTTTTATAATTGCAAATTAAATAAATAAAAGGTTGTACCCAAATAAGCTTCATTGATGGCCAGGAAAAATGCCTCAACGACTGAAATAACACATTTTTTTGCGATTTGTTTGATGCCTATGTTGAGTTAGGGTGCATGCCTGTAAATAGGTACCTACTGAAGATTAACTAACAGTAGTTTTTAATTTAACTAATTAGGTTAGGAAGCTACTTATTTAAGCCTAGAGTAAGTAGCTATATTTCCATGACAATGCAGTATCTGTAGAATCTAGATGCTCATATTACTTATTTTTAAAATGACAGAATGGAAGATTTCGCACCAGTAAAATCTACTCAAACCATCATCAACTTAGGATGGCCACACTAATTGTCATCGTGTGTTATATTGTGAAACCATTGTTTCGACTGAAGGACTTTGTATCCCTGGTCATGAAATAAATTAAAAAACTTGTATCGTATCGTATAGCTACAGCCTGCAGTGTTGGTGACGACAGTCATCCTTGTGTCATTCATTATCAAGGTGTTAGTCAGGTTCGTGTTTCGGTTTCTGGAAGTAAAATACTAGCATCCAGCTCCATAGGGTTCACCGATCCCATTATAAGGCTGAGTAAAATCTAAGCAGATGATGTGACCCTTTTTAAGGAGATGTAACGAAATATTGTTTTCCTAAACATACTTTCTAAACTAAAAAGCAGAGTTTAAAGTCGCTACGACTTGAAACTCTGCTTTTCTCCGAAGACGTTGTGTCATCAGCAAACAATTACGAGATAATGACTAATTCTATTTTTAAACAAAAACAAATGCTCACCCACATCTGTTGCCCAAACTACAATTGGTTTGTTCTCGCCTCCATCCCAAACACATGGCGCTTTGTTCGTAACAAGGCGTCCGAAACAATCAGGAAAGGGAAACAAACAAGTGCTGGACTCGTCACTTCATAAACTATTGTAATAAGTTAACTGTCCACTCGTGGGAACCCCGCCTTACCAGCGTTCGCATCCGGATCTGTACCTGACTTAAGTTTTTGCAGTATCGTCGTAAAACACTCGTCGGTAAATGGATGTCCATTCAGATCCATTCAATGCTCTTGTTTCGTGCCTTGAGTGTCGGACTCTGTGAGTGAATGAATGGAGATCGAGGAGTTACTCATTCCTAAAGAGCGGCAGTTGTTGAGGATACACTTGTGTGTTCTTAAAACAAATGGTCCAAGTTTTATTGCAGACATTAGACGAGCTTCAATAGAGTTATAAAATCGGATGGTATTTGTAAATTATCCACGTTAAACGTTGATTCTAATGATATCCAAGTAAACAACATTTTAAGTTAAGTTTAGATATCATGGCATTTTGTTATCATGTTTAGGATAAAAGCCAGGATCTCTGGAATAACCGTTCAATTTAGAACGTTAGGTTAATTGCTATGAAAAGCTAAAATCTGGACAAACAAAAAATCAAACGAAAGGATTTTAAAAATGAATTCATAAAGAATGTCTACCTGCGAATCCGTTGCTCGTAGTACGCGCAGTTGTAGATTTTTATGAATGAACACCATCCATGAATGAAGGTGATCAGATAGGTAGAGGCTTCCGCCTTTTCAATACTGCGGATTGAAATCAATTTCATGGTTCCGCGCCGTTGCATAAAACTAAGTTCTTACACAAACAGACACCGTGACTGAACCGCATTTTTGCGTGGTATTTACTCGAAATAACAAATTGTATGAATGAACGCCTCCAGAGAATAAGTTCAATCGAAACATGGCTGCGTTCAGGGACTCCATTTAACCGAATAAAATGTCATTCGAGATTATATAAGAATATTATTTTATTGTTGTTGTACCCTGCGTGTAATGTGGCCATTTAATTTCAATTGTAGATTTGACACTTTGGGTAAAATGGTGAACATTTGAAGCTCATCCTGCTAAACTGTTGTGAATCATACATAGGTCTACATAATACAAAGTCATACAATAAGTAGCAGTACATACCTGTAATCAAAGTATACCTTTAATCAATTACCAATAATTGCGATAAATGTTATCAAACAATACAAACAGATTGATATTAAATTATTGGTTATCATTATTGTTTGTTTTATCTTTACTTATATATTGTAAAAATGAGTGCTTCATATTAAAGATAAAATCAGTGTTTCTTATCGATAACTCCTTGAACAACTGCTTTGATATATCTAGTATAACCTATCTACCATCCTGATATAAAATAATAGGTATTAGGGCATTTAAATTACATAGCCTATAACACTAACCTTATTTTATTTATTAGAATGTGCTAACTTATTTATAACTTTATTTTCATCTGGATAGGAACCCACTAAATACTTATTTATCCACGTAAGACCTCCAACGTTCTAAGATAATCATAAACCTTTCGTGTCTTCATTTTTTGCGCCCCGACGGCGACACTCTGTCTAGAGTACAGAATCCCGTCCTATTGTAAGTAACACATAAATATTCTCACTTCATTTTTGCCATTACAAATCCTTTTAAAGGCGCGATACATTGATGTGGGTCTCCTTTCCGGTTGACAAATAAAGGAACCAATCATTAGAATTAACAACGCGTAGCCGACCTCTCAAAAAGCTCTCCACACGGCTTCCGAATTTCAAAGAAACGCGCGTAAAAGGATGAGGGATTAGCGTAATTAAGATTATTCAATTGAAAAAAAGACGAATGCGAAGTGATAATCAAAGACGCCCAAGTGTGACGTACGCGACGGCTAAAAAACTCCGTCGAAAACTTAGAAACATAATCGGAAATATAAATTAGCTCCTGTTTTTCTTTGCGAACAAATAATTTATAGAAGAGAAACTTTTTTGTCGTTCCCGTTGTTACGAAGTCCAACGTTGCCTTTGTCAGAGGATAGCGGAGTCTCGGAGACCCCCCGCGGCAATCTAATTCCCCCCTTTCAGCTGGTCAATCTAAAAGTTTAAACGTTTTATTTGTTTCTTAACATAGGGATCTGGCAGACGTAACAAATTACTAGTTACAACAAGCATTTAACTACTTCTACTTAACTTACTTTTATAGATGATCATTAGCGTGAGATGGGTGTTGAACTTATTTGTAGTCAAATGCGGTTCGTGTGTACTGAAGTACACACGAAGTTATGAAGATAACTTATGCATTTAATTCTCTGGAAACAAAGTTTAAACAATCAACTATCCATCTAATAAACAACGGGATGGTTGTTATGTAACACTTGGTACGAAAACTTGGTATCTACATAAAAGTCTGCATTATAGGTACTATCGGGGTCTTTTCCGCCTGACCAGTTTAATTTTTTTTCGCTTAAATCACGCCGAGCTACGCCCCCTTAAAGTTTGGGCCTATTAGGAAAGCGTCAACTTTGGCGCGCAAAATAACAATAACTCTCGATTAGCGTGCGTCGTCGTCAGTGCGCTCGGCCGATTCGGTATCTTTTCATTCATTTTTTCTATACAAAGTCAACGGGGCGGGGGGGCTAGAGAGCGTTTCTATGTTGCGAGTGCAAGCAAAAATAAGCTTAGTGGTGGTCAGGCGGGAGTGTCCTTGATAGTACATAGTGTACAACTTTAGACCTACATTTTTAATCATTAATTGACACATTTAACTTGCCCTTAACTGTACATCAGATAAGATTAGCGTATAACGATATAGCTAGACTAGGTAGGCATACCTAGGTTAATGCAACGTGCCATCTAATAGTTACACATTCTATCTATCTAATACAGGTATGCTAGATACCCACAGTAAGTACATGTTATTGGAAGTAAGTACATAGATAATGCATATTTCCAATGCCGACCAGATAGCTGCAGTGCTATGCAATGACTATTTTTATCGGCTGTGAAGGAAGTGTAACAAATAATCATATTATGTAGTTATCTAGGATGGAATTAGTCATAAAATCTTCCAGAAACTGAAGCACTCAATTAAATACCAATTATAATGTTGTGCAATATAGGTCAAAAGTATATGATTGTATGCTGATTTTGAATAGTATGTAGAGAAGTAGGTCTTCTGAGTGCCGACTGTTGTACGTAATTCCAATTTTGCTTCTTTTTAACCGACTGTAGTGTTCACTATCACTACATTACACTGTGTCACTGGCTCACTACTACACGCAGGCAAGGGCTCAAGCGCACGTCCTACTCTCACGGTGTCTGTCGTTAGACTAACCGATTGACAGCGATCCCCTCCCTCGTGTACATGAGACAATGTATTATATCTATTGAATAGATACAAACACTACATCCCTTCCTTTTTATCAAATTGTATTTATTGTAAACGTAACCAGTGTTATTAAAAATAATCATACTGAATTACTTTTAATAATTTACTTATTCAGTCAAATTATTGTTATAATGAAAATGCTTTACTTTCTTAGTGTTTACCCAGTTACCCCATTTGAGCATTACCTCCGATAGCCTCTACTAAGTGTGGAGTAGCTTAATAGTTTATTAGACCTTTTCATCTCTTTTCTATAAACTTTATCGTCTACTGTAACCTCTGGGTCAGTATGATCTCGTCTTCCTATTCCCATATTCCTTTCCTTTCTTGTTTTTTTTTTTACTACAACATTACTGTTTCCTTTCATAATTACTCAAAGAAAAGTCCCGATGGTTTCTGCCCCGTAACCAAAGGTGGCATTAAATTTATACAATCTACACCAATATAGAGGAAAGATTTATACTTTCGTGTGTCTTTTTGTAATGAATAAACTCAAAAACTCCTGCGCCGATTTATAAATTCTTTCACCATTAGAAAGCCACATCCACCCTGAGTAACATAGGCCACATTTCATCCCCGCACCCCCACGGGAACGGGAACCACGCGGGTGAAACCGCGTGAAGTCCGCCAGTATGAGATATACTGAGAGAATGTCTCTTGCATCTTTGTGTTTTAGCGATTTTATAATATATCTCCGATATTTTGTGGCCGGTAAACGAATCAAATTGCTTCTGGAAATAAAGATGTTTAAATGATTGTTAGCCCCGACAAGAGCAAAGCTTCTTCTTTCTCTATCTGGCTATATCTTCGTCCAAAATTTGATGTTTTCTATCTATACCAACACTGTAAAGCCGAAAAACTAGTTTGTATGAAAGTACCAATCTCTGGCTGGAATCACCAGTAGGTTATTTTTTTAAATATTTTTACGTTTATTTATTAATTTAGAATGTCTTACTAAGTATATTTTGTACGTCGTTGTCGGCAAGACATAGCATTCATTTTATTAATTTAGACATCTGTATTTATTGTTTAGGTATATACGTTCTACAATAAAATACTTGTATAAGTAGGTTTTAAAGGACCTTTTTCACTGCTCCCATCATAAAGCACTGAAGCGTTGTCGAGTCGAATGTGTTCGAGATCAAGCTTTTCAGGAGCTGGCAATAAGTTAGCCATTTTCGGAGTAGGTACTAATTCGTCTCAATATCTACATACGTCAGCTAATATCAGAAGGCATTTGCTGCCTTATATACAATCATGTATGATTTATATTTGCATATAGGTTCGTACTACCTAACACACACGATCACGTACCTACGATTTACAATTTCATGTAAGTTCGTACTACCTGACAATCATTATAGTTATTGCATTAAGTACCGCACTAAAATGTATGACACTATTAAGTTTACTAAATCACTAATGGATACCCAATTCTTCCAATTCAATGGTTGTCCAATACGTCCAATTGAATGGATGCCCAATTCGTCCAATTAAATGGATGTCCAATTCGTCCAATTGAATGGATGACCAATGCTTTCAATTTAATGGATACCCAATGCTTCCAATTGAATGGTTGCCCAATACGTCCAATTGAATGGATGCCCAATTCGTCCAATTTAATGAATGACCAATGCTTCCAATTTAATGGATGCCCAATGCTTCCTATTTAATGGATGCCCATTGCTTCCAATTTAATGGATGCCCGTAGCCTCGCGAAAACAGTGTGTGGTAAGTGTTACCCGTCTTTTGAAGTATTGGTTCTAGGACGGTTTCCTCTTCCACCAGCTCTTCACATGGGGCTAACGCCCATCCAACCTCCACCACTCAGCCTGCACTGGGCAATACGACTCCACCTGTTAAGGCTGGTTGTCAGACCTCTTTGGCCACTGATTACCTGCAACGACTATCAAAGATCCACAAATGACAGCCGGGACCAACAGCTCAACGCGCCCCCCGAGGCACGGACCAACCCAGGCAAGCACGGCTCAACCTAAAGATCGACGGAGCGACTGTTATTATTTAGCCAAATATACTTAAATAAAATAGGTACAACTAACTGAGTGTTGTCACCACATATACTATATTGTTATGTTTGTTTTATATATTTTGCCTAAATTAAATCAGTTGTTTACAGCTTAAATTTTACTACCCAAATATTTAATACATAACTAAGGTCACATAGTCTTTACTTGTTACTTTGTTACCTATGTACCCATAATTTATTTGTAGCATACCATCGATCTAATCGATTTAACATATGCCAATTAATAATGAAATGTTACAAACTGGTATCTTTTAAACTTAATTTAGCATGTTCATTTTCACATTGTATAATACAACAATTATTGTAACTGTACCTTACACACTTCAAATCACTGCTTAAAAGCTTCAATTCAGCCAATGCGTGTGATTTACTTTGCATTTTCCATATTTATCGCACATTAATATTATTTTTTCGCATAGTATCTACATCGCATGACTCAAATACCTCAAGTCTGCAATCCCCCAAGGAATAGACGGTGGTGCGTATATTAAATAGCACATCCACACCAGCCAGAAAAATACAATACTTTCAATTTAATGAAAGTCGATCTGAAAATACACCCAATTGAATGGACGTCTAAATACTTTTCATTTAATAAAAGTCGACCTGAAAATACACTCAATTGAATGGGCGTCAAAATACTTTTGATTTAATGAAATTCAACTTAAAAATACACTCAATGTAATGAGCGTCATAATACTTTTAATTTAATAAAAGTTAACCTGAACATACACTCAATTGAATGGGTGTCAAAATACTTTTAATTTAATAAAAGTCAACCTGAAAATACACTCAATTTAATGAGCGTCAAAATACTTTTAATTTAATAAAAGTCAACTTGAACATACACTCAATTGAATGGGTGTCAAAATACTTTTAATTTAATAAAAGTCAACCTAAAAATACACTCAATTTAATGGGCGTCAAAACACTTTTAATTTAATAAAAGTCAACCTGAAAATACACTCAATTTAATGAGCGTCAAAATACTTTTAATTTAATAAAAGTCACTACGTACAGTGCAAGAAGTACCTACATACAGGTACTATACCTCTTATTTAAAAGAAGCCAAATATGTTCCAAATTCAATTTAATGAATTTCTTGTTGGGCTATAAAGAGAGGAGCCTGTGTCCCAGAAGTGGGAACATTAATAGGCTGATGATGATGATGATGATGAACTTCTTGTTTACACCTCATAGGTTATGTACCTACTTTCAATTTAGTGGTAAGTAATCTAAATTAAAGTTTATTTTCAACTGAATGACAATCCACAATTAATTTGTTTCTTGTAGGTACCTAAATATTCCAATTTAATGGAAATCTAAAATAAAAGTTTATTTTCAATTGAATAAACATCTAGAATTGACCCTAAATTTCGTAGGTATGTATTTCCGATATTTAATGGAAATGTAACTTGGACTACAATAATAAAACTATGTCAAAATAATTCCTTCTTTTGTTTACTGAACCACACTAGTACATGCCGTTCGATAAAACGTAGTTAGTTCAATAATATTAAATAGTAATTGAATTTGAAGTTTGAAACTCCCAATGAACACCCAACAAGGCTCTTCCCGAGAATCAAAACCAGGACCCCACTACACCATCCATGATTGTAACCAATGAACGAGTCCTCTGTCCTAGTCTCATCATTCTCCTTCCGTTATTTTTCTTTTTTTTTTTTTTTTGTAACCGTGTTACACCTATTTTTAAAAAGTGTCTCAATTAGATTCTATAGTGCTATTTTATGAACTGAAACTAACGTTTCCCAAATGCTTTTTGTTTATGCTATCTCAATATTTTTTTTTCCATAAAGAGTAAAATACCATAATAACCATTATCAAGTACATTTTAAAATTAAATTTAGATTGTACTTGTATTTCAACTACACCAAATAAATTCAATTAGGTAGGTACATCACTCAGCTTATTTTACAGCAAATCTCTGTAATTTCATTATTGGATAAAACTGTTTGAGGTTAATTATTAAATAATAATCATTCCAATAAAAAGAATCAGTAGGTCATCAATAATTCACATAGCTAAAGTTATTACAAGTCACTAACGGACTTTAGCACTTATTTTTTTTTAAGTAAATATGACTTTTTGGACTGTCTTGTTAAAACGGTATGCTATGACCGAGAAGTAAAACTCAAAACCTTTTAAAATGGTAATTCTTTTAAGTTGGCTATTTGGTGTTGTTGGTTCTTGGTCGTTTGGTTGGTTGTTTTTAGGTAAGTATGGCTAATTAAGTCCAATAATAACTATAAGATTGTGGTGACCTTTTG
This sequence comes from Xestia xanthographa, assembly GCA_905147715.2. NCBI lineage: Eukaryota > Metazoa > Arthropoda > Insecta > Lepidoptera > Noctuidae > Xestia > Xestia xanthographa. The sequence goes on from LR990657.1 coordinate 15,284,934, forward strand.
TACATATCTTGTATGAAATCGATTATCGAGTATAAATGTTCAATGCGATAGTTATCCCTCTTTACACAGAACTGCTCTCACAATTTAGTAAATTATGATAGCATTAAGACTAAAAACCACATTGAAATAGAATTGTACTCACCACATGTTGAAATCCGGGTGCATACACCTACACTATTTTTACACTTTAATCCCAATAAAATCACTAATTCACTCGCAACACTCGTCCACAACCGGAAATATCTTTACTTTAGCACCGATAATTTTGCGTCTCCCGCGCGATTCTCGACGATTTTGACGTTATGTTTAAGATCCGAATGGACCGTTGCGAAACTATTGTGATATTTTTTTACATGAAAAGATGCACTATCCCTGACGGATCTGACGCAGAATGTCCCATTCGCAAAATGTCATCGTGAAAACATGTCTTCGCGAAACGTCCTACCAACAACGAAATACTGCAACTCTGAGATTCGAAAACTAATTTACTTCAACATTTAGAAGTAGGTATTTGTAAAATACGCTTGTAATAATGATAATGTTTAGTATAAAACTAACAAAACTAATGTAACAGATTGTAATAAGTAATTAGAATCAATATTTTGTAACTTATTAATTTGATTTAAATTTTGCATTGCCCTTAGAGGGTGCATGTCTTACACTGCATTACACATGATAGAAAACAAATAATTAATTTACCTGAATTATGTATCAAATAGTCTTAGAGTCTTTACCTTTACTTTACTACCCACTTTTTTTTTTTTTTTTTTGCAAACTTCCACGAAGTATTATTATTTGAATTTCTGACCTTTATCCTCGTCGCCATTTGTAGTGTTCACTATCACTACATTACACTGTGTCACTGGCTCACTACTACACGCAGGCAAGGGCTCAAGCGCACGTCCTACTCTCACGGTGTCTGTCGTTAGACTAACCGATTGACAGCGATCCCCTCCCTCGTGTACATGAGACAATGTATTATATCTATTGAATAGATACAAACACTACACCGACTTTCAAAAAGAGGAGGTTATCAATTCGTCTGATATTTTTTTTGTGTATGTTCAGCCTTTTTTTCGCCAATTGTGAACCGATTTCGATGATTCTTTTTTTGGTTGGAACAAAATTACTTCGCGATGGTCCCGTTTAAATTTGGCGAAGATCTGATGGTGATCTTCGGAGAAATACAATGGAACTCTTCAAATTATAGACAGCAAATCGGTCGTGATTGCTGCAATCGCTTGGATGTTTGTTTCACAACATCATAACATATCGTCACACCTGTATGCTCTGAGGGGGTATGCAGATGTGTACAGTATACCCACATTTCGATAGTTAGGTTTATTAGGTATGTTAGGTTCTATTTTATTGGGGATAAGCCTATTAACATAACACAACGTTTATTGACGTTAACAATATGAAATAAATTACTGCCTCGTTGGTCTAGTGGTGGCGACTACTCAGCATGAGGTCTTGGGTTCGATTCCCAGGTCGGGCAAAGTGTTATTGGGATTTTCCATCAGGAATTTCTTAGTAGCAGCCACGGAGTCTGGATTAGCCCCAGCGCTCGCCCCGTATTAAATTGGACATAACATAACTGGCGAAATGTGGGTGTAGGTACTATTGGGTACACCTCAGCCCAACTCTTCGGGGATTACAGGCGTGATGTTATGTTATGTTAAAATAAATGTATAGCTAATATTTGTATATTTTACAAATAAAAATGGAAAAATAAAAAAACTTTTTTGCAAAAAATAAAACCGACTTCAAAAACACAACAAAGTGAAAAATAACTTTAGCCTCAGAAGTCGGTGGCAAAGAAACTGAATCAAACACACCGACTTCTGAAGCTTAAGTTATTTTTCACTTTGTTGTGTTTTTGAAGTCGGTTTTATTTTTGCAAAAAGTTTTTTCTATATTTTTAGTGGTTTAAATTATTTGTTATTGTCGTACTAGGATTTATCCTTAGTACGAAGGGGAAACGCAAACCACGAACCTTAATTAACAACTATGCAGACTGCAACGGTGCTGAATTGTATATGAACTGTAAAGTCCCCTTCACTTCGAACTTACGCTCACCATATCTCCAAAATACATCTCAAATGCCGCATCCTCTATTCACAAACTGAACCTCCTCACACTCCCTAACCAGCTCTCATCATTGAGCCATCAGCTGGGCTCGGGTGCTGATAACGATAATTAATCATGAGCGTACAGACCGCTGACCATTAGCAAGGCGCTGACTCATCGCGACCCGGTGGTCGAAGGACGGCCGACCTGATATAACATGTTATGATTCTATGACGGACTTGTTAAATACTCTTTATCAAGGAACAGTTCCCAGCGTTACAATATTGATATCATTTGTTAACGTCTTAAATGGAATACTTGTCAGATGAAAAGTTTTAGTCGCATATTAATTTTAGATCAGGCTTCGAAATGATGAAATGCCAGGACGTTCCCAATTTTGAGCCTTACCTCATCATCATCAGCCTATTAATGTTCCCACTGCTGGGACACAGGCCTCCTCTCTATGAAAGGGAATGGGCTATAATCCACCACGCGGGCCCAGTGCGGATTGGTAGATGTCACATGTCTTCGAATCTTTTGGTACTAGGACATGACGGTATCCTCACGATGTTTTCCTTCACCGTTTTTGAGAGCAGTGGTAATGAAATAAATTACACAAAGTAATGCGCCTGTCTGGGTTCGAACCCACGACTTACTGTTCATAAGTCGGGGCCGCCACCACTGGGCCACCGCTGCTCTCCGCCTTACCTATATCCTTTTATTTCTTTATTTAATGCTTAATGGTTTGTATTGGTTATTTATAGCACTCAACGATGGTTGACATTTGGCCAAATTGAGTCATCTCAGCTGCCATTTTTTGCCTCGACGCGTGTGTCCAACTCGTCAGTTGGTCATTCTTAAAGCCGTAAATTGTTGAAAGCTGTGGTTGGTATTGGTAACAAATCTGTTGGTAATTAATTGGCAATGTTTGACAGCTCATTCACAACAAACAGCGGGGAGGGTATTGTGGCTGCGTCCGGATGCCTCCATATTGACGGCTCAATTCCGAACTTCCGTACGCGTGCGACGTACTAAATGTTCTGTACTAAGAAATATTAGTCATTTTGTTAAGTAACCGTAGTGGTTTGAGTCAGGCAGGCTCGGTAAATTATTACAAGTTATATGGTTACGTTACGGACTGACCATCACATCGTCCAGGAAACGAAAATCCATGGTACAATAAGAATCATCAATTCTGGTAAATTATGTTCATGCTATGTTTGTTTTGCAGTGAATAGAAAACTTGCTGCTGCTGCTAAATGTAGTTATTCCTTTTAGCAACAAATTACAAAACCAACTAGTTTCCAAGAAAACCAATGTCAGATTTAGTTGTCCAATGTCGACGAAGACAAAAGTGGAAACTTTTAAATTGGACGGACGTTGCGCGGTGACGGCGACATGTAATAAACGCAGTGTTCGCTACGTTTATCGATTTTCTGATTTAGCCTCCCCCGGCTGATAACGGCGACAGGTAACAGCCAACCACTATTTACACGATAGACTCACTTTAACTTGTGCATCATTTTAAACACATTTTATAAATTAAGTTACTTTCGTTTTGAAGCTGTTTGTTTTTCAGTATTAAAACCAATTGTGATTTAAATAAACTACAACTATTTTCTTCTCAGCTATAATACATCTAACATAATAAAGTCATCAATAGCCAGATCTAGCTTTAGAATCTCGAGATTAAAGTCAAGCAGCAAAAAACTGCCTCACATTGGACAGTTATCAATTAAGCTAAATGTATAACAACAATACAACCGATAAAAAGCCCAATAAAATAAAGTGTAGCATTAACAAAGATATACGGCGGACGCGGAGCAGACTTTCCTTTGATTGGACGCCGATTTATTGTGCGGAAATGCCGTTACTACGTAATATTTCCGCCCCGCACTATTCATTTTCCCTTTTTTACAGAAAAAAGGGCGCGATACGTCTTAATCGAAGCATCTACTTTGTCGAGGGCGAGCGCCCGCATCGCCCCGTCACAGACTAAATGTGTACTATCCGAAATCGCTACAAATATCCACCGCTATCAAAACCGTGACTACGGATTTTTTTTAGCATGTGTGCTTTGTGAAGGAATGAGGATAACCGTTGTCTCAAAGGGAGATTGTCAGGGAAATATTGATAACTTAAGCATTAGTGTTTAGTCAAGGATAAATAAAATAAAAAAGATCCTGGCTTAAAATTAAAACAAGATAGTAATTGCTAGACGCTATACGTGAACCAATTAGGTATGTGGTTAGCATTAACCTGACCTTATGAGTGGAGCTGCCGGAAAACAAAACGTATCCACACAAATGAATTAATTTATTATCTGCAAATAAGAAAATTGGCCGTTAGTCCAAATCAATAAGACAAATGATTGGGAACCTCGCCCTGCGGAATCGAGACGTAACCCCAAAACGCTCACATCCGCCGGGGATGATATATGCGAGGGTATTTCCTGACACCGGCCAGTAGCTACTTGATTTAGCGGAAAGTCAGATAAAACCTAATGCGCACAACAAAAAATATATCACAATACCCGCGCCATAAATATGACGGCCTGTCGTAAACCTTTATGTCTGTGCGTTGTTGCTGGCACGTGAAAAATGGCTGTTGCGATACATATAGGAAAACTAAAACATTTTTGCGAATGGTGGATACTAGGAAAATTATTACGCTACAAAACATAACTTGGTTCGTAAAACAGGCATATGAAAAAAAAAACTACGGATGGTTCCGTAAAACTCACAATGGTTTTTTCAGTGGAAAGCGCAGTACAGTACAGATCAGTCATAATTTTATTAATAATAGCTTACACGGTACTTTGTTTCGAGCTTTAAAATATTCGTATTCGAACTGGCAGCTAATCCACATAAAAGCCTTTAACGACGTGACGACAGGCAATAACAAAAATGAAAATCATCGGGCGCTCCAGGAAGTCAGTTATTAATATTCGTTAGGTATACAACATAACGTGTTTATTAGAGAATGGCAATAAATCGAGCGGGTGCGAGGGTGCGCGGGTTCAGGGTTAGCCGCAGAATGGCTCGAGCGCGTGTCGGCTAAGCTCTAACGATGTTCTTCAGATCCTACTAACATATTTGATGAGTGTGATTTACTATCAGATCAGATTACGAAGTATATTTTGTTGGAATAACTTGCCGACACGTGACAAGGGTGAGTTTGGATTTGGTGGTGGATATTAATTTTTGGTATTATTAAAACATTGATGGAGTGTTTTGGAGCAATTTTATGTAGTCTAAGTCCGCTTAAAAACAAATATTCAACTTTTCGATTTCGTAGAGCAGTGCTACGCCGTAGCACGTGCAAGTGAAAATTAGATTTTTAATATATTTATTTGCCAATCAAATCAATAAAAAGTACCGATCAACAATATATATTTTCTAGATATCTATATCTGACTTTTGGTACCAAAAGCAATGCTCGTCTCCCACAAACCAGGTGCATAGTTGATGTGACCACGTTATCTGTTTCAACTCCACTGCGCGCTGACCGACCCACTGCTCGTCCATCATAACGATATTACGCTTACACCGACAATATTGTATTTCATATTGCTGTTTCGGAAACACCCCAACAATCAAAAATATACCCTAACTTCAACATACAAGGATAGAAGTCCTTCGAACTTTTATTACAAAATCAATACACCCCGCAGTCATTCGGAACAAACCATGCACTATCACCATGGATTATTGTCATGGGAAATTGAATCTTATGTTAAGTTAACAGAAGCAAATATTGTTATATGTTTACGATGTTCGATAATGTTTTGTCCAGGCGGCTATAATACGCCAAGTCATAAATATGAAGCACTTATTAGGTCATATCATGCTTACCAAAGTGTCATTGAATGAGATGTAGATAAGTTGATGCACCCTTGCTTCAGTAACCCTGTAGACTACGCAAAATCACTTGTTTCCATTAAATTTTTAACCAGCTCCTAGGTTGTTTTACTAATATGTATAACTAGCTGACCCACGCAACTTCGTCTGCGTCACATAAGAGAGAAAAAGCTAACAAAAGGAATACATTTTCCCCGTTTTTGCAACATCTTTCATTTATGCTCCGCTCCTTTTGGTCGTAGCGTGATGTTATATAGCCGATAACCTTCCTCAATAAATGGGCTATCCAAAACAAAAATATTTTTTCAATTCCAACTAGTAGTTCCTGAGATTAGCGCGTACAAACAAATAAACTCTTCAGCTTTATAATATTAGTATAGATATGTATTGGGTAGGTTCATATTTTCATTTTTTCTTTTGTAGTTTAAGAGAATTAAATCCTGGTTTTTAAATCAAATTTTGTAACAGCTACTTTCCTCGTGTAGGTATGAATGCAATCTTTCTCATGATTTTGATATCTTGAACAGCTATTCCATGCATACTTTTACCTTTTCAACAATTAAAAGAATTTCGCTATTTCAATCAATGAACATTTTCAACGATTGGCCCACACGAACCGTTTATAATAACAAACTGACAGTCTGTCAACTTCGCACCGAAAGCCTGTATTTCTTCATGTTGTTGTATTAAACTAATCGGCTTATCCTCCGCTTCAACAATCAACTGCTTCCATTGGGCCCTTTCACTGCGACAGAATCGAAGGCGTTTCGAGAATTTATTGAAAATAATTCTCAGTTGTTTGCCATTGTTGAGCTACCGACGACTTCAGTCCTTTGTGCTCTGTTATTATTTATTTAATAAACGGCTACACCTCTTTGTTGAAATGTTTTCGATCAATGCCATGGAGGTTCGATTCATTCTCAGTTTTGTAAGTTGGAGATATTCACACATCTTTAATCAGGTCTTTATATCACGAACAGTTTCCGATTGGCCGTTTACACTTCATTGTGTAAGTACTTTGTGTAATTCTTGGCAATATATCCTAAATAATTGTATTTTCTTTGTAACAGAGGTTCATATGCGAGACACATCGGTTCTCCAGACTAATTCCTTGCTCTTGATGCATTCTTCTTCTTCTCTTGCCTGTCTACTCTACAAGGGGATCTTCCCCGACCAATGTATAACTCTTCGCTAAATCATTTCTAACAGCATACCGTTATACGTTAATAATGGCCACTAAGAGAGTTCAATCACCCTCAGTGATTTATCACTGGGCTATACAAGCAAGACGTTACAGTACAATTCAGCAGTAACTCACGTGGGCAATCCATGTCTAACCCCTCAGATCAGATCTGGACAGTTTGACTTTCTGCAAGCGTTTTAAACAAATATGAGAAATAGTATGAGATCGAAAGCAAGCTCAATGATTTGATTGAGGTAACTAGCTAAACGTAAATGGTAATTAACTCATTTTCAGCAGTCAACAACAACAGCATACCTAATAATAATATGATACAATAAAATCAATCGATAACACAGAGATCACAGACACAGAGATATGGCAGAGAGAGAGCAAGAATATCATGAACATTTTTGAAAATTGTCGAGAAAAGAATATAACGGATAGAAAAGTTCTCGTAGACATATCCGTAGCCTCGTAGAGCCTGCGTAGAGGGCTAATTTTCAAAACCCTACCCTAGATGGAACTACAAATAGAAATAAATAGAACAGGTGAATAGAAAACACTAGAGGCACAGGTATTTCAGTAATCGGGTCGCAAGCTATCGCGGTTGGCAGCCGTCGATTAGATAAAGGGCCGGGACCGGTAAATATTGTAACGGTAAACAATGATCGGTCACACAGTGACTTGACTTGTGTCGACTGTGGCTGTACTATTTGCTTGTTACGTCGACTGTTTGATCGGAACATCCTCTGTTTGTTGATGCAATGAGACCATTCTTCGACACTAATAGGCTAGTTATACTCACTTGATATTAGCTAAAACTGATTTCAGATTTGAATTCATCAAATAAGTCTTAGACTTCATCAAGTAAGTCTTTATACAAATCGTATATTACGAGTAGATCGGTTCTTGCTACGTTTCTGCTCAAACTTAGCAACAACAAAGCGTTCACTATACCTATTCATCATCGTCATGACGTCATGATCTTTCATGTTACGATACGATGCCATGATTTCTTCTACATTCTTGATTAAGATCTAGTCCATAAGTCTCTCTATATCACATCCACTGCAGTATGCATGCCCAAGTCTTACTCAAAAGAAATACAAACTGCAAAAGCCAATCTTGAATTTCAATCTTCAGCCCTTCACAGAGAAAAGCTTGTGATGGTTTTATTTTTTTTTAATTACGATCTGCACCTATTTATCCTAATCAACTTGAAGCCTTACGTACTAAATTCTCTGTTGGCTTTGAATGAGCAGATATAGTATTAGGCTATACTTACGCTTCATATTCACCATTCGTAATACTATTTATCATCCTTTTCATTTGTTTATATATCTACACTCGTCAAATCCAAAAAATACGATTCATTTACTTAAAAATAGCTGAAATAAAATATTAACTTAAAATTTTCATGTTGTGACACTTACGTCAAACGCCAAATTGTCACAGTTATTTTTTATTTCTTTCTGGTTTAGTTATTCTATGATATTTACTTTTTGGTTTGTAAAATTTAAATTATTTTTTATCAATATATGTTTAGCCATTATATTTTGTAGATTATTACGATTGTGTACTAAATAACTTAATATTAAATTATATTATAAAATTCTTTACGCACTCATGAATATGTCCTGGCCGACTACACTTGTCAGATGAGATGATGGCCACACTAAGAAAAAGGATATTTGAAAAAGGAAGACTACTTTGGAGAAACGAGCTGACGGACGGCAAAAAAAGTCTACTCTTGGATCTGATTTGAGGAGCATCAGATAACAGCTTGGTTTTCGCTGTCAGATACTTAAACTACCCAGGGGATCCAGCTAAAGATCCACCTGGGACTATTACTCCCGATCTTCGGAAGCTAACTACGTGCCTGACTTTCCACTTGTCTCGCAAAGCTATCCTGACATCTGGCCCTGAGTTCTTTGCTGCCTTATTACCACATTACTTCAGAGCTGACCTGGTGGACTCTGTGATCTGCACGACGCCCGTCCAGCAGATATTTCCTGAAGCTGTTCTTCAATGTTGCCCTGGTATTGACCTGCTATCCTGACGCCTGTTCCCGTCTTTCCTACAGTGCTGAACTGAATCCTAACCGTGAACTATAAAAACTATCCTAGAGTGCGTGGTAGGTAGTTTTTTTTATAACTAGCTGTATGTTTATATTTCCCTATTAAATTTCTGAAACTTGTGTTCAAAAATTTTCAGATACTATTTGAAGGTGTTGATTGAGGTATGAAACTCTGTGTAAAAGAAAAACAATAAGATACTTTCAATCATTATAATAATTATTCTGATAATAATTTATATATAACACATTTTTACAATCTCGTTTATTTTCTAGGATGAGGAACAACATTAAACACTGTGTGAAAACTGATTATGGATATAAAGATGGGTATACGGAATGTAGGGAATATGTATTATTATTATTTTCTACTAACGTAATATCTACTATGAATGTTTATTAACTAGACCATATAATTTCTTTACCGTACAGGAATACTTTATATTCTCGGTAACTAATCACACAATTATGTACATATTATACATTTATCCTTAATCTAATTCCATACGCAATGTACGTATATTAATATAAAACTTTCATTTGAATATACATAAATAACTATCAACTAGACATATTCGACTATGATAATACTGAAACTTACATCTAGATATTGCATTCTGATAAAATCTGGTCATTTCTCATAATATTACTTAGCTAAAAGTGACACAGGTTTTTACACAAATATACAAACTCCAATCACAATGGAATGCATCATCATCACTTGGCGAGAGGCTCTAACCAGGACCGCTCACAAAAATCTGCTGAAAATTTCACTCGACTCATTAATATTAGACATAATTATATTACAAATAAGTAGGAACTCCAGATACCTTAAAATTTCCAATCTAAGCACGAATAAATGTACTTGTAAGTCGTATTCGAGTTACTATTTGAATTGAACAATACTTTTAACAATTTCATAACGAAAACTACGAAACATTTGCTCATAATATAAATGTCGCCCATTTGGAGAAATCGGTTTATTTGTTGATAGACTGCAGCAAAGTTGTCAAGTAATTAAAACGATTACCTAATTATTTGTACTACGCACTAATGGGTTTATGGAAAAGAAGAATGTCTTTCTTGAACTCTGTTAAATCTCTTGTAGTTTTAGAGCAAGTCCACCCCGGCAGATTATAACATTTATAACAGGTTTTACTGCAACAAATAAACCGAATTTTACAAACTACGACACATGGACTAGTTAATCACTTGAACTCTTTGTATTCAGGTATATTTCACCACCAGCAGCCGGCGCCCTGGGGCGCATGGCCAGCCACCGGCGGCTGATGATGCATGGCCTGGTGGTACGGCGGCAGGGACATGCCCAGCGGTGGCAGGCCGTCCGGCTTGCCCACACACGGCCTGCCATCCTTCACCAGCACCGGCACGGCCACTCTCCGCGGAGAGTTCAGCCCCCCTACATTCAAGTCATGAGCCCCCTTCTCCTGAACCGCCCTCTTGGTCTTGTACCTGTGGTTCTGGAACCATATCTTGACTTGCGTCGGCGTCAGTCGTATCAAGCTGGCGAGATGCTCCCTCTCGGGAGCCGACAGGTACCTTTGCTGACGGAAACGTCTTTCAAGCTCGTAAGTTTGTGCCTTTGAGAAGAGTACTCGTCGCTTGCGTTTCTTGTGCGCGAGGTTGTCGGAGCCGGGGTTGACGCTCGGTTCGTGGTCGTGTTCGTCGTCGTGCTCGATGTCGTGCTCGTCGTCGTGTTCGTGCTCGTGGCGTGCGTCGGTGACCGGCGGGGACGACGCCGATGGACCCACGTAGGATAGTTCCGAAGCACGGGATGTGCTGTCTGGGCTTGCTTGTTGGCCTACAACACCTATGACAATAGAAAATATTTATTAATCAAGTGCATTTTTTATTTGATGTGAAAATTATGAAAATTTTAATTTTTTACGATTAAAATGTCATTATTATAACGTGAGAAAATTTTCAACGACCAATAAAATCATACACAACTAGTAGCAATAAAACCAGTAAACAAAACGACGCTTGTTCCAAACACTCACACTAAATCTCCACTTAATCTCGCGAGGGTTACGCTCTATTTAACTCTAACTAGATGCCATGTTCCAACAAATAATGGGACGTGAAAAAATCACAGCAAATATTACATTGTTCCGTATTCACCCCTCGAAGGTTCAGTTGTTTCACACGGATATGATAATACGGGCGGGCGGGGTACGCCTGGGCGTGGTGGACGCCCGAGGGGGTGGGTCGGGCGACGCGGCTGGGGGGGGAGAGACAGGGGGCAGCCACACCCACCCCCCGGCAGCTGCCAGCTTTTGTTCAACGATCGTCCTGCTTACCTTCACAAGCGCAACCAGGAAATTTAATAAAATATCGAGTCACGGATTCACTTTATCTCCTAACTTAGCGGGTTATCCTGTGACATTGCAGTAAGCTTACGACGGGTCCCTAGTTCCTATGACATTTATTTAACGTGGTCGCCAAAAGATAAAACAAAATCTCACGAAAAAAGCTAATAACATCTATACTATACTACAGGCAGGAAGGCACACAGGCGCACAAACGGCTAGCACGTAGTCAGTACATCATTCTGAACACCACCACAGAAATTTTACATCGTATTTTTTTTTTAATCCGATTCAAATATGGAAGTAACATTTTCATAATAATTTCACGCGAACGAAGCTGCGAAGGTCGCGGACAACAACAACTATAGCCCATAACGTCCACTGCTGGACAAAGCCTCTCCCATGATGGAAGGAATTTGCCGTAATCTCCACGCTTGGCAGGTGGATTGGAGATCGCAGTGATGAAATAAAGACTAACAGAAAACGCTGCTGCCCATTCTCTGGTCTACGGAGGCGCAAGGTGTTCTGCCTCAGACATTAGTCGCCTTATACGACACCCGTGAGTATAATGGGTTGGTTCTATTCTACTCTGCCGGATACCACAAGGCTTACAACGCGGACAACAGCCTGTTATAAATGCGAAAGTTTGGATGTGGTTTGGATGGATGTTTGTTACTCAAACACGCCTGAACAGCTAAACGGATCTGGATGAAATTTAGCACAGAGTAAGATTATCACGCACACACATCGGCTACTTTTTATTCATTTATGCATATCAAAATTTCCACGCGGACGAAGTCGTGGAGTCCTGAATCCTAAACGTTGCGTAACATCATTATAATGATAAATCAGTTCAACCTAACACGGAAAAATACAACTAACCATGCCATACCCACAAACAATGAAAAAATGACATCCTCAAACTCTCCCAGATACAAGGCTACACAATAAAATCTATAACTGTCATCGAATAATGAACAAATAGCATCCCTAACAGCCGCAAACATGGTGTAATTGATAGCCGACAGCTGTCTGCAAGCCCCATGAACCCCATGAGCCCCATCACCATCTATTGGTGACAAATTCGTTCCGCGTCACCCCTCGCGCTAAACAATCACTGGTAGCCAGTGTTGCTACCCTCAAATTACCCTGCAGGGCGTGAACTATACACAATCCCATTTAAGACTCATGTGATTTTATTTATTTTGGATTTCATTGCAATATCCGGTGACATTGATTCTGGGATTTAGTAGATTGTTACGAGAACCCAGTCTAACCTAACGTGAAGAGTTCAAACAGTTTATATGAAAAATGTCAGACAATTTTCACACAACGCTTTCTGTTGGTGGTCATTTAGTTGCGTTCCTATATGCAGTACAAAGTTATTTTACCTAACCAGCAGCACACTTGAAATTAAATTAAATTGCAAGAAAAACAGAAAGTAGTAAGTTAGGACACAATTTCAAGTGAAGTTTAAACCATTCGCACAAAACTTTCACATCACACGTCCACTTCAATAGATACAATTTGAATACAACTATCTCGATGGTGATGAGCCACTAAAACTCTCAAAAAGCCAATCAATCACCGCCAGATAGAATCGGCAACAAGCAATCCAATGCACAAGTACTAGTCGAATGAGCCGAAAGTGTTCGATAAGCGATAAAAATAATTAATGACAACACTAGATTAGCGGGTGAAGGCACTTGAATGAAGGAGCATTTCAAAAAATAATCTCGGCCTCTCCAACTACTACCGAATACACATTACTTTCGAGTGGGTCAACTTATTTGTGTATGATAATTCAGAGATGACAATTTTGGAGATAAATGCCGCTGATATATGGCCTATGTTTGATCTGATTTGGAGTGGATCAAATACCGACGGGGTTTTTGATGATTTACTTTTGTTTGTGATTAATTACTCTGACAACAAGTCGTCACTAACACAATTAATCTTTAGTTCTATACGGTCAAGACACAAGTCTGTTTCACGCTAAATTCTTCTGCAGATTGAATTCAATTCTGATGAAAATATGAAAACGAAATCTATATGGAAAATACCACCGTATTTCATTTACTTGGATAACAAATTGATATAATTCATCACGCTGCTGTGGTGTGCTGAAGGTTCAGCCGATACTTTTTATCATTTATCTTCGGATAAAAGTATAATCTGATGAGATGACGACTTTATAAACTGGGCGTTAAGACTGTTCGTGTGTGTAGTTTTGATAACAGATTCCAACTCTTAATACAAAAATGTTTTAAGTATTCGATGATTGAGGAATGTAATTCAAAAATTACAAGGTACATGCATTCAATACCGTTACGTTTAGGGCCTATTTCACATGTCCGAATAGCTAATAGGTACCTACTTACCGAATAATTTAAAAAATGGAATAGAATTTGTTTGAAATTACCAGCTAAGTAAGTTAACGGGAACTTAATCGTAGGTGGTGAAAAAGACCTTTAATCTAGTGAAATAGCATATACCTATGTAGTAAAGTTTTTAGCAGCTAGACCTCATGTTACTTTACTACTACTTCCTTTCTTTGATAGTATTGTTTAGGTTTGTATCAAGTTACATTTAAACGCATGGAGTGTTTGTCAGGCTTAGTAAGAAACTTGAACTAGTAGGAAGACATAAATTAAATTATATTAAACATAAACGTAACCACAACAGCGATTTGATTGTTTGCGTCAAGTAGCCACTTAAGCAGGTTTTTTGTTACGTACTTTGACCTAGTGAAAATTAAAGATTTATGTCCAAAAGTTGCTGATTAAACGTAAGGTATTATTTTATAAAGTACTAGCGGACGTCACGCGGTTTCATCCGTGTAGTTCCCGTTCCGTTCCGTGGAAGTACGGGGATAAAATATAGCTTATGTTACTCAGGGTGAATGAAGCTTTCGAAAAAAAATTGAAATTGACGTAGTAGTTTTCGAGTTTAATTATTACATAAAAATACAATTTTTTTCCTCTTTATAACATTAGTGTAATGTATATTAATCCTTATAATTAAAATGAACTATTTTAAAATTCCAACATAGAATGGAAACATGTCATCATAGCACCAGCCTTTGAAAGGATAATGCATGATCAGCGTTTGTGCTTTCTTGCCGAAGTTGCCGAAAATAATCTTTTGAAACAGTCATTGAAACGGTTACTGTTTCGGGACACAGGCACTAAATTATCCGCCGTGGGAGACGCCCCGGGCGTCAGGGTCCACCACGTGGCCCCCGGCCACCGTAGGCGCGGGCCTGTGGACGGTGGGCTAAGGGCTAGCTCGCCGTCCGTCCGTCTCATGACGACAGGCCGTGTCAACGGCGCAGGAGTGTTTCACGCGCGCTTCAAAGAGAGTCAGCAAAAGGAAGGGGTCCGCAAGGACCGATGCCTGCCGGGGCTGCGGGACTGTTCGAAAGAGATACCGTGGCCCCGGAACACAAAGGGCGATGAAGGAACATGGATGGGTTATAGTCAGTAAAAGTCAGACACTCCCTCCAGTCCTGCTCCGCCCAGAGCGGGAGGAGTCATTTGATGACTTCGCATCAGAAAAAAAAAAAGGTACTAAATTATATAAAGTGGTTACATGGCAAAAACTGTTTATAGATCCCGTTTCAATAACAGTTTCAGAAGCGCCACTTAGTTAGCCCATACAGTACAGTGTTTATTGGGCCACTCGCCGTCGAAAGCTTATAACTTGAATGAAGCATCGTCACTCGTTAGAAAACTCTTCAATTGAGAAGCTAGATCAACACTAAATGAATTGTTGTTTGTTTTGAACTTTACTGACTAATTTAAGTACTACTCGCAGTACTTGTTAACTTCTGAGTTTACGTGAGTAATCAGAATGAATAACTAACAGTATGTAAATACAAAGTAGATTATGTTGAATAGTTGACTCAAAGCTACCCCAAATTGGATTTGTATGTTAGCAAATGTTAATCATGATAACGCTAATTAATCGGTGTTCTACTCTTATTTCAAATCAAACAAATTCTACATCTCCATTTAAGCCTTTTTATATACGCAAAACACTAATTCACTATCATAATCAATGATATATAAACTAATCATAATGGCAATCATCACATTCACAATCATTTAAACAAATAGACTCATAATGGAGTTTGTTACCAATCAGGAGATTCATTGTTTCCAAATGTGCCAAGGATGGGGCCAGGCACCGCTGCACCGTAGCTTTCAACTTCACCTACGGACGGAAGGTATCCCACACCGTCGGAAAAAAATAAAATATGGAATACTTACAGCTGTTATGTACATCATGATGTTCCAGCGACAGCCAAGGTTGGTGGTGCCTCAGGAGCTCATGAGAGTAGGGATGATGAGGTGGAGCATACGGCGGCAGCTCCAAAGAGCACCCGCCGAGGGAGCCCTGTGCCGGCGCTGAGTCCAGGCCCTTGCCCTCGTTCAGACCCAGGATGTCGGAGATCTGGAACCCTGGCCGCTGCCCAGGCATCTTCATGCTGTCCAGCAGTCTGCGACAAAGGAAACTGTGGGTTAGATCTATGAAAATCGGAATAATAACAACACAAGATCTTTCAATTATTAGATCATAAAAATGATTTTAGGTAAGCTATGATATAATATCGAAAAGAAATATATGTTTTTACAACACTTCTCGTAACACTAATTATAAAATAATCTAGGTATGCTAATTATGCACCCGCGTAGTGTTAAGTTTCAAGTGTGTGAAGGAAAGATATAAACGCGCTCGAGCTCAAAATTTAGAAGAATCCTTTTTTTGGTCTTAATCGGGTTGCTAGCAGTTTAGTTTTTTACTGTACAGTATGTTAGAATAAGATGAAAAACAGAGAAAACCCTTATCAATAATAAATCTTTTTGGGAAACTGAAACAATATAATGTTTTGAAAGCAAAATCTAAACTAAAGAGACCAATAAATGACGTAGTCACGTAGCCTGTCACTCTAAACATAGCTTTAGAACAATATTAAAATCACACACCTACAAATCTAGACATAACCAAAAAAAAACCCTATTCGAGTACGTAAAAACACAGTCGAAGCACCCACACATCACACTCCTTCACAAATAAACTTCAAACCTCACGTCATCTTACGAAGCGACAAGTCTCGATGGTGTGTAATTGAAAGAAAACATTCCAAATTCCATCAATTCAGCCATTATTGTAAGAGAGCACCTCTCCAGAATACGTGACCTTAAGAATGGAAGGTTTCTTTACATTGGACGAGTGTTCCATCGGCTGCGTCAATCAGTGTTACATGTAGCTGTGAGGTGAGGTTCCCGCGGGCTCGTACGTGACCTGGTGAATGGCGGCTCACATAACAGCCTGCAGGTTGTAAACAACGCTATTAACAACCTCTCACTCAGAGAGGTGCAAAAACTGTCACGTGGAATGTCACGTCACCGGACGAGGATTAGACGTGATGGAGACAAGTGGAACGGAAATGAGAGAACTTAGACTTGGAGACTGAAACTAGCAGTATGTGAACCTAACTTTCTCAAGATTACTAGATAACCAGCTGTTAGAAAAATAATTAAAACGTGTGTTTAGACACAGAACCCAAAATAAAAAATGAGGACGCGTTTGCATTCAGATGCTTTTGCGGAAAAATGCAACTAAACCAAATGTAACTAATAATTACAACAGGTTAAACAAAAAGACCATAACCCGAATAAAATAATCACTTTCGATTCACTAATGATCACATGTCCGTATCTCACCCGGGGAACGCGGATCGGAAGGCAGCCGGGTAGAGCGCCGGCAAGAAGGCCGGGCCCCACGGCGGCAGCAGGATGGGGCTCCATGCCAGCAGGGACGCCGGCGGTAGCAGCGGCGGCGGAGACCGCGCGCTCTCGCCCTCCTCGCACTTCATCTCCCGACCGGGAGAACTCGCCTTCGGGATAATCTTGACGGCTGTAGCTACACTCGCGACAACACGTGCTGCGCCTCGCGACGCCGCGTCCGCACTAAACAACCCTCGAGTGGTGCTCGGGGTGAAGAACACCCCGCGCCGCCCTCTACGTCGACAGCCTACTCAGCTCCGGACTAGCCTCGAGGGTGCTCCACTGACCTCCGCCAATGGCGACGCGCCGCCGACTGGGCGGGATTCCCGGCGGCCAATCGCGCCGCGGCCGAAGCCTTCCCAACAAAAAAACTGGAGTATACACTTTGAATAGAGGAGCTTTCGACGTAGCGCGTTATGTTACGTCGCTTTTTGTAATGAGTGCGAGCATTAAGCCCATTGTTGAGGCCGGGTTCGTTATGGACGCCGCTCCAAATGCCCGGATAACGATTTTCATTTAGAGTGTTTTAATAAGCCCGTGTAAGCTTATGTTAGCAAAATATTTGAAACGGTTTTTTGTTACAAATGCGTAGTTCATAGTGTGTTTAGGGACTTTGTGTACTTATTTTAAAATAACTCTCTATTCGATTGTATCTTTTTGAAATTGTTACTTAATATTTTTTCAACTTTTAGGCAATTCTAAACATCCTTTCAAATTGGATTGCATATGGTTTTGTTTTCACACATACATAAAAAAACATGTCAAATAACATGTCATTGTCAAGTCAAAATTAAGGAGCTTCTTTTGACTTGACAATGACATTTTAAAGCTTTTCAATTGAAATGGGTTATTCAGGATCTATTCCTGAAAACCTACCAACACCTAACCAACTAGCGCACACTACCAGCATTCTCCCTTATTTCTTCTAATCGTGACCACGAAGCAATACACAAAACTATTCCTTTAACAAAATCTACATAAAACCATCCGTCGGGATCGACCAGTCAAATCTCTTGCACATGTTGAAGTACTTAGAGCATTGAAGGCGTGAAAACAATAAGGTCTTCTGCGAACAGGTACAGAGCCCCACAGTTATCAGTTTATGCCTTGCACGTGTGCGACAGCAATTGTTTTCGGTGCTCTTTTTCGTTATAAAAGGTTATTGTTTCATTATTCACTTAAATATTAGAATCAACCTTAACGGACACATGTTGCAACTTGAATAGAGCTCTAACTTGGTTGGAATTTCAGCAATTTAAGTTTATTGGGGTAGGTATATCTTTGTGATTTGAAACTCTAGCACTGAGTAAATAGGAATAGGCTGTATTATAAGTACAGCAGGTTTCTATAACAAATATTAAAAAATATTTTCTCCTGTGGTTTTATTCTTACAGTGTTCATAAAATTTTGTGCCATTGAGAGGATAGAGTCGATAGACGATAATTATGCACCTTAACTTGTTTGTAAAAGCCCAAATTTTTATTTAAAACTTGTAACACAAAATTAAATGATAGAGAACTAGGTGCATCCATCACTATAAATAAGTACTTTCTAAACTAACGCTGAAGTGCCACTAAACCCAGTCATTATAATGAAAACAATAGAAGTTTGTTTTACGACTTGCAGGTGTGCAATTGGGTACTTAGAACAATACAGCCTAATTGTGTTAAAGCCCTTTATTCGGATTTAGGTTCGTTGAAGTCGCCTACGACAGCGGTGCGGCGGCGGGGCGGCGCCGCGGCGGCGGCGGCGCGGCGGGTCTACACCGTAGCTGCATGGGATCATAGTAGTTTCTTATATTAACTATATTGAGGTCTATAAGTAGGTAATGTTATCTTAATGACCTAAATAAACTTTAGTTATAAATTATGGTCAAAATTTGATTTAAGTTTTTTTTATTTACATCTCATCATCATCAGCCTGTTAATGTTCCCACTGTTGGGACACAGGCCTCCTCTGAGAGGGAACATCATCATATTTACATATAATTAACAATTAAAACGATGAGAGACCTACTTAGATTTTAGTAGAACGTTTAAATATTGCCATATTTTTTAGTCTTTTTTCTCAAATCAAAAGTAGCATAATGCAGCGCTGTGTATAACTGCCATATAATTCAGCACAATTCAGATCATGTAGTACCTACCTACCAACGAAATGTTTCTATACTAAGGTTCTAGAATCCGCTAAATTCATGGTGACATTTGTAATCGCCGATGTCTCTCACCGAGTATTAGCATGAGAAGATACTCATACTCAATTTTTTATTTGCTAATCATAATTGTCTTATGAGTGATTCGCTAGAGTACACCGCTAAACCCTAAGTTTCGTTGAAAGTCTTAATTGTAATAGTTGTTTGTTTTGAAAATAAATCAAATGGATTTAGGTAAATAGAATAGATGATGATGATAATGATGGTGATGGAATAGTGCTGATCGTCTAGTAATATTTATATTATAACTTAGCCGACTCGCATCAGTTTCGCCCGGCGACGGATTTTGATACAAAATTTCAAACCCTATTTCACTCGCCTAAGCCTAAGGGTTGAATTTACCAAATTCTATTCTATCCGCATGTCATAATTCGAGTAGGCCTAGTATGCCTAATTTCCGTCCGTCTAGTGGTTTGATGGTGGTTTGCTTGAGCTGTCCGTTGATAGTAAATCAAGGCACGATTTTACAAGTAAAGATAACCGTTATTAAGAATCCGCCTGGACAGAAGTTTCAAATCCCTATGGCTTACGTTACATTTAATATTCTAAAATGACCTAAAATGATCTTTGAATTGACATTCTATCAGCGGAAACGATACTCGAAAATTCGTTTTTTTTTAATAGATTTACCTGTTCATTAGGTACTACAGAAGCTGACGAAAGTACCATTAAAAGTTATTGTTGTAATACGAAACAAATGTGATTGCCACTTGTGAGGGCACTCTAAGCTTTCGAATTACAAGTAAACGAAACGGTATTTAAATCACATGAATGAAAAAAAAAATACATCCAATACAGATGGCAAAGTTACAATGATTAAAAACCACATTTTTATAAGAAGTTAGTTTTTACGACATGCAGGTGTGCAACAGGGGATTAGCGGAAAACAATAGAGCTACAAGATTAGACCTCGTTACAATAGGGCTATTTCTTTAATCTATAGCAGCACTGCACTCAACATCTTATGTAGTTCGGAGTCTCTAGTAGTCTTGGCCGACATGTCGGTTGACTAGTATTATAGTTGGAGCCAGTTAAGATGAGAATAGCAATCGTTGACCCACCTACATTTATTAAACTTCTTAACTTTGAAAACCAATAATAAGCCTGTTCAAGTCTGGAATCGGAATCTATCGTGATCTTCAACATTTTTTGTAATGAAAAACGATACTAACATGGTTTATTTGTATTGGTTCGTACGAAGAGATATTAGGAAAAGAGCAATGACCGCTATTCTCATTTAAGATGATGGCACCAACTATAGGTAAAATCAAAACAAATCATTATCTAAGGCACAGATAATATAATACTTTCTAAGGTCTTTCTATTTTCGAAGAATTTCAGTGTTTGCATTAAAAAGTCATAAAAATGACGATGTTTAACAAGATGCTTAAGACCCTAGTGAACTTACAAATGGACAAATTGGAAAAAAGAACCTGGAAAAGTGTTAAAAATTATTTATTTCATAAAAATTGCCAATCAATACAGCTACAGTTTTTGATGGTACAAAATAAAGATCACTGAAACTGAAACACTGACTTATACAAGACTAGCTGACGTCTTGCGGTTTCACCCGCGTAGTTCCCGTTCCCGTGGGAGTACGGGAATAAAATATAGCCTATAGCACTCACGAATAATGTAGCTTTCTACCAGTGAAACAATTTTTAAAATTGGTTCATAACTTCCGGAGATTAGCCCCTACATACAAACTTACAAACAAATGTTACCTCTTTATAATATTAATTATAGATTTTGTGTTGTAGTTGATTTAGTACAACTAAAAAACACGACTAAGTACTGAAAAATCACGCTCTAATTAAAATCAGGGTTAACAGGTAAAATCGACTCCTCCTATTGTTCATGTTGGTTAAAATTATTGTAGCCTATGTTACCCGGGTCATAATAACCAATCGATTGACACCTTCATCAAAATTGGATGAATAGTTTAGGCGCTACGTTGGAACACACGTAAATACAAACATACATACGTAGACTGCTACAAACATTACCCTTCTTTTTGCTTCGCCGTAGTCGAGTAAAAATAGGCAGATGTCTTATCTGATATGTTAGTAATGAGTGTCGCTCCAGAGAATACAAAGCATGCGTCATTCTACTGAGGTAGGCCCTTCTAACCCTAAAATTAGCAACTCTATTTGTGGTGGTTCAAACTTTGTTTGAAATACTGTTAGAATAAAAGAAAAACAAAAAAAAAAACACTACAACAAAACCACAAAAAAGTGAAAAATAACTTTAGCTTCAGAAGCCGGTGAAAAAAACACCAAATCAATCAAAGGTCAAGCTTCAGAAGTCGGTGACCTTGTTTAATTGATTTAGTGTTTTTGTCACCGACTTCTGAAACTTGACCTTTGATTGATTTGGTGTTTTTCTCACCGGCTTCTGAAGCTAAAGTTATTTTTCACTTTTTTGTGGTTTTGTTGTAGTGTTTTTTTTTTGTTTTTCTTTTAGTGTATTTTTGTGTCCTTTTCTTTTTGTGTTTTTTTTGTTTGTTGTTTTTTTTGAAGTCGGTTTTATTTTTGGCAAAAAAGTTTTATTTTATTTTTCCATTTTTAGTTGTAATATCCTATACTTACAAATATTTGCTATGCATTCATTGTACATGGTTAACAATACATGTCATGGTAATAGGCTTATCCCCAATAAATGGAACATAACATGCCATAACTGTCGAAATCTGGGTGTACTGTACACATCTATGTACCCCTCAGAGCAAACAGGTGTAATGTTACGTCATGATATTGTATAAACAATGAACATCCAACCGATTGGAGCTATCACAACAGATTTGCCGTCCCTTTTTGAAGAGTTCTATTGTATATCTCCGAAGATCAGCATCAGATCTTCACCAAATTAAAATGGGACCACCTCAGGAGTATATTTTTTCAAATAAAAAAAGAATTTTGAGAATCGGTCCACAAATGGGAGAGAAATCAGGTAAATTGTACACTTCTGCGTACCCCCTCAGAGCATACAGGCGTGATGTTCCGTCATGATATTGTATAAACAATGAACATCCAACCGATTGGAGCTATCACAACAGATTTGCCGTCTCTTTTTGAAGAGTTCCATTGTATATCTCCGAAGGTCAGCATCAGATCTTCACCAAATTAAAATGGGACCACCTCAGGAGTATATTTTTTCAAATAAAAAAAGAATTTTGAAAATCGGTCCACAAATGGGAGAGAAATCAGGTAACATACATAAAAAAAAAAAAATACATACACACGAACATATAACCTCCGCCTTTTTTGAAGTCGGTTAATAAAGTTCTAATCAGCTTGCAATACAAAGCGGTTGTTACGTCAGTCACTGCGGCCGAATAGTGAGTAATGAGTGGTTTTTTGCGATTTACAATAAATCTATTGATTGGACTAAAAAAATAAAACACTTATGACCTGCTTTATAGTTAGTTCAGTTAGTATGCAAAGTTTCATGATCTAATTTGAAGTCGTTTTTTAATACTAGCGGTTTATTGTTCGATTTGGAGGTAACTTTAGATTGTTTTTCTATCGAGTAAAGTTTATGGAATCGTGTTTTCGTACTTAGCATTAATCCTCAACTTTAACATATATTTATTTCAAAATTAATGCTGCAGTATTTTAGGCGTAACGGAGGGCCATGCTAAGCCATTTGAGGGAGCATAGGCACAGGCCCCTAGTATTGTGCTAAAAAATAATATGCCAAAATCATTCCGCGTAGCTCGTTATAGCTCTGCTTAGTCTATAGTCGGGCGTAGCCGGTAGCATGCCTTATTATGTGAGTATTGAAATCGAAATTGGAAACATTTTTTTTCATGCTACCTACTTGTTTGTATAGCGTAATATGTTTATATTTCACTAGCGGACGTCCCGCGGTTTCACCCGCGTAGTTCCCGTTCCCGTGGGAGTACGGGGATAAAATATGCCTATGTTACTCAGGGTGAATGTAGCTTTCTAATGGTGAAAGAATTTTTGAAATCGGTTCATTACTTCCGGAGATTACCCCCTACATACAAACTTACAAACATACAAACTTACAAACAAATGTTGCCTCTTTATAATATTAGTATTTCATAAACCTTTTAACTGGCTGTCTTGTTGGTCTAGTGCCCGCAAGCGCGACTGCTGAGCAAGAGGTCCTGGGTTCGATTCCCAGGTCGGGAAATGTGTTATCGGGTTTTTCATCAGAGGCTAGAGCACGAGCGCGCGGTGTAGATAAACGTTACGTAAATACGTCGATTATTAAAAAAACCGGCCAAGTGCGAGTCGGACTCGCGCACGAAGGGTTCCGTACCATTATTATCAAAAAAGGGCAAAAAAATCGCGTTTGTTGTATGGGAGCCCCCCTTAAATATTATTTTTATTCTGTTTTTAGTATTTGTTGTTATAGCGGCAACAGAAATACATCATCTGTGAAAATTTCAACTGTCTAGCTGTCACGGTTCATGAGATACAGCCTGGTGACAGACAGACGGACAGACGGACAGACAGCGAAGTCTTAGTAATAGGGTTCCGTTTTTACCCTTTGGGTACGGAACCCTAAAAACAACTATCCTATTGCACAATAATAGGCGAGATGACGAAAAAAAAATCTAATAAGTCCGTCAGATAGATTTCCAAAAAATATTGAACAGATACTTTTTCTTCTTTCTCGTAAACAAAAAATGAAGACGATACAGTGCGTCGAAAACTCGTGTGACGTCACATTTCGGTACATTTTTCATGATCTTTGATGCGTTTTATATTCTTAATTTTTTATTAATTTGATAAAACAAAAAACACGTATCCAATATTTTTCTATAATCTAACTGATGACGGACTAAACAGCATAATATTTTTTTTAGTCAGTCGTCATCCCTATTGTATTACTCATAGAATATGGATAAATTCTTAAAATCAAGTCAAAAAATCTACACCGCGCGCTCACGCTAGGGCCTCAGAAATTTCTTAGTAGCAGCCACAGAGTCTGGATTTGTGCCTGGTTGATGGCAATAGGCTCGCCCCTTATAACATGGAAATCAAACATTACTGGCAAAATATGGGTGTACTATTGGACCAGCTCTGCCTAACCTTTAGAAATTTAGGGCGTAAAATTATGTTATTAATTTAAAATTTGACTTACGATCTTGTAAGAACTTTAGTTCCATTAATGGACATGTGTGTAATTGTAGAAAAAAATCCAGTGAGTCGTCATGCCTGTAAGAATCTTGTCTTAAGCAGTACTCCATTTCAGAATTGCCTATCTCTTTGAAAATCTTATAAGAGTTAAAATAAGTTTCCTAGAAACGTAAACAATGCAAATATTTAAACAGAATACAAGTGAAGCCGTACGTATAGGGCAACGGGTATGCATCATATTCCCTGTGAAAGCGCAGCCATAACAAAGGGCAATTATTTATATTGGAACGGACCCCTAAGTGGCGTGCAGCTCACGAAATGTTTAATTGACTTATTGAGAATGAATTTTTAAATCTATCGCTACAATCGGCGCTCATCGCTTTGTTTAGGGAGGTAGTATATGACAAAAATCAGATGTGTTTTTTGTAATCATGCTAGTTTTTTTTTCGAAAAATATTACGGTATAGGTAGTTATTTACATTAGTATTTGTTTGAGTTGAGTGGACCTCTTTTCTATTCTAGTTTTAGGATAACGGATAGTTGGTATGCACTAGATCATAATATGTGTCACGTATGCTCTTTCAGCTTATTCTGAAATACTTACATCAAGGCCATGGTTAGCCAAATAAATAAGATCGATCAATGCGAAAATATTATATTTCTAAAGAGGTTTTGATTTTCATTTGGTTTCGAATGTTGAAACATAATTCTTTTGTCGAAACAAGTTTCGAGATAGGAAATATGTATAATTCTTATATCGAAACTAATTTCGAAAGAAGAAGCATTATTCTAGTTTAGAAATTGGTTTCAAGCTTTGGTTTCGAATGCGGCCGAAGGGAATTTATCAACGTTTTAATCGAAAGTTCTCGTAATAGGTGTCGCCGCTCGCCGCACCGGTGGCGTATAGGAATTGAAAGTATGTTCTATCTCTGAAACATTAGAACAAAAATAACACATCACAAGTTATGAGATACAGATTACTGGCTACACACATTATTAAGTAACAATACAGCTAAAATTATTTCTGAATAGTTGCCAGTCGCCATTACGACAAGAACTGTCACCGCGCGACACCTACGCGACATGCCAAAAACAACAGAATAGTGACCATCGATTATCAAAAACTGTTGTTAAAATTCGTAATAAATAAATGTTATACAAATCAAACACACATTTATTATTATTTATATGTTTTTTTTTTCATAATGCTACACAATGGCTACACAACTACTTTCTAAATCATTTAACAGCAAGTACAATGCCTTCTTCACTTATCTTTTTTTTATTCCTCCTTTTTTGAGCCTTGCAAGTGAGGCTTAAAGTGATGAATGAACATCCTTCCAAAATAAATAATGGAATTATTTTTTTTTTCAGAACACCGATATCGCAGAAAATAAAATTTTCTCAATAGAAATAATTTAGATCATCTAAATTTTCCAACTTTAGTAATATTCTATGCAAATTCAATCTATTAAGCTATTCATAGTTACAGATTTGATGTATATTTTTACGTATACTATAATCGAGAGGTAGGTAAGCTGCGAGGGCCAGATTTGTGAGGGGAGGGAGGCAGGTGCACCGGCCCTCTGTTACACGGGTCACTAGTCACTACGCTTTACTAAAACACATTGCATCTCCCACCCAATAACATGTAGACTTATAAATTAATCACAATTACTATGATCACTTTGAAATAAATTGAGTAGTACGAGCGTACGACGACATAACAAATGAAAGGTCACGGAAAATTATTTTAGTTCTTTTTTTACCGAACTGCCAAGGATTATTAGTTAGATTTAAAGGTAACCATGATAATTCTAATGAAACAAAATCGTAATTTTTGTTTTGTATTATCAATAATAAATACTCTACAATATTGATACTAAAAATGATGATATAAGTATCTTATTTGTCGGGCGGGGAGGGTTTAATACAAACGAGGATGAATCGGCCAGGTGTTAATGCTAACTTGTAATCAGTAAGGGCGGAGTGTTTAATGAAATAATGAGTCACAATTGTTCAAGTTCACCCATCAACTGCGCATGTAATTTATATCACAATGTGCTGCAACAACTGTGGAAGTTAAATCATGTTCATACATGAAAAATATTAGGTATATCAGAAAGAAATTTGCTGAAAAATGAGTGTTGCCCAAAATCGGTCTTGGTCTTGCAGTCTTGGTCTTGTTCTTGCATTTCTGCAAGACCAAGACAAGACTGACTTATTGTAGCAAGACCAAGACCAAGACTGAACCCTGCAAGACTTGAGCAAGAACAAGACTAAGCCTGCAAGACTCTTGCGTCTCGCAGTTAAGTCAAACTGAGATTTGGGCGTTATAGTAGCCATTTGGTTTCAATCCCGATTTTGATAGACGTTCCCCAGTATCAAAACCGTATCGTCATAACACTAAAAGGACTACTATTGTTTTGATTATTATATATGTCGACTATTTATTAAGTAGGTAGAGCGTTACTTACAAATATGTTCCCATGTAATAAAAACGTACCTAGCATCAACGATATTATAAAGAAGATACGCCATGTTCACACTGAATGGCGTTCAGATATCGTTGCGAGTAATTTAAAACTACGACAGCGATGGATAATACCGAACGTATAAGATAGAAAGAGACAGCTAGCTATCAAAGTGCAACAATTGTATCACTTTGTCCTCAACAATTTGTGCGTGCTAGTGCGATATCTACCTCTTTTTACTATATAATATCATTGACCTAGCATAACTTTCTAGCAAAGTTCATTTCATACCTTGTAGGTATGAAATCTACCTATAGTATTATATTATGCTTGTAATTTAGCTTTAATTTTTAATTTATGTGTAGACCAAGGAGTTTTCCCTGATTTAATGAAATACAGTAAAGTCATACCTCTTTTCAAATCCGGGGACAGTAAAGATACTAATAATTATAGACCTGTATCCGTGTTACCAGTTTTTAGCAAGGTTTTTGAAAAAGTAATGCTTAATCAAATGCTCTATCATTTTAACACCAACAGAATCTTACATGATCAACAGTATGGCTTCACCAAGGGACGTTGTACAACTGACGCCGGTGTAACCTTATTAAAGCACATATTTACTGCGTGGGAAGAGTCTCAAGATGCCATAGGAATTTTTTGTGACCTCTCCAAAGCGTTTGATTGCGTAAATCACGACACATTACTTTTGAAACTTGAGCATTACGGACTGGGCAAACTTGCACTTAGTTTGGTAAAATCTTATTTGAATGATAGACAACAACATGTTCAAATAAATGGTGTTAATTCACAGGGGTTAAAAGTAAAAATGGGGGTTCCACAAGGCTCAATATTGGGTCCTTTTCTCTTTCTAGTATATATAAATATATATAATAATAGATAAATAAAAGGTGCTTAAAAATCCTATAGACAGTTTTCGTTCGTCACAAGCCACAATAGACATCCAAAAAATGATATGTCTGATACATTTTAATGTAGGTATCAAAAATTTTATTCATGTTTTAGATGTTTGTGCTGGGTAATTAAAAGTCTAGCTTTTTCGCTACTCAGCGTACTTACTTATCAAAAAGTATTAGGTAAATTAAATTCGATTCAACCACTTACACGAAAAGATATTTTGTTTGAAAGTAGGTACCTACATGTGAATCGCTTTGTTGTCATCTACCTAGCTGATCTAGCATCAATGGCCACTGCACGTGAAAACAGACGGACGCTCTACTCTTCAGCATGGGGCCTCGAATAGCCTCGATCGTATTTCCCTAAGCCATACCATACCTCAACAGTTAAACATGTACTTACGTTTCTGCGATGATGATTGATAACCGGCATCGTTCGAGAACAAGACTGGACAAGATCGATGCCTTCGCAAAAGTTTTCGCGAAAACTATCAAGCATGCACATTCGATGACGTAAGAAACCGAACTAATAAATAAAAAATAATCCTTAAAATCTTCATGAAATAAATCTTCTTTCTTTGTGGGAAACTACACACACACACACACAATATCGCACACAACTACATACACAACGTCGGGTCCCGAGGCGGTATCTTTGAACTTCTTCGGTCAAATTTTCTCATTCGATTTTAAACTTAACAACCAACATTTTATGTGTCAGGCCGAGTCAGGTGCCGCGCGCAATAACGGTAAACTCCCTCCCGCCCCGCCGTCGCAGCCGCAGTTACGTCATCGCATGAGTCATCTGACCTCGCTTAGTAAAACACTTATCGCTCGAGTTCTATTCATTCTTATCTCAAACCGTAAACATTGTCGGTATCGTTAAGAAACAGACGTGTTTTATTATATAAACAGCACTTGTAAAACCACTTCAGTATTATAAACATAGGATATGAGATAGATGACATATGAGAATTTGCCACGCTAAGACCTGTGGCCGTATCTTATTTTTTTTTTGGTAAAACTACTGATTCAATTTACACGAAACTTTAGAAAGAATGTAACAAATACACAAGTAACCTAATACATAATTCATATAAGAGTCTTACTGATACATTCTAATCAGATTTCAACTCTAGATTCTAACAAAAAGTTCGTATACGGCGAACTGTCATTTTATTGTCATTGACCTTGACTTGAAAACACTTGAAATCTATATAAATATGAATATGTATGCTTCGAATACCTGAAAACAATGAGTTATCATTATTACTTACCTTGTTTTTGCTGTTTCCAAGACCATATTTCATTTTAGAACAGTCAAATTTACATTTTCAATTGTTCACTCCATATTGACGAAATAAATCTTTCGACAAATATTTTGTTGGCTCACAAAATAATTATGGTTCATTGTTCTACCTAAATATCTTGCTACAAAGTAGCATTATACAATAATAAGGTAATAAACATTCACTTCACATAGTCACAGAATAGATAATAGTACTAGCGTACAGAAGTTGCACTTCTTTGATCTTGAAGAAAGCCGACATTATAAATACCTAAACTGAGCCCGCTCAATCAAAATTGTGCCTTGACGTCACGCGTTAGCGTATTTTATTCGGCGTCTCACTGCTTAATGGTCAGTCGGTAGGGTTGCCTCAAGTACTCAAAATAAAATACCACCAACATTTTTGTACTTTAATGTATTAGGTATTATTTAAATGTTAATTAAAACTTTTATAATTACAATTGTTTTACTCTATTATGTCTCTTAATATCTTGCCTTCTCTAAAATTACGATTACTTATTAAATTGAATAGCAGCATAAATGCGAAATCTAACAAAGGTAATTTAAAAATAAACTCTGATGAGAAGCATGGACATTGAGCAGTGAAATTTATATAAAAATGACATTTTTTTTCTACATTTATTAATAGCAACAGTTTATTCGGCTTGTCATTTTCACTAGTAATGATTAATGATCAATAAATCAGTCAGTTAACAAACACGAAGTAGGAGTTGGTAGGTACGCGACGCAAGGGCAAAAGAGCGCGAAAAATTAATGCAGCTTACGTACGCAGTTACGCACGGCTGGAGCACGACAGCCCTAGAGAGCTTGCATATTCAATATGCGCGAAGCGGTAGGTAATTATCTCATGCCTACACACGGAGTGCAATAGCTCTGACATAGTTTTCAAGCACTTATCTAAACCAAAACACAATAAATCACTCGAGTGGCACTCAATGTTTACCTGCACTGACGTTTCAACGACTGACGCGCTTCTATATTTTTTTTAAAGTTGCCCGTTCTAGGTTACTAGTGTTTGGCATCGTTCGAATCGACTACTGTCAGGCACCACAGGTAAAAAATTGCCTAACGATTTAGAACCGTGTGTTAAGTACAAATAAGGTTTGAATTTGCTGGTTCCAGCCGTGCCTCCGGAGGCACGGCGGGGCTCAACGGAACTTCATTGTCCGTGCCTCACGAGGCACGGCCGGGCCCAAAAGGAAAGGAATCATTTCGAGAAATTTAAAAAAATAAATTTTGGGTATGATTTGTTATTACAATTAATTATTATTCTTTTGGCAGGATTCAATGATAACAATATCACTCCTGTAATCCTCGAAGGCTAAGGCAGGGGTGTACCGTTAAGTTATGTTGCTTCACAAAACCGTTTTTACGGTTTGTCTGTGGGAACGGAAAACAACAGTATTAAAAATACAAAAATTTGCCAAACATATTTACTTGAATCTGCAGTTTTTAAAAGATTTTTTGTGGGTTCTTCGATATTGCAATTCGGTATCTCAACAATCCACAGAGTAAACTTGTGTATCGCAGAGCAAATAACCCATAATCAACGTTTTTAAAAAACATCTGAAATCAAAAACTGTTTAATGCAAACAAATAAATGTCCTTTAATCGATCATCTGAGCACGCGGGTAACACGGCCGACGGCCGCTCACATTCATGCGTTGAACTCAAATGACTCGAGGGCACACGCACCACGGGCACAGCCGATACCGCGCGTTTGTGTGCGTGGAACGACCGCGCGGCTTGTCAATGTGGGTGTGCGCTTGGTTATGATACATTGAATTTCGTGACTTCAAACGCATAATTTGTTAAGAAAATTTCAAAATTTTGATAACGTTTGTTTGGAAGAAAAATTTGTGATAACGGTTAGAATTCGATGGTGCAGAAAAAAAAAAAAATGACACTTTGACCTTCAATATCTCCAGAACCTGTGGTTTCCCAGGTATTGTCTAAAAGAAAAAAATGATCCCAATGATGGGCAGAATATGAGGTTTTCGTTTTCGTTAAGAGGTCTTTTACACCCTTTATAGCAAAATAGGCTAATAGGTATTTGAAAGTGGTCTAGTCTAAGTAGTAGAGTCTCGCAAGACTCTTGCTGCAAGACCAAGACCAAGACCAAGACTGAGAGCGCAATACCAAGACCAAGACCAGGTGTATTGACGCAAGACCAAGACCAAGACTGGCTAAGGTCTCGTCTTGGTCTTGCATTTGGGCAACACTACTAAAAAATAGATGGAACGATATGTAGACCAGCAGGCCTATTACGTATCTCTGTTGACAGCTGGAAATGATAGTAACTGGGCTCAGTCTCCATCAAATAACTGTCAAAAGGTTAGTTTCGTATCGTGTATGACCAGTCGCGATCAAATATGACGTCATCGGTGCCCATCGTGGCTGATAGTCACCGTAATTCATTTTGACAGACGCTTTCGTATCGATTCTACTAGTATTGCGATTAGGAAAGCATAGTGGACATCAAATTGATGACAAGGCTTTCCGTGAAAGACGTTACACCGTACCGGGGCTGTTAGTCACCATAAAGTGATATCCACTCAGTGCGATACGTAATACCAATATTATGACATTAACGGTTGTCATCAAAGTTCGGTGTACAACCGAAGCTTGATAGTCACTGGATATCAGAAAGATACGTATTAAGCCTGCTGAACGAATTACACAGTGAATTAGTCCACTGAAAATAAAAAGACGACCGTTTTATATTTGCATTGGTTAATGATAAAATAATGGGGGTTGATAGTAAGCACGATAGAAATGTAATTTATATAAAAGTAGAAAATCGTATTGAGGAGTCGTGCCGTTCGTACCAAGCGCCGCCGACGACGACGCGAGAAAAAATTACCTTATGACCAAACTAACCTGCTACCATTATCCGAGCTAAACAGCACAATGTCAACAAATTACACGACAACTTTTGTATAATATCAGATTTTATGAACTGCGAAATGTGGCTACAGAAATGTAAGTTCAAGGGTATTAAGTTCGCATATTAGAGTAATAAACATAAATCACGCGGAGCCATCACACCGCATTCGTGACCTAGATAGTTTGGCGGCAAAAGAAATAAACGACAGCCAGCAACACGTCAGTCAGCACCTATGATACTTAAAGCGAATTTATAGCTGCAGGAACTCCTTTATCCAAGTTTGTGCGCCTTCGCGAGTGAATAGAGTAGGTCGATGGGGTTTCACGAATATTTCGTTATGGCAATCTGGTTAGGCGCACTGAGCCTAAATGGGTGAAAGCACGCTAACCTGCGAAGAGGGTTTCCAAACCAATTAATGGCTCCACGAAGGCATGGGAGAGCCCGCAGCTGGTGGATTACGAGCTCGATGGTACTCAGTGCGCCGATTCATCGCCGACGGGACTATAAGTGTGCGACACGCGAACCCAAACCGATCGACCGGAACGTTCCTGCTACCGGTGTACTAAATGTTACAATATGCTTCATGTTTTGAATATTTCTGAATTTTAGCTGAAACGAAAAAGTAGGAACCTTCCTGCATAACCTAGGTAAACGAAACGAGTAATGATTAAATAATGACACTTATTATTCTTGAAGAGTTTTCTTGTTTCGGTTGATTTTTTGATAGTCATTTAGATAAAATTTTCAAAATTTCTTTTCTGACGTTTTTTCAGCAAAACGTGGAACTACAAAATACGTACCACATTCACACCCATATTTTATATAACTACATGCGATCAAAATAAATGATTCACCTGTTATTGCGAAACTTATATCTAAGCACATAATAATATCTACCTGTATTCAAGACGGTAGCAGTTCATATCTTGTCTCTTCTAGGAATACATCCACATGGACGGTTATTTGGTAAAGTTAGATATTCATTTGAACGATTCCAGCTAAATACCTCATTAGGTCAATTAATGAAAAGAAAATTAAATCAGGCTAGAAACAAGCCCTTTATTACAGTTGACTACATGCAGAAACAAAACTAGCAATCTCATGAAAAATCTGAAAGCTACGTTTCACTCTAATATGAATTCGTATAGAAAATTCGTTTCAATAAAGTAAATAACATGAACATAATGCTGAAAGACATAAAGTTGTTTCACCGCGCTCGTTGTCAATTTCAGTGCACTCAGTTAAATTCGTCCGCAAGACATTTTTCAACGACATTGTCAGCGTCGCGTGCTGAAATACAATGCACTTCGTTTTCGTAAATGACTGCACGTCTGGAGACTATATTTTGAGTATCTTCTATGTTATTTTACCTGATAAGAAGTTACTGAAACAATCATTATGTCAATGTGGTTTGTTTTACACGATACCGGGAATCCCAGATATTCGATAAAACCATACCTATTAATTTTTACTTAATGTTGGTTAACACATAGGTACAAATATACTTACGCATAGGAGTTGTATTTGTAGTCCTCTTCTATTTGCGGCTGTCGCACTTGGTAGCCCAGGTCGGCGCCATAGTCCGGCGGGATGATGGACCAGCTATTCTCGTAGTTGTAGTAGTTCTCGTACACCATCTCGCTCTCGGCCATCATTCTCATCATACACTGCCAGCGTCCACGATATTCCTGTTTATTCTACACTGAACTCACAAAAAGTACCGTCGACTAAAGCTAATTTTGTATATAAATAAATAAAAAATGTTGATTGCTTCAAATCACCGCTGATAAGGCAAATTCATAACAAAGCTTAATTATTTGATAGATAATGATTGGTGCGAGCGCGAGGAGCCCTGCAGGGACCACGACCGATGAGCTATCGACTGATCGATGCTTCACCGGTCCTTATCAATAAAATTGTATCGTTATCATATCTAACAGCTTTCCCCCGCGATATGGGACTTTTATAATAGGTACACACTACGACAACTCGACGCCAGTGTTGTAGGTATTAGATAGTTTTATCTGTGTCAGATGTAATGTGCGACTAGCGAGCGAAACGTGCCAGTGTCACCGCCATGTTATGAAATCCTGGAATGACAGGTGATGGACTAAGACTTGATAAATGGCAACGAAAATTTACCTTATCTCCTCGTACGCTAACCTGTAGGCGGTAAAATGTACGATTTATATTATATTGATTAATGTATCTCTGCCTACGTCCTAAACAAATCTAAACATAAAACTATAGTAGATTGTATTTTTTTTCGTTAGGCTGAACATAGATTTGAGAACATTGGGTGTTAAAACAATATGCTGATTGCGTTTACAAAAAATTACTAAAAAAAAATGGTATAAAACACCTAATATGAATTCATTAAAATTATCAAACCAATAAATCGAATGAAACAAATTAAATCAATCAATCGACCAAAAGCTACGAAATCAATGACGCTTTTCCTATAATAAGCACATTTAGAAACGGTCACTAATACAAAAAGGCGATTGTGTACCTCTGGTGGGACTCGAACCCACAATCCTCGGCTTAGGAGGCCGATGCCTTATCCATTGGGCCACAGAGGCGAGCGGCTGAGAGACACTAGTAGACGCACCCGTTCGGCGGCGCTGACGGCGTCGTTGCGTCACCGCGCGTCACAGCGGGCGCGTGCGATCACACACACATACCTACACTGATTATGTATTACATTACTCATACATACATAATTAATGCCAATACATAAGTTCAATGTCACATGTTCAAAAGCAGAGCCGTAAGTTTGTCTCTAAAAGTACTGATAGTTCCGGATTGGACCTAAACGTCTACCTTCTATTTGTTTACTAGTATAGTGCTATGTTGGGTTAAAATTAACTTAATGTGATGTCGTAGCCTACTTCCCATTTTTTACCGCATGATACCTATCAACTGTTATTAGGAACATGGGTACTTTGTACAGTTTCTAACTACTATATTGAAGTTATTCTATGCTACTGCCTATCCCTATACAATTATATGGTTAGAGGTGTTTCCAATGAACTACATACATATCATTAGTTCGGTTGATTACTTACTGGAACTGCAAGCTATCAACCAGTAGGAACAAACCTATCCATACCTACTACTTTGATTCTTATCGGTCGTTAAAAAATCTTTACATTGGCTGTAAGTAATCTAGCTGTTTCAGAAGTTATTTTTTGTTTCAATTATTTATAAAATCCGTTTGTTCTGTCATTCCAGTGTTTTCTTGGACATGTTTTATCTTTTACGTGATAAATTGATTAACGTAAATACAAAAAAGAATTATGAAGATTTTTTGGTTTATTATGAAACGTCGTGGGCCGTACCACGCGTCGCTGTTACGTCAAATGTATCTCGTTTTCATACTGGTAGGGTACCGTCGACCGTCGGACTAATTTTAGTATCACAGCTATTGACAAGACACGACATCTATATTATATGGGCTATTTCGAAATATGTTCCGTTAGTAACCAATATTAGTAACAACTAATCACAAGTTGCTAGACTTTAAGAAATCTTTTTCTGTCCAAAAATGGTTCAAGGTGAAAGCTTTGCTTTAAAAGTGAAATGTAATTAATCTCTGCCACAACACACATTTATGTTTAATAATGTTACGTCGTACCCATACCTACAATACAAGTAGCTTCTAATAGTAGGTACCTACAACTAAGTAGGTAGGTAGTAGTAGGTATGTATCGAATGATGTAGGTACAAATTCGCAAACTACCTATAAAACCAGTTCTACCTAAGGACAACACGGAAGGTATCCGTACCAGGAGTCAGCGACAGCAGGACATGGACCAAAGGCGGTTTGGAGATTCTCCGACACAGACACCGGGTGGTGTTCAACCTACGTCAGTGCCAGTCGCTGGTCCATCTGGAGTTTCTCCAGCATCAGTAGCGCCAGACTTGTCAGCTTTAATGGCGCTGCTGCAGGAGCAGGCTCGCCGTCAAGAGGATCAGGCTCGCCGTCAAGAGGAGCAGGCTCGCCGTCAAGAGGAGCAGGCTCGCCGTCAAGAGGAGCAGGCTCGCCGGTTGGAAGAGCAGTTGCAACAAGAAAAGGAGGAGCAGGCTCGCCGTCAAGAGGAGCAGGCTCGCCGGCTGGAAGAACAGTTGCAACGAGATAAGGAGGAGCAGGCTTGCCGTCAAGAGGAGCAGGCTCGCCGGTTGGAAGAGCAGTTGCAACGAGATAAGGAGGAGCAGGCTCGTCGTCAAGAAGAACAGATGATCCTCATAAAGGATCTTCAT
Source organism: Xestia xanthographa (assembly GCA_905147715.2). Lineage (NCBI taxonomy): Eukaryota > Metazoa > Arthropoda > Insecta > Lepidoptera > Noctuidae > Xestia > Xestia xanthographa. The sequence continues at coordinate 15,321,413 of LR990657.1, forward strand.
TCAACTTTCGGCAAAGAGCTGAAGGTAATGAAGGATCAGGTTCACCAGCACGAGAATCGCATCTCAGAGGCCGAAGTGCAAATCGCTGGGATGAAGAAGGCTTTGGGAGAACTGAAGACTGGAGATGTGACTGTGGCTTCAGTAGTTCCTGCACCTTCAGCGCGGGGCTTTAAGGTGCCTCCATTCGATGGAACATCTTCGTGGTCGGCGTATAAAATTCAATTTGAGGCCGTTATGAAGGCGAATGGATGGACAAAATCTCAAGCCATGACCGCGCTCACTTTGGGCCTCCGAGACCAGGCCCTCAACATTCTTGAAGCGCTTGGCAAGGATGTGACCTACGAACAGCTGCAGGAGGCGTTAGAGTCCAGATACGGCGACGCGCACCTGGAGCACGTATTTCGTGCTAAGTTAAAGGATCGTGTCCAGCGTAGTGCCGAGAACCTACAGCAGTGGGCCCTGGAAGTTGAAAAGCTGGTTCGGAAAGCATACCAGTCTGCCCCTGCACTGATCGATGGGAATCTGGTACAAGCGTTCGTTGATGGAATACGTGACTTAGAAGTTAGAGCCGCCGTGAGACTTGGGCATCATGAAACATTGAAGGACGCCTTAGCCCATGCTTTAGAAGTAGAGGCAGTGAGGCAAGACCATCGAACACACTACGTCAGAGAGGTTGTGGTATCTCCTGTACGCGACCGTGCGCAAAGGTACAGCCCTAGGTGCTACAGTGGTAAAGAGAGGGATCATCTTCGATCAAGCTCTCCAAAGCAAGTTTTGGCATTACCTGTACGCCAGCGTTCGCAAAGGCACAGCCCTAAGTGTTACAATTGTGGAGAAAGGGGTCATCTTCGTTCAAGCTGTCCTAAGCGCAGCACACCGAGAGAAGACCAATCCCTGCAAGGAAAAGTCACTGGAATGGCTGCCCAGCAACAGTGGAGAAACCACAGCAAAACAGATGAACTGTCGAGAAGACCTTGTCCTGAAGACTGTAAGCACTGTGCCCGGCAAGAGACTAAGGAAGTAGTGCCCGTGAGGATGCTTAGAATGGATCTCAGCGATGAATGGAAAGAAACCCTACAGCAGGCTCAGCAAAATGACTCGGACATCAAACCGATCTTCGAGTGGATCAAAGCTGGTGCTCCTAAACCCAAATGGAGTGATGTGGCTGCGATGAGTTCCATCACGAAGAGTTATTGGGCGCAGTGGAACAGCTTGGTGATCCATGATGGAGTCTTGTGCCGTAAATGGGAAAACGCTCGAGGGGACAGCTGTCATCTACAAATGGTTGTCGCTAAAGCTAAGGTACCGGATGTTTTACGGCTGTACCATGATGGATGTTCGGGAGGACATATGGGGGTAAAAAGGACTTTACTAAAAATTCGAGAACGCTTTTACTGGATCCACTGTCGAGATGATGTGGAGGACTGGTGTCGCAAATGTACCAGTTGTGCGGCCGTGAAAGGACCCCAAACACGCAGCAGAGGAGCATTAAAAGTGTACAACGTTGGAGCCCCTTGGGAACGGATAGCACTAGACGTTGCGGGACCATTTCCAGAAAGTGAGAGCGGAAACAAGTACTTCTTGGTGGTCATGGATTACTTCACAAAGTGGCCAGAAGTCTTCGCCATTCCTAATCAAGAAGCTACAACTGTCGCAGATAAATTGGTTCAGGAAGTCTTCTGTCGTTTTGGAGTACCCTTAGAAATACACACAGTGGCGGATTTACACATTTGCCGCCAGTAGGCTTTTCAAATTTTGCCGCCCCTACTGACCTCTACACAATGTGTTAGAGTTCCTTTAGGATTGTTTTTACAACCCAAAATGTTTACCCAAGAAATAGTTTTTGGGTAAATTCCTGAGCTAAGCGAAAATTTTAACACTACCTTGAACAGGCTAGAATTGTTTCAATCCTGATACTTATGAGCTACTTGTTCGACTCACAGATAAAGGCAACAGTAAGTAGGCTGCAAGAGCGAGCGAAGCGAGCTCGAAAATTTGTACACTTTACCTACCTTGGACAGGTTAGAATTGTTTCGACCTACCGGAGTTACCTAGGTGACTTATAGACAAAAATAAGATTCAAGAGAAGCTAGACTGCAAGAGCGAGCAAAGCGAGCTCGAAAATTTTTACATATTGCCTCGAGTAAATTCAGATTTACGTATAATACCAATTCTGTGGCATCAGGCAGGAAAAAACTGCCCTGGCGACGCCCATGTTACCTATACCTTCGAAACACTTGTCTTAATTCCATGGCGAAATACAATAATAATTTTAAAGAAATTCTTAAACATGGGCGTCTGGACTCTCTTTCTTTTAGTCTGAATTTGAACCTTCACTTAGTTTTTTGTTCCAAAAAAACCTTACACACTGGTGCCGATTCCCATAATTACAAACTAAACCAAATTTAAGTGCAGTGCATCTTTTTCTTTCTATTTCATTAAGAAAAGGACAGAAGATAAATTTTAGTTATGTTCTGTCAAATTAATCAGCGCCATACAAGTTTTAGACGCGATTAAAAAGTTGACTACTAAAATTACATCAAATTACGTCAGGTGCTGACTAATTTGACAGGATTAAACTCATATTTATCTTCTGTCCTTTTCATAATGAAATAGAAAGAAAAAGATGCATTCAACATAAATTTAGTTTAGTTTGTGAACAAGGGAATCGGCACCTAGCAATTTACTGCCGTTTCCAGTTTTTGTAAATGTAAAATTATTCCCGTCGCTTGTTTTCAATAAACGCGATTCAATAAGTTGTAGAAAAAATCATCTAACTGGTGAAACATTTAGTACATATTGAATTGCTTGTGTCATTGTGTGAACCTTTGTAAAGCATTTAGGAATATAATTATGAATGTATTAATTTCTGTACTTAACACTTAAGAAGAAAACTGGCTCATATTTGCCGCCCCTAAAATCTGCCGCCCTAGGCTCCAGCCTACTCAGCCTATTGGTAAATCCGCCACTGAATACACAGCGATCAAGGAAGGAATTTCGAATCGCAAGTATTTCAGGAGACTTGTCGATTAATGGGTACCCACAAAACCAGAACCACCTCTTACCACCCACAATCTGATGGAATGGTGGAACGATTCAACCAAACGTTGGAAAGATATCTGGCAAAAGTCGTGGAAAGCAGACAAAGGGATTGGGACAAGCACATACAGCCGTTTCTTCTGTCCTACCGCAGCGCAGTCCACGAAAGTACGAGTGTGACGCCCGCCTTCGCGAACTTTGGAAGGGAATTACGGTTGCCTGCAGATTTAATCACTGGAACTCCCCCTGATGCTCCACGCAGTGTAACAGATTACGCAAATGACTTGCGTAACAAGTTGAATGATGTTTATGAGCATATTAGACAATCCGGCCAACAGATGTCTGAGAAGATGAAGACCCGTTATGACCGGAAGGCAAATAGTAGGGGTTTCGACGAGAGTTCACTGGTGTGGTTGCATAACCCAGTACGGAGCAAAGGGAAGTCTCCGAAATTACAAGCAAACTGGGATGGACCATACCGAGTCGTGACTAGGATCAACGATGTCACCTACCGAATACAGGGTCCACGAGGTGCGCCTAAGATTGTCCATGTAGACCGATTGGCGCGATACTACGGGCCTAATGATGCTCGGGACGAGCATGTCTAAGGAGGGGGCAGTGTTACGTCGTACCCATACCTACAATACAAGTAGCTTCTGATAGTAGGTACCTACAACTAAGTAGGTAGGTAGTAGTAGGTATGTATCGAATGATGTAGGTACAAATTCGCAAACTACCTATAAAATACATCAGGAAGTTGTCATTGTAATTTCGACCGTACGCCCAGGGAATAAAGTACCTATTTCTTTCCTTTGTACAAAAGTTGTGGAAGTTTCTCGAAGGACGATGACCTAGTATGAATTGCCTAGAAGATTCTGGGAACTTATGGATCTTTCTCAAACGTTCGGTCGTCGTATAAATAGTCGACGTGTTTGTGGGAGCGGGCAGTATTATTTTGGCTACAGTACGGAGCGAATCGAGGTGATCTAGTAAGTGCGATTTCTAAGTGAATAGTGATCAGTGGTGTACTTGTGATTGAGTTTGAAGTGTTTTGTGATCAATTAAAGTTATTCAGTTGTTTCATCGGTAGTAATTAATTTATCCCGTACCCAGCTCGTAACAATAATTTCATCTTATTTTTTTATGCGGAATAATTTCTTTTGGAGGTTGAAATGAGACAAATAGGTATTTCAACATATTTTTTTACTTTATTTAAATATTTACAGTGGTAAGATGTACAGATGTACATCAAGCTACTGCAATCTGTCAATTTTTCTCAATAGATTCTCAACTATAAGGTAAAGCATTAGGTTCAAGGTTGGTACGGAAAATTTGACAGTTTCAAGTACCTTGATGTGTAAGATGTATGTGGGTAGGTAGTTACACAAATTTCGTAAAAGAAAAGTCAACACTACCCACATTTATTTGTTTTTATGCTAACGTAATAATGTAGAAATTACGTAAACGATTCGATTATTTTGAATTTTTGACGGTCACTACTTTGGTGATGCAGCAGTCTAGTGATCGTGAAAGTTTACATAGTGTGACCGCATCCAGGATCCCACCAGGAGCCACTGCTCTCGCGCTGATTGTAAATGAATATAGACTCTTGTTTTGTAAATTAAAAGTATTTATGTATTTTACTTGTCAAGTCTACAACTGAAATGAACGATTTTACCGTTGGGATACCTGACGATTGTGCCCTGATTGCCAAATCGTTTCTTACAAACGGGACACACATCTCCGTCACATATAAGTATGCTCTTTGATTTGTAGAACTTTTCTAGATCTTCTTCCTGTAATACGCAAAAAAAGACATATTAAAAAGTAATAATTTATCGTCAACGTAGCAACCATAGTCGTGGCTTTCATGTATTGCTTGTCTAAAACTTTTACCGACGGCTGTATAGGTAGGATGGAGTGGATTCGTCTCTCAAGCTCAAAATAATGGACGTACCCATCCTGTAACGGTGAAAGCCACGAAATCTGTACACGATGAGTATTTTCAAAAATAACCGATAGTGTAAAATACAAAAACTGGCTTATCCGAACTTGCTTAATTTGGTAAATAAAGCTTAATTATTATAAAATCAACTAAGAGGTAGATTATAGATATAATACGAGCAGGTAAAGGTATGTGACAATTTGACAAACCTGCACTTGTGCAGCATACCACAATCCCTTGACGATTTGCATGCGTCGCTTCAACAAAAGCTGTCCGTCCATAGCGCTCTCTAGGAAATATTTGAGGCGATCCAGAGGGACAGAGTCTGGCAAAACTGACAGAGCCTGCAATCATACACTTAAATTCACTTTAAATTTTTAGTATAGAACAAGTTTTATCTTAAAAAACTAACGAAGAAAAGGTTCACTGTTTTAGACTTTCACGGATATCATCCCGTAAGTACTTTAAGTGAAGAAAAGGTTGTCTAAAATGGGTTGATGAGCGATCCACCCGTGCGATAGGACTTCTCATAGCCCCAAAAGCGACACTTGTTCCTTCCTAAGATTAAAATACCGATATTTCTTCAACACTACGTTATCGTTATCCTTCACCATTTTTGTGCAAATAAAAATCTACTTAATAGTGTTCAGCGAAAAAATGGGACCTATTTCAAACCAAACTTACTTTCAAGGGAGAAATGACGTTAGCATATTTATCCAAGATATTCAGCGCCTTATCCAAGTCTGGTACAGCCGTCTCTGGATGTCTCGGTACATTAGCTAGAGTCTTGCCGATTAAAGCACTGCTTTGTTCAGGGTTTATGAGAATCCTCATGAGTGTCACGTATACGTCTAGGCCCTCGGCGTTTGGTCGCACGCCTACATAATCACAGTACTTTAACGCTTTATCTACGTCGCCTGCAAAAAAAGAACGTTTGTGTTTAACGGTTGATTGAATGGACACACAGTTAACATTGATCATAAAGGAAAAATGAAAGGGAATTTAACCGTTATTATCTTTATTGGTTATTATTTTGATCCACAGCTGGTCTTTACAACCTAAAAAAAATAATTTCATATTCCTGTGTTCCAAACAAAAATTAACAACCGTCGCACTTACCCAATATCAGTACATAAATCGCGAGTGCCTGCTCGTGTCGTCCTAACTTTCCGTAAATGATAGCTCGTTCCTCAAACAAGCTGTCAGTAGGGAAGTGCACAGCCACTCTTTCCGGAGTGTAATGTGCAGACTTTTCTAGAAATATAATTAATTTCAACCTAATGTGCTGTACCTCTGCATCTGATAAGTTCTCTTTATTGTCTGTGACTTTTTGTCTGTACCTTTTAATAAGGGCATTGTGAAATAAAGAAGTCGTATCATTCCAGGTATGAATCACGTGTTCTAAGTAAGGTATGACTAGAGATTCATGTTCCTTTTTAAGAAAATCGAAAATCTCTTGACGGGGCATATTTTGTACTTCTATGTTCTCTTCGGTAAATAGCCTCAAGCCTTTTTCCGGGTGTTCTTTCAATATCCAGCCAGAGAACTTGAATAATAACTGTATGTGTTCAACTCCTAGAAAATGAAAATGGTGCGTTATTTCAACCAGGACCTACCAAGCATCAACAGTGTAATGTAGGCAGCCAAAGATTTCCAAATCCATACTAACCAAGTTTTTTCAAATAGTTCATTGTTTCTTGAAAAATATCTAAGCTAGTATCCTGTTCCTTGGGCTGCTCTCTAAGTAGTGACAGTAGCTGCAGAGCTTTCATATGTAGGCCTTTGTTATGGTACATCATCAACAAATCGCGGTGCTTTCGGTGTTGTAGCAACATCGTCTCGACTTCTTCGACACGACAATTATTGTTGTTTCTTAATAGAGCTGAGACTTCAGCATTAATCTGAAAACGTTCATCACAATATGGTTGCAATCATAATTATGTTAATATGTCTATAACTTTACACTCAATCTTCATCATCATCATCAGCCTATAATGTTCCCACTGCTGGGATACGGCCTCCTCTCAATGAGAGGGGAATGGGCTATAATCCACCACGCGGGCCCAGTGCGGATTGGTAGATGTCACATATCTTCGAACTTTTGGTTCTAGGACATGCCGGTTTCCTTACGATGTTTTCCTTCACCGTTTTGAGAGCAGTGGTGAAGAAATAGATTACACAAAGTAATGCGCCTGTCTGGGTTCGAACCCACGACCTACTGTTCGTAAGTCGGGGCCGCCACCACTGGGCCACCGCTGCTCTATTCAGTACTATCAGTCAATCTTAGTGTTAAAGAACTGACTTACCAATAAGTAGCATTTTAATAAAGTAGTATCTATCAACTCTAGTTGCTGCGTCTGCGTCGCCGGCGTCTCGTCTTGACCGCTGTTTTTTCCCATGTTAGCTTTAAACTCCTTCAAGTACTCTATCAATACAATCAAGGCGGTCTGTAGATCTTTGCCCGTCAATTTCTTCGTTTTTTCTTTGTCATCATTGTCTAATTCGGGAAACAGTTTAATGATCACAGAGGGATCTGTATTGATTTTCTTAAACTCCCTAATAGACTGGACGTATTGCTTATTATCGAAAAGTTCCAATGCGTACAGGACTTGAATAGACTGTACTTTTTGCGCTTTCTGTTCGGGCGTGCAGTCTGACAGGGTCTGTTAACATAATAATGATGTCAAAAAGGTGTAAAACGAGAAAGACTTACCAACCATTTTTCAAAACCACAAAGGTGAATTCACGATTTCCAGTTTTGTCCTCGTAATTCCTCGTAAGTGCTATTAATATACATACCTACCTAGTACCTACAACTCATGTAGGTTAGTAGATACCCCAAGTCATACATACGCAGCTATTACATTATAGACATTAAATAATTAGTAATTAATTATACTATTTTGTTGTCAACAGCTCAAGGCACAGTGGATCTATGGACCACTTGACATAATTTTCATCACACCGTCACCGTTGTCAGTGTTGTCACCGTCCCATACATGCTAGGTAGTCTTACTGGAACCTACGTCGGTACACAATCCTCTGCGGAGGCACTTTCACTGCACTTGCATCTAGTAGTTAAGTAATGTGACTTACATTTAAGATTCTGATAATTTCTGCTTCTCGCTTTTTAATTTTGGTGCGAAACATTTTGTTTTTGTTTTTAAATTATAACACGTCCTTCAGTTGCACTGAATTATTAGTACTAACTAATGAATGTTTTCAATAAATAACGCGTTTTCCTCCTTCCCTATTAATTAATGTCAAGCGCATTAATTTCATTTCACTAATCAGTACGATGGCGAAACAGCCAAGCATAGGTTTATTTACACGTTATACCTACCTAATGATGTTATCACAAGCTAGAGAAGATTAGATTTAAAAGCCTATGATGGACTATAAACACTACAAACATAATAACTGTGCAATTTTATTTTAATCGATCAATCACTGCATTCCTCGAAGCAAATTACAGCGGCAAGTAGTCCTGCGCTGCTCAATCATGCAAGTAACAGGAAGGAATACCGTGGGGTTTTAGTTAGTATTTCGCTTCAGAAGTGTTCATCCAATTGGATATCCCCACCAAAAAAAAGGTCATTTTGTGTTCTGGGTACTATGGTATAAGCAACAGCCTTTGATATAGTCAATACACACGCGTAACTCCCTGCCCTATGATGCGATAAGGTGGAAAATTATTGCGTGAGAGTAAAATTTTATTGGGGCATAGGTGCTATTAACAGATCTCAACTAGTCTTATCAAGGGGTAACGTATTACCCAGTAGTAACTGGGTTGTGTAGGTCGCTCCACGTAAAATACTGGTATCCAGCTGAATCCAGTTAGACTGGACTGACCCCAGCATAGTTGGCAAAAGGCTAGGCAGAGGTGCTGTTAGCCAGCAAGCCTGTTAAACTGGCAAGGCACATGCTTAGTCTTAACCATTAATTTTGCTGAATAACTGGTAGAGTTCCGCAGGGGTCAGTTCTTTTCCCACTCTTGTGTGTGCAGTCAGATCTCTCATCCGCCGTAAATATCGTAATTTATGAAACCACCTTTGAAATTACCATCCTGTTGGTTAGCTCAGGGTAGCATGTAACCGGAATCAGGGTATAGCGCCTCAAAACTCTCAAAGTTGCAACGGTTCCATAAAAATATCTGTCGATAGTTTATTTTCTTATTACGGCTAGAGAAACTTACTAGTGGGATACAATACATATCAGACAAATATTGTTGCAAAAAAAATTCAAATGGGTATTATAATTTGAATATTTTTATACATGAGCTAATAATACATAGGTAAAATATAGATACAATTCATGGCTACATTTAAATTACACTCTGTACATTGATTCTTACTATAAACTTTTGAAACAGCTGTACAAAATTATTTAACGTTTAAAATCGTGGGAAATGTTAAAATAAGTGTGATCTAACGACGAATAATGGGTAAGTTAATTTCATAAGTATAATTGGATTTACATAAATGCAAGCAATTTCTACAAAGTTCATTGTTGTTTTCATGTACTCCTTCCTACGTCTATTTCTAGAGACATTGAAAATTTGTTTCTACTTATGATTTATCATCAGCCAAGAAATATAATCGAGCGTATTTTATTATTATAAGTGTCTTTCCAGGGTGTTAGATAAGTGGGAAATCCGTGACACTTTTTAACTGAACATTATCATCAATAACATCTCGCCCGTATTCACGGGAGGGGAAAGCAGTTTTATTTTACTCTTCATTAGTATTTAACATGAAGTATGAAATCGTAGAAACATACTTTATTTGTCTAGTCTACAGCCAAAATGAACTATGTCGCCGTTGGGGTACCTGACGAAAGCGTTCTGGTTACCGAATCGTTTCTTACATATAGGACACACGTTGTAAGAGTTTATTAGTACACTCTTCGATTCGTGGAACTGTTTTAGTTCTTGTACCTGTAACAATCATAAGAAGAGATTTAGAAGTCATCATCATCATCATCATTTCAGCCGAAAGACGTCCACTGCTGGACATGGGCCTCCCCAAAAGGGGGGTTTTTGCCATAATCGCCACGCTTGACAGGCGGGTTGGCGATCGCAGTGCGGTTGTTACAAAAGCACAGAGAACGCTGCTGCCCATTCTCTGGTAAGTGTGTAAGTGTAAGTGTAGTGTAAGTGATTTAGAAGTAATATCAAGGAATGAGAATTATTTAGATAGCTGTTTAATCATCAACCACGCAATATTGATAGTCAACGTTCGGAATCTGTACACGATGAATACTTTCAAAATCAATCAATAGGGTCAGCGGAAAAAAATGGCTTAATCCGGAGTAGGCTGATTTGGCTTTACTGTTATAAATCCATTTGACGGTAGATAAAAAAATTAATTGGTAAAGGTGTCTGACAAACCTGCACTTGTGCAGCATACCACAATCCCTTGACGATTTGCATGCGTCGCTTCAACAAAAGCTGTCCGTCCATAGCGCTCTCTAGAAAATATTTGAGGCGATCCAGAGGGACAGAGTCTGGCAACACTGACAGAGCCTGCAATCATACACTTAAATTCACTTTCAAAGACCCCAAAGTGACATTTGTTTAAGACCGTACAAGACCGATATTTCTTCAACACTATACCTACTATCCTCCACCATTTTAGAGCAAATTAAAAGCAATAGTGATCAGCGACAAAGTGGGATCTATTTGGAACCAAACTTAATTACTTTCAAGGGTGAAATGACGTTTGCATATTTATCCAATATATTCAGCGCCTTGTCCAAGTCTGGTACAGCCGTCTCTGGATGCCTCGGTAAATTAGCTAGAGTCTTGCTGATTAAAGCAGTGCTTTGTTCAGGGTTTATGAGAATCTTCATCAGCGCCACATATACGTCTAGGCCTTCGGCGTTTGGTCTCACGCCTACATCATCACAGTACTTTACCGCTTTATCTACGTCGCCTGCAAAAAAGAACATTTATGTGTAACGGTTGATTGAATGGACAAACTGTTAACATTGACCTCAAAAGATAGATGAAAGAGAATTTAACCTATTTAATACATCATGTTGTAGGTAAAGTGAAATCATATGTTGTTATTTTGATCAACAGCTAATAAGACTTGACAATCCAACCCAAGAAATTGAATTTCATATTCCTGTGCTTCAAACAAAACTAAACAATAGTCACACTTACCCAAAAATATATAAAATCGCACTTACCCAATATCAGTACATAAATGGCGAGTGCCTGCTCGTGTCGTCCTAACTTTCCGTAAATAAAAGCTCGAGACAACAAACCGTCAGTAGGGAAGTGCACAGCCACTCTTTCCGGAGTGTAATGTGCAGGTTTTTCGAGAAATGCAAGTGATTTCAACCTAATGTGCTGTACCTCTGTATCTGATAAGTTATCTTTTTTGTCTGTATTTTTAATATGGTCATTGTGAACTAAAGAAGTATCATTCCAGGTATGGATGACATGTTCTAAGTAAGGTATGACCAAAGGTTCATGTTCCTTTTTAAGAAAATCAAATATCTCTTGACGGGGTATTTTTTGTACTTCGACGTTCTCTTCGGTAAATAGCTTCAAGCCTTCTTCTGGATGTTCTTTCAATATCCAGCCAGAGAACTTGAATAATAACTGTATGTGTTCGGCTCCTAGAAAATGAAAATGATGCGTTATTTCAACCAGTAGGTACCTACCAAGCAGTAGTGGCAGACTACCAAAGATTTCTAAATCCAAACTAACCAAGTTTTTTCAAATAGTTAATTGTTTCTTGAAAAATATCTAAGCTAGTATCCTGTTCCTTGGGCTGCTCTCTCAGTTGCGACAGCAACTGCAGCGCTTTCATATGTAGGCCTTTATTTTGGTACATCATCAACAATTCGCGGTGCTTTCGGTGTTGTAGCAACACCGCCTCGGCTTCCTCGACACGACAATTATTGTCGTTTCGTAGTAGAGGTGAGACTTCAGAATTAATCTGAAAACTTTTATCACAATATGGTTACAATCATAATTATATTATGTCTATAACTTTACAATCTTAGTGTTATATAATTAACTTACCAATAAGTAGCATTTTAATAAAGTAGTATCTATCAACTCTAGTTGGTGCGTCTGCATCTGCGTCGCCGGCGTCTCGTCTTGACCGCTGTTTTTTCCTATATTACCTTTAAACTCCTTCAAGTACTCTATCAATGCAATCAAGGCGGTCTGTAGATCTTTGCCCGTCAATTTCTTCGTTTTTTTTTTTGTCGTCATTGGTTTTGCCGTCTAGTTCGGGAAACAGTTTGATGACGTCAGCGGGATTTGCTTTGAGTTTATGGAACTCTTTCATAGACTGAGAATACTGTTTATTGTCAAACAGTTCCAATGCGTGCAGGACTTGTATGGAATGTATCTTCTGCTCTTCTTCTTCTGGCGTGCAGTCTGATAGGCTCTGTTAACATAATAATGATGTCAAAAAGGTGTAAAACGCGGCAAATTACCCAATATTTTTCAAAATCACGAAAATATATTCACGGTTTCCTTCTGTCCTCATAATTCCTCGTATGTGAATAATAATAGTGATATTACACTTATATAATAGTAACATACCTACCTACAAGGCTACAAGGTAGTAGTAGGTTTCCAAGTCATACATACGCAGCTATTATAGGTAGGGGAAGGTTGCGATCATTGGACTAGCTCTTTCATTGGACCACCAAGGTATTTCCAAAACTGCAAACTAGCAACACCCAAACTAGCCGAAACCAGTCCGTGGCGACTACGTTGCACCCTCCTCTTACCCCAGTGCCGCTGCGGCACCGGCACGTAGCGAGGAGTAATTAACGCGTGTAGTTGTGTTTGCGGCTGTCAAAATCTTACAAATTCACTCGGGAAAATTAGACGTAAATATCATTGTATTCATATTTGTCTGCGTGCACTGTTATGAAATATTGGACTGTTTATTTGAGATTCCATGAGTGTTATTCAATTTTGTCTAATAATGACCATGCACAATTTAGTTTAGTTTTTCTTAACCAGTACCTTGTTGCCATCAATGGACCTCAATAGAGTTCCACCGTTGGACCGGTCCAATCATAACAACATTTTGTTGTATTTTTTTGGTTTAATAATTAATATAAATTTATAATTCCAGAACGTCCCCAAATAAAAGAAAGTACTTTGCATGAAATTTAAAGCAGAAAGCTAAAGGACACGTCCAAATACCGGGTTCCGAAAGTGCCCTCCCTCCAGAATTAGAGCAGGAGCTATAAACACGTTCTTGAGCTGAAAAGTTGCTTGTACGGCATTGCTCCTACAGACATTAAAATAATTTTAATTAATTTAGTGAAACATTTATGTAATTATAATTAGTTGCCTAGATGGGACCTCTAAAACAATTTTTTCGAAGTTCATTGATGGCAATTTGGTGGTTCAATTAAGGTGCTCATGGTCCAAAGAAGCCAATAGCCCAAGATTTAGTTTTCTTCGTTTATACAAAAAAGTGTTAGCCCGAATTGTTTGTGCGTTTGATTACTATAAATAAAGGTATTACGAAATAAAAATTACAAACTACTTTAATTACAACACTAACACTAATGCCTCGTATCCACTAGGCAACAATTGACGCACAACACGTGACGCTCAACATGTTCGGCAGCGTTGCACAACATCGCACGACGTTGCCAGCTGGCGCGCAACATGACAAAACAAAGCAAAGGTAGCTAAACAAAAGTTCCGCGCTGACTTTCAACACGTTGAGCAACATGTTGAGCAACATGTCATGCGCCAAATGTTGCCTAGTGGATACGAGGCTTAACACTTAAACTTTTTGTTAAGATCGTAAAGTTAAGTGGTCCATTCATAGCAACCTTCCCCTACCTACTTACACAGTCAATCAATAATAAATTAGTAGGCAATTTAGGTAATTAAATCTGATTTATTTATTTATGTACAGTAAGCGTTAATAAGTGCTGAGGCACGCTAAGGATTGTATTGCTGTGAACGCACGGTCGAGCGACCGTGCGTCTGTATGTGTAAGTGGTCTCAATACAGTTCGCACACCAGAATTCGCCCACTGTCGCAGGTCGTCGCGTCGCACTCCACATATCAAAAATAGTACATTTTGATACAAGTGGAGAAAGTTTGTTATTGCATTCGAGGCGGAATTATAATTTTGAGCCGAGAACTGCAATAACGAATGTCCACGTGTATCAAACGACGTTTTTCAATACACTTTTGAAGAAATAAAATAAAATATAACGAAAAATATTTTTGTCACGAACTAACAAACTATGATTTTAATTGTCCTTTTTTTTCGCGCTTTGCTTTCGCCAGGTTGAAGGAGAGGCAAAGGTATGAAGACGGCCTAATATGAAAAATAGTTTTTTTATATTTTTGAATTCAGAACACAAATAAATGTCAATTTGTGTCTAAAAGTAACTATTCGTTTTTAATAATCATGTTTATCTATGATATTCTATTTATAAACACAATTTTATATTCAAAAAATATTTATGCCTTATAGACGCGTAGTGCTTTGCCGAAATTAAAAAAAAAACATTCACCTCAGACTTTATGCATTGAACCAATTTGGACTAAGTATAGGTTGAGTTATCTGTGGCAATTTTCATTCCCGCACACGTGCGGGAAAATGGAAAAAAACGCACGCGTGTGAAATAGATTGCATGTTGTACCTAATCGTAGTGCGTTATGGACCAGTTTTCGAGGAAGTGTATTGAAAAATATATTTCCGTCTCTTTTGTTATACATGCAGCAAACACTCTTATTTGTGTGGCGACCTGTTCTTACCATTGAATAGCTAAAATTCACACATAATTAATAAGTGTTGTTATCTGTTTGGGTAAAGCAGTGGCTTCACGATTAATGAGGTCCGAGTTCGAATCCCGTTACCAATGTGTGGGTCTTTTGTTTCTTTGTAACCATATTTATATTTGTATTTTTGTGCAAAAATTTGTTAGGTTTTTTGTTTTTTTTTTTTTTTAAGAAATTAAATATTAATTAAAAACCCATCGTTTTATTATTTAACCATTATCTTTTCGGTGTTGGAAGGTGCAAATAAAAAAGTCGTGTTAAATGATAACAAAAATGTTTATTCGTTTTATTTAATTATAAAAAAAAAACTTTAATGACAATTTTAACGTCACATTCCTACCTAGTTAAAAGAAGTTCTCTTGTAATCGTTCGTTTTTTTATTGTATACCCACTTACTCTAAGTCAATTCACAATAACATAACAAGGAAAGGATATTCTAATCTCATAAATAAAATTGTTGATACCCATTTATTAATAGGTATCGGTATTTAGCAGAGTTTATTGAAAACTAATATATGTATGATTTAGACTTTAAGAACATATTTTTTTTATGTAACGTCACAATAAATGTAACTCACATTGAGGTTATAGTTTAAGTGTTCATTTTCTTGAAGAAAAGAAGATTGAAACTAAACCTCAATTTAAGATCATTACTACGGATAAGTAAACAACTCAACATTAACAACTAAATAATATTTTGTTACACGTCTTATTCAAATTAAAACACTAGGATTGAAATTTTTTATAACTCCCATTATTTTCGATGCAGTCAAGTAGACGTTTGCGCCTGGACCCCACAATATTTTGATATATTCCGGTTCCTTCCTCTTAAATTTTCCCACACCGCCATGCAATGTGTTGTTAACAATTCAAATAATTCCGCAAAGTGTCTCGTAGGCGTGAAACCATTTGTTTCATACTGGCCTACCATATTATTATGGCATCGCTGCGCTTCGCTAACAAGCGACGTCCTTCCACTTCGCTGTCGATTAGCAAGGCTGGGATTCTTCCTCATACTTTTTTATCCAACGACTTACAATATTCCTATACAACAAAAAAAAAGTATTGTTAGGCACCTGTAGAACAAAATACTAAAGTGATCATTCACTCTGCATTTATAAATAAACACAAATTATTTATCTTTTAGGCCTCATGATGGATTTTAAAAACAATTAATTAATCCTTAGGTCACCAAAGAAATTAACAATAACATTAAGTTTGAATTACTAATAAAAGTTTAAGTTACAATAAAAAACAATTAATTAGTTCTGTCACTAAATAAATTAACAATAATATTAGATTTTAATTTCTAATAAAAGTTTAAGTTACAATTATTCATAAATAAAGTACTCACAAAGTCCGGTTTCTTCAGATATTTCTGTTCTATTAAGACCACATAAGCAGCGCGATAAATAGTCGCCCTCGCCTCAATATTAATATTTGCCTGCATTTTGCAACAACAATACCGCTATCTATTAAACCACACGTCACTAACCAACAACTTCAACCAAACGAAAACATTCATTCCGGTCAAGTTAAATATTCATAAATCTCATGTCTACCTCACATAAATCTAAACTCCTTACTTATTTTTCTATTATCTACCTTTCAACTTCACGGAATGTGTGAACAAAGCGAACAAGATAGAAGAATATAATATTTCTGTTCCATTACTTCCAATTGAGTATAAAAACTGGTAAAAACTTACAAAATGTCTAAAAGTAACAATGTGAGATTTGAACACACGGCTTACTGATTCGTTCATAGATCTGCACGCGCCTAACCACTAGGCTATCTTGACTTATGTTTGCATGTTGAAATTTTGAACTACAATTACTTGTAGACGACAATGTCTATTTTCTTGAAAGTAGAAGGTCGTAAGTCAAACTTAACGTCAAGCTATTGCTTTGTGAGATTGCCACTGGACTTTTGGTCGACACTGTACACACAAAATACTAATCTTCTTATTTTATTTATTTATTTAAACTTCATGTACAAGGGTGGTACATAGGCGGACTTAATGCCACAAGGCATTCTCTACCAGTCAACCTTTGGGTCAAATAGGATAGCATTGTGATAGAGTACAATAAAAATAAATAAGAAAAATACCATTTTGTAAGCATCAATTAAAAACACATAAATGGGTAGGTACCTACATACTAATACATATAATATATATGCTAAAATAAACTAATATATACTAAAATACATACAAATAGTCCGAAATACGAGAAACCTTATAATAATTACTACGACACTAGTAATGACTAGAAAGTAATTCTAACCTTAATTAAATAGAACTTCCGAACTGCCCTTTTGAAAGCCAATTTGCTTTCAGCTTTTTTAATGAAGAGGACGGTGAGAGGAAATTTTAAGGATTAGGTTTTTGGAAGCTCGAAGGTTGCGACTGTGAGAACTGCCCAACACCTTGAAAAAAGGTTTTAGGTACTCGGGAGCACATGGTTCATTCATAATGGTGAAAAGCATGCAGAGAGATCTGAGGGACCTCCTGAGTCTGATACTCGTAGGCAGCCATTTAAGCTGAGAACGGTACGAAGAGGTGTGATCGTATTTACGAAGGCCAAAAATGAAACGAATGCAATTGTTCAGCAGAAGATGATCCAATTTGTTAAGAAGTTCTTGGGTTAGATCAGATTAACAAACATCAGCATAGTCGATAATGGGGAGCACAAGCGACTGGACCAAAGTTGTTTTAGTGCTTGATGGGAGAAAATGTTTAAATCTATAGAGAGACCGCAGTGAGTAAGTGACTTTCTGGCTAACCTGAGCTACCTGCTTATTCCAACTGAAAGTGTCGTCAATGTACAGGCCCAAGTCCTTTACGTGTGGTGAGAGAGATATAACAGAATTGTCGAACATAAGCGGCACTAGCCGGCCAGTGTCCAAATTTCTCAGGTAGTAAGAACTACCAATGAGGATAGCCTGGCATTTCCCGACGTTGACAGCACAGCAACCCTAAATTTGCCAGACCATTCTCCGATAGTTTGGAGATCAGCATTAAGTGACGAGATGCAATTATCAAGTTTGGCAATGTCCGATTGAGCGTAAAGTTGCAGGTCATCAGCATACAGATGGTAAGAGCACTTGAGGATAGTGGTAAAAGAATTTATAGATAACGAAAATAAGAGAGGAGAGCGTATACCGCCTTGTGGAACACCAGTTACCAGGTCGCACCATTCGGAGTAATCCTGATCAGCACGCACCGCCTGCTGGCGACCACGAAGATATGAAGAGAACTAATCACGTGACAACGAAGAAACCCCAATTTGAGTCAGTATGGCGAGGAGGATATCGCGGTCAACGATGTTAAAAGCGTTGGAAAAATCTATAAAACCAACACCGTAACCCTCGAATTCTCCAAGCCATCTCTAATATCTTCTTTAACCTTAAGCAAGGCTGTGGCTGTGCTGTGGCCAGGCCGAAAACCAGATTGGAATTTGGACAACAGGCTATTCCTAAGAACGTGGGAAGCTATTTGTCTAAGAGCAGCTGCTTCAAGGATCTTGTAAAGGAAAGGAAGAATGGAGATCGGTATGTAGTGAATTGGCTAACTGGGCCTGGGAATCTAATCTAAATTTTGTTGTGAACAGCTCAAGGCAAAGTGGACCTATGAACCATTTGATATAATTTTCAGTGAACTACATAACGACTGCTAAGGTGGGGTACATGGGGTACTACGTAGGACCTAATACCTAGTCTGTACACAATCTTCTTAAACACTTTCACCGCACTTGCATCTAGTACTTAAGTAGAAAATGTGACTTACATTTATGATTTTGATAATTTCTGCTTCTCGATTTTTAATGTTGGTGCGAAACATTTTCTGTTTTTGTTGTTAAATTATAACAAGTCCTTCAATTGCACTGAATTACTAGTACTAACTAATGAATGTTTTCAATAAATAACGCGTTTTCTTCCTTCCCTTAATTAATGTAAAGCGCATTAATTTAGTTTAAATAATGATTGCGATAGCTAAAACAGCCCAGCATAACTTTATTATACGTTATTACAAACTAGAGAATATTACTACTTTGTACGTACATTGTAAATAAGTACATTGTCCATCATATGATGGACAATGTACTTACACTACAAACGTTATACTGTGCAACTTTATTTGAATCGATCAATCTTTGCATTATACCTCGAAGTACCTCAATTACTTAACAGCTGCAAGTCAATCCTGCGCTGCTCAATCATGCAAGCACCAAGAAGAAATACTGTAGGGTCTTAGTTCATCCGACAGGATTTTCCCAAGAAAAAAAGGGTAATTTTGAGTTCTGGGTACTAATGGTTTTAGCAACAGCCTTTGATTTATCGTTAATATATAAAAGAAGAAACTGACTGACTGACTGACTGACTCATCTATCAACGCACAGCCCAAACCGCTGGGTCTACTGATTCCAAATTTGGCAAATAGGTTCCTTATGTGGTCTAGGGGTGCACTAAGAAAGGATTTTTCAAAATTCACCCCCTAAGGGGGTTGAACGGGGCTCCAAAGTTTGTATGGGGAAACAAGATTAATTAGACTATTTTATTCGAAACCTCGCAGAAATGTTCCTATTGATAAATGAGTAGAAACGGGTTTCAGATTTTTTCAGAATTCAACCCCTAAGAGGGGGAAATGGGGTGGCAAAGTCTAAAAATCAATGCACAACCTAAACCGCTGGATCTACAGATTCCAAATTTGGCAAGTAGGTTCCTTATATAGTCTAAGGGTGCACTAAGAAAGGATTTTTCAAAATGCACCCCCTAAGGGGGTGAAACGGGGCTCCAAAGTTTGTATTGGGAAATAAGATTACTTATGACTATTTTATTCGAAACCTAACAGGAGTACTCCTATCGATAAATGAAAAATGAATAAACATTTGTGTTTCAGGTTTTTTCAGGTTTCAACCCCTAAGAGAGGAAAATGGGGTGCTAAAGTCTAAAAATCAACGCACAGCCCAAACTGCTGGGTCTACAGATTCCAAATTTGGCAAGTCGGTACCTTATGTGGTCTAGGGATTCACTAAGAAAGGATTTTTCAAAATTCACCCCCTAAGGGGGTTAAACGGGGCTCCAAAGTTTGTATGGAAAAACAAGATTAGTTAGACTATCTTATTCGAAATTTCACAGGAGTCCTCCTATTGATAAATGAGTAGAAATGGGTTTCAGGTTTTTTCAGAATTCAACCCCTAAGAGCGGGAAATGGGGTAACAAAGTCTGAAAATCAACATGATTATTGTTTGTATGGTGTATCGGGTTGGGTGTATTACAAAAACAACGATTTTAAGATTGACCTGAAATACCATCATCCCCTGTTGGGGTGCGATGGTGTTGAAATGTCTAAAAATCAATATGGGTGTCGATACCGAGATTATCAGGGGTGCTGATTACGAAAATGGCATTTATTTTGAGATCCAGAAGATGGCGGATTTGACTTCTATAGGTACAGGGTTATTGTCGATTTAATGTGATGATTGTAATAACGATGATGATGATTGTGATAATGATGATGATGATTGCGATGGTGATTTTGATTACGATGATAATGATTGTGATTACGATGATGAAGATTGTGATAACGATGATGGTGATTGTGATAGTGACAATGATGGTGATTGTGATAGTGACGGTGATTGTGATGGTGATAGCGATGGTTGTGATAACGGGGATGGAGATTATGATGCTGATGATTGTGATTAAGATGAGAATGATTGTGATCACGATGATAATGATTGTGATAACGATGATGGTGATTGTGATAGTGATTTTGATGGTGATGGTGATGGTTATGGTGATGGTGATGGTGATGGTGATGGTGATAGTGATAGTGACGGTGATTGTGATGGTGATAGCGATGGTAATGGTGATTGTGATTGTGACAGTGATGGTGATTGTGATAATGATGAAGATGATTGTGATTACGATAGCAATGATTGTGATAACGAGGTAAGTGATTGTGATAGTGATTGTGATTGTGATAACGATGGTGATTGTGATAGTGATGGTGATTGTGATTGTGATAGTGATGGTGATTGTGATGGTGATTAAATGGTGGATTGTGATAGTGATGGTGATTGTGATGGTGATTAAATGGTGATTGTGATCGTGATTGTGATTGTGACGGTGATTGTGATGGTGATTGTGGTGGTGATTGTGATGATGATGAAGATGATTGTGATTACAATAGCAATGATTGTGATAACGAGGTAAGTGATTGTGATAGTGATTGTGATTGTGATAACGATGGTGATTGTGATAGTGATGGTGATTGTGATTGTGATTGTGATAGTGATTGTGATGGTGATTAAATGGTGATTGTGATCGTGATTGTGATTGTGATAGTGATGGTGATTGTGATGGTGATTAAATGGTGATTGTGATCGTGATTGTGATTGTGACGGTGATTGTGATGGTGATTGTGGTGGTGATTGTGATGATGATTGTGATGGTGATTGTGATTGTGATTGTGATGGTGATTGTAATGGTGATTATGATGGTGATTGTGATGGTGATTGTGATGGTGATTGTGATGGTGATTGTGATGGTGATTGTGATGGTGATTGTGATGGTGATTGTGATGGTGATTGTGATGGTGATTGTGATGGTGATTGTGATGGTGATTGTGATGGTGATTGTGATGGTGATTGTGATGGTGATTGTGATGGTGAATGTGATGGTGATTGTGATGGTGATTGTGATGGTGATTGTGATGGTGATTGTGATGGTGATTGTGATGGTGATTGTGATGGTGATTGTGATGGTGATTGTGATGGTGATTGTGATGGTGATTGTGATGGTGATTGTGATGGTGATTGTGATTACGTTGATAATGGTTGTGATAACGATGATGGTGATTGTGATGGTGATTGTGACGATGATTGTGATGGTGAAAGCGATGGTGATAGGGATTGTGATTGTGATGGTGATTGTGATGGTGATTGTGATGGTGATTGTGATGGTGATTGTGATGGTGATTGTGATGGTGATTGTGATGGTGATTGTGATGGTGATTGTGATGGTGATTGTGATGGTGATTGTGATGGTGATTGTGATGGTGATTGTGATGGTGATTGTGATGGTGATTGTGATGGTGATTGTGATGGTGATTGTGATGGTGATTGTGATGGTGATTGTGATGGTGATTGTGATTACGTTGATAATGGTTGTGATAACGATGATGGTGATTGTGATTGTGATGGTGATTGTGATGGTGATTGTGATGGGGATTGTGATGGTGATTGTGATGGTGATTGTGATGGTGATTGTGATGGTGATTGTGATGGTGATTGTGATGGTGATTGTGATGGTGATTGTGATGGTGATTGTGATTACGTTGATAATGGTTGTGATAACGATGATGGTGATTGTGATAGTGATTATGATGGTAATTGTGATGGTGATGGTGATTGTGATAGTGACGATGATTGTGATGGTGAAAGCGATGGTGATAGGGATTGTGATGGTGATTGTGATTGTGATGGTGATTGAGATGGTGATTGTGATAATGATTATGATAATGATGGTGGTTGTGATAGTGATGGTGATTGTGATAATGATGGTGACTGTGATAGTGATGGTGATTGTGATAATGGTGGTGGTTGTGATAGTGATGGTGATTGTGATGATAATAATAAATTGTGATGATTATGAAATTTGGCACATAGATACTTTATAACTTGGATTAACATGTAGGACACTATTTATCCCTTTAGTATGATTCAGTGGGACAGTTACCGACCTGCACGCGGGCGAAGCCGCGGGCAACAGCTAGTCGTTAATATACCTGCTTGATGCAATAAGATGGACAATTATTGCGTATGTACGAGTGTAAAGATTTATTGGGGCATAGGTGCTATTAACAGGTCTGACAACTAGTCTTACCAAGGGGTAACGCATTACCCAGTAGTAACTG
Organism: Xestia xanthographa; assembly: GCA_905147715.2. Taxonomy (NCBI): domain Eukaryota; kingdom Metazoa; phylum Arthropoda; class Insecta; order Lepidoptera; family Noctuidae; genus Xestia; species Xestia xanthographa. The sequence continues at coordinate 15,344,108 of LR990657.1, forward strand.
GGTTGTAGAGGTCGCTCCTCGTAAAATACTGGTATTCAGCTGCATCCGGTTAGAGTAGACTGACCCCAACATAGTTGGCATAAGGCTAGGCAGAGGTGCTGTTAGCCAGCAAGCCTGTTAAACTGGCAAGCCACATGTTAAGTGTTAACCATTTGCAGAATAACTTGTGGAGTTCCGCAGGGGTCAGTTCTTTTCCCACTCTGTGTGCAGTCAGATCTCTCATCTGCCGTAAATATCGTATTTTATGGAACCACCTTTGAAATTACCATCCTGTTGGCTAGCTCAGCGTCGCACGTAACTAGAATCAGCGTATAGCGTCTCAAAACTCTCAACCAAGTTGCAACGGTTCCATAAAACTATCTGCCGATAGATTTATCTGCTTACTATAGCTAGAGGAACTTGCTAATGGGGTACAAATCAGACAAATATTGTTGCATAAAATTTTCATATATTATAATTTGAATATTTTTATACATGAGCTAATAATACATAGGTAAATTATAGATACAATACGTGGCTACATTTATATTACACTCTGTACATTGATTTTTATTATAAACCTTTGAAATGGCTTTACAAAAAATAGTTAAACATTTCAAACGTTAAAATAAATGAAAATAATGATCATCGAACGTGTTACGACGAATAATAGATAATTGCATTCCAGAAATTTGATGGAATTTACATAAAAGTAACTATGCAAGCAATTTCTACATAGTTCATGATGTCTACACTTTTCTAAACATAACGATGTTTTCATTTACGTCCCTTTCTAGAGGCATTGACAATTTGTTTCTACTGATAATGTTATGAATTTATCATCAGTTCACAGCCAGGAAATGTAATCGAGCCCATTTTGTTATAAGAATATATTTCAAAGTTGTTAGAAAAAACGGTGAAACTTTTTAAATTGAACATCATCAATAACATCTCGCCCGTATTCACGGGAGGGGTAAGCAGAGTTTTATAGTACTCTAACATTTCAATAGTATTTTACATGAAGTACGAAATAGTAGAAACATATTTTATTTGTCTAGTCTACAGCTAAAATGAACTATGTCGCCGTTGGGGTACCTGACGAAAGCGCTCTGGTTACCGAATCGTTTCTTACATACAGGACACACGTTGTAAGAGTTTATTAGTACACTCTTCGATTCGTGGAACTGTTTTAGTTCTTGTACCTGTAACAATCATAGGAAGAGATTTAGAAGTAATATCAAGGAATCTAGACCGCCGCGAAGGTGGTGTGACGATCTGATCTCGTTTGCGGGGCGAACATGGCCAGGATCGGGATAGAGCGGTTTGGATGCGGAAAGGAGAGGGGAGAGATGTTTTTAGGTAGTTGTATAATCATCAATCACGCAATAATAATAGTCAACGTTCATGGTGGCTACAGTTATAAAACTTGGGAGCTTGGGTTTTGGTGCAACTTTCTTTGACGTGAGCAAATCCAAAAAGCTAAATATTTTATTTAGCCTTTTCGTGTGTATGTTCCCGATGATATTTCCCATCTGCAAAAATGATCAACTTCCATAGAAACTGTCACCTATTTAACCCCTACAGGGGCTGATAAATAGTTCTTTAGCACTCACCTTCGTCACGAAAGGAACCCTTGTACAAAAACAAGTGCGTTATCAACGAATATAAATCATATATCTTACCTGCATATGTTCAGCATACAACAATCCCTTGAGGACCTGCGTGCGTCGCTTCAACGTGAGCTGTCCGTCTAGAGCGCTCTCTAGGAAATGTTTCAGACGACTCAGAGGGACCGAGTCTGGTAACACTGACAGGGCCTGCAAATTTAATTATTAAATTGACTTTAAATTTAGTTAATATAATTGTATTCATGTTACTAGGCGTTTCGTAAAACGTTCCCATTGCTGGACGAGACTCAAGCCTCTTGTCTTTAAGAGAGGGGAGTATATACATGAAATGTAGGCGTTGAACGTGACAATATCATTGATATTTTGGTGACAAATACTATTAAAGCATCCAGATATTTATTTACACAAAAATCGCAAGAATATACAGAGGCCGACTTAATTTTATGCTAATGCTTACGTATATTAATATTATCAAAATTAAAACAACATTTACTTTCAATGGCGATATTTTATCTGCATGCTTTTCCAATATTTTGAGGGCCGTCTCTAAGTCCGGTACAGCTGTCTTCGGATGCCTCGGCACCTTGGCCAAGGGGTTGCCGATAAGCGCACTGTCTTGTTCAGGGTTCATGAGAATCCTCATCAGTATCACGTATACGTCTTGGCTCTTGTCGTTTGGACTCGCGGTTACATTTTCACAGTATCGTATTGCTCGGTCTACGTCGCCTGTGGGCAAAAGGAAATCTTAATGCTATACGCTTAATTTAAAATACGTGTATCCAATAGGTATACACCGTGTTTCCGGACGATATCGATAAACTTCGACCGGTCATTGTACTCATCATTATGAACACCTTTTACTATGGGACCAAACCCTGAGTCGCGAAAAAAAAATCAGCTGTTCCATACAATTATGTTCGCGTATCTCGTCAAAATGTATGGAAGAGCTGATTTTTTTTTCGCGATTTATCGAAATCGTCCGGAAACACGTCGAATAAGTTTTTCGTACAAAACTTTTTTCCTTTAGAAATTTCTCAGTAGCTGTCCGAAGTCTGGATTTGCGCCGGTTGCTAGTGGTTGAACAAGCTAACATAATCTGATTAAACGTGGCTGTTTTATAGGTACACCTGCCCAAATCTTAGGAGATTACATTTATGTTGTTATCTTACGTCAAAAGTAGCACTTACCCAATATCAGTACATAAATGGCGAGTGCCTGCTCGTGTCGTCCTAACTTTCCGTAAATGATAGCTCGTTCCTCAAACAAGCTGTCAGTAGGGAAGTGCACAGCCACTCTTTCCGGAGTGTAATGTGCAGACTTTTCTAGAAAAGCAACTAATTTCGACTTAATATGTTGAACCTCTGCATCTGTTAGGTTCGCTTTCTTATCTGTTATTTTGTCTCTATACATGTTTATTAAGGCGTCGTGAAATAGTGAATTCGTATCGTTCCATGTATGTATCACATGCTCTAAGTAAGGTATCACAAGAGATTCATGTTCCCTTAAAAGAAAATCTAATATCTTTGGACGGGGCAAGTCTTCTACTTCGGTAAATATCTTCAAGCCCTTTTCGGGATGTTCTTTCAATATCCAGTCAGAAAACTTGAATATTAAGTTTATGTGTTCGGCGCCTGTAAAATAGAATATGAATTCTATAGTTCAACGTGCAATATTGAGATATGTACAGAATAGGGAATATGCATGTAATTTTTACTTCACCTAAATCAATAAAATACAGTATTATCAACCCAAGAAAAGTATTAAAAGTTAAGTTCAACTACTGCTTGTCGCTTAAAAATAATATTAAACTTCTGCAATTTTCTACGACAGTTCAAACGTCCGTGACTGTCGCGGTCATGATGTGTCGTCATTTACCTCAATCTGCCTTGTTTACATCTATTTTATTGGACTTGAGGCTGATGCTCAAGGGTAGCCCGCGAAATTCAAATTTTTTCACGTTTTTTGCAATTTGCAGGCCAGTGTTAGGTTGTATGTTGATTAAAATATTGTTCGCGGCTATAAGACATAGTAGTTGTAGTTACAGAATTATAATGATCAAAATCATCAATACAACCCTCCACGTTCATAAAGGTTTAGAAAAGACTTTTTCTGCTTTTTTTTTGTTTCCTACACCTTTATGAACTTGGAGGGTTGTATTAATAATGTTGATGATTATAATTCTGTAACTACATACGTCTTACAGCCGCGAATAATATTTTAATCAACATACGACCTAGCGCGGGCCTGCAAAATGCAAAGAACGTAAGAAAAATTGAATTTCGCGGGCTACCCTGGAGCATTCACCTTAATAAAGTAATTTTACTAATTGTTTGTGCTTTATTCAAGCAAAAATTGCGATAACGATATTATAATAAAATCTTAGTGAAACTTTACCTACTGTTTTATTGACACATAGACTTTGACGTCACTACCGGCGTTATCGAGGACGACGCCTCTGTGTACATAAAACAGTAAATTGTAAAATAAGTGATGTTTTAGAAGCATAAACAAGTGTACCTCAATGTTTTTATGCGCCAATACAAGGCATTTTTAATAAATAAAAAGAGTTTTGTATTTCCTGCATATTCCCTGTTATAAGTAGTAATAGATTTCATGGAACAATTTTAGCCCAAAATAATTCATACTTAGTTACTTACCAAGTTGCTGCAAATAATTTTTCGTTCCTTGATAACCTTCTAAACTAGAGTCCGGTTCTTTGGCCTGCTCCCTTAGCAGCTGAAGCGCTTTCATATGCTGCCCTTTAGTTTGGTACAGTATTATAAGTTCGCTATGTTTCCCGTGTTGCAGCAACATCTTCTCCGCTTCTTCTAGGCGACAATTGTTGTTGCGTAGCAGAGGTGCGACTAGAGCGTCGTTTATCTAAAAAGGTTATAATAAAACGAGGTGTAAAAGACATTGAAATGAACATTTTAAAAAGGTTTACTTGACAAAAAACAGATGTTGTTATCTTTAGAATTTACAACAACAAGAACAACAGCCCATAACATCCACTGCCGGACATAAGCTTCTCCAAGAATTTGCCGTAATCTCCACGATTGGCACGCGGATTGGAGATCGCAGTGTTGAAAGCAGGGTTATTATGATTTAAATCAGTGATTTAAATCGCGATTCAAATCAAGTGATTTTTTTATAAAAATCAATGATTTAAAATTTAAATCATTGATTTTTATAAAAAAATCACTTGAATAAAATTTTAAATCAATACTTTTTTACTGCGACCAAATCGGCCAAAACGTGTCAAGATACTTCCCCCGACATAAACTACGGCGCGCAATACAAAATATGAAAAAAGAATACCTATAACCGAAGAAGAATTGGATATAATAAAGCAACTGCTCTATAGAGTTGCTTCTTTCACTGGGGTCGAAAGAATATTTTCGGCAATTTGGTGCACAGCACAATAAGAAATAGATTAGGCACCGAGAAACTAGTCCTCCTTTTGAAAAAACTAAACTAATTATTTTCCTTGTTCCTGTTAAAATTACAGTGTTTTTAATAAGTGATTTGATTTATGTGAAAAAGATAGTTGTGTTTTTATTTAATGAATAAAAAAAAATCTATAAACTTTCAAATTAAAAAAAAGATCAGAATGTAAAAAAATCAAAAAATCAGATTTAAATCAAATAAATCAGTTTTTTTTTTTTTACAAAAAAAAAACATGATTTTTATCAACCCTGGTTGAAAGACTAACAAAAAACGCTGCTGCCCATTCTCTGGTCTACGGAGGCGCAAGGTGTTCTGCCTCAGACATTAGTCGCCTTATACGACACCCGTCAGTGTAATGGGTTGGTTCTATTATACTCTGCCGGATACCACACGGCTTAGAATTCACGGCTTTAGAATTTACTACATGATCAAATAAGCATATAGATGTTTTACCTGTAAGTAGCACTTCAACAAAGTAGTATCTATCAACTCAAGCTGCTGCGTAAGATTCCTCTGCTTGCTCGCCTCGTCTTGTGCCGCACTATTCCCTATATTAGCCTTCAACTCCTTCAAATACATTATCAACGCATTCAGAGCGCTCTCTAGATCTTTTCCCGTCAATTTCTTCGTTTGTTCTTTATCGTCATTAGTTTTGCCGTCTAGTTCGGGAAACAGTTTGATGACGTCAGCGGGATCTGTTTTGAGTTTAACGAACTCTTTCATAGACTGGGAATACTGTTTATTGTCAAACAGTTCCAATGCGTACAGGACTTGTATGGAATGTATCTTACGCTCTTTTTCTTCGGGCGTGCAGTCTGATAGGCTCTGTTAAAATAAAAGGTACCAATATATAAATTAATAAAAGATATAGAGTGAATGAGAACAACTTTCTGAAAACTGAATTTCCAGAATACTTACTCCTACTAGAAGACCTATTGTTGCTATACGATTCTTTACTGTAAATGGCATTTTTACTGCACTTACGTATATTATGGAAACTACAAAATTAAAATATTGATCTCACATTTGTGATTCTGATAACATTTTCACTCAACCCTAAGAAGCGACAAATGTTAACAACAATTAATTCATGAGTGTGTCCGTCGTGAATATCCGTATGAAATAGGCATATCGTTCGATTTTTAATTGATTTGATTGGTATATCGCAAAGGAATATTTATTTTATTTCGAAATTACCACTACATTGTGTTAACTAGGTAACCGGCAAATAAAAACCACAAATACAATCTTTACAATTTTCCTCAAAGTCCGGCTAAAATAATTTAGTAAACTATGTTATAGCAGGAGCAATAACAAAAAAATAAAAGAAAAAATATATTTGATTCTTCTAGCCACCACATCACACACAATAACACCTCACAAAACACCTTTACTGAATTAAATATGATGACACACTAAAGCTATATATTACAGATTAACAACTCTTCTACACACGACCATGTGTAGAGGAAAATAAATGGTTACTTATTTTCCTTGCCTTTATTTCCATGACTGCATACATAATTATGAAACCCATATGTTCTATTTATATAATATGCCGTAATATCATAAACTTTCATAGTATAATGTGCCTCGAATAGACAGCGAGGGTCGTGCGACAATAATTAGTTAATCAAAGTTAGTAGCGGAGTTGACGTGTTTTAGAATTTCTCATCAGAAAACGCTATTCACGGCCTCTGAATCGACAGCTGGGCTTTCGGCCGTAAGGTATTTATGAAATCGTCGTTGCACTGTAGGATAATGATGATAGTCAACATCGAAAACAACCTTTAACTCAATTGGATAAAATTCTCGTCAGACAACAACGGCGTCCTCTTGTGTGATTGAGATAATGTTATTTTTATCCATTACGCGGCGGTCTGCTGAGGTATATTATCGCTGAGCTATTTTACAAACACGAAACATTGTTTTGCTTAAGCCAGGTCCGCATCAAAAAGACCCCGCGCGGCGTAACTTAGGGCCGGCGCACTTATGCCAGAGCGCAGCGCAGAGCATTTTTCACTGTCAAACTATTATCGTCATTGTTCTCATTGAAATAATAATTATCTCATATCAATTAACAGATATTCTCGGATTCATTGATTTTAAATAATACTTCAATGAGGACAATATCGATAATAGTCTGACAATGAAAAATGCTCTGAGCTGCGCTCCACCATATGTGCGCCGGCCCTTAAAATGTTTGATACGATGAACGCATAACATGTTTTTCGTACCACTTGCTCAAAAAAGTGACATTCTATGCCACAAAAAGCGAACATAACAATAGTCATTTTTAATCAGTTAAAAACAGGGAAAGAAAATTGTACTGAATTTCTTTCATCCTCTAGGGGATCCTCTAAATGCTTATCTCATATTATTATTGTGTTAATTTTTTAACACCCTCGCTACGCTCGGGAGTTAACATCGAGTCCTTCCTTACGCTCGCGATTTAAATCGTCACCCGCGACAGAAGACACTGCTTTATCCCCTTGGTTAATAATCTACTATTGTTAGAAACTTTCTCTCGGTTCTCGCGTTTGTACGACCTTAAACACGCGTCAACACTCGAGCGAGTTCTACGTGTGGCAAAAGCGTGCATTTACGCGCCTACACGCACTTCCATAAACGAGCTTAACTTACGCGAATCTGAAACCGCCCTTAGTCTTACCGTTAATTCTATTGCTATTTGGAAATGTTTGTCTTTCAACAGTTGCTGCCTCTGCTTCGTGAGGTCAACGGAACTGAGGCACCACACCTGGCCGACCGAAGACACGAATATCAGGCCACGCTTACACCTGTAACAAATCACATCGTTGAAAGCAAATACCATTGACTACTCAGCAGGTATGTTCTTATAAACGGTGTAACATGACATAATACACGCATAACCTCTCGTATGGCATCTCGGGCCATGAAACTGAAAACTTTTGTTCTAAGAGTTCTATAAAACAAAAAATTATGGACTTTTGAGAGGAATTGACGCGATCAGCTGATCTTTAGGGATGGTAAAAAAAAGAGTTATGAATTTAGAAAACTCATAGAGCAAAAGTTGTTCCTTATTATGGTCTGAGTCACCACACCAGAAGTTGTGCGTGTATGTTTTACCTTATAGATGCAACAAACAACACCTAGACGTAAATGTGCCACATTGAACACAAGAAAGAGATTGTCACACAGGTACGACTTACGAGTGACTGACTACAAATCTGATCTTTTCTTTTTCAGTTTACTAGGTGTTAAATCAACGGATCGTGTTCGAAACACAATCCTGCGTTCCAAAACGAATATAGCTGACGTGGCTCAATAGGCTGCCCAACTCAAATGGGACTGGGCAGGACATGTCTGTCATGCCGGACAAACTGTGAGCCAAAATAGTAGGAAACTGGTGCCTTGACACAGTGAGGCGGGTTCTCGGCAGGCCACGAGGGAGATGGAGGCCTTTGCCAAAGTGTGGATCAGGGGGTGTGGGTGTGGTGGTGGGTGGTAAAGTTGAAAATTTTTGTCAAAAGTAGAAATGCACTAGCATTTCCACTTTTGAAAAAGATTGAATCATCAATAAGTTGTAAGTATTAAAAATATCCATTTGTGACAGTTTATTTGCTCCTAGATGATGTAAAACCTAATGTAATATATAATTAAAGCCAATTTGAACCTCAAGCTTACAAACAAATGTATATTTTTAAGGAAGAGCGCTGTTGTCTGATATACAGATATTCATTTATCTAGTTCAGACACAGATGTCTTGTCGAATTTCTGTTTTTAAAAGATAGTTTTTATGTAATTTATGCAACTCACTTGAGTTAAATTGAATAAATTATCTTTATCTATCTGGAGCAGCGGTGGCCTAGTGGTGGCGGCCCCGACTTACGAACAATAAGTCGTGAGTTCGAACCCAGACAGGCGCATTACTTTGTGTAATTTATTTCATCACCACTGCTCTCAAAACGGTGAAGGAAAATATCTTGAGGAAACCGGCATGTCCTAGAACCAAAAATTCGAAGACACATGACATCTACCAATCCGCACTGGGCCCGCGTGGTGGATTATAGCCCATTCTCTCTCATAGAGAGGAGGCCTGTGTCCCAGCAGTGGGAACATTAATAGGCTGATGATGATGATGATCTTTATTTTAATTAGTCACAAAAACAAATCAACCTAGCGTTTCATGACGTGCAAGTAAGTGGGAAAAAGGGCAACTTAACTTCTACAATTTTGGTCTTGATGAAAGAAGTATAACTTCATTGCAGAGAATTAGTTTCATAGAGAGTTATATTCTTATTATTACCTATACATCAGTCTTGCTTTGTTCAGTTCGGGTAGGGTCTGTATGAAGAGTGATGGCTCCACTGTCTGCACAATGACTTGGTCTGATAACAGTCCTAACACAAATGGCTCGTCCCACACTGAAAATAAACATTATTTTATATACAAGACAGATTCTTAGGTTTATTAAAATACAATACATGGTTTACAAGAAGTCTCAGGAAGAACATACAAGGTGTAACGAAGCCGACAACCAGGCATTCTGTACCTAAAACTAAGTAACTCAATGCAAAAATTATTGCTGGGAAAAGACTTAAAAAAAAATGTTTTATGGTAAAACTCAATGTAACACTCTCAAAACTTTGTGCTGATGGATGCACTGAATAGTACGGGGGTCGTGGATGTATTTAAAGTAGGCTTAAAATGTAGTATTTAAAAAACGCTTGTGAAAAAGTTGGAACTTTGACCTGTGCTTTGACCACCAATATCTTATGGAGATATTGGTGCAGTGGTTCATTGCGACCATTTTTCCAGAAGACAAAATGGTCGCAATGACGGGGAGAATACCTTTCGGCGGCGTTAGGGGACCATTTACACACTTTATAAAATTGAAAAATGTATGGTGGTTTTGGATCAACTTGATCCTTCAAGAAGCATTGTCGCCTCGATATATATTCTTAATAAAAAATAAAGTCAATTTTGTCTTACCGACACCGATAGGAGCTTCAGACCACTTGATAGTTTTCTTTATATCTATATTTTTGGCCTCCTCTACTAGTACCGATGTTTGATCGCGACCTAGTAGAAATGATGTCTCGGAATATTTTGCTATCGTCGGCTCAAGTGATTTAGAACTGCTTGTCGGAAATAACTCCTGCGGCTTTCCTGATGAGAGCTAAGAAATAAAGATATTGTAAGAATTTTACAGTTACCATTAAGGTGCAAGTTGGCAGCGGACGACACGAAGCCGCCGCAGACGACCTGTCGCGGCGACACTAGTGGTTTCTATTTATTTCTATGAAATTCCCTCCGAAGCAAGCGATATGAAGCTAGCGACGCGTCGTCGAGCGGCAGACGCAGGTGTCGCCCGACTGCAAATCAGTAGTGTTGCTGACGCCGAAATGCCAGGTTCGCAATCATGACAGCAGCGACATGAGGCGGCGACGTGTCGCAGCGACATGAAGCGACGACACGTCGTCTGCGGCGGCAACTTGCACCTTAACTAATGTTGCTATCACTCAGTTGTAGTTATTATATTGTTATTATATTATTATTATAACATAGCTAGCCTGTATAGTCCCACTGCTGGGCAAAGGCCTCCCATTCCTTCCAACTGTAACGATTTTGTGCTAGTTCTCTCCAATTCTCAAGGAAGACATCCAGTTGTATACAGAAGACATACAGTTTAAGTTTTTCGTAAATTAAAGCAAGTTGAAATACAAAATTAGCAAAACTTTCGAAAAAAATGGACTTGTAACATTGGTTTAGACCAGCTTCTGTCAATGCTTGCTGTGATGACACATTTTCTTAGTACGCGGTCGCTTGTGATTGAACTAGTGGTTCAAAGCGCAACTGCTGAGCATAGGTTCGATTCCCAGGTTGGGCAAAGTGTTATTGTGTTTTCCATCAAGAATTTGTCAGTAGTAGCTACATAGTCTGGATTTGTGCCCGGTTGATTGCAATAGGCTCACCCCTTATTACATGGGACTTAAACATAACTGGCGTAATGTGGATGTACTATTAGGTACACCTCTGCCTAACCTTTCGGGGATTACAGGCGTGATGTTATGCTATGATATAATTGTTCAAGTAAATTCAACTTTATCACCTACATCATACAGCACATATTCATTTTTGAACCCCACACACACATACTGTTGCCCCCAGGACATGACCTTCGGCACATCAGGGATTGTAAAGTCAAACAGGTGTTGTTTAAACTCTCCATTCTTGCCATAATACAACTGTAGTTTTCTCCTCACAGCAACACAAAGACGGACAACAGAATTGGATTCTCCAGTCATTGATGTTGTGGGCTGTGAAAATATAAAAAATTCATGAGCATGACAAAAAGATTATCTTAGAAAAAACCAAGTGTAAACCATCACTAAAATCTAGATCGGAAATATTAGATGATATTTAAATTATGCTTTGTTGTGTATTGTTGTGTTACATAGCTAGCACAAAGATTTTTTGAGATAACACAGCCCCGCACCTCCTCTAACCAGTATGGGTCCATTTCGCAGTATGAGCTAAGGTTGTCTTGTTATTATTTTCTAGTATCTTTATTTGAATACACCATGCCAATTACTCAATCGAAAGGAAATATTAAGGCTGTATGCTGTTATGTTTAATAGAACCGGATAAAAAACATTTAATTTGAAAAACGGACATGAATTTAAACCCTTTTCTCAATATCAGGTAACAAGTGTAAATATAATAATGTCACACTTACCGTGTTGTCTAATGCAAACAGGGAGGCTCCTTTTGTTTGTTCAAATGTCTTTACCAATGGAAAATTAACACCATTTATATTGTAAGTGGACAGAACAGTATCAGTTAGACACAGCAACAAGTTTTCTTCTGCAAGATTAAAATCAATTAGAAAATATGGTTTATTTAAAAGCATTTATACAGGATGTCCCAAAACTCAACGATCATCTGAGACCGGATGAAAGGCCAAGTTATACCAGTTCTGAAAAAAAAATTCATATCACTCAGTTCAGCGATAAAGGACATTTTAAAAAAAAGTTGAAATTTGACACCGTTGGTCGCATTTTCAAGTCCTGTGATCGCCAATGTCACAATTTCGCTGTGATTTTTTTAATTTCGTGATCTTCATTAACAATGCTATTAATCGCACCTACAAATTAATGCAAAAAACATTGTTAATTTAATAAAATAAGTTAAGTTTTAATGAGTCATGGTTCACAAAAATATTGTTAGTTAACTTTGACACTTCATTTTGAAAAAAAAATGTACTACGCTACCCTTGGCAAGTTATTTCAAAAGATGGCGCATTTAATCAAGATTTCAAAATGGTGCAACACTTGCCACTTTTCTTGCCATTAAAAATTTAATTTCTTATTTAGAGCACATTTCAAAAATAATAATTGATACTTTTTTGTATTAACAGATCGGGGTCTCGAGTGTGTGTAATGAACAAAAGTTATCGCTGAACTGAGTGATATGGATTTATTTTTTATTTTTCCCAGAACTGGTATAACTTGGCCTTTCATCCGGTCTCAGATTATCGTTGAGTTTTGGGACACCCTGTATAAATACAATGATTTGAGGAGCTTGTGGCCATGTAATAACAGCCGCTCGGGCCCATCTTTAGGTTAAGCCGTGCTTGCTTAGGTTGGTCTGTGAATGGGTGGGTGACCACCCTTACATACTGAGTTTCCTCCGTGCCTCGGAAAGCACGTAAAGCTGTTGGTCCCGGCTGCCATTTGTCTTTGACAGTCGTTACAGCTAGTCAGTGGCCCAAAAAGTCTGACAACCAAACTTACCAAGGGGTATCGTATTACCCCTGGAAGCCGACCCCAACATAGTTGGAAAAGGCTAGGCTGATGATGATGATAAATACAATGATATCTGCGTTACATTTATTTATAATAATAACTACCAGTCTGTTGTTGTTCCACTTCAGGACAAGGGCCTCTTCTCTTAATACAGGTTTGAGCATTGATTATGATGCATGCTCAAGGTGTATTCCAGGTTTCGTCATGATATTTTACTGAGATTAAAAAGTTGTTTCTATAAGATAAAAAATAAATAAACATTACCTGGTATGATTTCAATTTGTTGAATAGGTTTTTTACTAAAGTTTTTACAATATCTGAGTAGCTGCAGCTCATATTTCTGGTTTCCATTAGTTTGAGACACGGAGTACATCAACAGATGACCTTGCCTTGTTCCCAGTAACAAGTTGTTATCTGAAATAATTTTAAAAATGTAATACTGGAATTATAACATTTTATCTTAATTCATTGATTTTTTAAATCATTGGATACTAAAAAATATCCACATTTGGTAATTTATTATAATATCTGTATTTTCAGAGAAGATGGGATGTCTATATGTATAAAAAACAGATCACACGCGAGATAATGTCGTGATAACTTATGTTAAAACAGATGTGTGACTCACTTTTGTCTTGATTTTTTTATGATGGGGTTTACTGAAAAAAAAACTGTTTTTACTTACCATATGCAGCTATAGCCTCTATTTGTACGGTTGCATTGAGCAAATGGGATATCTCGTACGCTTCGTGCATTGCGAATACAATATAAGATAAATACTTCGCCTCAAAAGATAAATACTCCGCCTCAATTTACAATCTTAGACACCCATAGCACATCTAATATGGAAGGGCAGCCGTGTATTACAACCCTATATAGGGTATACAATTATAGAGCAGGCACAATAATAAAGGTACCTAATATTTCATCATTAGAAGCATTGATGAATTATTATTTTTTGTTTTAGGAAAAATTGTAACTTGCACCGTCAAGTCAACGAGACGTAAATGTCAGAATTTGACATTTGTAAATTGTAATAAATTGAATTCAAACAAGTGAAACTAAGTGAAACGGGTCGCGAAATCCACAGAGTACATTATACACGATAACCATAATCGATATTTCTAAAGTCGGGTCAAAACGGCTAATACACCTAAAAGAGATCCATGTTGCACTATCCATAGGTATTTTCATAGACTTAGCTCACACATTGAGGAATAAGCTGGAGTTGGCATAGCTGGGTCTACCACTCTAGCTAATTAAGTAACTCTGGGGTGGATGCTCCAGGGTAGCCCGCGAAATTAAAATTTTCTTACGTTTTTTACCATTTGCAGGCCAGTGCTAGGTTTTAGGTTGATTAAAATATGATTCGCGGCTGTAAGACATATATAGTTATAGAATTAAATCATCAATACAACCCCCCAGCTTTAACCATGTTTTTTTTTCGTGTGCGTTTGTAGCAACAGAATGAGTCCCTGAGTGTGTGATTGTGAAATTCCCGCAGTATGCTGTATATCGTAACCTCGCCTCCCGCAAAAAAGACCGAAACTTTGTTCGGCGCATCGCTCCTCCTCCATAGCGATAAACACTCAACGTGTAGAGGGTGCTTGGCATTGCTTGTGTTGTAGTTTTGGGCTTGCAAGCAAGCACTACCACAAAATGAAATGCGAAATTCTGAGTTTCAAAACACAGAATTTCGCATTTGATTTTGTGGTAGTGGAAATCTTGAGAATATTTTTTTCGTTTTGACGACCGAATGAGGGATTTTCTTTTTAGCTCTTCCCTAGTCGCTGGATAGATGGCGCTAGGAGTTAGTATGATAATGCAAGGAACGGAACCTAAAAAACTGATTTTCAACAAAGCGCGAGAAAACTAGGTTATATATTCAGAAGGTTAAGCAAATGAAAGTGTCAGTCAACGAGAGTATGTGACGTGACACAATGTTTTTTTTCCAAGCATTTTGGCTTTCGCACCTACTATCATAGTAAGTTCAACGCCATCTATAAAGTTCTTAGAAACTAAGTTTTTTTTAATACCTCAAAAAGAAAACCTCTTGTCGCAGTGGTAGTGAGGCTGCCTTACGTTCTTAGGGTCCCGGGTTCGAATCCCGGTCGGAGCAAATGTTTGTGTGATGAGCATGGACATTTGTTTCCGAGTCATGGATGTTTATATTTATAATAAGTATATACACACATCAACACGGTCTAGGGATATTTCATACTCAATGGGGAAGGCTGGTCAAAGCTGATTGTAGATGGCGTGGCCATCGCTTAGACTCAATCTGACCAATGGGATCAAACTATTTTGAAATATAAAATGACATTGACAGATTTTCAACCAATGACTATGTTAGGTTCATGCGGTGCTAGTGCCATTAGTTCCACAAGTTGCCCACCCCATTATATAACTCGAAAAGTACTGGCCGCATTGGAATCTTTTATACACCGATTTGTTTGTAATTTATCTCAGACTAATTCCAAATTCAAATTTTTGAAAATTCTTTTGTTTCGGTGGCATAAAAATGTCTTGATGTATAGGAGAGGGAATTTTCATTTGTGCGAAATTTAGAAAACAATACGAATTACGTTTAGTTACAGTTTTTTTTCATTTTTAAACGAAAGATAAAGTTAAAATTGAGGTATTGTAGCCATGCAACGCCGACATTTGACGAGGGCGGAGATGTTACGAGCTGTGGGAATGCTGGAAGCTGGATCTGTTCAGCGTAATGTTGCTGAGGCCATAGGGACCCATCAAAATGTAATTTCAAGATTGTGGACACGCTATCGTGCCACAGGTGAAGTAGCGGAGAGGCACCGGGGGCTAAGTCGCATCACTACCCCCAGACAAGACCGATTTTTGCAAATTACTGCGCGAGCACAACCAAATGCAACGGCGACTCAATTGGTCCAAAGGCTGCGAGTGGAACACCAAGTGCTTGTGAGTGACCAAACTGTAAGAAGGCGACTGCATGAAAGCAATCTACGCTCTCGTAGACCACTCCGGGTCCCACCTTTACGGAGAGGCAATCGTGGACGACGATTAGAATGGGTTCGGAACCACGTGGACTGGGGCCCTGACCAATGGTCCAATGTGCTGTTCACAGATGAATCCAGGTTCAGCTTCCATCCAGATTCACGAAGGACGCGTGTTTGGCGAGTTCCTGGACGATGGAGCCGTCTCCAGAACCCTCAGGAAGTTCACCCATACCAAGGAGGAACAATTATGGTTTGGGCAGGAATTCGTCTTGGAGGACGGACGGATCTCGTTTGGGTGCGGGGCAATATGACGGCAGAACGATACGTCCAACTGGTGCTGGGGCCCGTAATCTTGCCCCACAGAACACAAATGGTGCAAGATTTCCTGCTCATGCATGACAATGCCCGGGCACACACGGCGAGAACGGTAGCAGCTTGGTTACATACACATAATGTTAGGGCCTTAGACTGGCCTGCTCAATCGCCAGATCTAAATCCCATTGAGCATGCGTGGGATATGCTGCAAAGAAGAGCTCTGAAGGAAGTTCCTGAAAATCTGGCTACAGAAGATCAACTTTTTGCGCACCTCAGAAGGACATGGGACAATATTCCGCAGCAAGACATTGACAACCTTGTTCTGAGCATGCCGAATCGTTGCCGATGTGTTATGAACATCATGGGCGCTTTCTCAGACTACTAACTTCAAGTTTATAAACACAAATTAAATGATTTTTCTATTTTTTTCAGTTTTTACTCACAAATTAAAAGTTCATTCATATACGGTTTCCGTCTATGCTTCATTTTTTTTCCATAAAATCCTGAGAAATTTTAATCTGTATACCTTAACCATTATTAAAAAATGGTTCATCTTTTAAATATATACATGTCATCCGCGTTTTCCACTCCGATCAACTGAACGAATCAACTAGTTGATCAAAGTGGAAGTCGATTCAGGCATATGTTCCTATCGAATCAACTAGTTGATGCGATACATTTTTTTAGTTTCTTTCTCCTTTTTGTTCCTATCGAATCAATTTTTATTTTGAACTATTAAAACCAAGATAAACTTTTTGGCTGAATTCGTCTCACCCATTTTATTTGTAACTGTCAAATGTCAAAAAGAAAAAGGCACATTGAAGAAATAAGCCTCTTGTTTATTTACAGTATACAGGGTTAGTTTTCGCAAAAATTTAAAATATATCAAACCAAAAGTATATTTTAGTATATAGGATCCCTTGAAAAACATCTCCGTAAGGATTGAGGAGCCATTTTTTGTAGCTTAATGAAATTAATATACTTATTTGGTAGTAAGTTTAAAAAAATCGTAGGATCGATCCTCGATTTTGTAGTATAATACTTCAAAAGTTATATAATCATAAAGGTGGCACCTCAATCTAAATGTTTGGATTGAGGAGCCACGTCAGAACTTCGAACAGCATGGATTAATATTTACCATAATTTAGTATGATATTGTAGCATTTGAGAGTAGTTAGTAGACAAAATCTGAACACGGTTGTAATAAAAGTAAAAAAGTTACCATACATTATGTATGTGGCTCCTCAGACCGTAATACGACTCATAATTTTTCAAAGAAGCAGTTGTTCAATTAATGCGCAATTTCTTTGTTATTTAGTAGTAAGTTTATTAGATTTGTAGGACAAGATTCGTTAATTAAAAATGAGTGAATTGGGTGCTATAGCACATTTTAACTGGCTCCTCAATCCTGACGTTACTATACACGAGAGATAACAACGTTACTCTGTAGCTACCTGAGATCACAACGGAATCTAAAATCAGATACACTAACATTTAGTAGTAAATGTCTTCTAAATACATTTGTACAGAACAACATTGTATATATTCGGTACCTGTAAAACAAATTTACTTTTCGTTATGCCTTAAAAATTCGCTGTTAAGGGTGACCATGGTATATGAATGAAACCAGGATAACTAGTTTTTTAAATTTTATTTAGTAACAAATCGACAATGTCTAAATAAATAAAATAAAAAATAAATAAAAATCTTATATTTCAGATTCATCCCTAGATTATATCCATATTTGTTAGTAAAATTGCGAGCTTACAAACTAGTGTTATAAAAAAAATATTTATAGTAATAAATAATGGACTTGAAACATACCTTCAATAAAAATAAACAACCCATAATAAACAACCTATAATAAAAATAAAGAAAAAGTGGCAGGTCCGGGTGGACTTCCCGATGATGGCGGCAAATCACTAAACGACTGCGTGCAGCCGTATCCAGCGCGCCATCGCCAGTATCGTAGAGACCCACCGGTCCGCCAGTGCGCGCAGGATGGTGTTGGGATTGTCGCGCGTGCGGTGCATGATAGATGCGCACCGTTTGCGCATGATGGACGTAAAGCCGTCTGTGTCCGCCGCCGCGAACATCGCGGATACGCTGCAGTGGCGCAGCGGCCCCATCAGCACCCGGAACGCGTTATAGTATTTATTTATTTATTTATTTGGTACACCAACAGCAATACATACTAAGAATTAATGTGAAACAATGAAAATAACATGTGCTGGTATGTATGCCTATTATAGGTATACGCAGCATTCACCATAAGACAACAATATATATAATTTTTCAAATCTTAATAATAAAATTTGAATACAATATACATAAAAGAAAATTTACTTATACTAAATGAAGTGATATGAATTATGATGATATTATACATAATTATGCATTATGAGTGTGATATATTATTATATTAGTATTGAACGCGCAGATCGCTGTATGTCCGCTGTGTATAGTTAACCCACAGGCTGCAGGTGTAAAAGGACTGACAGTACTGGTTGGTTATCGGCGTGATTTATTTTGATACAAGAGAAAGCCACTGTGAGTTTGCTTGTAATGTGTCCTTCATTTTTGAACATTTTGCTTTGAAGTATTGTTTTAGTGCAATTTTCAGTAAAAAAGTGTACTAATCATTCATGCCAATTTATCCTGATATCTCGGCAGATTGCATTTTTGCCTCTAAACCTGAATATAATTTATTTTTTTCGGAATCCATTTTTCGGAACACATTTTTTTCTTCTGCGATACAAATTGCATCTAGAAGATGCAATTTGTATCGCAGAAGAAAAAAATGTTTGTACGTCTTGTAACCACCAAACAGTGTATAAATATACTCTATCAAGCACAGTTTCATTAATAATGTTATATACTGTTACATAATGTTTGTACGAAGTTTCGAGTAAACGAGGTACCAGAATCTATAATGATTTCAAGTAGATCATATACTTACGTTATTAGGCGTTATATAATTTATCCCTGCAATTAGCGACGCTGGCATGGGCCATTATAAATGTCACTACTCTACGAAGGATGAGATGTTTTGTTACGACGACTATGATTCTCACTGTAAAATTCGTAAAAACACCGACCAACCGATATTAATTCATTCTTTGACTTATGTCGAAATAGACTACTAAATACGAATACATATTATGAAGAATCTCTGTACATATTTAGACATTGTCGATTTGTTACTAGATAAAATTTAAAAAACTAGTTATCCTGGTTTCACTCATATACCATGGTCACCTTTAACAGCGAATTCTTAAGGCATAACGAAAAGTAATTTGTTTTATAGGTACCGAATATATACAATATTGTTATGTATTCATGTATTTAGAAGACCTTTACTACTAAATGTTAGTGTATCTGGTTTTAGATTTCGTTGTGATCTCAGGTAGCTACAGAGTAATGTTGTGATCTCTCGTGTATAGTAACGTCAGGATTGAGGAGCCAGTTAAAATGTGCTATAGCTCCCAATTCACTCATTTTTAATTAACGAATCTTGTCCTACAAATCTAATATACTTACTACTAAATAACAAAGAAATTGCGCATTAATTGAACAACTGCTTCTTTGAAAAAAGATGAGTCGTATTATGGTCTGAGGAGCCACATACATAATGTATGGTAACTTTTTTAATTTTAATACAACCGTGATCAGATTTTATCTACTAAGTACTCTCAAATGATACAATATCATACTAAATTATGATAAATATTAATCCATGATGTTCGAAGTTCTGACGTGGCTCCTCAATCCAAACATTTAGATTGAGGTGCCACCTTTATGATTATATAACTTTTGAAGTATTATACTACAAAATCGAGGTTCGATCCTACAATTTTTTTTAAACTTACTACTAAATGAGTATATTAATTTCATTAGGCTACAAAAAATGGCTCCTCAATCCTTACGGACATTGAAAAACGACCTTCACCGAGCTGAATATGAATAATAATTATATAATTTTGCATTAATTTGGGGTTTCTGAAGAGAAAAAGTTTTCTAAATAAAACCAAATGAAGTTAATTATGGGTTCAGATTTTTATTACGCTAGTAACCACAATTCATAGAGATTGACATAAATGGGTTAAACTTTACATTGCAGGACAACGATTTAAAGGCCGAAAAAGGGGTGGGGGAAGGGGTTGGAGGAGGGACTACCCCTCTGTGTGACCCTCACCCCGCGGAGCCCCATGGTTATGGAGATATCCATGGTTAAAGTTTTGAGGCTGGAATAGCATAGCGCTATTTAGTTATTACAATGAAAAGAGGTAAAAATTTAGTACGGTACCGATTGGCAGGAGAACGGAGGGGGCAGGTGCCTTGGCACCACTTCCATGTGAAAGCAATTTATTTTAAAACGTTTAAATGAAATTACTCTAATAAGTAATATTTCTATTTCCAAAGGTTTTACGGAATCGCAGAAAAATGATGAACGTCAAGATGACTAGACCACGCCAGCGGATTTTTTTTTTGGATTTTTTTGCGAATATCATGTGAATAGGATATATAATAATAATAAAACAAACAACACATTGCCAACAAACTGGATTGTCCTTTCATCTGGTATTTAAGTCAGCTTCATGCTCCCGTAAATATTGTTAATGTCTACTAACATAGTTGTTAAGTTTTTATGTTACTAACATCTTTGTATTTAACTTATAATTACGGAAATTTATTCTGAAATAAAGAGATTATTATTTCCTTTATTCATTTATAAACAAATTTGTTACATTTTTAAATATTAATTTTAAAATATTTAAAAAACATTTAAAAATATAAAAAATTGTAGCCCACCGGTATCGGGAACAGATTTCAAGCTACCGGTCAGGGCTCCAGAGAGAGGAACTAACAATACGAGCCGTGTCCAGGAGTACCGCTTTTTGAATCAAGCCCTTGATCTAGCTGCCTAACGAGAGCCTCCTCAGGTATTGATCGAGGCTCTTGGCAATTAAGCCATGGGCTGATACGACTATCGGCACAATGATTGCTGATTATTATTATTATTATAAGATTATAAAATATTCTACAAAGAAAGTGGTCCCGTTATTTTGATATCAAAATAGCGGGACCACTTTTCATTTGATGAAAACACATGGCGTGCAAGTAGCGTGACAAGCACACACCGTGCATGCAGCAGGCATGCAAACAAGCCTACACCATACATGCAGCAGCATGCAAGCAAATATGCGGCATGCCAGCAAGCATGCAGCATGCAAGCAAGGATGCAACATGCAGCAGGCATGGTTTCTGTCACGGCTCCGGCGGTGTGATTGACACTGGCTTGGCCACCATCAGGGATTTTAGTTTTGATAACACAAAAACTAAGTCGCTAATTTGTCGAAATTCGTCGCCAAATTTCAGAATTTGTCGGTCACTGGTTCAAAAGATATAAGGGTTTATAGGTGGCCGATCTGGAGAGAGTCTCCCCAGCTTAGCCACACGTATATCTCAAAAACTAGGGCACCTAGCGAAGATCTGTTTTCTACCATATTTTGTCGCATTCGTCATTGTCGGAATTTGTCGCCAAGTCATAGATTTAATCGGGTCTTAGTTTAGAAGATATAATGAGTTCAATTAGTAAGGTATAGTCCAAGAGCGAGATCGAAAGAAAAAACCGGCCAAGTGCGAGTCGGACTCGCGCACGAAGGGTTCCGTACCATTATCTATACATTAGACAAAACGGCAAAAAAATCACGTTTGTTGTATGGGAGCCCCCCTTAAATATTAACTTTATTCTGTTTTTAGTATTTGTTGTTATAGCGGCAACAGAAATCATCTGTGAAAATTTCAACTGTCTAGCTGTCACGGTTCATGAGATACAGCCTGGTGACAGACAGACGGACAGACGGACAGGCAGCGAAGTCTTAGTAATAGGGTTCCGTTTTTACCCGTTGGGTACGGAACCCTAATTAGAGTGTTCATTCGATCTAGCTCTTGGACTATACCTTACTAATTGAACTCATTATATCTTCTGAATTAAAACCCGATTAAATCTGTGACTTGGTGACAAATTGCGAGTAATTGGCGACAAAATATGATAGAAAACAGATCATCGCTAGGTGCCCTAGTTTTTGAGATATACATGTGGCCAAGCTGGGGAGACTCTCTCCAGATCGGCCACCTATAAACCCTTATATTTTTTGAACCAGTGACCGACAAATTCTCATATTTGGCGACGAATTTCGACAAATTAGCGACTTAGTTTTTGTGTTATCAAAACTAAAATCCCTGATGGTGGCCAAGCCAGTGTCAATCACACCGCCGGAGCCGTGACAGAAACCATGCCTGCTGCATGTTGCATCCTTGCTTGCATGCTGCATGCTTGCTGGCATGCCGCATATTTGCTTGCATGCTGCTGCGTGTATGGTGTAGGCTTGTTTGCATGCCTGCTGAATTTCGACTAATTAGCGACAATCTTTTTGTGTTATCAAAATTAAAATCCCTGATGGTGGCCAAGCCAGTGTCAGTCACACGCTCCTGCGCTGCGGGGCTCCGGCGGTCCCATGCGAGCTTATCGTCACAGATGTGGTTCACGCTCACCAGTGGCGAGTGTTAGAACCACCTGCTCCTCAGGCCCGGATCTAGGGGGGGGCAAGCCGGGGCCCATGCCCCGGGCGGCAAATTCAAGCTTGGCAGACTTACGGTCAAAGTTGCGATAATGATGAGTTGTAACGACAACACACACGCACAACACAACACAACACACACAACATATAAAACTGCTTCACATCCGTAACTTCACTAATCTAGGTCGTTGAAAACCAGCGTCGGGCGGGCACTAGTTGTCCGGCATTATGCTGAACTGGGCCTATTTGGCGCACCCGTGAGGCACACGGTGTCACATTGTTTTTTTATTTTTTGTTTAGTTTTAAGTTTTACTCATTTATTTTGTTATTCTTTTTGTTTTTCATTTTTTGTTTATTTTTTATACTGTGTGCACTTGTGGCGTGTGCCAAATAAATGTATTTTCTTTCTTTCTTTCTTTCTTAACGATACAACTCATTGATTTCTGTTGAAGACTGGAAAACTGTTCCTGTTGAAGAAGAAGGAGCGCCCTGCAGACACCCCATATGCATACTAGCCCATCGATTTAGATGAGGAAGACAAACTCTTTGAGAGCTTAACTGTAGACCGCCTATTTCAGCACCATGGCTACTGAGGATCTGGCGGACCCGCTTAGATGCCGCTGCCTCGCAGAGCAACTGCGCAATTGTCAGACTCTACTCTCCCCAGGGCTCAGGATTTCCACCTCGAGACAAAAAAAAGATTGCAGTCACTCCTATACCATGCCAAACCTATGCCGTACCAACTTCTGGTGCGTAATCTGAGGGATAGAGATATCATCTATGTACGATTGGGCGCTTCGCGGTTAGTTTCTTTATGGTGTTTGTGTCATCTGTTATACTGATGACACGCTGGTGAAGGCAAACGTTTCGGCAGGTCGTCTCTTGTATCTTGGCGACAGCTCTGGGGTCGTAGATGGGATCCGAGTCGACGATGAAGTACCAGGGACCCGTCCCTAATAGCCGCATTTTCAGTAGTTGACACCCGGTTGATGGGCACCGCGAACTTAATCTCCTGGCTACTGCCTAATCTGAGGGAATCCAATTCCTGCAGAAGATTATATATGGGGCTCGTACGGTCCGTAGCGCCCTATGGAGTGCCAGTATGGGCGGACAATTTGACGACCTAAATACTTACCGTAATCTAGCGATGAACCCAGAGAGCGATGGCCGTCAGGGTGATGACAATAAATCAAACGGTCTCCTTCTAGGCGGCGAGCTTTTTGGCCGGATCACCACCATGAGATCTTGACGTTATAGTCCTTACACAGAGCAAGTACCTGATGCGCCGCCAACGCCATGATATCGAGGTGTAGAGGGCTGTGCTCCATCAGGTCCTAGTGGTGGAATGAAAAGTTCGAAGAAAGAAGAAAAGTTCCCAGGTTCGAAACCCAGTGCACATCATGCATGTGGTTTGATCTCAAGATCTCTCTCTTCTGAGAAAAGACGTAAAATTTTCGAGCTCACTTCGCTCGCTCTTACAGCCTTGTTTCTCTTGAATTTTAACTTTGTCCATATGTCACCTAAGTAACTCCGGTAGTTTGAAACAATTCTAACCTGTGCAAGGTAGCTAAACTGTTAAGTTTTCGAACTGGCTTTGCTTGCTTTTTAGACTACTTTCTTTAGACTTTGTCTAAAAGTCGACCAAGTAATTCCTGTATGAAGGATCGAAACAATTCAAACCTGTCCAAAGCAAGGTATCAAAAAATTTTCGAGCTCGCTTCGCTCGCTCATGCAGTCAAGTTCCTCTTAAATCTTAACTTTGAAAGTCAACCAAGTAACTTCTGTATGAAGTGACAAAATAATTCTAATCTGTCCAAAGCAGGGTGTTAAAATTTTCAAGCTCGCTACGCTCGCTCTTGGAGCCTTAGTTTCTCTTTCTCATTAAATTGTCTCCATAAATTGATTTAGTAGCATCTATTTAAGAATCATATAGTTCCTAACTTAAAAATCGCACCCTTCTGATAGGCCTCCTGGCCCAAAAGCTGGCGACGCATTTGGCCAGGCCCCCAAGTAGTATCAGCCCAGGGCCCAACAAACTCACGGTTCACCCCTGGGCCTATAGCCATCATTAGGCGTCTGATGACTGAAATATTGATGATGATAAAAATAAAAATATAGACGGGCATTTTTCAGTTTTTGCCCCGTCTCGAAAAAATTCAAGATCCGGGGCTGCTGCTCCTCAGCTCGCGGGCCACATCACCCGTCCGCGCCTACGCGATATTAAATAACACTCTAGGTGTACGGGCAGCAGCTCCGCACACTGAGAGGTTGTATGTAGATGGACGAATCACACGGGATGTGTACAGGGAATAAAATCACTGTTTTGTGTCCGTAAATTATTGACAGTTTATTATGTAAAACATTAAAATATATAATACAAAAAGTAGGTGACTTGTGGCGGGCGTAATAGCCTAGTCAGCGAATGTAAATAAATCGGTGAATTTAGCAACTGCCAGTTCAGGTAAAAACTAAAACAATAAATATCATGTGGCGATGCTCGTACACTAGGAGTAGGGCAGACAAGACTACGTCGAGTCGGTTTTGCACCGATTCTACGACATCAAAATCTGAAGATATTGAAGAGATCGCCAGAAGTGAGATAAACAGTTCTTCTGCGTCTTCGTCAAAATCGAAGAAAAAAAAAAACTTTTTTTTTTTTAAACTGGCTATTTTTTTTTACTAAGTTACTAACGCAACATTTTGCAAAAGAGATATTCTGCGAAAGCGACATTATGAGAAAGAAACATTTTACTACCAGTAGACATTTTGCAAAAGCGACATTTTGCGCCTGAGCCCTCCAGATTACATGCAAAATTTCTTCTAGATGTAACTTTTTTTTGGCTTATCGAAAAAATCTAAGAAAAACATGTTGAGGTACAAAAGAGGTACTACATATTAACGAAAAGATGAACTAGTAATAACGCCTACAACTAGGTGAAACCGGCTTGGTCCAGCCATTCTGACGTCAGAATGGCAGGCCACTTTCCACGTAATAGTTTTCCCTCTATAGCGAGGTACACATTATTTGATGTCTGGTACCAAATAGTACAAAACAGGTACTAACACATGGTATTGCTCAAACTTCCAAAATCTCTCTTGGTCCAGCCATCCTGACTCTTTAGCAAATTATTTTTTTTTTTTTTTTTTTTAACATTTTTCTGGTTTGCTTAATAGACAAATTCCATACCAATTGAAAGTATGAAGCCTATAGAATATATGCAAATGTTAGGTTGACCGGTTAACCTAATTTAAGGTTTGCATATTCTATAAGCTATAGAATATGCAAAAATTATGAAGCCTATAGAATGCAAACGTTAGCTTAACCTAACGTTTGCATATTTTACAGGTTTCGTACTTTCGATTGGTATGGAATTTGTTTATTAGCCAAACCAGTGAAATGTTGAAAAAAAATATACATATATCTGGACTGAAATTTTTAGACAACCCATTTGCAATATATTTTTTGACATATTTAATTTGATATAAAACAGTTTTCATCCATTAACCAGCTCGGTGAAGGTCGTTCTTCAAGGGATCTTAGACTATTTCGTATATTGATAATTTTCGTACAGAAAGACTTGGCCACTATTTTTTTCAATGACCTCCATGGCAATACGTAATAATTAAACGTTTAAGAATGATGAATTCAGGCGACAATATCATTGTTCGGTTGATTAGAATAGAACATTTTCGGGATTCGGTCGTGGTCCACCTGCTTGGTTCACCTGGGTGGACTACAGGCACTTTTTCTTGCCGGTGGTCCACCTTTATAATATTATTGTAATCACTTTCCTTCTGTTCTATTATATATTCACTACTCTATGGTTTTAAATATAATCTGTAGTCGAAAAGACTTATCGCTCTCTGTCAAAAAATATAAGAAATGTAACTACATGAGTTTGGTAGTTTTAATTATAATAAAATATATTTCAAAATATAAAACATGGCGCAGCCGGTAAAAAAGTAAATGTTTACTGTGTTATATAAGTTTAAAGTATAAAATTTCATCGGAATGGAGGGAAGTGTGAAATTACTTCCGAATTTTGATTTGCGGGCGAGTGGTGCCGCTGCGGAGTGGAAAATATGGCGGACATGTTTCGACGACTATTTGGTGTCGACAGGTCAAGACGAGGCGAGCGACAAAATTCGATTAGCTCTCCTACGAAATATGTTGGGTATGGAGTCAGCACGTGTGTTACAAACTTTGCCTATACCTAAGGAAAAGGCTGGAGACTTCAACGCTGTCTTACAGGCCATCGAAAAGTATGTAAGCCCGAGAACCAACGAAGTTTTTGAAAGGTTCAAGTTTAACGATCGGAAGCAAAAGGAGGGTGAAAGTTTCGACAATTTTCTCACCGATGTGAAACAGTTGTTGTTAAATTGCAATTATGGTGACACATCTAAAGAATCCATTGAAGATCAGTTGTTGAGAGATAAAATTGTTCAAGGAATCTCTGACAAGCATGTTCAGGAACAACTGCTGAGGCTGGATGGACTAACTCTGGAGAAAGCCGCAAACTTCTGTAGGACTTCAGAGCAAAGTAAGCTACAGGTTATGGAAATGAATCCAACGGTTGAGGTTGATGCAAACAAATATAAAAAGAATCCTGAATCTGAAGGTAAATTTAAATGCCGACGGTGCCAAACTCTTCATGGACGTCGAGAGTGCCCTGCTTTTGGGAAATCATGCAAGAAGTGTGGGTTGAAAAATCATTTTGCGGTCAGCTGTCAAGTACGTAATAAAGCTATTAAAGAGGTTCAGTGTGAAAGTGAAAATTCATCAGAAAGTGAGAGTCAAAGTGTATGCTGTAATGCGGTAGTGGCTAAGTGTAAAGCAGAGTCTGAGTGGTTAGAAACCATAAATATTGAGAGTTTTCCAGTAAAATGTAAACTGGACACTGGGGCGGATATCAGCATAATGCCATTAAAAATATTCAATCAGATAAATGATAAAGTAAATTTAAAAATTATAAAGACAAATATACAGTTAGTATCATTTGAAGGCAGTAAAGTTTCACCTTTGGGCATGGTCAATTTATTGTGTAAGTACAAAGATATTAAGTGTTATGAAAATTTTGTTGTTATTGATTGTCACTCCATGCTCTTGGGATTACCGGGTTGTATTTCATTAAATCTAGTTAAGAGGGTGCATAGTGCTGAAAGTACTTCTGACACATTAAAAGCTAAATTTATAGCAGAGCACAAAGGGGTTTTTATGGGCATCGGTAAGTTGCCAGGCACCTATAGTATTACAACGAGGAATATTACTGAACCAATTTGTCATCCGCCTTCAAGGATACCTAATTGTCTGCTGGATCCATTAAAATCTGAATTAGATAGATTAGAAAGTAGAAATTCAATTTTAAAGGTTGATAATCTTAATGAAAATGCATGCATCAGCCGTATTGTTTTGGTTGAAAAGCCTAACAAAAAGATAAGGCTTTGTTTAGATCCGTCTGATCTAAATAAGTATATTTTAAAGAAACCCAAGTCGTTGCCCACTTTAGAAGAGCTTGCTTTGAAGTTGAATGGTAAAAGATATTTTTCAGTTTTGGATCTCTCTGAAGGATTTCATCATTTACATTTAGATGAAGACTCTTCATGGAAGTGTTGTTTTGCGACACCCTTTGGGGTATATAGGTATTTAGTTTTACCTTATGGCTTGATGAATGCTCCTGAGTTATTTCAAGATGTACTGGAGTCTCATTTTAATAATTTAGAAAATGTAGTTGTTTGGGCAGACGACATATTAATCATGGGGAGTACTATAGAGGATCATGACCAAGCACTACTAAGTGTGATGAGTAAAGCTAAGGAAATAGGAATTGTATTTAATGAAAAAAAGTTTCAATTTAGGCAACGGGAAGTCAAATATGTAGGTCAAATTTTTAATGAGAATGGTATGTCTATTGATAAATCTAGAGTAGAGTCATTGACAAAGCTAAAAACACCAACTAATAAGGTGGAGTTAATGAGGATTATTGGTTCATTTAATTATGTCAGACGTTATGTGCCAGAGATGGCAGAGCTGATGTCTCCTTTATGTAAATTGTTAAAGAAGGAGGTAGAGTTTTTGTGGTTACCTATACATGATAAAGTTTTTGCTGAAATGAAAGAGAAAATTAGTCAAGCTCCGGCACTTTGTCCTTTTGATTCAAAAAGAAAAATAATTTTGCAATGTGATGCATCAAGCAAAGGTTTAGGTTGTTGTTTATTTCAGCCAGATGATTCTGGTAAGTTAAAATTAGTAGCTTGTGTTTCGAGAACCATGAATAATTCTGAATTAAACTATGGACAAACCGAAAAAGAGTTACTTGCTGTTTGTTTCGGTGTAAAAAAATTTCACAAATACATTTACGGTTCAGATGTTGATGTACAAACAGATCATAAACCCATTATATCTATCATGGGTAAACAGATAAGCAAGATTGGTTCTCCTAGACTGAAAAGGTTAAGATTAAAATTGTTTATGTATAAATTAAATGTATACTATGTGCCTGGTAAATATGTACACTTTGCAGACATGTTGTCTAGAAATAGCTTAGCTGTCACTGAGCATGACAAAGAAATGCTGCAGATGGTACACACTGTTTCAAAACATTTGCCTATGTCTGATGAAAGAAAAACTATTTTCCGTACAGAGACAAGTAATGATTCAATACTCTCCAAAATATGTAATTATTACTATCATGGTTGGCCTCAGAAATTATCTAAAACATTGCAACATTTTTCTAAATTTAAAGATCAGCTTTTTGTACAGGATGGATTGTTATTCCTTGCCAATAGAACTCGTAGTGGTCGTAATGTCAAACCCAGGTCAAGATTAGATCTTTAATAATTATTGAGAATTTTAATTACTAAGTATTTTAATTTGTAATTTTTATAATAATTATTAAGAATTTTAATTTGTAATTTTTATAATAATAAGAATTTTAATTTGTAATTTTTAATCAGTTTGTATTAATTTTAAAAGGGGAGGTGTTCTATTATATATTCACTACTCTATGGTTTTAAATATAATCTGTAGTCGAAAAGACTTATCGCTCTCTGTCAAAAAATATAAGAAATGTAACTACATGAGTTTGGTAGTTTTAATTATAATAAAATATATTTCCAAATATAAAACACCTTCAATCGTCGAATCCGACTCGGCTGGGCAGCATTCGGAAAGTTGCGCGGTATCTTCTCGTCCAACTTACCGCAGTGTCTCAAGATGAAAGTCAGTGTGTGTTGCCAGTGATTACATACGGGACCGAAACGTGGTCGCTCACAATGGGCCTCATCAGAAGGGTTAAAGTCACACAAAGGAGAGGGCTATGCTCGGAGTTTCTTTGCGCGATCGAATCAGAAATGAAGACATCGCAAAAGAACCAAGGTTATCGACGTAGCCCGAAAAATTGCCAAACTTAAGTGGCAGTGGGCAGGGCACATTGCTCGCAGAACGGATGGCCGATGGGGCCGAAACGTTCTGGAGTTGCGACCACCCGGAAGACGTTGCTTTGAAGGGCTTCCACTAGGTGGACCGATGACCTGGTGAAGGTTGCGGGAATCTGCTGGATGTGAGTCGCACGGGACCGGTCAATGTGACGACACTTGGGGTGGCCTATGTCCAGCAGTGGACGTCTTTCAGCTGAATTTGTTTTTTTCGATTTTCATTTGTTCTTTCGGCAATCATATTTCAACTGTAGTAAAATGACAGAATCAGGATCAGGAAGACGATTTTATTTCCGTGGAATTAATTTTAGGTGGACCGTGGCCAATAGACATTTTTTATTTGCATATTCCTCATCATTTAGGTGATCCACGTGCAAGAAAAAGTGCCCGCGGTCCACCCAGGTGAAATAAACAAGTGGACCACGACAGAATTTCAAAAAAATAGCTTATTATTTACTTATAATATTTTCTATGACACTGCTTAGTCAAAAGAACATTTTATCTATCTTTCACAAGTGGACAGTCCTTAACAATAATACTCATAGAAAAGGTTTTATATCACTCGATTAAGTTGTTTAGATAGGAACAAACAAGGAGAATAACGAATGTTCCTATCGGATCAACTAAATGGTTGATTCGTTGGGAACAAAAAATAGTTGATCCGTTTCAGTTGATCGGTTTAGTTGATCCGAGTGGAAAACGTGATGTCATCATGTCATTTAAATAATTAACACATTGATAGTAATTCGCTTTTTTAAAAATATCCCTAGACCGTGTTGATGTGTATTTACAAACAAAAAAATCTATGTAGTATATCAACTATCTGGTGTCCACGACACAAGCCTCGTTGCTTAGTGTGGCACTAAATGGCGCTGTGTGTAATGTCCAGCAATATTTATTTACTTGCAATACATTGAGCAATAATTAACCGCCCATGTTTCCGTTTCCGGATAAACACCATCTACCAAATATAATCAGAAACAGCACAGAATTCGAAAAGGTACCTACGATTTTTTTCCACTCTAGTTAACTGGAACCAAGTTGTTGAAATAGACCATTAGCCGTGACTTCACCTTCCTGTTACAGTACGTTCTCCGTGGCGAAATCGAAGCTGGTAACTAACGGTTACATTGAAGCTTATGACCTAGGTTTTTTATAATTCTGCGTAGGCCTTGGCAGATAAATGGTGGTACCTACTGATGTTATGATGCTCTGTGAAAGATGTGAAGTGATGTGGCAGGAACCTGTAGGTCTATAAAAGTCTTCCAAATCTTGAAAGCAGTCCGGTTCTTACAGTTTTAACAGCCTAGTTATGCGCAGGGGTACGTTTAAGTAAGCCGGCGAAATTTTCGCCGGATAAAAATTAAACTAGCGAGGGTTCGCTGAACGGAGTCATAGGTCTATTATGGCTTATATCAATGTTAACTATCAAATTCAATTGACAGCTCAGCTTGTCAAACAAGTAACAACTATCAATTTCAACTCAACAGTCCATGATCCACAAATAAAATTCACAGAGACGATGAATTAGGTACTCGGTAGAAATATTCGTTTTCTAGGGCGCGAATCGAGCAAATAAAACAACAAACAGCTCAATGTCAATGTCAATCTGACAGCAGACTAAAATTTAGCGAGCTAAAAAGGTCGCTAAAATTTATCCTAGTCAGGCGAAAACTTATACCAGCGGACGACTGTGAACGGGGCAGATTAAATTTTAGTCAGTTTAATTTTTCACCTCGCGGTGTGCTTGAACGGGGTGTTTGACATTTAGTCAGTTTAAATTTTAAACTGGATAATTGACTTAAACGCAGCCCAGGATGGTGTCGCAAATAGCAGGCGCAGTCAGAGCGTAAAAATAAGTTTGTTCTGTGTGACTGACACTGGCTGGGCCACCATCAGGGATTTAAATTTTGATAACACAAAAAATTCGTCTTTGTCGCCAAATAACCTCTTCGACGCGCAACGCGCGGATTGCAAATCCCTCAGCTTGGCCACATTTATATCTCATAATCTATTTTAATCGCTAATTAGTCGCAATGCGCGTCATTCATTATGCGTAGCCAAGTTACAGATTCAGTCGGTGTGTAATTAAAAAGAATTCACAGTGGTACACGCAAGTACAACAAGCAAGTAAGTAGTACTTTTGTACTTGCTTGTACCAGGGGGAAATTTAATTCTTTAATCTTTTTAATTACACACCGACTGAATCTAGACTTGGCGACGCATTGCGACTAATTAGCGATTAAATTTGGAACAAAACAAATATTCGCTAGATGCCCTAATTTTTGAGATTTAAATGTGGTGTGATGACTGACACTGGCTTGGCCACCATCAGGGATTTTAATTTTGATAACACAATAAATTAGTCGCAAATTAGTCGAAATTTATCGCCAAATATCAGAATTTGTCGTTCACTGGGTCAAAAGATATTAGGGTTTATAGGTGGCCGATCTAGAGAGTCTCCCCAGCTTGGCCACATTTATATCTCAAAAACTAGGGCACCTAGCAAATATCTGTTTTCTCCCATATTTTGTCGCGAACTAGTTGCGATTTGTCGCCAAGTCACAGATTTAATCGGATCTTATTTAGAAGATATAATGAGTTCAATTAGTAAGGTATAGTCCAAGAGATATCGTAAGAATTTAGAGAGTTCATTCAAACCATTTTTCAAAGTTAGTTAGTTCCCCTTTAGGCGGATCTCGGAAGTTGAGTCTTTTTTTTATCAGATTCCTTTTTAGGGGGCCCAGAGTTGGTCAAAATCATTTTTAAAAACTCCCCCCTCTGCCGTAACAAAAAACATCGAATCTCGGAAACTATGTGATTTGTAACCAGAACTATTGAGACGACCCTCCCCTAAAATTGAAAGGGCTGTAACTTCACAACGGTTAGACAAAGCCATTAGGTGTTTGAACAAATATTATAGCAGGCGTCGAAACCTGTCCGGTGATAGGTAGGTAGTGGGTGAAGCGTAACTCAAGGGCGACGACAAGCAAACTTTAGGGATTTTTTTTTAATGGAAAAGGTCTGAGTTGTTAAATATCAGGTTTTAGATTGTATTTTTTCACTTCTTTTTATTGAATTAGTTGTTAGAATTTTTTAGGGGTTCCCTAGGGTTTTTGTACTGCTATAGGGGCGCTTAGAAAGGTTTTCAAAATGTTTAAAAAGTTCAATAACAACTAAAAAAAACTTCCAACGGATTTTCCAATTCATTTAAGTTTTCCTATGGATTCTCAAAATTTTATAAGGGTAAGGAATACTTTTTAAGGGTATAGTCCAAGAGCTAGATCGAATGAACTCTTTGATCTAGCGCTTGGACTATACCTTACTAATTGAACTCATTACTTATATCTTCTAAACTAAGACCCGATTAAATCTGTGACTTGGCGACACATTGAGACTAATTCGCGACAAAATATGGAAGATAACAGATCTTCGCTAGGTGCGTGTTTTTGAGATATAAATGTGGCCAAGCTGGGGAGACTCAGTAGATGGCCTATAAACCCTTATATATTTTAACTAGCTGTTGCCCGCGGCTTCGCCCGCGTGAAGTTCAGTAACTGTCCCACTGGATCATACTAAAGGGATAATAGAGTCCTCCATGTTAATCCAGGTTATAAACTATCTATGTGCCACATTTCAAAATCATCGCAATTATTATTATCACAATCACCATCACTATCACAACCGCCATCATTATCACAATCACTAACACTATCACAATCACAATCACCATCACAATCCCCATCACCATCACTATCACAGTCACCATCATTATCACCAATTATCATCATTAACACAACCACCATAATTACCACAATCATTATCACAATCACCATCACAATCACCATAACAATCACAATCATCATCACTATCACAATCACCATCACAATCCCCATCACTATCGCTATCACTATCACAATCACCATCACCATCACAATTACCATCAAAATAACTATCACAATCACCATCATCGTTATCACAATAATTATCATCGTAATCACAGTCATTATCACACTCACCATCACCATCACTATCTCAATCACCATAACAATCACAATCACCATCACTATCACAATAACAATCACCATCACAATCCCCATCACTATCGCTATCACAATCACTATCATAATCACCATCACAATCACCATCAAAATAACTATCACAATTACCATCATCGTTATCACAATAATTATCATCGTAATTACAGTCATTATCACACTCACCATCACAATCAACATCACAATCACAATCACCATCACAATCACCATCACAGTCACCATCACCATCACAATCACCATCACAATCATCATCACCATCACCATCACAATCACCATTACAATCACAATCACAATCACAATAACAATCACCATCACAATCACAATCACCATCACAATCACAATCACCATCACAATCACAATCACAATCACCATCACAATCACCATCACAATCACAGTCACCATCACAACCACCATCATCATCACAATTACCATCACAATCACCATCACAATCACCATCATAATCACCATCACAATCACCATCATAATCACAAT
The DNA here is from genome assembly GCA_905147715.2 of Xestia xanthographa. Lineage (NCBI taxonomy): Eukaryota > Metazoa > Arthropoda > Insecta > Lepidoptera > Noctuidae > Xestia > Xestia xanthographa. The sequence goes on from LR990657.1 coordinate 15,378,810, forward strand.
CACCATCACAATCACCATCACAATCAACGTCACAATCACCATCACAATCACCATCACAATGACCATCACAATCACCATCACAATCACCATCACAATTACCATCACAATCGCCATCACTATCACCATCACAATCACCACCACTCTCAGAATAACTGTCACAATCATCATCACCATCACAATCACCATCAAAATCAGTATCACAATCACCATCATCGTTATCACAATCATTATCATCGTAATCACAATTGCTATCATCATTATCACAATCACTATCATCGTAATCTCAACCATTATCATCGTATTCACAATCATCATCATCACAATCTCCATCCTCGTCATCACAATCATTATAATCGTTATCACAATCATTATCATCGTAATCACAATCACTATCATCTTAATCACAATCATCATGATCACAATCGCCATCACTATCTCAACCACAATCATTATCACAATCACCATCACAATCACCATCACAATCACTACCCTCGTTATCACAATCATTATCATAGTAATCACAATAATCTACATCATTATTACAATCACCATCACAAGTGTTACGATTATAGTGAACCATCACCATCGCTATCACCATCACAATCACCGACACTATCACAATCACCGTCACTGTCACAATCACCATTACAATCACAATCACAATCACCATCATCGTTAAAACACTTATTAATTATCATTGTAATCACAATCATTATCATCGTTATCACAATCATCATTATCACAATCATCATCATCGTAATCACAATCATTATCATCTGGATCTCAAAATAAATGCCATTTTCGTAATCAGCACCCCTGATAATCTCGGTATCGACACCCATATTGATTTTTAGACATTTCAACCCCATCGCACCCCAACAGGGAATGGTAGTATTTCAGGTCTGCCACATTAAATCTTAAAATAGTTGTTTTTGTAATACACCCGACCCAATTCATCATAAAAACAATACCTAAGTTTAAGTTCAGGCTTGGTTACCCCATTTCCCCCTTTAGGGGTTGAATTCTGAAAAAAAAAATTAAACACAAACGTTAACTCATTTATCGACAGGAGTACTCCTGTTAAGTTTCGAATAAAGTAGTCTAACTAATTTTATTTCCCCACGTAATCTTTGGACTCCCGTTCCAACCCCTAAGGGGGTGAATTTTGAAAAATCCTTTCTTAATGCACCTCTAAACCTCATAAAGAACCTTTGTGCCAAATTTGGAATCTCTAGACTCAGCGGTTTGGGCTGTGCATTGATTTTTATACTTTGCCACCCCATTTCCCCCTCTTAGGGGTTGAATTCTGAAAAAACCTGAAACCCGTTTCTACTCATTTATCAATAGGAGCACTCCTGTGAAGTTTCGAATAAAATAGTCTAACTAATCTTGTTTCCCCATACAAACTTTGGAGCCCCGTTTAACCCCTTTAGGGGATGAATTTTGAAAAATCCTTTCTTAGTGCACCCCTAGACCACATAAGGAACCTACTTTCCAAATTTGAGTCAGTCAGTCAGTCAGTCAGTCAGTTTCTTCTTTTATATATTTAGATTACACTTCAGTTCTGCAACGAATATCATACTACACCCAAAAGATATATTTGCGACTAGGGTATATTCTATTGTAAACATAAGATTTTTGTGAATTCACACCATGTGCACTCGACACCAGCACAAAATTATCATGAGATCGATTTATTTGATTAGAGAAAAAATACTGAATTACGAACTTCCAAGTAAGTACCTAGTTATTTAGGGTTTAATACTAATGAAAAAATAAAAAAGGCCATGCTTACTATTCATTTAATTATTTACTTTTAATAATTATGTTATTTTCATTCATAACTAACAACGATATGAGGGTTATGAAGTATTTAAATTCAGTAAAACAAATATGAAAACAAAATACAAATTTCACTCTCTATTAAATTTAATATTATTACAGTAATAAGAAAAAATTACTTTAAATAATTTATATAATAGGTCATAACTCCATTTCGAACTATGTATTTTACGGAAAATTCTCATGTTGTAAAAGTGCACGCAAATCGTGAAAGTGAGAATTCAGTGGGATAAAGATTTTAATAACATCGCTTCAAATATTCAGGTCACTAGTATGTCTTATAACTTTTTACACAGAAGGTCTTAAGAAGCAACGTCGATTACAAAATTCATATTAGATAGATAGACTTAATAAAATACATGTAATATCTAAACTACTGCCTCTTACTGAGTCCGGTGGGTTGGTGGCGACACTACACGCGCCAGCGAGCCAGCGCCTCCTCGCCACCCACACGCGTCACTCAAGAGTCGTACCATAAAGATAATTATAATATATTTACACGAATTATATGGGTGTTCCAGCAAATTAATAGCCTTAACGACAAAAACTAAGATCCACTATTATGTGATTTCAAAGCGAAGCGCGGCCGCTTTTCTTAAAATACAATAATTTATAAGTAAATACAGGCGCACTGATACTGAACTGGATGTTTCACAAAGCAGAGCCACGGCGCACCTAGAAGTAGGGCCACTTTAGCACCGCGAGCTATCAACGAGAAACACCGACTTCAGCACTATCCTGTTGTAACACGGTACACAATAAAATGATACGTTATAATTAATTATTTTAATGGTCGGGGCCCTGGTCTATGTCTAGAAAAATATGGATTATAATGTTACATTGAATCAGCTAAGCATTTAAAATTATTGAGAATGTAACAGTATTCAACTGAAATATTGATTAGTTATTAGATTTCCGACTGAATCAATACATATTAACATGCAAAGCTGATGTGTTACTATGAGTTGGTCCAAATAAGACTAAAACGTTATGTTATCTAAGCAAAATCGTGCTTTTCAGCTGCCTGAATGTTTAAATACCAGGTTTTTCTAAATAGTGGTGCAAGAGGTAATCGACATTACACCCAAAGTTTTGCGTTTAGGCTACTTCTACACCATGAAGAAAGATTTTGTTAGTCTATACTTAGAGGTTTAAACCTTTCCTAATTTGTAACTGTATTCAAAATCGAAGTGCAAAATGAAATTACTCAAATACTTAAAACTATGACAATGAAATTTTACCATTATTTAAACATCGTTTCATAAATGACTACTAATAACCATAGTGTTCTCAATGACAAATTTCATATAATAGAAATATCATTTATTGAATATAGAATACAATATTATCCAAAAACTATGTCGTTATAATTAGGACACCGACAGTGCTATTAAATAGGTACATTACATTTATCCAGCATTGGATACTTCAAAAATACACAGCAAAAAATGTTTAACATAGAAGTTGCCGAAAACAAATATATATTGCGTAGTACATCTAAAATTTATATCCTCTGAATTGTTTATACAAATATTCTGAGATATCATATCATTATTATAAATTATCTTGAGAGATCAGTTTACGCTAGTTATAAAAATTTACAATGCGTACTATTGTTGCAACAAAATATTCAGTTTGCTAAGTTTCATCGTTGAAATAACACTAGGCATACGCTTCGTAAAAGTTTGTCGAGTTAGTGATACTTTTCAACAATAAATACTCTAATACACTACTGAATATGTGTTCCCTACTGATTACACGGCCCAAGCAAGGTAAGTATCATGTGGCTACCCTCGATAGGTGCTTCAAGTGAAACAAACGGGTGACTAACCTCTCTCTATGATAAAACGTCTCACACCGAGTACATTAAGGCTACAGTTACAAGCGAAATCATTTTAAAAGAGACAGAATTTGACGAGATACTAAAATGAAAATAAAACAAAACAATTTATCCAGACGGTAATTATCTGTCGTTTACTAAATAAACATTCAAACTCAGCATATAAGGTATGTACATAAGGGGACAATTTGAGCTTACAAAAGTACAAAGTAATCACATCGCGACGGTTTAGAATCTACAACGGATTTACCCTTCTTACCGACTACGACAGCTCAAGCTTTATCGACAATTACACTACAGTATCACACGATTACTCGCCGAAAACACCTATTATGCATGTAATTTTCCCGATGGCCAACACGAAAGTAAGTATCACTAGGTCGCCTACGCGCGCGGCTCGGTCGAGCACGGGCCGGCGCCGTCGTCGGGCGCCGCGCCCGCCGCCGCGTCGGCCGCCGGCCCGGCGCCCGCGCGCGGCTTCAGGAACTCGTTGAGCGACGGCTGGATGCTGAGCTCGTACTCCGTGAAGTTGAACAGCGGCGGCAGCGGGCGCCCGTTGGGCAGGCGCGCGGCCGGCTCGCGCAGCTCGTCGAAGAAGCTGTGCGCGCACGCCTGCAGCGGCGACAGGCGCGCGCCCGGCGTGTACTCCAGCAGCCGCGACACCAGCGAGATGGCGTCCGGCGGCGTGCACGCGCGGAACACCTGCACACACATACGTGCCGCAACTCAGATCGCATTTATTGGACAGGGTCCTACATGATTCGGGAAAACTCCACGTTAAAGTGTTAGCGACTGAAATAAATCCTTTCAGTTATACACACGAAGAAATCTAACGGTATTTACAATGTTAGTGGTTAGACAACAATCATTGGATCTCAATGAAATGATTTAGTTGAACCTAATTAAATAATGATCATGTGCAAACGCTGCTAGCTTGTTCCTATAAAAACTGTTTTTGTAATAACAATTTAACCCAAGTACAAATGCTGAGTTTCAGAAAGTGGACGATTAATGTCAGAAACAAACTGGCACGGAGTGCACAGTACGAATGCACACTGAACACCAACAAACAAATTGCAGTAAGAGACAGCTTCAACTGATTAGTTTGTATGTGGCATTCTGTTCAACTCATGCCAAGGCTATTTTCAAGTTCAAAATTATCTACTCTAAATGTCTTCATTTTTGTAACCTGGTATGAGGTATTGTAGAAATCATTTGACTGAAAAGACGTAAGAATAGTTGTAGTATTGCAAGTTTAATGAAGGCATCTAGATACTCCGCAGTGCGATATCTTACTCGGATGCGCTGGTGGTCAGTGGCAGACTTGGGCGTGGACAAACGCTGCAACATGAACTGCAATGACGCGCGCTTCTTAATTATGAATGTCACACTCATTACTGTACAATAATAACTATCAATTGCAAACAGAATGACCAGAACGGTTGTTTTTTGCGACATAAATAATATTCTACAATTTTCACGATACTTAAAGTCTTGATATGTCTTGATATTTTAGATATAGATTGTTTGATTCGTTTAATTAAGTTGAAGTTGATTGATTAAAATCAGGAGCATAGAAAAATGCGATTCCATACTGATAGATGTAGCGCAACTCTAAGGCTTCAGGCTTAGCTTCAATTAGTAACTGGATAAGTAGAAAAGTATTCATACTACTGAAGATAAAAAATATTAAAAAACGGAAGCCTGGCATGCCTACAAACTCTAGTTGCAATAGTAAGTATAATAGGGTCATTGCGCCGGTTAGCGACCAGTTAGCTGAGTTCCCCACTTCAGGTGAGGAAAAAAAAATGTTGTCTACACGCAAAATAGTATTTGTTAGTGTGAATTTGTCCCAAATATAATCTAGTTTGGATACAATACATAAAATAAAATACATTCATACAAAAATATTTATAAAATGCTGAAAAAGTGAAAATATAGCGAAAACGTCGGTTTACGACCATTTTTATCAGTTTATGACCACCAGTGTGCTGGTTTGCGACCGCTATTTTAATATGAAAAATATGTCATTAAAACAATTATAATCGCTTTAAAAATATTTTAATTTTTACCTCGTTAATAAAAACAAATAATTATGGGAATCATTATTTTGGTGTAATGTTTTTTTTTTTTATTAAAAATAACAATCTTACATTTCGTAGGAACTTAATCATACTTAGTTGTAATAGAATTAACATTCATTAGTCAACTATATCCTAAATTATATGTACATTTAAAAATAATCAACATCAATATTTTCTAGTCATCTGGTATAATATTATTTTATATCATCGAAAGCTTTTTTCAGGGCTGCTTCAGTGTAGGTACTGGACAGTCTCTTTATTATTATTTTTTTACTTTTAATTATTTGGGAGCTCCATCTAAAAAAATTATAATAATATTTATTGTTGTTTTTATGACTCATTTTGTTTTAAACTGAAAAATAATAATATTTAGTTTTTCACAGATTAGGTACAACCGCTTGCCAAAATAATTATTAACCGGACATTTCATTAACCAAACAAATTTAAAAAATCAGACGTGGTCGCATACTCAATGAACTTTCATACTTATTTCTGTTAGCGGCCGTTATTTTTCTCATACAAAATTATAGTGGCCGGAAACCAATGTCTTTATTTCGATTATTTTGGTTTACAACCACCCAATTTTGTACGTAAATTAAACAAAGTTCTTTCAAAGAAACTGGTGGTCGCTTACCAAAGTACTACAAAGAAAACCTTTTACAATGCTACCTTAAAAATTGTAACAGTCCTGTATGAAGCATTACGACCATATTAATCAAAACAAAATAATGCGGTTCTCGTCGGTTTGCGACCATGTGGTCGCTATCTAACGTTTTTGATAAATAAGCATTTCGGTTACCGACCACGGGATTTTATCTTAATAATAAGTTAAAAAGTAGCAAAATACAACTAAATAATAAGCAAAACTTATCGATTGTACAATTTAACATCTAACTTGTGTGTAAAATATGAAATAAGTAATAAAACTTAGCTTTGAGCGCCGCGCGCCGTGTTATTTTTTGTCCAACTCGCGGTATCATATCATCTCGCGGAATCAAGACGCGCACTGAGCAATTTTTTTTCGGCTCTGGGTTAACCCATTTGATTTAAACTGTGTTAATTCTTATTTCATAATTATTTATAAAGCACGTTAGATTTATTTTTTATCTAGGTAACCTCTACAAATACTATTATCTTGATTTAAAGAAACTTAGTCCGTCAAATGGTCGCCTACTGAAGGTGGTCGCGATACCGGCGAAACGACCCTACTATGTAATTAAAAGATCTTACAAATTGTGTAAATTATCTAGTGTGTGTGTGTGTGTGTTTCCAACATTGGATAAACGCGATGCTTACGTAATAATGGGGTGGCGAAGGCAAAGTAAATCTCAGATGGCGACACCATAGTTGGTCTCAATCTGACCAATGAGGTTAAGCTATTTTGAAATATAAAATGACATTACCACATTTTCAACCAATGACGGTGTTTGGGTACCAACTATGCTAGCGTCATTAGTTCCACAGTTAGCCTCCCCATTGTACCAGCTCGTACATTGTTTTATTGATTTTGTAGATATTACTTGTAGCGTAGACACCCAGTTGCACAAAAATTAACCCTGCCTAAATGATAGCAATCTACCTTCTAGAAATATCTGAATAAGTATGACCATTTGTGTACCTGAATTCGATTTTAGCAAACAAAATATGTTGGAATTTTCATGTCTCGTGACCAAATGTTTTTAGCTACGTAACTTTTAAAAGATATGTAAAAAAATAATTTACATACTGAGACTAAACTCATCTGCACGTGGTATTTGGCTTACTACAGTTGAAATAGATTGATACTTGATTTAAATCTAAAGTTACAAACTTGATTTAAATCTAAAGTTAAATTTTTTTTGAATGTATAGGTTGTTTGGCTTATGGACCGACACAATTTTTCCAGTGGTTTGGGAGGACATTAGCTAGGTCTACCCATACATCCTATGTCCCAAATGTCACGGTTGGTTACATTTTTTTTTATTTGAAAATATACTTACCCGTAATGTTTCCTTTAATTCGAAATAACTTTTTCGTTTGTGGGTGTAATGGCATAAAATAAATATTGGGTTAATTTGAATCAAATTTGAACAAGATTTACAACTTTAGTTTATAAAAAACATAATAACCTTACTAAGTCTTTTCTTAACCCTGACTCTCCTAACTAATATTTTGACTACTTAATGAATTGTTTTTTGTGACATGTAGCATACCGTTAGAAAGGGTATCAACTAAAGAACTTTTTAAAATAAAGCTGGGTATCAACTAAAGAACTTTTTAAAATAAAGCTAAGTTCAAAATGGCTTTTATTTTTTTTAAAGTGAATTTAGAAGTTATAAAATTTTATACATTTAAAAAACAAAATAACTAACCAAACAAAGATTTATTTAGATTTATAAGACTTTAGAGAATACATTAAAATTTATTTTATGCCATTACACCCACAAACAAAAAGTAATATGGAATTAAAGGAAACATTTTGGGTTTTTTTTCATTAAAAAAGAATATATAATTATATATGTAACTAATTGTGACATTTAGGATATTGGGTGTATGGGTAGAACCTAGCTAATGACCTCCCAAATCCCTGGAAAAATTGTGTCGGTCCATAAGCTAAACACCCTGTATAATGAATGATGTATCCCGTTAGTTCAGCCGTTAAGTACAAATATTTTTTGTCCCTCGTATGTAAAATAGATGTCATGTATTCTAATAGTATGATAATAGGACATTATTTTGTAAAAGACCTAATAAACGCATGAAGGCACGTCTGTAATAACAAGAGTATCGTAGTACACTCGCAAGGGTATTCCTATCGAAGTTAAAATTTTACTGAAACTGAGATACTTGTTAACAATAATAATCAATAATAATAACAACAATAACAATAATATATTATGATAACGCATCAATTTTTGAATCATTTATTAAGTTTCCAAAGTGCCAACCAAAGTGAAGTGCAACCGTACTTCTGTTGTGTAACAATTAAACAGCGCAATCATTTCGTATCAAAAAGGGCGGTTTTCATGGTTCAAATGTTAATACTGAAGTGCAGTAAGGTAGATGACACACCAATCAATTGAGATACTTTTTAAGAGCTGTCAAAACGCAGTTCTCTCATAGATTTTGTATGGCAATAGCAAACTGTGACCTCACTGTTAATTCAACTCAATTACTCAACTAATTATTGATGTAAAAGCAACCAAAAATCGAATTTGGCAATTAATTGAAAATAAATCGGGGTTTCAGGCCCAAAATAAAGTGTTTTTTTTTAGAGATTGGTGTCTTGGAATAACTGTTTTATGGTGTCATCTACCGTGTTGCCGGCAAGTGACTACGGACCCCCAAGACGCTGTCCAGGTGGCACTGTCTACCCGCGCATTTCAAGAGCATAATCGCGTGAAAGAACTGAAAGATTCATTGCTGTCTGTCCAGTGGAGCGGAGTTAATATGAGCGGTTCGGAGCGGGGTTTAGATTTTATGTAACTTTATTGTTTAAACTTTGCACATGTCCGCTCCTCTCCTCTCTTCTTTAATTTTAACATTTTTTGTTTGATTGTGTGTGTGTATGTGTGTGTGTTGTTGTTATTTTATCCAATCGTCTGGGCATGGTCACCACAATGAGAGAGTGAGAGAGATCATTTAAATAAATTTGATACCATTTTTAACTTGAGTTAATTAATGTTGTATTACTAAAAGAACAGTAATCAAAGCCTTAGCTTTGATTACTGTTCTTTTGCGATATTTTCGTTATAAGTGAAAGTGTCCCATCGATTGTTTGTATAAAATATCTCAGTCTCAGTGAAAATTTTGATGAAATGACAAGCAAAACATCTTGATGTTCTGGATGTAGCCAAAATAATGAAAACTAACCTTCCCAACTATTATCATGTAGCTGTCCTGTTTTCAGATATATATTATCGCGGAGTGTGTATAAAATTCAGGATTTGTTCCCAACGACTTTTGATCAAAACCCGACAAACCTACCTAGATTCATATTTCATGAGTCTACTGATGGCCCGGCTACACGTAGCGACTTACATGCGCAAACAGTTTATGCAAACAACATGTAGTATGCACAGTTCCACACCCAATAAAACTATAAAAGGTATACCCCGTTTTACGGTCTTATGGTTTCATATAAAATTAAAATTTACACAAGCAAGTATAAACTGTCATTCGCGCAAGTAAGATGGAACGTCTAACCGAGCCAACACAGAATTCATAACAATATAAAAAAAATACCTTAGCCCAAGGGTGGCTCTTGATTTGTGGGAATTTGAATTCTGTATAATTAGGATTCATCTCTCGAATTTGTTCTCGTGTCGGTGTACCTAGTACCTGTAAATTTAAGCGTCATTAGAAAAAGAATCATAAGCAAAAATGATAAGTAAGGGTAGACAAATAGGTTGCGGGACTGTTCGAAAGAGATACCGTGGCCCCGGAACACAAAGGGCGATGAAGGAACATGGATGGGTTTTAGTCAGTAAAAGTCTGACACTCCCTCCTGCTCCGCCCAGAGCGGGAGGAGTTATTTGATGATTTCCCATCCGAAAAAAAAAAAAGGGTAGACAAATTAATAGCGGCGACCTCTCGAGTCCGGCCCTGGTTCAATCCATGGTCCGGAGCGAGACGGAATGGGACGCCATCACCTCCTTTTGCGAAGCAGTAATGCTAGAGAAGGAGGTGGCGGAACGTGAGAGGGAGAGAACCTCTCAGCGTCCCGGCCGCCGCGGGAGACACACCGGGTGCGGCCACCGTAGGCGCGGGCCTGTGGACAGTGGGCTATGGGCTAGCTCGCCGTCCGTCCGTCTCATGACGACAGGCCGTGTTGACGGCGCAGGAGTGTTCCACGTGCGCCTCAGAGTCAGCAAAAGGAAGGGGTCCGCAAGGACCGATGCCTGCCGGGGTTGCGGGACTGTTCGAAAGAGATACCGTGACCCCAGAACACAAATAGCGAAGAAGGAACATGGATGGGTTTTAGTCAGTAAAAGTCTGACACTCCCTCCTGCTCCGCCCAGAGCGGGAGGAGTCATTTGATGATTTCCCATCCGAAAATAAAAGGGTAGACAAAAAGATCTTATAAATATTTACCTTGATGATCTCAACCAATTGATCAACACCAGAGTCTCCTGGGAATATTGGCTGGCCCAATAATAATTCTGCTACTACGCAGCCAGCGCTCCACACATCTGTGACAAGGTACAACAATTATAATCAAACTATTGTTAGATGCTAGTTTCCTCTATTGATTGGTTAAAATTTGTTAAACGTTGTTGGTAATAGTAGCTCTCTAGTCTGTTAGTATTTGATGATAAAGATAAACTTAACAGAACTATTCTAGCCTTTTCGGAAGTATCGGTGTATAATAGGCTAGTTTCCACCATCAATAATTGCAAATCTATTTAGTCAGCCACTCTAGTATTGGAAAATAATGGACACGTATTTTTCGTTTTTGTCAATGAATATTGACATAGATAAAACGCATCAAAACTCGGGAGTGGGGCTCGTGACGTCCCAACGCACTAAAAATTATAGCACAGCGTGACGTATTGAGATTTTGAGAATTTTAAAAGCGTCGTATCTTCGTCAATTTTGGTCTAAGTAACAAAAGAAAAAATACGTGTCAAATATTTTTTGATAATCTAACTGACGGACTAATTAGATTTTGGACAGAAGCCTATTGTGTCGGCAGTTCGGCACATTATGAAGAAATCAGCAAGAGAACACAGAACCAAAGAGGAGTTGTGATGGTTTTCTCGTTTGTCTAACAGAGAATACGTTAATATTATGTATAAAAAAGCATTTACAGTTCAGTCCAGTGTTCCAGAAGTAATTGATTGATTGCACATGATAGCATTGATGAGTAAATTGCAGATGTGTTTCAGCGCCACTTAAAAGTATACTCCCCCACTTTTGAACCCAATTGAACTGTTCTTGAACTATGCATTAAGTATTTTAAAATATTATATTCTTGTTGTATGTTTTTATTAGATCTTTTTTATATAAACCGAAGGTTGAAGTTCGATGTCATTCGCTTTGTTGCAGTATACGATACAGTCACGATTACAATCAATATCAATGACAACTGTACAAAGGATTCCCGTTGTATTGATAGCATCTGTACATATATTGTAGTGTTTTGGAGAACAGACTGAGATAACAATGTATCCATCTTTGCAACCGACTGAAAGCCTAATCGCGTGGCCTGAGTGTTGATCCCTATCAGACATTGACGTTTGAAAATTAGTTTCTAGGCAACTACTGCGCAGATCAGTCGGTCTGCGTATCTAATCAACTTTGCATGACTGTCGGCCACTAGAGGGTGACATTTTAACCTATGTTTATACGCATGCGTTAAATACTGAAGTTACACTTACTAAGGTTAGTTGGTTACTGAGGTCACAAATCTGAATTTCAAATGAAATACATATTTGTTTTTGTAAAACAAAAAAAAATCTAGGACGGTATTACTTGATAAATAAGGAAGATATGTTGACTAATAGTAAATTAATTACCGATTTTAGTGGTGTAATCTATGGCGCCAAAAATGAGTTCTGGAGCGCGATAGTATCGGGAACAAATGTAGGACACATTAGGCTCGCCACGAACGAGATGTTTCGCGGAGCCGAAGTCGCAAAGTTTGAGTACGCCCGTCTTAGGATCGAGGAGTAGGTTCTGTGGCTTGATGTCTCGGTGACAGATGCCCAGCGAGTGGATGTACGCGAGGCTTCTGAACAACTGGTACATATATAGCTGTGGGAGAGGCAAACAGATTAGTATCACAGATCACCTGTCACACTGTCAGGTTCTATGTAAATAGGTCTACCTTTATAAAACTAATGGGTATGGTTTGTTCATCTTTGGAGTAGTGACGTGCCACTTTATACACAGTCTCGGGTATGTACTCCAGCACCAAATTCAGGTACACTTCGTCTTTCTGTAATGAAGAATTACAACAAAATTTATATAAAAATAAATTCAGCAGCCAAAACATTAAATTTTACCTAGCGATGCTCTTGTAAATAACAATGAGATTTTATGTTAATATATTGCAAGTTGTATAATTCGGCATAATGCTTCATACGTATAGGAATGATCAAGAAAGAAAAAATATTAAGGGATAAAAAATAAATAGAAGGCAAACATCGTTTACTACGAAAAAGTAAGAAAAGACAAATCGGAAAATACATTGAGGTATAAAAAACACAACTACCGCAGTTGAAATATTTTTCCATTAAGAACATACACTTTGGAAAAATATGCGTTAAAAGAAAACTGGTGCAAGAAAGAAATCTTCAAAAATTTCGGAGCTCTCCCGAACTTTAGTAGGGAAAGTTGAAAAATTACATTTAACAAGGCGAGTAGATTTCAAAGTTGGCTTTTGTCCAAAGGTTCTTGGCTCTAGTGATACACAACTCTAACTTCTACCGCTGAAAATTAAACCTTGAACTACACACGCAAAAAACATAGCCTGTGTTTAAAAAATGTATACATACTTATAACATTTGCGTATGTTTTTGGAAGTCATCAGTACAAATCTGTTTAGTACCTGACCTTCTCGTGCGATTCTTGCTCAAGCAAATATACGCAGCCATACATATTTGCCTTGACTGATCTTAATTTCGTTAAATGTCCTTTCTATGTATCTATCTATATGGTGAGTCAAGGTTTATTTAAATATTTAGCACGCTACACGCTTTTCGTACGTAGTCCAATCAATTCGTTTTTGATTGAATGTCCTACTTCTCATAAACTTGGGCAACTTTAGTACAGACATTATCCTAAATATCAACCTTCAATCTTATTGTGTTTTCACCAGATGGTTTAGAAATCATTTTTAGTGAGCGTGTATAATGCGTAACGAAGATTTTTTTTCTGTTTTCACAGGCGGGTGCAAATAAACCACATACATGGCAATGAAACACTAAAGCTGTCTGTAAGAAAACAAAATGTATCAAGCAAGCATCAGTTAGAATCATATAACACAACTTAGATGACGCAATACAGAACAAGTTAAATTGTATGAGATGATGATGGAAGAACATAGTGGGCATCGACCTGATCAGATGTAAAAGCTCATGGCTGAAAGATTACGGCTCATGACGTGATTTAGACTTGCTCTCAACAAATCATGTATGCACACAACTGTTTGACGGGCTGTCACGGTTAGCGATCGATACTTTTTATTCGATCATTTACATAAATCATATAAAATATGTGTTTTTCAAAACGAAAGAAAAAATATTGTTCGTTAACCGTAGCCTGAATTGGAAGGCCTAATTTGTGCGTTAGCACACTAGCGCAACAATCTAATTGATTCATAAACGTACTGCGACATCAAGAGACTGCATTGCGTTTAACATTGAGCTCACTGCTGCGGGCACTGCCGCCTTCCCCCAAATAAAACACACAAATAATACACCCTTAATAAAGCGAACTAAAAAAGGTAACTTGATCACATCAAAATACACAGTAAGTAAATCAGTTACTTATATTGAAGAAATAGGGCTCAAAGGAGATGTCTCATATACCAGGGAACTTTCATCAGAACATTATTTGAACAAAATGTAATAACTGGAATAATCCAACTACAAGATCCAACATATTACACCTACACATGACGCTCATAAGCATGAACTACCAGCACAGACCTAACACAAACAAACAGGAACAAAATCAATTGCACAACTATTAATAGCAATCGTCGGAAAACAATATTAACCTAAGAAACTAAATGAGATATCTCCTTTCTAGTTTGCAGACCCTTGAAATGTAAAGTTATTTGGAATTCATAGTATAAATGGGTCCAAACCAGAACTTAGATCCAATAACTACTAGAAATTAAAATAGTCTAAGAAAATGATTAGACACATAAATAGGTATATAGATGTATAATTAATTAATAAAATGTTAAACACTCACCTTTTCTCCACTGGAGTAAAAGAAATATTTCAATTTGACAATATTACAATGCTCCAGTCGTCGCATGATTTGAAGCTCTCGGTTCTGAAAAACGTAAAGTGTAAAACGGAATTAGTAACTTAATATTACCTTCAAGATGTAACTTACATACATCTGCCCTAAATTTGAATCTGCATGTAATTTGAAATTAGACGTCCTGGTAGTAGCTGTTATGTATTGGATCAAAGAGATAAATGAATTGGTGGTGATGGATTGAAAATTTTCAGTCGATCAATTTCACGGTATCTATTAGTTTTCAGTGCACTACAAACGTATGATTTCGAGTTCTCATTAAAATCGAAGTGAATGAAGTAAAATTTCCCTGAATTCCCCTTAATTTGTATAAATTTCAGTGAAATCTAATTGAAAATAGAGACAGTGAAACGTAGTGAATGATGAAGTTTGAAGTTTAAGATGAACGACTCATGGTTTTAAAACCACGAGTTTTCGATGATTATAAAGTACTAGTTGTATTCGAGATACTTCCCACCAAACTATTCCATCAATTCAACGAATCAAGCGATACTTTCGTTAAATTTGATAGAGATTTATGTGAACTAAACTTACCTTAAACCTCTTATCCTGGAGCACCTTCTTGATGGCAATGAGCTCGCCGGTGTCGCATAGTTTGGCCTGGTAGACGACGCCGAAGCTGCCGTTACCGATGAGTTTCATGTCAGCATAGCTAACCTCCTGTGGCCGGTCGGGGCCTTGCCCCGGCGTCGCTACCACAGTCGTCACCTTTGAGCCGTCCTTGCCTGAAACACGAACAAATAGATTTTAAACATGCTTTCTATTTATTAAACCAATGGTAGTGCCAATTTAATTGATTGTTAAATTGAAGTTTTTAAGGAATAAATTGTAGAACACCGCCTTCTCTTTTCATAAGACATGAAAAGAAATTCTACTAACACAATTTGAATGGCCTCTCTAATGCAATTGAGTGGTGAGGTGACGTAAACGAATCCATTTCACAGACGGTAATAAATAGGTGGCGTGAGCGGAGTTGGACGTATCATTGTAATTTACGTCGAGACAGAGTAACCAAATACCAGTTAATTTCTATGTACGAGCTAAAATACTTTCAAAAGAAGCCATTCTAGACCATTTCATAACGACTCGATCGTGAGTACGGAAACTAACCTGCCATATTATCTGAATTATTATTTACTTTGAAACATTGGTCATTATTCATCATGTTTTAACGTTTTTTACGAGATTCGAATGATTTACAATTTATCTAAAATAAAATCATTTTTATAAAATCTTGGCCATCTAGATATTTTTCGTGACAAGGTCGCAGACGATAAAAACCGGCCAAGTGAAGTCGTACTTGCGCAATTTATGTTTCTAGTGCCAAATGCAAAACCTACAATAATTGAAGGTAGAGTTAACTTAATACGTACGTACATAAAACCAACGTGAATCAGAACCTATTGAAATATAAACAAATATTCAGGTAAAATTGTATGTAAAAGAAAATCTTTGGAAGTACCCGATTTATCCGATGATTATCCGATTACAAAAGTTCTCTAGGACAGGCTAAGGCCAGGCCAGGCCGGGGTAAGAAAAGTCTTCCACGCAGCAGACAATTTGAGAACAGGAACTAGTCTATACATATTATAACAAATCTCATCTAATATTTTTAAACTCGGTCAATCGACTATTTTTTATTTTATTTATTTATCACGCAAACTATCATTACAGGGTGTCACGAGTCGATCGAATGGTTCATCACAACAGTTTCAATACATAAAACCTGCAGCAAATGAATTCATTGGAGACACACCTTTTTTCAATTTAAATGTTAATAAAATCAAATGTTTTTTTATTAAACCCCAGCAATAAAGTCTTGGGAACTCAAGCTATACTTCAAACCAGTGCTGCAAATACACACAGAACCTTAAAAATACTATCGACGATATCGTGTTACATGTTATAAGATTCACAGGTTTAAAAAGCAGCGTTCATCAGAAAAGAGCAGGTGCGGCATGCGAAGAGGGGTTTAACGCATGGCACATTTGTTTACGCTCGGGCGCCTCACTTCAGAGCACCACGAATACAAGCAAAGAGCGAAAATATAGATTTTAGACACAAAGGAGTGGCACGAACTAAATGCGCACCTTGGCGGAAATCAATTTGACGTAGTTACTATTTAGTATGGTAACAGTCTTGCGTTTGGTAACAATAAGTACGGAGCATTGAGTTTATGAAATATGTGCAGAAAAACAACCTGAAAGAATACTAATGATTTTCATCGGAATCGGCAGGTCTAATAGAAATAAAAAAATAAGGAAACACTAAACGTCCCTAAGATAATTGACTAAACTAAATTCACGCCCTCCTGAAACCTTGCTTCATGTTTCTCAAGGTCAGCTCATAGAGTTTTAGTTTTTCCCGTATTCACTCCGTTTCATTCATATCAACCCTAACTCAATCCTTCCATATTTGGTACGGCCTCTCCCTACGACTCTATTAATCAGCATTTCAATTATTGCTCTTCTATCACTTGCGTTTTTTTATCGCTTTTCATCACAAGACCAATATACAAGGAAGGGACCGTTGTAGTCTATGCTTTAATTGATTTATAATTATTGTCTATGGGACGACGGAAGCCCGCACTCTCTCCCTTGTCAACCTGATTAATGTACGTGTACAGTGCTAATTAAATAATTTAAATAAAACAGTCTAACGCAGTTTCCTTGATCTACAAGCCATCCCCACCGAACCCCAAGTGTAAAACAGCTGTTCCATATTTTTTTTTGTATGTAGAACACCGTTAAAATATTGTGTTTCGGGCAATTGATGAATTGTATTTCTAACCTATCCTTAAGCTTTGACAATGCTTCACCTGTCCTGCGCTGTGTACTAACACCTGCGCTTTGACTCATACAAGGCCACTATTGGCGTGGCCAAATTCCGTCAACGCCACTGACAGAGAAGTTATTATACTTTGTTTCAATATACACACACTTTTACCATTCAATCCCCTGGAATGCTATCAAGTTAACGCTCGTAACTGTTAGATTATCAAGGCATCAATTGAGGTCAAATACAATGACGTAACGCTTAGGTACGTTATATAAACAAGGTACCAGTTAATAAATCGCACATTTTGCGTCATTACCAACTAATGCTCATCATTTCACTGGACTCACCAGTTGCAATTGTTTATCTTAACAACTCACATGTATCAATAACATCCGAATGTCTACGTGTGAAGTCATTACTGTACTATGGAGTTAACATCTATTTCATAAAATAAACTAAAGTAACGTACGTTGTTTTCAAAACGTTAGCGCCTTCGTCATTTAATTAGTACCAGCTAATTAAAATATCGTTCACTACTGAGTACTAGGTTTAGTTTTGTTGAGCCGAATCGTCTAACGTTTTCCAGTCCATTTACAGGTCGCGGCACGAAACTCTAGCGCTGACCGTTATTGCGCAGAAGTCTCTCTCTGTCAGAATGTCTTGGCGTGCGTTGCGCCGATTGGCTCTCCAGTCGTACCTATAACATGCGCAGATAACCCCTCCACGTTTCGTTCAGCGCTAGAGTTACGTGCCGCGACCTGTAAAAGGGCTCTTGCAGTTTGCATAGTTAAGTTCATTTAAATCTGCCATGTTATATTTAACAATCATGGGGGATAAGATAACGCTAACAAAATCGAAACGGATTTGTGATCAGTTTGTCGCGAGTTATGCTAAAAAAAAAAAACAATATATTTTGGTCGTCACAGCAATGCAGCATTGTCTCCTTCCACACTTGTCTATTATTCGTCAACACAGTAGTCATCCACATAGCCATACGCAGATCTCCTTTCATACAATCCATCCATAGTTTCTTTGGTAGTCCCCTACTGTTATAACTAGGGTTGCCACCTTTTTTAGGACGAATAAAGTATTTTTTCATTTTAGTAGAACAAAAATAAAGTACACAGCATAAAAAAAAGAGTACTTACTTATTATTATTTTTCATTATTTATCCTTAAAAACGTATGTTTTGTTGCTCTTTGCGACATTTAACAAATATTTGTCTTTCTTGAAGATATAATACAGCCTCTTTGCAATCAAAAAATCAAAAACCAGTTCATTTAGACTCATATGTACTCATAACCAGTATCGAGCCAGTAACAATCAGTTTTACGTAAATAGAGTATTTCAGCGTACTTTATTGGTGTCGTGGCGTGTAAGTACGCCTACATGAAAAAGAGGACAATACTCTATTTTAGAGTACGGGTGGCAACCCTACTAGTTATAACCATCCACATGCATACTCAAAACTTTCCTCACAATATTTTCCTCACTCCTGCGCATCACATGCTCATACCGTGACAACCGATTACCACACCACTTTACAGTCGAAGGTGCGACTTTCAGACTTCCTCATAATCTCATTTCTTATTCTAAATCCATTCGCGTTGCACCACACATTCTTCTTATCATTCTCATCTCAACCACAGAACATTCTGATCTGCTAAACCACGAGCAAATACTAAAAAAAAATCGGCCAAGTGCGAGTCGGACTCGCGCACGAAGGGTTCCGTACCATTATTTAAAAAAAATAGACAAAACTGGAAAAAAATCACGTTTGTTGTATGGGAGCCCCCCTTAAATATTAATTTAATTCTGTTTTTAGTATTTGTTGTTATAGCGGCAACAGAAATACATCATCTGTGAAAATTTCAACTGTCTAGCTGTCACGGTTCATGAGATATAGCCTGGTGACAGACAGACGGACAGACGGACAGACGGACAGACAGCGAAGTCTTAGTAATAGGGTTCCGTTTTTACCCTTTGGGTACGGAACCCTAAAAAGGCCCAAATCGATTAACCGTAAAAATTCAGATGTGGTTAATATATTATGCATAACCCCCGACCTCGATAGCCTCTGCAGACTACGACATATTTGGCAACTATGTGACGTGACGTGACCTATCCCGCTTTGTTGACATGTGTTACGTTAATGAGGTATACGTGGTCAACGTTTACACATACCCAGCGTACACAAGCTGTTCAGCTAGGTACGTAATAAGTAAGTATGAAATGTTGGCCACATTTCATTTGATATGCTACTCCCAAGAGCATATAATTAGTTATTATCAATGAAAGCCTTTTTAATAGAAGGGCAAACACTAAGTCTAATAACACACATTACTGGGTGTCAACCACTTACAGGTAAAAAAACAGATCGATACTGTTGGTGTATACGTAGCCACTAGCCAGCTCTTCGACGAACTGCCTGCAGTGATTAAAAATTACTAAAGCAACCATTAAATTCTCAAAAGACGGGCTTTTAACGTAAATGAGGGTGTAGGCCACGTATGTACGTCATCATATGATTGCATCGGGTTTGTTATGTGTAGCAGTATTAATAGTAGCAAAAAATGAACTACACATATAGGTATCAATCATGCCCACCTTGAAAGAACTCCGAGCATGTGGTGCTCTGCCACACCCATAGCAAGCAACCCTTATTGACGTAAACCTAAGCGCACTCCACCCTTGTTTATCAACTTTTTATCTAACTACTTTCAACTTTTCATGTATTATGCCAAGTTATACTGGATACCAGGTCCTCCTATTTTAATTACCCGACTACAGCGAAGCCAAAAGGACGGGTAATGATTTTAACTACACAATTCAAGTGTTCGTCGTTACTACAAAATATCACAAACTGGTTATATCCACAAAATTCATTTATCACAATACATGGACATACAACGTCTTACGTTGTGCAATCTTTCAATTTTAACGTGTATATTTTAATAATAGAGTGGCAACGGTAACACGTAGCGTGATAGTGTGAATTATTTAGAACATGAGCATAAATATTAGAAAGTAAAGACGAAGGTTCGTTACGCCGCAGTTTGCGAGTGCAGACGTTCACGTGTCCACCAGCAGGAAGCAAAGCAATACGGAAAATGATTAACTTTCCGCAAGTAACAAGTCAGTCCTACAAAAGATTTTTTAGAAGATAATGCTCTATTTTTTGCTCTATTGTTTGTTACAATGTAAAATCGATTTCCATTGAAACCACGTTAAACCTTGGATTCTTTTGATATAATTTCTTGGCGTTTATGATGATTTACAAGTGCCAGCATTTTGGATAATATGACGCTTCCACCTCTTTGTGTTTTAATTTGGCATGTTTAAAGGAATCTAAAATAACGCAATTTAAAAATAAACATCAAAGAAGTGCAATATTATAGTAACTGTATTGATTAGGATTAGGAGTGGAGCGGGAGCCTAACGATGAGCGTTCCATGGAGTGACTCTGTTAGTGGTCAGTATCTTGCGCTACAAGGTTCGCTACAACCTTGAGGTCCTATTACGGTACCAACGCCTTGGACCAAACCTTTGTGTTTTGCCATCCTAACCTCCTAAAATCGTCATTTTGTAAATTTTCAATCATTCTCCTTTCCTTATCCAAATTCATGGTCGGGCACAACATAATTATCTTCATCCATACCTCTCTATTACCTAGTAGTCATCTTAGTAGGCACCCCTTTACTTGCCATATCATCGTACAAGCAGTGCATCCATCGTTTCTTTTGTCTTCACCTACTCTTTTTGCCATCCACATTCGTACTCAAAACTTTCCTCACGACATTTTTCTTATCTCCTTTTTAAATAAACTACTCAAAACAAAACAGTCCACCTCGAATCGGTCACCATTTTGGTCTAAGTGCTCGGCCAGAGTGGGAGCGCGGTGCGTGGTGCGCTTTGATTATATAATGTCTAGATGGAGCATCAAATGCGCGCAAACGTGCCAAAAAATATCAGCCAACTGTTGGATTATGCGTACTTACCAGCCGATTAGTGCCGATCGTGCCGCTTTGGCGTCACAACGTATTACGCGCGTTACTTAATAAACAAATAACAGCGATAAAATGACGGTATGTGCTATTAAACTGTGCCGGAATTATACAGGAAGGGTAAAAAATACCAAGCACATGGCCTATCATCGAAAAGTAACCAAAAAACGATATATTTCTGTTTTGTTTTTATGAACATAAAATTACGCCATATTTTATCAGTGTTGCCAGTCTCTTTTTTTCATTCTCCCAACTTAACGTCATTTTTTGTGGGTAAATTAGTTAGTCGAGGGTTACTTTTATATTATTTAGTTGGTCTACTTTATTTATCGATTTAAAAAAAGGTGGAGTTTATAAATTCGTATTAAGTCTTTCCTTTATATGATTTTGAAGTCGATGCCAAGTAAAACTTGTTATTATATTAGCTAAGTAAATAATTTACTTGATAACGACTTCATGTTCACATTTTAGTCATTATTAGCTGACCCGCGCAACATCGTCTGCGTCACATAAGCTTACCTACCTACCTACTACCTACCTATCTACTACCTTCCCACCTACTCCCTACCTACCAACCTATTACCTACCTACCTACCTACTACCTACCTACCTACCTGCTACCTACCTACTACCTACCTATTTATCACCGTTTAAACCTTCCGTGAACTTCCACAAACAATTCAAGACCAAAATTAGCCAAATCGGTCCAGCCGTTTTCGAGATTCGATATATATATTATTAATAACTGGCACTGATTAAAAGTAATAAATCGGTAATTTAACCTCCATTTTTATTCCTTGGATAAAAGTTATCTGACTAATGAATAATCAGCCCTTAACAAACATAATAATATTGAATGAGTAGAATATGGTGATCAACATAACATCTTATTTTTTAGAATACCCAATAATCCTATTATCAGGAATCGATGGATAGATCGCATTCAAAAAAGCCGCGAAGATGCCACGTGGAAACCAACAAAAACTAATGTAGTTTGAGAAACTACTGCAGAGAGAAAAAGATAGAAATATTCTAATTTTAGTTTAGTTTGTGAACAAGGGAATCGGCACAATTGTAATACTTATTTAATTAACGATTTAAATACAACATTCAACAACTATTTAAATTCAAATAGTGTTTTTTTATTTATCGAAGAAAGTAACTACATACTTAATAAAAAGACACTACTAAAACTGAATAATACCTACTACATACATACACCTAAAACCTATCTTATGTAATTAGTCTATTATTTTTAATATGTGACTTATGGGAGAATTATTGTATTAGCTGGTAACATTATTCACACACACAGAGACACAGTATGACAGTGTAAAACACGGCCTGCACGCACACAGGCTTGAAATTGTTGGCTCGTTTTTTATGTTTTGATTGTAGGGCGACGCTCCATCTAGACATTATATAATCAAAGGTGGTGCGGTGCGGGTGCGGCAACGCGCGCGGTTTGCTTGGCCAGACAGGCCGCGCGGTGCGGCGAGCGGCGCGGGTTCGGAGATCCCCGCTCCCGCCAGGGTTACCAACATAAGGGTTTTCCCCCCAAATTTAGGGGTAAATAAGAAGGATGTGATTTTTTAGGGGTACTTTTAGTGCTGGGCTAGACTGAAAACGCGGGCGCGGAGCGGGCGCAGGACGGTATACTCAAACATATGAACTTGAACACGCAAAGACGCCATAGCTGCATAGCTCGTTCATACAAGTGGCCGCAGTGAGTACGTGGGCGGCAAGCGACAACCGCGCGTGACCACAGAGGTTCTCAAACAACATAGTTCGAGCCGTGCTATGGCAACTAGGAGTAAAACAAAAATTCACGTTTTTAATTGAAAACAGCGCTATCTTTAAAAAAAAAATTGTTGCTATGGCTAAATATATTATTGTTGTGAATTAAAATATATACAAAAAGGATTTTCAAGTAATTGTGGGAATTTTGACTTAGCTTGAGGGGTAAATATTTTTGGGAGTTGGTAACCCTGGCGCCCGCACTTGCCGCCCGCGCCCTCACTGCGGCCACTTGTATGAACGAGCTATGGTTTGAGCTGCCCGCACGCGATTCGCGTGCGGCCCGCGCCAACAAGCCCGCGCCGCAGCCCGCACCCGCGTGCCCACTATGGACACTCCAATGAAGTTCATATGTTTGAGCTCGTCGCACCGCGCCCGCACCGCACCCGCGTTTCCGCTCTGGCCGAGCACTAAGTAGTTGTTGACAAAGTTATGCATTGAACCGTCAAACTGACATGTTTAGAAGCCCTTATCGACGTTTATTTCGACAACATTTATATTGGTTTCAAGAGGGTAGCTAAAAAAGTGAAGTAAGTACTTGAAAAAAACATCGAATGCACAAATTCTCAGTCAGTCACCAAACGCTGTTGTGGAACACTCACGTTTTTAACCATTTTGTTTGGTTCCTGTTATGATCACTATGCCTGGTTCTAGCCGACATAACTCAAAACTCAAACTCAAAGCATTTCTTTCAATTAGACCATTACGGCACTTTTGAAAGTCAAAAATACAAAAAAGAAAATCAAAGCTACAGTCCCAGTCACAAGGCATAATAACTTGAGAAAGTACTGTAGTTGCCCATTCCCTAGCGTAGATCTCTATGGAGAAGAATGGGCAAGAAACTCCATATGGACATGGAAACCGCTGCAAGAGCTCGAGCAAGAGTATCTTTGCTTCAATGGGGGACAGTCTCAGAGATCTGTGGCTACACCTCGGTGTATCGCGACGAGCGATCCGAAACGTTTGGGAACTGTATCAGGAGACTGGAAGTGTAGCTAGGAGACCTGGCACAGGAAGAGTTAGGGCTACAACTGCCCAGGAAGATCGATACCTAAGGTTAACCGCACGTCGGGAGCATACTGTAACCGCTCGGACCTTACAAACTCGGATCCACAGGGACGACAGTCAGCGATTAAACTATTCGGAATCGGCTTCACGAAGATGGATAACGCTCCAGAGTACGTGCTATTCGACTGACACCAACGAGGGCTCATCGTGCAGCACGCTTAAGGTACGCCCGGGAACATTTGGATTGGACCACGGATAACTGGAGGAATGTGCTTTTTACGGACGAAGGGATGTTTCACAGGTACGATAGGTTGCAGCAATAAAACATGGTGTGTCCTCCTATTTAGTTTTGTTTGAGTAGTAAAGCAAAGCGCATTGACTTCTACTGATCAAATTGCTCTCCCTTAAAAATTACCCCTTGAACTTGAACACGAAACGGTTTTGACTTGGACAAAGTAGGTTTTCCTAAAAATTTACAGTTATAACCTCGAACTAAACTTTTTCCACATTCACAATCTGCTTGTATTCAGAGTTCACAGTTTCAGACTGACGAGGACGTCGCGAGGCTTTTTTTTTTCTTCTATCAAAGAAGTTGCAGAAGGAGGACTTAGCCAGTCTTCTATTATTCTGTAATGCTACATCTGCGCACTGATCTCGTACTATACTAACTCGTATTTTGGCATTTATTGCCCTTGTCTTAGCCGAGTTAATGGTCTGGTCTGACATCGAGTGCCACCCGTATATTCGTCCGGATCTCGTCAATTTCCTTAATAATGTCAAATCAAAATTGATCAAATGATACCTACTTCTTTAAACTACAGCAATTCTGACGATGATTTTCGATAACAAAAAACCTTCTACATATAAATGTATTGCGACCATGTAAAAATGAAACGTATTATGTCTATTAGTTGGTTTTCGCCATATAAGTGGCATATTTTCACGTAACCCAGCATCGACGTAGGGCCGGATTAGCCGCCTAGGGTGTACCAAATGCTAGAGACACCGCGCTTTCTGTCTGAAAAATAAGTCATACTACCTAAACCGCTGGTAGGTCCTATGAACATTTATACGAATGGTCAAATAAAACCAAACATCTCTGGAGCTAAGAATGTTCGATCTCAGTTCGTTCTCTTTTGCATTCTAGTCACTCTCAACTCTCAGATTTTCTGCTGACGACAAAGTAACTCCTTTTTCTGTATGAATTGTCATAATAAATTTGCCATTACCAAAAAGAACTAAAGACGTTATAATCCTCGTGTTCCGACTTGAACTTGATCACCCTTGATAAAGTTCAAGTCGGTCACTTCTTGAGTGTTAAGGAACACAAGGACGAGGATTATAACGTCTTCGGATTTTTTTAAATACTCTTTCATTATATCTCCTAAACTTCCGAACCTTATCAGTAGGCAGGTACACTACATAAGTCCGAAAAACTTTATTCCGAAAGTCACAATTTCAAAATACCGATTTTCATAATTCCGCATGGTTCAAAATTCCGAATATAACAACTCCGATTAATCATTAATCCCATTTTCATAATTCCTAAATTTCAATATTCCGAACGTTCATAATTACTATTCTCAAAATACCGAATTTCAGTAGTCCGACTTGATAATACAAACCTTTAAAAATACGAATCTTTTATTTTTACCTACGCGCTACATGTCGAGAATTACGCGGCAGAGGGTTACTAAAGGGGCAAATTTTTCTTTATTTTTGCACCGTTTTCGAGATATAAGCAAATTTATAACCTGCTACGACTTCATGACGCGCGCTCGCTACGCTCGCATTTTACATTACACACCCACTTTCTGTCACACTCACAAATGTCGTCGTCGCTCCTGCCGTACTTCGGCCTACGCACCTCATGCCAGCTACCAAGACTTTTAGGACAATTTTAGCAGTTTATCATCGTTTTTTGGAATAACGATCCATCGAACATTTGATTCTTCGGACATGAAAATCGGACAACAAACAATTCGTATTTATGACCTTCGGAATTATGAATTTCGGGATTTTAAAGAAATTATGAAATTCGAACTATTGATATTCGGAATATCAAAATTCGGAATTGTTTTTCGGAATTTTTGGGTTTTCCCCTTATCAGTAACTGTCAATTCCCGCAGTGAAGTTTCATATGATTTACCTACTGTAATTTTTATTTACTTGATTAAAGAGGTATAATAAAAAATGAATCATTATTCGGATCGTAAAAATACTAATAACTACGAAAAAATTTATAAAACGAAATGAAAATTGACTGTGCAAAAGTTACAAATAAGGTAAAGTAAGGTTGAAAGGAAACCGACGCTAAAACGGCTACCAGGTATTCAGTTCAACATACTGAACCCCCCACATAAAAAAATTTCGTACGTTACTAAAAAAACAGACTGACAAGGAAGTGATCTTATACGGGTTCCTTTTTACCTTTTGAGGTACGGAACCCTAAAAACAGCATGATGTATTGAATACGTGGTAGCCGTTTTAGCGTCCATTCCACCTTGTATACTATTACAAAATAAATAACAGCTAGCGTATCAACACACATACATAATTATTTGCTTTTCCATAGGTACTGAAACACAAAGACAATTTTAAAAATGCTTGCTTTTCTGATAAATTAACATTTTGTCTCAGCAAACGCAAGAATATATTATCGTTCTTTAGCATACTTTATTAATCCTCGTGCAGAGTCGATGTGCAAATTAGTGTGGTATGTATTATGTACATCATGACAATGACTGATGCATGAAACAGATGTAGTCAATAGGCCCTTACCACAAGAATAAGTACATTATAGTTGAATATATTATAATGCACATGATAACTGGTTTAATGTTACCCAGCGACTGAAACGTGAAGTAAGAATTAATATTCAAATGTACAGCAACCCACACATAATTTTGTAAGTAAATACCACAACACAACCTCACTAATTAATAGAAAACCTAAATAAGTAGATAGAATTAGAAAAAAGACGTGAACCCACATTATGATCTACAAACATCACAACATCAACAATCAGGACAAATACAAAAGGAACAGACAAGAAATGATATTTAAATGAACTTATTTTAGTCACATTGCGATTATCCTCCAATGTTCACAGAACCTCATTCTCAGGTTAATGTCTTCAATACTGGACACTTGATAGCAAATGGAGGACTCTCGCTTTAACAATACTGAAAATGGTGGTGAAAACTAAACAGAATTATGTGGCACTACAGCCGAGCTAATGTGCGCGAAATTCTAACACTTACGATGCGAGGACGCCTTCTTTTCCGAAGCCAGCTCGTTCTTTTTAGGAGTATCCACGTCGCCTGCGTGTCGCAGCAAAACACAAAAGCAGCATTAGAACATTGGTGGTGTAAAATACAATACATGATGCAACGATACATTGGCGCGAATTTAAATAGTGCAAAACTGGTGTGATGATTGCAAACGAGAACCGAATAACATCGATCCGGGAGTCTGGTCTATACACAAGTTTTAAAAACGATATGGAGGATATTTTGTGCTTATATGGACACTCACTGATGGTTCGACGAAGTTTTTTACAGAATGAGGAGAGACGATCACGGGCACGGCTTAATTGACCACTTTTTTCCGTATCAAGTAATCGAAGTAACGATGGTTCGGACCGAGCGGCCACCTCTCCCACGGGGCGCAGAGCCACCGTAGGGGGGCCTTCGGAAACTCCTAAGTTGTCGAAGCATACCGGCCCTGCGGAACACTCCAGCTTGACAGAGGATCGCACGCGAGCGCGCGTTGTGGTAAACTGCCGGCCGGAGGCGCGGGGACTAAAACCGCCGCCCCGCCCCGTGGAGGTCGAGCCTCGATACTACAGCAACAGCATGTGGTGCTAATTCAAACTTCGCGACTAAATACTCTCTAGCCAATTCTAACTGTCATGAATATTATGATAGATGAAATCATGAATACCTTTATCAAAGCCAACAGAAAATTATGTTAAAAATTACTGAAACACACCCACACACACACACACACTGATTTAACTTTTTTCATAGAATGAAAAACGTTTAAAAAACCTAGAAATTCTACTGTACTAATTTTGCGAAGTTTTCATGGGCAGGTGTAAATTCCAAAATAAAAGGTCATTTGAAAAGATGAAGTTGCTTTGCTTATGTTCAAAATAATGTTTTTTCTGTGTTGCAGTTACTGAGCAGTGTGTGTATCTGCTTTCCAAATAGTAGGTCAACATTTACTATGCATAAATATTAATGGCAAAACAATAATTGTAATTAAGAAGATTCATTAAATCATTCAAACGAGTTTCTCATTTTGCGAGGTTTTTTATGGGCAGGTGCAAATTCCAAAATAAAAGGTCATTTGAAAAGATGAAGTTGCTTTGCTTATGTTCAAAATAATGCTTTTCTGTGTTGCAGTTACTGAGCAGTGTGTGTGTTTCTGCTTTCCAAATAATAGGACAATATTACTATGTATAAATATTAATGGCAAAACAATAATGTAATTAAGAAGATTCATTTAATCATTCAAACGAGTTTGTAACACCATCATGAAAAAATAATTACTTTGTACGAAATAAATGTATTGATAAACCTGATTACCAGACTATAGAACTTCGGTCTTCTTTATGTATATGCCTTGAATAGAGTGCTTTTTATTTGACATTATCTATTATGTATGAGTAATTTTAAGTAAAAAAACTTGAAAATTATTTTAATAGACACACACGCAATTATTGTAGTCGCATTTGAACTCTATCAGTATCACATCGCATGCGCGCGTGCCTACCTTTTTATAGAGCCGGTGATAATTTAGAAGTGACGTCACTCACTGCGAACTCTAAATAATTCTCAACTTTAAATGACTATGTACACAAAATAACGACGACAAAGTAGTGCACTCTATGGCTAAGTTCCCTATGCAAACTCAATTTAAACGTCAAAATACGTCATTAGTATGTTGCACGAGGCTCTCTATTCCTAGTATTGCAATTGCAACACGTTATAGTGGCGCATATTTGCTCTTCTATACGCTTTAATTTTTAATTTTCAGAATCCCTTAAAAAATGTTGGACTTGTATCTTCAGAAACAAACAGAGAACAGATCAATTTTGAAGGCTATCATGAGAGAGAGAAGATTAAGCGCAGGGGTTCAATAAGATTGTTCGATTCGATGCAAAGAAATCATAAGTCGGTTTGAGCTGTTGCATTTGTATGAAATGACGTTTATTTTGCAAATAGTCCAAGAAAATTAGTCAAATAAGGGCAAGTATCTTGGAATGAGAGATAGTCAGCTATAAAGTTGTATAAAACTTTATTTTGGCAACCTAAAACTTGTCTAGTCAAAACCTACTTACCGTGACTACAGATATTCCAAGGTCAATGGTCAAAAATTCGATTTTTTACACATTTATTGCAAATATCTCGTTTCCTATGGGTTTTATGCTATTGTATTAATTTTAAATATAGTAGAGGATTAAATTCTCTACAACTTTTGTTTAAACATTTTTTTTTTGGGAACACCCAAAAATTCCGAAAAACTAAATTCCGAATTTCGATATTCCGATTATCAAAAGTCCGAATTTCATAATTCCAAAAGTCATAAATACGAATTATTGTTTTTTGTCCGATTTTTAACAGATTTCCAAAAGGAGGTTTTCAATTGGTCTGAATTTTCATATGCCCGAAGAATCAAATGTTCGATGGATCGTTAGTCTGAAAAACGATATTCCGATACTTCGAATAAACTGCTAAAATTGTCCTAAAAGTCTTGCTAGCTGGCATGAATTAAATCAATGTAAATTGTAACTAGAAAATATGAGTAAGTACCTACGAAGAAGAAATTAATAACCGGGCAAGGGCGAGTTGAACTCGCGTAGAGAGGGTTCCGTACAATGCCAAAGTCTTATATTGACTACTTTATTTTCAACTGATAGAATTCTTATAGGTTTTCCTGTAATCTACAAGCAATGAACTATATTTTTTTCAACATTTTAGGTTCAGTAGTTTTGGAGATCAGAGGGGAATGGTCAATTTTCGTCTTCGAAAACACACACACACACACACACAGCCAACACACACACACACAGACAGCGAAGTCTTAGTAATAGGGTTCCGTTTTTACCCTTTGGGTACGGAACCCTAAAAAGAATAAATGGGACCAGTAATCAAAGAGAAAACAGTGAATATAAAAAAGGAGCTGGTGGAATACATAATCTCCTCCTTTTTTAGAAGTCGGTTACTAAGATAATAAAGGTGTAACCAATGAAACCGAGACCTATTATCGCAGTCAGTTCCTCAAATTATCGCAAAAGAAGCCATGGTCAAAAATCTAACCGAATGTGTCTAAAATTGTGGTTAATTTAGTTATTAACTTGATTAATTAAAGAGTACGGTCACATTCGATAATTTAAGGACAGGAATGTCGTTTATTTATTACACTTTAAGTAATTACTATTACAGCCAATAGGTAAGTAGACACGCTAATAGAATTACGGTTGTCATGGACTCGCGGCAATTGGATTAGAACTTTTGGCGGAGTTTGTTGGGTTCTCAGCACGTGAAAGGCCTCGGGACCACGCACCTATCATCCGATACGCCTCCACTTCAATGCAAAAAATAAGAAAATAAGGGGGGAAAATAAAAATCCACCACACCACACCACCACAACAGCCCATAACGTCGACTGCTGGACATAAGCCTCTCCCATAATGGGAGGAATTTGCCGTAATCTCCACGCTTGGCAGGCGGATTGGAGATCGCAGTGATGAAAGACTAACAGAAAACGCTGCTGCCCATTCTCTGGTCTACGGAGGCGCAAGGTGTTCTGCCTCAGACATTAGTCGCCTTATACGACACCCGTGAGTGTAATGGGTTGGTTATATTCTAGTCTGCCGGATAAAAATCCGCCGTAGGTAAAATAGGCTGCTCGTCTGTGGTAACATTTTGGGTTTGAGCTGGCCTACCGCAATACGGAGTTTCAACAGAATGAGAGGCCAGAAGCTTATAAACACTGGATTTGTCACCTCTGACAGTCTGACATGCGGCATATCGTCCGTTCCAAATACATAATATAACGACTGATTGAAAATCGCCTATTTTTACTGACAGTTATATGTATATTTACTAGTCAAATAAAGACTCTTTCAACATTATTTCTGAAAGTCAAGGATGATCTATAAAATAGGCTCAACAAAAAAAAAACCGGCCAAGTGCGAATTAAACTCGCGAAATGAACTGTATTTTTTTCAAAATGTTAGGCTCAGTAGTTTCGGGAGATAAGGGGGGGGGGGGGGGGGGAATTTTCATCTTCTTTCTATACTATACTAATATTATAATTATAAAGAGGAAAGATATGTAACGAATGAACTTTTAAAAACTACTGAACCGATTAGAAAAATTATTTCACCGGTGGGAAGCTACACTATCCCCGGGTGACATTTATTAGTATAGTATTTCATAGTATTTCCACGGAAACGGGAACTACACGGGTGAAACCGTGTGACGTCCGCTAGTATGAATGAAATCAAATCTATTTATTTTACAATATAAAAAAAAAAATTGAGATCGTCATAACGAGCCCTTTCATTTGATATTATGACACAGTAAGGTTTGCAAAACTTTATTTTTTAATTTCCTAATTTGTCCCCCGAAAATGACCTTTATTTAAAAAAAAAAAACTTATTTACTTTGCACATCTGTGTTTGGGTCATAGGTTTACACCATCCTATCAAATTTCACCTGATTTGGTCCAGTAGATTCGGAGCAAATTGGCTGTGACAGACGGACGGACAGACAGACAGACAAACGCACTAGTGATCCTCTAAGGGTTATTTTTTTTAATTTTTTGTACTGAACCCGAAAAACGAGGGTCATGATTAAATAACTTTATTTCAAATAGTGCGGTTTTAAATATTTGTGTCATCTATGTGCTGATACTATATCTTAAGACACGAAGCCTAATTCTGTCTGAAAATTGTTCTCATTCTCAATCGTTACATTATTCCATCATTAGCCGGTCATAACGATAAACGATGGTCTAACGCGATATTTTATTTTAATGCATCCACACGAAGATTACTTAACGATGATCACGCTCAAACTCTCACTGCGCATAACGAGCTCGCTATGGTTCACGTATGTAGAGTGCACAACACCATTGTTCAATGTGCTTGTAAAGCGACACCGTGTTTGCGGTTCTTTACGCTTAACGCGCACGCTCTCCGTCTCTGAATTCGACCAAGGCTCTATTGTCGCAAGAGACTAACCGCGGATAATGGGGGAACCGGTCGTGCCAGCCTTATGACGCATCGCTCACCTTATAATAAAATGCGCCTTCATGTTGCTAAGCTGCGTAGTATCCCGATGTTGGAATTGGAACAACCCCATGTCAAGTGCGTGCTTGTTTAAATGCATGTGAAATTGATGATTTGACAGACTTTACGAATTCATAATTTTATTATTTTTGGTTCAATAAGGTCAATCACGTTAGTGACAGACAGGGTCACTCACTTCGGTGTTTTTCAGCTATATTCCTGTGTTATTAGTTTCATAATAGGACCTATGAGAATCGAAATGACGAATGAGAATGTCTACCTGGGGCAAGTCATCCAGCCCGTGACACACAACTTAGACAAAGAATCCAACAGAAGGATGTAGTTGCGATTAGACAGCGTTTGGAAAATCTATACTGCAATGTTGAAAGAGAGAAAGGTTTTCGACCATTTCATCCTGCCCGAGATACGGTGCCGAAGCGTGCACGTTGACGGTCGACTTGGTCCACAAACTCAAGGTCGCTCAGAGCACTATAGCTATGTTCGGAGTTTCTTTGAAGAATAAGATGCGAAATGAAATGGAGATACCGATATAGCTGCAGAGTAAGCAAGCTTGAGTGACTGTGGACTGGCTGTTTGTCGAATGACCGATGGCCGGAGAAACAAACGAGTCCTGGAGAAGACATCGCGTGAAGACAAGCGTATAGCTTGAGGGCTCGACTAGATCGCAACCTTGAAAAGGTGGCTGGGACAGACTAGTTGCGAAAGGCGGAGTGTTCTGAAATATTGAGGCACAGCCTAGGTCCAGCATTGGACTGCCTTAAGTTTAGTCGAGTTTGATCGACTACCTAGTAGAGCATATTAAATGCATAATTCGTAAAATTATTGTTTGGAATTCGTGACAAAAAGAGTACGTAATGTTGTTGTAAGCGTCCGATTAGTATAGAACTAGGTATAGACTATAGATTATGACTACCTACTTACCGCTAAAAACTTCTTGTTTTAAAGGGCTCCATCCACGGACATTTTGTAGCCCAGATCTATTAGGAATTTAGGCTTCATGGCCACCTGTGCATATTGTATATATTATTTAAGTTTTCTGCAACTTCAATTTTTTCCTAGTTTAAATATTTTCGAAGGCTTAGGCTTTTTGTTAATTTAAAAGCTTAATTTTATACTGCGTCTTAACTAACAGACCGTAACATTTTTAAATTACCGTAAATGAACATCCTAAATATAGAATTAGATTATGAAAGTAGCACCACCAGACTGACCGACCTACATACCTAGTAGTTTTGAATTTCTTTGCCCGTAATTGTTGCGAGGTAAAGAACACCCACTTCGCTAAAATAAACGCTGTTAGTGTAGTTATGAGGTTTTCTTTCTTTAGTGTTATGCCGCTTTTCTAATAACATCTGTGTGATTCATGTCTTGCGGGATAAATCTGGGCGCATTTCCAAGGAAGGCCTTGGCTATGACGCTAGTATTATCGCAGATTTTATTAAAAAAAACGTAAACACACGTATATTGCGTAGGATAAGCAGATAGCGCGTCATACACGTATAGGATTTATCATAGGTATTGCTTTTGTGAACAAAAAAGCATTTAATTACGCACCTACATGACAGAGATTGAGAGACAATGAGGGATTTTCTTTTTAGCTCTTCCCTAGTCCCTGGATAGATGGCGCTAGGAGTTAGTATGACAATGCAAGGAACGGAACCTAAAAAAAATGATTTTAACAAACCGCGAGAAAACTAGGTTAAATTCGGAAGGTTAAGCAAATGAAAGTGTCAGTCAACGAGAGTATGTGACGTGACACAATGTTTTTTTTTCCAAGCGTTTTGGCTTTGGCACCAACTATCATAGCAAGTTCAACGCCATCTATAGAGTTCTTGGAAACTTAAGTTTTTTTTTTAATAACTCAAAAAGAAAACCTCTCATTGTCTTGATTGGGTACATAAACACTTTCCTGATGCGTGTGCTAGTAACAATAAGCTAATGCTATGCATATTTTTCACAAAGGACATGCGTAACTCTCTTGATATTGTTGTATACTTTTGTTTTGAATGACTAAATAATATAATATTATGATTATTGATTCCACTTTGCCGAATTTGATCTAGAACATAACAATATTATATCTTATCATAATTTTATGTGAAATATTTGTGGTGACATAATTATTTTATTGTTTTATAACCTCACCAATTTATTTTATTAATAATTTTGTTCGTCATAACGTCATGGTTATCGATCGATACCACATGAGTTATTGGTTTTAGTTGTATAATTATTGTAATCTACATTATGAATACTAAGCTAGGTAGGGAGATAGGTGCTATGGTATAACTGGTGTCACCAATATGTATTAAACACTTTCCATACTACGAAGTTGTGTTACAACAAGAGTCCACAACCACATCAACAACAACAGCCCATAATGTCCACTGCTGGACATAAGCCACTCCCATGATGGGAGGAATTTGCCGTAATCTCCACGCTTGGCAGGCGGAATGGAGATCGCAGTGATGAAAGACTAACAGAAAACGCTGTTGCCCATTCTCTGGTCTACGGAGGCAAAAGGAGTTCTGCCTCAGACATTAGTCGCCTTATACGACACCCGTGAGTGTAATGGGTTGGTTGAACCAACCCATTACTATATATTGGTTCTATTCTACTCTGCCGGATACCACACGGCTAAGTAGAACACACATCATCCAATCACCACATCATCTCATCTTAAGTAGGTACCTAGTTTAACTTGGGAAATGACCTTTATCCCTGCTACGACGTAAGTTAACTACCTACTGAATGATTAGATATTTGATATCTCGGCTCAGAGGTTAGCGGTTATACTAGTTACGAGTTGTCGTTTCAACTTTAAAATAAAACAGCGTTCCAAGTGTTCCAACGCACTTTAACATACCGATCTCGGATCGCACTCAAAACAATTGCATTGTTTTAATATAATAAAAGAGAAGGATTTACAGAAGTTAACATGCCAAGGATACCTTTAATAATACACAGGAGGTGGTACCTACTTGAAGATAAATAGTTATTTATCTAAAGCATAGCTGTCTTTCAAGATATCAATAAGATTTTTTACATAACGTCACATAAATATAATGTAGCTTCTACTCATGGTAATATTTTGGCAGTTGTTAAGTTCTACGTCAAATAACCAAGTTTTTTACGATTACCTATGTTATGTAAAACTATTGGTAATAATTTGTTACCTACCTATTTTTTTAGTAACCAAAGAGGGTTCAGCTGGTTTTACTCTGCTATGCCGATTATCAGGATCAGCATTGACAGTATAAGTCCCTCGGCGTCGTAACATTATTTTTATAGAGTTTTCTACACAACAAAAGGTCTTTCACAAGAGACACAGCACAGATTACTATCATTCTCATTGACCATTTCACTGAATAATCTTGATGAACATAAATATGTATCACATCACATTCCACAAATCGCAACAGAGTGTAAGTAACTGATTTAACTGTCTTAGGTTGCACTGTTACTCACTGTATAATATTTGACACGCGTACGTATCGAACAAAACGACAGATTGTTTTCAAATTACTCGCGTACCGGATAGCTGCCGCAACGGCGCACCACTGAGGAAGTGGGTTAACGAACCAATTGGTAATTTTGCAACATGCACCGGCTCTGGCGACCACGTCGGTCGACTGTGACCGACCGTCGAGCGAAAGGCAACTCGAAAACCGAGAGTGCGTTGGCACGGTTCTTCCGCGAATGACAGGATGGTGCGGTCATGCCGACCGCGAGATAGCAAGATCGACGACAGTCGCTGATAACGCGCCCGATAACCGTGAACAATTGACTAATACCTAATAAACTAAACGTGATACACAGATGCAAATAAAACTTATCGTCACCCTATTTATTGCAGGTAACATAGAGTACAAATCACTACCTGCTACAAGCCTGCTACATCATCATTTAATAACGCACTATTTTGTGATAATGATAGTTTAGTATCCTGCTCAAACATACGATTCTTTTGATATTGCTTGTACCTTGTAACCAAAACATTAAGGCTATCGAATGTTATTCACGCAAAAATATAACAAAACAACGATCTCGTTAGTATTTAGTGGCCACGAAACGCGTAGTCAAGGTTGATCGCCACGTTACTATGCACAAGTTGCGGTCGTCTAATCTGTATTAACCATTGGAGGGAGTGTTGAGTGTTAACCACTTAGTGATTTTTCTAATCACCAAAGGCGCAGCTTTCACACTACGTGTTGTTGGTGCTGTAATTGTTTGGTATTTAATCATAATACCTACATGATAGTACTTAATTGCGTGCTAACTTTCATTGGATGCAAGATTAATTAATCATTTTTTTATTATTACTTAATAAAAACATGATTTTAGGTGTCATGGGGATATTTACGATGTTTTAAAACAAATTGTGTTGTTATCTTAATCTTCAGTTTTTATCATTATGACAATATTGGCGCTGGATTTAATAAGACAATCTTGGCTAGCTGATATAGCTACTCTAGTTGGAATTTTAGTTGTATTCAGTAAATTGATGGTATGCAGCAAAATTACATTGTCACACTAAAATTATAGTGTTGAGTGGGGTAGTGAATGAACTTGTTCAATGCATAAGTTTTATGTAGTGGTACCAGCAGCATGGTCAGATGCAATAATTAATGTTTCAGAGGCACCATGTACCAACCAAGCAGGTTTAAAAACACAATTTTTCATAAATATTTTACTTAGCTCAGACTTAAAAACTCTGTTTCTTCAGAAGCTTACATAATTTTGAGATAATGTTATTACATTATGCAGATTGATTGTTAGTTTATGACCAAAAAATACAATGATTCATCGTACCACGAATACTGAAACGTCACTCAAAATTTTAAGTAACACTTATATTTAACAGATACTCAAAAGTGACGTGTGGCCATAGAAATTTAAAGTTTAGGAGCTGTTCAAATGTTAAGCAGCCCTTAAATTTTGAGTGAACTGGCAGTATCAATATTTCATAGCAATCAATCATACTGGAATTGGGTTGTGGAGGTTAGATAGGCAGTTTCTCTATGTAAAATACTGGTATTCAGCTACATCCAGTTAGACTGGAATCGGTTTCCAGTATCCAATATGGTTGGGAAAGACTAGGCTAATGATGAATTATGAAACTAACTGCTCTTGAAGATGGTTAAGATGTACTGTTCTTGTTCAGTTTCTTTAGTGGAATGCAAAGTGCATGTAGAACTAGAATTGTAGACATTTTTTGTTGTCTACATCACTAAGCTATCATAAAACAATAATTTTAATTGTTTAACGTAGAACAAAAATTTAATTTAATTACTATTATCATGTATCATCTTTGTATGTTTCAATGGTTTGAACTAAAGAAGAATATGTTTATTGATTATGCTTTATTTTGGATTTGTTTTGCCAGACTACAGATTAAAACGATGTGTTGCACTGCATAATCCTACTTAATATTAAAAATGTGAAAGTTTGTGAGTAAGGATGTTGATTAAAGAGTAACCTCTTTCACACAAAAACTACTGAACGGATTTGCATGAAATTTAGCACACAGATAGTTTATAACCTGGATTAACACATAAGGTACGTTTTATCCTGGTAGTAAGATCCCATGGGACAATTATTAAGCTTCACGCAGGCAAAGCCGCTGGCAGAAGATAGTTATTTATAAGAACAGAAATAAAATGAGACCTGCTTTGCATTGAACGCTTTATATTGTATATCCCATACATACACTAGTAATTCAAATATATACCTATTGTTGTACAAGGATAAAATATGCTTATTGCTAAGTGATACCTCAGTACTGTAGTGATCATGCCAGAGCACACACTTTCAGCCTATTAATTAATATTAAGGACCCTGCTCACTACATTAGTATTCAGGTTGCAACAATACTATTACCTACTTAATTTCTGTATTTCTTGTCAAGCATTTCAATAAGCATACTTGTCTTATTCCCAATTACTGCTTATCAAAATTTGTGTCATAAAACAATTATGGTCAAATTATATTTTAACGTATTATCCATGCCTCTATACCCAATTAAAATTCGTTTCACATTTTACCCTCTCCACTTCTTCAATATTTAGGCTTATATTAAAAATTTAGGTACTGGCTTCTAATATTTCTAAAACTGAACAAAAATAAAAAGTGTTACTTGTTATTGAAGCTACAAATATAACTTATGTATTCAAGCTTGTTATTGTTTCATCTTACGGAATATGAAGTTTAATAAATTAATGATAATTTTTATACTAGTGTGTATTATAAACTAAATCTTCTTGTAACTAGTATCTTTTTTTAGAAGTGTCAAGTCAATCAATAATCTGGAGCTTAACAATCAGAAGATTTTGCCCCATCTTTTCAACAAAGGTACAATCAAATCTATGAGGCCATGTAAATGAATTAGAACGGAACTGAATAAGTTCTAGATACTGAGACAGCAAGGACTGAGGAACTGAAGTGGAACAACAGCATGTAGAGGAGCCTTCACTCATGACAGCTCTCAATGAAACTATGGCCTTCTCCTTGTACAGGAGGGGAACAATTACGTTCAAAATTCTACCAAGTAATTAATGGCTACTGGTTTTATACAAAAAACCCTCATTTATTACGTCATGATAGATAGCAAGTAACCTCAAAGACTCATTAGTAATTTCTATAGAACATGAATTCCCGTAACTAGGCGAAATATATGAAATGAGTTCGAGATGATAGAAAACAAAAATGCAGAACTAACAATTTCACGAAATATCCAAGAGATAGTCTAGAATACGACGCATTTCACTTCCAATAGATATTTTGACACGATTTATCTGTCACACGCCAGGCGTATGTGGCAGAGGCTAAGCTCCGCCTGTGGCCATTTTTGAAATACTGCGGACCTAAAATGCTGTCGATATTGATTAACTTTAATTTTTTTGGTAAATTATGTGCTTACAATTTGAGTTTGTGGCAGTTTGCAGCCATTTTTAAAATTGTCAGTATCGAAATACGTCACAGGCGTAAGAAATCACGATGGCCGACAAAAGAATGGTTAGGTGGTAGGTACTTACTACTGATTTTTACGCCTCCAAGAGGTGGTTTCGGTGGCTGGTTATCGAAAGTCTTTCGAACGGATTTGCTGCCCTCGGCGAATGACGTGGTCCTAGGGCGTCCGCTCATTATTATAGGTATAAAATAAACGGCCTTAGAATCCTGAACTTCATAGATGCTTCACATTTCTCGTTACCACCCTTGCACTCGCACTGAACTCACTTTGCCGACGAAATACAAGTTAAGGATGGTATAGTCAAAACAATATCACTAAGATACAGTTGAAATCAAAATAAGACTGTCTTATTACGGTTTTACAATATCATTTTGTTAATTTTTCAAAATTTACATCACTAAAGTGTACGACAGATTTTAGTTTCTTCAGACTTGTACTCGTTCGCTCGTTCGGCTAGTTTCGGCATTCACTCGGACCTTCGATTACTGAACGTACGAAGGTGACGTCACGTAAACGCTTTACAGCGCCATCTCTTGTTACTAAAGATTTTGTATACGAGCTCATTCAGTAAAACAGTTTTCCCACAGATGTCATCTGTGATAAAAATGTGTAAATAATGATATTCTCGATAGTTTTACGAAAAAAAAAAATGTTTTGTAAGGTTTCGCAAAAAATAACACCACGCTTTCACACTTACGTTCACGGTTGCAGTTTGTGACGAAGTAAACTGTTTTATTCACAGGAAGTTCCATGGCACCAAGAACGAATGATTTACAAATGAAAGGTTGATTTGATAATAATGGAGAACTTCAAATCAACTAAACAGTCTTGTCTTACTTGGACAATGCGGTGCAAAGAATCAAGTAGGTAAAACCTAAAGCCTAGTTTACATTATGACACTATCCGTTTTTATTATAGACCGAATTCTCGATAATTTTAATCTAAAATTATTTTGATTTATTTAAACAACTAACACCCTTCAAAAAATTTTAAGCATCCAACGCTTATAGCTTATCAACACTTTTCCTTAGAACCCAGACCCAAGACTACCTTCCTGACCCATTAGGTGTTACTGTGACCATTGTTTTGGTAGGACTTGATTTTTGGGGTCAGGTCCTTCATTATCAAGCTATTGCGTTACATTATGTAACGCAACAGGCCCCAATATATTCAAAACATTGGGTCTATTCAAATACGGTTCTTATTATACAGATAGTACATTGCGCGCGAATATGCGATTTTTATGTTGAATGAAAACTCGTTTCTTTGAAGGCCACGCAATGTATGTCAGGCATTTAATTACGTCAGTTACGATTGTGAGAAAATTTAATCAAGTTGAATACTTATGTACGCAGACGCTATCGCTCTCAAGAGTAGTTGCGCGTGCGCCGCGTAGGAGGCGAGCGGTCCGCTAGCCGCTGTCACACCTCAGTACGATGTGATTTCAATCCGTTGCACCACATCAAATGATACCAAGACCGACGTATCGCAACGAAGTTAGAAAACATGGAGTGTTACACATCGGATAGCTGTGACAGTGACGCCAGGGAGCAGAAAACCCTCGATCTATCGAGTCAAATGTTGGAAACACTCAGCCTAACATCGGAACTAAAAGGCATTGTTGACGAGAAGGATTGCGCGCAAAATTACGAGATAATACTCCTCTACAACAACAGGATAAAGGCACTGCCTGAGACGATAAACAGGTTTAGCAACTTGAAGATATTGGATGTGAGCAACAACAGGCTGACCATACTCCCCGATATCTTCAAACATTGTCAGCTAACGTCGCTGATAGCAAAACATAATCAACTCACGAATGAATCGCTTCCCAAATCGTTTTTTAGTAATAAATGCTCGCTGCGGGAGCTGAATTTGAGCGGAAATCAGCTGAACTTCTTTCCGGAGCAAGTTTTAGATATAATATCTCTTAGGTATCTCTACTTAGGTGGTAACAACATAGTCAACATACCAAAGGATATATGGAAACTTAACAGGTGAATATTTACTCATTTGTTTCTTAGCATATCTCTAGTTTTTCGACAAAACTACCTGTTTTGTTGGCTGTTGCACCCACTACCATTTGCGTACCTGTACCTATAGGATAACTTGTATCTATAGGCTTCGCACTATCTTCTCATAATAACAATCGCGAATTTATAAACATTAAACATCGAAGCTCTTTGTCTAATCGCTTACCTACGGGTCATTGTGGACATACCTACATATTTTACAATCAACGTCAGTACCTAATTAAACATTTACCATTCAAAATGACGCCTTTTAATTAATTTTATACAAGTAATACAACTATTCAATAAATCCATCCTTCGACTCTTTAGAATTGTTTGCAAAGTTTTTTATTTTTTTATAACAAGTCGATTAGTACGCACGTACAGTCACGAGCACCAATATGTACCTATACACTTTTCTAAGTTTAAAAGCAATTTTCGCGAGAAATAATGATTGTAACTTGGAGATAGGATCTTTTTCATAAAAATATGAGTTCCAGAATACTATGTTTGCAACAACATTACATTTTAATCATAACAGTAGGAGTATCAAACTTTTAAAAATTGTTAAGTATTTACATATTGGTGGTCGTGACTGTACCTACTTATCTATGTCCATGTTTAAAATAATGTCTTCATTATTTGGTCTGCGTCGTTGCCAGCAATTTTCGCATATCATGTCGAAACTGATATAATTTTTGTTATCAGTCGGTTCAAACAGACAAACACTACAGTTTCTCTGGGTATCAAAATGCTGTATCATGCCATTATGTGCAAAAATAAATGATAGCGCTACATCTCTGCCGACTGACGACGTAATATAGATAAAATATAAATATACCAAGTATGATATCGTTTATTCCGTGGCCAGACGTCGCAAAATGGCTAAAAGTTAGTATTTTGCCGCATACAACCTACTTTATGTATGTCGTAGTAAATGAGTGAGAGGAGGTACCTATGAAACCCAAAAATATTTCTTTGAGATCTGAGGTAAAATATGTAGGAATAGTATTGATTTCATCAATGTAAAATCCCAACAACTTTTTCCTGTAATTTCATTCAGGAATTGCTCCTGTATCGAGAATGAGTTTCCCTAGTCAAATAGGTATCAGATGCACAAACATTCAAGTCATCCAACCCGGAAAGAAGTATTTGTACCAATATACCAGTGCTAGAAACGTATCTAGCTCATGTACTACATATAGGTCTAGTTCACGGGTTCGATTCTCGCACGAAACAGTGGCTTTATCTAACCTACCAGTAGCGAAGGGTCAATTTTTGTTAGAGGTAACCCGGAGCACATAATCTTTAGTGTGATTATATTATTTGTCTAGAGAATACTGTCTGCCATTTTTCAAAGGCAATCCGGTAGGAATCGGGTTGTGTGGAACCTTCGCCACTGATACCTACAAACATTTTGCTGTGTGTTGTGTTTTGCAATTTTGTTGTGTGTTCCGCGCGAGAATCGAATCCGTGAACTAGAGCAGTTTCGATTGCTCACTGCGCAATGGCTACAATTAAGTTGCAGTTCACTGCAGAACCGTAGGAACCTAAAGGGTGTAAAATACCTCATAACGAAGCCGAAAGGCACTTGTTCTCCCCGTCATTGCAATCATTTTTTTGCTCTACACCATACCTGGGAAAGAACCTGTCCTTCCTAATCCTAATTTCTGTATCTTCTTCAACAGTTTGCAGATTCTATCATTAGGAGGTAACCAAATTATCGAAGTACCGGAGTCCGTTGGACATTTGACGGGGCTCCAAGCGTTAGTTTTGAGCGACAATCTAATAGAACAACTACCGGCGAGCATTGCCAGATTGAATCAACTACGGTCGTTGCTGATTCACAAGAACAGATTGAAGACTTTGCCCACGCAAATAATTAAACTGAAATGTCTGACAGAGGTGAGTATTACAGAGCCTATACTACCTCAAATTAGCAACTTTATTTGTGGTGGTTCAAACTTCGTTTGAAATACTGTTAGAATAACGTTCTAATCAGCTTGCACTACAAAGTGGTTGTTACGTTAGTCACTGCAGGCCGAATAGTGCGAAATGAGTGGTTTTTATTCTTTATAAAATCAAATTTTCGTCTTTTGGAAAGAATAAAAAACATAAAACCTGCTTTAGAGTTAGTTCAGTTAGTATGCAAAGTTAAAAGTTTCATCCTACTATTTGAATCATCATCATCATCATCAGCCTATTAATGTTCCCACTGCTGGGACACAGGCCTCCTCTCTATGAAAGGGAATGGGCTATAATCCACCACGCGGGCCCAGTGCGGATTGGTAGATGTCACATGTCTTCGAATTTTTGGTTCTAGGACATGCCGGTTTCCTCACGATGTTTTCCTTCACCGTTTTGAGAACAGTGGTGATGAAATAAATTACATAAAGTAATGCGCCTGTCTGGGTTCGAACCCACGACTTACTGTTCGTAAGTCGGGGCCGCCACCCCTGGGCCACCGCTGCTCTCACTATTTGAATACCAGCGGTTAATTGTTCGATCTGGAGGTAACTTTGGATTTTTTTCTATAGAGAAAATTTTATGGAATCATATTTTCGCCAAACATAGGACCTAACATTAATCCTCAACTTTACCATATATTTATTTCAAAATTAATGCTGTAGTGTTTTAGGCGTAACGGAGGATCATGCTAAGCCATTTGAGGTAGTATAGGCCCTTCCAATTGTTTTAATAATTGGCATAAATGAGAGAGATCCACCTATATGATAGGTGGATCTCTCTCTGGAGCCTTTTGTGTGATATCCATATATAGGTACCTATATCCTCTATTGTTAATTAAGTACTTACAAACACAAAAGGTGCTAGATATACCTATCTATGTTTTGATTAAAGGATTGCAGAATATGTGATAAATCCATGAGGTATTCTCTATCTAAACACAGCTTAACCGCGTATTCACCGATCGATGTCG
This sequence comes from Xestia xanthographa, assembly GCA_905147715.2. Lineage (NCBI taxonomy): Eukaryota > Metazoa > Arthropoda > Insecta > Lepidoptera > Noctuidae > Xestia > Xestia xanthographa. Next base: position 15,423,385 of record LR990657.1, read on the forward strand.
CTTGAATGACAATCTATAATCTTGTTATTTTACACAACAGGTGACTCACTATTTATTTTACATACATACGATACTAAAAATAACAGTAACAATAGAGCTGTTGAATATTGTAAGTATGTAAGTATTTAAAAAAATATCATAATCACACAAGTTGGTGATTGAATTGAATTGTTGGTAGTTACACTATAGTTACCCATAAAACTTATGACTGTGGTGTAGATTCTGTTGTGCACAAACTAAACTTAATTTAGGCTATTGCTATCTTTTACTAAAAGACAGTGCGAGACAAGGACGGCTATAGCTATGAACTAAGTTAGAGATGTCAAACTAGTTTATGCCTTGCGCTTCACTGTGTTTTTAGTCGACATGTTTTTACGTGCACCCTTAATTTGTATGAAAATATTAGTTCCAACTAAATTTGACAGCTCTAACTTACGTCTGTCTGTTTCTCGTTTTATTATTACTAGTGACGACCCGATTGGCGCAGTGGTAGTGAGGCTGCCTTACGTTCTTAGGGTCCCGGGTTCGAATCCCGGTCGGTGCAAATGTTTGTGTGATGAGCATGGACATTTGTTTCCGAGTCATGGATGTTTATATGTATATTAAGTATGTTTTTACAAACAAAAAGTATATATGTAGTATATCAACTATCTGGTGTCCACGACACAAGCCTCGTTGCTTAGTGTGGCACTAGATGGCGCTGTGTGTAATGTCCAGCAATATTTATTATTATTATTTATTATAGAAAAAAGATAGCAATTGCCTAAATTAAGTTTAGTTTATGCACAGAATCGACACCTATGATGACTAAATAACTACCACTACAACAGATAAACGACGGAACAGTTTATGATGAAAATCTTACCAGTTAACCAGTCAGTGTATTCCACCTACGACCTAGTTCGGTCGAAAGTAGGTATAGGTACATTTGCCTGCCCAAAAATCCTACTTGCTATTGCTTCTACATAATTACTCAAACTTCGCTAAAGGACAAACATGAAGAGAGAAAGATACGACATGCGAATACAAGCTATAAATAGGCCTTAATATTACAATATATCTAATTATTTTACAGTTGAGTCTTCGCGAGAACCCCCTCGTAGTGAGGTTTGTCAGAGACATGACTTTGCAGCCGCCATCTTTACTGGAGCTAGCTGGCCGCACTATCAAGCTTCATGAGATCCCGATCCGGGCTGGCGAAGTGCCATTCACCTTGATGAGATACCTAGGAGCCGCTCAATGCTGTGTTAATCCCAAATGCAAAGGTAACAGTCACATCTAGACATCTTAAGATATTTTAACACGTTTTCAGGAAACAACTAGAGGCAGCTTGCGAAATGTCGGTAGTGGTAGCGTAGAAAGAGTTGAATCTTTAAAACTATCCAAGTGCAAATTGCAATTAGTGTTCTGCAAAGCTCTCTCTCCAGCTGCAATTAAGAAACCAAGTCGTAAAGCTCTAAGTAGTAATTATTTTATTATCTTTCCACTGACATCACACGCCACTGCATGCAGATAGATAGTAGGCTTGTGTACTGAAAAAATCTAATCCCACCAAAAACATTTTCATGTAAAATGTTGCCAAGACGAGACCGACTCGCACTGTAAAAAAAAGTTATCAGATAATGAACATACATGAGTAGAGCCACGAGCCAAGCTTGTAACTCTACACGCACTCTTTATGGTCTAACTTCACAAACTCAACACCTTAGTCAAAATATGTGGCTTGGCCATTTCGCTACATTCACATGGGCGTAAGGTGAAAATTATTATTTTTTTGTTCATTACTTTTCTGATATACTAATAGTTCTTGTAGTATATTTTTAGTGCGTTCTGACGTCACGAGCCCCCATTCCCGAGTTTTGATGCGTTTTATCTTTGTCAATAGGTATTCATTGATCCATGCTCTAACTGACGGACCTAAATAGATTTGGAATTTATTGATGGTGGAAACTAGCATTGTCTCCGACCGAAACCTTATAATTGTACGAACTCAACCTTGTACCTACTTATCAGTCCACAAACAGGGTTGGTAAAATTAGGGGCCTTGGTCAGCCCGCTTAGCATAAACGCCGTAGACACGAAAGAGACTCGACAAATCTTTTGTTCATCTGTCATTTTGTCGATTCAATGACAGATGAACAAAAGATTTGTCGTTTCTCTTTCGTGTCTACGGCGTTCATGCTAAGCGGGCTGGAGGTTGTTCAGGGCGAATTGAAATACATTATTTCCATTAAGCTATCTGTACTAGAGGTCTCTAGCTACCATTAGAAGATTTGCAATTCGACAAATTAGCTTAAATTTCCAATAAAATGTTTAACATTTCCTACGTGATACGCTAACCTATCTAGGTATCCAGCTAATCACTGGGGCTGGGTTTATGTGTTCCGTAACAGCCACTGAAGCCAATTAATGCGAGTCGGACACAAGGCCAGGCGATGTTTTTATTGTTCCGATATTATTTGAAGTAGGTGAATGAATGTGTTCGCAGTCAATGATATTCACCTACAAATCAACCGATAGTGTTCCGCGCGGCAGCGGCATGGCGCAGGATAAAGGTAATACGAGTCGTATTTCCTTTACTCGAAAATGACCCAATTGGGTCGTATTATATGACCCACTAAGGAATATGCATGAAATACAAAACTCTTTTTATTTATTAAAAATGCCTTGTATTGGCCCATAAAAACATTGTGGTACACTTAAGTTGCTAATACATCACTTATTTTACAATTTACAGCAAGTTTTTGGTGAAACGGAACGCACTCTCAAAACGCGTTGTCCTCGATAACGCCGGTAGTGACGTCAAAGTCTATGTGTCAAAAAAACACTTGTTTGAAAAGTGCATAAAGTTTCACTAAGATTTTATTTCAATGTTGTTATTGCAATTTTTATTTGACTAGAGCACATACAATTTGATGTAAACAAGGCAGATTGTGGTAATTATTATCATGGCCGCGACAGCTACGGACGTTTGAACTGTCATAGAAAGTTGCAGGATATTATTTTTAAGCGACAAGCAGTACCTAGTTGAACTTAACTTTTAATACTTTTCTTGGGTTGTTAGTATACCTACTAGGGCATACGAACCGGTTTTTCCCGGTTCTCAAAAACCCGGGTTTTCAGTTTTTTCGGTCTTTTTCGTAATCGATCATTATTGAACTGTGAACTTCGCAGATTAGACACGCAACACGTCGTAGGTCGTTTAAAATGTAGAAATATGAGTTACCTATATTTTATATCCCCCGAGTTATTCATATAATTTATAATTTATTCTCAAAAATACGCTACAGGGTTTCTTGGGTTGTGGAATTTGTAAAATTCTTATTTGAAAGTACGTTGTATATTTTTTTTGTCTTAAATTTATTGTGTATTTATTCTTCTGAGATACTTAGAATAATTTTACATTTGTATTTTTTTTAAACAAAAGCATTTGATCACCTCGTTCCCGATGCGATCCTTCCTTCAGCTCCACGATTCTGCAAGCGTTCTCCGACAGTCGTTTCTCCTTTGGACTGTTCACCGACAGGACGTTTCGTTTTTGAGAGATTCGTCGATAGCACGTTTCACCACGAGTGCATCCAAAATTACGGATTTGCTAATTACGTAACTAGTTACTAATTTTGATGCTTCAATTACGTAACTACGTAATTACGTAACTGTGTTGATTTTTTAAGCCACGATAATTTCTGGGCTTATTAGGTATATTAGAAGTAAAAAATCAAACAACTTCAAATAAAAAAAAATATTATATTAAGGAATTAAAAGTAAATTACAGATTAAAATGATAATTTTAAAATTAAACTCAAAATCAAAATCGTCAATCAAATCAAAATATTATGACTAAACTCAATCAACAATTCAAACAAAACATGTACCACGCACAAATGGTTTAAAAGTAAGAAACAATATAAAATACGGTTATTTTTCCAATCTTTGTTCTTGATAATATGATCTCATAAATGACAACGAATGCAATGTTCTGTCACCAAGGGAACTTCTTAGTTTAGAACAAAGATAACCGGCAGAAGAAAATGCCCGTTCTGCTTCAACACTAGTAGGCATTATAGATAGTAAATAATTATAAGCTGCTGTTAGGAAAACTTCACGACCGCCGCCAGTGCTATCGTAGATACACATTTCAACTCTGATGATGGATTCAAGATCTGTGTTTACTCCAGATTTGTTCACTGTAGACATAGTTTTCTGTATTTCTTTTTCTAGTTGCTGTGCAACAGTCAACTCGTCGCCACAACCATCATTAGCATCATTGTCATCTGCTTCGGAATCTAAACTCATTTGTGTACTTGTCGGCGGTGTAAATTCGAGCCTTTCTAATAAGTTTGCAACATATGTTCTAATATAATCCGACGTCGGTTTTGTAAAAGTTTCTGTTTCTTCGGTTTTATAATATTCTTCATTATTATGCAAATACTGCAAGACACCAGACACATTTGTTCGCCTTTCTTTTATTCTTTTTCTAAGGGATACAGCAAGCTTGTCACTGAGATCATTGCACTGAGCATCAAGTTTATTTAACATAAACTGAAGCGCAGCATCTGCTGCTAACAAATTCGAGTCACGGCGACACAATGCCATCACTGTAGTTTTTATTATATCTAAACTATGATGAATGTTATGTAGGTCTTGTATTTCTGTGTCTGTGAAACTTATATTTGATTTTAAGTCTAATAAAGCCTTAAATAAACTTGATTTCAATTTCAGAAATCGTCCAACCATATCTGATAAACTGTTCCATCGCGTTTTGCAGTCCAGTATAAGATCAAGGCTTTTACCATGCTCTTCTAAAGAATATTTTTGCAACAAATCGGTCTTCAGTGGTGATTTTTTGAATGATTTAACAAGTTTTCTTACTTTTACTATAATATCTTTGTACAGAAACTCTGGTTCTAGAACTCTAGGTACTTCTATGAAAAGTCCGCCATCGTTTTCTTCAATTTCTTCAGTGTCAGTATCTGAAGCTTCATCTTCTAGTTCTGGTTCAGTAGTTGTACTTTTCCGTGTCTTATATAATACCTCCAGCACTGCAAGTTGTATTCCGTGAGCAAAACACAACTGATGGTGACCATCAAAATTTTTGCCCATTTTAACCATAACACTGGCTCCGTCCGTTGTGAATGCAATTATATCTTCAAGTTTCAAATAAAAGTCATTTAGATGATTTTCTAACAGTACAGTTCCAACGTGAGCTGACATTGAACCCTTTATCCTTACTAGTCCTAAATTTTTATATTTAGCTGGCTCTAGGTCTTTATTATGAATATTTATATTCATATACCTCCGGTTCCGGGTGGAGGTCCATTCATCAAACGTTATTGTAAATCGTTTTTTTTGGGACTTCATATCTTTAAACTGATTTATTAATTGGTTTTTTATGGCAGAACTCTGTTCCAGGACAATTTTGGTAATAGTTGAAGGAGATTTCGGTAGATCATAGCCAGATTTTTTGAAAACATACCTTAGATCTTCAGAAGTACAAAATTTGCTTAATGGGATGCCATCCAACGCTGCCATTCTAGTCACTATAATGTCCAAGGAATAATCAGTGGAAAAGTAATCCGTTAGTTTAGTTTTCTTCGATGGAGGTTCTAAACTTTTTCTTGCTTGAAAGCACGATGAAGTACTTGCCCTTTGCGCATCTTGCTCTTGTGACATCTCGGCAATATGTTTAGCACGCATATGTGTATGTAGTGCTCCAGTAGCACCACCAGGAGTCTTCAAAATTTTTTGACAATGTTTACATTGGACACTTTGCCCATTTTCAGCCTTCAAAAAGTGTTCCCATATAGCTGATTGTGTGCGTTTGTTCAAAAACTCCTTATAAATAGTCTTCTTTACTGCAGACCTAAAACAATATATAAATATTTCATAATTTAATAGTTAGGTAATACATATAAATAGCATCTATAGTTAGGCACTAAACTTAAAACGGGATACATTTACATACGTACCGTCAACTCATAATCAATGTCTATTTGCACAGACATCTAACAAGCAACAATAAAATAAAATCGCACATATTTCATTTCATTTTTTTTTAAACGTCGCACCACACTAGGAATTACTGCTGTATCGTGGGTGCACTCACAAACATGTAAACTAACATACACAAGACACCCAGACCCGGAACACCTATCTGTAGGTCATACAAATATTTGTTCCGTACGGGAATCGAACCCGTGACCCGCAGCGCAGCAGCCAATCACTCAACTACTGCGCCAACCGTGCCGTCAACAATATAAAATCAACTACTAAATTATATGTATAAACTCTCACACAAATACCCTAGAAACAAAGTAAGTAGACAAGTAAAGTAATGTTAAAATATTTACTTACATTTTCGTTGAACGTGTATGCGTTGCACGCGTGCGTGTGCGTGTTGCGTTGTACGTGTATGGTGATATATCTACTTAGAAACTTGTATTGTAATCAAAAGCTTCCGAAAACCAAGCGTCAAACTTTGCGGCACATACACAAAATCACAAAACTCAATAAATTAAGCTTAGAACAGGACAGTATCTCGCAGGTGTACGTAAGACGACTGAGTACCGAGTATTGAGATTGTTTCTAAATTCACGAAAGTAAAGAAAAATCTAGGGAGTTCCCTTAGCTTGCTCAATCCACAATATTTAAACTCAATTATCTACGAGTTAGATCAAATACTAGCAAAACAGTTATAAACTTTGATTGTGTTACGTACCGAACTATCCACAACCAACGGGGATTCCCTTTGTTTCCCGATTGGTCAACAATGAACTCTATTCTGTACGACTAAGAAATAAAATCTTGCGGACTCAAATTGGAAGTTATAAAATAAACCCCGGGAATTCGGGGGATACCCACAGAAAGGGTTTTGATGTTGTCATAATGTAAGTCGTAGGTTAACCTAAATTAAGGTAAATTGTAAATACATAGATGAACCCATGCCTTTTTCCCATGGCGTAGGCAGAAACTATAGAACTAAATAAATGGGTACCTAATTAATTAATATTATCCCATAGTTACGTTATTACGGACTTCAACACTTCAGTTACGTATTTGTGAGATTTCTAAAATCTGTCCGTAATTACGTAATTGCGTAATTACGTAATTACGTAATGGAAGCCCTAACCACGTCCTTCTCAGTTCAGCGTTTTACATACATCCTCCAGTGTGTTGAACAATTTCGGAGGAATTAGGTACGTACCCTTGCCTCAGCCCCCAACGCAATGGGATGTGCTATATTTGCTGGTTCTCAGCACTTAGATGTATCGCTAGTCTACTTGGCACTGCTGCAGAGACCATGGCTGACCAGATTTCGATAGAATCAATAGCCTTTTCATAGTCCAAAAATGCAAGACACTGAGGCCAATTATACTCTTCGGACTGTATAATCTGCCGCACTGTGTGGATGGGGTCTGGGGTGCTGTATCCTGCTCGAAACTCTGCTTGCTCCGTTGGCTGGAAGTCGACGAGTATTCGCGCTAGACGATTCGTGACGTCTCTTGAAACCACACCCTTGAACACGTGGCTAAGGAGCGAAATGGATATGTACTTATTTAAATGGTCAAGACCATTTAAAGAATTACATATCCATTTCCCCTTTTTAAATAAAAGAACGACCACGCTCCTCCTCCACGCTTCTGCAGTTTTCCCAGAGAACAGGACTGAGTTGAAAATATCTCTTAATAGAGGATTTCCTCCCGCTTTCAGAAGCTCAGTCGTTGTCCCATCCTCATCAGGGGCTTTTCGATTCTTCAGCTGTTTAAGAGCCACCTCATGGCTGACTCCCGGCTGGTCTTCTGTGAAATGGCGGGTTAAAGTTGCTCTGGAATTCTCATTTTCGGGATCAGGTCCATATGGACCTGAACTAAATCTTATTATATACTAGATCTTGAAACTTCTTTTTGGCCGTATAAGTTTTTGACTTCCAAAAGAATCTCCGGCTTCGAAACGACGATATCCCCATTCCCACTAGATTTAGTCAACTTCGTCAGGTGGCTTCTCCCAAGTAATTAGACGGACTCATTTGACCCCCAGTTTTGCTCAATTGCTATTTCTATTGAGCGTGTGCTGGAGCATCGAAGATCGCGTCTTACCAATTTTCTAATTATTTTGCTGAGTGCCTTTAGTTCTGTCGAAGTGATGAGTGGGTTTTCACGTCGTTCCGTCATAAGCTCCAGAGTCTAAAGCATCTACAGCTTCCTCCCTGAAGATTTCCACCATTTGGTCGAGCGCCTGGTCAATATTATAACCCTTGTAATTGTTCATCAATAGAGCAATAGCATTTTGTATTACTTAATGGAAAAACCCGAAAAACCCGGGTACCCAGTTTTGGAACAAAAACCCGAAACCGAAACACCAGTTCTGAAAAATTGCCAGTTTTCGATGCCGTAATACCTACGAGTAGGTACCTACCGTATTTTATTGATATAAGTAGGTGAAGAAAAAATTACGTGCATATTCCCTATTGGGTCATTTTTGCGCTCCCATTACCGGGCGGGAATGACAGTGGCATCTTGCAGTATAGGTATTATTGTGACTGATGATGATATTATTGTGACTGCTACTACGTCTGTTATTGGTGTAAAAGTACACCTTTTTAGGCTCAATTTGAACGTTAGTCGTATCGTATTAATGGTCAATGGAGAAGTTACTTAATAGAGGATCGTAGTTATAAGAAATACTCCAATAAAAATAAATAATGATTGTGCTAGAGGGAGGATAGGTAATTGCATCGCATCGAAACCAAATTTTATTGACCTTGGCCTTCACTAAACCGCTCACAAGTGACAATCAAACAATCAAGTCTAGCTAAATGCAAAACGGAACTGAAGACCGCAAATTTAGTAGGTACCTACTTATCTATCGATCACTAAGTGATATACCTACCTACCTAGGTACCTACTTATCTAAAAACCCGACTGCGGGACAACACTGAAAACAAGCACATTATGAAATAAGTTAAATGTTGGAAGCCAGAATAAATAGTTAAAGAATAGTACATTTTGATACAAGTGGAGAAAGTTTGTTATTGCAATCGAGGCGGAATTATAACACACGAGCCGTAGGCGAGGGTGTTTTTGAGCCGAGAATTGCAATAACAAATGTCCACGTGTATCAAACGACGTTTTTCAATACACTTTTGAAGAAATAAAATAAAATAACGAATAAAATTTTTGTCACGAACTATGAAACTATGATTTAAATTTTCTTTTTTTTTCGCGCTTTGGTCTCGCCAGGTTGAAAGAGAGGCAATGGTATGAAGCCGTTAAACAGCCTAATATAAAAAATAGATTTATTTTATATTTTTGAATTCAGAACACAAATAAATGTTAATTTGTGTATAAAAGTAACTATTAGTTTTAAATAATCATGTTTATCTATGATATTCTATTTAAAAACACAATTTGAAAATTCAAAAAATATTTATGCCGTAAAGACGCGTAGTGCTTTGACAAAATAAAAAAAAACATTCACCTCAGACTATAGACATTGAACCAATTTGGACTAAGTATAGGTATAGTTATCTGTGGCAATTTTCATTCCCGCACACGTGCAGGAAAGTGGAAAAAATCGCACGCGTGTGAAATACATTGCATGTTGTACCTAATCGTAGTGCGTTATGGACCAGTTTTCGAGAAAGTGTATTGAAAAATAAAATATGTTATGAGTAGGTAATGCGTTCCCTATTCCATTTTTAGGGTTCCGTACCCAAAGGGCAAAAACGGGACCTTATTACTGAGACTCCACTGTCCGTCTGTCTGTCACTAGCTTGTATCTCATGAACCGGGATAGCTAGACAGTTGAAATTTTCACAGATATAATTCTGTTGCTGCTATAAGAACAAATAATAAAAATAAAATTAAAGGGGGCTCCCCTACTACAATGGTACGGAACCCTTCATGCGCGAGTCCGACTCGCACTTGGCCAGTTTTTATCAAATGGGACTGCTTCGTTTTGAATCATTCCGAATTACTTTTAATTTTAAACAATGAATAGGTAGGTAAGTACTTCGTTGACGGCTTCGTGATGAGGTTGGTTACACCCTGTATGAGTTAAATGGGTGTAAAAATACCTTTTTTTTTTGTGCTGGAACTTTCTAGTTACTTACTACACTACTACTACAACAGCCCATAACGTCCACTGCTGGACATAAGCCTCTTCCATGATGGGAGGAATTGCCGTAATTTCCACGCTTGGCAGGCGGATTGGAGACCGCAGTAATGATCGCAGTTTTTCTAGTTAGGTACCGAGATATTGGAGGACAAAGTTCCAACATTTTCACAAGCTTTTTTTTTTCAAGTTTATAATTTCATAGGTAGGTAGGTAACTTTAAACACGTATTTTGATTACGTTCCAGTTTGTGGAGGACTTTTTACCCGACTGCGCCAGAAGGAGGGATTTATTATAGATTATATCCAACTAGACTAAAATCATTACATCCAATATGGGGTTCCCGATTGTTGAAGTCAATATGTCCTGTCTTCTGAATTTGTTTTATTCTTTTCAGTTTTTATTTAGTTACTTATCAGTTATTTTTTACGCAGTCGGGTTTTAAAATTTATTTTTGTGAACACGTACGGGATACGGGAATGCTAGACGCGAAAAGCACAGGAGGTCCCTTTGGCATATCTCTACATCACGGTACTTGTCCACTATCAGCTAAATGATCTTGATGTTTTATCGTTTTTAGGGTTCCGTACCCAAAGGGTAAAAACGGAACCCTATTACTAAGACTTCGCTGTCTGTCCGTCTGTCTGTCACCAGGCTGTATCTCATAAACCGTGACAGCTAGACAGTTGAAATTTTCACAGATGATGTATTTCTGTTGCCGCTATAACAACAAATACTAAATATAGTCAATGGTACGGAACCCTTCGTGTGCGAGTCCGACTCGCACTTGGCCGGTTTTTTGTATTCTACAAGAAAACCACTTTCATATAACCCAGAGGGTTTGATGTTCTGATGAAATAAATTCTAATTGCAGGTGTCTTCTTCGACAACCGCGTGGAGCATATAAAGTTCGTTGATTTCTGCGGCAAATACCGCATTCCGCTGCTGCAGTACCTATGCAGCTCTAAGTGTATCACTGGAAGCTGGGAGAGCCGGGAAGTAGATAACAATCCTCATCCTCACATGATGAGGAAAGTTCTTCTGGGTTGACAATGAACTGACCTTCGTCTATTTTGTCTCTGATACGACCTAAAGACTGCTTGCTATACATGGGGAGATCAATCTGAAGAGATAAATCTGCATTTGAACGATCTGGGGGGCCTAAAATGGCTTTATCAGAATAAATAAATAAATGAATCACGTTAAAAATTTTAAATTCTTAAAATGGACTCGTAAAGTCATATCCCTAAGACCAATAAAAAAAAAAATTAACGTGAATCATATTACGATTCCGCTAAAGCGGCCATTTTAGACCCCTTGATTGGATATATTGTGCACATGCTGGAAAGGATACAATTCTAGTAACAATCAGAACTTAGTTCACATTAGACAGATCTGATCATGTATGGCAGACTTGATATTACGTTTTTTACATACTATTATATCACTCACTCCACAAGAATAAAAGCTGAACAAATTAATATACTATACACGTTTAACGAATTATGGCATGCTGAAAATATATTTTTATTATTTTTGTATCAATCAGAACTTTGTGCTGTTATTATTTTTAAAATGATTGCTAAAAGTAAGAACTTTGTTGAATTACATTTTTAAGATTATATCAGTAATAATACCTAAGAAAATATGTTTTGTTATTTGATTGTTATTGTTTACTCTGCTATTGATGATAATTATATAATGTTGTTTTAAATTTCCAAAAACTTAATGCCCAGACTCATATGTTTGAGAAATCAATATTAAAATAATACTTCCTTCTTCAACAATGGCATTCACTTCGTTTTAGAAATGTATTGGTGAATAAAATATTGGGACCATTATCATAAGATTATTTTTTATCCTTAGGCACTTGTATGCCAATATGTGATACTTTAGTAACCAGTTTTATTGAAATAAAATATTATATTTTGAATAACTATTTTAATTACACTTTCTCCTAAACAAATCATTCATTATTTTCTTGCAAAAATTTCATTCTCTCATCTTTGCCTCTAAGTATGGCAGCTTTAAATAATTTGCAGTATAGTTCTATGGCGGCTGGAGTGTCGTCATTGCCAGGGACTGGGTATGTGATCAAGTTGGGGTTACAGTTTGTGTCGACCACACCAATAGTAGGGATCAACATTTTAGCACTGTCTCTAACAGCTGTATGTTGGTTCAGAATATTATTCTGTGTGTTCAAAAATATACATAAGTCAGGCAACCTTGTGACTGCGCCAAACTGGTGGTTTGCATTTGTGAAAATACCTCCTCTCCAGAATCTTGTGTGTGCATACTCTCCACACTCTTGTGCAGTCCTTTCAACTAAGTGGGAGTTCAAAGAATTTCTGTTGAAGAAGCAAATGATGCCTCCTCTGTAAGCAATATGAGCTGTAAAGTTGAGTGCTTGCCGTAAGTGTTCTGCAGTGATATCTAAATCAAATATTAAGTGACCAAGTCTGGATCCATAAATGTACGGTCTCATGTAATCATCGAGTGATCCCTCCTTGTGTCCATAATGAACTCTTGCATCAAATAAGTCTTTGACCGTAAATAAGTTATGGACCCTAAAATAATCTGGATGCTCCAAAATCTGCTTCTTTGCTGCTTGATCTAAAAAAAAATTAAAAATTTCAATTCGATTTTCTGAGATTAAATAGTTTGCGTCTGAATCATTTCAAAAGTTCTGCAATTTATATATTTTTTTTTTACAAAATTAAGCCTGTGAAAACATTTGCGAATTGGTTTGTCGACTAATCCAGGGAATAATATTTGGATCCTGACCATACAGGTATAGATCAACTATCTACGTATAAAGATTATATACTAACTATGCTAGTCAAATGCATTTATGCTACAGCTGTCTTTATCTTATTCTTCTTCTTCATGTCGATGATTCCCATTTTTATTTATCTAAATTTGTTTTGACCAGAACTACCACATGAACGGTGTTGGTGGTGGCTTCGGACAGGTCCCATAAAGTGCAAGTGGAGTTGCACAAAGAGCAGATCAGGAGGTGGGCCATGGTTTGTCTTATTAAATGAAGGAACTTAGCATGAGATCCAAAGAAAAATCTTTTAGATAAGTTTTGTAAATACCTTCCGCTACAGGCGACGCAATAGGTTCTGAAGCAGTTGAATTATATCGTGCGAAAGGCACAGCACGTATAAGCGCACGGTGTTCTGAAAAACCAAGATAATTATTAAAGTTTAAACAGAAAAGTACGTGATTTTAGAAGGAATACTTCTCTAAAAAACTAATGTTTAGAGCTTTCAAACAAACACTTACTTATGCAATTGGAAAACATATTATTAGTTCTCGCTTAGCTACTTCAGTGCAACGCAACTATTTTTTTGTTAGATTAGAAAAATAATTCTCAGATGATCATTTATTATCAAAATAACACCTGACAGCAGAAATTCACCATTATAGGTTATAACCACAGAACATATATACTAACACAGATTAGGTGAGATTTTAATTTTGTAAAAACTAAAACCGTAAATCCATGCATGGTTTTCAAGTTAAAAATCGACTAATATATGAAGCCAAAAGAAAAACTGTATAAAACTTTGAGGATTTCTCTAAGGAATATCGATCACGGGTGCATTCCATAGAAAATAATCACTCTCACAGCGTGCAGCGCTCACATCGATATTTTGCGTTTCGATTTAGCTAAGAATGCGTTGACAGTTACACATAACCACAAACCAAAACATTTCACAAGTCACAAGCAATGATCTAAAAACTATAATATAATAATATATAATACGTCATTAGTCACAAGCCCTATTTTTGAAAATGGAAGTTATGTTGGTCGACTCCAAAGAGATGAAATATACCTACAATTTAATGTCTTTGGTTGACTCTATCTACTCTGATAACTCAGATTTTGAGATAGAGAACGACGATTCGTCCAGCCAGTGTTGAAAAAGATGACGAAAGTGTATATTAGCGTATTTTGCTCCCGCCAGCAAAGATTTACCCCTTAAAAAAATCGTACGAATTACAAATAACATAGATGCAACGTTAACAAACGGAAGAATCGCATGTGACCAAAGACATTAAATTATACTACACATGTGACTAAAAGAGTGATGAATATAAATGTTGATGGGTGGAGAGGGAGAGGAAGACCAAAGAAACGATGGATGGATTGTGTGAGGAGTGATATGAATGAAAAAGGTGTAAATGATTGTGTGACGGTTGAGAGAGGAGAATGGAAGAAAAAAACGTGTTGCGCCGACCCCAAGTAACATGGGATAAGGGCACTAAGGGCAGGCATAATTTTTTTCAATTAAAATAAATAAACAACACAACCTGTGAACACAACTGTCATTTTTGACAGCGCTCACGGTGATATTTAATTTTAGGCTGCGTTCCGAATTAGACTGTAATCGATTTGAGCGTCCATAAACTCGTACTGAATTACCGTGAGCGCGATATCGATGTCCCTTGAATCGTCATAGATGACGTCATGACATGCGCCATCTTGCTCATATCACCGTGAGCGCTGTTAAAAATGACAGTTGTGTTCACAGATTGTGTTTTTCTATTAGTTTGATTTAAAATAAATTAAATGAGTTTCAAACTCATGAACATTGTATTTCATTACCGTTGCATCTATGTAATTTGCAATTCGTAGGATTTTTCCTCTCAGCCGCGCGGCGCGCGAGCTGTTAAAACTCCCAACCGCGCTGTGTCAACAATTATAGCCAATTTTTGACAGATTTTCCGCCCATTCCGATAAAAACACCTCCTCTAAACCGCGGCTGAATTAGATCACAGCCAGTAACTTTACTCGATTGTACGCGCTCGGCTGTAATGACCACCGCGCGCTGTTGGCATAATTTGTCCCAATTTCCCAAAACTTTATTTAAAATATCGACTAATCGTGCTCGGTCCATGTATTCAATGCTTTATTTATAATCTATATAACATTGTTGAACGACGTACCAAAAATCACAGCTCTACTCCATTGACAAGTTGTCAAATAATAAAAACACAATTAAGTCAACAGAGCGCGCCATTTCTTGCGTCATCGTATTTGCGTTAGTGTCACATTTCAAGTTATTACGAGTTACGTATTTGTTATTGGAATACAGTGTTATACATTAAAATGTTCGTGAGAAGTTGTACTATCGTATTATGATAACACAAATTAGGTTCCAAATCGCGAAATTGCAGTATTTCGCCTGTGAAAATGCAGTAATTATATGTACTTACAGTGATTGTGTAGTGTGAAGAAATACGTGATTTAGTGACTAAAACGTCTGTGAAATGGGAAAAACAGTGCTTAATTAGTGAGGTGATTAGATTGTTCAACTATCTACACCAAAAAACATGTGGGTTTGTATGTTTTTCATCCAACACCGGCTGGCAAAAATTAGTTCCCAGATGTAAACAAACAGTGAGTATCTAGTTTCATAGGTACATTTAAATATGATGCTATTAAGCTATTAATGAGATTGTGGTCTTGTTGGAAAGGAAATATAGTCTAGTTTATTTCTATATTGTTAAAATGGATAAAAACTAAGAAAAATCTGCTAGTTCTAGTGAAATATCAGTTTTCGTAACTATTTTTTAGCTATACATTATGACTTGGAGTAAATAATTAAAGTATTTCATTTTGATTTTTAGATAAGTAGATTCCTTATCTAATCAGCTTGACAACAGTAGTATTGAAATTGCTCTAGGACTTGTAGTTTTTGAACTACAGGTGTTTTTATCGGAACGGGCGGAAAATGTGTCAAAAATTGGCTAAAATTGTTGACACAGCGCGGTTGGGAGTTTTGACAGCTCGCGCACAGCACTGCGCAAAGAGTAGCTCAAAAACTACAAGTCCTAGAGCAATTTCAAAACTACTGTTGTCAAGCTGATTACATAAGGAATCTACTTATCTAAAAATCAAAATGAAATACTTTAATTATATACTCCAAGTCATAATGTATAGCTAAAAAATAGTTACGAAAACTGATATTTTATCCATTTTAATATTATAGAAATAAACTAGACTATATTTCCTTTCGAACAAGACCACAATCTCATTAATATCTCAAAAGCATCATATCTAAATATTCCTATGAAACTAGATACTCACTGTTTGTTTACATCTGGGAACTAATTTTTGCCAGCCGCTGCGAAAAATCACACAAACCCACATGTTTTTGGTGTAGATAGTTGAACAATCTAATCACCTCACTAATTAAGCACTACTTTTCCCATTCCACACACGTTTTAATCACTAAATCACATATTTCTTCACACTACACAATCACTGTAGGTACATATAATTACTGCATTTTCACAGGCGAAATACTGCAATTTTGCGATTCGGAACCTAATTTGTGTTATCATAATACGATAGTACAACTGCTCACGAACATTTTAAGGTATAACACTGTATTCCAATA
This sequence comes from Xestia xanthographa, assembly GCA_905147715.2. Lineage (NCBI taxonomy): Eukaryota > Metazoa > Arthropoda > Insecta > Lepidoptera > Noctuidae > Xestia > Xestia xanthographa. The sequence goes on from LR990657.1 coordinate 15,439,911, forward strand.
ACAAATACCTACGTAACTCGTAATAGCTTGAAATGTGACAATAACGCAAATACGATGACGCAAGAAATGGCGCGCTCTGTTGGTTGACGTAATTGTGTTTTTATTATTTGACAACTATTCAATGGAGTAGAGCTGTGATTTTTGGTACATCGTTCGACAATGTTATATAGCTGATTATAAATATGGACAGAGCTGTGCAGCATCTCTCTTATGCTACGTACACAAAGGTTGATATCACAGTGAAAACATTCTGGATGAATGAACTCACGGAGACATCCTTATACATCGGGTTCTAATAGAATGTAATTCCAATAATTTTTCCAATATGTATTTATCTGCTTCGCATATAGTGTTATAATGAGTAATGTGACCAAGAGACCGATCGGGTGTATTAATTCTATGTTGATTAGCTTGTCTTACCAAATTGAAGTTGATCCACTGCCTGTCTGCACCTGCCACGTGCTTCTCATCACCGAGATTGCATGCACCTTCTGTTTGATTAGTTTAAGATTCAATTTAAACGGATTTAAATCTCTAAGCACCTAGATCAACACATTTAAATTGTTCCAACAAATATTAATTACCAAACATGTTATTATGCGTTTAATACAGTGGACCGCTATGATCATAACCACGCCCAAAGATTTATCATCGGTTAATACCATCATTGCAACTTTGCCATACGTATGATTAACTAATAAGCGTCATCGGTTAATACCAAACATTGCAACTTTTCCATACGCATAATTAATCAATAGGCGAGTCGGTTAATACCAACATCGCCATACGCATTATCGTCGGTTAATACCAACATTACCATACGCATTATCGTCGGTTAATACCAACATTACCATACGCATTATCGTCGGTTAATACCAACAGAAGCGCAGCCCATACACCAACAGAGCTTAGTGCACCCCATACACCAACAGGCCTTTAGCGCAGCCCATACACCAACAGGGCTTTACCAGAGAGACAGAAGCGCAACCCATACACCAACAGGGCTTAGCGCAGCCCATACACCAACAGGGCTTTGGCGCAGCCCATACACCAACAGGGCTTTGGCGCAGCCCAGTATACCAACAGGGCTTTGCCAAACTTCACGTCTCTAATTTAGAATTCAAGTAGAATAAATACGTTTTACTTAATCTAGGTACTTAGCTTTCATTTATTGCAGTGCAGACCAGGTTTTGAGGAATCACCAACATTATCAATTTATCAGTAATATTTTCACAAAACAAATGATTATGACAGACAACTGCCAGCTTACCACAAAATACTATGGATTTTATTTCCTTGGAAATTGCAAGTTCTTATGAAACATTGTTCTGAGGTTTATTTATTATTCACGAACCTCCTTTTCGCGACAAGAGCACGATTAGTCAATATTTTAAATAAAGTTTTGGGACAAACTATGCCAACAGCGTGCGGTGGTCATTACAGCCAGCCGCGGTCTATTGAGTAAATTTAGTGGTTGTGATAGAATAGAATAGAATATAATTATTTATTTGTGTAAAATCATGGTACATTAATAGGGTTGTGAACTTACATGTTTCGCCATAGAATGGCATACAAATATAAGAACATCTTAAGATTTCGAATAGAAATGAATCCTGAATTGTAAGTGCTATTCTAATATTTACACCAATTGATGTTGTGTTAAAATTTTAAATTTAACAGTAATTAAGACTAAAAAAAAATTAAAGAAAAAACTAAAACATATATAAACTTAAAATACTTTGATCTAATTCAAGCGCGGTTCAGAGGGGTAAATCTTTGTCGGGAGCAAAATACGCTAATATAAACGCTTTCATCATCTTTTTTATCACTGGACGAATCGTCGTTGTCTATCTCAAAATCAGAGTAGATAGAGTCAACCAACATAACTTCCATTTTCAAAAATAGGTCTTGTGAAATGTTTTGGTTTGGTGTTATGTTTACTGTCGACGCGTTCACGAGCGTTCCGAATTGATGACAGCTCTCAGCTGTCATAATCGTGATATCTAAATCGGAACGCAAAATATCGATGTGAGCGCTGTGAGTGATTATTGTCTAATACGGAATGCACCCTTTTATTTGGGGCATGGTCGGTGTAAGCGCAAGATGGCGCATGTCATGACGTCATCAATGACGATTAAAGGGACATCGATATCGTGCTCACGGTAATTCGATACGAGTTTATGGACGATCAAATCGATTACTGTCTAATTCGGAACGCAGCCACATGTCAGTCTGACGGACGGACACGGAATGACAGATGACAGTTTTCTGCAAAACGTCCCGTTGTTTTGTTGTGAAATCTTGTGAAATGTAAAATGTGTTTTTCATTTTGTTCTTAGAAATTCAACTTGATTGGTGTTTATTTTATTGGAATAAAGAAACTCTTTTTCCGACATGGCACCCAAAAATATCGAAGATGTTGACCTATACGCCGTGCTCGACATTCCAATAACGGCTACAGAATCAGACGTATGTATGGATATAACTCAATGATCTGATATCTATTCCTCCTCTAAGCATTTTGCGTATGTCCATATTATAATATCATAATCATGTCCATAGCTTTTTTATTTCATTTTAACACTGCTTGTGTGTTTTCAGATCAAAAAAGCTTACCGGAAGAAGGCGTTGAAATGCCATCCAGATAAAAACCCTGACGATCCTAAAGCTGCTGAGACTTTCCACGCGTTATCACAAGCATTAGAAATATTGACCGATGTGTCTGCTAGGGCCGCATATGACAAAGTACTTAGAGCTAAGGCTGCAGCGAAACTTCGGCATCAAGAATTAGACAGTAAGCGGCAAAAACTAAAAGAGGATTTGGAAAGGCGGGAAAGGGAGGCTGGATTGGGCAGTAACCTCACAGATGAACAGAAACTAGCTAGAGAAATTGAGAGATTACAGAGAGAAGGCAGCAGACTATTAATAGAAGAACAAAAAAGAATGAAAGAGGAATTAAAGAAAACCATGGGCCTCATGACCCTGCCTGTGTGGGATTCCAGTCTCAATAGAATTAAAATAAAGTGGAAAGCAGACAAAAGTGATTCAAGCAATGGTGGTTATGATGAAGCTACTCTTAGAAGATTCTTGAAGAAGTATGGTGATATTGTAGCCTTAATTGTATCTCAAAAGAAAAAAGGGACTGCAATAGTAGAATTTGCTAGTAAAGAAGCATCGGAACTGGCTCTACAACTTGAGAAAGGTAAATAGTTTTATCCAATACTGCTTGATACCCTTAGCCTTTTTTTTTTAAATTGGTGTTATCATTCTCTCACATTGAGAGGAGGCCTGTGTCCAAGCAGTGTTAGATTAGCACCTTGTATCTGTTTATCACAATAATTTCTATGTTTAACAAGCTGCTACTACATACTTACCTACTATTTTTGGGATCAAAAGTAGCCTATGTGTTAATTCAGAATGTAAGCTATCTTGATCCCAAATTTCATCCAAATCCATTAAGCCGTTTGTGTGTGAAGGAATAACAAACATGCACACATACAAACTTTCGCCTTTAGTGTGATTTAAGTCTATGCTGATATTAACTTTATTCTATTTTAACTTACAGGTATATCAGATAACCCTTTAGAACTAAAATGGGTGAATGAGAGGCCAGTATTAACGACTAAGAAGGATGTCACCGGTCCATCAGTCATATCAGATAGAGATTATGAATCTCTAGTTCTTACAAAAATGAGGCAAGCAGCAGAAAGGCAAAAATTAATAGAAGAAATGATGAAAGAGGAGGACAAATCATAATTATACATTTTTACAATCTTAATTTGCTTGTTTTAATTAACATCATCATCATCTTAATCTTTAGGAAGAGCTTGTTTGTGGCTACATAATAATAGCCGCTTAGGTTAAGTCGCTTGCAAAGTTGATCTGTGGATGGGTGACCACCCATATCGCGTTTCCTCCGTGCCTCGGAAAGCATGTTAAGGTGTTGGTCCTGGCCATCAATAGTAGATCTTTGACAGTTGTTAAGTAGTCAGTGGCCCAAAAGATTGACAACCATTCTTACCAAGAGGTATTGTTTTGTCCTGTACTAACTGGGTTGTGGAGATCAGATAGGCAGTCACTCCATGTAAAAAACTGGTATTCAGCTGCATCCGGTTAGACTGGAAGCTGACCCCAACATAGTTTGGAAAAGGCTAGGCAGATCTTGATCTTTATTCAAATTAAACTTGATTCTTGTTCATATATCTTCTTCTCATACTTCTCTAGCATGTCGTGATGGTAATCTAAGTTGAATTGGTCCATCCAGAATATGGTGATGAGTTTGGCACCGTCCAGCAGTTCCTTAAATCTTAACAATTAATAAGAGTTCCTTTCGGTGAACTATTATCACCAGCAGAGTAGTTAATGAGATTTTAATTGAACAAAAATAAAAATCAAATTCCTTTTTACAAAATGTATTTCAAAGTAATTGAAACAAAAAAAAAATACTTAAAAATAATATGAAGAAGACTTCACAATTTTGACAATAAAATCATGTGGGTGCAATGTTGAAGAATGATCAGTGAATGTCAAGTGGTGTCCACGACACAAGCCTCGTTGCTTAGTGTGGCACTAGATGGCGCTGTGTGTAATGTCCAGCAATATTTATTTATTTATTTATTTAATTAAAAAATCTTATTGAAAAGATTTCAGTGTTCTTAAAAGCTAAGATTCTTATTTTTAACAGGATCAAAAGGTCTCCATTCCTTGAGGAACTCCAACACTTTCTTCCTCTGTAGATCACCATGCTCTCTCTGAGGTTTTCTCCATAAAGAGTGGTCTAAATCTAAAATCCCACCAATAACTGCCTGAAAAACACAATAAAAAATAATGTATTTAAAATCATGGAAAGGCTCATTTTAAATTAAAAAGCAAAATGATTGCCTATTGATTTCATTATTGGAGACAAAATTACCTCAGCAAAGTTTGATGGAAATAGTTGTTGATCCTCAATAACATGGGCGTAGCCAGCATCCATGCCAAAATCTACCCAGAAGTATGGTAATCCTTTGGGTATTCCTCTTCTTATATTTTTTCCTTTCAAGTCTACAACTTTTTTATTCATAGACCATTCAGCTTCACATTCTAATAAGGCCTTCTTGAAATAGATTGCAGCCATGTCACCTACATCTCTAGGTAGAGGCACACAATTTATTGTCATATGCGGGTGTTTATGTAATTTTGTTGCTGTTTCGTAAAACACTACATCCATATCTTGAGAATTGTAGAACTGAGTAAGAGCTTTTCTATAGTTCTGAAATAGAAAACCATTTTATTCTAATATATCTGATGAAATAACTATGTACCAGAATTTAAACTCCATGTCCTGTGTCAACACTTACCATTATTTCTTCCCAAACATCTTCATCTATGGAGGTTACACAACTAGCATGCTGAATGGTAGTTATTATACATTGATCTTTAACCATAGATTTTCTTGCAGGAAGAGCTAAATATACTTTGTTGCTGCAGCTAACCATGAGATGTTTCAACATGTTCTTAGAATCTACACAGTGTTCACATCCTTCTAAAGTCCTTTCCATTTTAACATGTTGGCTAATTGCCTGTTGTTTCTCATTTTCACTTTCCTTTGCAAGATCTTTGTTTCTTGATATTTTATCCATGAATATATCTTCAATATCATCATTAGGATTTTTATGTTTAGCTGCAAGTTTAGCAAACTCTGCCTCATCATTATAATTATTTCCATATTTTTCTTGTTGGAACTGAAAAAGATAAGTAAAAATATTTTATCAAAATTATTATGAAATTATGGGTTTTTAATCATAAAAGACAAGGGCATGCAGAAGTGGATACAATCATTCAAATATTGTGAGCTTAAGATTGTTATAATAATGAACTTATCTAACCATTTGTGCCAAATCATACTTGTCATCATCACCAAAGTACTTTGTCCTTTCACCAGAAACATGAGTTTCTGCTTTTCTTTTACCACTTTTGCTCCTTGGGTCTCCCTTTTCACTACTTGCAAGTGGCCTACTGTTTCCAGACAAACTTGTAGATATCAACATGACTCTGTCATCCTCTTCTTCTTTACGAGCATCAGGGTTCTGTTTCCTATATTCTCTTGCATCTTCTAACTTTGATTTAAGTTCAGCAACAAGATTTTTATCGCCAAGTATTTCCGCTTTTACAATCTTAGCACCCAATTTGTTCATTTTATCATCACTCAAATATTTACTATCTTTTGATTTTTCTTGGGGCGCAGGCATTTTTTCAGAGAGCTTTTCCTTTGACTCTGGTACAGGAAGTTCTTCTCTTGCTTCTCTCTCTGTATTATGTCTTCTTTCCCTATTTTCACCTGGTTTTTTCCAATTACTTGACGTTCTGTAGGAATCTCTATCAGAATCTTTTCTATTACTATAATGTTCTCTAGACTTTTCATATGAACTTCTGCTTGAGCGTCTGTCAGCGTTGCTTGACCTGGAACTTCTAGAACTTGAATAATAATCATCATCATCGGAAGGTTTAATAAATGGCCTTGATTTCCTATAGTCTTCTGGAGTTTGGGGTATACCACTCCCTCCATTTTTCCAGTATGGATTTAGTTCTCTACTACTAGTTCCTGGATTGTATGAATCAATGTTTTTTTTTTCTTTTTCTTCTCTCTTCGGCCTGATGTCTTCTTTTGTGTATGTCTTCAGCATGCCAGTCATTGACATCCAGTCCTCTCTCTGTGCTTCATGGGTCTTTCTTGTTTCTTGTTCTACCCATTCGTCAGATTGTGAACCACTAGAGCTTGATGGCTGTAAATTTAAAGTTCAGTGGTGAGTTAGTTATTTGTAAAAAACAATTATTAATAAAACTAATCTTATTTTACTGCACAAGTACGTAAAAATGAACATACACTTGGTGAACGTCGTTTGCTTTTTCTTTCACTATCTTTGGATTTATGATGCTTGCTTTTCTTCAGTTTGTTCATGATTAAGGATGTAAGGGTATATTTTTGATAAGTACGTTTTACAATATTATCCAGGGAATAACACAATAAACAAAGTGTGGTGGAGTATCGCCTCAGCGAATCTGTCAACTGTCAAGTCAGTGTCAGAATTGTCATGGAACTAGTAAATACGAAGGAGCTTCTTGCATGGAACGAATAGGTTTTTGCTGTGTCAAAACTCAAATACCACTGGATTCCCACGCTTGGCACAAACTGTAAACCTTTCTAAACCCTTTTTTTTTCTCCGTCTCTCTGTCCTGAGACATTCAGCAATAAGTAGGTACGACGTATGTAGTTAAGTTCCTATAGGGAACGTGCACAACGACGGTGCTGCCAACTGGCGTCGCCAATCCGAATCTTGTGCTCTATTAATGCTTGACATAGACTTTTCTAACAAGTAAACAGAATTAATTTTTATAGTGAAAATTAATTAACTAATCATAATGCATTGTTGCATTTCTGGATGTAGGTAAAAATAAATCAATTAGCGTAAAATTCTATTACTTTCCAAAGAATACTACTATCATCATGTTTTGGTGAAAAACGCAAAAAAATGGATAAACGCAGTAAAGAAAAATATTTGAAAACAACTTGTTTTTGTTACACTCTGCATTGAAAAGGCCCTCAAAATCAACCGTCCATGCAAACATACCAGAACCATTTATACTTCACCATACACGTGTTCTACTAGACCGCACTAAAGTTCATACCCATTTCATACCGAATATCCCTCAACAGTTAATCAAAGACTCCACATGTACTCAGAATATAAACATGGTTATACCCACAATAATGTTTTTAGTTGGCTGCACTCCTTTGGTTTTTTTAAGTTTTGTATCTAAATGTTACGGACTGCATTTTATTGATTGCTTCATCAAATGATTGTGAACTAATTGATTTATTAGAGCCTGGAGATACTGTTCTCGCTGATAAAGGATTCCCTTCCATTATAACATTTGTGTTGAAAATAAGAAAGCTATCTTAGTTATGCCAGCCACCATGTCTTCAAACACCACAATTTTCATCATAAAGTAAACGAAAGATATAAAATTCATATTATTAAACATTTATATTACGCTGACGATCGTTATTGATAATCCGGAACTCATATTTTATACCTTTTATCATATTCAATTCACAATTTTGTCTAAGTAAATTGAAAGCACGATGAGAAGTGATAAGTTTCCTTTTCTGTCCGCATAGTGTCTCTTTTGTCGATTAGTGCTGCCACGTATAGTTCCTGCACGTTCCCTATATCTTCGCAATTCGCAATTATTATTTCAATCAACATATAACTTAGCACTGGCCTGTTCGCGCGCTACCCTGGAGCATCCACCTTTAGGGATTGGCCTGTTTACGGATTTTAGGAATGCAGTACTTCAGGGTTTTTTCTAATAAATTGTTTCATGCAAAGGTGAGCCAAGTCCAGACAGAATCTTTTACCAAAATTTTATCGACAGCTTTGTGTATCAAATATTTTTTTCGGTACATCACTATGCTGGACTTCATTGAATGATTGATGCTGTGGTGTGGTTGCACAGAGTACAATACTGGTTAGTAGCGATGGGCGATTACGAGATGTTTTAAAAATTGAAAGAATCGGAGTCGTTAAAGTAAACCATCGAGTCGACTATTGACTCGCCGTTTTTCAAAACAATCGAGATGTTTTTCGATTGTTTCGAGTCAACGGAATCGACCGCTAGTTTTCGAATCAGTCACTCTCAGTTACCGAGTTTCCATCGATCACCAGGGTCAGTCGATTGCATGCATCGAGCGAGCCGAAGTGCATGTAAGGCGAGAGTATCAGACAGTACAGACTCGAGCTAAGTATTCGTACGTAAAGTTAACTTCTTCCATTTTATTCCCGTCGAGGTTCTGATTATTTTCGATTGCTCTTGTTGAAAGAATTAGGTGGTTTGAATTCGCAATCACAACGCAAGTCTAGAACTCGCGAAACTATAAACCATCGAGGAACAACTCTCGAATGAACGCGCCATGCGCCAGTCGCAATAACAGACCGAGTCGGACTCGAGCCCAAGTCGAAACAATCAAGAACCATCGAGATGTTCGAACAATCGAAACAATCGAATAAAACCTCTCGCCATCGCGCATCGTCGCTACTGGTTGGTTGGTTGTTTTTCGTTCGTTGTTGATTGCTGTCGTTTATTGTGTGACTTGTAACGTAAAAAGCAACTCTGTTGAATTTCATTATCTTACCGTGCAAAATTACATTTCTTCTCTATAATTAAGTGATTCCTAGCTACGGTACAGTCTTTAATCTTTGCCAAGAATGTGGGGTGTTTAATATCATTACGTTAATTTAATTTGTTGTGTTATGTACCTGTGTAGAGCATGGATGCCTGCTGAGGAATGTCGGAATACACTCTTGATTTAGTATTCAGTGTGTGTTCTTAACTACCTATAGCTCGGAGTACGAAACTCGAAAGTAACTGTGAGTTGTATTTGTTGTAGAACTTAGAAGCGTAGCAAAGTGGCCGTGACAAATTGACTGTCGATTGGTGTTATCATAAAAGAAAGTATCGGTAATCGGTAAGCTTTCTTTTTCATTAGTATCGTTCTATAGAATGATAGACCAGTGTTAATTTCAGCAATTAGAATAGCAGGTAAACATTAGATTGCCCTAGTGATGCGTGTTTTGTTTGCAGTGTACAGCACACTATGTTTTCTAAGAAAAAGAAAAAGCCTCTGATTTCGCCGCCAAGTAATTTTGAACACAGAGTACATACGGGCTTTGATAAACGAGAGGGAAAGTTTGTTGGACTTCCTTTGCAATGGGCCTCACTTGTAGGTAATAACCAGGTATGTACTTGTGATTTCCACTATTTCACTCTAATATCTTTATAATATCCCTCAAATGGAGTCACACATTAGTGAATTCTTGTTGTTTTCGCATGTATAGTTGTGTTCATTTATAGGCTTAGTCTAGAAAATATAACCAATTTAGTGTAGGTGTAGTCTGAAGAGTTTTATTTAGGAAAAAAAGGTATTAAATTACACAATATGCATTTATTACAGATTTTAAAATCAACAAACAGACCGCTACCTCTGGTAGATCCATCTGAAATCACACCCACCGAAATTCTAGATCTAAAAACTATAGTTAGAGGTGAGCATAGAATTACCTCAGTGTCGTCAATAGCGCGGCCATTACCTTCAAACATACAACCGCAACTGCCTGTGCAGAATGGAGTCGTGCTGCCAAAGACATCAAATGTTGCTAGGTCAAACTCGTTAAGGAGTTCAAGCCCACCAAGAATCAGGAGAGACTTGAGGAGTCAGCCTAATGTTCCTCCTTCAGTGCCTGAAGAGTCACCACCCGTGCCACCTGCCCCACAGCAATACCTGAGCTTGAGACGAGAACACAGCAACTATACACTGAACAAACCTATAGCTGAGTCGCCTGTAGAATGGAGCCAGCATGCACATGAGGCTACTATCAGACAAGTGGCAGAAATTAATGATAATCATCATGCGCCCATGACTTATCAGAACATACAGAATGCTAATGTGCCTTATCAACATAACCACCCACCACAACCCATGACTCATGGACCTCATGGACTTAATGGAAACAATATTAACATGGGTATGATATTTTTTTATTCATCTATAATCAACTTTTAATGTTTTCATTGCGGGCTATAATCCGCCATGCAAGACTAGTGCAGGTTTGTAGATGTCACATATCTTGTCAAATATGTCTCAGTATCAAATTCAACTGAGCATATAATGTATAAAGCTTGCATTGCAAAAGATGATTGATTATCAAAAGTTCTTCAGCTAATTCGCTCATAGGGCAGCAAGGCCTATTTGCAGTATCTGTAAGGCTGATTTAATGAATGACAGATGTGAACAAACATGCTATTTTAGAACATGAATTCATTTGCATTTGAATAACAGATGCTGTGAATTAATGCAAGCCATTGTTCCAAATAATTCATATTTATTCTTCAAGGAATATAGATGTTTATTCAAATAATTTCTTAGCCTGTAGTCATAGTCAAAATTCATTTATTTAAAAAATTAAACAAAAAACATTAAAACTATTGAAATGCAATAATTAGTTTTGATGTCTAAATAAGTTAATCCAGGCACAATCTGCAGATGGTGAATAATGTTTACATCAACAAACAAAACTGCTTCCCTACACAATTAGTCATACAAAACATAAATACCTTTGTAATGATAAACCATCACCTCAGATTTCACACCATTCAAAGCTTGACTTTGTACATTCGTCGCCCTACGCACGCACACAAACGCAGTATGCGTCTATACAGAATTTTAGAGACATTGGGGTATTGAGAATGATTCACCTGACTTCCTTAACAAATTCTTCCTGATGCCTATGTTTGTGTTCACTGAGCAACCAGATACATTAAAAGATGTGTTGAGATAGAATTTGCTCAGTCTTATTTTTAGCTATCATTTCAGACGACCTAATAAATTAAAGGAAGTTCTCAATCGACGTCCGTTTTACGCAACAACGAGTCTACACTAGACAACAATAGATTTTTGTGATTTTTGTATTGTGTCAGTTGTTTGGTCTCTAATGGACTATAACCTAGGCTACAGTAATAGTTACTAATTATGCCCGTGCCAGACTGTTGTAAATACGCCCTCCACACGGTTTACAACAGTGCGTGCTGTTGTAAACCGCCGCCGGTGGAGACCAATATGGAGGTGTGTGGAGGGCTAGTTTACAATAGTCTGGCCCACGCTTTAAGTGTCGTGAAGTGCCATTGGCTATACATATATTATTTATTGAAAATGTTTTATCCATATCCAGGTGACGCGTACGGAGTGTCGCGTGCGCAAGGTGCTCCGGGCGCGGCGCCCCACCTGCCGCTCGCTGCATCCAAACACGAACTGCGATTGACGCATGAACAGGTATCCAACGTGTAATGTTACGTAATACGGACATGTAGGTACGACAGTTATCTCGTGATAGCCTTATGACTGGCTGGTTACAAGTAATTTATGATTGAGTATCGCACTTTATTTGAAACATAATCGGAAATATAAAAACAAGCATTAAATATCTACCCATTATCTTTTTGGCCCCTTTTTCGATGTTTAAAAAGAGGGCAAAAGATAAACTAGTGGCTAGAGTTCGCGCAGTATCGCGCTTGATATCCGACACCTATCTATTTAGCTCACACTCATTGACTTAAATACAGGTTTCCTTCATGACGACACCCTCTTTGTTCCCGAGCCAGTTTTACTACATACACATAAATTGACTATAAGCACCAACCATACTTACATAGTTTCTTAGAACGTATGGGCTAGTCTGGTACAGTAATATAAATTATTCTCTTTTCTTATTTTTTCGGTTTCATATTCGTATCTTTGTGGGCGGTAAAACAATGTTGCGAGAAACTGCAACATCTGTTTTTATATCAAATTCTCAATACTCCATCTCTGATTTCGACTACTCATTGTGCCATCAATACATAATAAAAGGGTTAGGTATTTAATTTAGTGTTAATGGTTTTAAATACTGTACTAAATAAATATAACTGTATGAATCAAATCCTCCAGTATATTATAAAGCTTTATGTAGAAGTTAATTGTTAAATTTATACTAAATACCAGTAAAAATAACCATAGCTTCTGTTGTGTCTCGAAGAAATATGTATTATTTTCCATAATCTATATGAATACAATATGTTTGCAGTTCCGAGCGGCACTCCGCCTGGTTGTAAGCGAGGGTGACCCTCGGGCGACGCTGAGCGGGTTCAGTAAGATCGGCGAGGGCAGCACAGGCGTCGTGTGCGCCGCCACAGACACCCGCACCAGGCGTCGAGTCGCCGTCAAGATGATGAACTTGAGGAAACAGCAGAGGAGAGAACTGTTGTTCAATGAAGTTGTAAGTTCAGTCTTTGATGCCCTATGACCTAGTGGAGCAGGGATGGGCTAAAAACACACAATGACTGCCAAACGGTAGCACAGTAGACTCAGGAGGAGATGGTATGATAAACTAAACCCTTTTCTTAAAAATAGACCATAGCATTAGTTTGGAAGCTCCACGGTAGCCCGCTAATTTCAAATTTTCTTACGTTTTTTGCAATTTGCAGGCCAGTGCTTGGTTGTTACAGAATTTTAATCATTAAAATCATCAATAAAACCAACCCTCTAAGCAGTGGCGTAGCTATGGGGGCCGGGTGGGGGCCACGGCCCCAGGCGGCATACGAAAGGGGGCGGCAAGAAGCGCCAATTTTTTAATTTGGTAAATGTAAAAAACACTATTCGAAATCACGCGCGCAATGTCATGGCATTCTTGCCATAAAAAACGATATAAATTCTGATATACAGGGTGATTGGTAACTGGGTGCAGGCCTTCAAATGGGTGATACCATTAAACACCTTATTTGCTACAATTTTGACCCGATAACTCGGGTTCCAAACTGGGTGGTTTTTGAGAAATCGAATTTTAATATTATTTTGAAATTATCACCTCTCCACCATAAAGTGCTGATTGTGAGAAATCTAAGCCGTTCAGGATGTTAAACTGATACTTTTCTGATAGCAGAAAATTACAGCTTTAACTGTCTGCTAGATATGTTAAAATACACCTGAGAGAGACAGATTTTACCTGATCTGATCGACCAGGATTAAGCATTAAGTCAAATAGCTAACATCACATAGTGGTAACAAGAAAATCTGCAACAAAGAAGACGTACAGTCGGGGTCTTTTCCGCCTGACCATTTTAATTTTTTTTCGCTTAAAAAATGCGGAGGCGCCGAGCCACGCCCCCTTAAAGTTTGGGCCTATTAGGAAAGCCTCAACTTTGGCGCGCAAAATAACAATAACTCTCATTTGGCGTGCGTCGTCAGTGCGCTCGGCCGATCAGTATCTTTTCATTCATTATTTCTATACAAAGTCAACAGGGCGAGGCTAGAGAGCGTTTCTATGTTGCGAGTGCAAGCAAAAATAAGCTTAGAGGTGGTCAGGCGGGAGTGTCCTCGATAGTACATCGAAAAAACTGTACTATCCAGTTTTATTAAAATACTACCTTCCCAGGAACAATCGTTTCAGGTTATTCACTTACTAAATAAAAGTTATAGGGGTCAATAAAAACAAGGGGTATTTCCGGTCGGCCCCAAAAACCCACGCTACGCCACTGCCTCTAAGTTCATGGAACTGTATTGAAAGACTTTTACATTTGAATTTAGTGGGCTACCGTGGAGCTTCCAAACTTATCCCTTGATATAGGGGGCGAGGGGTATAAGGTAGACCACACTATCACTGAAGAAAAAAAAATATTACAATGCTTTTTTACCTTACTGCCAAGGAAGGGTTATGTTTTGAAGAAATAAATTCGTTCCTCCAGGTTATAATGCGCGACTACCCACACCCAAATATCGTGGAGATGCACGCATCGTACTTAGTCGGCGACGAGCTGTGGGTGGTAATGGAGTACATGGCGGGAGGGGCGCTCACCGACATTGTGACGAGGGCTCGCATGGACCCTGAACAAATCGCTACTGTCTGCAAACAGTGTTTGAAGGTAGGACACAGTTTCAATATTATCTGGACACAACAAGGAACGGTTGCAAATAGGCCATAAGCGCGTCTACGGTCAAAAACGAACTTATACTCAAAGAAATACTTCTAACCTAAAATCGCTCAAAGCCTGAAGGAGAATAATATTAAACAACATTTGGCAACTTATGCCGTTAACTTTACATAGTTATTACATTTGTTTATCGTTATTGACCACCTGCTATAAATATTCCCGGATACCGGTCGTCATACGTCATAAACATTATCGCACCTTAGTCATTAAAAAAAAACAAATTGTTATTTTTTTTTCAGGCTCTAGCGTTCCTGCACAGCCAAGGAGTTATTCATCGAGATATAAAGTCAGACTCCATTCTAATGACTGCGGACGGTCGGGTGAAACTATCTGACTTCGGATTTTGTGCTCAAGTGTCAGAGGTAAGTTCCATATCGATATTTCATTGTACTTCATGAAAGAACAATTTACTTTTAGCTTTTCAACACATAGAACATACATGTATACACAATAATTTCATAATTGTGTTGTTGGGAAGCCTTTGCCCAGCAGTGGGACACTATACGACGTGTGTCCGGACGATATCGATAAACTTCGACCAGTCATTGTACTCATTATTATGAACAATTTTTCCTAATTTTGTTGTTGGGAAGCCTTTGCCCAGCAGTGGGACACTATACGACGTGTTTCCGGACGATATCGATAAACTTCGACCAGTCATTGTACTCATTATTATGAACAATTTTTACTATGGGACACTGAATCGCAAAAAAAAAAAATCTGCTGTTCCTTACAACTATGTTCGTTTATCTCTTCTTATCAAAATGTATGAAATAGCTGTTTTTTTTTTCGCGATTGTACACGTTGTATAGGCTAGCAAAAAAAACAAAAAGTTTGTTGTTAACCATCAACTAATTATTCATATTTTAGGAACTGCCCAAAAGAAAATCGTTAGTTGGGACGCCGTATTGGATGTCACCTGAAGTAATATCGAGATTGCCGTACGGCCCCGAGGTGGACGTGTGGTCGCTCGGTATCATGCTCGTCGAGATGGTCGACGGGGAACCGCCTTTCTTCAACGAACCACCATTACAGGTAAAATTCTTTCGAGTCTAAACCACTATCAACGAACGTATATCTTAACGAACAAACGACAAATTTTTGAAACATAATGGAGCAACAATGGATTAGGAGTTTCCTATCAAAATCTTCGGGATGTAATAGGGTAGATGACAAAAAAAAAATCAAATTAGACCGTCTGAAAGATTTCAAAAAAATATTGGACACTTATTTTTTTCTTTTTTCATGTAAACAAAACAATTAATGAAAAAAAAACACAAAAAGAAAAGGACAAAAAATACACTAAAAGAAAAACAAAAAAAAAAACACTAAAACAAAACCACAAAAAAGTGAAAAATAACTTTAGCTTCAGAAGCCGGTGAGAAAAACACCAAATCAATCAAAGGTCAAGCTTCAGAAGTCGGTGACCTTGTTTAATTGATTTAGTGTTTTTGTCACCGACTTCTTGTTTTTTTTGAAGTCGGTTTTATTTTTGGCAAAAAAGTTTTATTTTATTTTTCCATTTTTAGTTGTAATATCCTATACTTACAAATATTTGCTATGCATTCATTGTACATGGTTAACAATACATGTCATGGTAATAGGCTTATCCCCAATAAATGGAACATAACATGCCATAACTGTCGAAATCTGGGTGTACTGTACACATCTATGTACCCCTCAGAGCAAACAGGTGTAATGTTACGTCATGAGTTGTTTAAACAATGAACATCCAACCGATTGGAGCTATCACAACAGATTTGCCATCTATTTTTGAAGAGTTCCATTGTATATCTCCGAAGATCAGCATCAGATCTTCACCAAATTAAAATGGGACCACCTCAGGAGTATACTCTTTCAAGTAAAAAAAGAATTTTGAAAATCGGTCCACAAATGGGAGAGAAATCAGGTAAATTGTACACATCTGCGTACCCCCTCAGAGCATACAGGCGTGATGTTACGTCATGATATTGTATAAACAATGAACATCCAACCGATTGGAGCTATCACAACAGATTTGCCGTCCCTTTTTGAAGAGTTCTATTGTATATCTCCGAAGATCAGCATCAGATCTTCACCAAATTAAAATGGGACCACCTCAGGAGTATACTTTTTCAAATAAAAAAAGAATTTTGAGAATCGGTCCACAAATGGGAGAGAAATCAGGTAAATTGTACACTTCTGCGTACCCCCTCAGAGCATACAGGCGTGATGTTCCGTCATGATATTGTATAAACAATGAACATCCATCCAACCGATTGGAGCTATCACAACAGATTTGCCGTCTCTTTTTGGAGAGTTCCATTGTATATCTCCGAAGGTCAGCATCAGATCTTCACCAAATTAAAATGGGACCACCTCAGGAGTGTACTCTATCAAATGGGAAATCTCTGGAAAATCAAATTAAAGAGCATATTCTTGCTACAAATGCATTGGTAGACAAAGTGGACTCGCTGACTCTCAGCAACACTCAGTGTACTTGTCAGAGGGAATCCAGCAATGATGCCCTCCAGCTTGAGGCAACGGAGGACCCGTCCCTAGCTGTGAGTACTCAGGACTGTATTTCCACCCAAGATACAATACCTGACTTAGGTAATTTGGTCTCACCTAATAGTCTTGGTTCTAATCTTTCAGTTATGTTCTCTGATAGTATAGGTAGAGGGTTAGGGAAATTGATCAGTAATAACCTGAGTTATTGTACCCAAAATTATTGCATGCCAGGATCAACCTACAAACAGATTATGGCATCAGTAACAAAGACCGTTTGTGATCCTAGTACCACCATTACTATATGTGTTGGTAATAGTTCTAAGATTAAAAAGGAAGACATCACTGACTGTGTTTCAGAGTTGTTAAAGTTAAATTGTAACAAAATAATATTGTGTGGTTTTCCATTTTTTGAAAATTTGGGTAATAGAAAAAATAATTATATACATATGTTAAATAACCATGTACATTTTTTAGTAGGTCACTATAGTGACAGACTTATATATCTGGATATCAACACTATTGTTGGTAAACTGAAGTCGACACGGGGTAAGGTGTATCTACCTATTAGATGTAGACACAAAATAGCTCGGCTATTAGCTTGTAATATTCACACAGACATAAATAGTATGTCTAAGTTTAGTTCTATTATTAACACTGCGACTATTAGTAGTAATACTAATATACAGGTGACTTTCAATGAATATAGCACTAGTGCTATAAATGTTTACAAACATTGTACTGAGGAGGATCCATGTGTCACCGTGGAGAATTCTCAATTACGGTATATTAGTATTAGTGATAGGGTCTTGTTGTCTGAGGATGGTACGGGTGTCTCCAGCCTCACTCCAAAAATTAATTTAAACTAGGAAATGAGACAACAGGAGGTACGATTAACAATATTGTTAATCCTACCAACGTATCTTCTTGCACTCAATTAGTTAGTAAAAAAGGGCCTCAGCAGAACACTTTGAAATTATTCCACCAAAATATCCAAGGCATTTCTTCCAAATTATTAGAAATTGAATTGTTTTTAGAAAATAGTAAGTTTGACATTATATGTTTTACTGAACATTGGCTTAAGGATTACCAAATGCTTATCAATTATGAGAACTATATGGTGGGTAGCTGCTTTAACCGTAAAACTATGCTTCGTGGAGGTTCCCTAATATTAATAAGAAATTGTTTTAAATATAAGCAACGTAATGACATAGTAGGTCTCTCGGTTGAACATTGCGTTGAACTGTCCTGTGTTGAGCTAGATAAGCATGTAATTGTGTGTGTGTACAGACCCCCAAACTATCAAAACTTTGTTTGAATCAATAATGGAAGATGTGATGGCAAAACTTGCAGTCAGTAATAAATCTACAATTATTTGTGGTGATTTTAATATCAATATTTTAGAAGAATGTGCAAATAGCAGTCGCTTATTAAATCTTTTTAAGTCATTTGACTTGACCAACACTTTTACAGAACCTACTAGAGTCACTCCATCTTCTGCTACTTGTATAGATAATATTTTCTGCGATTGTGATTACTTAGATAAAGCAATAGTGAATTGTCTACCCTCTGACCATAGTGGACAAACTGTAACCTTCAGGTGTAATACACCCCCATCGCAAAAAGTTCAAATTAAGTTTAGACCTATAACTTCTAGCAGATTAAATAGGTATAATATTTTGCTACAGAACAAGTTAAGCGTTATGGGCCTTGATGATATTAATATAGATCAATTGTATGATCGTTTCTTTTCAATAGTTCACACGGAATTCAATAAAACTTTTGAAAAGAAGACAAAAAGTATTTGCCCTAAATTCATATTTAGTGATTGGGCAACTAGAGGTATCAGAAAAAGTAGGGAAAGACTATTTGAGCTTTATGGCCTTAAGCCTTTTATAAACACTGAAACATTTAACAAGTATGTTGCTAAGTATTCAAACATTTTTAGAAATACATGCAAGGTTGCTAAAGCACTGCACATTAGCAACAAGATCAAAACAGCAGAAAATAAAATAAAGACAGTTTGGAAAGTTATAAATAACGAGACTAACAGGAAGAAAATACGTAACACTAGCTACACATTAGATACAGCATGTGGTCCTAAAAGCTCTAATCAGGAAGTAGCTCAAGAATTTGTAAAATTCTTTACCGATATACCACAAAAAACAACAGAGGCTCTTATTTCCTCACCTGAACTCTCAATTGGTTTATTAAAGGCGAATGTGTCTGGCTGCCTGGTTGAATTTAAATTTAAACACATTAACCCTATGATTGTTATTAAAACTTTCCGGCAAATAAAGATCAAACTAACCGAAGATCTATGGGGAATGTCTGTCAAAGTTTGTACATCCATACTTGAGACTATTAATATATTAGGTATTAATATATTAGGTTGTGAGAGTAATTAAAACACATATCACTAATTTTCACTGTAACTTTATACGTTTAATAATCCTTTATATTGTATTGGGAAGCAATGCGTCTAGCTCCTATCACACGTACGGGACGAATGCAATGAACTATAGAGGGCAGGCGCGTACAAAGCTTTATTGTTTAGAAACTTAATTTTTGTAACTAATATATGAAGGAATTCAACACGCCCCCTCAAAAATTAATCGGTAGTTATACAAACAAAAATGTATTTAAATTTACTACCTAACTAAATCACATTAACTTCCAAATACTTGCTGGGGAATTACAATTTGGTCCAACATTCGTTCGAGGGTTGAGGAAAACCCAGTAAAACCTCAACCAGACCAATTCAAATAAAATTAATACATATTATATACCTAATTTAAGTTCCTAAATCAAATTCGTTCATCAATTTGTACACACTTATTGACACGGCACTGTTATTGTACACCCATATTACATCTCATCATATGAAATGTGCTCGCAGGCAGAGCTTTTGTCAATGCGTCGGCCAGCTGTTTACCTGTGGGAATGTAATTTAATTTTATTACATTTTTCTCAACTTGTTCCCGAGAAAAGTGATACTTTATATCAATATGTTTTGACCGTTTATGACTTGACGGGTTATTGGCTATACTTATACAGCCATTATTGTCTTCATAAATGACAATTGGTACAGTGATAAGTATATTTATACTGGCCGCTAAAGACTTAAGCCACAATGCTTCTCTAACTGCTTCGAACAATGCCATATACTCAGCTTCAGTTGAAGAAGCCGCGACTGACGATTGTTTTCGTGTACACCAGGTGATCGTGCACTGTTCAAAGAGTTTAAACAAATACCCAGTTGTACTCTTTCTATCATGTGTATCATTGCCACCCCAATCTGAGTCTACGTACCCACATAAAATATCATTGTATTTACACCTTTTGTAACACAATTTAAGATCAGTTGTGCCTTTTAAGTACCTCAGTACCCGTTTAAGACATTGCCATAATTCTTTATTATTTTTATGTGTGTACCTACTCAGTATGTTTACACTGACGCTTAAATCGGGCCTAGTACTTAGCATAATATACATAAGGCATCCTATGACGTTTCGACAGGGCGCGTCATATCTCTCCGCGGAATTCAACGCGTCATAGTTTAACTTATTTTCTAAGGGGGTTGACACAGGTTTACACTCATGCATATTAAACTTATTCAAGACTGTTTTGATGTATGCACTTTGGTCTAAAAACACTTGGTCACCGTCTCTAGTGATTTTTATGCCTAGAAACAGTTGTATTTCATTTAAATCGGTCATTTCGAATTTGCTCATTAAATAGCTTTTAAAATTAGTCATAGTATTTATGTCAGCGCACACTACTACTAAATCATCAACGTATAACACTACGTATATATTTTTACATATATACCCTTTATCTAGTATATATATACATCTGTCAACTGAAGAATTCTGAAACCCTTTTTCTTTCAAAGCACGTTCGAATACTTCGAACCAACACCTGGCGGCTTGTTTAAGCCCATATAACGCCTTTTGTAATTTACAAACATAGCCTTCTTTACACGATACACCTTCAGGAACTCTTAAATAGATTTCCTCTTTTAATTCGCCATTTAGGAAGGCGGTCTTAACGTCCAAATGATGTACTAATAAATTAAATTGATTAGCAAAGCTAATAATGAATCTAAAACTGGCTATTCTGGCGACAGGTGCAAATGTTTCATTATAGTCTGTAGGATACTCTTGGCTAAAACCCCGCGCCACTAAACGCGCTTTATATCTTTGAGGATTTCCAAACTCATCATTTTTGACAGAAAAAATCTATTTACAATCTACGATGTTTTTGTTTGGCGGTCGTGGTACTAAAGTCCACGTTTAATTTTTATGTAATGAATTAAGTTCCTTTTTAATCGCGCTTTCCCATTTACTTTTATCATTTCTATACTTAATCTCTGCAAATGATTTTGGTAAACTGCATAAAATAGTTTGAGCGCATATCAAATAGTCTTGATCATCAATTTCATTATATGAAACAGGGGGTTTGTCTTTAATCCTATCACTCCTCCTAAGTTCAGTATTTTTGTTTACATTTTCAGTAGTACTATTCTTTGGGTTATCAAAACGAACTTCGCTTAGCGTATCATGGTTCAATTCGCAAACTTTAGTAGGATATTCTTGCTCACCAGATTTTGAACCATCTGGTTTCGTTTCGAGATAGTCTCGGGACTATCTCGAAACGAAATGACACTGATTTGGACACAAAATCATTATCAGTTTTGTCATGAGAATTTCCAATATTCTCTTCAGGCTTCCAAGAAGGCCTGGACCTCAAAAAATCAATTTCGTCCACAATAACATCTCTAACCACTACGAACTTTCCGCAGTCTGGGTTCCAAACTTTATATCCGTTTGGTTCATACCCCATCAGAATACCTTTCCATGATTTATCATCAAACTTAGCTTTAGTCGTTTTGTTATGCACATAAACTGTTGATCCAAAAACCCTTAAAAATTTGACTTCCGGTTTCCTACCGTGCCACATCTCATATGGTGTTTTTGAAAGTTTGAAGGCTTTAGTCGGTGTCAAATTTATCAAATAAACTGCAGTCAAAACTGCCTGACCCCAAAAAACTTTATCTAATTTAGCACCGTTTAAAATAGAACGAGCTTTCTCAGTAATGGTTCTCACCATCCGTTCTGAGACACCATTTTGCTGTGGAGTTCTAGGAACTGTTAAATGGTATGAAATACCTTTTTCAGCACAGAAACTCTTCATTTCGGTAGATAAGTATTCACCACCGTTATCGCAAAACAAGTTAGCTACTTTTAAATTAAATTTAGCTTCACTTTTTGCAACAAAGTCTTTGAACGCAGCATATACGTCAGATTTGTATGTTAATAAATATGTAACACAATAATGAGTATACTGATCAACAAACAGCACGAAATAATTTTTATTATCAACTGTTGTTGGAGTGATAGGACCACAGACATCAGAACTGACAGCAAATAGAGGTCGATTTATGTGACTTTTGTCCTTGGCGTGATTAAACGGCAATCGGCTCTGCTTCCCATTAATGCAAGCTTCACACAATTCGTCATTCGGCACTACAGCGCTTAACTCACTTATGTCCTTAAGAGGGCTATTACAAATTTACTTGTTTTTGAGTGTTTTAAGAGTCTAGCACTCAAATATAAGAAAAATTTTGATTTTTATTTTGAGCGCTCCCTAGAGAATTAATCAAACTTTCTCGGGCATATATCTTTTTTAATTTTGTGGCCATATCTAAACCATAATCACACATCAAAAATCTCAGTTTAGAAGTGTGATTATGGTTTAAATATGGCCACAAAATTAAATAAAAAAATATGCCCGAGAAAGATTGATTAATTCTCTAGGGAGCGCTCAAAATAAAAATCAAAATTTTTCTTATATTTGAGTGCTAGACTCTTAAAACACTCAAAAACAAGAAAATTTGTAATAGCCCTCTTAAACAACTCAAGTCGTTTTATTTCTATAAATTTGTTTATACTCATGTGACCAAGGCGCTGATGCCATAATTTGTAATTATTTTTGTCACTAGTGCATGCTTGGGAAACAGGATGACTTTCGCTTACAGACGCCACAAAATCTACAGCAAATAAATTGTTAAAGGGCATACCTTTCATAACGGTTTTACCATTTTTGCATATTCGCACACCATCAGTACTGAAAATGACAGTGTAGCCAGCTCGCTGCATCTTGGAAACTGACAGCAAATTGTACGGAACCTCAGGGCAGTACAGAACACCGTCCAAATAGCCCTGGATACCCATGTTGCTGGTAACCTGCAGTGTACCTCTTTTCGTAGCTGAAATAAATTCACCATTTTTAGCAACTGAAATTTTCAGTGGTGTATCTAAAACAACAAAGTTAGTAAACAAGTCTTCTCTATTGATTATGTGGTGCGAGGCACCAGAATCCAGAAGGAAAGTAACTTTGTTAAAAGTAACTTTGTTAATACAGTCTTGCGTTTCATATTCTCCGGTCATAAAAGCAAATCCTGAGAACTCATTTGTCGATGCTGATTGTTTATTCTGGCTTATCTCGACTGAGTGTACTGTTCTTGGCCGGTTATTGTTCGTATAGTTGCCCCTTTGTTGATTCATTCGTTTCAAATAGAAACAATCATTTCGTCTATGTCCTCGGCGCCCACAATGGTGACATTTTATGAATTGAGAGTCCTCTTTCTTTCGTTTTATATTCTTATTTGACTGTTTGTTAATAAATTTTCTTTTCATCGACTTGTCACTTTTCATTTCAATTTGCAACACTTTTGCGCTCATATCGCCTGATTCGTTTTTCAGTTTCACTTCATGATCCAATAGCCTTGTTTTAACGAAAGCTAACGTCATATTATCTTCCGATAGCGTCTCGATCGCTGTTATCACTCCGTCGTAAGTTGAGGGAAGACTTAGCAATAAATGAGCAACTTTATCGGTTTCTTCTAACTTCGCGCCAGCTGCGTGTAGCTCTGTGATGAGGTCATCGAACGTTGCAAAGTGTTTTATAAGTGACACTTCACTTTTTAACTTTAACGATAACAACTTTTTTCTCAAAGCCAATTGAGTCGCAATGCTCTTACGTTCGTATAACGTATCTAAATTCTTCAAAATATCTTTCGCCGATACACCCTCCTTGGCGAAACCGAGATAGGAATCCGAAAGATATTCTATTATTACATTTTTAGCGGTATTATTATTTTTCTCCCACGTTTCGTTGCCAGGTATTGAGTCGTCGTCGATAACTTTAATTACGTCCATTTCGTTAAGCAACGCACCGAAACTTCCACACACTATACTTTTCACCGTCGAACGGCTTGATGTTTCGTTTTATCTTTGAATGGTCCATTTTCTTTTTACTATTGTTCAACACAGCGGATTTTTACTATTGTTCAACACAGCGGATTTTCACTCGCGCACACTGGGCCCATAACCTATTAATATAATAAGTTGTGGAAGTAATTAAAACACATATCACTAATTTTCACTGTAACTTTATACGTTTAATAATCCTTTATATTGTATTGGGAAGCAATGCGTCTAGCTCCTATCACACGTACGGGACGAATGCAATGAACTATAGAGGGCAGGCGCGTACAAAGCTTTATTGTTTAGAAACTTATTTAAGTTAATTTTTGTAACTAATATATGAAGGAATTCAACAGAGACTATAGCCCCTTACTTAGCTTTAATTTTTAATTTATGTGTAGACCAAGGAGTTTTCCCTGATTTAATGAAATATAGTAAAGTCATACCTCTTTTCAAATCCGGGGACAGTAAAGATACTAATAATTATAGACCTGTATCCGTGTTACCAGTTTTTAGCAAGGTTTTTGAAAAAGTAATGCTTAATCAAATGCTCTATCATTTTAACACCAACAGAATCTTACATGATCAACAGTATGGCTTCACCAAGGGACGTTGTACAACTGACGCCGGTGTAACCTTATTAAAGCACATATTTACTGCGTGGGAAGAGTCTCAAGACGCCATAGGAATTTTTTGTGACCTCTCCAAAGCGTTTGATTGCGTAAATCACGACACATTACTTTTGAAACTTGAGCATTACGGGCTGGGTAAACTTGCACTTAGTTTGGTAAAATCTTATTTGAATGATAGACAACAACATGTTCAAATAAATGGTGTTAATTCACAGGGGTTAAAAGTAAAAATGGGGGTTCCACAAGGCTCAATATTGGGTCCTATCCTCTTTCTAGTATATATAAATGATCTACCCTATTTACTGAAAAACCAACCTCAAAATATGGTGTTATTTGCTGATGACACTTCCCTAATTTTTAAGATAAATAGGCGGGCCCAAAATCTAGATGACGTGAATAATGCCCTACTTCAGGTCCAAAATTGGTTCACAGCAAACAATTTGGTATTAAATGAAAAAAAACCAAATGCATAAGATTTGCTTTACCGAATGTTAAAAGTAGTGATTGTGATATAATATTGAATAAAGAGAAACTTGAATTCGTAGATAAAACGGTTTTCCTGGGGATTACGCTTGATTCAAGGCTACAATGGGGTTCTCATTTGACATCTCTTGCGGGGCGGCTAAGTTCAGCAGCCTTTGCCATTAGAAAAATCCGTCAGTATACTGATGTAGATACCGCTAGACTGGTTTATTTTAGTTACTTTCATAGTATAATGTCTTATGGCATTTTGCTGTGGGGACGGGCTGCAGATATTGAGTCTATATTTATTCTGCAGAAAAGAGCCATCAGAGCCATATATAATCTTCGTAGGCGCGATTCTCTAAGGGAACTGTTTAAGGATATTGGCATCATGACGGTACATTGTCAATACATCTACGAAAACATAATGTACGTCAGAAAAAATCTGCACCTTTTTGGTAAAAGGGGTGACAGACATAATTACAGTACTAGAAATAGGGACCAACTAGTTCAGCCAGGTTTCAGACTCGCTAAAGTAGACTCATCTTTCATGGGGTACTGTTTGAGATGCTATAATAAAATTCCACAAAGTATTCTTGAACTGAATGAGACGAAATTTAAAACATGCATTAAACGCACACTATGTAAGCAAGCATATTACAAGTTGAGCGATTATATCGATGATAAAAATGCTTGGCTCAATGCTGGTCCTGCTCCACATGGACAGGGGCGCATAAATTGATAGCATTAAATTGTATTGTTGGAGCTGCTGAAGATTGTACAACTATCATTGCATTGTATAGAATCAATCTCTTTAGTATTATATAAATGCATAGCCCATATTGTGTGAGTACTATGTACTAGAAAGCTATCATTCACTGGAAACCTACGTCTTTTTTTGACTTGAATGTGCCCTGGCGGTTTGGAGTATGTCATGCTCACTCTATTGTCTCGCTGATGGTAGCGCATGTGTCGGATCATTTAGTTCCCTTCAAAATGGTTGAGTTGAATGGTGCTGATCCATGCGTCATGTCCGTGAACGGGCGCTGTCAGTTGTGACTGGTCATCTCTTGGTTGCCATGGCTTATTTGAATGAATTATTTTGAATTGTTTTTTTTTTTTGTTTGTGTTTTTTTTGCTGTGGACACTTTTACCGTGCACATCTTGCTACATTGTTCTCACATAATATACCATCTCAAAGTGAATGATGTAACCAAGATTTTGTAACAATATTCTGATTTAAAAGAGTGTCCATGGAGTTTCTTGCCCATTCTTCTCCATAGAGATCTACGCTAGGGAATGGGCAACTACAGTACTTTCACAGTTTTTATGTCTTGTGACTGGGACTGTAGCTACATTTAATTTTCATCTTTGTTTCGACAATTCAAAAGTGCCTGTAACTGGCTTACTTGAAATAAATGCTTTGATTTTGATTTTGAATGAAAAAAGAATTTTGAAAATCGGTCCACAAATGGGAGAGAAATCAGGTAACATACATAAAAAAAAAAATACATACACGTACACGAACATATAACCTCCGCCTTTTTTGAAGTCGGTTAAAAACGACATATTGGTCGAAAACTCGTGTGACGTCACATTTGAGTACATTTTTTACTCAAATGTGACAAGCACCTACTCATGATCTTTGACACGTTTTATTTTCGTAAATTTTTATTAATTTGATAAAATAAAAAACGTATTCAATATTTTTCATCCCTTCTATTCGAAAAGTGTCGTTTTGTTCATACAGAAGCGGGAGCAAAGTAGCTCTTTTCTCCACTAGACTTTTTAGCGGGCAGTAATGAGATTTGAATTTGGAACATGAATCGTTTATTGAAATCGAACGCAAATTGTATAAATTACTGGCTGTAAGTGTTGGCTGTACGGTGCGGGGAGGCGCGGTAACTAAAAAAAAAACAAACAAAAGCGCGCAATTTACTTCCATGTTCTTCTAATCGGTACAGACATTGTATTTTGCAAAAAAATTGTTCTACTTCGAGTTCTGAAAGTGATAGTGCATTAACTCCTGAAACAATAAAAATAGAAGCTAATAACGTCATACAAAACTTCCAAAAAATCCCGGATGACAATTTCATAGGAAAAATAGAAGGGGAGCAAAGACATTTTCGGAAAGTGTATTATTGGCCTATTTTCAAGAATTAGCTAATACTAAACAACCTTCTACTCTTTGGAGTGTATATTCAATGCTCAAATCTACAGTTAATATCAATAAAGATATTAAAATTGACAGCTACTCAAAATTAGTAGCTTATCTGAAGGACACAAACAACTACCCTTATCAATCCCAAATAAAACAGTGACAATAAATCTTCAAAATTGCGCCAGTTGTGATTGACTTTTTTTTTTACATTAATGCCTTTTTCTTTATTAAACTTTAAATTTATTTTCTCCTAGGAGATGAAAAGTAGAGTATATGACTCGAGAGCAAAAATATACTATTCCCGATGTACTTTGAATCCCTCGCTACTCTCAGGATTCTTTTTTAAAATCCCTCGCTATGCTCGGCTATAGCGCCCTCGCCGTAAACATATTATTTTGCTCCCTTCTCATACAATCTACTATTTCGATAATCTAACTGACGGACTACATAATCATATTTTTTTAGTCAGTCATCATCCAGAGCTGCTTCTCCTTCCTTTAGTAGAAAATGATTGATGAGATATGACTGAATTGTGGTTCAGGCGATGCGGCGCATCCGGGACATGCCGCCGCCCCGGCCGCGCGGCGCGGCGCGCTGCCCGGCGGACCTGCTGAGCTTCGTGGAGCTGGCGCTGGTGCGCGACCCGGCGCAGCGCCAGGCGGCCGCGCGCCTGCTGCAGCACCCCTTCCTGCGCCGCGCCGGCCCGCCCGCGCTGCTGGTGCCGCTCATGCCGCCCCAGCACCCCCAGCTCCACCACGCCGCCCACGATGATCCCGCCGCCAGTTAGTATTCATTCATTACTGTGACCTTCCCCCATTTTTGATGTGAAGTCGCCATGTGCCATGCGCCATGTGTGTGGGAACCCGGCCTGAACACTACTGACTTGTTGAAGCAGCATAAGAACTACTATTCGCCACCGCTTACAACAAGCCAGCTGGTCTCGGGGCACAGAGCGCTGGGTTACAATCTCGTGACTTCGAGTTCGATTCCTGCACAAGGATTTTCTTTTTGTGAATCGAGTCATTTTGTTTTTATTTTCTTTTATTCTATTTTATGTTTTTTTTTTTTGTAATATTGACTTTTTTTAAGCATATTACTTGTACAAAATAATTTCGATGTTTCACATCTGCCAGGCGCCCCGTGATGGCTCACTTTTTTTTGTTAGTTAACATCACGCCTGTATTACCACGAAGGGTTAAACAAGTCCCATGTAACACAAAACCCAAATTAAACCGAACTCCATGGCTGCTACTGAGAAATTCCTGATGGAATGGGGTTCCATCAGGAATTTCTCAGTTGTATAAAACTGTCCTAGCCCGATCGGGGAATTGATTTTACTCGTACCATACTTTCTTTTTTCTTAAAAACGCCCTTGACTTGACGTTTTCCTAAAATATATATAATTATGTAGTTAAGAGTAAAGTAGTTAAGATTTCAATTTTATTTCAGATTCGATGCCGCCCGGTCCGCCTCGATCAGATCGATAAAAACTGGTCAGATGTTGAACATAAATGGCAGCTATTTATACAGATTAACTCCTAAGTTATTAGTTGATAGACGATAAATATCGAACATGACATACCAAAGTTGTTATAAAGCAACTTGTTTAAGTTTATTTTGTGTGCAGCACTAAAGTAAGACAAATACTTAGCCATTTCAGCCCAGTGATCATTCCACTACTTATCTATTTCCTTGAAACAATATGGTATTTATCACATTCCCTTCGTTTTTTATTCTTTTGTATTTACCTACATGTAAAGGTTATTAGGTATACTATTGCTGTTGAAAGAGCCTTTTCGGTATCGTGAAATCTTTTTCATGATACATTATATTTAAGATATTCCAAATTTGAGCCCCGTCCAGTTTAGCCTATTGTCACATCTATTGTTGAGTATCGTAGTATATTTCTATGAGAGTAAAATTAGCGTGTTGTGAAAAATACATATTTTTCTTCTACTCTATATTATTATCTAATTCTAAATGGTTAGTGTTCGTTTATAAAATCAAATGTTTTGTAAAAAGTGTTTTCTTTAACTTTAATTAAAATTAGAACCATGAAGTGCCAGAAAATTATGAAAATCGATTATAAATCAGTATTATGGATTGCCTTGTACTTATTGTTAAAAACTTATACACTTTTCTTTAGGTTAAGGTTTAGCGAATCAGTAATTTATTACTTTCGAAACTAGCTAACATTCCGAAAATAATCTTCCTATGTATTGTTATATACTTTCAAGATGATGGTCAGTCACAAACATTTCCGGAGTCTTTTATATACATTATTATGTTAATAATTATTATACGAGATTAATGTTAATTATTTTTCTAAATTAGTTGTAATGTTGGTCTGTAATGTACTGTGATTTCAAGCGTGTGACTGACACTGGCTTGGCCACCATCAGGGATTTTAATTTAGATAACACAAAAATTTCGTCGACATTTGTCGCCAAATATCAGACTTTGTCGGTCACTGGTTCAAAAGATATAAGGGTTTCTAAGTGGCCGATCAGTAGGCCTATTACGTATCTTTCTGATATCCAGTGACTACCAGACTACTTGGTAACGCCAGTGAGTGCACTGGCGTTACCAAGATTCGCGAGGAGACCTTGGGTACACCAAGATCCCTTGCGGACGCCCTGAGAAGACCGGGAAGTTTGATCTGCTTCTGGAGGGAGGTGGGCTGGTTGGAGTAAACGGCCACCACGGCTCACGCACAATGGTCCACTTTAAGGACTAAGTGCGGAAACCAAAACCCCATGATAGATATCCAGTGACTATCAAGCTTCGGTTGTACACCGAACTTTGATGCCAACCGAGAATGTCATAATATTGGTATTACGTATCGCACTGAGTGGATATCACTTTATGGTGACTAACAGCCCGGGTACGGTGTAACGTCTTTCACGAAAGCCACTTCAAACTCAGTTGCCATCAATTTGTTGTCCACTATGCTTACATAATCGAAATAATATAAGTATCGATACGAAAGCGACTGTCAAAATGAGTTACGGTATCTATCAGCCACGATGACAACCAATGATGTCATATTCGATCGCGACTGGTCATACATAATACGAAACTAACCTTTTGACAGTTAATTGATGGACACTGAGCTTAGTTATTGACGTCTATTTAATGAATTAAAATATACTTCAGTGGTTCAGTTAGAAAAATTACTAAAACGGTCGTTTTTTTCCCATTTTGTATCTGTAACGACAGCGAGCTATGTTTCAATGAGTTAAGCAGACGTAAATAAATTAGAAGACCAAACGATTGATTTTGTCTATCAGATTTTATATGAATTGTGTATTTAACGAGTTCTGATTTTTTTACTAAAGTGGCGCTAGTGTGCACGCCGAAAATTCAGGGAGCCCCTTAATTAAAAAGATATTAAATTAGCGACCATTTTTTTGTGTTAATAAATTAAAATCTCTGATGGTGGCCAAGCCAGTGTCAGTTACACATTTCAAGCGCCTATAATATAGAGCCTCTCTTGTCGTGCGTTACGTTAACATTTCTATTAACGTTTTACTCATGACAGAAATGTACCTAATATATTAAAATTTCATGTTAGTGTGTAACTGTATAAAACTGAAAGCAGCTAGATAAGAGAAAAATCATAAAACGGTTTTTCATTTTAGATATTGACAACGCCTTATTAGGATTGGTAGTGCCTTAATAAAGCCTTTATTGTTTATATTAAACTAGTTATTGCACTTGATATTATTTGTTACAATGACCTTGTTAATATTAAATAATATTAAGCACATCACAATGGTATTCATCTTAAGTCTCAGTCGATGAAATGAAATCTATTCTAATTTATTGTTTTACATTCACATCATTTTTTTTAAGGTATATGCCAAATATATTGTATTATTTCATATTTTGTAGAATCACATTGTTAAGAACTGTTACAGAATATAAACTTTGAAACTATTTGTGGTATTATTGTTGATGGTAGATATGTTTCCCTTTCTGTCTGCTTTGCCCTTTTTTCGTCTTAGGCTCAGCGCACAACGCTGGAGGCGCGGCGGAGCGCAATTGAAGACAACAATTTAATATAAACCTTAACTACCTTGACATACGGTCAATCTATACATATAATAAATCTGTAGAAAAATCGTTTTTGTACATCGAATATATTAAAAAAAAAAAATTGCCAGGGTGTTAAAGGATAACCAACAGAAGTCATTTCTAGCATTTTTGGAATTTTTGTCTGTTTATCTGTTTGTCTGTTTCGATGATCAAGCATCACGTAAAATATACGAAACCAATATAGATAACTCTTATACATAAAAATTGCGCGTATCTTGAGGTATTATTTAGTTTTTGTTTCATCGTAA
Source organism: Xestia xanthographa (assembly GCA_905147715.2). NCBI lineage: Eukaryota > Metazoa > Arthropoda > Insecta > Lepidoptera > Noctuidae > Xestia > Xestia xanthographa. The sequence goes on from LR990657.1 coordinate 15,471,832, forward strand.
TCGGTTAATCCTATCAAAGGATATATGCATTTAAAATGTTCACGAAGAACTAATCATCAAAAATGTAAGATGCGCCGACATCTATTGCACTAAAATGATACTAATGACTAACAGCCTTATTCATAAAAAAACCTTAATTGAGGTTTGATTGGTCTGTTAGCTAGCAGACTCATTAGGCTTGTTAGACGGTTGTCAAGAAGTATGATTCATAAACGCTTGCTAGCCATTGACTTGAGAAGTAGCTAGCAGTCTGCTAGTTAATGAGCTGCTGAATAGACGGATTAGACGCGTTATGTTGGCCATCTTGACAAATCAACAGACAAAAAAGTTCCGTAGCAGCAAGTAACATAATATAAAAGTTCTTGTAGTTCGTTGTAACTTTGATCGATGTTTTTAATAATAGTGTATTTTTTTAATTAAGTTAAAACCAATTTACGGTGGAAGTTTACATGGTAATGTACATCATATATTTTTTTTAGTTTTATCATTCTATTATTTTAGAAGTTACAGGGGACACATTTTACCACTTTGGAAACTGTGTCTCTCGCAAACTATTCAGTTTAGAAAAAAAAAATATCAGAAACCTCAATATCATTTTTGAAGACCTATCCATAGATACCCCACACGTATGGGTTTGATGAAAACAATTTTTGAGTTTCAGTTTTAAGTATGGAAACCCTCAAAATGTGTTGTTTTTTTTTTATATTTGTGTGAAAATCTTAATGCGATTCACAGAATACATCTACTTACCAAATAGTTTCGAAAAAAGTGGCTGTGACATACGACAGACAGACATACATGACGAATCCATAAGGGTTCCGTTTTTTGCCATTTGGCTACGGAACCCTAAAAATGGCCTCATCGACAATTAAAAAAAAATTGACAGCAATGACAGCAAATTAGCGGGAAAACACATTTTTTTACAAATACACACGAGAAAAAAGAAAAGAAATAAAACAGAAATGATAAACCAATAAGAAAAGATAAAAATTTGACGATACAACCCCAAGATCAACTTTTTTAAAAAGCGAGATGTTGGTTTTCCCGCCATTTCCGATCCGCATGTTTATGTTGTACCTAAGTGCAAAAAGCCGTAACTATGTTAATCATCCTAATTTTTTTTTTTTCATATTTATTGTTAGTACACGTATCATCTTAAATACCTAATTATGAGGATTTTTAAATACAAATTCCAAAAAATAAATTTTCCTGGTTTTTTTTTTAATCTGCGTAACCCTCCCTTCACTAAAATTATCATCGGTACCTATCATTATGGCTTTTTGCTCTTGTCAAAGTCAGCTGTTCAAATTTGCGGCTGCCATTTTGTGACTTAGCAGAGAGATAAAGGAGGGTCAACAGTCTTCTAACTTTAGCAGAGCCTTGATGGACTGATTAGCGTTAGCAGACGTTTATGAATCATGTTTTTTAGCATCGGGCCATCAAGGAACCGTCAAGGAGGCTCTAACTATTTATGAATAAGGCTGTTAAACTGTGCTCACCAGATAACTTTTAAATCGACTTACCGGCTTTAAAAAAAGTTATTATAGCATAAGATACTCTAGATTAGTCTACATGACGCTGGTTTGAAAATGTACATACCATTTCCGTGCATTACATTTTAGCAGTTTAATATCTTGGTGGCGGGTTTAATATCGTGATGGCGTTGTTCATTTCACTCCATTTTCTGAATCGCGGTAAAAGAATGACCCCTCGCACGTGTCAGTCGCCTCAACTCCTAAAAGTTTGGTTTTTTAACCGACGAAACAACAGAATGAACCCGTATATTTTTTATGTATGACCATGAGAGAAGTCCGTTACGCATGATCCTTTTTTTTTTTAATAGCGTAGGTACCTACGCTATTGAAAAAAAAATCATGGTAAATCTCAAAGTTGGTCCCATTTAAAATTTAAAAATTGTGTTGGGGCCAATGCGTTGTCCGCACTCTAAAATGACAACATGAAATGAAGCCAATTGGTCACATCGCGCTTAGTTACGCACCAACCTGTCGCGCGACGCTACGTTTGTTTATAATTTAATAAATCCTGTGACGTGACTGAAGATGTATATTTATCTCCCTCTCGCAACAGGCATCCCGCCGTTCGGTGTCATATTTTCTTTCTCTTTCTTCACGCTTATAAGTAGTTCTAGTATTTTCGCCGTTTTTAAGCGCCGCGATGTTGGTTCATGACGTGTCTATTATATAATACGTCATTGGTTGGGGCTCATTTCCTGCACCTTTGATGAGAACTTTAAACCTAGCTAGAGTATGACTGTCATCGAAGATCTATATAAGATGGAGACAGAAGGCAGTTGCAAGAGTTCCGCAACAGTTTGCAGCAGCTTTATCGTGTCCGGCTTATTTCATGCACCTTGATGAAAACTTTAGACCTAGCTGGAGAATGACTGTCATTGAGTGTCTATGATGAGGACGTAAGGCTGTCGAGGCAAGCCCCTAATTCGAAAAACATAAGTAGATTATTTTAGCGATTAATGCAAATATATCGGAGAAATTAAATAGTTTCACACTTGAATCTATATACGTATAATATAACAAAGCTCAAGAGTTTGTTTGTTTGGTTAGTTGAACGCGCTAATTTCAGGAACTACTGGTTCGAATTAAAAAAAACTTTTAGTGTTGGATAGTCCATTTATCGAGGAAGGCTATAGGTTATCTAACATCACGCTACAACTAATAGGAGCGCAGCATCAATGATAAATGTGACAAAAACGGGGAAAACGTATTTCTTAAGAGGGCTTCCGTTGCGAGTGCTGCATAAACGGTTAAAGTTACGCAATTAATCATGTATGATGGAATTGTTCCTCATAAAAAGTAAAAAAATAAATATTTGCGATAGCATAATGTCTATCTTTTCAGGTTGTGTCATACTCTCTCTAACCCTCTCTCTCTCTCATGTGACGCAGACGAAGTTGCGCGGGTCAGCTAGTATAAGAATAAATTCGCACGCGGTGCTCGAAGCGCCTTCAACCTACTACCGCGAGCATGCGCGCGACTGCTCCAGTCGCCGCCGTGCTGCTCTGCGCTCCGCCGCGCTACGAGTTGTCTGTACAAAGTATCGAACAGCTGTAGCTCGGAGTAGCTGGGCGCCGCCAGCGCCGCGCGTATCTCCGCTCACAGCTCTCAGCGCTGCTCGGGGCCCGCGCGTAACAAGGAAATGCGCTCCGCCGCGCCTCCAGCAGTGTGCGCTGGGCCGTAGTAGTCACGGTGAATTGCCAAACTTAAGTGGCAGTGGGCAAGGGCACAAAGAGTTCTGAAGTGGCGACCGCAAACCGGAAGACGTTACGTTGGAAGATCTCCCACTAGGTGGACCGATGACCTAGGTGAAGGTTGTGGGAATCTGCTGGATGTGAATCGCACGGGACCCCTCAATGTGGCGACACTTGGGGGAGGCCTATGTCCAGCAGTGGACGTCTTTCGGCTGAAATGATGATGATGAATCACGGTGTGCAATGTGTGAAGATAGGCACTAAAATGCGCGCTCACTTATACTAAACAGGGTGTAAACGGACCCTCCACGAAACCGTTAATCAAGCATTCTGTACATCAACATAAGTAACACTGCTCAAAAAATATTCCAAGTCTCAAGGTTTCCAGGTCCACAACAAAATGATCGAATTGAGTGAACACACACCCTTTAGGTAGGAGCACAGAGCATCATAAATAGAAGGGTCGGGAGCGAGAACTCGACGAAACCTCGATGAGTTCATACGCGGAGTGATCTTGGACTCCTCGCCTCTTACGTTTACTGCGCCCGCCGTATCCTCTGCGCAGATTCCCTTTACATTTACTACTCTTGTAGTCGCGCAGTCGCGCTATACAGGTGACTGTTATCCCTTTCCAAAAAACATGGGTATTTAGGTGAACGGAGTAGCTAATTTTTATTATATTTTTTACACAAAGCAAATTATTATTTGTTTTTTACTCGCCAAACTTTACAGTTTGTTGGCGAGAAATGAGATTATGGCATACCTAGTTTTTTTTTTCCACAGCTTAGAAAAAAATTGATATATCATCAAAAAACGTTATAAATTTCAAGTAATCTTTTCATATTAGAACAAAGAGAAATTTTGAAAAAAAAATAAAAATATCGAATTTCAAATGATAGGTACGCAATTCGCGTGTGATTTTGAATTTGTTTTTTTTGAAAAAAAAAAACGAGGTATTCCATTTGCTTCTACTCCGTTCACCTATTATATCCATTTTTTTGGAAAGGGATAAAAAAGTCACCTGTATATCTGAGGGTGACTCGTTGGAAGGTTTTTGTATCTCGAAACTGACAATGGAAAAGAAGTATTCATGTGTATTTTATTTATGTTTATTAATTACAATAAATTCAAACAATAGCAATATAGACGAAACTTATTTGTAGAATTCATATTCACTCTCATCCTTCTTGATGTTGTTCTTGTAACCCTTCTCGAAGTCCTTGGGCAGAACAATATACCTGAAAGAAAGTATGCCAGATTGTTATATGAACAGTAAAAAGTACTGTGAGCAGGTTTTGATCTACGCCTGTTACGAAAAAGTCCTCAATGGGGAAGCTAACTGTAGAACTAATGACGCTAGCATAGTAGGTACCCAAACATTGTCATCGTCACTGGTTGAAAATGTGATAATGTCATTTTTTAACACCCTTGCTCGTAAAGCTGATGTAATTCCACCGGTTTTAAATATGTAAAGCGGGTCATAAAAAACGCGTGTGTTACCAAAGCAAATAGTTAAGTTATAGTCCATACAAATTCCATAACAGTATTATTTGTCATTTCAAATATGGAACTGATCGCCGCCGCACGACTCTAGCTAGTGAGCAGCGCGCAGGGCCGGCAGTCTCGACAGAGATAGCGACAAATTCGCTAACTTTTGATTGCTAATTACTAGAGACCGGATAATATGCAACATAAAAAGCTTGAAATATGCATGCAAATATGCATGAAAAATGCCTAAAATATGCACGAAAACTGACAGAATATGCAACATTAAATGAGTTTTTTTTGTTTTGTAAATATTATTCCTTTAGATTTAAGTATTTTGTTAGTAAATACTTGTCTTATTTATGTTTTACTTTATTATGTATGTATCTTTTTAATTTATTGTTATTTGATAAAATAAAAAAACTATTAAGTTTTATATTTTTTATTAAAAAATCAGCATACATTTATAGAAAACTATCCATTGATAGATGTTAATCGATACAGTAGACATTATTTAATATTTTTGTAAACATTAACAATCAAGTAACAATAATGACATGCATAATAGGTGGGAGTAGCGCGGTAGGCGAGCGCGCGGCGGCGCGATCATTTGTCTCTTTCATTTTTTGAGTACCTACCAAAACAAAATACGCGCGGCTGCCGAGTGCGCTACGCTCGAAAAATACCTACCTACTGTAAATTATAGCAATAATATGCATCATCACTAGATATTAGTAAAAATATGCTATTAGCCTTGAAAATCGCTTAAATATGCAAATGCATATGCAAATATGCAAATGCATATTATCCGGTCTCTACTAATTACTAACGAATAAATTGGGTTGCAATGATGATGCTTGCTAGTAACGCTAGTCTCAACGTCCAAGATGCGTTTCTTCCAAACATAATTATTGCAACCGAATTTATTCGTTAGTAATCAGCGATTGAAAGTTAGCGATTTTGTCGTTATCTCTGTCGAGACTGCCGGCCCTGTTGCTAATCAAATTTAGAACTAATCGCCGCGCGGCGCCAGTCAGTAGGCAGCGCTAAGCGCGCCTGTTAAAATGGCGGGAAAGCAACAGTGTGCATTCACAGATTGAGTTTATTTAAAATAAAAAAAAAAGTTTATTCGGTAATTTAAAAACTTGGCTGCATGCTCTAGCGTCTTTGCCAACATTTTCACGCAGCCACGGCAGAAAATAATCCTCGCGCCATTATTCTTAAATTTTCTTTTCTTTGTACTTGTATTGTGAATATCTTTTTTTTTCCGTTTCCTCGCAAATGTGTTAAAAAACGTCGTACGATATACGTGCGTATTGGTTATAACATGCTCGGCTCAATTACGCCCTCGCCTTCGGCTCGGGCTGAAATTCCGCCTCGAACGCACTAATATCGCAATGTACTATTATATTTCAAAATAGCTTAACCTCATTGGTCAGATTGAGACCATCTATGGTGGCGCCATCTGAGATTTACTTTGTTTTCGCCACCCCATTGCAGACCTTTATTTTCACGGAGTTATAACAAATAACACTATAATACTTTATGGAGTGCCGCACTATGTGAACACATATATGTCAGTTCGTCTGTTCCCATGAGTTTCATAGGTACATATGTCACGCCTTTTTCCCACGTGAGTAGGCAAGGCAAACACTACAGAAGGCCACTTTCTACAACATTTGCATACTTTTTCGCCGCGTCTAACGGCAATATTTCCTTGAATGGAAAATCTTAAAAAAGAGCATTAAACATAATGAACGTAGCTCTCACCTATTCTCACGGACGGCGTGCATGCCAGCCTCTTGGCAGATGGCGTTGATGTCGGCACCAGAGACGCGATCCGGTCGCGCCACAAACTCCTCCAAGTCGACTTCTTCTGACAGATTCATCTTAGTCGTGATTGTCGAGAAAATGAGACGCTTTTGACGCCTGCGGAAGTTACATTAAAAGTTAGACTGTTTGAAAAGATAAAAATACGAATCACTGTTATCCGGAGAGTTGGGCAGAGGTGACGAAATGTGGGTATACCATAGTTCTATTGGTCACCCATTAAGGTGGATGCTCCAGGGTAGCCCACGAAATTCAAAATTTTCTTACGTTTTTTGCAATTTGCAGGCCACTGCTAGGTTGTATGTTGATTAAAAAAACAACCGGCCAAGAGCGTGTCGGGCCAGGCTCAGTGTAGGGTTCCGTAGTTTCCCGTCCGTCACAATAAGTGTTCCCACTTATGAGTTTAAAGGTGGGTATCCATTATGTAAAAATGCTTGCATATACGAATATACTACAAACTTAGTCCAGAAATTATTTTGTTCAACTTTTGGTCTTTTTTGTACAAAAACTGTTGTTTCCATCAAGTTCAAAATGATTTTCCTAGAAAGTCCTTATAAAGTTCTTCTTTTCAGATTTTTTTCATATTTTCTAAACTTATGGTTCAAAAGTTAGAGGGGGGGGGACACATTGTTTTTTACTTTTGGAGCGATTATTTCCGAAATTATTGACATTATCAAAAATGATTTTAGGAAACCCCTATTCATTTTTAAATACCTTTCCACAATATATCACACGTTAGGGTTGAAATTAAAAAAAAAAACACTTCCCACTTTACATAATAGGGGGGCTACCCTAATAAAACATTTTCTTCCAATTTTTATTTTAAAACTTTGTCGGCGTGATTGATATACATATTGGTACCAAATTTTAGCTTTCTAGTGCTAACGGTCACAGAGATTAAGCGAGGACGGACAGACGGACGGACGGACAGACATGGCGAAACTATAAGGGTTCCTAGTTGACTACGGAACCCTAAAAAAGTAATTCAATCGACTTTCATGAACTTGGAGGGTTGTATTGATGATTATAATTCTGTAACTACATACGTCTTACAGCCGCAAATAATATTTTAATCACCTTTAATGCTTCGAGGAATTGACCTCACACAAGGCGAAGTTTAAAAAGGTTGCCTAAAACTATCACAAATATTTCATAGACAGTAGTGACGTAATAAGGTTTCTATTTACGTGAGGTATTTATTTATTGTCTATCAGTACTTGCCTGTCGGGTAGAGGGAACTCAATCTTCCTGTCAAGACGGCCAGGTCTAAGAAGAGCGGGGTCCAGAGTATCAGCACGATTTGTTGCCATAATCACCTAGAATAACAGTAAAAAATATATATTAGAAAAAAATAGGCAATATAAATATGACAGAAATCTTCTAATTATTGCAGTTGTTATGCTCACCTTGACATTGGTGGTTTGATCAAAACCATCCATCTGGTTCAACAGCTCTAGCAAGATTCTCTGTACTTCTCTATCAGCACCAGTCTGTGCATCAAATCTGGAAATTAAACACATCATTTACATTAGCACAAAACTTGAAAAGTGGTTGTAGCGATGTTTATGTTATGTCTTCCAACATTGGATTGGTTTTTCGACACGATAGTGATAATAGGGTGTAGTTGATGCCAGTTAAGATGGCATTAGCGGTCATGGCCCTTTCCCTAATATCTCTTTGTACGAACCAAAACAAATGAACGATGTATCGTTTTTCATTAGAAAAAATGTTGAAGATCACGATAGATGACGATTCAAGTCTCAAACAGGCTTATTTTTGGATTTCAAAGTTTAGAACTTTAATAAATGTAGGTGAGACAATGATCGCTGTTACGATCTTAACTGGCAGCAACTATAGAAAGTAATGAAATAGTGAGTTGTCTGAAGGTATTTGCAAGAGATCTGGCTATTGGGCAGAGCCAGCTCACGAAACTGAAGACCGACGATGGTAGGATCTTATCCGCCAAACCGGAGCTTCTGAGGGAGATCGAGAGCTTCTATGGACAGTTGTACACGTCAACCAGTAAACCCGTCGTAGATCTAGCAAACGACCCAAGAGCTAGACTGACCCGACACTATACCGAAGACATCCCGGACGTCAGCCTGTACGAGATTAGGATGGCTCTGAAGCAGCTCAAAAACAACAAGGTACCGGGTGATGACGGAATTACGGCCGAACTCCTGAAGGCGGGTGGAAAACCGGTACTTAAGGCCCTTCAGAAGCTGTTTAATTCCGTCATACTTGAGGGAAAAACGCCACAGGCATGGTGCAGGGGTGTGGTGGTACTCTTCTTCAAGAAGGGTGACGATGCCCGGTTGAAGAATTATAGGCCCATCTCACTTCTAAGCCGGTTTCCGAAAAAGCTTTAGCACCGTGGACCACATACATACGCTGCGGCAAGTTATACAGAAGACCGAAGAGTATAACCTGCCCCGTTTGTGGACTACGAGAAAGCCTTCGATTCGATCGAGACCTGGGCAGTACTGCAGTCTCTCCAACGGTGCCAAATCGACTATCGGTACATTGAGGTCTTGAAGTGTTTGTACAAAAATACCACCATGTCAGTCCGACTTCAGGAGCAAGCCTCGGAACCTATCCTCCCGCAGCGAGGTGTGAGACAGGGAGACGTTATTTCTCCGTAACTGTTCACTGCTGCACTGGAGGATGTCTTCAAGGTTCTGGACTGGAGAGGGCTAGGCATCAACGTCAATGGCGAGTACATCACTCACCTTCGGTTTGCCGACGATATATATATATATATATTTTTTTTTATAGTGGTCATGGCTGAGACCATGGAGGACCTCAGTACAATGCTCGATGACCTCAGTGGAGCTTCCGGAAGAGTGGGTCTTAAAATGAACATGGACAAAACCAAGGTCATGTTGAATGCCCATGTCACACCCACTCCTATCAAGATCGGAGACTCCACACTCACGGTCCAGTTAGGTAGGTCTAACTTCGAGAAAGAGGTCAATCGTCTAATCCGACTCGGCTGGGCAGCGTTCGGGAAGTTGCGCGGTATCTTCTCGTTCAACTTACCGCAGTGTCTCAAGACAAAGTCTATGACCAGTGTGTGTTGCCAGTGATTACATACGGGACCGAAACGTGGTCGCTCACAATGGGCCTCATCAGAAGGCCAAAGGGCAATGGAGAGCCGGGGTTGCGGGACAGTTCGAAAGAGATACCGCGGCCTCGGAACACAAAGGGCGATGAAGGAACATGGATGGGTTTTAGTCAGTAAAAGTCTCGACACTCCCTCCTGCTCCGCCCAGAACGGGAGGAGTTATTTGATGATTTCCCATCCGAGAAAAAAAAGGGCAATGGAGAGGGCTATGCTCGGAGTGTCCTTGCGCGATCGAATCAGAAATGAAGACATCCGCAAGAGAACCAAGGTTAAGGACGTAGCCCGAAGAATTGCCAAACTTAAGTGGCAGTGGGCAGGGCACATTGTTCGCAGAACGGATGGCCGATGGGGCCGAAAAGTTCTGGAGTGGCGACCGCGAACCGGAAGACGTTGCGTTGGAAGGCCTCCCACTAGGTGGACTGATGACCTGGTGAAGGTTGCGGGAATCCGCTGGATGCGAGTCGCACGGGACCGGTCAATGTGGCGACACTTGGGGGAGGCCTATGTCCAGCAGTGGACGTCTTTCGGCTGAAATGATGAGTTGTCTGATTATAAGATATGGTTGTTTATAAAAAGAAAACTTGCTTACCTTTTAGTGGCGATAGCATCAATCTCGTCAATGAAGATGATAGCAGGGCTGTTCTCTTTAGCTAGACGGAACACGTCTCGCACCATACGCGGTCCTTCACCGAGGTACTTCTGTACGAACTCTGAGCCCACCACGCGAATAAATGCGGCTGAAATAGGAGCATAAATTTTTGTTACTACATATTAGAATGCAACTGGTCAGTTGAAGTGTCTAGTCTGCTGCAGTACCTCCCAATCAGCAATGGCTGACTGCAACGAAACTACTGGTTCCTAAGTATTAATAATACTAACAGCCGCTGCAGGACAAGGGAGTCTCCCGAGACAGATCAGCATGCTCACTCCAGATATTTAATAATATTTGTCATGGTAACACTCAACACAATTTGATAAGCCAACAACCCAATCCCAAAAGAATAATTGGCTGTATTACTTCAAAAATACCCATAGATGCAAAGATCAGTTCACTATCTCAAAAGAGACGATCATTGACGATCATGCTTTGGAACATGGGCATTAAGTTAATGTAGGTACCTACTTGACTGCATAATCATTGTGAATATAATGCAATTGAGAAGGACGGACTCAAAATCAAGACATAATTATTACACAGCTGTATTTGTAACTGACCTGTAGTATGGTGAGCTACAGCTTTGGCTAACATAGTCTTGCCGCAACCAGGAGGTCCGTACATGAGTACACCACGAGGGGGCTCGATACCAATCTGTCTGTACAACTCCACGTGTGTGAGAGGGAGCTCCACAGCCTCTCTGATCTCCTGCTTCTGTGTGTCCATGCCACCAATGTCCGAGTATTGTACATCAGGCTTCTCATCTGTTAAAGAAATTATGTTTCATAAATACTGTGTTACAGTTAAACTTTTTGTCAAACCATTTAAATTCCAGTACTTGTGGATCTGAACAAATCGTTTTTTTATCTAGTGTTTGGCTTTATCTTAAACTTTTCCTCTTGAGTGTACAAAATTCTGACACACAATACCGTAATAGTACATTGCATCTATTGAATTAACTTCTACACAAGTTCAATAAAAAACCTGCTAAAATACACATAATGATACATACCAGCTTGCAGCATAGAAATAGAGCTGTCAGCTTCTGGTGGTAATACATCCACAAGAGCATTTGAGTGTTTGTGTAGAGCTACCGATGCAGACGGCTTCAACAACTCCCGGTCGATCGTTGACAAGATGCGGACATAGTAGTTGGAGCCAGTAGTGCTACCAACTGCAGAACATAAATTAAAGAATATAGAGAAGAAGAATAGACAGAAATATACAAAATGCAACAATCAGCTTTTAGTTCAACAAATAGTGCGTTTTATAATTTTCAGCTAGGTACACTTGCAGCTCAGTAATGATGAAAAAAACTTGATGTATTTTTTATTAATTTAATTAATAATTAACAATACAAACCAATGCCAGTATTTTGGTCCACAGCTTCCAGGAACTGTCCAATTACAAGTGGTACAGATTGTATGCGCTTTACTTCCTCTTGAGCATGGAGGTACTCTTTCTTAAGGTTCCTTTGTTCGTCTTTTATGTATTCCTCTTGAACTTCCAAAAATTCTAACATGCGTTGGAGTTTCTGAAAATATAAACTAAAGGATTAGATCTTTGTGAGTACAGCTGATTTTGTTAATAAATCGTTTTTATTTTGTATTTTATCTCAAAGGTCAACCAAGGAGGTTGTAGTCTGCTTAACTGCACTATCCCGTGGGTGCCTTCAGCCAGGAGTAAGGCTTAAATAGTCAGAATAAAATTTGTTATACTATCAATAAACTATGGTCGCAATCGCAAGAGGGTCATCTACGACAAATGCCGACATCTCGCAAGTAATTTAAGAAGACATTGAACAATATTTACCATACCTTGTATTTCGTGTACAGGTCCTCAGATTCCAATTCATCAAAAGATTGCGGTCCCGCGAAAGGCAATCCTTTGGCATCAGTGACTAGATCATCCTGAAAGGCAATGATGTTGGTAAAACGAAAGAGTACAAAGAGAAATGTTTTCGTCACTGTTGAATATTATTACCTTTTCCGGCATTATAATACCAATTTCTTCCATTTTGATAATTAATTCTGGTTGTACTATTTTTTGAATCAGTAAAGTTGAAAATATTACAGATGCTCCTCGCAGTGTTAGAATTTATTTAGCCATTGCTTTGCCAATTTCATGAGAACATGACATTTCAATTTCTGTAGACTGAGAAAGAGGATATGGAATTGTGAAAAAGAGTAAAAGAGATACAAACAATAAATGCATAAAATACCAGCTAAGTTTGGATAATGAACAGGAAGAGTTCCTGACAACTTGTCAAACTTTCGAAACGCATCGTCACTTTACGTTCCTTTAAACGCATAATAAATAAACAAAGCTTTCGCTGAAGCATTAGGTTCAAGGTTGATTGGGAAAATTTTACAGTTTCACCTTCGGGTAGCTAATTTTTTTTCGTTGAATGTTTATGTAATAGCACAGTCATTCACATAGCATAGACATTTATTTGCTAGTTTCAAAATGCCAAAATAAATAATTGGTAACATCAACTCGTGTATATCTAATGAATTTGTAATGTTACAACACTTTTGAGTTTTGCCTCAAAAAGTCAAAATTAACCTCAAATTTGAATTGGAATAACCAATATTGCCTGTTTTCATTTGTTAATTGTTTTTTATCAATATCTTCGTGTATTATACTCATAAAATATTGCTAATAAGGTCTTTTGTTTCACCAAATTGTGAAAATGGCCACACCTGAGATGACTGAGGCTGACCAAATCAAAACAGTAAGTCGACTTTATTGTATAAAAAATAGAATAATACGTTGAATTGTTACTAAATTAGGTCAGTCGGGCACTTGAGCCTTTTATCGCGCTAGTTAAAGCGTGTTTTATTAGGTCAAGCACGGAGTAGCAAGTTATCTAAAGTGTAGTTTGATTGTTCTCCTTTCAGTTCAAAGACTTCTTGGTCCAGTATAATAAGCTGTCTGAGTTATGCTTCAATGACTGCGTACATGACTTCACTTCCAGAACGCTCAAGCCAACCGAGGTATGTGTGATCCAAAACATACTTAGATGAATACGGGACTTGCATGAAGTTTTATGAGCATCTACAAAATTTAAAACTTAGGCTTGCTAATGGGGAAGGCTGGTCAAAGCTGATTGTAGATGGCGTGTCCATCGCTTAGACCCAATCTGACCAATGAGATCAAACTATTTTGAAATATAAAATTAACGATATTTCACATTCCGTTTCGTATTTCACTCACATTTGTCTATGCAAATGTAGGTATAGAATATCGGGGCCCCTCCATATTTCTTTCTATCTCTATGGTTCATGCGGTGCTAGCGCCATTAGTTCCACAAGTTGCCCACCCCATTAAATAAGTTGCCTTATATGACACTGTTCAAGATTGTCATCCTTTGTATCTATCGCTCACACACTGCACTATTGTAATTTCAATCTTTGATCTAATTAACAATTAAGAAAAGTGAAAATAATGAAACAATAGAATGTAAATATCTTTGCCATTAACATTTACTTTTATGTTTTCAGGATAAATGCACACTGAGCTGCATGGAGAAATATTTAAGAACAAATCAGCGAGTTTCACAAAGATTCCACGAGTTCCAAATGCTTGCTAATGAGAATATGCTGGCTTTAGCACAGAAGACTGGTCAACAAAGTTAAGTTTAGTCATTAATAATACATGATGTATTTAATTTATTTTGTTATAGATTTTTTGTCCTGGGTGTTAGAAAAATAAAGTGTTGTTGAACGAACCCCAGTGAATTTTATTTTATCATTTCTACAAACAGATTCTCTTCAGATAAATGTAGTAAGTACTTCAAAACAATCTAAAATGCAAGATCTCAAAAAAGACAGCACCTTGGATTGGTTGGATTTTCTTTACATCTATTTATGGTGACTGGTATTTAGTGTACGATATTTAAACACGTGAGTGTAGGTGTAGGTACTCATGATAACAGACAACTTTTACTTTGGGACCAAACCTGAAATCGCAAAAAAATCATCTGTTCAGTACATTTTAACCAGGGTGAGGTCAAAATGTACTGAACAGCTGATTTTTTTCTTCGCGCCATTTATTGCCACACTTGTGAAGTGGATACCAGGGGATACCAGTGGATACCAGTCTCGACAGAGTTAACGACAAAATCGCTAACTTTAGATTGCTAATTACTAACGAATTAATTCGGTTGCAATGATGATGCTTGCGAGAAACGTATCTTGGATGTAGAGACTTGCTTTACACGCAAGCATTAGTGCAAGCGAATTTATTCGTTAGTTATCAGCGATCGAAAGTTAGCGAATTTGTCGCTATCTAAGTCGAGACTGCCTGCCCAGTTGATATCCTACATAGATACTTTTTGTTTTTAAATACATACTTATTATACCAAATAAACATCCATGACTTGGAAACAAATGTCCATGCTCATCATGCAAACATTTTCTCCAACTGGGATTCGGGACCCTAAGAACTTAAGGCAGCCTCACCGCCGCCGCTGCGCCGTTCGGGTCGTCAAAGGACGGGCAGGCAATTATTGTTCATAAAGAAAAAGGAGTTACTCATTTTGTTAGACTTGTAGAAAAAAACTTTTAACATTTTGTTAGACTTGTAGAAAAAAACTTTTAACTAAAATTAAACACACAAAACTGAAAAGTAAAAAAACAAAAAAATCGTTTGTCTAAATAGGCTCAAATCATTTTGTAGTGTGAAGTAGTCATTTTGCGACTGAGCAAATGACCTTGAGCAAGCAGTTTTTTGGAGCCTACTCCTCTTTATCCAAAAGAAATACCAACTAATAAAAAATAGGTACCTACATTAAATTACTAGGTAGGTACATATTCTTGACTCCAAAATTGTCGTTTCATATATTTTTTTTAAGTTGCTTTATGTTTAATAAATCCCTTCACAACGAAACCACAGAAATGAGAAATAATGATTTATAAAATGCTACTCCTCCTACCTCGTAAAGTTACCATTATTTTGATTTGCTGCTTATACTAGGATAGGCAATTTAATAATGAACATAATTGTCGTTTTATTTTTTCCAAAAGACGTAAATTTGATTTTATAAAGAATAAAAACCACTAATTTCGCACAATTCAGCCTGCAGTGACTGACGCGACGTAACGACCACTTCGGAGTGTAAGCTGATTAGAACTTTATTCTAACAGTATTTCAAGCGAAGTTTGAACCACCACAACTACACGTCCTAGCCACTCGAAGCAACGAAATGCAAGCTATACGCATTTTCACCTTCCATTGTCAAGTAATTCGAAAGCCCTTCATACCAATTCGATACGATTGCGGTTTTTGAGAAAGCGTCTACTACTGCTACCTCATCGTCTCCGCGTCTCAGCGTCTCCGATGACTTATCAATCCGGGAGTACCTACTACCTCACTCAAGGTTAATGAGATAAAAACAAAATCAAAATTTGAAATTGTAGTGGGAGTTATTTAATTTTATGGTACCTACCTACCTATGCGAAAAGTAACATTTGAACTTCGATTTGATATAAAATACAATGTGTGCACCATTCCTTGACTGGGATTGCAATGTAGTGTGAATTATGGCATTTGGGTGTAAAACCAGTTGCTTCGCATGTTTCTATTAGTTATTCATTCATGCCCATGTCATTTTTTCAACTACTACTTCTTATTCAGCTGGCTAACAGGGGAGGGTCCTGCACATCGTGCATACTGAGCTTCTCTTACAACAGGTCTTCGCAGGCCGACAGTCAGGCGGCGAAAAATCCAGTATAAAAGATGATTGAGAACTAGTATAATCGAAATGATAGTCATTGTATTTCGCTTCCACGCTGTATTTAGCTTTTGCTGTTCTGGCTCCTGGTTCATTGGATCCAACATAATCTGGCTCACTATTGTCAGAGTTAAGAACATATTTCAGTGGGTAAGGTCCCGAAGGTGCGTTGCTAATATTAGAAGGTTTAGTGCAGATAGTGTAGTTTCCGGCGTGCCTGATGATCCTTATGAGAACTTGTGGACCACACGGTTGTCTGCAGCAGGATGGAGTCGATGGGCAGACAGAGAGACACTTGGGCGTCGCGCAGCATGATTTAGAGCATGTGCGGGAGCACGAGCGGAAACACGCTGAATTGCAAATGCTGCAGTCGCCAGTTTTCCCGCAGTTGTGGGCCTCGATCTTTCTGAGCACTGGGCAGGAAATGTGGCCTGGACGCCAGCCACACCTCAACTGAAAATTGAAAGAGTACCTACTTTACACCTGTGTCATCATCATCAGCCTATTAATGTTCCCACTGCTGGGACACAGGCCTCCTCTCTATGAGAGGGAATGGGCTATATAATCCACCTCGCGGGCCCAGTGCGGATTAGTAGATGTCGCATGTCTTCGATTTTTTTTGGTTCTAGGACATGCCGGTTTCCTCACGATGTTTTCCTTCACCGTTTTGAGAGCAGTGGTGATGAAATAAATTACAAAAGGTAATGCGCCTGTCTGGGTTCGAACCCACGACTTACTGTTCGCAAGTCGGGGTTGCCACCACTGGGCCACCGCTGCTCTCTACCCTGTTTAGCGAATGTCAAATTTAACAAATAAAGCTTACTAACTTGATGCTGCCAGAAGTAGGAAACATTTTACACAATACCTGTACAACCTAAACATTAACAGCTTACCTGATGTTCAGGGGCGTTTCTAGCGGTGTACCGCCATCCCATGTGCTTCGGCACCGGCCCCGGTTTTACTTCTTCTTTGTCCAAACATCTGTGTTTAGGTAGATCGCAGCGGCCCAAGCAACTTGCCGAAGATCTATTTACTGAATGAAAATGTTAGTTGCATGATGGTGTTATCACTTAAGAGAAAGGCTAAGTAGACCCCGTATTGTATAGCAAATGTTATGTTATAGTTAGGGAAAATAACTTCTGCTTCTGAATTTAGAAGAGAAATGACAACAACAAATGTTAACGGCTCTCTTAGCAGCCGGTGGTGGTCGCAAGGTTGGGGAAAGTATCTGACAAAATATGAAAAGCTTAGTATCGAACTTAGGCACCCAATTCAAGGAACCTTATTTATTGATATTTACCTTTGCTAGCTGCTTGACAACAACAAGCCATATTGCTGATTTATGGATCTGCAAAAAGACAAGACGCGGTCACAATCAATGAGCAATTTATATAAAGTTCTCTTCTAGCATCCTCACTACTGACACCAAAAACAGGAAAAGTAATTTGGTATTTCAAAATGACTTGATACCTAAGACCTGGAACCTCTTTCTGGAGTGTCCAGATCACACACAAAACAGTGATAAGAAAAACAAATATAAATGAGCTACCTACGGGTTTTAGGGTAGGTACCTGGGTAGTTTATGGAGATGGAAGTCAGGTGCGGTCCCATAATATGGAAAAGTATTTAAGTCATATTAATGTTTGCGATTCATGTGGTATCTGCAGGTGACATATTGGCACGTCGAAGGCTCCAAAGATTTTCGTTGTTCGAACCAAAGAGTAGAATAGCAACGTGCAACGGAAGTTCGAACGTGTTAACTTTTTAACTGTACTCTATAGACACGTGTAAACTTTTTCTTGGAATAATTACATGGCTAAAGATTTGCTTCAACAACTTTCCGTCAAGCTTATAATATTGATCGCCTTAAAACGAATGCATCTTTAATCGCCTACGCCCGTGCATCTCAATCAGTCGTCGGATTGAGGGATTTTCGGACGCACTCTGGTCACAATTTTGATATTATGATCTCAATTTTTTTGCCGTAACAGTAGGTAACGCAGTGGTAGTCTTTTTTTAATGTTTTTAGAAATGTCGATCCCACCGGGTGGTGGACCTGTGATCGCTAGAGATACGCTGTGGTCGGAACTATGTACTTGCGCATGCCTTATTGCGTGCGCGATGGTTTTTCACGATGACTGACTAATACAAGATGAATATGAACGCACACTGGTGTATACATAGCTTTAGTTCAAGGCCGCTCAACCCCAGGCAACACATTCTTGCAATGTGAAACTTTCTTTGCAGATCCCCATAGAGGGATTTTCGTTTATAGCTCTTCCCTAGTCGCTGGATAGATGGCGCTGAACTTGGTAAGTTACTGCAAGGAACGTAACGTAAAAAAAACTGATTTTAACAAAGCGCGAGAAAACTAGGTCACATGCTCTTTGATTGTGAGCCTGAAATTAACACAAACGAAAAAAAACTACTAGCAAAATGTAGGTTTTGGAGAAACCATTATTCGGAAGCATAATAAGCAAACGAAAGTGTCAGCCAACGAGCGTATGTGTCGTGACGCAATGTTTTTTTTTCCCAAGCGTTTTGGCTTTGGCACCAAGTAACGTAGTCGGTTCAACGTCATCTACAAAGTTCTTGGAAACTATGTGTTCAATACACTTTCTCGAAAACTGGTCCATAACGCACTACAATTATGTACAACATGCAATGTATTTCATACGCGTGCGTTTTTTTCCATTTTCCCGCACGTGTGCGGGAATGAAAATTGCCACAGATAACTATACCTATACTTAGTCCAAATTGGTTCAATGCCTATAGTCGGAGGTGAATGTTTTTTTTTTAATTTCGGCAAAGCACTACGCGTCTTTACGGCATAAATATTTTTTTAATACTTATTTAAATTGTGTTTTTAGATAGAATATCATAGATAAACATGTTATTAAAAATGAATAGTTATTTTTATACACAAATTAACATTTATTTGTGTTCTGAATTCAAAAATATAAAATAAATCTATTTTTTATATAAGGCTGTTTAACGGCTTGCGTCTTCATACCTTTGCCTCTCCTTCAACCTGGCGAAAGCAGAGAGCGATAAAAAAAGAAAATTAAAGTCATAGTTTCTTATTTCGTGACAAAAATATTTTTCGTTATATTTTATTTTAATTTCTTCAAAAGTGTATTGAAAAACGTCGTTTGATATACGTGGACATTTGTTAGCCTCGCCTAGGGCTCGGGTGTTATAATTCCGCCTAGAATGCAATAACAAACTTTGTCTACACCCATGCTATAAATCCTCTATAAAAGTATCTGAAACAGTTAGCTTATGGCCAACATTAAAACAGCCAGTAGCCAGTGTCATAATCATTATAGCATCCAAACGGGTGTTATAATGTTGTACTAAATATCATTATGCAACTCGTTTTAAAAAAAGAACATTGTCTAGCACGTGCGATTCACTACCAAAGCAATTAAAGAAAAACTTATAGGTTAATTCGAATTCACGTCGTATCCCGCCATTTTTGTTCGATATTTGGATATTCGTATTGCATTATGTATTTGTTGTTTACAAAAATGAGTGATAAGTACAAGCTTTGTGCATTTTATTAATTGTTCAATCCAAAATGTAAATAATTATATTGTTACCTATACCTACATGGTTTGTTTGTATGTATTAAATACTCAGCAATTAAACTTTCCATGAATTTACATGGACTTCTTACAACACTACAACACCCTATGGTTTCAGAAACTTTTATGGAGGATTCATATCATGGATGTAGATAAAGTCTTGTATGCAACTGTACATAATTAGGTATTAAAACACTCATGTGATACTATTAACACGCTCGGCTTCGCCTCGTGTGATAAACCCACATTCGTGTTTTAATACCCAATGATATTTAATTAAACAGATATGTTATGAGCGCGTGATATGTTATAAGCCGTGTGGTATCCGGCAGAGTAGAATAGAACCAACCCATTACACTCACGGGTGTCGTATAAGGCGACTAATGTCTGAGGCAGAACACCTTGCGCCTCCGTAGACCAGAGAATGGGCAGCAGCGTTTTCTGTTAGTCTTTCATCACTGCGATCTCCAATCCGCCTGCCAAGCGTGGAGATTACGGCAAATTCCTCCCATCATGGGAGAGGCTTATGTCCAGCAGTGGACGTTAAGGGCTGTTGTTGTTGTTGTTGTTGTTGTTGTTATGAGCGCCCAATCGTGAAGACTCGAAAACGTGTCAATTGGCCTGTTTTTCCTTTATTCTGCGTCACTGCGTGTATGTGAGCTGGCTCTCCCCCGCGGCACACTTTTTTCGGTGGTTTTGTAGGTGTATAACATATCTGTTTGTTAGAATATCATTGTTAATACCCCTTATTATACAACGGGTGCATAAATAACTATTCTCCACTTGTATCAAAATGTACTATTTTTTAATACCTACCTCAAAAAGAAAACCTCTCAATGTACTTCACTCTTTGCGTAACATATTTAATAAGACTTGAGTTTACTCTTCATCATCTGCCTAGACATTTCCCAACGATGTTCGGGCGAGCTTCTAGTACCTATATACCCGGATGCAGCTGAATATTTTACCGAGACACGGAGGAAAATCGGCATGTAATGTATGGTCCCCAAGCACAAGTGCTGCTTCACCTTGAAGATAACCCTGTGGCTGGTATTATTTAGCCACGAGCTCCTAGACCTGAGTTTACTACCGGATATTGATAAATTGTTACCACAAAAACCTCTTCAAGGTTTCTAATGATTTAATTTTTTATTAGATATAATTTTTTATTAGACAATGGTGTTGATTCTGTTGTGCACAAACTGAACTTAATTTAGGCTATTGCTACCTTTTTCTTTCTAATAAAACGAGAATGAAACGGACGTAATTTAGAGCTGTCAAATTTAGTTAGAACTAATATTTCTATACAAATGAAGGGTCAGTGATGCCAGATCTACTGATTTAGCAGTAGAACTACCTGATTTAAAAAAAATCTACTGATCTACTGCCTTGATTGAAAATCTACCTGCTTTTTTAAAAATCAGATCGTATCATCTAGTTATTGACGTCGTGTCGTGTCATCTGGCTTAAAAGCCTAAATAACATGACATTTGTTCAACAAGTTTTGTGAATTCGCGGTATTTTTTACCTGTAGTGTGTGCAAAACCGACCAATCACTGACGGTACTATAAAATTGCCTTTGGTACAACGTACTAAGTCTGCCATTCTGGTCACAAGGCATAAAAACCCAGTCAAAGTATTCAAGCTCAAGTCCTTTTTACCTCATGTGGGTATGACTTTTTTATTCTACTGATTTTTCCTTCGATCTACTGCTAAAATTTTAATTTTTCTACTGATTTCTTCAGATTCCATCTGGCAACACTGTGAAGGGTGCAAGTAAAAACATGTCAACTAAAAACACGGTGAAGCGCAAGGTATAAACTAATTTGACATCTATAACTTAGTTCATAGCTATAGCTGTCCTTTTCTCGCACTGCCTTTTAGTAAAAGATAGCAATAGCCTAAATTAAGTTATGTTTGTGCACAACAGAATCGACACCAATGAGTAGCTATTTTAAAGTTTATGTTAAAAGCTAAATAGGTATCTGTCGTTACTACAGGAAAGTTTTATTTACTACAATCGATAGATGGCCCGCCACTTGACACGGAAGGCTCTCCTTTAAAATAAAATGTTAGCCTTGCTTTAGTTTTTCCGCTCAGGGGCAGTCTCAACCTTTCAATCGCTAAATACTTACGAAAAAATTCGGTTGCAATGACGATGTTTGCGAGAAACGCAAGTCTCTACATCCAAGTGCTCTATTTGTGCAGGAATGTTCAATAATAACAAAAATGTATTAGTTCAGAGAGGTAGGTATATTTCAGCTCCCCGTGATTAGGTAGGTACTTGCAAATTGTATAAAAAAAACTGTAAGAATAGATCTGTTATCTTATGAATTAGGCATCCGCTAATATTGGATTTCTGTCTGGGCGTTGAGTCTCGACATTAGTATCGACGCTGTCGCAAACTTCCGATCGCTAAATAATAACAAAAAAAATCGGTTGCAATAACGACGCTTGCGAGAAACGCATCTGGAAAATTCACCCGCCTAAGGGTTGTTTGAAAATCTGTCACAGGCGAAGCGTGCGTGTCAATTGTTTTTTTTTTTTTACCCACTTCAAACCTATGCTTCAAACCCAATTCTGCTGTCCGATTTTTTTGACAACTGCTCGGACTTTTAGCATACTGTCCCGCTTCTGCTTTTCGTGTCGAGTTTACATCAGTTGGGCCTAGTTGATGAGCAAATGGACAGTTCAGTAGTGGATGCAATCACAGAGTACATTATACTTGATGCAATGCAAGTGCGGTGCTCTCCAAAACATGATCCACTTCAAACACTGTTTTAAGCTATTACGGTATTCACGGTTTATAACTAAACTTAAAATGCCACTTACGGGATATCTTCCGTGATTATTATTTATTTTGAGCTCCCGATATTTCGACGCTGTTGCAAGCGCCATGATCACGGGTTAACTGGAGAATACGAGTGCATGGAAAAAAATGTTAGGAGCAGACAAATCTGTCTCCCTCTTTCTTTGTCTTTTGCTACGCGCACTATTGGAACTTGACACTGTCACGGCAAAACACACTCACAGTATCACCAG
Organism: Xestia xanthographa; assembly: GCA_905147715.2. Lineage (NCBI taxonomy): Eukaryota > Metazoa > Arthropoda > Insecta > Lepidoptera > Noctuidae > Xestia > Xestia xanthographa. The sequence goes on from LR990657.1 coordinate 15,494,515, forward strand.
GTTTTGTGGAGTCCTTATTATGTTGCCGGCTGTTACTTTTGAGCATACTCAAAACTCCCCTCACCATTCCCTCACCACCCTCAGCCATTCAATGTATGTAGGAAGCCGACTCATACGGACCGCTACTTACACGCCACCTCACTCATCACCCCTGTCACCTCAAGTCCGTAGTCACCTCACTCACAAATCGTGCATTTGATCTGTGTGACTCAACATCTTGCTGGTGAATTATGCCACGTTCAAAAGGTTTTGCAAAAGAATAGCTACAAAACCAACGTTGGAGGAGTAAGACCAACAAAGATGCGAGCCGCCAGAGTGAGTGAGTTTGTAAGTGACATTTTAAGTTTGGCATGATTCACTCACTGGACTTTCCTAAAAGTATATGCAAGTGCACTGTTAAGGAACTTACTACTGTCCTCAGTAGTAAGTTCCTTAACAGTACACTGACCTGACTCAGATGTTTCAGCTAGCAAAAGTATAGGTACCCTGTGCATAAGGGCGGGGACAGACGTCGTTCGATGAACTCATGAAGTACCTACAAGAATAAAATCAGCTTGTTTTGAGTTAGTCATTAACTTATAAAACTGCAAAGTTTTACTAGAAGCCCGGAGTTTAAGTTAGTGCTCGGTTGATGGCAATAGGCTCGATTCCTATTACATGATACTTAAATGATCATAACTAGCAAAATGTTGGAGTTACTGTGATGCACCTCTGCGTAACGTTTCGGTGTCCCGAAAGGTACAGTACATACAGGTGCCATGTATTTCAGGAGCTACAAAACATATAAGGTCATCACCATCATCCTCTTACCTTTATCCCAATCGGGGTCGGAGCAGCATGTCTTCTTCTACATACTTCTCTCAATTCTTCTTCTTCGCGTGTCGATGGCACTCTAAATTGAGTTGGCCCAGAACTGAGCTACTAGCTGCTACTATTTCTCTATTACATCATATTGTCATCTCAGCCGTCACCAAGATTGTAAATAGACTCTTATCGAAGCCGAAAGGCTCTTGTTTTCCCCGTCATTGCGATATTTTTTTTGTTCTACACCATACCTGGGAACCTTCTAGTTACGGAGATATTGGGGGTCAAAATTTCAACTTTTTGACAAGTTTTTTTTAAATACAAATTTTAATGTAAGATTTTTACTTTAAACACCTCCACGACCCCCGTACTATTAAATCCAATCATCAGCACAATGTTTTAAGTGCGTTACATTGAGTTCTACCACAAAACATGATTTTTCACCCCAAAAAAAGTTGTTTCCCAGCAATAATTTTTGCGTTATGTTACTTAGTTTGATGTACAGAAAGTTTGGTTGTCGGCTTCGTTATGAGTCTGTTCACGTCCTGTAAAAGGTGTCCATTAATAAAACAATGATAAGATTTTGTTTTTAATTGGATAATCCATCTTTTTAAATATCTATAATACCATAGCTAACTGAATGTAAGTATATTGGTTTCACAATCTTGGTTCGGTATAATCCATTGCTATTGTCATTATAGCAATATATTACATCGTTTATGACAATGTGACATTTGTAATGACTGATTCTATTGTAAGGTCTTGATGGCATAAATTCAATGGCTCCAATAAACTTATGTATTTGTTTCTGCAAACAAATAGTCATCGGTATTTCTATCGGTATAATTTTTGCAGTGTCATTCAATTAAAATGAGATTATTTTTGACAATTCTATATATTCAATTTCACCATTGCATGACGAACACTCTTCGTTTTCTTTGGTAAAATGCTCGTTTATAGCATCTTCCAATAAACCGATACCGGAAACAGAAATCTTTTTGACATTCAAAGGCAGAAAAGCAATTTTCCCTCCATCTGATGTAAACGTGCATTGTTTGCATTGATTTTCAATCCGTGCACTAAAAAAATATTTAAGAAGTCATCATCATCATCATCATCATCATCATCATTTCAGCCGAAAGACGTCCACTGCTGGACATAGGCCTCCCCCAAGTGTCGCCACATTGAACGGTCACGTGCGACTCGCATCCAGCGGATTCCCACAGCCTTCACCAGGTCATCGGTCCACCTAGTGGGAGGCCTTCCAACGCAACGTCTTCCGGTTCGCGGTCGCCACTCCAGAACTTTTCGGCCCCATCGGCCATCCGTTCTGCGAGCAATGTGCCCTGCCCACTGCCACTTAAGTTTGGCAATTCTTCGGGCTACGTCGGTAACCTTGGTTCTCTTGCGGATGTCTTCATTTCTGATTCGATCGCGCAAGGAAACTCCGAGCATAGCCCTCTCCATTGCCCTTTGGGTGACTTTAAGCCTTCTGATGAGGCCCATTGTAAGCGACCACGTTTCGGTCCCGTATGTAATCACTGGCAACACACACTGGTCATAGACTTTCGTCTTGAGACACTGCGGTAGATTGGACGAGAAGATACCGCGCAACTTCCCAAACGCTGCCCAGCCGAGTCGGATTCGACGATTGACCTCTTTCTCGAAGTTAGACCTACCTAACTGGACCGTTTGTCCCAGGTACACATAATCGTCTACAACTTCGAGTGTAGAGTCTCCGATCTTGATAGGAGTGGGTGTGACATGGGCATTCAACATGACCTTGGTTTTGTCCATGTTCATTTTAAGACCCACTCTTCCGGAAGCTCTACTGAGGTCATCGAGCATTGTACTGAGGTCCTCCATGGTCTCAGCCATGACCACTATGTCGTCGGCAAACCGAAGGTGAGTGATGTACTCGCCATTGACGTTGATGCCTAGCCCTCTCCAGTCCAGAACCTTGAAGACATCCTCCAGTGCAGCAGTAAACAGTTTCGGAGATATGACGTCTCCCTGTCTCACACCTCGCTGCAGGAGGTTAGGTTCTGAGACTTGGTCTTGAAGTCGGACTGATATGGTGGCGTTTTTGTACAAACACTTCAACACCTCGATGTACCGATAGTCGATTTGGCACCGTTGGAGAGACTGCAGTACAGCCCAGGTCTCGATCGAATCGAAGGCTTTCTCGTAGTCCACAAACGCTAAACAGAGAGGCAGGTTATACTCTTCGGTCTTCTGTATAACTTGCCGCAGCGTATGTATGTGGTCTACGGTGCTATAGCCTTTTCGGAAACCGGCTTGTTCGGGTGGCTGGAAATCGTCAAACCTGCGCGCGAGACGATTCGTGATGACTCTAGAAAACAACTTGTAGACATGGCTTAGAAGTGAGATGGGCCTATAATTCTTCAACCGGGCATTGTCACCCTTTTTGAAGAAGAGCACCACCACACCCCTGCACCATGCCTGTGGCATTTTTCCCTCAAGTATGACGGAATTAAACAGCTTCTGAAGGGCCTTAAGTACCGGTTTTTCACCCGCCTTCAGGAGTTCGGCCGTAATTCCGTCATCACCCGGTGCCTTGTTGTTTTTGAGCTGCTTCAGAGCCATCCTAATCTCGTACAGGCTGACGTCCGGGATGTCTTCAGTATAGTGTCGGGTCAGTCTAGCTCTTGGGTCGTTTGCTAGATCTACGACGGGTTTACTAGTTGACGTGTACAACTGTCCATAGAAGCTCTCGATCTCCCTCAGAAGCTCCGGTTTGGCGGATAAGATCCTACCATCGTCGGTCTTCAGTTTCGTGAGCTGGCTCTGCCCAATAGCCAGATCTCTTGCAAATACCTTGGAGCCTTTATTCCGCTCAATCGCGTCTTTAATACGCTCGGTATTAAAGCGGCGGAGGTCGCTCTTCAAGGATTTAGAGATCCGTCTATTGAGCTGCCGATATTTACACGCCTCGTCTGAAGACTGCAGGATCATCTCACGCCGCTCCTTCATGAGCTTGAGAGTGTGATCGGAGATCTTGTTCTGATCTGTACGACGCGCCTTGAAGAACTTAGACCCGGTCGTATGGACAGTTTCCACGAACCCATCGTTGTACTCGTCCACTGAGCTTCCTAGGCACTCGAAACGGTTGTGGAGTTCAAGCTGAAAGCTCTCGGGGTTTTGGATTTGGATCTGTGCTGGACGGAGCGTAGACTTCATCAGTCGATACCTTTCAAGCTTGATATTGATGTTCAATGTGCCTCTTACCATGCGGTGATCGCTCCCGGTTTTCACCGAATTGATCACAGAGACATCATTGAACATTTGCTTCTTGGTTGACATAATGAAGTCGATCTCATTTCTAGTTGCACCATCGGGGCTCTGCCAGGTCCACTTCCTGTGCTCACGCTTTCTGAAGAAGGAGTTCATCATATAGAGGCCCTCCTTCTCCATAAAACTAGCCAGTTGGTGGCCCCGGCGATTCCGACGTCCAACTCCAAATTGCCCCACCTGCAGCTCATCACCGTCTCGTTTGCCCAGTTTCGCGTTAAAGTCCCCCATGACAACTGTGAAGTGAGTTTTGGAACCATGCATGGCTTTAGAGATATCCTCATACATGGTCTCCACTTCGTCGTCGGGGTGTGCCGAGGTTGGGGCGTAGACCTGTATGACCTTCAGCGAATATCTTGAGGATATTCTGAGTATAAGGTACGCCACCCTGGTCGACACACTCTCGATCTTCACCACGTTGTTCACAAGGGACTTGTGGACGATAAACCCAACACCACCCTGGGATTGCCGGTCACCCTCACAGAAATAGAGCAGGTTGCCGGATTTCAGGATTATCGTGTCCTCCCCCTCTCTTCGGACTTCAGATAATCCCACAATACTCCATCGCAGCCTGCTCAATTCCTCTTCGAGTTCCGCTATCTTCTCGTCGGTCCGGAGTGTGCGCGTGTTATATGTTGCCAGGTCTAGTCGTCGGTATTGGCAGCCGGATCCCTTCCGGAGATTCTTCGCACCCCTTGCCACGCCGTAGCCTCGACCGCTGCCGTAGTCGAGGGTAGACGGGCTGCCGGGCACTAGGGGCCATGTTTGTGATGCGCTATTCATTTGGGGGGGTTTTGCCATAATCGCCACGCTTGGCAGGCGGGTTGGCGATCGCAGTGAGTGCGGTTCTTACACAAGACACAGAGAGCGCTGCTGCCCATTCTCTGGTAAATCCCTTAGTCGCCTCTTACGACACCCACGGGAAGATATGGGATGGTGTTATTCTTTACGTCCGACACCATACGGACGATTTAAGAAGTACATCTTCGAAAATAAATGCGACGTTACATGAACAGTCACACACTAATTTGTCACCTTCTTCTGTTTTATTAGGGAAATACTTTAAAGCAATTTGAGTCCTCAATACATTAGCATCTTCTTTTTGACTTCCACATAAACATTTTACATATCGAGGGATAAGTTCGTCTGCAAAGTTTTCTATAATGCCGTGAATGTTAGAATTTTCACGATATCCCACGGCCAGAAGATTCATTACGGAAACCAAGCCGCAAGTGTTTCTTAATCGTACTTCATGATTTTCTAAGAACAGAGATGTGCCGGCCAATCGGCCGCCATTTTTTACAAATTCTACCTTGCTTTCGAGCGGTATTTCAAATGGTTCTGTCCAATCTTCAATACAATCAAGAAGGTCATCAAAAATGTCCAGAGCACAGGAAGCAGTACCAAGTACTTCATTTACCGTAGTATTTTGAATGTTTTGATTTTTTACGTTTTTTCTTCTTTTACAGCACATTTGGAGTAACTTTATTTTGTACTTCTTCACCAAGATCCGTCAAAGCTAATTTAATTTCTCCATTAAAAAACTTGAAGGATAGGTTTAAAAATACGACGATTCGATACTTGTTAAGCCCTTCTGAGATAGTTAACCCAACATACTAGGTATGTTGTTATCAATTTACTTATAAATAAATGGTAATTACTTAAAATTATGCAAAACTGATGTGACGTATATATAGAAACTAGCTGACTTCCCGCGGTTTCACCCGCGTAGTTCCCGTTCCCGTGGGAGTACGGGGATAAAATATAGCCTATGTTACTCGTGGATAATGTAGCTTTCGAATGGTGAAAGAATTTTTTAAATCGGTCCAGTAGTTTTTGAGCCTATTCATTACAAACAAACAAACAAACAAAGTTTTCCTCTTTATAATATTAGTATAGATGTAGCTTTCGAATGGTGAAAGAATTTTTTAAATCGGTCCAGTAGTTTTTGAGCCTATTCATTACAAACAAACAAACAAACAAACAAAGTTTTCCTCTTTATAATATTAGTATAGATATAAACAGTAATACATGCAGCAGAAATTTCAGTTAACCCTGAAAACGATATTGATTTTTTCAAGTGGGTGTGTATGTCTAAGTCCGAAACTATGAGGAATAGCGAAAAATACTCAAAGAAGTCTCGAGTCCGATTTTGTTGAAAACTAAAACTGCATCATTGAATTTTCGAAAAATCAGTTTTACTAGGCAGGAATCGAACCAGTTGATATTGGAAGCACTCACACACTGTGTTATTGGTATTTTTTGCTATTTGCATATAGTTTCGGATTTGGCCATCCACGCCCAGTTGAAAAAATCACCCTGTATTAACCTTTGCGTCAGAGTTGGGGCCATACCCACGAACCAAAAAATGAATATTATCAAGATTTAGTAGAAGTTGTAAGGGAGTTCCTCGATTACTACGGGTACCTAAATCTCAGTAAAGTGAAGCTGAAGCAAGTAGGTAGCTTTGAAATCAAATCAATGCATGGGTATTTGGAACCTTCAACCTACTAGTATAATTGACCAGCTTCCCAATACCAGCAAGATTTGCGAAAGTATAGATTACCAAGGTAAAGTAGGTACTTATGTGCATAATGAATCGTCATGTTAATCTCGAAAAGAAAAATTTTAATAAAAGTCTCTCAATCTGTGGTCAATGTGGTCATCATCTCGTGCGTATCTTTAGGCGCGTGTCCGTAGTCGGCACTAACATCACCATCTGGTTTTTTAAAAACAATTTTCACAGAAAAAGACTTTATTTTGTGTAAAATTTTGAACCCAAAACTAAAGTGCCAGGAAAAAAAAGGGGTTTCTTACTGGAAATAACACCTTCAACATGTTTTACTATTACAACGAGAATAACATTAAAAAAAAATACCAATTTTTTGTTGGAAATAACATCCAACTATGTTTGAATCCCTTAGCCTGCTATTTGAGTTTGAAAGTACCAAAAATCAAATATTTTCCAAAATATTTTTTTAACAGCAGCATGATCTGGTTGATGTCGCTGAATTTTTGGGGAGCTGGTTTACTTACTAAACATTGTTCTGTTATCAGAATTGGCATCTTACTGTAATTTGAATTTTGCCCCTTTTAGTAAATCATAATATCGAAAAAGGATTCTGTCAAAGTAGTGTTTTTCGAAGGTGTGTTTTGTCGAAGTATGTTCTGTCGAAACAATAAATAGTCGAACTACTGTTATTCGAAATTGGGACTGTGCCGAAATAATTAACTGTCGAAATTCAGGATGACATTCGAAAAAAGAATGAATCCAAAGTAACAAAAGTAACCGACTTCTCCGAAACTGGGTTTTCTTGCACTTTTTCAGTTTTTGGAAGTCGATTGTCATTTTGCAATTTTTTGTTGTTATTAAGACTCCGCGTATCAGTCACCAGGCCAGTCTCCATTACTCGTCAGTATAGGTCATGAATTCAAGAATCACACAGCGAGATATTGACCTAGTAGTTCTCGGCTTCCTCGCCTTCGGCTCGGTTGTCAATTTCGGCTTCGAGTGCATTGACAAAGTTTCCCCACTCGTGTCAATATGAACGATCCGTATATATAGATGCTCTGTGTGAACGATTCAAGGAAACTTGCCGGCAATGGAAACTATCGAATTGGTACAACTGTTCAAGTAACAAAAATGCCCGCAAACCAGTGAAACTGACTGATAAACGAAACTGGAGAATTAAATAAATTATCGCATTATAATATTACCGCAATAAATTATCTTATCTTATCATAAAAAAATAAAGTAACGAGTGAGGGAAACTAACCAGTATTACGCGGACTTGTTCTAAAGACACTTGATGATTCCGGAAAAAAAAAGTGTTTCACTACAGCGTGCACGCTTTTCGGAAGTTTCTATTTTTGGACATTTCCACTAGCGAGACTGACGGTCGCAAGCGTAAGATGGTTCACAGCTGATTCAGTATCATTATAACATCTACTAGAAGTAGTTGTGTTGTAGATCATTCAAGTGTGTGTAGTGACGGGTTTTTACACGTCAATGGTAGTGACAACATAATTAGAACATTTGTTAAAACTTAGTAAAAATGAAAATATTTACAATTCTCAGTTTTTACTTTCTTGTTGTTAAATGTGACAGTTACAAAATATTGGCGATATTTCCTCACGATGGCCGAAGTCATAATATATATTTTACGGCACTAGTTGAAGAACTAGCTACAAGGAAGCACAATGTGACAGTGATCAATTACCACCCTGTGGCGGCACTACCTACCCTGCGTCAAATTTCCTTACAGGGTAAAGAAAATGCTAGTGATCATGTAAATATCGAAGAACATCTGAAAGTCCTTTCTGTATCAGACTTCTCAGTAGCATATGATGAAGCTCTGTCATATAAATACTTGGCGAACAAAAACTGTATAAAACTTATGAACAACAGAGAAGTCCAAGAGTTAATAACATCAGCGACGTATTTCGATGTTGTAATAGCGGAGCAATTTGTGACGGACTGCGGCTTGGCTATTGCCTACAAGTTGAATGCACCCGCAATCGGAATGACCGCTCACATTCTAATGCCATGGACCTATTCAAGGTTAGGCGCGCCAAATAATCCAGCTTATGTACCGAACCACTTTTTTGCTTCCGGAAAGAAACCAAACTTATGGAATAAAATAAAGGGTGCTATTATTAACTTTGGAATGAATATGTATTATACACATGTGATACAGACGAGTGATCAGGAGATTGTGAATAAAGTGTATCCCGATACGCCACACTTAGAAGACCTTGGAAGAAATATGTCTCTAATATTGATAAATCAATATTTCCCTTTAACTGGTCCACGTTTATTTAGCTCTAATGTTATAGAAGTTGGTGGCATGCATATTAAAGAAAATGTTCAAATACAAAATAAGGTTTGTAATGTTATTGCAGAAGTTGTATTATGTGTTAATGAAGTATTTATTGAAGAAATAGCAGAGAACGAGAGAAAAAGTACCCGGTTGTTGGTATGGTGCTGAATGGTTCTTTTGGCGAATGTCCGTAGTCGACATGTCGCCAAATTGTTTTCTCAATACAACTTCAGCAGCGCCCTCTAGACCATGTTATTCAAGCACTAAAAGAATCATGGCACTATAATGACGGTACAATGACTTTTAGGAAAAGGTCAGCATTGTATTGACTGCCTTGTTGGTCGAGTGGTCGCATGCGCGACTGCTGAGCATGAGGTCCTGGGTTCGATTCCCGGATTGGCCAAAATGCTATTGGGATTTTACATTAGAAATTTCCCAGGACAGGCGACAGGCGAATAGTGGGTGAACTACTAGTAAACCTCTGCCTAACACTACGGGGATTACAGGCATGATGTTTATTTCAGCATTGTAACGGGTACTCTGCCAAAAACTCCGTGTGCCTTATCAACAGCTGCGATCTACGTATATGTACGTATTCTCTCTACTGCATAACTGATCGATTCCAAATTTTCAGGCTCTACAAAACTTTCTAGATAAAGCAAAAAAAGGCGTGGTTTATATAAGTTTTGGAAGTGTAGCATCTAATTTCTCTCGTAATGTAACAAATGAAATAAAAAGCTTTGTCGAAAAGGAGAATAGCAACGTGCTATTTGTTTGGAAAACTGATCTTACGGATTGGGTGCCACCTAGCAACGTGTTCATAGGGAAATGGATGCCACAAAAAACTATCTTATGTGAGTGTTACTTTATGAATTGTATGTACAGTTCGTACCGGTTTCCAAATATTTGTCTGATTTCTTGAATTGTCCGTTTGGCCGCTATGGAGCCATTATCTGCAATCAGCCTGCTTAGCATGACCACCGAAGAAACGAAAGAGAATCGACAAATCTTTTGTTCATCTGTCATTTTGTCGATTCAATGACAGATGAACAAAAGATTTGTCGATTCTCTTTCGTGTCTTCGGTGGTCATGCTAAGCGGGCAGATCTTCAATGTCTATATGGCGAGGACAGGAGAAAAAGGCATGCGTTTATTAAATTTTGTCTGTTTTCTAGGTCATCCAAAAGTGGTTGCATTTATTACACATTCTGGAATGTTGAGTACCACGGAGGCTCTGCATTGTGGGGTACCTATTGTCGGTGTTCCACTGTTTGGAGATCAGTACGCGAATGCACAGGCCGCTGTTGAAATTGGTTTGGGAGTTACTGTTGATATTCTTACTCTTAATGCGCGTGTGCTTGAAGATTCATTAAACATTATTCTTGAAGAGAAGTAAGTTGGTATTACATTTTTCACAATATCTATCTGTTTTTGCTTGTCACGATAAAGTTATACTAATTTTTGACTTCATTGCATACCGGCCCATAGAATCCGTTTCTGCAGATATTTTTTTCTAAATCATGAATAGATGATGATAATGATGAATATTCACCAAGTCGTCCTGGTGTATAGTGATAGAATTCACTGGTAAATGACCGTAATCATAAAAATAGTAAATGACTGCCTTTCGCTAGCTTGGTGGTAATTAATACGACGACGCTAGAGTAGGCACCTAAAGAAACATTCGAAGTAACATCTACACACATCTAAAAACAGTAAATCATCAAAAACAATCTAGGACCTAGTAGTAGTTAATGGTCCTGTAGATTTTTAGTCTTGTGTATTCATTTGCAAAGATCACTAGAAAGAGATTCGATGCATGTATGAAATGCATAAATGGCTTTTATAACAAATGTTCTTCAATATGTTTGGTAGGAAGGAGGTAAGCCCTTGACTTTCAAGCATATTGGTGATTAAATCGCCACTCTGTATTTAAAAAATAAGTATTGTGGCATGGTTGGGTCACTAAACTGTCAAAGTCGGCATCAAAAAGTAAAACTGTTGTGTTTTCAGATACATAAAGAAAGCAAAGGAATTGTCTCGAGTCTGGAGGGATAGGCCGCTATCTCCGATGGAAACAGCGATATTCTGGATAGAATATGTAGCCAGAAACAAAGGAACAGTCAACTTGAAGCCGCCGACTGTAGACATGCCACTCTATCAGTACTTGATGCTTGATGTTATTGTCGTCGCAGGATCAGTTTTTATATTCATACTACTCATAGGAATTAAATTAGTGTCATTAGTTTTAACCAAATCACCAACACAGAAGATTGCAAAAAAAGAAAAACGAAAGAAAAATCAATAATCAGGCAAAAATAAAGTAGTTAAGAGGTATTAGAACTTCTGAACATGTCAAAAAGACAAGCAAATAAATCAATTTTAATTAGTAACTTTTGTGTACATCTTTTTATTTATATCAGTTGGTTCCGCAATAAAAACTATACTACTACTACTTTCAGCTACGTTTTTTAGAGTTTTTATATAAAAAATAAATAAATAATATGTTTATCTTCTCATCAGAAACGTTACAGTGAATTGTTGGAACAAGATATGGTGTCCCACAAGGCATTATATAATTTAATAATATTAATAATCATTTTATTTCAGACAAATTATTTTACATCCATATAAAATTGTTAGTAAACATGACCTTTAAACCTATGTTAGTAGAACATGTAGGTTTGACATGGAATTCATAAACGGGCAATCAAATTTCCCCGCAATGACATTCAGGAGACTGTTTGAGCTGCCCTGGACCCTCTGCAGTAGCGACGCAGCACGCTTACGTCTGATAGCTACGAAACCATCAGTGTGCGCATCAGCAAACATTCCCGACGCACTACAGAAGCGTGGCAGCCCCAGCAGCATCCTGAATGCATTGTTATACTGAACTCGAAGAGCATTGATGGCTCTCTGCGTACAGCTCGTCCAGAGGCTACACCTGTACAGTGACTGACAATATGCTTTAAAAAGCGTCATTATACTTGGGCCAACCTTGTTCCTGATGTTCATCCAGGGTGATAATTAGACAGAATGGAAATGAATTAGAATGCTCAGCTGTTACACCCTTACCCTAAACATTACTAACATTCATCACGCTGACCAACCAATTACCACCTAATGAATGAATTAGGCTTTGAAAGCCCACATTTGTGCCTTTTTCTCAGGGACTGTGCCTGCCTAATTATTTTTTTATAGTCATTTCTACTGTGAAAATTGAATGCGTACATCGTATTGACTGACACAAGCATGTAGCACTACACTACCTCACGCGCAGACAAATTTTTGTGCAGAAAATACTGCAATTATCCGCAGTGACTATGCACTATATTATTTAATCGTTTCAAATTGTGTTTTTTATACTGATCTGTAATTAATTAAATATTTTAATTGAAATAATCCAAGTGGAAATGTATCCAAGATTCTGGTATCTGCCTTGTTTAGAAGTCTGGCTTTCATTTTCTGTGACTTCAGCTTTTATTTTATACACCTAACCTCGATAGTTTTTTATGGTTTGGTATATTCCAATTAAACGATATTCGTTAATAACGTTAATTTTCATAAGTGCGGATGGGAAATCATCAAATAACTGTCAGACTTTTACTAACTAAAACCCATCTATGTTCCTTCATCGCCCTTTGTGTTCTGGGGCCACGATATCTCTTTCGAACAGTCCTGCAGCCCCGGCAGGCATCGGCCCTTGCGAACCCCTTCCTTTTGCTGACATCTCTTTAAGGCGATACCTCCCTTAAAGTAGAGATATGTTCTTCCTTTTACCTGCCGTACTGTAAATCCCATTATGTCTGTCTAAAGATAAATAAAAATGCATGGTTGAAAACACCTACAAAACATGGAACTATAGTAAAAAATGTCACTGGAACAGGAATAATAAAGGAACGCTGGGTAAAAATACTGGAGGTCATAAAAAATGTGGGTATGTAACTTAAACTTGTTAACGATGAAATTTAACTTGTAGTCTGGTCCCGTTATACAAATTTGGTGGTTTAAGATTTCTAAGTAAAATTATTACCTACTAAATTATTACCTGGGCACCTATTTTTAAATTGAGGGAATATGGGGGAAGGCCACTCGGGTTTAAAGAATTAAAAAACTCCTGTGGATAATGGACCGCATCTTCTGATCCATTACATTATCAATAGATTTGTAGTTAGCGGTATATCCTGGAAGTTAAGTTAAAATTTACTGGAGACCAGCAGCCCGTTTATGTTGCGGAACATCTACCCTCAAGCGCAAGAAAACTATTTTTCAAGACGAGGGAATTTTCGAAGAATCATAAGTATATGTTTTGCTGGACCAAAGATGGCAACATTTTTATTCGTAAAGAAATAGGAGCTCAACATAATTATACTCATTAAGTCGGAGCGTTGTCTGACAAACTTGTTGAAGAATCAGGCAACTATGTGACTTATAGTGATTGTGTCAGTTAAACAGTGTTTGTTATCATTTCTGCATTTCTTCATAACTATACTTAAACCATTGTGCTACATAGCTAAGCAAATTGTACCCAGTTATAAATCCCTACGTAAGTTAATTCTAACATACATCATACATTCTACACTCCACTCATTACAGACTGAACTTGTTGTGTCCTTTCGCCGCAAGTTCAACAATAGTTATCGTACACTATTCACAAAACTATAAACACAACACATCACAATCTATATCTACATTCATCCTTACACGTTATCTCAACAGCTGCTCGTTATATAACTTTGCCCGCATAATAAGTTGTAACTCAACGCCTTGTTTACTTTTAATGAGTTTGTTTAGTACATTTAATCCACTGATCTTTCCAGATTTTTTATTTGTTTTCGGTTGCGAGTGTAGGTACATGCAACGCTTTTGTATTATGAATATATTCTTGAACTCGGTTATTTCGCCTATTGTTTTGCTATTTAGATTTGTTATCAATGGCTAATATTATTGAGAATGTTATCGGTGACTTGGACAACCTTGAAATTGCGAAAATATATAAATGTCCACCGGATAAGTGTACAGACTTCATTAACTTGTCAATCTCTGGCCTAAAAAATCTCCATTTAAATATTCGTAGCATTAATAAGAACTTTAATGAACTTTTAGTGTTGTTGTCACTTATAAAAAATAATTGTGACGTCATAGTTCTGACAGAATGTTGGTTGAGTAAGGTGACGAATGTTCCATTATTGGACGGATATAATTCACATTATACATCGAATACTCAAAATCAAAATGACGGGATTGTGATTTTTACAAAACAAGACTTGACTTGGACTTTTTTGTTCTGTTCAAGAACCAGACTTCACAAATGCGAACTGTCTCATTTGTAAAATTAATAATAAAACCGCAATAGTTGCGATATACCGCTCGCCATCATTCAACAAAAAAGAACAGTTTCAATGCTTTTTAAATAGTTTGGACACTGTACTTACTCAATTAAAATCATTTAAAGCTGTTGCTATTGTGGGGGACGTTAACGTGGATATTAAACCTTCAAATAATGACGACCGTACAACTGACTACTTAACATTAAGCGCGTCGCATGGCCTTTTACCAGCTCATCATATACCCACGAGAGGAACAAACTGTCTTGACCATATCATTCTCAAATGTACAACACCAGCAACAACACTTATTTTGGAATCATTTATTACGGATCACATGCCTATTCTGTTACATATTGAAGATACTAAATCGCCTAAAAAACCAAAAAAAAACAATTACCCGAGTGGACTACGCTAAGCTGGTTCAGGAAATTGAAGCTACGGATCTCTCACATATCATGAGTTTGGACGATGCGAATGTAGCCGCATACGAACTGATCGGTGTTCTCCAGGGCTTAGTAAAAAAACATACGTACGAGGTCTTGATTCCCAAAAAAAATAGGAATATTAAGCCATGGATAACGCCTGGTCTCATGCGTTGCATTCGTCATCGTGAATCACTTCACATGGACACTAAAAAGTCACCCGATAATGATATCAAAAGAATAACCTACAATCGCTACCGAAACCATTGTAACATCATATTACGTAACCTAAAAGCTCAGTTCGAAAAGGATGAGTTAGAGAAAGCTAAAGCAAATATTAAGACACTTTGGAATAAAATTAAAGATATTACAAACTATAAGAAAACACCGACACCCTCTACAAACTTATTAAAAATGGACTCTAATCCTCAAGCTGCTGTTGATCGTGTGTGTAGGTACTTCGCGGATGTTGGCAAGAACCTCGTGTCTGATATCACCTCACGGATAACATTGCCTCCCACCCCGTGGTCACGGCCTTGTAAAAATGTTCCCCTTAACTCATTAGTTCTCCTCGAATTTGATGAATCGGATATAAATAACGCCATTATTCAGCTCCGTCGAGATTCTGCTACCGGTTGGGATGGCATCTCAACAAACCTACTAAAACAAAGTCGTCATGTCCTCGTATCTCCAATTACACATATTTTCAATCGTTCAATTGCCACTGGAACTTTTCCGGAGGCTTTTAAAAAAGCTATTGTGCATCCGATTTATAAGGGTGGGAACAGAGACTCTATGAACAATTATAGGCCTATCTCAGTTCTTTCATCTATCTCCAAAGTTTTTGAAAAACTAGTAAATATTAGGCTTACTCAGTTCCTTGATAAAAATAAGTTAAATGCACAAAATCAGTATGGTTTTAAAAAAGGAGTATCGTCAGAAGATGCAGTTCTCGACTTAACTGAATTTGTAGCAAGGAAGCTTGATGAAAAACAGAAGTGCATAGGTCTATTCCTAGATTTAAAAAAGGCATTCGACACCGTTTCTGTTCCCACCCTCCTATCGAAGTTGGAGGACATCGGCATACGTGGCTTAGCTCATAATTTTTTTGCAAGCTATCTCACTAACCGTAGACTGTGTGTTAGGGTTGGTGACCATGTTAGTAGAGAGGAAATTACGACCTTCGGTGTACCGCAGGGAAGTGTGCTTGGCCCGACCCTTTTCCAGGTCTATATCAACGAGCTATGCTGCATACCTCTCAAAAACTCCAAAATATTCACCTATGCTGATGACACTGCAGTCATTGTTCATGGAACCGAATGGGAGCATCTTAGAACCACTGCCGAAACGTCACTTAGATCTGTTATGGGTTGGGTGCAACTAAATCTACTCACTCTGAACCTGGACAAGACCTACTTCATCCCGTTCGGGCTAAACCCTGGTACTA
Organism: Xestia xanthographa; assembly: GCA_905147715.2. Taxonomy (NCBI): domain Eukaryota; kingdom Metazoa; phylum Arthropoda; class Insecta; order Lepidoptera; family Noctuidae; genus Xestia; species Xestia xanthographa. Next base: position 15,510,649 of record LR990657.1, read on the forward strand.
AACCTCCCATAAACTTTGCCATAAACGCCCACACATGTAATGGCCATATCCCTTGCTCATGCTTTGCTCTTCGTGAGGTTAACCATCTAAAGTATTTGGGTGTGGTTATTGATAGCGGACTCAACTGGTACGCGCACTTGGATACTCTTACTACAAGAGTTAGAAGAATGATTTATGTATTCAAGCTACTTAGGTCCTCAGCTGATTTCAACACGATTAGAATGGTGTATACTGCTATCTGTCAGTCCGTCATCACCTATTGCATCACAGTGTGGGGAGGCGCAGCTCGGACAAAGTTTCTCAAGTTGGAACGAGCACAAAGAGCTGTCCTAAAGGTGATGTCAAAGAAGAATTTTAGGTATCCCACCACACAATTATACAAAGATGCAAATGTACTTACTGTTAGGCAACTGTTTGTGCTTCGATCCGTACTGAGAAAACACACCAAAGTCCCCCTACCAGACCCAACACGCCGCAAGAAAAAACCTCTTATTCTTACGGTTACGCATAAGACCGCTTTCGCTAGACGCCAGCATTATGTTCTAAGCTCACACCTATACACAATAATACATAAAAAAATAAACATAATTCAGTTGGATACTTATAGGGTTAAAGCTAAAATTGAGGAGTGGATAAAAGATCAAGACTACGAGGCAACTGAAAGTCTACTTGCCTGGATCTCCTAAACCAATGCTACCTATCACATCACAAAGAAGGAAGCTGCCCCCACTAATTCCACTCACTCAACACACCTCACACACCCTCACACCACACCACACCCCATCACACTACGCCACATCACATCACATTACACCTCACCACACCACATACCCCTCTTCCTTACACATACATACACACACAACACTTGAACATGACATGACTCCCCACACAATTACACTTCACACATACTATTCACACATATTATTGCTTACCTAAATAAAAATACTAAATATATTTCTATAGATATGTCTTTTACCTTTCAGTCATATAATTATTGTTTGTTCTACGAGATTATGCTAGTACGCTCATAAACTGCTCGACCAATATTTATGCGAAGACACTGTCTCCAAAGATACAGGATCTTCCTAGTTTAGGAGTCAGGGCTCAAATTTTGTATTGACTGTACTGTTATTCATCTCTTGCACACAACTTCTGTTTGTAAATTTTTCTGTACCCTACCCTAGTGACTGTTATGTATATGTGTCAAATTTGTATTATTTTTAATAAATACTTTATTATTATTATAATTAGGTCGTTAATTTCGTCAACACTACTGTTTCTCGCCGCTAATACTGCGCTTTGACACATAGGTACATTGATAATATTTTTTCTCTACTTCGACTATATCTTGCTAGACTTTCGATATTTAAGTCTTTAATGCTGGGTACTTTTTCACCTAAAACGCTATCAATTTCAATTTTGTTTTCAAAATGAGGTACTTTCCCGTGTCCTATAATAAAAGTAACTTTGAAGGAAAATGTGTACTGCCTCCACCTAAATATGCTATCATATTAGTAGATAGTTTTAAGGTATTTACAAACTTCCATAACGGGGAATTTTTTAAGCAAGACTACACAATGTCTGCTCTAGTTCCCCTATCACCGGTCACGTTTGTCGAAAATCTCCAGCAAACATGACAGTGATTCCACCCATGGTTTTGTTACAGCTTCTAATATCTCTAAGAGTCCTATACAGGGTTAGTTTTCAATGACCAGCCAATATCAAACCAAAAGTGCATTTTAAATATTATTGTCGAAAAATCTATACATATAATAAATCTGTAGAAAAATCGTTTTTGTACATCGAAAATATTTCGGAAAAAAATTGCCAGGGTGTTAAAGGATGAGCAACAGAACTCATTTCCAGCATTTTTGGAATTTTTGTCTGTTTATCTGTTTGTCTGTTTCGATGATCAAGCATCACGTAAAATTTACATTGTAGATAAATTTTATACATAAAAATTATGCGTAACTTGAGGTATTATTTAGTTTTTGTTTCATTGTAATCGGTTAATTATATCAAAAGATATATGAACTTAAAGTTTTCAAGAAGAACTAATTCATCAAATGTAAGATACATACATGCAGTGACATCTGTTGAACTAAAATGGTACCAATGACTAAAATGTGCTCATCACATAACTTTTAAATCGACTGACCGGTTTAAAAAAAAAAATAGCTAAATATATTTAAGCAGTTTAACATCTTGGTCGATAGATGGCGTTGTTCATTTCACTCTCCATTTTCTGAATCGCGTTGTTAAGATTTTCCGTGAAAGACTGACCCTCGCCCGTGTCAGTTGCTTCAGATTTGGCTTTTTAACCGACGAAACAAAGGGAGGAAGTTCTCAATTCGACGCGTATATATTTTTTTTATGTATGACCACCCATAACTTTTCACAGAAAAAGGATCATGCCTAACGGACTTCTCTCCGTTAGGCATGATCCTTTTTTTGTGAAAAACGTAGGTATATCTCAAAGTTGGTCCCATTTAAAATAAATCCACGATAGCATTATGTCTATCTTTTAAGGTTGAGTCACACTCTCTCTAACCCTCTCTCTCTTATGTCACGCAAAAGAAGTTGCGCGGGTCAGCTAGTATAAAATAAAATAATAGCATTCATTTGAAAGTGTCCTAAAAATTTCCTAAATCATAAACCTAGTGGGAATCAATGCACTTGTGTGCGTCCATGCACCGCCAAATGTATGTGTGTGCTAACTGCTACCTATCTAGGCTGTTGAACTGAATTGTGCTGTTGTAATATCCACACTTTTGCTTTTTAGTGATGGACAGGCATGACATTTTATTTTAAAAAATATTGTTTTTTTTTTCATTATATCGAAAATATTATCGATTCTAAACCATCTCTGAAAATTAGGCCGGTCATTGAAAACTAACCCTGTATAGAGCCTCTACATGAGCTCTATCAATCATAGTTCGTTCATCTCATATTATTAAAGTGACATCTTGCAAAACTTTTCCCAAAGGGCCATTTTTACGAATAGAGCACAAGCAATCTTTCAGCAAAGAAACAGTTAGAGGCAGTTTAAAAGTTGAATGACCTATGCGCCCACCTGCTAATAGAGTCGCAGCGGTACCCGATGACGCTACCACCAAAGCTAGTTTTGTCTGAGACCTAACTTTTGCTAATATCAAATTAGTAATGAAAGTCGTTCGTTCCATGTGATCCACTGTGACCTCTAATCCATTGTAGCGTTACCGTGTTGTGATTTAGTACCGTGATTCGTTCTAGGGCCTTGTGGCATTCTAGTGTTAGTCTTGACGAGATCTGATTACTCTTTAGGGATTGAAGAACTGAGGCACTGTCGGAGCGTTTTCGAATATTGGTATCCGTAACCTCCCTGGCCTCTATAGCGTGTGCCGCTTGCATAATACCTACACACTCTGCTTGGTAAACAGAGTTGAGCATTCCAAGTGGTTTGGATATCTTAATGATTAGGTCGTCTAGGCCTGGGATTTTGGCTTTTGGGAAAATGCGAAAAATTTTTGTTGCGTCTATTTCTTATGGAATTAGACCAAGAACAGGGTGGCAACCTCGTAAAGGTGAATCCCCCAGACTTGCCTTGAGGATCTACACAACTGCAGCGCTCCCCCTTAAGACCCCGCCACCCTACCGCCTCTGAGGAAGACAGTAAGGTAGGCCTGCATCTATACTACCAAGCAAAGCATAAATACAGACCCTCCCCAATAAATGGACTATCTAACATATTAATGAGATTTTTTTAATTCCAACCAGTAGATGGAGTATAAATTCCTAATTCGCAACTGGTTGCGAATCGCAGTTGCGAAAACGGCCGGAGGGGTTCCTGAGATTAGCGCGTTCAAACAAACAAACAAACGAACTCTTCAGCTTTATAATTTAACTAGCTGATGCCCGCGGCTTCGCCCGCCCGCAAATTATTCACTAAAACCATCTTCTTGAATCACTCTATCTATTAAAAAAATCCGCATCAAAATCCGTTGCATAGTTTTAAAGATTAATGCATAATATAGGGACAGACGCGGCGGGCGACTTTGTTTTATAATATATAGTGATAGTGATAGTGAAGTGATAGTGATATTATATTAGTATTATTATAGATAGATAGTACATAAAGATAATTAATATTATTTTTTGGTGACATGCCTACTTCTAATTCAGCGCCTCGAATGAACAAGTTTTGCTGGGTTTTGGCGATTTCCTTGATCTATTGAGGAAATTGACTTTGATTTTGTCATGCCTCAAGAAAGACATTGTTGTTTCTAACAGTTATTCAATTATAAACGTCGAATGATTTTTTGCCACTGAAAGGCCAAGGTTGCCTGCTTTTATTACATTTAGGGATCCGTGAGGTTAAAACAATCACGTGTATTTTTAACATTGCAAAAATCTCAAATTTGCGGTCTTGTTGAACTTCACTAAAGTCGGAGCCACACAGCTAAATGCTTGTTGCTTAGTCTTAAATGCTACACCACGTATTAGAAAAAAATAATGCTTCGAGAGAACCAACTCTAGCTTTAAATTATAATGCAATCTGTTTAAGCTCCAGACGGAAAGAGATCCGCCATCGCTCTTGACTGAAATTTATTTATTTAAGTAGCAAGCCGGAAACATTATGGTATCATCATTGTTGTGCGTTCATTCGTAGCTAGAAATCCATCAGATTATTCGTGGTGGTGCGTGGTGTGTGGTGTTTTAGAAGATTTTAACATATACCTAGTTTAGTTTGTTTCTTTATTTATTTTATTTATTTAAAAAAATGAATACTTTCACGTTACTACTCTTTTACTTTGCCGTTAATTGTGATGGTTTTAAAATATTGACTATATTCCTACATAATGGATGGAGTCATCATATATTTTTTACGGCATTAGTTGAAGAATTAGCTATGAGGCAGCATAACGTGACAGTGATTAATTACCACCCTGTGCCGGCACATCCTAACCTGCAGCACATTTCCTTACAGGATGAAGAAAATGAAAATCATGATATTAATATCGAAAAACGTCTGAAATTTCCATCTAGATCTGACTTTTCAAAAGCATACACACTGTCTCGGGCTTGCCAATATCAAGCAAACGCCTACTGTAAAAAAATGATGGGCAATCGCGAAGTACAAGAGTTAATATCATCAGCGGAACACTTCGATGTGGTAATAGTGGAACAATTTGTGACGGACTGCGGCTTGGCGGTGGCCTACAAGTTGAATGCGCCCGCAATAGGAATTACCACACATATCCTGATGCCATGGACATACTCAAGGTTAGGTGCACCTAACAATCCAGGATATGTACCGAACCGCATTATTGGTTATGGAACAAAACCAAATTTGTGGAATAAAATAAAGAGTGCTATAATGAACTTTGGAGTGAATACTTACTATACACATGTGACACAGAGAATTGATCAGGGAATTGTGAATGAAGTGTATCCCGATACGCCACACTTAGAAGTCCTGGGGAGAAATATGTCATTAATAATGATAAATCAGTATTTTCCTTTAACTGGTCCGCGTTTATTTAGTTCGAATGTTGTTGAAATTGGTGGCATGCATATAAAAGGAAAGGTTCACATAGAAGATAAGGTTTGTAATCTAGTCTAACTTATTATAATGTCAGTTGATACTTGTAGTTAGAGAGTAACTAGAGCTATCTCCAAGTTACTTTTAGAAATTGATAGTTATGTGAATTCTGGTTATTTTGTAAAAGGCAAAATGGGTACATAATTTGAAATTAGGTAATTTGTATTTATTAATTAAGTGAATAGTCTTTGATCTCTACATACGTATTCCAATTTTCAGGGTTTACGAAAGTTTTTAGATAATGCAAACAATGGTGTGACATATATTAGTTTTGGTACTGTAGCATCAAACTTTCCACAAAAAATTATAAATGAAATAAAAAAGGTTGTTGAAAATGAAAATAGCAGTATGCTATTTGTTTGGAAAAACGATCTCAAAGACTGGGTACAACCCGACAACGTGTTCATGGGGAAATGGATGCCGCAAGAAGCTATCTTATGTGAGTTTTGTTTTATTAACTTAGATGGGAGCTGTTTACAGTATTGCAATAACGACCAATTCAGTGAATTTGAATTTTGTTTGGAAGAAGGTCTTGATGATACAGATCACTAGACAAAGACGAAGCTTTCTTTCTTACGCTAACTCTGAGCAGATTTCAATACAGTTAATTACGGCAGATTAGCGACCGGCCAGTCTAGCTTGTTCCGGCTCTACTTGTTGAGCCTGATTCGCTCTTGGCCAGTTTTTTATTATAAGATGTTTATCATTGGAAAAATAAAATCAATTTTTCCAACTACTCCCAAGAAATGTATGATGCTCAACAAACGGAGGCAAATAATTAATCATTTCTGTCTGTTTTCTAGGTCATCCAAATGTGGTTGCATTTATTACACATTGTGGAATGTTGAGTACCACGGAGGCTCTACATTGTGGGGTACCTATTGTAGGTGTTCCACTGTTTGGAGATCAGTACGCGAATGCACAGGCGGCTGTTGAAAGTGGTTTAGGAGTCACTGTTGATATATTGACTTTTAATCAGCGTGTGCTTGAAGATGCCTTAAACATTGTTCTTGAAGAAAAGTAAGTTGACATAAGGATTATTGTTTTGTCTCAAAGTTACTCTCTTTGTCTTATCAATCTTAGTAAATTGTAATAAAAAAACCTACCTACTACAGGACCAAAAAGAGAAGAGATAAAATCTCAAACTATTACGACGTGCTCTACTAAGATTATAAGTAAATGCAATACTAGCGGACCCCACAGACGTTGTCATGTCCTGTTTTGCATGTCGACAACAGTGCCACCTATCGGGTCCAATTATAGCTAAAAACCATCTAGGTGACCCCATAATACATTAAAAAACATCAAAACAGTCAAGGCGTTGAGGAGGAAAAATAATTCTGAACAAATTTGCACAAAAATTCAATTTATTCCTGCTGAAAGGTGAAACAATTTCTTCTTTTGTTTTATCAGGTACCAAAAGAAGGCAAAAGAATTATCTCGAGTCTGGAAGGACAGGCCGCTGTCCCCGATGGATACAGCGATATTCTGGATAGAATATGTAGCCAGAAACAAAGGAGCAGTCAACTTGAAGCCGCCGACTGTTGACATGCCACTCTATCAGTACTTGATGCTTGATGCTATTGTCGTCGCAGGATCAGTTTTCTTGCTGATATTATTTATTGGAGTCAAAGTTGTTTCATTTATAGATAAATCACTAACACAGAATACTGTTAAGAAAAAAAATAGCAAGAAGAATAATTAGAAAAAAAATACAACTTTAAAACCAGATTATTTTATTTTTTATAAATCCCAATTTTTACAAATTACCCTTAGAGAGCTCCATTGCAATGATGCCGTTGGTCTTAGGTAGCCATACGATATGTGGCTTTTAAATATTTGGTACATCATCTCTTTAATTGTTTATTATTTATAAATTTTACTATTTTATTTGTTTTCTCTGTACTGGAACGCTGTGTCTCCCTCTTGGAGGTGGGCGTTAATAGCTGCGACACAGTTTTGTAACTAATGTGGCTATTTACGTACGCAATCAATTTGTAAAATGTGTTTTTGTTCTAATAAAGATTTATTATTATTATCAGCTTTAGCTGGATGGCATGAAAAAGCAATGTAAAGCCATTCCTGCCAAGGTGTTCGTATCATATTTCTTTGACTGGATTCGTCAACTGCTGCATTTGATTTTCCTCAGCGTTCTTCAATATATTGAAATACTTATTAAAAAAAAGTAGTTAGGTAGGTCTAACTTCGAGAAAGAAATCAATCGTCGAATCCGACTCAGCTGGGCAGCCTTCGGGTAGTTGCACGGTATCTTCTCGTCCAACTTACCACAGTGTCTCAAGACGAAAGTCTATATGACCAGTGTGTGTTGCCAGTGATTACATACGGAACCGAAACGTGGTCGCTCACAATAGGAATTATCAAAAGGCTTAAAGTCACCCAAAAGGCAATGGAGAGGGTTGTGCTCGGAGTTTCCTTGCGCGATCGAATCAGAAATGAAGACATCCGCCAAAGAACCAAGTTTACCTACGTAGCCCAAAGAATTGCCAAACTTATGTGGCAGTTAGCAGGGCACATTGCTCGCAGAACGGATGGCCGAAGGGGCCGAAAAGTTCTGGAGTGGCGACCGCGAACCGGAAGACGTTGCGTTGGAAGACCACCCCGGTGGACCGAAGACCTGGTAAAGATTGTGGGAATCCGCTGGATGCGAGTCGCGCGGGACCGGTCAATGTGGCGACACTTGGGGGAGGCCTATGTCCAGCATTGGGCGTCTTTCGGCAGAAATGATGATGATGACTTAATAAAAATTTTAATGACACACATTTCTTTAGAAATATACTACTACATACTCGTACGTTATATGTCGACGCGTCAAATTAATTATAGTTTGTAATAACTTACTAATTAAATCATTCAGGTTAATCGAACCAATTTTAAAATCCTGTCTATAATCGCATAATAGCTTTTCTAACTATTATTGTCAATTAATTTGATTTTATAATTTCAATTGGGATGTTTTAGATGGTTATTATACCAAGTTAAAAAAACTACCTGTTATGATGTGAATTACGATAAAACGATTTATTACCTAAATCATATTGTTAATTCATATTATAATTTGTAAACAGCAATCGGTGTGTTTTTATCTAACTTACTTCAGTTAGATAAAAACACACCGATTGCTGTTTGATGACATGATGTGATTAAAATATTACATTTAAACTAAAATGGCATCCATATTTGCTACGTTTGATATAAACACATCCAATTTAAAATAAAAAAAGCTAATATTTATTTTCAGGTTTTAAAATTACTAATAATATTAGTTAGTATTTGTCAATTTCTAATAGCGATTACATAGTGCGTCACTCATTGTTTGGTTTAAAATGTTAAACATTTATGCAAGTTCCGGTGGCGCGATCGGCCATGTGGTTTTCTTTGTTTGAGTTTAGCTAAATCGTTGAAAAGTGTTTGATGGCCCATTTTGCCGCTGGAAATTGTAGAGAGTAGAAGACTCAGGAGATCCTGTGAGAAAATAGTTTTATAGTATGAAATTGCAGGCTGTGCTTTGTAATATTATTAATTTAATTAAGTGAATACGTTAAAGTGTACCAAATAGGGATGATGACTGACTAGAAAAAATAAGATTCTGTTTAGTCCGTCAGTTAGATTATCTAAAAATATTGGATATGTGTTTTTTATTTTATCAAATAAATAAAAATTGACGAAGATAAAACGTGTCAAAGATCAGTGAGTGGGGACTTGTGACGTCACATTTGAGTAAAAAATGTACTCAAATGTGACGTCACACGAGTTTTAGATCGAATCGATCGTATCGTAACGTCTTCATTTTTTGTTTTCGTGAAAAATAAATAAAATAGGTGTGTGTATTTTTTAGTAATCTATCTGACGGACTACTTAGATTTTTTTGTCATCTACCCTATTATAAAGTGCTGCCGTCCTTTAACTAAAAGACCGTTAGGCCCAAAAAGTTGTTTCTGAGAAAATGGCAAAAAACGTGGGAACCGTTGTTTCTTAAAAACTTACGTTAATGATTGTTGCACACATCGATTGATATTTCTTTCTGTTTATCCTAAAGAATCCTTTCTGTTCAGAAACTCTTTTTAATTAATTTTAAAATTATTTTTTCTTCTTTTGTTAAGCGTTTAATCTAGTTATTGCATCTTATTACTGTACTAAAAGGCCGTTAACCATACCGTAGCGGCTTTTTAGTGAAGTAATTTATTTAAAATTTTAACTTTCATAATGTTCGCTAAATTTGTTCAGAAATACTTAACTATAAAGTTGTTAAGTTACCATAACTGCTTTATAAAGCAGTTATTCAAATTTAAATCGAAATGAATTCATGGCTATAGCCATACATTCATTTCGATTTAAATGTGAATAACTTTCCTAATGAGCGGTTACGGGACTTTAGATGCTTTTAAGCTAATTGTTGCCAATGTTATATGAAACTTTTGTAAAATCTTAACTACTTCACTTAACTAAAAGGTGGCTAAAAATGTACCGCTTGGGGTTAACTTCTTTATACTTTAGCATTCAAAGGGAATATGTGAAAAATTAAAGACATAATAAATTATGTTCATTTAAAAATCTAAAATATATTTCAAAAGATTATCGAAAGGTTAACCGGAACATAATTTTAGTTGTCAATAATCAACTGATAACTAATTAAAATCTTACAGATCACGAGATCACTATTCAATTACAAAACCGTCGGTTTCCCCGAAGAGGTCACCGAAGCGCAGCCAGGATATGGACGTTAAGAAGTCTACATCGGGCCCATGTAGGGCCCGGTAAAAGTATCCGTGAAGCCCCTTGCCCTGCCATTCCTCCCTGCGGTCATAAGTGTCTTATAATTTAGGCTTGCGCCAGTTTTCGTTAGCTAGGGAGAGCGGGGTGAGGTCCTTTTCCACTGAGACCACAACTCGGTGCATCTCCACGTCAGCTTCTAGGAAGTATTCCCTGAGACTACATACCTCACGGTTATGCAGGGTCTTAGCATTTAAGAAGCCACGACCCCCGCACTTCCGCGGGATATACAGACTCATTACCGATGACCGTGGATGATGCATTCGATTTGCAGTCAGCAGCGTGCGAACCCACTTATTCAGGGCATCAAGTTCCATCTGAGTCCATTTAAGTATGCCGAAAGAATACATCAAAACCGGCATGACCCAACCATTGAAGGCGCGCACCTTGTTTCCACCTATCAAAGACTGTGCAGCACCTTATTGAGGCGGCCAAAAAAGCGCTCCCTCAACGATTGTTTCATGTCGGCAATATTGATACCTAATGCTTCCGACATACCCAAATACTTGTAGGTTTCTTTTTTTGAGGTTTATTTCTGTTGTGGAGAGGGGTCTGTATGGAATCCGAGAGTTGAGTTCCCATGGATTTCATCATAGCCCCTCGCTTCACATGCATGACCTGCATATTTGTCCACACCAAATTCCATCTTGATGGTGCTACTGAAAAAACTACCCAAGTACTTGTAGGTTTCTTTTTTTGAGGTTTATTTCTGTACTGTAGTACTGTACTGTCTAACTGTATGGAATCCGAGAGTTGAGTTCCCATGGATTTCATCATAGCCCCTCGCTTCACATGCATGACATGATGCATGACTGTATATTTATCCACCAATTTTATCTTGATGGTGCTACTGAAAAAACTTCCTGTAGCGCCTGTTACCTTCAGTAGCTTAATCAGTTGCAATAAATCAATCAATTGTGAGGGGCAAAGAGTTTCAGATCATCCATGTGAAGAAGGTGATATATGAACTGACCGTCTTTCGTCAACTGATAGCCTAGAACTGAACCCTCCAGCAGTGTGTTGAACCCTCTCAACAACAGAGGGTTCAAAGCTAGACAAAACCACAATGGACTCAGACTATCACCCAGGAATATACAGCGCTCGATCCTTATCGGTTCGCTGTTCCCCTGAATCTGTCGACATCCCGAATAGCGAAGGACCATTCTCATCTACCCCATACATGACATTAAAAAGGTACGCAGAGTTAGGACAGAAAGATAGAGAATTTTGAACTCTATCGCTTTCTATTAAAAAGTAAAAAAACACCATTTGAGGGTTTACGGCTTTCTAGTTAGAGGACGGCAGAGTGTTATTCTATTGTTTGGTGTTTTCATTATCCTGCAATGTTTGAGAATAATAGCAAAGTAGTGACGTCAGGAAAACTGATGTCACTCTATCTAAAAAATTAAGTGGAAACTGCGCCGTTATATATAATTATCACAAACCCAATTTGTATTTTAATTATTATTACCTTAAGGGGCCGTATTGTATATATATGTTCCAAAATATATATTTTGAAAGGACAATGATATAAAAATGTGATGAGGAATTAAAAATTTCTATAGAAAAAATATTTTTCTCATAACTCTTGTTTAAGTCAGTGTCCATTCAAAATATGTATGTGGGAAGAGATTGATATTCTGTATTCCAATTGGAATAAAGACACACTACCTTAAGAATATGTTTGATTTACAAATTATATTGGTATTACGTTTGTGTGAACTACGCATGCTCCGCCGACCCCTTATGGTATCTTATCTTATCCAAACAAGTAGGTATTTTACTATAACGCACACAGTTTGATTTCGTACTAGTTTAGCATACAGCTATTAGTGACACCACATGAGTAGATATCTAGGTACTCATGTGGCAACACCGAGTGAAAGTCGCGAGTGAATACAATAGATGGTTTACAGTTAGTTTTATAAACTAGTCTTAGTGAACAGTTTTGGATTTAGTTCATTCAAATGCGCGAGCGGTATAAGTTTTAAGTTCTCTGAATAGATCAAAACAAAGGTTTTAAAATGAAGATATTATTATTAACAGTACAGATATTGTACTACGTTGTTAAATGTGACAGTTACAAAATTCTTGCTATATTCCTACATAATGGATGGAGTCATCATATATTTTTTACGGCATTAGTTGAAGAATTAGCTATGAGGCAGCATAACGTGACAGTGATTAATTACCACCCTGTGCCGGCACATCCTAACCTGCAGCACATTTCCTTACAGGACGAAGAAAATGAAAATCATGATATGAATATCGAAAAACGTCTGAAATTTCCATTTAGTTCTGACTTTTTAAAAGCATACACACTGGTTCGGGCTTGCCAATATCAAGCAAACACCAACTGTAAAAAAATTATGGGCAATCGCGAAGTACAAGAGTTAATATCATCAGCGGAACACTTCGATGTGGTAATAGTGGAACAATTTGTGACGGACTGCGGCTTGGCGGTGGCCTACAAGTTGAATGCGCCCGCAATAGGAATTACCACACATATCCTGATGCCATGGACTTACTCAAGGTTAGGTGCACCTAACAATCCAGGATATGTACCGAACCGCATTATTGGTTATGGAACAAAACCAAATTTGTGGAATAAAATAAAGAGTGCTATAATGAACTTTGGAGTGAATACCTACTATACACATGTGACACAGAGAATTGATCAGGGAATTGTGAATGAAGTGTATCCCGATACGCCACACTTAGAAGTCCTGGGGAGAAATATGTCATTAATAATGATAAATCAGTATTTTCCTTTAACTGGTCCGCGTTTATTTAGTTCGAATGTTGTTGAAATTGGTGGCATGCATATAAAAGGAAATGTTCATATAGAAGATAAGGTTTGTAATCTAGTCTAACTTATTATAAAGGCAGTTGATACTAGTAGCTAAAGAGTAGAGCTATCTTCAAGTGGTTATTTTGTTTATATTTTGTATACTTTGATCTGAACCTACGTGTGAAACATGCACATTTAACAACACTAGTTGACTCGCCAACGCACCACTGCACAGGCTGACAGTCTGACAACGACTACAGATTCAGAACATTACCCTAACGGGACAACGACTGACCCCCTCATCACTCGGACTGGTACTTATAACCGAGTGACGTGCGCGCCCGAGGCAACGTCACAATACTTTTATCGGTTTGTAGTGCGATATATTGATATCTACATACACTACAATACGTATTGCAATTTTCAGGGTTTACGAATGTTTTTGGATAATGCAAACAATAGTGTGACTTATATTAGTTTTGGTACTGTAGCATCAAAGTTTCCTGAAAAAATAATAAATGAAATAAGAAAGGTTGTCGAAAATAAAAATGGCAGTATGTTATTTGTTTGGAAAACCGATCTCAAAGACTGGGTACAACCTGACAACGTGTTCATGGGGAAATGGATACCGCAAGAAGCTGTTTTATGTGAGTTTTTTTTAAATTATTTTAATGGGAGCTAGCATCGGCAAATACTTAGTTTTAGGGTTCCGACTTTAAAGTAAAACGGACCCTTTACAGTATTGTGATCACGACCAATTCAGTGAATTTGAATTTTGTTTGTACATAGGTCTTGAATAGTCTTGATGACGAGCATACAGATCACTAGACAAAGACGAAGTTTTCTTTTCTATGCTATACTGCGCAGATAATACAGTTAACTATGGCAGATTAGCGACCGTTCTATCGACTGGCCAGTCTAGCTTTGGCCCTACTGACTCGCTCTTGGCCAGTTTTTATTATAAGATGTTTATCCTTGTAAAAATAAAATCTGTTTTTCCAACTAACCTCCCAAGAAATGTATTTGCATCTGGATGTCCAACAAACAGAGGCCAATCTTTAATCATTTCTGTTTTCTAGGTCATCCAAATGTGGTTGCATTTATTACACATTGTGGAATGTTGAGTACCACGGAGGCTCTGCATTGTGGGGTACCTATTGTAGGTGTTCCACTGTTTGGAGATCAGTACGCGAATGCACAGGCGGCTGTTGAATGTGGTTTAGGAGTCACTGTTGATATATTGACTGTTAATCAGCGTGTTCTTGAAGATGCCTTAAACATTGTTCTAGGAGAAAAGTAAGTTGACATAATTGTAACAAAGAGACCTACGTAGGTACTAACGACAAATAAGAGAAGAGATAAAATCTCAAACTATTACGATGTGCTCTATTAAGATTATAAGTAAATGCAATACTAGCGGATCTCACAGACGTTGTCATGTCCTGTTTTGCATGTCGACAACTTTGGCACCTATCGGGTCCAATTATAGCTAAGAACCATCTGGTGACCCCACAATACATTAAAAAACATTAAATCAGTCAAGCCGTTTAGGAGGAAAAGAATTCTGAACAAATGTACACAAAAAATCGATTTATTCCTGCTGAAAGGTGAAACAATTTCTTCTTTTGTTTTATCAGGTACCAAAAGAGGGCAAAGGAATTATCTCGAATCTGGAAGGACAGGCCGCTGTCCCCGATGGATACAGCGATATTCTGGATAGAATATGTAGCCAGAAACAAAGGAACAGTCAACTTGAAGCCGCCGACTGTTGACATGCCACTCTATCAGTACTTGATGCTTGATGCTATTGTCGTCGCAGGATCAGTTTTTGCGTTAATTTTATTTATACTAATTAAATTGGCATCATTTGCTTTATCATTGGTTGTAAAAAAGTCACCAACACAGAAGAGTCCCAAGAGGTTCATTTATGAACAAATCACTAACACGGAAAACTGTCAAGGAACAAAATAGCAAGAAGAAAAAAATACAACTTTTAGAAAAGATTCTTTTATTTTTTATAATTCCCATTTTTTACAAATTACTTCCGGAAGTACCCTCAGCGAGAGCTCCATTGCAATGATGGCGTTGGTCTTAGGTAGCCATACAATATGTAGCTTTAAAATATTTCGTACATCAGCTTTAGCTGGTTGGCATGTAAAAGCAATGTAAAGCAAGGTGTTCGTATCATATTTCTTTGACTGGTAATGGGCAACACGTCAACTGCTGCATCGATGTTCCTCAGCGTTCGTCAATATATTTCGTATTCGATATCTATACAAATAAAATAAAATCGAATACAAATATTAAACTGCATATTATTAAACTTGCATGTTATGAATTTATAATGTATGATTGAAAATCATTGTAATAAATCTAGCTTTATTGTATCTAGTAATAAAATCAGATAACGAGTAATGATTGTACTTACATATCGACTATATGTCAGAATCACGTCTTTACCCATCTTAAAGATCCAACCATTTGGTGATCAATGCGATACACTACCCTGGGACCCTCTTCTTAATAATGATGGAGTTGGAGAGAAAGAGGCTGTTAAAACGTAAGAAAGAACAGCTTGAAACTTCGGCAGTTTTAGTTCCGTAGTTTTAGTTCCGTCTACAAGAAATAATGAAATATATGGCATGAATATACAGGTATGTACCTAAAATGATTATACAGAAATACTTATTAAAATTTTAATGACTCACACTTTTTTGTAAACATAAATAAATACTCATATGTTACGTAATTATCACAAACCAAATTATTATTATCTTATCTTATCCAAACAGAACAAGTACGTATTTTACTATATAACGCACACAGCTTGATTTTGTACTAGTTTAGCATACAGCTGTTATCGGCACCGAGTGAAAGTCGCGAGTGAATACGTTAGGTGTTTACAGTTAGTTTTATGAACTAGTCTTAGTGAACGGTTTTGGATTTAGTTCATTCAAGTGCGCGATCGGTATAAGTATTAAGTTCTCTGAATAGATCAAAACAAAGATTTTAAAATGAAGATATTATTATTAACAGTACTGCTATTGTACTTCGTTGTTAAATGTGACAGTCACAAAATACTTGCTATATTTCCACATAACGGACGGAGTCATCACATATTTTTTACGGCACTAGTCGAAGAATTAGCTACAAGGAAGCATGATGTGACAGTGATCAACTACCACCCTGTACCGGCACTGCCTAATCTGCATCAAATATCCCTACAGGACAAAGAAAACGACAGTGATCAAGTAAATATCGAAGAACATCTGAAAATCCTTTCAAGATCAGACTTTTCAGTAGCTTACGAAGAAGCTTTCGGATGTGGAGATTTAGCGAACATTAATTGTAGAAAACTGATAAACAATCTAGAAGTACAAGAGTTAATATCATCGGGGGCACATTTCGATGTGGTAATAGTGGAACAATTTGTGACGGACTGTGGCTTGGCTGTGGCCTACAAGTTGAATGCGCCTGCGATTGGGATGGCCAGTCATATTCTGTTCCCATGGACCTACTCAAGATTAGGTGCTTCCAACCATCCAGCGTTTGTACCGAATCACTTTTTTGCTTCTGGAACATATCCTAACATTTGGAATAAAATAAAGAGTGCTATAATAAACTTTGGAATGACTACCTACTACACACATGTGACACAGAGAATTGATACGGAAATTGTGAATGAAGTGTATCCCGATACGCCACACTTAGAAGACTTGGGGAGAGATATGTCCTTAATAATGATAAATCAGTATTTTCCTTTAACTGGTCCACGGTTATACAGCCCTAACGTTATAGAAGTTGGTGGCATGCATATAAAAGATGATGTGCAAATAAAAGATAAGGTTTGTGATCTTTCTTAATGACATTAGAGAGAAGGTTAGATGTTGTTTCTGATTTATTTGCCGATGATCAATGGGTTAATTGAGCTATTTTGTGATGTAAATAGTCTTTTATTATTCACTAATGACTACGAAGCGTACTTACGTAGACTATCCTATAACTAATAGCTAAGTGTATAGATTGCTTAGTCGAGATTAATTATAGTATATTAAATAGGCTACGTAGGTACTCTACTTACCTCCACATTTGTTACAGGGTTTACAAAAGTTTTTGGATACTGCAAGCAAAGGTGTCATTTACATTAGTTTTGGAAGTGTGGCTTCGAATGTCTCTCGTAAAATAACAAATGAAATTAAAAAGGTTGTTGAAAAGTATAGCAATATGCTATTTATTTGGAAAATAGATCTCACAGACTGGGTGCCACCTAGCAACGTTTTCGTAGGAAAATGGATGCCTCAGAAAGCTATAATATGTAAGTATTATTTTATGCAATTTTATTTTTACTTCATTTCAAAGATACGTATTGCTATCGAGTAAACCTACAGCTTATCTGCATATCTTGATGTCTGAATCAATACAAAAAAGTAAATATCGGAGTACCTACCTAATTAATTTTATAAATATTTGTATTTTCTAGGTCATCCGAAAGTAGTGGCATTCATAACTCATTCTGGAATGTTGAGTACCTCAGAGGCTATGCATTGTGGGGTACCTATTGTAGGTATTCCACTATTCGGAGAGCAGTATACAAACGCACAGTCAGCGGTTGAATGTGGATTAGGAGTTTCTGTTGACATTCTAACTCTCAATCAGCAAGTGCTTGAAGATGCTTTAAACACTGTTCTCCAAGAAAAGTAAGTACCTAATCAAAAAAGATTCATCATCTGCCTAGCCTTTTCCCAACTGTGTTGGGGTCGGCTTCCAGTTTTACCGGATGCAGCTGAATACCAGTATTTTACATGGAGCGACTGCCTATCTGACCTCCACAACCCAGTTAGTACCGGGTAATACGATACACATTGGTAAGACTGGTTGTCAGACTTTTCGGGCCTCTGACTACCTAACGACTGTCAAAGATCTACAAATGACAGCCGGGACCAACGGCTTGCACGGAGGAAACCTAATAAAAAAAGATTAAGACAAAAAAATGGCAGATTTCGTAGTCTATTTCGTATGTCTTTTAAATTAAGTGTACCTATTAATGAATGCATATATAAATCCTGTTAACGGTAATAGAATCCCAGTAATTTATATTCATTATGTCTCCGTAGAAACCTATCAATCTTTTATGAGATGGGCCTCTTCTCCTCTAAGATTATTTTCAAAAGCGTAAATGTAAATGTGGTGTTGCCCCACACACGATGGGACACTAGATACCGAGTCCTGAATTACGAAAAAAATCAGTTGCAATAACGATGCTTACGAGAAACGCAAGTATATCTACATCCAAGACTGATTTCTCGCAACCAACGTTATTGCAACCGAATTTTTAAAATGTGTTAATGTAATAATTATATGGCGATCGAAAGTTTGCGATTTTGTCCTTATCTATGTCGAGACTGCCGGTCCTGCCTGTCCTGTTATTTGCACATCACAGGAGCTGATGGACTCGCGAGCTCGTGGCCAAATGTTGGGCTGACTCAATTTGAATTGTCATCGACACGCTAAGAAGAAGAATTTCATAAACTGCTGATGAACAGTCAAACAGTTATTTTTCGTTTCTATTCTCAGGTACCAAAAGAAGGCAAAGGAATTATCTCGAGTCTGGAGGGACAGGCCGCTGTCCCCGATGGATACAGCGATATTCTGGATAGAATATGTAGCCAGAAACAAAGGAACAGTCAACTTGAAGCCGCCGACTGTTGACATGCCTCTTTATGAATACTTCATGCTTGATGTTGTTTTCGTCGTAGTATCAGTTTTTGCGTTAATTTTGTTTATACTAATTAAATTGGCATCATTTGCTTTATCATTGGTTGTAAAAAAGTCACCAACACAGAAGAGTACTAAGAAAGCAAATAAAAAAAAGAATCAATAGGCATGACAAATAACCATAAATTATGTTTTGAACAATTAGGTTAGTATTGCGACTCAGAATAATGTCATCTCAGGCAACATGCGTAAAAAAGATAAAAATTTAAAATAAAAATGAGGTAAAAATATAAGTTTTTTGAAGTTATTTGAATCAAGACAAGAATTTTCATCTACCTTGGTTTTAATACGTTAATGTCTATGTCATAGGTAATTGATTAACTAATTAATTAACTAATATGCCATTTTTTTAAATTAAACTTTCGAATTGTTCACTTTTTTTGTTTTACCCGTTCCGTTACTACTTTCAGAAAATTTCGGTTGAAAGACAGGACTCGGAATGCTTCGATTGTTGTCGATAGTTTTAATTTTCATATTGATACGTATGTTTAATTAGGTAATAACCCTTCTTTTTTGCTTCGCCGTCGTTGGATAAAAATACCTGGCCGGTTGCAATCCCACATCTGGCTTCTGAAAGGAATCGACGCGTCCACTCCTAATTAAACGCAAGACTGGTTGTTAAAAAGCATTAATTTAACCAATTGCAGTTTACGGGTGCTAATTAATAAACAAAATGATTAGCTTATGGGGAGACCAAGATCCCAGAAACATTGCCCACGTGTGGCCATGAACCATTAAATTGGCGAACTACCATACACCACCACAATATAGCCACAATCACCATTGGCGAACCATCTATTGAAAGCCGAATCAGTACAGGAATCCTTGCGGTCGTTCTTAAATTAAAATTAAAATGTTTGTTCACAAAACGTTTTCACGTTCTCGGTGGCATGTCAAAATGGCATTTGAACTTGCAAAAAAAACGGTTACTTGCCACCGATAAGAAAGTATTTTATCGAAAGTCATTAGGTTTCTGCGTGGACCTGAGTGCGTAGACCTCTATTTATAAATAATATGAGCCTTTTTTTTTCGTACGGCATATCATCAGTGTCAGACTTTTACAGAATAAAACCCATCCATGTTCCTTAATCGCCCTTTGTGTTCCGGGGCCACGGTATCTCTTTCGAAGTAGGGGCTGCGGGACTGCAGCCCCGGCAGGATAAATATGAGCCTTAGTGCTCATTTACGGAGACGCGGGGTGGCGGTGGCGCTTTGACGATTTATTTTGATTTTGATTTGATTGTTCGAAGACCATACGCTCAGCACTCGCTTTTGTGAGCAATCAATCAAAAAAGAAACATTTTGATTTAAACCATGCAACCCTGACACACTGTTTTGTCTCCGGGTTTTCAACATAATGATCTCCTGATGTCTTACGTTAGATAATTAAATTTTATCTTTTAGGGTTCCATAAGAAAAATTGAGTTTTAGTAAAGTACTACTTACAACAAAAAACCTGTTCCTACTGAATAGGCATGTATGTTCAACAGTCCTCAAGTTGGAACAATTGTAAGGCGCTTAAGATTTTTCCTCCTAGAGAAACCAAAGCTATAAATTATAAATTCTAAGGCTCACGCAGGGACTATTTGTAGAAATTCCTTGACTTTTTATCATTCGGAAAAAAGGGTTTGTTTAGGTCAGTCTAGCACGGCTTATACAGAAGAGTATTTAGAAAAAATATAGGAAACCTTCAAAATTCAAGGCACAGATAATTTACACACCGTTTTAATTCATAAGGTCCCGGTAGTAACGTAAGAAAAGGTGATTGGTGATTGATTGGTGGTGGTGACTGGTGTGAAGACAGACAGACCAGCAATCGTCATTAGTAAGACTTAAAAGGGTTAAAGGAACCGGTATAGCTCGAGTCACAATCACTCTTGACTCATAGGTACTGATAAGCTAACAAATCATTAGGCAATTCTCATTATTGCGCGGTCAATAGGTTGATGTACATAGCGCCAGAT
Organism: Xestia xanthographa; assembly: GCA_905147715.2. Lineage (NCBI taxonomy): Eukaryota > Metazoa > Arthropoda > Insecta > Lepidoptera > Noctuidae > Xestia > Xestia xanthographa. The sequence goes on from LR990657.1 coordinate 15,531,551, forward strand.
ATCCGCTAGATTCTTTACCGACACTCGCTGTTTAAACATCTAAACCAGTATAGTCTTCCGTTATTTAAAAATGAAATTATTTATATTATTTTTTTACTTTGTCGTTAACTGTGACGGTTACAAAATTCTGGCTATTTTTCCTCATAGTGCACGAAGTCATCATATTTTTTTTACACCTCTAGTCGAGGAATTAGCAATTAGACAACACAATGTGACAGTGATAAATTACCATCCAGTGCAAAAAATACCCAACTTACGTCAAATATCTCTCCAGGACAGAGAAAATGCTACTGCTGCTAGTGTTGATATAGAGAAACGAATGGAATTCCTTTCCATTTCTGACGTATCCTTGGCGTATGCAACTGCTCAGGTGTTTAAAAATATCGCAAATACAAATTGTAAGAAACTCATGAATAATGGAGAGGTACAGGAGCTTATACATTCAGCGGAACATTTCGATGTGGTAATAGTGGAACAATTTGTGACGGACTGCGGCTTGGCAGTTGCCTTCAAGTTGAATGCGCCTGCAATAGGAATAGCTGCTCATATTTTAAGCCCATGGACTTACTCCAGGTTAGGAGCGCCTAACAACCCAGCGTATGTACCGAACCACTTTTTTGGTTCTGGAACTAAGCCAAACCTATTTAATAGAATAAAGAGTGTAATAATAAACTTTGGGATGAATATGTATTATACACATGTAATACAGAGAAGTGATCAGGAAATAGTGAATGAAGTGTATCCCGATACGCCACTTTTAGAAGACCTGGGGAAAAATATGTCTTTAATAATGATAAATCAGTATTTTCCATTAACTAGTCCGCGTTTGTATAGCTCTAATGTTGTGGAAGTTGGTGGCATGCACATTAATCAAAATGATCGAATATCAGATAAGGTTTGTAAAATTTTATTAATTTTTTATCATGATAATGTGTAGCTACAGCTACCTTGTCGATATGAAATGGATTCAAATGATCGCTATTTCATTAAAATAAGGAATATTTGCTAACTATGCATAGCACTACTAGCTGTACTTGATAACTGTCCTATTGGTTTTGTGGTCGCAAGCGCGACTACTAAGCGTAGGGTCCTGGGTTCGATTACCAAGTCGGGCAAAGTGTTATTGGGCTTTTCCATTTCTCAGTAGCAAGCAGCCCAGAGTTTGGAAGCTGTACGATGCCTCAGAAAGCACTGCCTCTTCGATAGCCGCACAGACACAATTAAAATAACAATGCACCGTGCCCGATCGGGCACGGCTGGGGACATAAGGGTTAAGCTATTGGTCCTGCACCTGATCTTCCTCCGGTCGTGTCGGATTGTCGTCCTATTCGACTATGAGAGTAACGGATCAGAGAGTGCACCTGTGTCTACGCACGCACTTAAATACGCATGCACTATAATATCTACTGCGCGATGCTTAATATCTGTGACCGGAAACGGTCAGGTCTTTAGATATACCTTCACAAAGCCGTCAGTCAACCAAGCATTCTGCTACTGTACATCAAACTAAGTAACTCTACTAAAAATATTGCTGAGAAAGGACTTTTTTTGCGGGTGAAAATCACGTTTTACGTTAAACCTCATTGTAACGCACTCGAAACATTGTGCTGATGGATGCATTTCATAGCAAACAGGTTATGGAGGTATTTAAAGTAAAGTTATGACCTTAAAAACAAGTATTTGAAAAAAAAAAAACTTGTGAAAATGTGTAAACTTTGACACACATTCGTAAGTTTCCAGGTATAGTCTAGGTCCAGAACAAAAAAAATAATCACAATGATGGGCAGAACCAGTACCTGTGTAAATTACACCCTTTTATGTACTTTATAACTTTCATACCAAACAGGATTCTTGATAAACTAGTATTTTGGTAACATAAAACTGCTTCATAATCTTGATCCGCTGATTTATGTAGAAACTGGTTGTGGGAATGAGTAATAATATTTGTGATATATGTATGATAATATTTGTGACTTTTATGGCTTCCCTTTCATACGGCGTGTTTAACAATTGCCCAAATTATTTTGAGTTCGAACGAATTTCTAATCATGTTGCGAAGCTGCGAACTCGAGAACGAAACCGTAAATTCTAATCAATCCGTGGGTCACGATAATAATTGTAGTAAAGGTTAACTAATCTTGAATGTCATTGAAATAGATATGTTTCATATTCATAGAACATCCGGAATATTATTAGTATAATATAATAATAATAAAATTGTTTATTTATTCGAATAACAGACACAGACAGTTCAAAACAAGGTGACAAAAATACAATACAATAAGCATATGATTTAGTTTTGTACACAGAAGATTTAACTCTACAAAATAAGTCTATGCATACAAAATAATAATGAACCCTGTCTCTTAAACTAGGAGACCTGTATCTTAAGAGACACTGATCGGCCAGAATTGAAATTTAATAGAACAAGTTTACAAGAGTGAAAGTGTGTCGATTTACTATTCTAAATGTACCTATATTAATATGTTTATATTTAGTCACTGGTTAGATATTGACTAAAATAAATTATCTGTTTATTTTACAGGGTTTATTGAACTTTCTAGATTATGCTGAGAATGGAGTGGTTTATATCAGTTTTGGAAGCGTGGCATCAAACTTTCCTCGCAAAATAACGAATGAAATTAAAAAATTGGTTGAGAGGAGCAATATGCGATTTGTTTGGAAAACAGATATTTCAGACTGGGTTCCGCCTAGCAACGTGTTTTTAGGACAATGGATGCCACAAGCGGCAGTCTTATGTAAGTGGAGTTGAATTTTAGGGGAATTTATATTATCATTTTTAGGGTTCCGTAGTCAACTAGGAACCCTTATAGTTTCGCCATGTCTGTCCGTCCGTCCGTCGGTCCGTCCTCGCTTAATCTCTGTGACCGTTAGGGGTTTTCTAATATCATTTTTTGATAATGTCAATAATTTCGGAAATAATCGCTCCAAAAGTAAAAAACAATGTGTCCCCCCCCTCTAACTTTTGAACCATAACTTTAGAAAATAAGAAAAAAATCTGAAAAGTAGAACTTTATAAGGACTTTCTAGGAAAATCATTTTGAACTTGATGGAAACAACAGTTTTTGTACAAAAAGACACGCTCGACCCGCTCACGCCCGAGCCCGACACGCCCTTGGCCGGTTTTTTTCTTTTGCGACCAGTGCTGGTCAATATTAGCAAAGAAACAACTGAACTCAATCTATTCACTAGAGTAGAGCAGCTGTGACCCAGTGGTGGCGGCCCCGACTTACGAACTGTAAGTCGTAGTGGGTTCTAACCCAGACAGGCGTATTACTTTGTGTAATTTATTTCATCACCGCTGCTCTCAAAACGATAAAGGAACACATCGTGAGGAAACCGGCATGTCCTAGAACCAAATAATTCGAAGACATGTGACATCTACCAATTCGCACTGGGCCCGCGTGGTGGATTCTAGTCCATTCCCTCTCATAGAGAGGAGGCCTGTGTCCCAGCAGTGGGAACGTTATAGGCTGATGATGATGAAGAGAAATAACTGGAAGTCATGGAGAGAGGCCTATGCCCCCAGCAGTGGGATGACGCAGACTAACAGTACCAGAATCTTTCGTTATGAATAGTACCTACTGCATACCTATTCCGCTGAGCAGAGTTGTTATTCTAGCTACACTGGCCTGCAAAACTAAGTAATACTACACTTTTAAAATTTCAATTTTTTCTAAACTGTAGAAGTTAGAGATTCAAAATAAAAAACGTTTTATAGCAATTTTTATCAGATTTATTAGTTTTTCTGTACAAAATTAAATTCTTTTTCGAGTTCTTTTTGTTTCGAAAGTATATCTTGAGTACATAAAAAGTTACTGCAATTTTAAAAGTGTGATACTTATTTTTGCAGGCCAGTGTAGATGTACTTTGTCTATTTCCAGGTCATCCAAACGTAATTGGTTTCATTTCACATTCTGGAATGTTGAGTACTTCGGAGGCTATGCACTGTGGGGTGCCCATTGTTAGTGTTCCACTATTTGGAGAACAGTTCGCGAATGGAAAGTCAGCCGTTGAAAGTGGTTTGGGAGTTTCATTAGACATATTGACTATTAATGAACTTCAACTAGAAGATGCTTTGCGAACGATACTACAGGAAAAGTAAGTGTACAAGAAAACAAATTTGAATATTTTGTTAGGTCGTTCTCATAAACAGTGGTGCCATTTTTTTATTTTTTATTACAATATGGGCCTGCTCTTGACCTCGATCACGCCTGATGGGTAGCGATGGATGAGATCTATGATAGAACGAGCGTGCCCAGAAGATGCCTGTTCACTCTTGCTTTGAAGGCAGGCGGGTTAAATGTGGGTGGGAACATAGATGCAGGTAGAGAGTTCCATGATCATGAACCATGATCCAATATTGACAGAATTTTGAACCTATATCTACGTGCATTAAACCTTATTTTAATAATTACAGGTATCAAAAGAAAGCAAAGGAATTGTCGCAGTTCTGGAAGGACAGGCCGCTATCCCCGATGGATACAGCGATATTCTGGATAGAATATGTAGCCAGAAATAAAGGAGCAGTCAACTTGAAGCCGCCGACTGTTGACATGCCACTCTATCAGTACTTGATGCTTGATGTAGTCCTTGTAATGGCTTCAGCAGTTATTGTAATAGCTTACATTCTGTACAAAGTATTGTCGTTCGTTGCAATAGAACTCTTTAGAGAAGAGAGGCGAAAAAGAAACAAGATCGATTAAAATTATAATGTGCATTATGATTTATTTAATGCCTACAAAAATACAAGAGTTTTAACTATTGTATACGGACTTTCCCGAAAAACAAATAAATCACAAATGTTTTTAATTTGTGGCAATTTTGAAAATTGTGCATAAAATTTTGTATTTTCACATTATGAGAAATTATCTTAGTTACGTTGTGACTGACGTTATCATACTACTAGGTAGACAATCTCATAACGTACGTTTGTTCGATGAATTGTGGCTATGACAATGAATTGGTAATAGGCTAGGCTAGGCTTCCACCATCAATAAATTGCAAATCTATTTAGTCCGTCATTTAAAGTATTGGAAAATAATGGACACGTATTTTTTGTTTTTGCAAATCGATGAATATTGCCAAAGATAAAACGCATCAAAACTCGAGAGTGGGGGCTCGTGACGTCACAACGCACTAAACATTATATAGCACGGCGTGACGTATTGAGAATTTTAAAAGCGTCGTATCTTCGTCAATTTTGGTTTACGTAACAAAATAAAAAATACGTGTCAAATATTTTTTGATAATCTAACTGGATTTTTTCAGGACACAAGCCTATTGTCTCGGACAGTTTATTGATTGTCAATTCGATCCCGTACTAATTCTACGCCCGCTTTGATTTCTTCTTTTCAGTCTTTGCTTTAGTCTTTGCAGTTTTCTTCGAACCGCAGCATTTTTTTAGTAGTACTCCTAATAGAACAATGTATATACTAAATATTACGACTAAAACAGCCGCTACATCTAGGTTGATGTACTGGTAACATGGTACATCGGCCGCGGCCGTCCTGAAGGTGAAGTTTGAGTGCTTAGCTGCGTATTCTGTCCAGTATACGGCGGTGTCCATCGGAGACATTGGACGATCGTGCCACGCTCTTGATACTTCCTTCACTCTTTGCCGGAATCTGAAACACGATGGAAAACAATCATTGTTGTTGTTTTTATTAACCCCCGACGCAAGGTGTTATAAGTTTGACGTGTCTGTGTGCATGTGTGTCTGTGTGTGGCATCGTAGCTCCCGAACGGATGAACCGATTTTGATTTTGTTAAGATGACGGAATCTCAGCTAAAATAGCATTTTTATCTTTGCCTGTTTTGACCTTTTTAGAGTTTTATCTCACTTTTGTGTACTTAATTTCGCCATAATTTTCCACAAGCCATAAGTATAATATTTACATTGATTGTTCAATCAAGGTATCTTTTAGATATTGTTTATTTTTTGTTTGTTTTGTGGAAACTATTTTATCACATATTGTTGGCAATAACTGATATACCGAATATTGATATCATTCCGATTTTTAGAGCACGATAAATAGTTGTGACATGGTAATGAATCATCCTACTAACTATGTAGGCCTAGGCAGAACTCGAATGAATGCCATAATAAAAGTGGTTTAATGGATTTTTCAAGGTTCAGAGCCAAGAATTTCCAACATCATTCATTTAGGTAAAAGGAGAAACGGACATAAATACATAAATATCACTGGACATTACACACAGCGCCATCTAGGTGCCACACTAAGCAACGAGGCTAATGTCGTGGACACCAGATAGTTGATATACTACATATACCTATACTTTTTATATACTTTTTGTTTGTTTTTATTATACATAAACATCCATGACTCGGAAACTAATGTCCTTGCTCATCACACAAACATTTGCTTCTACCGGGATTCGAACCCGGTATACATGTATACATGAGGCAGCCTCACTACCGTTGCGCTATTCGGGTCGTCAACATAATTTATCTTAATTCAATAGTTATTGGCTTTCGTGACTAAGTTCTAAAATCAGAAACTTCTAGATGGGCCTAGGAGTCAGAGTTCCCGTAAGACAAATTCTGATAACATTGATAACTAACATGGATTTTAATAACAACGTGAAGTTATCAACATGACTTTTTAATTCAAAAGGAGATAAAATTAAAAAGTCATAATCAATATGACTAAATATGATCATGATGATTATTGATTCGTTTATTCATCTTTACACAAATATTAACTACTTTTAAATTTAAATGTTCTATTATAAGACGCTATAAAAAACATTTAAAATATATAGCCCACCAGTATCAGGAACAGGGTCCAAGCAACCGGTGGTGAATAATCAGGCCTCCACTATTTCAGGTTTATTGGTTACAATAGTCTTGTCAGTGATGATGCGTCGGTCCCGATCCCAGTACAGTATTATATTGCCATTTTCGAGAACTGGGTCGGTACATACTACCTATAGGACGGCACTTCCGTTTCCACAAGGCTGTATTTTAGAGCAAGTTGTTGATGGATAATCCTGGCTACATAATTGTGTCTATGCAAGTGCTCTCCGTTAGCTAGACGAGAACACCCGGAAATATAGTAACAGATTGATTCGCCTCGACGATTATCTATACTAATATTATAAAGAGGTAACATTTGTTTCTAAGTTTGTATGTTTGTAAGTTTGTATGTAGGGGGTAATCTCCGGAAGTAATGAACCAATTTTAAAAATTGTTTCACTGGTAGAAAGCTACATTATTCGTGAGTGCTATAGGCTATATTTTATTCCCGTACTTCCACGGGAACGGGAACTACGCGGGTGAAACCGCGGGCCGTCAGCTAGTTTATTATACGACTCATACCCGTGAAGTTTTTGGTTTTAGCATAAATATGATATCACCATCGGCATCATTAGGAGTTATGCTCGACTCGTCACTGTTCCGATTGGTAACTAAATTTTTTTCCATACAAGAAGTCCCAGCCAACTGCTGAGTATAAGTGCTCGGCCAGAGTGGAAACGCGGGTGCGGTGCGGGCGCGGTGCGACGAGCTCAAACATATGAACTTCATTGGAGTGTCCATAGTGGGCACGCGGGTGCGGGCTGCGGCGCGATTTAGTTGGCGCGGGCCGCACGCGAATCGCATGCGGGCAGCTCAAACCATAGCTCGTTCATACAAGTGGCGCAGTGAGGGCGCGGGCGGCAAGTGCGGGCGCCAGGGTTACCAACTCCCAAAAATATTTACCCCTCAAGCTAAGTCAAAATTCCCACAATTACTTGAAAATCCTTTTTTTTTATATATTTTAATTCACAACAATAATATATTTAGCCATAGCAACAATATTTTTTTTAAAGATAGCGCTGTTTTCAATTAAAAACGTGATTTTTTGTTTTACTCCTAGTTGCCATAGCACGGCTCGAACTATGTAGTTTGAGAACGCCGGTGGTCACGCGCGGTTGTCGCTTGCCGCCCACAGCTATGCAGCTATGGTGTCTTTGCGTGTTCAAGTTCATATGTTTGAGTATCGTGAACTAAAACTAAACTGAACCGAAGGAGTTGCCTCGCGCTCGCTCCGCGCCCGGGTTTTCAGTCTAGCCCAGCACTCAAAGTACCCCTAAAAAAAATCCCATCCCTCTTATTTACCCCTAAATTTGGGGGGAAAACCCTTATGTTGGTAACACTGGCGGGAGCGGGGATCTCCGAACCCGCGCCGCTCGCCGCACCGCGCGGCCTCTCTGGCCAGGCAAACCGCGCGCGTTGCCGCACCCGCACCGCACCACGCACCGCGCTCCCACTCTGGCCGAGCACTAAGCCTTCTCCATTTTGGGTCATTCCAGAATTCCCTATGACTATTGAGGTAATAAAAAGTAAGGCAATCATTTCCGACGTCTGGCCACGTCTGCTGCATGCCCACGCCGCAGCTGTAGGCAAAAAAAAAACACGTTTTGGTGCCCTGACACAGCCAGAAGGCGTTGCAGCAGACCTCTTAGGCCCAGCGCACACTACTGGAGGCGCAGCAGAGCGCATTTGAAGACAACAATTTAATATAAACCTTAACTACCTTGATATACGGTCAATATAAGAATAAATTCGCACGCGGTACTCGGAGCGCCCTCAAGCTACTACAAGCATGCGCGCGACCATATATCAAGGTACAGTAGTTAAGGTTTATATTAAATTGTTGTCTTCAAATGCGCTCCGCTGCGCCTCCAGCGGTGTGAGCTGGGCCTTAGAAGATGGCGGGACGGGTTGGAGAAAACCAACGACCAGTGGTCCACATTAGCCCTGGATACAAACAACTGGAAGTCATGGGGAGAGGCCTTTTCCCAGCAGTAGGATGACGCTGGCTAACAGTATTAATAATTTCCGACTAAATGTTGTAAAGAGTGTGAATTGTTTGTTTGTTAGAGATAATCTCTGATCTCCTAACGAAAACTGAATATCCGGTATCCTCTTTACAATGATTTATTTACTCTTTCTGATCCACATTCATAATGCAATTTTAATTTAAAACATGATTGTAATAGCGGCGATTCGATCGGTTTCGCTCGTTCTAGTCCTTGGTTCGAGTACCAGGCCGGTCGGTTGGGTTTTCCATCTGGAAAACCGAACAAAACTGACCGTAGCCGTGTGGTATCCGGCAGAGTAGAATAGAACCAACCCATTACACTCACGGGTGTCGTATAAGGCGACTAATGTCTGAGGCAGAACACCTTGCGCCTCAGTAGACCAGAGAATGGGCAGCAGCGTTTTCTGTTACTCTTTCATCTGCGATCTCCAATCCGCCTGCCAAGCGTGGAGATTACAGCGAATTCCTCCCATCATGGGAGAGGCTCATGTCCAGCAGTGGACGTTATGGGCTGTTGTTGTTGTTGTTCCATCTGGAATTTCTCAGTAGCAGTCACGGAGCTTGGATTCGTGCCTGCTTACCCCTATTACATAAGACTTAAACATAACTAGCGAAATGTGGGTGTACTATTGGGTACACCTCTGCTCTGTCACCTTTCGGAAATGTCAGGCGTGATATTGTGTTTTATGATTGTAAAACGTTGAAAATAAGCGCCTGTTTGGACACACTTCAAGAAATGTTCTATCTAATGGAGACACTCTAGTTTGCCATATTTTACACTCTAGTTTTGTGTCGGGAAACCAGTGTTGAAGTGGCATTCGTTTGTTTTATTGGTTTTCGAAAACTTCAACTAGTCGAAACAAGTTTATTAATTATACATTAAAAAAAACAACACCCAGTGGTCACTTTGTTGGAAATTAAATTAACAGCATGTTTTCCTGCCTGTCCCAATAATATTTAAATTGGTCTCCATATCAACACATTGTTATTTTAATCTACTAATAGCCAGGAGGGCCGCGCCTTCCAATGACATTATTATACTGACCTCATTGGTACTACTGCCCTTCAAAAAGGTCGTGTCCGTTGAACCTACACACAACTGGCTGAACCGGCAGCGCGCGTATATAACCAGATGTTTGACCGTGGACGAAATAAAATCCTATATAAGGATCCTACTTGACACGTGGCGTTTTGTAGATTGAGTTTTAAATACAATACTAACTTGGGATCCAACACTTTTTTGAAAGCATTCAGTAGGTTCTCCGCTGTCAAGTGTCTGACTTGTACTTGCACTCCAAGACCGCTTTCTTCGACGGCTGCGGCGTTAGCAGGCTGATCGCCTGCCACTGGCATGGCCACCATTGGCACGCCATAGTGTATGGCTTCTGTTGTGCCACCGTTGCCAGCGTGAGACAGAAATGCTAAGGTCTTCGGATGCGCTGAAATTGTTTAAGGTTTTCAAATTATTTGATGTTTTGTGACTAGAAATAGAAATCAGGTACTGAAAGTTAAAATTGTCAGGTAGGTATTATAATTGTAATGTGAAGATTATTCCCACCCTTGAGAAGGTTATATTTTAGTGCTGAAATTTTAGTTATCACTTATTAAAATTTCAGCACTAAAATATAACCTTCTCAAGGGTGGGAATAATCTTCACATCACAATTCTAACTTATTCACAGTTATCACTTATTTCGAAGCGGCGATTGGCGGCGGCGACCTCTCGCGTCCAGCCCTGGTGCAAGCCATGGTCCGGAGCGAGACGGAATGGGACGCCGTCACCTCCTTCTGCGAAGCAGTAATGCTAAAGAAGGAGGTGGCAGAACGGGAGAGGGAGAGAACCTCTCAGCGTCCCGGCCACCACGTGGCCGCCGGCCACCGTAATAGGCGCGGGCCTGTGGACGGTGGGCTATGGGCTAGCTCGCCGTCCGTCCGTCTCAGGACGACAGGCCGTGTCGACGGCGCGTTCGTGTTCCACGCGCGCCTCAAAGAGAGTCAGCAAAAAGGAAGGGGTCTGTAAGGACCGATGCCTGCCGGGGTTGCGGGACTGTTCGAAAGAGATACCGTGGCCCCGGAACACAGAGGGCGATGAAGGAACATGGATGGGTTTTAGTCAGTAAAAGTCTGACACTCCCTCCTGCTCCACCCAGAGCAGGAGGAGTCATTTGATGATTTCCCATCCGAAAAAAAAAGAAAAAAAAAAGTTATCACTTATTGTTTGAGTCAAATTATAAGAATTTTTATTTCAGTTTCGCAGTAGACGACTGTGAAACAGTTTATTTACTTTTCTATTTTTCATAACTGATATGATCATTTTCTATGTTTATTTAAATACATATTTACCTAAAATATCCACTTGAGGTAGCCAACTGTTTGTGTAAAGTTTATTTTTGTCCACCAGTAAAGTTTTGTCTTCCCATTTCCAGATGAATCTTTGTGGCAGTTGTTTCATGAGTTTTATAACTTCCTGTACTTTGTCAGCCGGCATCGTAGAAGCCTTCACGATGGAACCGAAGCTGATGTAAATAACACCGTGTTCCGCTTCATCGACGAACTTTTTGAGATCCTGGAATTGGGAAAAATTACAAATAAATAGAAATACTAAATCCTTTATATTATTATCAATTATAGTGATAGTAGTATCAAACGACGCTTTTAGGGATGCTAGTAGTCCAGTCCACCTTGTCAGGCAACTGAATTTTTCGAACTTCTTTAATGGGGAATTTTCCAGTGCTTTTTATGAACGAACTAGATGGCGCTGATCAATCTTGGGAATAATAAAATATCAACACCGACTGATATTGAGCTGCCAGTGCAAGCCAAAACAATGGGGAAGGCTGATTGTAGATGGCGCGTCCATAGCTTAGACCCAATCAACAATGAATAGTAAAGAAATTTTACTATGCAATGAGTTTGGCATGTGTCTAGGAGATTTTGTTTTGCCCTGCTAAAAGATTTTACCATTGACCTATATTATAATACGTAATAAACACTTATTTCATTGGATTTTAATAGAACGCAAATTGATATAGGGAACGTGCACAACGACGGTGCTGCCAACTGGCGTCGCCAATCCGAATATTGTGCTCTATTAATGTTTGACATTGACTTTTCTAACAAGTAAACAGAATTAATTTTATAGTGAAAATTAACTAACTAATCATAATGCATTGTTGCATTTCTGGATGTAGGTACCAATATATCCACAAAAATGAAAATAAATCAATTAGCTTAAAATTCTATTACTTTCCAAAGAATACTACTATCATACCATGTTTTGGTGAAAAACGCAAAAAATGGATAAACGCAGTAAAGAAAAATATTTGAAAACAACTTGTTTTTGTTACACTCTGCATTGAAAAGGCCCTCAAAATCAACCGTCCATGCAAACATACCAGAACCATATAAACTTCACCATAGACGTGTTCTACTAGACCGCACTAAAGTTCACACCGAATATCCCTCAACAGTTAATCGAAGACTCCACATGTACTTAGAATATAAACATGGTTATACCCACAATAATGTTAATTAGTTGGCTGCACTCCTTTGGTTTTTTTAAGTTTTGTATCTAAATGCTACGGACTGCATTTGATTGCTTCATCAAATGATTGTGAACTAATTGATTTATTAGAGCCTGGAGATACTGTTCTCGCTGATAAAGGATTCCCTTCCATTATAACATGTGTTGAAAATATGAAAGCTATCTTAGTTATGCCAGCCACCATGTCTTCATACACCACAATTTTCATCAGAAAGTAAACGAAAGATATAAAATTCATATTATTAAACATTTATATTACGCTGACGATCGTTTTTGATAGACCGGAACTCATATTTTATACCTTTTAGCATATTCAAAAATAATATTTGAAGAGACAATTTTGTTTATGTAAATTGAAAGCACGATGAGAAGTGATAAGTTTCCTTTTCTGTCCGCATAGTGTCTCTTTAGTCGATTAGTGCTGCCACCTATAGTTCCTGCACGTTCCCTATAATACTGAAGCGTTGTGACAAACGTCACTTGAAAATGAGAGGTTTTCCTTTTGAGGTTTTAAAAAAAACTCGTTTCCAAGAACTCTATAGATGGCGTTGAACTTACTATGCCAAAGCCAAAACACTTGAAAAAAAAAACATTGTGTCACGTCACACTCTCGTTGACTGCCACTTTCATTTGCTTAACCTTCCGAATATAACCAACATTTATCGCGCTTTGTTAAAATCAGTTTGTTTAGGTTCCGTTCCTTGCATTATCATACTTCCTCCTAGCGCCATCTATCCAGCTACTAGGAAAGAGCTAAAAAGAAAATCCCTCATTCCCCATTTGTGTCATAGAAGTGTCATAGCAATCCCAGAGTACATTTTTTTTAAACAGAGAATAGCAATCAGGCAACATCATCTCGCTATGAGCGAAGCTAATTGTTATAAATGGACCTCCGAAAAAAAAAACAAAACTGGGTTTTCTGCTGATAGCCCAGTGACCAAAAAAACTATTCATCGCAAGTATTACTTCTCTTATTCTTATTGCTAAGGAGAGGATCCCGTTAGTCGCAGATGTAGTGCCACCACTTACAATCAACCAGCAGTTTTCTAATTATAATAAACAAACATTCAGAGTTCATACTTACACCAGTTAATGGTTTCGCATCTATTACATGAAAACCTCCAATTTCGATGACATTCGAGGGAAACAGTCTCGATCCAGTTAGTATGAAGTGGTGATACAAGAGAAGAAACTTAATTTCTCGAGCTAAATCTTCTAAAGGTGGGATATCATCGAAATATTGCGCAAGAGCGTTTTGGTTACTTCTTTGGGTGTAGTATTGGTTTAGTTTTCTAAAATAAAAGTCCAATAATGTTCTTTCTACTCTTTGATATAGAGTGGGTTTGGTTCCTCCTTCTAAGAAATGGAAAGGAACATAAGCCGGGTTGTAAGGGATGCCTAATCTTTGATAGTGATAGGGCATCAGTATGTGGGACATTATGCCGACAACCGGCGCTTGCAGCTTGTGGGCAACACCAAGAGCACAATCACTGTTGAACTGCTCTACAACTATTACATCGAACTTCGGTTTTTCCTTAATTAAATTTTGCACTCGGTTATTGGCTAACATGACGTTGCAGTTTTCTACTCCAGCGTGTGCAAGGAAGAGACTGACAAGGAACAGCGTCAGGTATGAGCTCTGGAAGGGTGCCTCGCCTTCTATGGCTTTTATACTTCCTGCTAAACTAATGTCATGATAATTCGCCGGTGGATCTTGTTCGGGGAAATGAGAAATAACTGTCACATTGTGGCCTCTTCTGGCGAGTTCACGTAAATAAACACGGAAAACGATAAAATGGCTTTTGCCTTGGTAGGGAAATATTCCAAGGATATTAAGACTGTAAGCGTATTCCGTTAACACTAGTAATGATAATGTAGCGATTAATACACTCGGCTTCATCTTTGTAGAGTAGAAAGCCAAGGGCGCGAGGCTCGCGTACACTGTTAAGTTCACTCGGATAGCGGCGGTGTGTACTCGGCGGCCCCCGCCAACAGACTGACTGGCAGTGTTGCCAGACAGAATCTGAAGAAATCAGTAGAAAAGTTAAAGTTTTAGCAGTAGATCGAAGGAAAAAGCAGTAGATTAAAAAAGTCATACCCACATGAGGTAAAAAGAACCTGAGTACAGTACTTTCACAGTTTTTATGCCTTGTTACTGGGTTTTTATGCCTTGTGACCAGATTGGCAGACTCAGTAAGTAGTACCACAGGTAATATATAGTACCTACCGTCAGTGATTGGTCGGTCTTGCACATACTACAGATAAAAAATACCGCGAATTCACAAAACTTGTTGAAAAAATGTCATGTTATTTAGGCCTTTAGGCCAGATGCCCAGATGACACGACACGGCGACAATAACTAGATGATACGATCTGATTTGAAAAAAAGCAGGTAGATTTCCTATCAAGGCAGTAGATCAGTAGATTTTTTAAAAATCAGGTAGATCTACTGCTAAATCAGTAGATCTGGCATCACTGCTGACTGGTGAACGGCTCAATCACGAGTTTAATATACCTATTATGAATATAACTCGACCAGACAAACGCACGAGTAGTCGACGGTTATCAAACCTACTATTAGCAAAATTATTATCAATTATCAGTGGGAAAACAGTATAGGTAATCATCTGTTATCTTTTAATGTCAGCTTATTATGTTTATTTTCGTAGGTAGGGCCTATCAAATATGATAGGCACTTAGCTAATTAACCTGAAGTATGCAGTCTTCTTGAAACCACGAATTGCGGCCATACGTGATCTGGTTGAGGTAGGCACCTAAAATTCAGCATTAATCATGATAAAACTGTAAAAAGATTATAGGCAAAATTCGGTAGGTTAAGTGGTTTTGTTTAATTTTGCTTTATAATCGTAATTATCCGGTCCACTGCCGTTCGAAGAACCGCCGAGTAATCTATAATCTCATTTTGGTTAGGTTATTCGTATTAGTAGGTACCGACCACCTATGTATGGTAATGTCTCTGACTTTTTATGGCTTCCCTTTCATTTAGTTTTGTGTTTGAACTAATTTCTAATCATGTGGCGAAGAAGCGAACCAATTTGTAAATTCTAATAAATTCATGTGTTTCACGTTACTTGTGTGTCGTGTGGTGTGTGTGTGGTTAATATTAATTGAACTTAAATAAAAAAATACAAAACTGTAGGGTTTTCTGATAGCCCAGTGAGCAAAGAGATTAATCATCGCCAGTCTACTACTTCTCATATTCTTGTTGCTAAGGAGAGGATCCCGAGTCGCAGATGTGGTGCTACCACTCACAATCAACCAGCAGTTTTCTAATTATAATAAACAAACACTCAGAGTTCATACTTACACCAGTTAATGGTTTCGCATCTATTACATGAAAACCTCCAATTTCGATGACATTCGAGGGAAACAGTCTCGATCCAGTTAGTGTGAAGTGGTGATACAGAAGAAGAAACTTAATTTCTCGAGCTAAATCTTCTAAAGGTGGGATATCATCGAAATATTGCGCAAGAGCGTTTTGGTTACTTCTCTGTGTGTAATATTGGTTAAGTTTTCTAAAATAAAAGTCCAATATTGTTCTTTCTACCCTTTGATATAGAGTGGGTTTGGTTCCTCCTTCTAAGAAATGGAATGGAACATAAGCCGGGTTGTAAGGGATGCCTAATCTTTGATAGTGATAGGGCATCAGTATGTGGGACATTATGCCGACAACCGGCGCTTGCAGCTTGTGGGCAACACCAAGAGCACAATCACTGTTGAACTGCTCTACAACTATTACATCGAACTTCGGATTTTCCTTAATTAAATTTTGCACTCGGTTATTGGCTAACATGACATTGCAGTTTTCTACTCCAGCGTGTGCAAGAAAGAGACTTTCATGGAACAGCGTCAGGTACGAGCTCTGGAAGGGTTCCTCGTCCTCTATGGCTTTAAGGCTTCCTGCTAAACTAACGTCGTGATAATTCGGCGGTGGATCTTGTTCGGGGAAATGAGAAATAACTGTCACATTGTGGCCTCTTCTGGCGAGTTCACGTAAATAAACACGGAAAACTAAAAAATGGCTTTTGCCTTGGTAGGGAAATATTCCAAGGATGTTTAGACTGTAAGCGTAGTCCGTTAACACTAGTAATGATAATGTAGCGATTAAAACACTCGGCTTCATCTTTGCGGATGTGAAAGGCAGCGGGAGCGAGAGGCTTGT
Source organism: Xestia xanthographa (assembly GCA_905147715.2). Taxonomy (NCBI): domain Eukaryota; kingdom Metazoa; phylum Arthropoda; class Insecta; order Lepidoptera; family Noctuidae; genus Xestia; species Xestia xanthographa. The sequence goes on from LR990657.1 coordinate 15,548,126, forward strand.
ACACTCGTACTGCGGCGGTGTATTCGGGTCTCGCTGACCCCCGGCAACAGACTGACTAGCAAACGGAAAAAACGGTACGAGTACCATACTAACGAGTTTATTATACCTATTATGAATAAAACTCGACTGGACAAGGTATGACTCCTTGACGATATACAAACATACTTTTGGTTAAATTTGGTGATGACCTCTCTCTCATAAGGAAAAAATTGGATAAACCATAGGTATCAGTACTAACAAAAAAAATCGAATTGGGTACCTATTAATTTTCATACTAAATATTATTAGATGACTACTAAGAATAAAGTTTTACAAAAATTATATAAGTAGGCTAATTTTGTTTCTTGTTTAACATTGCTTTCTCTGAAGAACGCCCCCTATACTCGCGTTCATACTTCCACTCCTACTGCAGCCTTCATGGGAGGGATGTAGTTCTTGTTATACACCATAGGTGGCACTTAACGCAATCAAAGCCATTACAAAGAAACATTAAAAAAAAACAACTTTTATTTAAATTCTCTAAAAAGAAGAACATAAACTTTAAATAAAATCAAACCCATCCATTTATTACACTATACAATTTATATGAAATAGAGCTTGTCGCGAGATTTACCTACCTGAGTGTTTAATCTCGTAAAAATATTAGAATCCAGTGTTGAATTGTATTTAAATGCCTGGAATATTATAAAGTACCTTTATGTACCTATATGTACGTATAATTTAGATAATAAATGCAATAATATGGTTTTATTCTTATTAAAAGTTTTCTATTTGTTGTCTAAACTTTCCAAATCTAACTACCTACCACAATAAAATATAAAACATAATTACTTATATTTTTTTTGTTTCAGTTCATAGCTTTACCTAATGTTGGCCTTCAGATATTCTAGTTATATAAAATAACATAGTAAAAAAAACTCAACTTGGCGAAATATGACTGATTTACTTGGTTCAGTCAAATCGAGAGCTAATGCAGTTATTATTGCAGTAATTTATAAGCTAACAAAATTCCAAAAACACTTTTGATTAAACGAAGATTTTTCTCAGGTATTTGTTTAAAATATGAGGGGGGGAAATTTACCCACACACAGCTCAAACATAAGCTTTAAGTCACAAAAAACATCTACATTATTATATCCCAAAAACACACATAAACCAACATTTTTTCATTACCAAGTACAGAATATTATTTACAAAAATAATAATAATATCAATTTCGTTCAAAACAATTCATATAAAAATTGTTAGTTAGTTTTAGTTTTACGTTTGTCTTTCTGTGTATTGCTCTTCAGTAGCAAAGAGATGATCACTTTCAAAGAGTACAGGAGAGCAAAGAGGATGCCTCCCAACACGGCTATGATATCCCAGGATCTGTATTGGTACAGGGGGACTGTGGCCGCTGGAGTACTGAAGCTGTAGTTGCCAGTCCGGGCCGCGTACTCCGTCCAGTAGATGGCACTGTTCATGGCTGACAAAGGACGGTCGTGCCATACCCTGGATAGATCCTTTACCTTCCTTCTGAACCTGAAATGACGTTGTCAATTGTTATGGAGGTTATAATATTGAATTAGCCTACAACAACACACTACTCACACACACACACACACAGACTACACTAAGTCTACATCTCTTTTTATCTACTCTCCTTTCGCAGGTATGCTGGAAGAAATTTCTTTAGGAATAAGCATCACCTTTGTACCTATTTTCTAAACCGATATATAAATAAATAAACAATCTGTGGCTCCGGTCTCTGCTCTGTGACAGGGCAGGCATGTGGGCCCACTAAAATTGCAACATAAGTCGAATGTGTTAAATTCGAATTTTGGGTCCAACTTTTAGGCAATGTTTTTTTCCTCGCGTGTATTGGAGGTATTAGGATATTATCAAATTAAATTAGTTTGTCATCAAATGCTCGCCATACTATTTTTCTATTCCTTTCTTCTTTTCTGTATTTAGTGTACATAAACCGTTAAATAAATAAATAAACTATGTGTGGCACCGATCTCTGCTCTGTGACAGCCCTAGGCCCACGGGCCCACTGAATTTGCAACAAAAAGTCGAATTTTGGTTATAACATTTAGGCAATGCTGTTTTCCTCGCATGTATTGAGGAAGGAGGTAATAGTATATTATCAAATTAAATTAGTTTGTCATCAAATGCTGGCTATACCTACTAGAATAATGATAGCGATTAGTTCTACCAGAGCTAATCTATGCTAATGCAGACTTAATACAGTCATTAAAGAGAAACACAATGATAACTATTCGCATTGTGTTCCTTAAAATTGTCAAGTAACAAACTTTACCCATGTTTATTATCTACCTGCATTAAAGTCTCTATTGTACACAATAAACATATTTCTGATTAAATACTTACTCAGGATTTAGCACGGTTTTGATCTTCTCCAATAAAAGCTCTGTAGTCAATTCTCTGAAGTGGATTTGAACGCCTAGTCCGCTTTCTTCAACGGCTGCAGCATTTCCTGGCTGGTCTCCAAAGATTGGCATGCCAATCATGGGTACTCCATGATGAATTGCCTCTGTAGTACCCAACATGCCGCAGTGGGAATAGAACGCCAGGACATTTGGATGCGCTGAAATAAAAACTGAAAATATAAGCCGGACGGTTCGACAACTTTCCGAGCCACGCAAGCCGCAGGCTTCAAATTGCCTGCAAATGGTTGTTGTATGTTCCCGCATACAAAATATCATTAACAGCAAGTTTTGGTTCAGGACGAGTTTTCTCGTCTTTGGTTTCTGTTTTTATTACCATAACATTTTCCATACGCAAAATACGCGCTTTAAACAATACAATACCTTATCACAATTCGGTTTTAGGTATTCAGTACAAGGTAGAAAACATAAGGTTTTTTTTGGCTGAGTTACAAGGATTATGATATCGTTATTGAATGAGTTGATCGATACATTTTATCAAACAAGTAAGCAATTTTCATGGATTACAGACGTTATTATGATATTTATATTTCTTGTGTAGACATTTGGATTCTTATCTTTATATTTTTTTAATGTCTAAAAATTCTTGATGTGATATCACATTATGTACCACGCTTGCGTATTTGAAGTCGTTGAAAAAATAATTGTAACACAACTATCTATAATATTTTGCCGCTAAGGTGGTTTATTGTGTGTGTACGGTCAGAAGGTACGGCAAATTAAAAGGCGTGTTCTCTGTTGAAGGTTTACTGAACGACTAACACAAAGATTATATACAGTACAGTGGTTGAGGGCTTAGAGTAAACTTACGAGTTACTCATACATCTTTACTCTTAGGTCATGTATGAGTAATTTGACTACGCGCTACAATATCATGAGGCTCCTTTACCATCTTCTTCTTCTTAGCGTGTCGATGTCAATCTAAATTGTGTCGGCCCAGAACTGAGCTACCAGTTTTGCGCTTTCGGTAGCGTCCATCAGTATAAGTACCTGTAGTGAACAAACAACAGGACACGCAGGACACGATATTGAGTGTCCCATCGTTTGTAGAACAGCACCACATTTACACTCCAGGGCAGAGTCATTAATTAATCTCCACCTGAGCAGGTTTTCCTGGCTGCGGCCAACCTGGGTCCGGAGTCTATTTAAAGACTTCCAGGTCAGCCATGGCAACTTATGTCCAGGTGGGAGATTTTCAGCAGGGAACGAATAGGATTGATGAGGATGCACTACCTCGCCACAGCTTTAGTCTGTCCGTGAAGCGCTGGCAACTGAATGGGGTGACACACTTCAGAAAGCTGTTTCGGCTTTTCAGCCTTTGCGACACGAGGGTATTTAGGTGTAATGGGTGTCGTGTGTCTGAAACCATTTTGGCTCTTTCGCTAGAGCTTGCAACTGTTCTGCAAACTTCTGGTGGCGCTATTCCTGCCTGTGGGTACAGCCATCTGTACCGGGGTCGGTTTAAGGCAACCAGTGCTGATCCGGCACGGCCCATTGCATCTGTATGCAACTGGATACAGCTCTGTAGCTGTATCCACTAACTTTGCATGGGGTGAACGTCTCCACACGGGGCAGGCAAATTCGCCAGCTGAAAAAGATAGCGCCAGCGCAGTAGTCCGCAAGACCTTTACCATCATCAGACATTAACTGCAACTTCACGTAGTTGTAGCTATCTAATCCTAGGTTTATCCGCACGTGGGTTAACATAAAACAAATATATAAATGGCAGGTCATTTTTTTCATTGAACACGCTTGAGTTACTTCCAAAGTTGAATAAAAATATCTATTACATTCTTCAAAGCGGTGCGGACAAAACGCGACTCTGGAGACTGACACCTCCACACAAATACTATTGAAGTATCTGTCCGTGTTCGCAGCCGAACCGTTATTTATCCGTACCACTTTGATTGTACCTTTAAATAATTTGTTACTTGAAACGATGCTGGTGGAATTAACCTACTTCTTTTTTAGAAGTCGGTTAATAATACGTCACATGCCAGCAATCGTATCACCATTATCATCGCTTAATACATATATCTCTTCACCGATTTATCTGTGTTTAGAACAAATTATATACCTACAGGAAAAGAGCCAACATTTTTTTTCATATAGTTACGATAATGTTTTGGTGAAAGGGTTTTCCCTTCGGCGCCGGGTAACGAGATATCTTATTACAATCTATCCTGAGGGGAAATCGCAATGGAATAGCAAAATAAAGTAGCAGTAAATTAGTAGTTCCCAATATATATGGGAAACGGAAAAGGCTAGATTGGTGGAATAGAAAAAAGTTTTTGTAAATTATGAAAACTATACAATATTAATTGTTAAACGAGGAAGAGCGCGGCTAGGCACAATGTTTTGAGTGTGTTACATTGACAGCTGTTACCTAAACCGTGGAAGAGACATTTTGCGCCTGAGCCTGAGCCGATTTTTCACACCATAAAAAGTAGTTTACCAGAAATATTATGTTACTTAGTTTGATGTACAGAATGCTAGGTTGACGGTTATGTGTTGGGTCCTTTTACACCCGGTATAAGCCAGTTTGATCGACGCGGCGACGTGAGTATATGAAGAATATATGCATGCTTGTGAGTGAGAATACTGTACCTAATATATCGTTTTGTGGTAACCAGTTCGATATGTGTATGTTCTTGGGGTTCCCTGGCAGGGTTTTCTCCTCCCACTTCCAAACGATTCTCTGCGGTAACTGAGAAACAGCTCTGATGATGGCTTCCAATTTATCTTTGGGCGTAGAAGTGGCTCGTAACATCGATCCAAAACTTACGTAAATAACACCATGTTCTGCTTCATCTATGAATTTCTTTAAGTCCTGGAAAAAAAGATTTTCGTTTACAAACACGTTTACCACATGCATATATTTTCATCAAACTGACAAAAGGGTTACTTAAGAAGTAAAAAGAAACAGTATTTTGATTGACTTTTAGTACTAAGTTCATAAACACAAGGCCTGAATCGAGGGAACTGCCTTGACATAATATTTTTATAAATAATCTTTCATTTATTTCTGGATCAAACATTTTGTACATTTTAAACACCCACCAAACTGCGTAACACACATATTTGCTTGTGTCACAGTTTGTCACAACAGTATAAAGGTACTGGTACTGGTAGTGGTGATTTGTATTTTGTATTTGTACTATAATCTGCGTAGCCTTTTCCCAACTATGTTGGGGTCAGCTTCTAGTCTAACCGGATGCAGCTGAGTATCAGTATTTTACATGGAGCGACTGCCTATCTGACCTCCACAACCCAGTTCATACTGGGTAATACGATACCACTTTGGTAAGACTGGTTGTCAGACTTTTTGGGTCACTGCCACCAGACTTTTTGGCCACCACCACCACTCACTTCACTCACTCACTCACACTCACTCACTCACTCACTCACTTTTTGACCAGACTTTTTTCTGAGGCTTTTTGGGTCAGACAGCCAGTGGGCCAGTGGGTTTGACAGCCGGGACCAACAGCTTAACGTGCTTTCCGAGGCACGGAGGAAACTCGATATGTAAGGGTGGTCACCCAGCAGCTCCTGTCCAATCTGGGGGGGGCAAACGCCTCCTGCCTGAGGCTCTACGCGGGAGTCGTGCGGTCCATGGCCCTTTACGGGACCCTGGTGTGGGCGCGTTCATTGCCCGCGAGGCGGCGAGCCTCCTTGCCGGATTGCCGCCATGGGATCTGGAGGCGATAGTCCTCGCGCGCCTGCATGAATGGCGCGTGGAGGCGCTACGCCGGGGGGAAACTCCGCTGCAGCGACAAATTGTCGCTCAGCGGACAGACTTCCGGCGGGATCTCATGGCGACATGGAGAGAGCGACTGTCGCAACCCCGTGCAGGGCACGCCACATTAGTGGCGATAAGTCCCCTCTTTGAGGAGTGGCTTGAGAGACGCCACGGCGTCCTCACCTTCCGCCTGACGTAGGTCCTCACCGGACACGGAGTGTTCGGGAGGTTCCTGCACCGAATCGGGCGGGAGGAAACGCCCGGGTGCTTCCTTTGTGAGGATCGACCGGAGGACACGGTGGAACACACGGTGGAGGTGAGCCCCGCGTGGGCAGAGCACCGCCGTGTCCTCGAAGCGGCGATCGGCGGCGGCGACCTCTCGCGTCCGGCCCTGGTGCAAGCCATGGTCCGGAGCAAGACGGAATGGGACGCCGTCACCTCCTTGTGCGAAGCAGTAATGCTAGAGAAGGAGGTGGCGGAACGTGAGAGGGAGAGAACCTCTCAACGTCCCGGCCACCGCGGGAGACGCCCCGGGCGTCGGGGGCCACCACCACGTGGCCCCCGGCTACCGTAGGCGCGGGCCTGTGGACGGTGGGCTATGGGCTAGCTCGCCGTCCATCCGTCTCATGACGACAGGCCGTGTCGACGGCGCGTTCGTGTTCCACGCGCGCCTCAAAGAGAGTCAGCAAAAGGGAAGGGGTCCGTAAGGACCGAAGCCTGCCGGGGTTGCGGGACTGTTCGAAAGAGATACCGTGGCCCCGGAACACAAAGGGCGATGAAGGAACATGGATGGGTTTTAGTCAGTAAAAGGCTGACACTCCCTCCTGCTCCGCCCAGAGCGGGAGGAGTTATTTGATGATTTCCCATCCGAAAAAAAAAAAAAAAGAGGGTGGTCACCCATCCACAGACCAACCCAGGCAAGCACGGCTTAACCTAAAGATTGACCCGAGCGGCTGTTATTAATTAGCCACGAGCTCCTCCGTATAAAGGTACTATATTTGTAGTAAATAAGAGGTTCAGGAATCTGTAATGTGTTTATTCTCAAAAGTAAAAATCTTTTCTATCTATGACTGCTCAATTTTCTTCACCGAATGACAAATCAAAGATATTACATAACAATTTTGTTGTTGCGACAACAATGTCTTTGTATACCTACGTATATACTAGTAATTTTACTGATGCTACAATGACATGCACAAACTGTTAAAAACTATGTTTACTTTCCCCTGGTCACACAATTACTCAATAATGATATAAGTATGATAATAGGCGTGTTGCGTAGTACACTGCTAGTTATGATACACTTCACAATTAGATTAGATTATATGATGCATGCCAAGTCTCCAACTGTTGTTATTTTCTTTATGTTAACTGCGTTGTAAATTTCCCATACTGCATACTAATTGTATAAAGTCAAAAGTGAAAACCCGATATTTCGTTCCTAGATACGAAATAGACCGCGTGTAGTGAGAATTCAAATTGCAGATCGTGTACGCGGTTTTTGCTGAGAATCGACAAACTGAGGAAAATACGGCCAAAATAAAGTGCAACTGGGTAGGTCGTGATTGAAGAGAAAAGTGGATATCAGGTTGAAGACTCATAATAGAAAATACAATTATGAGGCACATAAAGATGATTTAATAAAATGAAGATAAGCTTGAAAGATTGAAACACAACAGCAAACAAAACTAGAAATGAATATTCGGAGGCTTTTGCTCCCGGATCTTTGGACTTTATACAATGATCTAATATTTGTTTCACTAAAATTGCAGGTTTGGGATCTAATTACTCTTAGATCTGAACCCCTGGACGAGATTCCTGTTAGTAGTAGCTGACTGATAAATAAAGTGTCGAACCACCTAGGCAGTTACCTGAGGCAGTTCTTTTGGTTTGGCGACGTGATATCCACCAACTTCGTAAACATTTGGGGGATACAGACCCGAGCCAGAGAGTACATTTTATGTATACAGCGACATCAATTTAACATTGCGGGCCAAGTCCTCCAACGGTAGCACATTTTCAAAATATTGTGCTAGAATGTTTTGGGTGTCACAGGACAGTCACTGTTAAACTGTTCCACAAGCACTAAATCGAAAAGCATCTTAGAATATTTCTATTTTTCCAGCTAAACTAATATCATGGTAGTTCTTCATAGGTTTTTCCTGAGGAAAGTACGACACTGTCAAATTGTGACCTCTGTTCGCCAACTCGCGAAGGTACGGTGCGAATACGAAAAACTGGCTTTTGCCTTGGAATGGGAATACCCCTAGTATGTTAAGCGTTAGCACTTGGTTGAACAGAACACTGGTGAACAGAATTAATAAATTATTAAACTTCATTGTTATTATTGTCGAGACGCTAATCAACCGTAAAGTACTAGCGACTGTTCTTTGAGGCTAGATTGTTCGGCTTATTATTGTGTTACCAGATCGCAGACAGTTTTTAAATGTCAACATCAAAGTTGTTAAATGTTTAGTTTACGGCCCGCTTGTTTGTTTCGGAGGTGGAAAACGCACGATTGCATTTTGGAGGGGTTTGGTTTAAAAACGTTTTCAGCATAATAGTGCCTGAGGTAGTCCTCTGAGGTAGTACTCTTTCTTTGTTCTAATATGAAAAGTTTACTTGAAATTTGTAGCGTTTTTTGATGATGGATAAATTTTTCTAAGCTGTGGAAAAAAGAAACTAGGTATGCCATAAGCTTCTACTCCGTTCACCTAACATACCCATTTTTTTCAGAAAGTGATAAAAATCTTATGTGTTTGACAAAATTTGTGGTTCGGAATCAAGTTATAATTACGACTGGACGACATTTGATTTTAATTGCATTTTAATAGCTATAAGATACATAAAGTGTCCAACCACTTAGGCACTTACCTTAGGCAGTTCTTTTGGTTTGGCAACGTGATATCCACCGACTTCGTGAATATTTGGTGGGTACAGACCCGAACCAGAGAGCACGGGGTGTGTGTACAGCAACAACAATTTAACATTGCGACCCAATTCCTCTAAGGGTGGTACATGGTCAAAATATTGTGCCAGAGTGTTTTGGTTGTCTCTTAGGCAAGTGAATTTATATAAATAGCTGAAGTAATTCTGAAAGATACTTCGTTCGATTCGTTGATAAAGAGTGGGCTTTGTACCACCTTCCAGAAATAGGGAAGGCACGTATGCTGGGTTGTATTCAACACCGTAGCTTTCGTAGTGCCAGGGCAGCAGCACGTGTGACGTCAGTCCTACTACTGGGGCTCCCAGGACGTAGGCAAGCCCCAACGCACAGTCACTGTTAAACTGTTCCACAAGCACTAAATCGAATTTCGTTTTGGATTTCCACAGATTTTGAACGTTCTCATCTCCAAGCAAAGTTATACAGTTGTCTCTTCCTGTGCCGGTTAAGAAAAAACCTATTTGTATTATGGTCCAGTACGACCTCTCTATTGGAAAAACATCTTCCAATATTTCAGTTTTTCCAGCCAAACTAATATCATGGTAGTTCTTTATAGGTTTCTCCTGCGGAAAGTACGATATCACTGTCAAATTGTGACCTCTGTTCGCCAACTCCCGAATATATGGTGCGAATAAGAAAAAATGGCTTTTTCCTTGGTAGGGGAACACTCCTAGTATGTTAAGCGTTAGCACTTGGTTGAAGAGAACACTGATAAACAGGAATAATAAATTATTACACTTCATTGTATAATCGTCGACGCGCTAATCAACCGTAAGCATCCAGCGACTGTTCATTGATACTAGAGCGTTCGGCCTACTGAAGTGCTACCAAGCCGCAGTCGGGTTTTAAATACAGATAAGACACCCGCTCTATTTGAATGGATGGATAGCTATCAATAGTTAACAAGAAGTGATTAACAATTCAGTGGAATTACAGTAGATGACATTTAGACAAGTAATCTGATCTGATAATAAACAACTGACTGGTTAATATCATTGAATAGATAAGTGTGATAACTAGTTACGGCTGTTTTTTTGTTATAAACTACAAGGATGCGTGTTCAAATGCTTCCTAGAAAAGTAAATCAACAAAACATTCTGATTGTCAACGACTTTTTTAATTTAAAATAAGCACTACCTGGGTATGTAAAAACAAACAAAATTAGTTTGGGTTATTTTAATGGGAACATAATAAATAACGAGAAATCTTAAATTGTTATACCTACCAGTCAAGTATTAAAATAAGAAATATTTTAGGTACTGCTGCATTTAACCGTGACTCCAATTACAATATTTTTCATAAATAAAACTATACATAAACTTCTCATTCAAACTTCACTCTTTTCGATGATATTTTCTCTTCTTCTGTGAACTCTGACTGCCTTTCATTTTGACAACAGCAGCAGCAGAGTACTGATAGAATCTTATACACCACATAGCTGAGGATGTACAGGACCAGTCCAATAAATGCCAGTACATCCAGCTGCAGCTGTTGGTACAGGGGTAGCTTAGGCGCTGTTGGCTGGAGATTCGGCGCCCCCTGATAACGAGCTACGTATTCCGTCCAATAGATAGCAGATTCTGAAGGTGACATTGGACGGTCATGCCATAATCTTGACACAAGTTTCGCACGTTGTTGCCATCTGTAATCAATATAGTCATAATAAGATAAGATTAAAACTTATACACTCGAGGTCGTTTGTATAATCTGTTTTTGTTTTTTGTTTTATCGAGGCCTACGAGATGAGATAAGCCCAATATTATTATTGCCAAAATACCAACCTTTATTCTGGCCAATGACTGTCTGTCTAGTCTTGGGTCATTAATGTCATGGCAAAAGGGCAGTTATGCTCTAATTCTTATGTCCAGAAACTTTTGAACTTCATAGTAACTTTGAAACCATAGGTCCCTCAAAAAAACCATGTTCAAAATATCTAAAAATCAAACTGATTTGGATTAAGGTAAAACGGATATTTTAAATTTAACCCTGTATGATAGCTGGGAGTTAAATTTAAATATTCGTTTCGTGGGTGCTGAATCTGTTTTCTGCATTTCAGTTGATTCACCTATCTCAGACTAGACTGTTCAGTTTGAATCCGAGGCCAGGGTAAGACTATATTTATTTTTCCTGAAATAATAATTATCCATTATAGTGAGGAATTTGGAACTGTGCCCGATCAATGACGGAACGACACCAACTGTGTAGATTGGGAAACGTAGTGTGGTATCAATCCACGAACGAATCTTTTTTGTCTGGTCTTCTTTGTTGACTGGTCATTTGCGGGGCAGTTTTACAATATTAAATGGAAAGCTAGAGGATGTGATGCAGCCAGAAAGCGACGCGGTAGACCTCGCAGGAGATGGCGGGACGAGCTGGACAAAACCAACAACCAATGGTTCACATTGGCCCTGGATCGAAGAATTTGGAAGTCATGGGGAGAGGCCTTTGCCCAGCAGTGGGATGACACGGGCTAACTGACCACTAGCGGACGTCACGCGGTTTCACCCGCGTAGTTCCCGTTCCCGTGGGAGTACGGGGATAAAATATAGCCTATGTTACTCAGGGTGAATGTAGCTTCCTAATGGTGAAAGAATTTTTGAAGCAGGCGTAGTTATTTTTGAGTTTATTCATTACAAACATACAAAAATACAAATCTTTTCTCTTTATAATATTAGTATAGATAAAGATTAAAAAAGTCGCCCCTAAGACTTTTTTTCTATTAGCAGATGATTTTTGCATTCATGACTCGTTTGAGATGGATTAGTGACAAATACTGACAAGTTCGTTGGTCTAGTGGTTGCAAGTGCGACTGCTGAGTGCTGAGCATGAGGTCTTGGTTTCGATTCATACAAAGTCTCATATGGTTTTTCCATCAGGAATTTCTAAGTCGCAGCCACGGAGTCTAGATTTGTGCCCGATTGATGGGAAAAGGCCTGCCCTCTATTAAATGGGACTTAAAACATAACTGGCGCAATGTGGGTGCACTATTTGGTACACTTCTGCGTAACCCTGCGGGATTACAGTTGTGGTGTTATGTTATGTAGTGACAAATAATGCCATATGCGAAGTATTAATAGTTCGTGACTATTGTTCACAAACTGTCTTAGATTTTCGTTTGACATAAGATCAGCAGTGCATTTCGAACTTGACCCAGTTTGAGCCACTCGTACTTTCAAGTATGTAATGTTATCTTAACAATGTTGGTAAGTTCATACCCTTTACCACAGATATGTATTTAGTTTCAGATTTATCCTTGACATTAGTAGTTTCAAATGTAAACTATGCAACGGTAGAACCGTTCTTACAGGTTTTACAGATTTTTTCGACGATTTGCTTTTGGAAACACGTACGAAACGGTTTCAAACACGATTCAAACTGCGTTTGAAGTCAGTCGTGTCTATTTTTTTAATTAATTCCTTTAGGTTTTATGTTTTTGCAATACATTTTTCCGTGTCACCCCCCGGCGCTTAGCGAGAATAGAGCAGGCAACTATAATCAAGTTGTATGTCTGTCAGAGTTCTCACCGGCGCGGCGGTGTGAGCAGTCAGTGATCAACTATTAATAAACATATCTCTCACTGACAAGGGAGTGAAAAAAAAGTCAGCTAGTCGTCTTAGATCTCACGGAGCAGATTCACTTACACAGGGTCTAGAACATCATTGATGGCGTCTAACAGATACTCTTTCTTCAGATCTTGGTAGTGGACGATAGTGGCCATGCCTGCATCTTGCAGGGCCGCTGCGTTGCCATACTGGTCTCCAAAGAGTGGGATGGCCACGACGGGAACACCAGCGTCCACTGCTTCGATGGTGCTAAGGATGCCTGCGTGGGACACGAAGGCTTTCACGTTGTCATGTTCTGAAATGTAGAGAAGAAATGTCTTTGTAGTTCTCGCAGAAGGAATTGTGGGAAGCCTTTCCCAAGGATGGAACTGAACAAGCTAACAAAGATATAAAAAAAAAGTCTCGGAAGGAAACTAAGAGATATTTTTTGGTAGGTTAGTGCTCCTGTTTGTAGATAAGATCAGATATGATTAGATGTGACGTGATGTTATTTGATATTTTAATTTTCATCGATACAAGAGATCTATATGTTTAGGATTAACAGTTATTAATAAACTGAATATAACGATTCAGAATTCCTTTTAATTACAAATCATGCAAGTGACGTTATTTAGATTTGTTGCATGACAGTGGTATTTGGGCAAGACTCATATTTTTATGGCCATATTTTTTCATTTTTCATACTATTATTGTACTAAGTAATATGCTGTCAAAGCATGTAATAAACAATATTAACCCATAAATCTCCAGCCGTTCCCGAAGGGGACCGGTGTATTGTTATTTTAATTGTGTCTGTAATTGCGGGTATCTAAAGGAAGGCTTAGTTTTAAAAAAAACCGTCATCTAGAATTCTAGTTCATCTGATACTTGCTAATGCAATGATACAAAAGAGTCTTAACGCTCTTAATCTTACTCCAGGACTTATAGCAGAAAAGGTAGGAGGCCAATGCGATACTTAGCAGTGGTTGCAACACTTGCAACAAGACTCACTCCAAAAGCCTGCATATATCTGAGCTACTAGAACTTAAAATCCTCCATTATTAAAACACATGTGCGTATACTTACTTAAAATATCGTATTGCGGGAACCATTTCATAGTCATAACGTTTCTCGGCAGTTGCAGATTGCCTCCGTCCCATTTCCAGAGGACCCTCAGAGGCAATTTACCGAACGTTGATAACAGTTCGTTTAATTTATCACCGGCAAGCGTGGAGTCCTTTACCGTGGAACCGAGGTTCACGTATATAATGCCGTGCTCGGCCTCATTTATAAATCTCTCTATTTCCTGTAAATGATAACATTGAAAGATGAGTTGATTGTGCTATTGGTGTTTGTGGATACGGGCACGCCCGTTTTTTTCGATAAATACTAAACAGATAACGATTTTTAATAATAGTTTATTCAAAGTACGTCTTTCTCAATTTTGTAAGGGCATTTCGTGTATATAATGACGATCACAAAAAAAATACTACATGTAAAATACTGGTATTCAGCTGCATCCGGTTAGACTGGAAACCGACCCCAACATAGTTGGGAAAAGGCTAGGCAGATGATCATGATGATGAATGACGATCACTATTTAGAATATTTTATTGACAAGTCAGGACATCGTTTGTGTTCGGCCTCTTGAATTGGTTGGCAAGAGAGGCTCACGTCACGCAACCCAATCGAACGCTGTCTGAGCTCACCAAAGAAAAACGTACATTATGTCAGCGGTTAGATAATTCTATCCTTGCTGCGTATTCGTAATATATCGAACGATTCATAACGTCTATGCCATACATGATTGCAAGAAGAGCAATGTACCTATTAAATGCGTAATGTTGTTGTTATCTGCCTATACAATCATCCTTAATTAATGTTGATACTGCTTCCAATATGCTCACCGGTGTGGCACAATGCAAACGTGGGACTCGTCACTTATTTAGAATACTAAATAAACATCGATGTAGCGCCTATTTACATAGAGATTGACAAAATTACTCACCGTCGAAATAATTTTCGGTGGCCTCACGTGAATACCACCGATATCAATTACATTATCAGGTCTGGCAACACCGCCGTAGATTGACTGATGCGTGTTTACAAACACTAGGCTCGCGTTCGACGCAATGCTTTCTAGAGACGGCAGCGCATCGCCCAGGTACTTGTACAGGTACACGTGGTCCGTTACTTGCGACCCCACGTAATATACCCAGTTCGTAAGATGATACAGCACGTAAGCCTTTAGCCTCTCAAAATACCAAGGTTCCTTTCCGTAGGGCACGCCAGATTGACTTACATACGCAGAATTGTAATGAATACCCAATCTGTTGTACTGCCACGCTTGAAGAGGTTGCGGGTTGAAGCTAATGTACGGCGCACTCAGGTTTGCGGCCAGTGCCAAGCCGCAGTCACTATTGTATGACTCGACTAGTATTACATCGAAGCGTGGCCTTGTGCTTATCATGTGCAGCACTTCATGGTTGTTCATTAGAGTCTTGCAGTCGTCGTTGCCGGCTTTAGTCGCCACTAACGTCTCGAACGGCACTCGCGACACTTCGTTCACTATCACAGATTCATAAGATAACCCTTTATACACTTGGTGTAAGCTGTCACTTAATAATATATCTTTGTACGTAGCCGGCGCATCTTGCATTTGGAAATGGCTGATGAGGGTCACCTCATGGTCGCGATTCGCCAATTCCCGAAACAGTCCGCGGTAAGTGAGGTAGTTGTTGCGGTCCAGCGACGGGAAGATGCCGAGTATTTTGTAACAGTCCGTAGCGAATATCGCCGTAATGAAGAAGAAAACAAAAATTGCGTGTTTTGTCATTTTCGATGCGGACGCGTTCGTGTTGCCGCACAGTTTGTTGGTTACTAGGGCGTAAATGGAGCCGGCTTACGTAGCTCTCTAATAATAGGTAGATGTTATGAGGTAACCATAGCGGTGACGACACGATAGTTTCGTAAGAAACAGAAATATTCTGTGACTACACACAAGTCATTGATCATGACCTCGATTTACATGTTTTTGTGCGAGCGTGTGTCTGCACCGGTGTCGGGTTGTGTACTGCTCTGTGATATGAATACACAAGTCAATGCAGATTTAAATATACATTCCTACGATAGAGCGATGTTTACACACTATGATAAATTATCGGAATTATTGGTATTAAGGACTATAGATAATGTCGTATAGTACTGACTTAATTGTTGTGTGATGGGCACAAATATTTAACTTTCTCATAACACAGTTTTGTTTAATTCTGTCTCTGTTTGCACAGTAACCATCAAATAATTTGTCTATTACATTAACGTGTTTGTTCATTATCGTGCTTATTTATGTGTTTGGGGGTCGGTAGACTGGAAACTATTGTGGGGCGGCCAAGCGCGACCTTACGATGTTGCATCACCAACAATGCTATTGTTCGCAGCTGCCTAATAAACGGATAGACATTAGAACGTGGCAACGTATGTAGCTATCTCACACTAATGTCTGACGAAATTATGTCTGTTTGATTGATATTATTGCAATAGGTAGATTAAATGTCAAAGATAAGTAACAAGTTCCCCTTAAGTTACATATCTAATGTGTTAAGTTTTAAGCCCGATGTATTAGCTGCTTTTGTAGGTTATGTTCATAGGTACAGACCAGGGATGTTACGGAGGTGGTTTTATCGGAACCGGAATCGGAGTCGGATTTTTTACATTTGATTTGTCGGAGTCGGAGTCGGAACTCAAACTCAAACCATTTATTTCAATTAGACCAGGCACTTTTGAATGTCAAAAATACAAAAAAGAAAATCAAAGCTACAGTCCCACTCACAAGGCATAATAACTTGAGAAAGTACTGTAGTTGCCCATTCCCTAGCGTAGATCTCTATGGAGAAGAACGGGCAAGAAACTCCATGGACACTCTTTTAAAATCAAAATATTGTTACAAAATCTTGGTTACCTACATCATTAATTTTGAGATTATACATATATGTGAGAACGATGTAGAAAGACGTGCACACTAAGAGCGTCCAGAGTAAAAGATTAGATCAAAAATTTATGAATAAAGTAATTAAAATGAACCTTGGCAGCTAAGAGATGACCAGTCCCAACTGACAGCGCCCGTTCACAGACATGACGCATGTACCGGCGCCATTCAACTCAACCATATTGAAGGGAACTAAATGACCCGACACACCCGCCACCATCAGCGAGACATTTAAGTGAGCATGACATTCTCTCAGCCACCAAGGCATATTCAAGTCAATGATAGATAAATAAATGTAAATGGTGGCTGAACAGTACAAAGTACTCACACATGTGCTATGCAATTATATAATACTAAGAACTGGAATCTATACAATGCAAGTATATTTTTACAATCTTCTGCAGCTTCCACAATACATTAACATGGGAATCAATTCTTCATTTTCTTCTTTACGTGTCGATGGACTCAAATAATGCCCGACCAGTACAAACAATTAGTTTGCCCCCCCCCCACCTATACGGTTGTGGAGCAGGACCAGCATTTAGCCAAGCATTTTTATCATCAATGTAATCCCCCAACTTATAATATGCTTGCCTACATAGTGTGCGTTTTGTACAAGATTTAAATTTCGTCTCATTCAGTTGAAGAATGTAGGGAGGTATTTTATTGTAACATTTTAAACAGTACCCCATGAAAGATGAATCCACTTTAGCAAGCCTGAAACCTGCCTGAACTAGTTGGGCCCTATTTCTAGTGTTATAGTGGTGTCTCTTACTGAATAAATGCCGATTTTTCCTAACGTACATGATGTTTTCATAGATGTATTGACAAGGTACTGTCATGATATTAATTTCCTTAAACAGTTCTCTTAGAGAATCGCGTCTACGTAATTCATAAATGGCTCTGATGGCTCTTTTCTGCAGAATAAATATAGACTCGATGTCTGCAGCCCGTCCCCATAGTAAAATACCGTACCTATGACATAATACTATGAAAATAACTAAAATAGACCAGCCTCGCGGTATCAACATCAGTAAATTGACGGATTTTTCTAACAGCATATGCTGCTGAGCTTAGCCGTCCTGCAAGAGATGTTAGATGAGGACCAACCGGAACCGGAATCGGACTCGGAAGCGGAGTCGGAGGCGAAGTCAGAAATGGTGGCAGAAGAAAATTGTGTTAAGGGCAGGCAATCAAATAAAATAGTGAATGGAATCACCACATCATCATCATCATTGTTGGTGGTGGTGGTGGTGGTGTGAATCGATGACAGAACGCGAGCTGTGTTCCCCGGGCGACATGCATACTGTTCGTACACGTTGACCACAACCGCCGCGCGTCGCCCCTATCTGCTATACTTTGACCTCCGATTAAAACCTCCGATTCAAAAGTATCGGAACCGAAATCGGAACCGGAGGTGTAAAATCAATCGGAAGTTCCGACGTATCGGAGTCGGAGTCGAAGCTTCGTAACATCCCTGGTAAAGACGACAGAAACTGTAAAATCCTAATCAACCTTGAACCTAATGCTTTAACGATAAAGTTGAAAATCTATTAAAGAAATTTTACAGATTGGAGTAGCTTGATGTGTTGGCGTTTGTACAACGAACCTCACATTCGCAGATATGATGCTCGATGTTCATTTAATGGGCAAACGGTTATTCGTCTCAAGTTTGAAAGTGTGTCTACGGCTTTAGAGAAAGTTGACTTTGACAGTAGGTAGTGTGCGGTCATCGACCCTGTTGACCGGTCTGCAGTGTGCAGACTGATGGCTTTGTGGTTCTATTTTCCAGGGGCCTTCAAGTAAGTTCTATGAAATTGGTTGTTACACACGTAAAAATAGAAACTGTGATCTTGCATTGTTTTGTGATTCTGATTGCACGGTCTGAAAACATCAAATATTTCTAAGCATAATGTTGAAAAGCAAGCAACATAATTTTTGACTGCCAAAATTAAAAATATTAGTAACAAAATATAGACTGATAGATTAAAAAGTTCAATGATGTGATGATGGCACGTTCCCAGGGGATATTTACAGTTCTGCTAGCAAACGTGATATTTCCTGGAACGTCGCACCAAATTCGAAAACTAAATATGTATTGTTAATTAAACTTACCCAACGAATGAAACCTGCGACCAGCTAATAATATCAAATCAACGAGCTTGATTCTCCGAAAGGCCCTTTGTGCCTGTTTTGATAAAAACTACAAAATGTTTACATAAATCATCTGCCTAGCCTTTTCCCAACTATGTTGGGGTCGGCTTCCAGTCTGACCAGATGAAGCTGAACACTATAATTTTACATGGAGCGACTGCCTATCTGACCTCCACAACCCAGTTAGTACTGTAATACCCCTTGGTAACCAGACTTTTTGGTTGTCAGACTTTTTGGGCCACTAACTACTTACCTGTAACCGGTCCTGTAACGACTTTCAAAGATCTACAAATAACAGCCGGGACCAACTGCTAACGTGCTTTCCGAGGCACGGAGGAAACTCGGTATGTAATGGGTAGTCACCCATCCACAGACCAACCTAGGCAGCCATGGCTTAACCTAGATCGACCCGAGCCACTGCTATTTAGCCAAGAGCTCCTCCACAAAATGTTTACATAAACGCCTAATATTAAATATTATTTCACTCTTGGATTTCCAACTCTCGGCATTGAGCCGAGCTGTCATTTAGGTGTCACCTAATTTTAGTAAAGACGGGCATAAGTTTTGTAAAGTAGACCAACCAAGAAAAACATTAAGTCTTTATTAAAAATAGCATTTTATAAAATTTCAAATAAAGGGTGTAAAACACCTCTTAACGAAGCCGAAAGGCACTTGTCCTCTCCCTGTCATTGATAACTATGTACTATGATATACTGTCACTTTGTACTATTATGATATATATGTTAGTCTGTAAGGTATTCTATGGGCCAAAGTAGCCTGAAAATAAAGGATTTATTATTATTATAACATTTTTTTGTTCTACACTATACCTGGGAACCTTCTAGATACGGAGATATTGGGGATCAAAGTTCAAACTTTTTAACAAGTTTTTTTTTAATACAAGTTTTTAATGTAAGATTTTAAACACCTCCATGACCCCCGTACTATTCAATCCATCCATCAGCACAATGTTTTGAGTGCGTTACATTGATTTCTACCACAAAAAATGATTTTTCACCCCAAAAAAAGTCACAAGTACAGTTAGAAACCGTGAAAGCTTAAAACAGTGTTTAAAAAAAAGTCGTTTCCCAGCAATTAAAAATTTTGCGTAAAGTTACTTAGTTTGATGTACAGAATGCTTGGTTGACGGCTTCGTGATGAGGTCTTTTACAGCCTGTATATTTAAATCTATCACAAGGTATGTCTGCTGCAAAGAACCAATAAATAACATCCGTAAGAAGTATTGACACCATTTATTTATCAATAATTTATTTGTGGTCTGTTCTATTTGCAAACATTTTGATAGAGACTGTTTTAGTACCAGTATTTGCAATCAATAGTTTAAATATTTAAATGTGTTACTGATAAAGTGTTGTTGACTTTTGCAGAGACAGGTCATATATACTTTTAAATGTTTTTGACTTTCCTTGGAAAAACTTACTTTTCTGTAAGAACTTGCTTTTTTTCCACCACACTATTCGCAATTAGTGCAACTCTTAAAAGGCAGAATCGACAGAGGCGACCACCAGTAAAGCGCCGCGCCGTGGCAATGAGGTTCGAAGAGTCCCCAGGAAACGACGACGAGACGATAACGATGATTCAACAGCCTTGGATTACGCAAAGAAATTAATTGGTCAAGAACAGTGTAGTAGTTAGAATGAAACCTCCTTTTTTAGAAATCGGTTAAAAAGGAGGAAGGACCAGGACTTAATTTACGTCTTTGTCTAAACTATAATATTATAAAGCTTTAATTTTTTTAAGTTTGGATGTAGGGGCGTAATCTTCTGAACAACTGATCTAATTTCGAAAATTCTTACAGGAATAGGAATCTACATTATCCCGGAGTGTCATAGGCTACATTTAAAATTTTCTCCTGGGATAATGAATTGTTTTTTTAAAAAAAGATCCCAAACAGAACAATTAAAATTAAAAGTTTGTGTGCTTCTCACATCGTCATGACTTCATAATGAAGATTGATTGCAATAGGGAAACAATAATATTAACCAATCAAATTGCAGTTAAATTAATGAAATCGAAATAAAAATAAATGCATGTCAGTTGTGTTGTGTGCGAAACATTGCCATGTCGCCACTGGCCAGACACTGTCGTACGGTTTCAGTTAGGGCTACCTCACGTTTCATTCCCGCTTTTAATGTACAATTTACATGTCTTTGTCTTAGTTTATTACGCCGTTACGTCGTAGGTAAATATGATATGACTGATAGCGTCTGACAGGTTGCTGGGTGAGAATGGATACTGAAGGCGGAAGACTTGGTGTTGTGCTGCAGCTTGGAAGAGAAACAGGATTATGAAGATCAACTTCTTCAATAATAATTAAAATCAATTTATGAAGGTAGCAGCTGGACCCCGGGGTTGCGGAACTGTTCGAAAGAGATACCGTGGCCCCGGAACACAAAGGGCGATGAAAGAACATGGATGGGTTTTAGTCAGTAAAAGTCTGACACATCCTGCTCCGCCCAGAGCGGGAGGAGTCATTTGATGATTTCCAATCCGAAAAAAAAAAGGTAGCAGCTGGTACCAATGCAATGCTCATCTTAAATAATTTTATGACCACTTAATAAAGTGGTTGGTATGTTATTTAGGTATTATTGATTACCTTATTTGAATGATGTAGGTACAAAAGTAAATAAATTATACGCCTTTAATAGTATCTCATTGTTATAATATTGTAGCAACTTGTAAAGTTAGAACATTAATAATTTTAACGTTTTATAATACAAATGCCAATTTTTATCTTTTCTTCTGGCCCTGGACCACCTAGAAATATAGGGCTGGGCTATGTTTCCCCTCTCTATCTCTCATCATACGCTTTATACTTTACAAAAGCTACTTGCCAACCCTAGAAATTGTTAGAAAAAAACTCCAGACTGTCGGATTAAGCGGAATTATGGTCTATTACTTAGGTAGTGTTTAGTTGTAACCTGCTTACCCTGGCTTTAGTAGGCTTTAATGCAAGCTTTTACTTAGTTTAGCGTGTACAGGGTGTTCGTGTAATAAGTTGACAAGATATAATACACACCTATATAACGTTGTTTTTTGGTGTAAGCTCCACGAAATATGAAGAAAGATAAGTTTAAAAGTGATATTTTCATAGCGCCTGATTAGAACTACTAGCAATAATTGGTCAAAAACATGCATGACGTCCATTCTCCATTATATAGAAACTTCCTTCATTATTTGACTCCCACGTTCTCCATTTGGCTTAACAAAATACTCCTTAAAAATGGATTTGGTATCCTGTTATCTAATATTTCTGCAGAACGAAAGGGCGCGGACCCTGAAAGAGATCCCGCATCCAAACCGCATCTACTCTATTATATTCGCATTTGTAAGAGGCATTAGCACGAAGCGCGGGTCTTCAACAACATAAAAATGTAATTACAAGTGGGAAGTTCGCCCACTTAAATATAGATTTACCCTTTGAAGAGCGATTTGATGGGCCTGTGAGGTGTTAGATCAATCATATCTCGATTGTGCCCACTCTCAATTATTCCCTCCTCAGAATTGATAACTTCATTCATTTTTCAAACGGCCCGTGCGCCTGTTTTTCGGATATTGATGTATTTGTTGCGAGGGAGAGTGATTTGCTAAACGACATCCTATCTTGTTTAGGTTTTGTTATTTATTACGGTTTTTATTTTGGTCCTTTGTTTGTTTAATAATCTTTTTGAATATCAATCATAATTTTATGTGAGAACCTATTATGATACTTTAAGTTCGAGTTTTTATATCAATTACAGAAAATGTCTTTCAACCAACAACTCTAAGGGTCTATCTATTTATCATGGGGTTTAGGTTTCCGCACTTAGTCCTTGAAGTGGACCATTGTGCGTGAGCCATGGTGGCCGATTACTCTAACCAGCCCACCTCCCTCCAGAAGCAGGTCAAACTTCCCGGTCTCCTCAGGGCATCCGCAAGGGATCTTGGTGTTCCCAGGGTCTCCTCGCGAATCTTGGTAATGCCTGTGCACTCAAGGAACACATGCGCCACCGTTTCCTCCGCCTCCATGCATGCTCTGCATAGGGGACTGTCAGTGATTCCTAGGGTGTGGAAATGTTTATTCAGTGAGCAGTGTCCAGTGATGATCCTCGCCACCAGTCGCAGGCTATCTCTGACCAGACGCCATCTGCGCCTGGTCAGCTTTGTATTCAGGGATGGCATAGCTTCCTTGGATTGCCTACATCCTGGTGTCAAGGTTCACTATTTCTCCACTTGTATTCGACAGCTCTAAGGGTAATAAATAGAGTTCTAAGTGCAGAATTTTAATTGATATTGTATTTCGGTACTCCATCGGGATCGGTTTCATTATTGGGAATGAATCCAAGAGACGAAGGAAGTGACTCTTGTGAAGCCTGAGGGCAGTCCAGCTTGGCATCCAGAATTGGCCGTGAAAGACCCTACACCGATCTGAAAAGAAAATAAACAATTTTTTAGTAAAAACAAGTTGTTTTTTTTTTTAATCAAGGACCCGTAGCGATTTATAATTATCCTCAGATGAAAAATAATTTTGTATTTGAGTTAGCCCGACACATAGCCAAAATTATGTAAGTATAATGAGGTGGTGGATTATAGCCCATTCCCTCTCATAGAGAAGAGGCCTGTGTCCCAGCAGTAGGAACATTAATAGGCTGATGATGATGATTATGAGAGTTTGTCGTAGCAGACCTCATAGAAAAGATGAAGACCATCTGAACAAAATCAACGAGCAGCGGTCCACAATAGCCTTGGACTGAAGGGTTTGAAATCGAAAATGAGAATTTTATGAATATGCTAGCAATACCACCTTCACAGTATTGCTATATCATATCCCTAGGTTTACAATACATACCAAGATCCTCCTGAGATTGACAGTGGTGACGAGTGGTCCACCGGTGTCTCCCCCGCAGATGCCAACCCGTCCAGCGCCGTTGGTGCACAGGTGGTGGCTCTGGATGACGCTGTAGGTATTCGAGCACACCGCGTTGCTGATCACTTGCAAGTTCACTGAACTAATTGTTTGTGTCAAGCTGACGCTGTCTCCTGAAATTGGTAGATACAGAGCAAATTAGATATAAAAGCAAGGTTATGTCGTATTCAGGGATATCTATGCTAATATTATAAAGAGGAAAGATTTGTATTTTTATATTTTTGTATGTAACGAATAAACTTAAAACCTACTCAACCGATTTGAAAAATTCTTTCAGCAATGGATAGCTACATTATCAGCGAGTAACATAGGTTATATTTTATCCCAGTACTCCCACGGGAACGGGAACTACGCGGGTGAAACCGCGTGACGTCCGCTAGTAATAAATAACTTTAAAAAAGGTGAAGACTTTAAGAGTCTTCATCATTATCATTCAAAGCCCGACTTCATCCAATGCTGGGTAGAGGCCTCTCTTTGCTTGTGCTCCAAGCAAACAAGTAAGGTTGGCACAAGTTCCTGTGGAGTCATACGTAATATGTCCAAATTTAACACGTTACAAAACGAATCATCATCATCTGCCTAGCCTTATACATGGAGCGACTGCCTATCTGACCTCCACAACCCAGTTTGTACCGGGTAATACGATACCCCTTGGTAGGACTGGTTCTCAGACTTTTTGGACTTCTGACTACCTAACGACTGTCAAAGATCTACAAATGACAGCCGGGACCAACAGCTTAACGTGCTTTCCGAGGCACGGAGGAAACTCGGTATGTAATGGGTGGTCACCCATCCACAGACCAACTTAGGCAAGCTCGGCTTAACCTAACGATCTACCCGAGCGGCTGTTATTATTTAGCCACGAGCTCCTAGCACGTTACAAAACAAATAACAGGTTTAATGTCCTGTAATCCAAGGCTTCAGTATGAGTCAAGCACATTGTCAAACAAGGTAAAACAAGTCAATTTATTAGAACCAAACAGCAGAAGTTTTTCTTTTTTTATGGGCACTGAATGCATGTCAACACTGATTGGCGGGTTCAAAATGAAAAGATAGTAGTAATATGATTGATAAAACACAAACCGTCTCTAGTTATTCCGTAGCCGGAGGCCAGAGCGTTGCTGCCAACGAAATTTGAGTTGAGTTCGCTTCCCGATGGCAAGTTAATTGGTTGAATTGTCACTGGAAAATAAATACGAATAATATTTATTTATCGGAATGGGCTACTTATCCTGTTTTGATGAATCAAACGGAATAAAATTCCAGATATAGCTGCTTGATTTTGTATAAAGCATAAATTCTGAACGTTAGTTTTTGTGTGTGTGATCACGATATGTCTCGACAGAAGAAGACCTCAGATCCTTTTAAAGGTACTCCATGAGTAAATAACGGAGATGATGAAATCACTTAGGTATTCGGAAATTATTTCTTGGAAAGTTTTAGTTAGAATAATTTCTTGTCTGACTGCCTGTGAGATGATACTTACATGAAAAACTGACCCTGTTAATACGGATAACAGCAATATCATTAGCAGCGATCCAAGGGTTGTACCCAGGGAACAACACAACATTATTGGTGTCGAGCCTGGTGCCTCCGGAGAACAGGAAGTTGGCTCCCAGGATAACTTGAATGGATTGCGCAATGTTGTTGCCGTCGTTGATGCAGTGAGCTGCTGTAAGCACCCTGGAGTCATTGATGAGGCTACCTCCACAAACTGACGAGAATATCAAAATTCTTAGAATCAGTCCTACCTGGAACAAAACTATAATATTTAAGAGATAGTGTATATTCGTAATGCATAATAAAAAAAAAGTGACAATAACCAAGTAATAATTTTCTGGTCCAAAATTTTACATTTAATAGCTTTTACAGTTTTTTTTTTTAAACCTGTACAAAAAACAACATTCAGACGAATTGATAACCTCCTTCTTATTGGAGTCGGTAAAAAATGTCTACGTGTGTTGTACGTCTATCGCACACTCGTTTGTATGTATAACGTTTGTTAAAATTTTGCAGCTTAAAAGAACAAGCTGTGTTGAAAAATATACATCTGGCTCATTTACCTGGTATGGCACCGATAGAGTAGTCGTGGTGGATCCACCAACAATCCTACCCTGGGCATCAGAAGATTCACTTTCTAGTTTTCTAATCCTGAAGGCTTCAGGAATTCCAATTCTACGATGATAGTCATAAACACCATTTTCAAGTGGATTCGGAACTTCAGCAGCCCTCGCGACTGCTAAACAAAACAAAATCAGTCCTACCACAATCTTCATAATAATACACTGGTTTTTCCAATAATGAATTGATCACAGCAACACCTTGTTTTTAAATCGAAAATCGGACCTCCTAATGTGATAAATGGTGATTATTTAATTATCATTGATTAATTGCTTTTATCTAGTTAATACGTTGCATAAAAGTGGATTGTGAACGCTGTTATCATTGGCGTGTTTTACGTTTTGGTGGAATGTTTGATAAAAAGAACAGGGTGCGTAGTTGTTTAGGGTGTTGCGTAAGAGTCACTCAGAGAAATAGCTAGCTCTTGGCTGTAGCTTCAGTCGCGTGGTAGTTCGAAGAAATTATTCTACGGAAACTTAATACCGGGATAAGAAAGTATCGTATGTCTCAACGCAGTTCATGGTCTACCTGTGAGCTACTTGAAATCTATTGTAATCTGTACCTAGTACTACTTTTGAACCAAAATGTTCCACAAGTTATTTTTTTTAATATGTCAATTGCATATTTTATTTTATCTACACCCATGCTATAAATCCTCTATAAAGGTATCTGAAACAGTTAGCTTATGGCCAACATTAAAACAGCCAGTGTCATAATAACCATTATAACACCCAAACGGGTGTTATAATGTTGTACTGAATTTAATTATGCAACTCGTTTTAAAAAAAGAACATTGTCTAGCACGTGCGATTCACTACCACAGAGCGCCGTAATTAAAAAAAAAAACTTATAGGCAATGATATTATAAAGAAGATACGCCATGTTCATACTGAATGGCGTTCAGATATCGTTGCGAGTAATTTAAAACTACGACAGCGATAGATAATACGGAACGTATAAGATAGAAAGAGATAGCTAGCTATCAAAGTGCAACAATTGTGTCACTTTGTCCTCAACAATTTGTGCGTGCTAGTGCGATATCTACCTCTTTTTACTATATAATATCATTGCCTTTGCATTGCTTATAGGTTAATTCGAATTCACGTCGTATTCCGCCATTTTTGTTCGACATTTGGATATTAGTATTGCATTATGTACTTTGTTGTTTACAAAAATGAGTGATACAAGCTTTGTGAATTTTGATAATTGAACAATCCAAAATGTAAATAATTATATTACTACACCTATACACGGTTTGTTTGTATTAAATACAAGCAATTCAACTTTCCATGAATTTACATAGACTTCTTAGAACACTGCAACACCCTATGGTTTCAGAACCTTTTATGGAGGATTCATATCATGGATGTAGATAAAGTCTTGTATGCAACTGTACATAATTAGGTATTAAAACACTCATGTGATACTATTATCACACTCGGGTTCGCCTCATGTGATAAACCCACATTCGTGTTTTAATACCCCTCATTATACAACAGTTGCATAAATAACTATTACCTATGGTTGATTGTAAAATTTCAAATGATTATTTTTAAGTACCTACCTACTTCCAACTTTAACTCTAGAATCTTGACTTATTTTTTTGCTAAAATTAAAATGTTATATTATATAAGCCGGAGAGGTGATCTGTACCTCAGGATTGTCCTACTTCAGACACCTTTCTCTATTTAAGTTTGTACATAATACCAGTGCCTGTAATTTTTGATGTTGAGTTAAATAAAGATTTATGATTATGATTATGATGATTATTTAGCAATTGAGGAGTGAAAATTGACAGGCAAAGAGTTAATAGCTTATACATTTCAGAAAAAAAACCGGCCAAGTGCGAGTCGGACTCGCACACGAAGGGTTCCGTACCATTGTATTTAGTATTTGTTGTTATAGCGGCAACAGAAATACATCATCTGTGAAAATTTCAACTGTCTAGCTGTCACGGTTCATGAGATACAGCCTGGTGACAGACAGACGGACAGACGGACAGACAGCGAAGTCTTAGTAATAGGGTTCCGTTTTTATCCTTTGCGTACGGAACCCTAAGAAATGTTCTGAAAAGTTTGATAACAATAGTAAAAGTAAAATATTTTTTCGTTTATTTTCCAGTACCGGAATTATGGCCATGATAGTTTACATACCTACAGGAAATTAGCGCTTTCATAAATAAGAAGATTAATTGAATTGATTATAGAGAAAACAATTAAGACATCCGTCTCAATAATACTTATTTTTTGTAAATTAATGTTGTTAAGGAAAATAATTCTGAAATTGATAGTGTAGTCAAAGAGCTTGGCTTTAAACATGGTTATATCATTAATGTAAGTCTCAAAACCAACAGGTATCCTACAGTACCTATTGATAGCCGACTGAATTTCAAGAACCACATTTACCAGCCAACACTACATCTAAAAGCTAAGACGCAGGATCAACTCCCATTAGATCTTGAAGATTAAATGGATGTGGATGACCGTGGTATTATTCCTAATGCTTCATAGAAACTATTAGAGGCATATTGGCTAATTGGGCCACGTACGGTAGTACCTCGTTTCACTAAGTGCAGGCGCTGCGGCGACCGCTTTTAGAGTCATTTATAATGTACGCCGACAGACTTGGGGTTGCTCTCACTGCTCTCAGTAGCACGTGTAAATACAAGCGGGAACACTGTTATGGGTAAGCGTATGCTTCATTACAGATTTACGTTAGTAGGTTAATAGGCTTGTGCTTGTTTGTTGAATTCCTTATGATCGCTTGAATATGGACGGCTGGAGACTGAGATTATGGATCAAGCTCCCGGTTTAAGATTACCGTAGTTGTACTGTTATATAGGCGGAGCCCAATGATAGTTTATGAAAATAGACGTAATCGGTTTTTTATGACTTTTCGATAGCAATAGCAAGCAAAAATTTTTATTATTTTATTCCAAATAATTTCTGACAATTTACTATTGTCGATAAATGTTAATGGAGTTAGTCAACAACAAAGGCAACGCAAGTGGTAACAACCCGGGTCTCTATTTTTTTGTGTTTTGGACATCTTTCTTTCTATTTTCTCTAGGGCATCTGCTTTTATTCTGTTTTTATTTCTAGGAATTCGTTTTCTAAGATCGGTCATTATTTTAGTTTCTAAACTATTCAAATTATCGTAGGGACCAAAAATAGGTAACAATAGAAACAAAAGTTTAAATAAGTCGTTCCAGTTATAATGTGCTTGTAAAGAAACACATGCAGTAGTGTAGTAGAATAGAACCAACCCATTACACTCACGGGTGTCGTATAAGGCGACTAATGTCTGAGGCAGAACACCTTGCGCCTCCGTAGACCAGAGAATGGGCAGCAGCGTTTTCAGTTAGTCTTTCATCACTGCGATCTCCAATCCGCCTGCCAAGCGTGGAGATTACGGCAAATTCCTCCCATCATGGGAGAGGCTTATGTCCTGCAGTGGACGTTATGGGCTGTTGTAGTAGTGTAAAGAAACACATATAAATAAACTTAAATATATTTGGTGTCATAAAAATTCCAATGTACAACGGTATAAATAACTAGTTAAAGCCACGTTATTGAGATTGGATCCAGTTAACGTAGGAGGACACTCTGCTGAAGGCGGAAGGTAAGCCAGCCTCGCAGCCCATGGCCGAGCCAAATGACGACACACCGATCTGTCAAAAGAATAAGTAAAAAATTAATACCAGCCTGCTACTGTCCCACTGCTGGGCCAAGGCCTCTTCCCATACAGAGAAGGCACGAGCATTGATCACCACGCTTGCTCAAGACGGGTTGGCGTTTTCAGACTTATATTAATTATAAGTCCAGGTTTCCTCACGATGTTTTCCTTCACTGATGTCTGTGATATCCAAGATAAACTTAGAAAGTACGTACATTATGAATTGAATAATAAGGTTACACTCTCCAACAACATGACGAGAGTGTGTATTGATACTATGCAATGTAATTAAGACTAGTACAAGAACGTGGAGCTTGGTCCAAGCAAAGAGAGGCCTATACCCAGCAGTGGGTGAAGTCAAGCTGTGGATGATGATGATCATCATCATCATCATCGTCATTTTAGCCGAAAAACGTCCACTGCTGGACATAGGCCTCCCCCAAAGGGGGGTTTTTGCCATAATCGCCACGCTTGGCAGGTGGGTTGGCGATCGCAGTACGGTTGTTACAAAAGCACAGAGAACGCTGCTGCCCATTCCCTGGTAAGTCCCTTAGTCGCCTCTTACGACACCCACAGGAAGATATGAGATGGTGCTATTCTTTATGTCCGACACCATACAGATGATGATGAATGTAATTAAATAGTAGGAACCTTGGAAGAGTAGATATGCATTCCATTCATTTATTTATTCAAATTTTGCCAGTTATTTTGAAGTCATATGTCATGTAACAGAGAGTGAGTCCATTACCTTTTGCAAGCAAGCACAAAACTAGACTCCGGGTTGATCTTAGGAGGTGTTGGTGGTATGTCTTTGATATGGGAATATTATGGGCCGAGTTTTCTTACCACAAAACTTCTGTTAGGGGTGTGTATGACGAGAGGTCCACCGGAGTCCCCGTTGCAGATTCCCCTGCCACCAGCCCCGCTGGTGCAGATGTTAGAGCTACGCACGAAACCCATGAACACCTGGTTGCACTCGCTGTTGCTGATAACTGGCATCGTCACTGAGCTGATGGGCTGGTTGTTCGGGATGCCGGCGCCTGCAATTTAAGAACATGATTTTATTAGTAACGTACATGATGTAGAAGCTAAAACGATAGAGCTTTATTTTTCTGATGTTAAAACCAGCATTGCATGAATCAAATCTGGCCAAGGGTCTATCTAATCAAGTTAATAATACAATTAGGCAGCCACATTTTTAGGTTATTATTCACAAAATATTTATAGCTTCGTGTACAAAATATATAAGGGTAAATAATTTGTTAATTTTAAAAATATGCAGGTATTTAAAAAAAGTAATAATAGTGTTACTCCTGTGTTAGTATATTTGATAATCTAAAATATTTATTGCAAGGTACTAGTCCCGCAATAATTTAACATTAATTTACATACCAGTGCTAGTGAGACCGAATCCAGAAGCGACGGCTGTCCAGCCGACGAAGTCGTTGTTGATCTCACTGCCTCGCGGGAGGCTGATAGGTTGGATTGATTCTGGAAAATATTTACTAATCATAAGATTCTAATCAAAATAAAAAAAACAGCATTGTAGTAAATAAATAAGAAAAAGGTTTAAATACTGATTACAGTGGCAAAGATAAAACTGAAGTAAGTTGTAAAGAAAAATATATTTTGTAAACCATTAATATTTTTAGGGATCTTACCAGTGAAGGTGACGGCGCTGATACGAATGACACCGATATCATTGGCAATGTTCCGAGGGTCCCAGTCAGGGTGAACCGCGACATTGTCTGTTACAATGCGGAGTCCACCGCTAAACAAGGTGTTTGACCCCAAGACAACGGTAAAGAACTGAGCGGTGAAGACACCATCGTCTTGGCAGTGAGCAGCAGTCAACAGACGAGTAGAGGAAATGAGGCTAGCTCCACAAACTGACTGGAAGATCGGCAGAATTTGAACAACGATCCCAGCCTGTAAGATAACACATAAAAATGTATTGTATTAAGTAGATGTTCACTTTAATTCGCTTTAAGGTACTAATTTAAAAATGTCATCGAGCATTTAGTAATCTCCAGATAATATTTAGATTAGCTCATTGTAGAATGCTAAATGCTAATTTAAAGTGCTAACACAAACAGCATTATTACCGGACCTTAAGATGGATGGAGATTGGATGAGAGATTAAACAAGATATGAACGAGAACTACGAACAAAATGCCTTTAATTTACTGTAGTTAACCAATTAATTTCATAGATGTTGCATGATTCAAAAAGTTATTGTAGTCAAAACCATTTAATAAACGAAAGAAACAAAATAAATGATACATAAGAGACGTACCTGATATGGAGTTTCGGAGACATCATTGACGTATCCCCCAACGATTTTTTTAGCTTCTAAACTTTGAATCCTTATAGCTCCAGGTATACCAAATCGTCTGTGATAGCCGTAGACAGTATTGTCTTTAAGACTTATCTCCGCTACAGAGACAGCAACTGTCAAAATCAAATATATAGCTCCAATAAATACTCTCATTATGATAGCAAAACTTGAATTCGTTGAAATATGTTTCAACTTATATATTGTTTTAAATCTTATCACGGAGCGAATGTAATCCTATTCAAATCGTATTGATAAAACCATTAATTATTCATAGAATTTATGCAGATACTTTTTAACTTAAAGTTAAGCAAATGAATCACACTTCATCAAGTTTTCAGTCAAGTTAATTATGCTTAAATTTTACTGTGTTCGCATTGTTAAGTTGCTCCTGTGTTTCTTTTTTCAAAACGAGACAAAATAAAGTTTGTAATCTGTATGTCAAAAACAGAATGTGGTTTTTCCTGGGTTTCCCCAACTCAAACGATTGATTGATTCGAAATCGTACTGCGTACATATTTACTATCATCAAATGAATGATTTTTAATAGATAACGTTGTCATTATTGTCAAATATTTGTATGCCTGTAGTAGTTGCGGGTCTGGCTGGTTGTGGATCTAAGTTTAAATGTTTGTAAACGCACCAACGATACAAGAGAAATTCCTAGGGTGGGGTTTAAAAAAAAAGTAAGTACCTACGATGTAAAACACTATGAATGATTATGATGACATCTAATGCAACGTTTTTATCGGACTTACTCTGAGTGGCATTAGTTCAGTGCGAGCTGCAAATGTCTAACTACTCAGTATGTTGTACGCCATACCAATTACAGGAATAAAGAAGCCTAGCCTTTCTCTCAGAGGTTTTCTTTTGTTACCTACGAATAGAAAATGTGCACCGTAATATCGAACCAAAATTAATGGCAAAGGTGCAGTGAATTTCATCAAGCTTATATGATACGTACCTACATGCATTCCAAGGAGGAGCTCGTGGCTAAATAATAACAGCCGCTCGGGTCGATCGTTAGGTTAAGCCGTGCTTGCCTAAGTTGGTCTGTGGATGGGTGACCGCCCATTACATACCGAGTTTTCTCCGTGCCTCGGAAAGCACGTTAAGCCGTTGGTCCCGGCTGTCATTTGTAGATCTTCGACAGACGTTAGGTAGTCAGAGGCCCAAAAAGTCTGACAACCAAGGGGTATCGTATTACCCGGTACTAACTGGGTTGTGGAGGTCAGATAGGCAGTCGCTCCATGTAAAATACAGCATGTGTATTCAGCTGCATCCGGTAAAACTGGAAGCCGATCCCAACAAAGTTGGGAAAAGGCTAGGCAGATGATGACCTACATGCATTCCAAGATTATATACATCGTTTTAGAGTCTGGGTTCCCTTGTTATATTTTTGATGTGAAACATCTATAGGCGCGGGTAAAACCAAAAAATGGCGTGGCGACGCATGCCGTGGCGATGCGTTGCCAACTGTCAAGTTGTCAACCCGGCCCGAACAATTCCAAACATTACCGACCTGTTGAAGCAGCATGAGATCTACATATTCGCCACAGTTTACAGCAAGCCAGCTGGTCTCGGGGCACAGCGTTGGGTTACAACCTCGTGACTTCGAGTTCGATCCCAGCAATATTATTTTCGTTTTGTGAATCGAGTCATTTTGTTTTATTTATTTTATTTTACGTGTTTGTTTTTTATATTGACTTTTTTTGTAAGCATATTACTTGTACAAAATAATTTTGATGTTTCACATCAGCCAGGCGTCCCGTGATGGCTCACTTTTTTAGTTTTTATTAGAAGGTTGTGTGTGTGTTGTAATTCTTATCAGACTAGGAAAATAAATGAGCACATGTAGATGGAAAAATAATTTATTTTAATACATTTTATACCGAGTGCAGCAGAAGGTGATTATTGGGACTGGAGCCAGCTGACGTATGAGGTGACTCTGGCAAAGGCAGCGGGTAAGCCAGCTGCGCAACCAGCTTGGGCACCGTATGAAGTCACACCGACCTGGAAGGAAATTATGCAAATATTCGTAAGACTAAACCTTATTTGTATCTTTCCACGGCCGATGTTAGGCAGGTACAGGAACTTTTTGTATCAGATCAACTACAATAATGTAGATTATTGAAACTTGAACCCGCTTATCTCTAAAACTACCGGTCGGTAAATGTAGGTAACAAATATTGTAGTGGTTTCCTTACCAAGATCCTCCTGTTGTTGCTGGTAACGACGAGAGGGCCGCCGGAGTCACCCTGGCAGGTGCCTCTACCGCCGGCGCCGCTGGTGCAGATGTTACTGGCGTGCACCCATGAGCCATACACGTTAGCGCATGCGGCGTTTGTGATGATGGGCAGAGTCACGGAGCTCAGACGTTGATTGTTACTGATAAACGAGCCTGAGAAACGAGGAGGGATTTCGAATTGTCAAACCAATAAAATGCGTAAGCAGCGAGAGCATCAAATAAATAAATTCTATGTCGAAATGTAAAACATGGTTATCATTCAAAACGACTAAATTTTAATGCCGTTTTATCAACATTGGCTACAAGTTTACAGATAACACGTAACACCATGTCAGTGCTACTTTTAAGCTACAATAATGGGCCAATTCATCTTTCTGACTCGGCCAATAATGAGAGAGGACCCAAATATCTTTCAAAAAGTGTTTGCGAGGTTCGAGTTCAGAATCTAGTCAACAAGTCTGTTGACTAGATTCTGAACTCGAACCTCGCAAACACTTTTTTAGCAATCGAAGAAATAACGAAAGGGATGTTCACAATTAAATATACATACCATCGGATGTGAGGCCGTATCCGGAAGCGAGAGCGTTTTGTCCGTTAAAGTTGTTGGAGAGCTCGTTACCACTTGGAAGGGCGATAGCCTGAATGTTGTCTAGAAATAAAACACGGAAAATGAAAAAGATGCTTGACTATCTGGATCTTTCTAATCAAGTACGAATTAATCGAAGAATACTTACTGTTTAAGGAAACAGAGCGGATACGGATGACAGCGATGTCATTAGCAGCGGTACTAGGAGACCAGTTGGGGTGCATTACGACGGATCTGGAGCTGATGCGGGTACCGCCAGAGAACAGAGTATTGGAGCCGAGGACAACAGTGATGGAACTAGCCGAGATCCAACCGTCGTTAATGCAGTGAGCAGCGGTCACAATGCGGGTGCGGGAGATGATAGAACCACCGCACACGGATTGGAAGATCATAACTTCGATGATGAGACCAGCCTGGATATTTGAAAATAAGTTGTTATTGTGGGTTCTATCAAAATGGCATGAATTGAATTGAATTTGAATTAAAACAAAATATTACCTGGTACGGAGTGGCGGAAATGTCCGATATGGATCCACCGACGATTCTTTGGCCGTTGAAAACTGCATCATCTACTGAAGCTTCTTCCAACTTCTTGATCCTTGCAGCCTCAGGAATACCAAAACGTGTGTGGTAGCCAAGCACAGGGCTGTCGTGTTCAGGAGTACCGATCTCCACTGCAGATGCAGCTACGGCTAAAGTCAAACACACTCCCAGAAACAGTTTCATTGTTGGTACAAATTAGACTTCCAGTGTCTTTTTTCATAAAAGGAAGCGTTATTTATAGTATAATTACCACCTTATCATCTCGTTAATAACATCCAATCTAAATCTGTTTTGATTATAAAAGATAGATGGCTATTATTCAGTGTAAATATTTGATTTAGTGAAATTGTATGAAAAGCACGTAGAGCCCTGTTTTTCAAACAATTGCTCTTACTTCACTACCATGTCGTAAATGGGTGAATATCAAA
Source organism: Xestia xanthographa (assembly GCA_905147715.2). Taxonomy (NCBI): domain Eukaryota; kingdom Metazoa; phylum Arthropoda; class Insecta; order Lepidoptera; family Noctuidae; genus Xestia; species Xestia xanthographa. The sequence continues at coordinate 15,583,806 of LR990657.1, forward strand.
GCAGCAAATTTTGCGTGTCCGCGTTGAGAATCGAGGTGTAAAATGATAGGATATTTCTATTTTTTTTAGTAAACTACGTTATATGGTGCAACTAGGGCCACATTTTTTATTGTTTCATATGTTTATAAATAATCAGGAAAAAAATGCCTTAAAAGCCAAAAAAGTTCTATTTTTTGATATAATTGCATTCGCCAAAGTAACAATTTATGGTACAATATAAAATAAACATTTTTCTTAGTTTATGCATTAGACACAAATATCTAAAAACAATTAAACCATATTAGAAAATCTAATTTAAAAACACATGACACTCGATCAAAGTTTCAAAAAGTCTCAGTCCAAGAAAAATACAAAATTTTGGTGGCACTTTTTTAACTTATAACATAAGGATTCGTGCGTGTGCGACCAATTCCGTTTTTTTTTATTTCGCACCTCTCAGTCGTCCACTGGGCTTGCTTGTAACAGGTGTGTGATTAGTGCTGCGATTACCCGCCAAAAACGTAAGTACTCATCTTGGGTGGCACGGGGGACAAGAATTGTTAAATTTTTGGTGGATCGATTGGTTGTTGATTTTAACGAGTTTTAATAGCTACACGTTGTAGCTGGGTAACGCATAAATCAGTTATATTAATTTAATTGTAACTCTTCTTCTTAGCGTGTCACGTAGCGTTTGGCACTTTCGGTTGCGTCCATCAGTTCCTGTAGTGAGCAAACAACAGGACACGCAGGACACGATAATAAGTGCCCCATCGTTTGTGGAACAGCACCATATTTACACTCCAGGGAAGAGTCATTAATGAGTCTCCACCTAAACAGGTTTTGCTTGCTGCGGCCAACCTGGGTCCCGAGTCTATTTAAAGACTTACAGGTCAGCCATGGCAACTCATGTCCAGGTGGGAGATTTTCAGCGGGTGGAACGAATGGGATTGGTAAGGATGCATTACTGCGCCACAGCTTTAGTCTTACCGTGGAGCGCTCGCCACTGAGAGAGGTGAGTGACACACTTCAGAAAACTGTTTCGACTTTTCAGCCTTTGTGACACGAGGGTATTCAGATGTAAAGGGTGACGTTTATCTGAAACCATTTTGGCTCTTTCGCTAGAGCTTGCCACTGTCCTGCGAACTTCTGGTGGCGCTATTCCTGCCAGTGGGTACAGCATCTGTACCGGGGTCGGTTTAAGACAACCAGTGATAATCCGGCACGTTTCATTCAGAGCTGTATCCACTAACTTTGCATGGGCTGAACGGCTCCACACGGGGCACGCAAATTCACCAGCTGAAACAGATAGCGCCAGCGCAGTAGTCCGCAAGACATGAGGTGAAGCACCCCACTTAGAAGAGACTAGTCGCCGTAAGAGATTGTTGCGAGTGTGCACCTTTTGCTTGATGGTGTTGCAGTTTTTGCTGAAGGTCAATGATCTGTCCAGAGTAACCCCAAGATATTTTGGGAAGTTACTGTGCTCGATAGGCACCCCGTTCCAAACTATATTAAGTTTGCGCCTAGCCTCTCTGTTTCGAAGGTGGAAAATGCAAGACTGTGTTTTGCTCGGATTGGGTTTGAGTGAATTAGCGAGGTAGTATGTCGTCAATTCACCAAGAGCATCTGACAAGCGGACCTCGACCTCCTCAAAGGTGGTGGCTTGGGAGGTGAGGGCAAGGTCGTCTGCATAGAGGAAGCGGGACGTGTTCGGACTTGATGGTTGGTCGTTGGTGTATATATTAAATAGAAGCGGTGCCAAGACACTACCTTGGGTCAGGCCGTTCTTTTGTGCCCTCCAACGACTTTTGTCTGAGAGAAGGTGGACCTGGAAACGGCGGTTGTGGAGAAGTTCCCGGAGTAATCGAACAAACCTCTGATCGCATATCAAGGTCTCTACTTTCCACAATAGCCGTTTGAGGTCGACTGTGTCGTAAGCAGCTGAAAGGTCCACGAACACAGCACCTGTAACCATTCCTTCCTCGAAACCATCTTCAAGGTGTTGAACGAGTTTAAGGGTCTGGCCCTGGTGCAAGCCATGGTCCGGAGCGAGACGGAATGGGACGCCGTCACCTCCTTCTGCGAAGCAGTAATGCTAGAGAAGGAGGTGGCGGAACGTGAGAGGGAGAGAACCTCTCAACGTCCCGGCTGCCGCGGGAGACGCCCCGGGCGTCGGGGGCCACCACCACGTGGCCCCCGGCCACCGTAGGCGCGGGCCTGTGGACGGTGGGCTATGGGCTAGCTCGCCGTCTGTCCGTCTCTTGATGACAGGCCGTGTCGACGGCGCGTTCGTGTTCCACGCGCGCCTCAAAGAGAGTCAGCAAAAAGGAAGGGGTCCGTAAGGACCGATGCCTGCCGGGGTTGCGGGACTGTTCGAAAGAGATACCGTGTCCCCGGAACACAAAGGGCGATGAAGGAACATGGATGGGTTTTAGTCAGTAAAAGTCTGACACTCCCTCCTGCTCCGCCTAGAGCGGGAGGGGTTATTTGATGATTTCCCATCCGAAATCCAATCCGTCTGGTTACTGCAAGACTTGACGGGTCTGAAACCAGCTTGCTCTGGGATTAATTTCGGGTCAATAATGTCGTCCATTCCGGAGGCTTTGCCGCACTTAAGGCCCCTAATCGCTACGACGATATCAGTAAGGTTGAACGGTTTGCTAATATCGTCGCAAGCGCCATCGAGGTTTTGTGACTTCGGGACCGTACTGGGACGGCTTGTTGGTTTGCCATTTGCAAGCAGTTGGTGAGCTACCTGGTTGGCGGTAACTTGGCTTGGTGGTGTGGGATGAGGGGACTCACTAGTCAGCTTTCTAATAGTACTCCAAGCTTTTTTACTATTATGAGTCATATCAATACTGGATACAGTGTTGATCCACCTTTCCTGCCTGTTTCCTCCTAATTTTGAAAGCAGCATTTCTCCAGCTAGCGTGGTTTCCTCCGAGAAAGACTTGTAACTTAAAACCCCTATTTTTTAAGTTTTTTATGCCTGGATCCAATTTTGGTGGCTTTAGTGGCGTTTTCACGTACATTTTGTACCTACTTAGCCACTTTTTACGTTGCAAGACAATTTCATTAGCAAACGGGAGTAAATAAGACTCATTATTAAAAGGGTAGCATCCTAAAGATTAAGTTTCTTATTTTTTTTGTTGTTTTTAAAAATGTTAAAACAGACCAATGAAAAGAGGCTGCTTAAAAGAGAATGAATGAAAGAAGAAAAAAAGCAAGAATAATGTTTCATCATCAGCCTACAGCAGACCACTGCTGGACATAGGCCTCCTCAGTTGCCATCAGCCACCCTGCGAAGATCGTCACTCCAGTCACTCGAGTCTGAAGGCATCTCATCTTACGTTTGCCTTACTTATTTACCTTACTTTTACTTATTCTGTCAGTTATGTCGATAACTCTGGTTCTCTGTCGGATCAACTCGTTCCGGAGATCCACCCCACCTCAGATAGCTCACAGCCCATTCCATAGCTCGCTGAGCGACCTTGAATTTATGAACCAGCCTTACTGTGAGCCGTGACGTTTCGGTCCCGTAAGTTATAATAGGCAGGACGGGCTGGTTGAAGATCTTCCATCTTTAGACACTGTGGAAACGCGACGAGAAGACCGGACGATGTTTCCCAAATGCTGCCCAGCCCAGCTGAATTCTTCTGTGAGTCTCAAAGTTGTTCTTACCAAACTTCAGAGTTTGCCCGAGATAAACATATTCTCGAGTACCCTCGAAAGGACCGCCATTGACAACAATAGGTTTAGAACTGATTGTCTCGACAGAGTCAAAAACCTTCTCATAGTCCACAAATGCAAGACAGAGCGGCCGATTATACTCTTCGGACTTCTGTATGAATTGCCACATAGTGTGGATGTGGTCTATGGTGCTGCATCGTCCTTAAAACCTGGTCTGCTCCGGTGGCTGGAAGTCGTCGAGACTTTGCGCTAGACGATTTGTGATGACTCTTGAAAACAGCTTATACACGTGGCTAAAGAGCGAAATGGGTCTGTAATTCTTTAATAGGGTCTTGTTCCCCTTCTTAAACAAAACAACGACCACGCCCTTTCTCCACGCTTCTGGAGTTCTCCCGGATAACAGAACAGAGTTGAAAAGCTCCTGAAGCTCTTTTGCAGGCCTTTTTCCCGCTTTCAGGAGTTCTGTCGTTATCCCACACTCATCATGGCTGAATTTTGAGAGGTTTTCTGTGAAATGACGGTTAAGGGGGTTCTGGAATCCTCATTTTCGGGATCAGGTCGAGATATACTGTACATCCGATGTTTGTGAGATTAGTTACACTGAGCTTTATTAATGAGATTGAGGTTTGTGACAGAGAATTCAATTTTGGTGCCACTGATTTTCAATTTTGGTGGGCACTTTCGATTTTGGTGGGCGATTTTCTATTTTGGTCGGCACACTACACTTTAAACTTAAATATCTCTAAAAGTTATCAAGATACTCTTTGGCCTCTTGATGATTCTTTAAGCTTGTACTTTCTATTTTGTTTCATCCCACAAGTTTCCGAACGCAGTTTTTTGACGTTTGACAGATGACGTTTTTGTTGTCAGTGCGATCTTTGGTTGGAAAAATAGTCGCTTCCGTTTTGTTTTTTGATGCACGCTGTTGTCGGGCAATTATTGATTAAAACTTTGAGTTAATGTTAATCCGATACAATCTTGATCGGTTTTTGATATTTTGTTGATAATTGAGTGAAAATTAAGACATTTCGCCATCTTGGGTCGTGACCGCGAATAATTTGTTGGTTAAGTAGCCGGCTTTTGTGTCGTTTGGACGCCGGTGACTTCCTAAACTTAGTGCTGAACTATTGTAAATCCCCACTTGGGTTGGCTAACCGGGATAAGATTTAGTTGGACATTGACTGGAAAGTGCCACGTGTGTGATCTTGGAAGGTTTGACCAGGCAGTCGACGGTACGCGCTGTGGGCGTCCTTTGGAATACCGTCGAATCTGACTTAACTTCACATGCACAACACAAAACACATTTACACTTACACCCCACCCGGATACGACGTGACCTGGGACTACGCCACACATCAGTTCCAACGTGATGGGTAAGTGTACCTAATAATATAATATTTTCCCCTTGTCGATTGGACAAGTATTATTTTGATTAGGGCTGATTTGTGAAGCTTTTAAGCTTTTTTAATCCACATATTTTTCACTACTGTTATGGTACCTAGTTAATTAGTTATACTTATTAAATATTACCTAAATTACATGTATTTCATTAATCCGTTTAGCCATTACGAACACAAAATGATTGTTTCTTGATCTAATCAACGAAGGATTATATTGTCACGATATCCACAATTAATTTGGTAAAAGAGTACACTGCGCCACGTCGTCACACTGAGGTCAACTACACGTTATTATAATCTATAATATAAAAATGAATCGCTGAATGTGTTGCTAAGCGCAAATCTCGAGAGCAGCGAAACTGGTTTCGCTAATTCTCTTTATATATATAATATTCCTGGAAGTACGAGGATGGTTCTTGCGGAGAGAAAAATTTAAAACAATGCTTGAAAAAAAAAAGAAATTGAGAAACGACTGTTGGGCGGTACGAAGTTCACCGGGTCAGAAAAAAAACAGGTAGGGTAGGTAGGTGAGGTAGGGCAGGTAAAGGTAGGTAGGGCAGGTAGGGTAGGTAGGGCAGGTAGGGTAGGTAGGGCAGGTAGGGTAGGTAGGGTAGGTTGTTAAAACAGGACGACGTCTGTGGCTAGTTACAAGTATTTACTTTCAAATTCAAATATTTTTATTTGTAGAACATAGGTAAACAAAAGTACAGATGTCAATGTTAATAAAATGTGCGCTATGTCTTGCCGTCAACGGCGTACAAATATTCTAAATTAGTATAATGTCTTATTATTATTTTGGTAAATAAATAACAAAAAAACATTTAAAATAATGAAACAGTAAAAAAAAACAATGAAATTAAATTATAGCAATCCAAAAAAAAAAAAAAAATACGATTTTCAATTAATTAATTAAAACAATACATTTGACCAGGTCACAGAACATTAAAATTAAATAAATGAATACACATAAAATAGAAACAAATAAAATGTCATTAAATTACAATTTGTCTTCTAGGTACTCATTGACTGTGTAGTAAGCTTTTTCGCCTAGTAAATTAAGAAGAGCCTTTTTGAAATGGTGTATGCTATCAAGATCTATTATACAAATGGGTAACTTATTATATAACTTAGGTGCCATTCCTAAAAAGCTTTTTGAGTAGAACGCAGTCTTGTGTGGAATAGCACATATTTCTCTATTGCGACGTTTCGATCTAAATGTTTGAAATAAATGCAAGTTTGATTTTGCGAATTCTGCTGTCTCGTAGATGTACATACAGGGCAAAGTGAGGAGTTTGTATTGTTTAAATAATGGCCTACAACTATCAGTACTTTTCAGCTTAAAAACAGCACGCACACACTTCTTTTGAGCTTTGAACGCAATGTTTTTTTCAGTGGAATTTCCCCAATACATTATTCCAAAACGTAGCGTTGATGAGACGTACGCTTTGTATGCTATCAAAACTACAGACTCATTTGAAATTTTCGCAAGATTGTAGAGCGCATACGAATACTGGTTAAGTTTTTTACATACAGTTTCTACATGTCCTAGGAATCTGGCACTAGTGGTTTCCGGTATTTTTTGGTCTGCGTATTTTATATTTCAATTTTGTTTTTTTTTCCTTTGTTCGAACGTCATAACCTGTGTTTTTTCTAAATTTATTTTAAGTTTATTCTTGTGTAACCACTTTATAATGCAATGGATGGCATTATTTATATCATTTTCAAAGGATTCTAACTTTTTGCATGGTATAATGATTGTACTATCATCAGCAAACAGGACAGTCTGATAGTCGGTACACTTCGGCAAATCTTCTATATATATATATATATATAAATAAAAACAAAAGGCCTGACTGACTGACTGACTGACTGACTCATCAACGCCCAGCCCAAACCCTTGGACCTAGAAAGCTGAAATTTTGCACAAAGGTTTCCTTTATAATGTAGACAAGGAATAAGGAAGGATTTTTAGAAATTCAACCCCTAAGGGAGTTAAATAGGGGATGGAAGTTTGTATGAAAGTCCGTCAGTTTTGAAGTTAGGATCTTCAAATGTTGTATTTAGGCTGACAATTGAAAATTAATTTATACGTGTCTCAGCGTTTTTCATAATTCTACCCCCAAAGGGTTAAAAAGGGGATGAAGCTGTTGTGTTTGAAAGTTCGTCAGTTTTAAAGTTAAGATCTTTGAATTTTGTTTTAGGCTGACGATTAAAAATTAATTGATACGTGTCTCAGCGTTTTTCACAATTCTACCCCCGAAGGGTTAAAAAGGAGGATGAAGTTGTTTATGGAAAATCGTCAGTTTTAAAGTTAGGATCTTCAAATTTTGTGTTTAGGCTGATGATTAAAAAATAATTAATACGTGTCAAAGCGTTTTTCATAATACCACCCCCGAAGGGTTAAAAAGGAGAATGAAGTTGTTTATGGAAAGTCCATAATTTTCAAAGTAAAACTCACTAAATTTATTATCTGGGCTTATGGTTGGAAGCTAACGCAACATGTTTTTAAAAATGTCAACCCCTAAGGGGGTGAAAGATGAAAAGGGGGCTTTATCTGTACAAATAAATAAAATTGAAGTGTCTGTTTGTAATATTAAAACAACCGCATTTTACTATATGCATATGAATGTATATAGGGTACATATAACAAAATATTCTTTTTTTTTTCAATTTTTGTCTGTTTGTTCCGGCTGATCTCTGGAACGGCGGGACCGATTTTAACGGGACTTGCACTGGCAGATAGCTGATGACTTATGGAGTAACTAAGGCTACTTATATTTTAGATAAAATCTATACAGTAACCCTCCTTTTGGCGCAGTCGAGTAAAAATATATAAAAGAAGAAGAAACTGACTGACTGACATATAAACTCACAGTCCAAACCACTGGGTCTACAAATTCCAAATTTGGCAAGTAGGTTCCTTGTGTGGTCAAAGAGTGCACTAAAAAAGGATTTTTTTAAATTCGCCTCCTAAGGGGGTGAAAAAGGGCTCCAAAGTTTGTATGGGGAAACAAAATTACTTAAACTGTTTTATTCGAAACTTAACGGGAGTACTCCTATCGATAATTGAGTAAACATTTGTGTTTCAGGTTTTTTCCGAATTAAACTCCCAGGAGAGGGAAATGGGGTGACAAAGTATAAATCAATGCACAGCCCAAACCGCTGAGTCTAGAGATTCCAAATTTGTCAGATAGGTTCCTTATGAGGTTTAAGGGTGCACTAAGAAAGGATTTTTCAAAATTCACCCCCAAAGGGGCTGAAACGGGGTTCCAAAATTTACATGGGGAAATAACATTAGTTAGACTATTTTATTCGAAACTTAACAGGAGTACTCCCATCGATAAATGAGTAAACATTTGTGTTTCAGGATTTTTCAGAATTCAACTCCTTATATGGAGAAATGGGGTGACAAAGTCAACAAATCAACTCACAGCCCAAACCACTGGGTCCAGAGATTTAAAATTTAGCACGCGTAGGTTTCTTATGAGGTCTAACAGTGCACTAAGAAAGAATTTTTCAAAATTTACTCCCTAAGGGGGTGTAACGGGAGTCGGAAGTTTGTATGGGGAATCAAGATTAGTTAGACTGTTTTATTCGAAACTTCACAGGAGTACTCCTATCGATAAATGGGTAGAAATGTGTTTTAGGTTTTTTCAGAATTCAACCCATAGAGGGGGAAATGGGTTCAGTATTGTTTGTATGGTGTATCGGATCGGGTGTATTACAAAAACAGCGATTTTAAGATTTAATGTGGCGGACCTGAAATACCATCATCCCCTGTTGGGGTGTGATGGGGTCGAAATGTCTAAAAATCAATATGGGTGTCGATTCTGAGATTATCATTGGTGCTGATTACGAATATGGCACTTATTTTCAGATCCAAAAGATGGCGGATTCGACTTCTATACATGAGTATTGTTGATTTATTGTGATAACGATGATGGTGATTGTGATAATGATTGTGATAGTGATAGTGATTGTGATTGGAATAGTGATGGTGATGGTTGTTGTGATAACGATGATGGTGATGGTGATTGTGACAGTGATAATGATGGTGATAGTGATTGTGATAGCGATTGTGATGATTATAATTGTGATGATTATGAAATTTGGCACATAGATAGTTTATAACCTGGATTAACATGTAGGATACTATTTATCCCTTTAGTATGATCCCGTTGGACAGTTACCGAACTTCACGCGGGCGAAGCCGCGAGCAACAGCTAGTACTCTATAAATCATAAATAAATACGTCAATCAATTAAAGCCACTTAGATTGTTGTATTGGTGTATTCTATCAAAAATGAATATTTATAAAAAATAGGACTAATTTAAATAAAATCAACTAACTAAATAAACAACAGGACGTTATGCGTCTAAGTTCTCTTCCACATCGCTGTCATCCGGAAACGTGCCCAGAAGACTGGCAGCATTTCCACGTTGAATGGCAATGCTTATTCTTTGGCCAAAGAAAGAGCCAGCCCTCCGGTCACGCGAAGGGTCAACCAGTCGGCGAGAAATTTCATTAAAAAAGGACTACCAATTGGGTTACAGTATTTACGCCATTTGAGGCTATCGACAGCCGCAGCAGCGAAGCACAGCCCGCCGTGCTTGCAACATGAGATGGCACAAGGGTGTCGACGCAGGTTATGTCCCACACCAGAAGCTCACATTTAGGATTGAAGTCAGTGTATTTCTGATTATTTGGTCTATATTATTGGTTGGTTTTGTCGTCAGGGTTTGGAGTTCCCATGTTATTGGGATAAACAAGACTGCATTAGGCAATTACAGCGTTATAATTACAGTAGGTACACACAGTACACAATATAAAATAGCACACAATATAAAATAATGGCAATAAGAACAATACAAACAAAAGATAACAATAGGCGAACAGACCTTTTAATGTCACAGTTCGTATAGTGGTCAAGCCACCCAATTACAGTGTATCTCGCTATAAGTAAGTTTACAACTATTGTAAATATACAGCAGCGCTGTATTAGGTAAACCGACAGTTTTGTCGGGAGCAAGGGAGCTCTGTAATGAGTCGAATCCGAAGACCGACTGACGAGCTTATTTTTTTAATTTTTCGAAATGGCATCTCGCAGTTCGTCTGCTTAACTGGACAATCCTGTGGGTGCCTTAAGTGTAAGGCCTCCAGCCAGGGCACTGACGAGCTTACTGAGTGCACGCTCTTTTATAGGACTATGTCCCCACTTTGCAATCCCTCCACAACTCTGTCCGTTGGCGCGTGGAAGTGCGTCACGTGTTTACTTGATACATAAAAATGTGCTAAATCTAGTAAGAATTATATTACAAAGTAATCAAATAATACAACAATAATTGTCGTAATAAAGAATAGTGAATTCACAAAGTAAATAATTTTAAAAATAAAGCAACATGTCATCAATTTGTTTTGAACAAAACTATACCGATAGTTTTACGTTAGTTAGAGTGAGTTACACTTATCGAAATAAGTTGCCAAAAATCAATTGGTGTGTAGGTACACCAAGTACTAGTAATTGATACTAAAATCACTCAAAAAAAAACTCAAAACTCAAAGCATTTATTTCAATTAGACCATTACGGCACTTTTGAAAGTCAAAAATACAAAAAAGAAAATCAAAGCTACAGTCCCAGTCACAAGGCATAATAACTTGAGAAAGTACTGTAGTTGCCCATTCCCTAGCGTAGATCTCTATGGAGAAGAATGGGCAAGAAACTCCATGGACACTCTTTTAAAATCAAAATATTGTTACAAAATCTTGGTTACATCATTAATTTTGAGATTATACATATATGTGAGAACGATGTAGAAAGACGTGCACACTAAGAGCATCCAGAGTGAAAGATTAGATTAAAAATGTATGAATAAAGTAATTAAAATGAACCTTGGCAGCTAAGAGATGACCAGTCCCAACTGACAGCGCCCGTTCACAGACATGACGCATGTACCGGCGCCATTCAACTCAACCATATTGAAGGGAATTAAATGACCCGACACACCCGCCACCATCAGCGAGACATTTAAGTGAGCATGACATTCTCTCAGTCACCAAGGCATATTCAAGTCAATGAAAGATAAATAAATGTAAATGGTGGCTGAACAGTACAAAGTACTCACACATGTGCTATGCAATTATATAATACTAAGAACTGGAATCTATACAATGCAAGTATATTTTTACAATCTTCTGCAGCTTCCACAATACATTAACATGGTAATCAATTCTTCATCTTCTTCTTTACGTGTCGATGGACTCAAATAATGCCCGACCAGTACAAACAATTAGTTTGCCCCCCCACCTATGGTTGTGGAGCAGGACCAGCATTTAGCCAAGCATTTTTATCATCAATGTAATCCCCCAACTTATAATATGCTTGCCTACATAGTGTGCGTTTTATACAAGATTTAAATTTCGTCTCATTCAGTTGAAGAATGTGGGGAGGTATTTTATTGTAACATTTCAAACAGTACCCCATGAAAGATGAATCCACTTTAGCAAGCCTGAAACCTGGCTGAACTAGTTGGTCCCTATTTCTAGTGTTATAGTGGTGTCTGTCCCCTCTCTTACTGAATAAATGCCGATTTTTTCTAACGTACATGATGTTTTCATAGATGTATTGACAAGGTACTGTCATGATATTAATTTCCTTAAACAGTTCTCTTAGAGAATCGCGTCTACGTAATTCATAAATGGCTCTGATGGCTCTTTTCTGCAGAATAAATATAGACTCGATGTCTGCAGCCCGTCCCCATAGTAAAATACCGTATGACATAATACTATGAAAATAACTAAAATAGACCAGCCTCGCGGTATCAACATCAGTAAATTGACGGATTTTTCTAACGGCATACGCTGCTGAGCTTAGCCGTCCTGCAAGAGATGTTAGATGAGGACCCCATTGTAACCTTGAGTCGAGCGTGATTCCCAAGAAAACCGTTTTATCGACAAATTCTAGTTTCTCTTGATTCAATATTATGTCACAATCACTACTTTTGACATTTGGTAGAGCAAATCTAATGCATTTAGTTTTTTTCCCATTTAGTACTAAATTATTAGCGGTAAACCAATCGTGGACCAGCAGTAGGGCGTTATTTACGTCATCAAGATTAGTGGCACGTCTGTTTATTTTAAATATTAAAGAAGTATCGTCAGCAAACAACACCATATGCGGATGGTTGTTAAATAGATGGGGTAGGTCATTAATATATACTAAAAAGAGGAAGGGACCCAATATCGAACCTTGTGGTACACCCATTTTTACTTTTAAACCCATTGAGTTGACTCCATTTATTTGTACCTGCTGCTGTCTATCATTCAAATACGATTTTATTAAACTGAGCGCAAGTTTACCTAAACCGTAATGCTGAAGTTTCAAGATCAGGGTTTCGTGATTTACGCAATCAAATGCCTTCGAAAGGTCACAGAAGATTCCTATGGCATCTTGTGCCTCTTCCCACGCAGTAAATATTATGTGTTTTAATAAAGTGACACCGGCGTCAGTTGTACAACGTCCTTTGGTGAAAACATACTGTTGCTCGTGTAATATTTTATTAGTGTTAAAATGGTTAAGCATTTGATTGAGCATTATCTTTTCAAACACCTTGCTGAAAACCGGCAACACGGATACGGGCCTATAGTTATTGGTGTCTTTACTGTCCCCGGATTTAAAAAGCGGTATTACCTTACTGAATTTCATTAGATCCGGGAAGACCCCTTGATCCACGCACAAATTAAATATTGAGGCTAAATACGGCGCTACAGTCTCAATAATTGAGGTACAAGCTTTGATAGACATACCCCATAGATCTTCCGTTAATTTGATCTTGATTGGCTTAAAACCTTTTATGACTGTTATGGGGTTTATATGCTGAAATCTAAATTCATTTGGACAGGCTGAAACGTTCGCTTTCAATAAATCAATAGAGAGCAAGGGAGAGGAATTTAAGGTTTCTGTAGTTTTAAGTGGGATACTGGTAAAGAAATTTACAAATTCTTGAGCAACTTCATTGTTGGAGCTCACAAGGCCACGCGATGTCTCTAGTGTGAAGTCATTACCTTGTTTTTTATTTCTATTAGTTTCACTGTTGATGATTTTCCAAACCGTTTTTATTTTGTTGTCGGCTGATTTAATCTTGTTGCTAATGAAAAAGGATTTGGCTACCTTGCAAGTGTTTACAAAAACAAACAAAAATAGAACTTGAATTATTAACAAGAAAATCGACTCTTAACAAAATTTGTTGAATACCCACAATTGTAATTGACAACCAACTCCGACATATACATATAATAAATCTGTAGAAAAATCATTTTTTTACATCGAAAATATTTCGAAAAAAAATTGCCAGGGTGTGAAAGGATAACCAACAGAACTCATTTCCAGCATTTTTAGAATTTTTGTCTGTTTAGATAAACAGACAAACAACAAACAGATGTTTGTCTGTTTCGATGATGAAGCATGACGTAAAATTTACGAAACCAATGTAGATAACTTTTATACCTACATAAAAATTGTGCGTATCTTGAGGTATTATTTAGTTTTTGTTTCATCGTAATTGGTTAATTCTATCAACAGATATATGAATTTTAAGTGTTCAAGAAGAACTAATCATCAAATGTAAGATGCAGTGTCATTTATTTTACAAATATGGTACTAATGACTAAAAATGTACTCACCAGATAACTTTTAAATCGACTGACCGACTTTAAAAAAAAGTTATTGTAGCATAATGTACTCTAGATTAGTCTACATGATGCTGATTTGAAAATTTACACAACATAATTTCCGCGCATTATATTTACAACCGACTTCCGAAAAGAGGAGGTTCTCAATTCGACTGTTTTTTTTTTTGTTTTTGTTTGTTATCTCAGAACTTTCGACTGGGTGAACTGATTTTGATGATTCTTTTTTTATTTGAAAGCTGGTGCTTCCCGTGTGGTCCCATTTAAATTTTGTAAACATCTGATGCTGATCTTCGGAGATATACAATGGAACTTTTCAAAATAGACGGCAAATCTGCCGTGAATGTTGCAATCGCTTGGATGTTTATTGTTTATTCAATATCATGACGTAACATCACGCCTGTATGCTCTGAGGGGGTACACAGATGTGTACAATACTACCAGATTTCGACAGTTAGGTTATGTTAAATTGGCGCGATCCTGTTCCGCGTGCGCCTCAAATGACGTAACATCACGCCTGTATGCTATGAGGGGGTACGCAGATGTGTACAATACACCCAGATTTCGACAGTTAGGTATGTTAAGTTAGCGCGTTCGTGGTCCGCGCGCGCCTCAAAGAGATGTCAGCAAAAGGGACTGTTCTAAAGAGATACTGCGGCCCTGGAACACAAAGGGCTAAGAAGGAACATGGTTAGTCAGTAAAAGTCTGACACTCCCTTCCGCTCCGCCCAGAGCGGGACCCGTAATTTGATGATTTCCCATCCAAAAAAAAAACACGTTACGTTTCATTGGAGATACGCCTATTACCATGACATGTATTGTTAACAATCTTATCTATATCTATACATATAATAAATCTGTAGAAAAATCGTTTTTGTACATCGAAAATATTTAAAAAAAAATGCCAATATAGATAACTTTTATACATACAAATTGTGCGTATCTTGAGGTATGATTTAGTTTTTGTTTCGTCGTAATCGGTTAATTCTATCAAAAGATATATGAATTTAAAGTGTTCAAGAAGAAATAATCATCAAATGTAAGATGCAACGACATCTATTGAACTAAAATGGTACTAATAACTAAAAATGTACTTACCGGCCTTAAAAAAAAGTTATTTTAGCATAAGGTACCTACTCTAGATTAGTCTACATGACGCTGGTTTGAAGATTTACATAGCATTTCCGTGCATTATATTTTGCAGCTTAATATCTTGATCGATAAATGGCGTTGTTCATTTCACTCCATTTTCTGAATCGCGGTGTTCAGATTTTCCTTGAAGAAAGATACGCACGGCACGTGTCAGTTGCCCCAACTCCTCAAGTTTGGTTGTTTAACCGACGAAACAACAGGAGGAAGTTCTCAATTCGACCCGTATATTTTTATGTAGTACCTATGACCACGTTTTCCGTACCCAAAGGGTAAAAACGGAACCCTATTACTAAGACTTCGCTGTTACCAGGCTGTATCCCATGAACCGTGACAGCTAGACAGTTGAAATTTTCACAGATGATGTATTTCTGTTGCCGCTAAAACAACAAATACTAAAAACAGAATAAAATTAATATTTAAGGGGGGCTCCCATACAACAAACGTTATTTTTTTACGATTTGTCTAATTTTGTATAGATAAGGTACGGAACCCTTCGTGCGCGAGTCCAACTCGCACTTGGCCGGTTTTTAAAAATTGTTTCACTGGTAGAAAGCTACATTATTCGTGAGTGCTATAGGCTATGTTTTATTCCCGTACCTCCACGGGAACGGGAACTACGCGTGTTTACTACCGAGCTGGTAGTGTTGGACTAACACACTTGTGGGAACACTAATAGGGTTGAAATAAAACTCTTCTGATCTAAGCTGGTAATATATTTTCAAAAATTCGCTTGAGCCCAACCAAATCGGGGTAACACAACGATAGCGACTTCTAATTTGACGACAACGCCATCTATCGAGCTAGGTGTACAACTTTTGAACTAATACTAAAACTAATACAGTTTCTGCCTTAACATACCGCCCACCAAAGACATTTAGTGACGGAATGTCCTTCTTAAATTATCTTTAAGTTTAAAATTTGCACTTTGCACTCCAAAATATCTAAGACAATTGTAAAAAAAACTTATTAAGTAATTAAAATATGCGAAAATGATATAAAAAGTAAAAATAAACCTATAAAATGTATAAAATAAAACATGGTAAGCTTTGTAAATCGACACTTGCAAGGAAGAACATTGTAACTCATTTTTAGTAGTTTTTCAGGAGAGTGTGTCAAAGATTTAAAAAAGTCTCTCAGGTTTCAGTTAAGTCTTAAAGCCTTGAAAGTTTTAAGCAATGAGGGAATAGCTACACTTTTATGTGATTACATATATAAATGTATATTGATGGAGTTTTTATGAGTTAGATTGACATATCACAATATCTGTATAAAATTACATTGCAAACACAGACTTACAATCGCAAAAAGTGTGGTAGGTAGTAGGTAAGTATGTATTTCATAAAATGAAAAAAAATTGTATGTCTGAGATACAACGGATAAAAATGTATTTAACCATGATGATGATGGTGTGTAACTCAATATACCATTTTATGAACTGCAGTTCACTCGTGACTTACAATGTTTTTACACTTCTTAAAATCTGAACGCAAAAGAATTTAGACAGTAGTGAATGCAAAAAAAATCTGCATTTTTTGTACAGTCAAAGGTCAAAATTCCACTTCCACCGCAATGCACATTATCGTTTGCGCTATACGGGCGGCGGCGCCTATACACACATACGCATATTTATCCGTGTGAGTGATGTTCCAACGCTGACAACCAATTTGGCCACCGTATCACTTACACAACTCATTGAAATTTGTAATAACAATCTTAAGCGGGCAACAAGTTGCTAATGTGTAAGTGTTGTCAAACGTTCTTATAGAAGAAGGTCATAAGTACCACCAATATTGCTTTGCCATTGTGTTGCGAGATTGGCAGTCGACTTCTGACTGTTACTGTACAATAAGAATATGATTGTAACTCAAACCTGCCAAAAAGTGAGTTACGATGTTATTCCTTGCAGGTGTCGAAATATACATATTGATCTTAAAATTAACTTTAAAGATTTGATCTGCAAAAGTTTTACATAAACTTGATAAAAAATAAACAATTCATTGAGCGATTGGTAAAACACATAATTTGGAAGTTGGTCTCTTAATTGTAGAAGATTTGGTACGCAATGTGACCACACGGGTGATGTTATCATCACCGGGATGTTTCTCCAAAACCCGTCCCAACAACCAACGACTTGGTGGTAAATCATCTTCCTTAATTAAAACAATGTCCCCAATATTGGGCTCCGGAACTTGGGAAGACCATTTGTATCTGTTCATGAGATTTGACAGATACTCGTGGGACCATCGTTTCCAAAAAGATTGCATCATTCGTTGAACTAATTGCCACCGAGTCAAATAATTTACATTTGAGCTTTTATAATTTTTATCTGGCACATTAACTATCGGTTCGCCGATCAGAAAATGTCCAGGGGTTAATGGCAGGGGTTCACCAGGATCAGCAAAGTTAATAACGCTTATTGGTCGCGAATTTAAACATGCTTCCACTTGGTTGAGGAGTGTAGACATTTCCTCGTACGTCAGTGTGGAGTTGCCGATTACTCTTTTAAGGTGGAACTTGGTGGATTTTACACCTGCTTCCCAAAGACCACCGAAATTGGGAGCATGAGGCGGTATAAAATGCCACTCGGTATTGTTTGCTTCCAGGTGTTCTGCTATGGCTGGCTGTATAGAGGCCAACTGCCGTAACTCTCTGGAGGCACCTACAAAATTGGTGCCATTATCGCTCCACAATTTAGCACAGTGACCTCGTCTCGACACAAATCGCCGAAAGGCAGCTAAAAACGCCTGTGTGCTCATATCACTGGCTACCTCTAAGTGAAGAGCGCGTGTGGACATACATACAAAAAGGCATATATAGCCTTTATATGAACGATAACCACGGCCTTTTGTCGTTCTTATGTTAATGGGTCCAGCATAATCCACTCCACTATGTAAAAATGGTCTTGCTGGCCTACATCGGACTGCTGGAAGATCACCCATCAGTTGATTTCTCACGCTAGCTCTCTGTTTCGCACAAATAACACATTTGCGAACATGTTGTTGGATTAGAGATCTAGCATCTGGAATTGCAAGGTTTTAGTGACGCCTCAAAGGCTGCATACTCAGCAATCGTTTACTTGCGGGTAATTGATACCACAGGGAAGGTTCATGTTTCTTTGTTGGTGGCAAAAACAAGAGTTGCCCCAATCAAACAAGTTAGCATTCCTCGATTGGAGTTATGTGGAGCAGTACTCTTAGCTCTTAACTCATACTCACTCACACTCACTCACTTTTTAAGGTCAGCCTATTGGATAATAATCCAATAGGCTGACCTTAAAAAGTTTGACAGCAGCTGAGGACCACCATGCAGTGTTTTTTCATGCGCATCTGCTACTATGAGATGAGTCAGATGGCTGGAATGTGGTAAGACTATCGGATGTTTCGAATCCTCGTCTAGTTCCGAATTTGCAAGTCGTCCTCGAGCTCTCATGATACCCTTTGTGTCAAGAAAGGGGCAAAGTGACTTCAGTTTGCTAGATTTGATATTTAAACACCCTTTTTCTTATAACTCTGAATATTCTGTTGTAAATATCTCTCTTTGTGTCTTCTTTATACAGGCTTCTAATGCTGCTTCTATTTCTTGATCCTTTAAATATGTACTATTAAATTTATTCTTCCTTAAAAATCGTCGGCAATACGCAACTACTCTAATTAGTTTGCGCAGGCTAGAATACTTTTCTAGAACTATGTGCTCTGGAACTATAGCTGCGTGAGACTTTATTGTTTGCTCTAAATCTATTTTTAAATCCTTTGGCCTTTTGTACTCAATTATTTTGTTTTTCAGGAATGGCGGTCCAGAAAACCATAACTCATTACTTACTAATGAACTGGGTAATATTCCCCTTGAAGCGCAGTCTGCTGGATTCTCTTTGGTCGACACGTGAAACCATTGAGACGAACTCATTGTACTCAATATTTCAGCAGTACGATTCCCAACAAACGTTTTCCACCGGCTAGGATGGCTGTTAAGCCATGATAGCACAACTGTCGAATCAGTCCACGCTGAAACCTTTTCTTTGGGTATATTTAAAACCTCTGCAGACTCTGTCAATAGCTTAGCTAAGAGTACTGCTCCACATAACTCCAATCGAGGAATGCTAACTTGTTTGATTGGGGCAACTCTTGTTTTTGCCACCAACAAAGAAACATGAACCTTCCCTGTGGTATCAATTACCCGCAAGTAAACGACTGCTGAGTATGCAGCCTTTGAGGCGTCACTAAAACCTCGCAATTCCAGATCATCAGTTGAACTAGTCTCAAGCCAACGACGTATTCGAACATTGGTAAGCAATTTTAACTCTTCGCGGTAAGTACTCCACTCTGTTCTTAATTCTATATTTACTTCCTCATCCCAACTAACACCTGCTAGCCATAACTTCTGTATGAATACCTTTGCTACAACCACACTAGGAGCTAACCATCCTAACGGGTCGAACAAACGAGCTATGTGTCTATGATATTATAGATCTTTTTGTTACAGGTGCTGTCGTTAACGGTGGGAGATTTACCGCATACTGAAAGGTATCTTCGTGGCGGTTCCAGGTGCGTCCCAAAATTTTTGTAGTACTATCTAGTTTAATTTCTCTGTCCTTATTATTTATTTCCTTTTCTATCTTGTCCTGTTTGTCCATCTCCTTAGTGTCCTCATTTTTTGTACTTTTTTGCTCTGTTTTCAGAATTCTTTCATTCTTATCCATAGAACTTATTTTATCTAATAATTGCTGGTTATTACTGTTCCATTTCTGTAAGGTAAATCCTCCTTTTCCTAATAATTCTGCCAATTGATTGCAGATTTCTACACCCTCTTCGATGTTGTTACATCCAGTCATTAGATCGTCCATATAAAAACAATTTAAAACTCTTTCTGCTGCCATAGGGAATTTGTCTCCTTCATCATATGAGACCTGATGGAGCGATCTTACTGCTTGGTATGGTGCAGATGCTGTCCCGAAGGTCACCGTTATCAGCTCATAGTCTCTGATTGGCTTTTCATGATCGTCTCACCAGAGTATTCGCTGAAAGACAGCATCTTCGTCGGCCACTCTAACTTGACGGTACATTTTAACTATGTCTGCCACTATACCAATAGCATGCATTCTCCATCTTAAAACAGTATGTCTTAAATCAGCTTGCAGCGTTGGTCCTACCATCAGAGTGTCGTTTAGTGACACTCCGTTCTTATTCCTTTCTGAGGCGTTAAAAACAACACGAACCTTAGTCGTGATCTTGTCATTCCTTATCACCGCGTGGTGTGGGAGATAAACGGCTTCATCATTTTTATTATCCTCATCTTTTACAGGTCTCATGTGTCCTAAGTGTAAGTATTCGTTAAGTACCTCTGTATATTTTTCTTTTAATTTAGTGTCCTTACTTAACCTTTTTTCTAATGATTTAAATCTTGTTTCAGCTATATCACGTGAACGTCCGGCCTTACAAGCGTTCCTCATCTCTGAATGGCAGTCGTACAATGTATCAGCCTGTATCATCTCTCTTAGTAGTTTTAATATAGAATTCTTCACACCGTTGCTCTTCTGGATTAAGTTAAATTAGATTTAGTTTAACCGAAAATCTAAGATGCGTGGGGGTTCATTAATCCTAGTAAAAAATTGAATTAAATCTAAGTCTCGTAATGATATAGTCGATCTATCGGTTGAACATAGCATTGAATTGTCTTGTGTTGAGCTAGATAAGCATGTAATAGTGTGCGTTTACAGACCCCCTAATTACCTGAACTATTCTATCTTTGAGTCAGTAATGGAAGATGCTTTGGCAAAACTTGTAACTGGTAATAAACCAATAATGATCTGTGGTGACTTTAATGTCAATATCATAGAGATTAATGTGAATAGCAGTAGATTCTTAAGCTCTTTAAATCATTTAACTTGTCAAATGTGTTTTCAGAACCAACTCGAATTACGACAAATACTGCTACATGTATCGATAATGTTTTTTGTTGCTGCGATTACATAAATAAATCCATCGTAAATTACCTGCCTTCAGATCATAGTGGTCAGACGGTTACTTTCGCGTACAATAGACAATTACAAAGAATTCAGATACAAACTAGACAAATAACACCCAGCAATCTAGACAAATTTAATAATAATTTAATTAGCAAGTTAAGTATACCGGGTCATATTAGAAACAATGCAAATGTATTTTATGAAGAATTCTTTTCGGTAGTGCACACCGAATTTAATAATACTTTAAAAAAGAAATCTAAAACTATTGGCCCAAAGTTTATTTTCAGTGACTGGGCAACACAGGGTATTCGGAAAAGTAGGGAACGATTGTTTGAGCCGTACGGCCTTAAGCCTTACATCAACACTGAAGCTTTTAATAAATATGTTGCTACTTACTCGAAATTTTTTAAAAACACTTGCAAGGTAGCCAAATCCTTATTCATTAGCAACAAGATTAAATCAGCCGACAACAAAATAAAAACGGTTTGGAAAATCATCAACAGTGAAACAAATAGAAATAAAAAACAAGGTAATGACTTCACACTAGAGACATCGCGTGGCCTTGTGAGCTCCAACAATGAAGTTGCTCAAGAATTTGTAAATTTCTTTACCAGTATCCCACTTAAAACTACAGAAACCTTAAATTCCTCTCCCTTGCTCTCTATTGAGTTATTGAAAGCGAACGTTTCAGCCTGTCCAAATGAATTTAAATTTCAGCATATAAACCCCTTAACAGTCATAAAAGGTTTTAAGCAAATCAAGATCAAATTAACGGAAAATCTATGGGGTATGTCTATCAAAGCTTGTACCTCAATTATTGAGACTGTAGCGCCGTATTTAGCCTCAATATTTAATTTGTGCGTGGATCAAGGGGTCTTCCCGGATCTAATGAAATTCAGTAAGGTAATACCGCTTTATAAATCCGGGGACAGTAAAGACACCAATAACTATAGGCCCGTATCCGTGTTGCCGGTTTTCAACAAGGTGTTTGAAAAGATAATGCTCAATCAAATGCTTAACCATTTTAACACTAATAAAATATTACACAAGCAACAGTATGGTTTCACCAAAGGATCTTGTACAACTGACGCCGGTGTCACTTTATTAAAACACATATTTACTGCGTGGGAAGAGGCACAAGATGCTATAGGAATCTTTTGTGACCTTTCGAAGGCATTTGATTGCGTAAATCACGAAACCCTGATCTTGAAACTTCAGCATTACGGTTTAGGTAAACTTGCGCTCAGTTTAATAAAATCGTATTTGAATGATAGACAGCAGCAGGTACAAATAAATGGAGTCAACTCAATGGGTTTACAAGTAAAAATGGGTGTACCACAAGGTTCGATATTGGGTCCCTTCCTCTTTTTAGTATATATTAATGACCTACCCCATCTATTTAACAACCATCCGCATATAGTGTTGTTTGCTGACGATACTTCTTTAATATTTAAAATAAACAGACGTGCCACTAATCTTGATGACGTAAGTAACGCCCTACTGCAGGTCCACGATTGGTTTACCGCTAATAATTTAGTACTAAATGGGAAAAAAAACTAAATGCATTAGATTTGCTCTACCAAATGTCAAAAGTAGTGATTGTGACATAATATTGAATCAAGAGAAACTAGAATTTGTCGATAAAACGTTTTTCTTGGAAATCACGCTCGACTCAAGGTTACAATGGGGTCCTCATCTAACATCTCTTGCAGGACGGCTAAGCTCAGCAGCATATGCTGTTAGAAAAATCCGTCAATTTACTGATGTTGATACCGCGAGGCTGGTCTATTTTAGTTATTTTCATAGTATTATGTCATACGGTATTTTTTTACTATGGGGACGGGCTGCAGACATTGAGTCTATATTTATTCTGCAGAAAAGAGCCATCAGAGCCATTTATGAATTACGTAGACGCGATTCTCTAAGAGAACTGTTTAAGGAAATTAATATCATGACAGTACCTTGTCAATACATCTATGAAAACATCATGTACGTTAGAAAAAATCGGCATTTATTCAGTAAGAGAGGGGACAGACACCACTATAACACTAGAAATAGGGACCAACTAGTTCAGCCAGGTTTCAGGCTTGCTAAAGTGGATTCATCTTTCATGGGGTACTGTTTGAAATGTTACAATAAAATACCTCCCCACATTCTTCAACTGAATGAGACGAAATTTAAATCTTG
The DNA here is from genome assembly GCA_905147715.2 of Xestia xanthographa. Lineage (NCBI taxonomy): Eukaryota > Metazoa > Arthropoda > Insecta > Lepidoptera > Noctuidae > Xestia > Xestia xanthographa. The sequence continues at coordinate 15,606,860 of LR990657.1, forward strand.
TATAAACCGCACACTATGTAGGCAAGCATATTATAAGTTGGGGGATTACATTGATGATAAAAATGCTTGGCTAAATGCTGGTCCTGCTCCACAACCATAGGTGGGGGGGCAAACTAATTGTTTGTACTGGTCGGGATTTATTTGAGTCCATCGACACGTAAAGAAGAAGATGAAGAATTGATTCCCGTGTTAATGTATTGTGGAAGCTGCAGAAGATTGTAAAAATATACTTGCATTGTATAGATTCCAGTTCTTAGTATTATATGTGCGAGATTATTGATTTTTTTGGAATTATTAATGTATTAATTGTATTTTTTAAGTCAACTTCCGATTTATAAAAAGTAGTGTATTGACTTTTCGTTACGCGCCGCTCCCCCACTTACCGACCGAGTCGAGTATAAAACAGGGTGCGCGGCGCTCGACAGATCACCCCACCATGATGCAGTACATGAAACGTCTGACCAAGGGCTTTTTCGATTCAGCCGAAAAACACCCTAATCCGCTGATCTCCTCAGCAGCCAGTTATGCCCCCTCTAACATATCTAGGATTCGTAGACCCAGACTTACCCTTGTCACTCCCGATGATCCCATCACCCTTTATCAAGAGAGCTGTAGGGAAACGAGTACACTACGTAGGTACAAATACAAAAACCGATTTAAGCCGCGAATCCGGTCCCGCCGGCGTGGACCCCCGCGACCCCCCAGTAACATCACTGCCCGACCCCAGCCCGACATGCTCGATGAGCCAATTAATGATCCGACCCAGCCTGTTGTTGTCCCTTGCTGCCCTCTTGCCAATGACCCACTAAGCCGAGGCCCGAACCCCACAGGGGGTGCCCTTAGTGACGGTTCATTTAATGTGTAATTCCTGTTAATTTGTAAGCCCTGGCTGGGGGCCTTAAAGTAATTTTTGGCCACCACAGGATTGTCCGGTTAAGCAGTCAAGCAACCGTCTAGAGTTGCAACTGCGAGTGGTCCCTCCTAAAAAAAATAAAAAAAATAAAAAAAAAAACTCGACAGATCAGAAGTTGTCTAGTAGCAGACACGGTACGAAGGTGCTCTGAACTGTCAGGTAACGTTAGTTTATTATTACTTTATATTGTTACTATGCTTATTGCTATGTTGATGTGATAATTAGTTACTTATTTACTGAACCGTTATATAAATTGTGTATTTGCTGTATTGCTTCCTATTTTCATGCTATTATGTATTATGGTGTAATATAACAATGTACTTCCTTTTGGAAAATATATCAATTTGATTTATTCAACTATTTCTTTCGTATTATTTCCACTACATCTCCCACATCAGAAGTGGGATTACGAATATAACAGAACTACGCCTATGAATGTTTTGATTTCAGGAACTTCAAAATGAACGCGGAAGATTCTACCACGGGTCAGGCTGAGCGGTCGCAAGCTACGTCAGGGTCTGCGCCAGCATATCAAGACCAGCATGCTGGTAGACAGCCATCACCGATCTTGAGTCAAAGAGCGTCGCATCAACGTACTGGCCGTTTTGCAGACGTCAACGGCAGAAACACTGCGTCCTCGTCATCCATGCGCGATGCAGTTTCCGGTGGTTCCACGGCCACATCCGACAGCCGCGAATCAAGGACAGTAGAGTTTGTACCTCTCAATTTTATGCAAAATATGATGCAGGAAATGATGACTCAGTTAATAAACACTACCGCTCAAGCTTTTAACCCACCAAATGTGCGGCCTACTCCACGAATGCGAAGTCTTGAGAATATTTATGTCCCTGCTTTTAATCCCGACGATTGGACCGATACCGTACAAGTATGGTGCCGAAACGTCGAAGAGCTCCAAGCTGAATATGAACTCTCTGATAGAGAGCTACTAAACTTGGCTCGGAACCACTTACGTGGACGAGCCGCTGAATGGGCTCGTCGTAATTATTCAAATTTAATTAGGTGGTCTGAACTTAAAACGGGTCTTATTGAAACCTTTGCAGATGAGGCCCGTTACTATGACGACCTGACGCTGTTCGTGGAATATACCAGCGAGCAGGCCAGCAACTTCGCCGAGTTCGCAACTCGGAAATGGGAACTGGCGAAGAAGGTGATTGGTGTGGAGATGACTGAACAACGCCTCGTCGAAGCTGTTATTTCGGGTATGTCTGACTTTCGTATTCGTTCTGATTTGCTACGACTTACGCCTAAAAATTTGCCACAGCTAATTCAAAGTCTCAATTCATATAAGCGTAAGAGGCCCGGTGGTGAACCTGATCACAACATCCCGTCTAAACGGTCTAGAACCAGTTCCCCTTCAGATACTCGACGATGTCATAAATGCCATAAAGTAGGTCACCTACAAAAAAACTGTCGCTCAGGCACAAATAATAATGGTCCTCGGAAAGATACTGCTCCCAATCCTAATATTAATGCTAAGCCTACCGAATCAAAGCCTTCTAAACCAACAGTTTGTACTTTTTGCAATAAGAAGGGGCACACTTTTGAAAACTGTTTTGGGCGCATAAATAAGCAAACCAAAAACGATAAACCCTCTAATGTGAATAGTTTGAGTTTAAGCAATACAAATTTGCAAACTATTCAAATCGAAAGCCGCGATTATTCTTGCCTCTTAGACAGTGGTGCAGAATGCTCCCTTATGCGCGACAGTATTGGCGATTCGGTCAAGGGTAGGATTATTTATGAGACCTCCGTTTTGCGGGGCATTGGAGACAATGCTTTCAGTTCATAACGAAAAAAGCTGTGCATGGTGTGTGTTGATGGTCTTAATATTGAATTGGACTTTATTCTAGTCCCTGATAGGTACATTCAATATGATGCATTGCTTGGTCAAAATCTTTTTGATGTACCTGGAATTCAGGTAACTTTCTCAAAGAACAGTGCTAAAGTTTATAGAAACTCTTATAGTATTAATTGTCTTCGAAAGAATTTTGATTTTGAAACATTAGATGTGAACCCTGACATAAATTCGGAACATAAAATTCAGTTACGTAATCTATTAGAATCACATTCTAACACGTTCACGTCCGGTAATGCAGTTTCACAAGTAACAACTGGCGAACTAACCATTCGCTTAAAAAATCCGGACAAAATAGTTCAGAGACGGCCATATCGATTGGCACCAACCGAACGTGAACATGTTAAAAACTTAATTAAAGACCTAAAAGATAACAATATAATTCGCGATAGTAGTTCACCATTTGCAAGTCCTATATTACTAGTTCGAAAAAAAGATGGTAGTGACAGGATGTGTGTTGATTACCGAGAATTAAATAGTAACACCGTTCGTGATCACTTTCCACTTCCCATTATTGATGACCATATTAGCAAACTATCTGGAGCTAAATACTTTACAGTATTAGATATGGCGGCAGGGTTCCATCAAATCCCAATAGCTAATGATTCAATAGAAAAAACTGCCTTCGTCACACCTGACGGGCAGTACGAGTTTCTTCGTATGCCATTTGGCCTTTGCAACGCACCCTCGGTTTTTCAAAGGGCCATTAACACAGCACTAAAGCAATTCGTTGACGATTTTGTTTTAATTTACATTGATGATGTAGTAATTTATTCTGAAACTGTTGATCAGGGTATTGAACGTCTAAATCTTGTACTTGATGCCCTACAAAAAACGGGCTTTTCTCTTAATGTTAAAAAATGTAAGTTCCTACAAACCAAAATAGAATATTTAGGAAGAATTGTCTCCAATGGCCAAGTAAGGCCAAGCCCTGGTAAAGTTAATGCCTTGTTAAATTCTCCCATTCCAACAAACATTAAACAGGTCCGGCAGTTCTGCGGATTGGCCAGTTACTTTAGGAAATTTATTCCTAACTTTTCACTAATCATGATCCCTTTGTATAATCTCACCCGTAATAATGTCAAGTGGAACTGGACATCTGAACATAATGTTGCTAGAAATAAAATTATTGAGTGCCTAACTTCTGAACCTGCACTGACTTTATTTGATCCTACAAAGTATGTAGAGCTACACACAGATGCCAGTTCCGCTGGACTAGGAGGTATCCTTTTTCAAAAACATGACGAAAACCTCAAAGTCATAGAATATTTTAGCATGCGCACCACCGAGACTGAAAGCCGTTACCACTCTTATGAGTTGGAAACGCTTGCGGTAGTTAGATCTGTTAAGCATTTTCGCCATTATTTTCTTGGCAGACCATTCAAGCTTATTACTGATTGTAATTCTCTGAAAGCCTCGCGGAACAAAAAAGGATTGCTTCCCAGAGTCCACAGGTGGTGGGCATATTTGCAATCTTTTGATTTTTCTATTGAGTACCGCAAAGGTGAACGCATTCCTCACGTAGATTATCTAAGCCGCAATCCAACAACTGTCAACATAAGTAATGTACAAAATTATAGTGAATGGTTAGAAGTAGAGCAAAATAATGACCCTGAAACTAAAAATATCATTGAGTCGATCCAACAGGGTACCATCGATAAAGATGTAGCTTCTAGTTACGAAATACAAAATGGTCTATTATATCGTATTATTTCTGTACATAATAAAGTAAAAAAACGTCTCTTTATTCCTAAGAGTTATCGATGGCACATGATACAAATTTATCATGATGCACTTAAACACTTTGGCTGGGAAAAAACGCTCGAGAAAATCAGAGAGCAATTTTGGTTCCCCAATATGTCCAAGTGTACTCGTAAATATGTTGACAATTGTCTGACTTGCAAAATTAATAAAAGTCAATCGGGATCGCGACAGATTACGTTGCATCCAATAGAAAAGCCACCTACTCCCTTTCATACCGTCCATATGGACACCACTGGCAAATTGAGCGGTAATAAACCCACTAAACAATACGCGGTTGTTTTCATAGATGCATTTACAAAATATGTTTTCATGAAACCCGTTAGTAATTTAACTGCGGCAGCTACTGTAAATTGTTTGAAAGAGCTAATTTACACTTTTGGCACTCCTAAGCGTATTGTTTGTGATCAGGCCGCTTCTTACACTGGTAAAGAATTTTCAAATTTTTGTGAACATTGGTCTATAGAATTGCATTTTATAGCTAGTGGTGTAAGTCGGGCAAATGGGCAGGTTGAACGAGTTATGAAGGTTTTGACTAACTGCTTTACAATTGTTGAAAATACTACCAAAAGAAGTTGGAAAGATGCTGTTGGTGAAGTACAGTTAGCAATTAATAGCACTTTCAGTAAAAGTACCGGTCATACTCCGTTCCAACTTCTTATGGGCTGCGATCAGTCACCTCCTGCCATATCAGCTTTACTAAATGATGTTGAGCGCCTGGACCTCGACACATGCCGTCAAGAGTCAAAACTTAAAATAGACGAATTGGCTCAAACCCGGAAAGCTGATTTTGATAAAACTAAAGCTAGAATTGTACCTTTTAAAGTCGGCGATACTGTTTTAGTCAAACAAAACCCACGAGCAATTAACAAGCTTGACAGTAAGTTTAGAGGTCCTTGCGTGATTACAGAAGTAAAAGACAATGATAGATACATAGTAAAAGTTCATAATACTGGTAATGAGTTATATGTTTCTCATGATAACTTACGAGTTGTTACTCCCGATATGGGATGTGAGTTGACCGAATCTTTAGATACATCTGATTGATAACTGTTTATAGATTTGATTGATTTCATTTGATTTGATTTGATTGATTTGATTAATTTGATTTGATTGATTAGGTTAGATTGTCTTGCATAATCAGTAATCGCCTGGCCAACGATTATTGTTATGCCTGATAATCACAGTTTTGTTGCCATGTTATTTGGCAATTGTGTTTTGTTGTCATGTGATTTGACAACTGCCATGTGATTTGGCAATTATGTTTTGCTGTCATGTGATTTGACAAGCTGCCATGTGATTTGGCGTTTGTGGTCATGTGACTTGACCAATCTTATTTGTGAGCCATGCTATTTGGCAGTAGGATCATGAGATTTGATCGTTCAACGGATGTTATTACTTTAAGTAATTTAAGATTTGTAATTTATGTTCGCGAGCCATGACGGCTGCTCGTCAGAATGGCCGTGTGCGAGATTATTGATTTTTTTGGAATTATTAATGTATTAATTGTATTTTTTAAGTCAACTTCCGATTTATAAAAAGTAGTGTATTGACTTTTCGTTACGCGCCGCTCCCCCACTTACCGACCGAGTCGAGTATAAAACAGGGTGCGCGGCGCTCGACAGATCACCCGACAACATCGAAACTGTAGCCGACACGGAGGCCGCGATCAGCTTATTCACAGAACACGTACAATCAGTCCTGAACGATTGTTCAAGGGAGGTTCCGGCGGATGATCACCGCTGGAAACTCCCGGATGATGTGCGTGATCTTGTGACTGCGAAGAACGCGGCGATCCGTGCCTACAGCTCTTTCCCCTGCGCCGCTAACAAAGCTTTTATGCGCCGCTTACAACGCAAAGTAAGCGGATGCATCAAAAAGCTGCGTGAAGAACGCTGGGACAAGATGCTCGGTGAACTCGAACCGACCCATACGGCTTTCTGGGACTTGCAGAGGAAACTTCGTTCCACTGAAGTCGCCGCTATGCCCCCTCTCATTCGTTCCGATAACACCGTCGCTTTTGAGGACGACGACAAAGCCGAGTGCCTAGCCGACAGCCTAGAGACCCAATGCACCCCCAGTACCCTGCCAGTAGACATAGCTCACCTCACAAAGGTGGATGCTGAAGTTGAACGCAGGACCTCATTACCGCCCGTCGAAGACCCCGATGATCCCATTCCCCCAGTCACTCCAGACGAGGTAGAGGACATCATAAAAGGTCTCAAATCTAGAAAAGCCCCTGGCTCTGATGGAATCACCAATAGGGTGTTCAAACTTTTCTCCCCCGCTCTTATAGTGTTATTGACCGCTATCTTCAATAGCGCCTTAACTAACAACATCTTCCCACAATCGTGGAAACAGGCTACCGTTATTGGTATTCCCAAACCGGGCAAGCCAAAATCCTCCCCGAGTAGTTACCGCCCCATTAGTCTCCTCAATGTCATAGGCAAAATCTACGAGAGGCTTATTTATAAGCGTCTCAAAGACTACGCCGAGGCAAAGAGTTTAATTCCAAAGGAGCAGTTTGGATTTAGATCCCAACACTCTTGTGTCCAGCAAGTGCATCGCATTGTCGAGCACATCAGCGCCCGCTTTCAGCGAGGCCTGATGACCGGTGCCTTGTTCTTTGATATCGCGAAAGCATTCGACAAGGTCTGGCACAACGGGCTGATATACAAGCTATACCAGCTCGGTGTGCCCGATCGTCTCGTGCTCATCCTTCGTGACTTTCTGTCAAACCGCACATTTCGATACCGTATCGAAGGTGCTCTCTCAGCCCCTCATCCGATCCGCGCCGGTGTCCCCCAGGGATCGGTGATCTCCCCATTAGCAAGCATTCACGCTGTACACCAGCGACATCCCCAAGAGTGCAGCGTCCGAGCTAGCACTCTTCGCCGACGACACGGCCATTTTTTACTCCGGTAGAACTCCCGCCAGTATTACTCGCATTCTCCAGAAGTCCGCAAACGCCTTAGGCGATTGGTTCCGGAAATGGAGAATCGAGGTCAATCCCGATAAGAGCCAGGCGGTACTTTTCTCAAGCCCCCGTCAACTCTTCCCCGAGACCCCCAGTCCGATCACCATGCTTGGCAAGCCGATCCCTTGGACGAAGCGAGCCAAGTACTTGGGTGTTATCCTAGACCGACGTCTTAACTTTAGTGAGCACATAAAGACGGTGCGTTCGCGTGCCGCCTTTGCTCTCGGTAGGCTTCACTACATTCTGAACGCACGTAGCAAATTGTCACTAAAGTGCAAATTGCGTATTTACACCGCGTGCATCAGGCCTATCATGACTTTCGCATGTCCCGTTTTTGCGCACACCAAACCCTACCATCTTCATAAGATGCAGACCCTCCAGAATAGGTTCTTGCGAAAGGCCACAGGTGCCCCACCTTACGTTAGGAATGAGCAACTCCACGTTGATCTCAAAATCCCCACCATGATGCAGTACATGAAACGTCTGACCAAGGGCTTTTTCGATTCAGCCGAAAAACACCCTAATCCGCTGATCTCCTCAGCAGCCAGTTATGCCCCCTCTAACATATCTAGGATTCGTAGACCCAGACTTACCCTTGTCACTCCCGATGATCCCATCACCCTTTATCAAGAGAGCTGTAGGGAAACGAGTACACTACGTAGGTACAAATACAAAAACCGATTTAAACCGCGAATCCGGTCCCGCCGGCGTGGACCCCCGCGACCCCCCAGTAACATCACTGCCCGACCCCAGCCCGACATGCTCGATGAGCCAATTAATGATCCGACCCAGCCTGTTGTTGTCCCTTGCTGCCCTCTTGTCAATGACCCACTAAGCCGAGGCCCGAACCCCACAGGGGGTGCCCTTAGTGACGGTTCATTTAATGTGTAATTCCCGTTAGTTTGTAAGCCCTGGCTGGGGGCCTTAAAGTAATTTTTGGCCACCACAGGATTGTCCGGTTAAGCAGTCAAGCAATCGTCTAGAATTGCAACTGCGAGTGGTCCCTCCTAAAAAAAAAAAAAAAAACTCGACAGATCAGAAGTTGTCTAGTAGCAGACACGGTACGAAGGTGCTCTGAACTGTCAGGTAACGTTGAGTTTAGTTACTTATTTACTGAACCGTTATATAAATTGTGTATTTGCTGTATTGCTTCCTATTTTCATGCTATTATGTATTATGGTGTAATATAACAATGTACTTCCTTTTGGAAAATATATCAATTTGATTTATTCAACTATTTCTTTCGTATTATTTCCACTACATCTCCCACATATATAATTGCATAGCACATGTGTGAGTACTTTGTACTGTTCAGCCACCATTTACATTCATTTATCTTTCATTGACTTGAATATGCCTTGGTGACTGAGAGAATGTCATGCTCACTTAAATGTCTCGCTGATGGTGGCGGGTGTGTCGGGTCATTTAGTTCCCTTCAAAATGGTTGAGTTGAATGGCGCCGGTACATGCGTCATGTCTGTGAACGGGCGCTGTCAGTTGGGACTGGTCATCTCTTAGCTGCCAAGGTTCATTTTAATTACTTTATTCATACATTTTTAATCTAATCTTTCACTCTGGATGCTCTTAGTGTGCACGTCTTTCTACATCGTTCTCACATATATGTATAATCTCAAAATTAATGATGTAACCAAGATTTTGTAACAATATTTTGATTTTAAAAGAGTGTCCATGGAGTTTCTTGCCCATTCTTCTCCATAGAGATCTACGCTAGGGAATGGGCAACTACAGTACTTTCTCAAGTTATTATGCCTTGTGACTGGGACTGTAGCTTTGATTTTATTTTTTGTATTTTTGACTTTCAAAAGTGCCGTAATGGTCTAATTGAAATAAATGCTTTGAGTTTGAGTTTGAGTAATTTCCTTGTACTAGTTTGTTCCTCGATCTCCCAAAATTTCTTTAAAATGTCATCGTCATTGAACTGTGCACAATGTACCTTTGTGTTTTTTGTGTGATGCTTTGAACTCTCGCAACTTGGACTGACTACACCTGAAAGGATCCACCCTAAAGTGGTGTTCTGTGCAATAAGAGTGCCGGATGGACTCTTGACTATACCTTCCTTTACAATGTAGCAGTAAGCATCTGCACCCAAAAGAATATCTATTCTATTGGGTGTATTAAAATTAGGATCTGCTAGACACAGATCGTTGATGGTAATCCAATCCAATGAACTTGTGTTTACACTTCACTCAGGCAAGTATGAGGTGATCTTACTCAAAACGTAGGCGTTTATTTTGAATTGAAAATTGGAATAAATTTTTGACTCAATTGTCAGATTCACCATGTGTTTTGCAATGGTTGATCTATCGTCACCTAAGCCTGAACCGAGACCTCTGACTGGAATTTTCGTTAGTCTAAGAAGTTGGACTGTAGCTTCTGTAATAAAACAAGCCTGTGAACCTTGATCTAATAATGCTCGAACTGTTTGAAATTCACACGTCTTGGACTCGGGTTTTTATTAACGCTGTGGCTAATAAAACCTGTCTGGGTTTAGAGACCTTGCCCGTAGACAAGCAAGCGACTATCGGATTATCACTAGTTGTTGAACTAGTATTATCCGTAGCCTGCCTTACGGTAGCCTCTCGGCCTTCGTTCTCTCCGTTAGGTTCTCCATTCAGGTGCAGTAATTAATGGTGGCGCTTGCTGCAAACTTTACAGACTGTCTGCTTTTTACAGTCGGATACTCTATGATTGCTGCCCAAACAATTAAAACATATTTTAGTTTTTGCCACGAATTCGCGTCTACTTTCTGTGGATTGTTTTGCAAATTGCTTGCAGAAACACAGCTTGTGGACTTCCGAGCAGTATTCGCAACGCATATTGGATGGCTTTGTGGCTAGCATTGCTTTTGAACTATGGACCTGTGAACTATTACTGGCCTGGTGAGTCCCGGCTTTTCTCGGCTCTATGCATTCTAATGCGCGAAAACGACTTTCAATAAATATTTTAAGTTCCTCAAAGGTGGACAACTCGTTGCTTAAATCGTTAGAACTGCTTAACTCCCATTGTTTTCGCGTTTCATTGTCTATTTTGAAAGTTACTATATGGATGATGATAACATCCCATGTGCTCACATTGATGTTTAAATTTGCAAGCGCATTAAGGCAGTCATTCGTGGTATGTAACAGCTCTTTTAATGCGCCAGCTGATTCAACATTTAATCGTTTTTGGCCGAACAACCTTCTTAAAATACAATTTACTAAATACTTTTTATTAGCATAACGCTTTTCTAACTAAGACCAACATTCAGTGTAGTTGGCATCTGTGATTGGTGTATCAACTGTCAACTATTCAGCTTCACCAGTGAGATGACTTTTAAGATAGTGCAGTTTTTGCACATTATCTAATGATGCGTTATTGTGTACAAGCGACTTGAAAAGATCGTGGAAGGCTGTCCATTCACTGTATTTGCCAGAAAAAGTGGGAATTGTGATCGTGGGCAACTTTACTGAATTGGATGACGTAGAATAATTATTATTGTTAGATCCACTATTTTGTGATGCCTGTTCTCTAGAATTAATCTTATTAAACGTTGCTTTCATCAGAGATTTACATGATATATATGTATCTTCGGTGGAATCGTATATATCGACCACCTTTTGACCTACTATGTCCTCCATCTTGAAACGACCATAAAGTTGAGATTTAGTTTCCTTAAATGAGGACCAATCATTTTCTAATAACTCAAGCCTTGTCTCGATATATTCTACTGTCTCGATATCTTTAGGACTCTTTTTAAAATTAGTGAAAGCCTTTTGTATAACATTTTGGAGGTCTTTCAATATATTAACTTGACCTTCCATCATGAACAACAGCAAAAGTATTTAAATAAGTGTTAAAAATGATTAAAAAATAACAATATAATAAACTATGTAAAATTAAACAAACCTAATAAAAGAAAACCTAGATTGAAACTTAAAACTTACAAGTTTAGTTCTAAACAAAACGTTCTGATAATAACAGCGTAAAATTTCACAAGTGTTTTTAAAACAAACACTGTCTGGTAGAAATCGGGCATAGATTCCCCGTTCCGTCGTTTTTTATAAAACTATTCTAAGTCCTTACACTAACATGCACAATTTTAAAACTAAGTTATAATAAAAGTTTGAAAATTCTTCTTTTAAATAAAGTTCAAAATTGCTTGGCAAAATCTTCTTGTAAATAAAGTTCAAAATTGCTTGACAAAATCTTCTTAATCCAGTGATAGAGGAATAGGTAGTGCTTATTAGCCTAAACTTCGAAGAAGAACAGAGAAAAGAATCGGAGACTTCCTTAGACTATATTTTATTATGCGACCACGGCGAGTTTTTTTTTTGTAAATTCTAAGAGTAGATAACTAAATGCGCAGCCATAAAAGTCCGCCCATTGTACTTTCGGTGCAATAAAGATTAAATGATGTTTTTAAAGTTTAAGTACTAAACAATGTGACCCGGCTATTATCTTAGAATTTTGCAAATTTTGAAATATACTTTAGAAATATATTTTAGTAAGATAAAATCCAAATACCTTTTGTTTTTGAAATGATAAATCACTTGAACTTTAGAAATTTCAACAAACGTGGCCGAGAGCGAGCTATAAAGTAGATATTTACTTCAAAACGTGTACGGCTCCTTGAAAAAGATAGCGTTTCATAGTTTTATGATGAACTAGCTGACCCACGCAACTTCGTCTGCGTCACATAAAAGAGAAACTGCTCCGCTCTTTTTGGTCGCAGCGTGATGATATATAGCCTATAGCCTTCCTCGATAAATGGACTACCCAACACTGAAAGAATCATTCAAATCGGACCAGTAGTTCCAGAGATTAGCGCGTTCAAACAAACAAACAAACAAACAAACTCTTCAGCTTTATAATATTAAGTATAGATAATTCGTTTCCAAAATGTTCTTAAAAAAAGAAATCTTTCAGAAATTTTGATGGTTGTAACGACTGTGTTATGTCTAGTCGCAAACTTTAGGTAAACATAGACCAATTACTTATTCCAAATAACATTAATTTTTGATGTACCTACTTACGTGATGTCCTGGAAAAAAATATAGTCTAAGGAAGTCTCCGATTCTTGTCTCTGTTCTTCGAAGTTTAGGCTAATAAGCACTACCTATTCCTATCACTGTTAATCACTGCTACTAATATATACATATAATAAAACAGTAATGTTTAATAAAATTGTACTCACGATTGCACTTCACTCACACTTCCAAGTTGATTTCGTGGTGGTGGCGTCACTTGGAACTTCATCTGCCAGTTGTTGACGTTGATCTCGTTCACCTTACTGAACGAAGCTGCCCGCCTGAACTCGAATTTGATCTTCTGTTGAACTGCTGGTGGCGCCCTCTCTCGCGTCACGTTGAACTAACAATCCCACAGCGGTTGAGCTCGTCCACCTTGCTGGACAGAGCTGATGCTGCCTCTATGAGATGCCCCCGGTACTCGTTGCTGCAGCGATCCACTGCGAGTACACTGAGGTGCGGTCAAAAGCTGGCACCGCTAACTTCAAAAACTTCAGACTTTCTGGGTCTGATCCGGGTAGATGGACCAGTGTTTACTACCGAGCTGGTAGTGTTGGACTAACACACTTGTGGGAACACTAATAGGGTTGAAATAAAACCAAATTGTGTTCTGATCTAAGCTGGTAATATATTTTCAAAAATTCGCTTGAGCCCAACCAAATCGGGGTAACACAACGATAGCGACTTCTAATTTGACGACAACGCCATCTATCGAGCTAGGTGTACAACTTTTGAACTAATACTAAAGCTAATACAGTTTCTGCCTTAACAACGCGGGTGAAACCGCGGGACGTCAGCTAGTAATTGTATATATTGCTAAACTACCTCTACCTCATATCAGAACGTTTCAAGTTCCTTCATGACACACATAATGGGTATCTGAGGTCATCGGAAAACTTAAGACGGAACGTATACAACTCCATATATAAAATGAAAACTGATAATGACACAAATGGTATATTTTTTTAATTTGGTTTTATATAACTTTAACAGGCCGAAAATAAAAAAGTATGTTAGTAGTAAAACAATTTTAATTTGAGCATTTTCAGTTTGATTGTGCAACTGGAGATTATTGGGCCTCGATCCAGCTAACGTATTCCGTGACTTTGGCGAAGGCAGCGGGGAAACCAGCTGCGCAACCAGCCTGGGCACCGAAGGAAGTCACACCGATCTGTAAGCAAATTACGCAAGTGTTAGGGGCAAACATTCATAAAACTTAACCTCATTTGTATCTTTCCATGGCCGATGTTAGGCAGGTGGGAACTTTTTGTAACAACTACTACAATCTATGCTTACTAATATAATAAAGATGAAGGGTTTGTTTGTTTGAATCCGCTTATCTCAGAACTGCCAGTCGGATTTGAAAAAATATTTTTACCACGTTAGATATGCAACAATTGTTCAATCAACAAATGCGACATGTGAATGTCTCAATGCGAATGTCTTTCTACTCGGTATTTTGTACGCTATACCAACTACAGGAATAAAGAAGCCTAGCCTTTAGGGGTCGGCTTGAATTTATGCTTTTGCGGTTGCACAACGACATGCTTTGCTTGCGCTTTGCTTGGTAGTATAGATGCAGGCCTACCTTACTGCCTCCTTCAGATGCGGTAAGGTGGCGGGGTCTTGAGGGAGAGCGCTACAGTCGCGTAGATCCTCAAGGCAAGTCTGGTGTGTTCTCCTTCACGTGGTTGCCACCCTGTTCTTGGTCTAATTCCTTAAGAAATAGACGTAACAAAAACCACCAGGCGCTTTTCAACCTAACCATGACCCTCCGTGACCGAGTGGGCGTGGGCTCGGCCGCCACTAAACCCAGCTGGCGCTGAGTAGGTAAATAGGTCACCTGCGCTAGGACCTGCGCAGTTGAGCGCCGTAAGCGGGGATGAAGGAGTCCTGGAGGGTTGAGCCGAGCGGCGCTGGCGGTAATGCGTCCGTGAAGCAACACGCCCTCTTTGGTCTGGATTTCAAGCGAAACGGTGGCCCTACCCAATAGCCAAGGGTAGGGAAATGGTCATAGTGTCCCGTCAGAGGGTCACGGCGAGGGGTGGGAGGTCCGCGGAGGTCGTCCTCGGATGGCCAAAGCGGTTGGTGAAGGTCATGCTGAAGGTGCAAGTGAAGGATTGATTAGTCGTCAACCAGATCAAGCACCCGATGTCGCACTGTAAGCCAGCCTCACGCCCCTATATCTCGAAGGTAGTCCTAACGGTTGAGCTAGTTTGTAGCGAGACGTTCCCAGGTGCGGGCTCCAAGGAGGGTGGGAAGCCGGAGAGATGAAATATTTACACAAAACTATGGATACCCAAAAACCAAAAGACACCACACACACACCACACACACACACAACAACCACACAAACACACACACCTAAAACACACTCACACGCACACACTGCACACATACACACCGGAGAGGAGGCGAAAGCCAATGATTCTCCCAAGAGGGGTGCTTGCAGCACCTCTCTAGCCCCCGGACGCTCCGCTGCTACCGCAGCGAGCTCCAGTGCGGGTACAGGTCCGGCAGTGGCGGGAACCGCTGCCAGGTCCAAATCTAAGTCCCGTAATAAACGGAGGAAGAAGGCGCTGCTCGGGACCAGTACCGCTCCTCCCTCTTTTTCAGGTGTGGAGCCCGCCACGAAGGTTAATTCCTCTGGCCGGGCTCCCCTCATACATCCTCCCCCGCCTACTGCTCCCCCCCCGGGCGACGCGTTCGCGATCACCTGGCAGGTGCAGAGGAGCAGGCACAAAGGCAGGAAGGAGGATACGAAACGCCACTGCGCTGCACCTTCAGTGCAGAATGCCCCGGCCCCCTCGACGGACAACCCGAAGAGGAAGAACAGGCCGTCCCAGAGGCAGCAGCAGACACTGTGGAAGGGTAAGACTCCACAATCTAAACAGGCTAACGCCGCTGGTCGGGTAGAACCGTCTAGCGGCAATGTCAACTTCTCCGCAGGCAAGCGGTCGCAAGCCGAGGCCGGCACCAGCCGACCGGGACCTAGCCAACCAGCAGCCGGCGGAGCGAGTGGACCAGCCACGTCACAGCGACCTGTTCAGAGGGATCAGGCCGCGGCCAAGCGAGCTCTCAACGAGACCTTAACACCTCGAGGAGAGCGCAAGCGGCCGCGTCTTGATAAATCTAAACGGGACGCTAACAGAAGCTACGCCCAAGCTGCAAGCTCCGACCTGGATGTCGCAGTCACCTGCGAACGGACGGGTCACATCAGCAAGGAGGTGGCAAATCAGGTACTCGCGGCTATCCAATTGAAGATAGTCGCCGAGGCCTCTTCCCCTACACAGGACTCACCTGCACCGACCTTCAGAGCGAGGCCGGTGTTCAGCAGCGGGGCCCTTAGACTGTGGTGCGACAACGACCACACCTTATCCTGGATAAGGAAATTAATCTCCGAGTTGCCTCCCCCTACCAGCACCACGCTAGTGATCAGGAGGCAGGCGGACATCAGGCGCCGGGTGAGATGCGGAATCTCCATCCCCGACGAACAGGGGATCTTCACGGAGCCGTCCATCATTGGGCGTACTCTGTGTTACCAGAACCCTTGGGTTGGAGTTAGGGAGTGGGTGATGCAGGGCGCCTATAAACAGGCCGACGCATGGTACGTGGTGGTTGGGGTCCCTGAGGACCAAATTCCGACCCTGATGAAGGCCGAGCGCCGTCTCAAATTTGGTGTTGGGACGGTGTACGTGAAATTCCAGGGTCCGAACGGCAGATTTGTCGACGTCCCTCAGGGTTATCCGACCGCTGAAGCCAGCGCCGACACACAGGCGGTGGAGGCAACTCCACCCCCAACAAACACCGCGGAAACACCCGCGGTTGAGCCTGCAGTAGCAGTGCCAGCCGCCCCTACAGCCGCTAGCGTGGGCGCCGTCCTCTCGGGGGAGGAGCTCGAGGACAACATCCTGTCCTCGGCCTCTGACCTGGAGGGGGACGGCTTCGACGCGGGCGACCTGTTTGCCGGGCTGCGGCTAGCAGGAGACGAGGAAGGAACGTCCAGCGATGGCGTCCCCTTCGTCGACCTGTAAGGTCCTGCAGGCCAACCTCCACCACAGCCAGACCGCGACGGCTCAGCTGCGGAAGTGGCTGGAGGTTCAGCACACGGCCATTGCCTTGATCCAGGAGCCGTGGATCAGGGCGGGCCAAATACAAGGACTCTCCAACCTCGGTGGTAAGCTCCTAGTAAGTACAGATCATGACAAGCCCAGATCGTGCATCTATGTGACACGTAACATTAAAACACAGCCACTAACAGATTTCTGTTGCAGGGATGTCTCTGCAGCTAGGCTACTGATACAGCGGGGGGACACAGTAGCATCTGTGGTCTTCGCCTCCGCTTACATGCCCGAGGAAGAGGACCCGCCGCCGCATGAACTCGCCCGCCTCGTGACTTATTGCGAGAGCACAGGGCTTGAAGTTGTCATAGGCGCTGACGCGAACGCTCATCATCCTCTGTGGGGCATGGACACGCTAAATGCTCGGGGTAAGGCTTTAGTAGATTACTTATTTACAACAAACCTAACCCTACTGAACATAGGCTCTGAACCAACCTTCGTAAACAGACGTAGCCAAACAATCATAGACCTCACTCTGGCATCGGAGGGTGCAGCGGCCATCACCACTGGCTGGCAGGTCTCCAAGGAGGCTTCCTGCTCGGACCACAGGTGGATCCGCTTTGACATTCAGGTCTGTGTAACACCAATACTGCCACGGAGAAACCCGCGTAATACTGACCGCGCTGCATACACACGCTTCCTCGAAACCAAACTTGCGTCAACAAACTACGGGATGACCTACGAGGACACGCCGCAGATCGACGAGCGTGTAAGTCATCTCACGAAATCAATGCTAGGCAGCTACCACTCATCCTGCCCCGAGACCACTCCGCCCACAACACCAGGGAAACAACCATGGTGGGGAGCGGATCTGGAACGCAAGCGCGGGAAGGTAAGGTCAGCCCTAAACAGAGCCATGAACACCTGTGCTGATGAGGATTGGGACGCGTACTACGCGGCCAAAAAATGCTACAAAAAATGCATCAGGTTCAGGAGCACCACTGGATGGCGAAAATACTGTGGCAGCATCGAATCCTGCCAACAAGCAAACAGGGTAAGGAAGATCCTGGCCCAGCAGAACACGACTGGGCCCGCTGTTCTCCGCAAACCTGACAACACACTTACCACCTCGCCAGAAGAGGCGATGCGCGTCCTTATTGAAACTCACTTCCCAGGCTGCGCTTTTACACAGGCCATCGACTGGACAGAGGTAACCCAAACACCGTCAGAAAACGACTGGCGCTATGCACACAAAGTCATCACGCTGGAAAAACTCCAGTGGGCGATCCGGTGCTTCCATCCTTTTAAGGCAGCTGGTCCGGACGGAATCTTTCCTGCCTTACTGCAGTGGGGCGGGACCTCCGTCGCGAACAGACTGGTACCCATAATGAGAGCGTGTTTGGCATTCAGATACGTTCCAAAAGGATGGAGGGAAGTGAAAGTCATATTCATTCCTAAGCCAGGTAAGAGTGACTATACCAACGCCAAACACCACCGAGCAATCAGCCTAACCTCCTTTCTCCTTAAAACCATGGAGAAAATGTGCGAAAGAGAGCTGAGGGACGGCGTATTAAAAACTATCCCACTACATACTAACCAACACGCATACAGCTCGGGTAAGTCCACGGAATCCGCCCTCCATTTAGTGGTCGGCCGGATAGAAGAGGCGATTCATCAGAAGGGCACTTGCCTGGGCACCTTCATAGACATCGAGGGAGCATTCGATAAAACAAACTTTTCCAGCATAAACACCGCGCTCTCTCGTCACGGAGCAGAACAGGTACTTATAGACTGGATTACTAACATGCTAAGTAAACGAGTGGTTCGACTTGAAGGGGAGCAGCAGATGGCCATGATAGCCAGAGGCTGCCCCCAAGGTGGCGTACTATCCCCGCTCCTTTGGAATCTGGTTATAAATGACCTCATTACGAAACTCAACGCGAACCATTTCTACACGATAGGGTATGCCGACGACCTCGCTATCCTCATTTCGGGGAAAGTGACGGGGACAATCTGCGACCTCACTCAACAGGCACTACGCACCGTTGAACGATGGTGCAGAGAGTTCGATCTCTCAGTGAACCCCACGAAAACTGAACTAGTCATGTTTACCCAAAAACGAACACTAGGCCCTTATCGCCTACCCAAACTCTTTGATACAGAACTCCAGTTAGCTAATGAGGTCAAGTATCTGGGAGTCATCCTAGACAGCAAGTTAAACTGGAGCAGCCACTTAGACAATAAAATAAACAGGGCCTGCATTACCTTCTGGCAATGCAGGAGGATGATAGGTAAGAAGTGGGGCTTATCTCCTAAAATTATACTTTGGTTATACAGCGCGGTGATCCGACCTATGATCACGTATGGGGCAGTGGTCTGGTGGCCCCGCACCAAACTAACTACAGCCTCCATCAAACTGCAACGCTTGCAAAGGCATGCCTGCATGGCGATCACAGGCTGCATGAGGACTACTCCGACTGCGGCTCTTGAAGCCATGTTGGGGCTGCCACCGCTACATCTGTTCATACAGCAGGAAGCGACAATGACGGCGGTACGCCTCAAAACACTTCAAATCTGGGGTAAGAGAGAAACACAGCACACCGCGGTACTAGAGGGATTCTACAACGACTTCCCCCTGGCGAAAGCAACAAACGATCGGATACCAAAACAATTCGTATTCGATAAAAAATATAAAATCCAGCTCCATGAAGATCACCGCTGCGAGGGATTAAATCCTGCGGAACTGCGGATCTTCACGGATGGATCTAAAACAGGTACTGGCACTGGCGCTGGAGTCTTCTCGGAGGATCTCAACATCCACATAGCCAAACCTCTGGGGGCCCACAACACGGTATTTCAGGCAGAATGCATGGGCATTTCCCTGGCGGCATCTGCCATCTTAGCCAGGGAGGTTGTGGACCACTCAATTCGTATACTCTCAGACAGCATGGCTGTACTGCTAGCACTGAATAACCACACAGTGAACTCTGGGTTAATACACGAGTGTCACCAACGCCTGAACCAGGTTAGTAATCTCAATAATATAACTATCCAATGGATCAAAGGACACAGCGATTCCCGTGGCAATGATGCGGCGGACGAACTCGCTAGAAGGGGATCGAGCACGGCAGCGGTGGGACCCGAACCTATCGTACCACTCCCTTTCGGATACCTACGTACACTGGTAAGGAAACGAACTAGCGAACAACACCACAAGCTGTGGCTGGACCACGGCGAGTGTAGGCAGGCCAAGGAAGCACTTCCTGCTATCAATGGCCGCTTCACCAAACGCGCGCTGCGGTTGACCAAACTACAGCTGCGCACAGTTACAGCCGCCGTTACCGGACACGGCTCTTTTAATAAACACCTCTTTGTCTTAGGAGTCACAGACAGCCCCCTGTGCCGTGCCTGCATGGAGGAGGACGAGACAGCAGCCCACGTGCTTCTGCACTGCCCAGTGGTTGCAACATACAGGGCAAAGTACTTTGGTAACCCAGGTACTCTCCGCGAGATAGTCAGCAACATTGGGGCGTTGCTGGCGTTTCTCGGGGAATTGGGATGGATAGAATAGTTTCCCACCCGCACGCAAAATACGCGCTTCGACGTGGAGTTGCGGACACCAGCCCGTTATACAATACAATACAATACAAGCCTAGCCTTTCTCTCAGAGGTTTATACTTTTGTTACTTACGAATAGAAAATGTGCACCGTAATATCGAACCAAACTAACGTAATTGGCAAAGGTGCAGTGAATTTACATTTCCAAGATTATAAAGGGTGTAAAATACCTCTTAACGGAGCCGAAAGACACTATTCTCCCCGTCAATGCGATCATTTTTTTTGTTCTACAACTTACCTGGGAACCTTCTAGTTACGGAGATATTGGGGGTCAAAGTTCCAACTTTTTGACAAGTTTTTTTGTTAATACAGGTTTTTATTGTAAGATTTTTACTTTAATCACCTCCACGACCCCCGTACTATTTAATCCACCAATCAGCACAATGTTTTGATTTCGTTACATTGAATTCTACCACAAAACATGATTAATCACCCCCAAAAAAAAAGTCGTTTCCCAGCAATAATTTTTGCGTAAAGTTACTTAGTTTGATGTACAGAATGCTTGGTTGACGGCTTCGTGATGAGGTTGTTTACACCCTGTGTGCATCGTTTTAGGGTCTGGGTTCCCCTTGTCATATTTTTGATGTGAAACATCAATAGGCGCGGGTAAAACCAAAAAACCGGCCAAGTGCGAGTCGGACTCGCGCACGAAGGGTTCCGTACCAATTATTATAAAAAAAACCGGCCAAGTGCGAGTCGGACTCGCGCACGAAGGGTTCCGTACCATTATTATCAAAAAATGGGCAAAAAATCACGTTTGTTGTATGGGAGCCCCCCTTAAATATTAATTTTATTCTGTTTTTAGTATTTGTTGTTATAGCTGCAACAGAAATACATCATCTGTGAAAATTTCAACTGTCTAGCTGTCACGGTTCATGAGATACAGCCTGGTGACAGACAGACGGACAGACGGACAGACGGACAGACAGCGAAGTCTTAGTAATAGGGTTCCGTTTTTACCCTTTGGGTACGGAACCCTAAAAATCACGTTTGTTGTATGGGAGCCCCCCTTAAATATTAATTTAATTCTGTTTTTAGTATTTGTTGTTATAGCGGCAACAGAAATACATCATCTGTGAAAATTTCAACTGTCTAGCTGTCACGGTTCATGAGATACAGCCTGGTGACAGACAGACGGACAGACAGCGAAGTCTTAGTAATAGGGTTCCGTTTTTACCCTTTGGGTACGGAACCCTAAAAATGGCTTGGCGACGCATGCCGTGGCGACGACGCGTCGCCAATTGTCAAGTTGTCAACCCGGCCCGAACAATCCCGAACATTACCGACCTGTTGAAGCAGCATAAGATCTACATATTCGAAACAGTTTACAACGAGCCAGCTGGTCTCTTGGCACAGCGCTGGGTTATGATCTCGTGACTTCGAGTTCGATCCCAGCATAAGTATTTTCTTTTTATGATTCGAGTCATTTTGTTTTATTTTACGTGTCTGTTTTTTACATTGACTTTTTTTTATAAGCATATTACTTGTACAAAATAATTTCGATGTATCATATCAGCCAGGCGTCCCGTGATGGCTCACTTTTTACCCGACTGCGCGACGCAAAGGAGGGTAATGTGTTTATCAGTCTATGTATGTATGTATGTTTGTTTCTATGTGGCGTTCTAGAGACCAAATGCGTAAGCCGATTTTGATAATTCTTACGTCAATCGATTCGTCTTAACCTTGCGAGTGTCACTAAAGACATAACAGTAATCAAAATTCACCACAGCGACAACCAGACGCCATATTGTCAAAATGAAAAAAAAAAAAGTTGATGAACTATGTCAAATGGGATGTCGTTGAATAGGTATTTTAAAATCATCTTTAGGTTTCTTTTATCATTTTTTATTTTAAATAATAGTTTAGGATATATAACGATTTAAAGTTGTTTAACAAAGCAATCATTCTCGCTAATTCTTACCTAATGATTTAAGTTTTTATTTCAAGTATTAACGATATACAAACAAAAACTAGGTTGCATAAATTACATGCAGTTGATATATCAGTAGAATCGAAAACATATGGTCAAAAACCGAAAGATGATCCTAACAAAACTGGAGGAATTGTTAAATATTAAACAATCGGTTTAGGATCACGAGTTATGTTACGAAGAAATTTGAATGTTACCCATGGTCTTGTTAACGGAGCAATGGGTGTTATACAATATTATACAATATACGGAGCGATGTAAGACAATTGAGTGGCCAGCTCTTCTGAGGGACCAATTGGAACCCGGAAAATTGCCACAGGCTGTTTATATAGAATTTGACGACAAAGGAATTAAAAACAATGTTTCGTGAGTACATTCTCTATGAGTAGGAGTCAGAATCGAACCATCGACGACAGAATTCGATGCACTACGCGGACAGGGTAAAATAGAGCGAAGAATGTTGCCATTGATATTGTGCTGGGGTGTAACTGTACACAAGCTCCAAGGAACTACTTTGGACCGAGCTGTGGTTGACTTAAATTCACGCATTTTTGCTAAAGGTCAAGCATAATGTAGCTTTGAGCCGAGTTAGGTCTCTAGAGGGACTAATCATCAGTAGTTTAGACCACCGCAAGTTACTTAATAATCCCCACGATATTAACTCCCTCAAAGAAATGACTAGATTGCGAAATTTACCATCTTATAACGAAGTCAATGAATCGTAACTAAAAAGTATAAAATAATAATTTAAAGAAAAACAAAAAACCCGACTGCGTAAAAACTAATTTTAAAAAATACGTGAAAGAATTAACTTAAATAAAAACTAAAAAGAAAGAAACAAGCCCAGTAGTTTAGAATTCTGAAAATTCTGAAAATTTTGGAAGATTCCCCTTGGGAAGATTTGATTGGTAAAATTTAAATGGGCCCCGACTGTGAGTCGTTCTGTTCTGCATTAGAATTTATGATTTGTTTTATGTGTGTATCGATTATAAAACTATTTCAATTGTGTAGTTATTTAGTATTACTAAACTACTGGGCTTGTTTCTTTCTTTTTAGTTTTTATTTAAGTTAATTCTTTCACGTATTTTTTAAAATTAGTTTGTACGCAGTCGGGTTTTTTGTTTTTCTTTAAATTATTTTTAGTTTTTATTAGAAGGTTGTATGTGTGTTGTTTATCAGACTAGGAAATTAAATTAGCACATGTCGATAGAAAAATAATTTATTTTATACATTTATGCCGAGTACTGCAGAAGGGATTATTGGGACTGGAGCCAGCTGACGTATGAGGTGACTCTGGCAAAGGCAGCGGGGAAGCCAGCAGCGCAACCAGCTTGGGCACCGTATGAAGTCACACCGATCTGGAAGGAAATTATGCAAATATTCATAAGACTAAACCTTATTTGTATCTTTCCACGGCCGATGTTAGGCAGGTACAGGAACTTTTTGTATCAACTACAATAATACAGATTATTGAAACTTGAACCCGCTAATCTCTAAAACTACCGGTCGGTAAATGTAACAAATATTGTAGAAGTTTCCTTACCAAGATCCTCCTGTTGTTGCTGGTAACGACGAGAGGGCCGCCGGAGTCACCCTGGCAGGTGCCTCTACCGCCGGCGCCGCTGGTGCAGATGTTACTGGCGTGCACCCATTGGCCATACACGTTTGCGCATGCGGCATTTGTGATGATGGGCAGAGTCACGGAGCTCAGACGTTGATTGTTACTGATGCTACCCCCTGAGAAACGAGGGATTTCGAATTGTTACACCAATGAAATGCGTAGGGTAAGTAATATATGATATAACTACAAAATCTCTCATATTTACAAGACATAACTGAATCTATAATTTGATTCGATGTAACGATCAGTTAATATAATAAACGATTGATATAATTTTAAAGTTACTAATTTTTATAAGCATAACCTACGATGAATATAAAATCGTTTGATATACCACTCAAAAGACATAATACTTATTTAGTCTAATATGATAGAACGCCTAGTAAAATAACATAGCAAAATTTCAGATAAATACATTATAACATTGTCTAATTATAGCATACACCATACATGCAGCATGCAAGCAAGCATGCAGCATGCAAGCGGCATGCAGCAGGCATGGTTTCTGTTACGGCTCCGGCCCATGCGAACTTATCGTCGCAGATGTGGTTCACGCTCACCACCGCGGCTGAGGCTGGCCAGCCAAGCCAGCCAGCAAGCCGAAGCCGGGCCACCTCACCCCTTCGCCTCTACGTGATTTTAAATAGCATTCTAGGGGTAGGGCAGACAAGACTACTTGTAGTCGTTTTTACAGCGATTCGTTTCTGTCACGCTTTTCGATTAAATAAACGTTATATCAATATTTTATATTTTAAATGATAGGCTTGATGATTTTCGATTAACGACGTTATATCCAATAACGTTATTCGAAATAAGTTTTAGAGTGTATAAATGTTATATCTGTGGCGTCTTCATTAATTATAGTTTGTTCATTAATTATTTATTAATATTATAGTTATTACTTCAGTGAACTTAGTATGTAAGTAATTTAAGCTTTAGGTTCTCACGGCAAGCCTGCAGATGTTTTATTGCGGATGGTTTTGTTCTTTGGCTATGTAAGGATAACAATAGTTTATGGTAGGGCCTTGCCCAGTTTGCTTATTGTTCATATTAGTTTTAAGAATTTAGAGTAATAGCCTTTGATATTTTTGTTGAGATGCCGACGGTCCTGTTTGTAATATGTTTATTGTTTTACTGTGCTATTTTATTGTGTTACCTAGCTATAGAAACCTTTGTACATTGTTTAGTTTGTAACGTGCCGCTCTGACCGTATCCCAAGTTTTAGATAATTGTGTAAATGTAGAATTCAGTCAGTAACTTCTCGTCTCTGGGTTCAGTCGGTCGGCATTCTTGCTCCTTGTAATTTATTTTTAATAAACTCACTCCATACTAAGTAAATCCAGTACTTATTTTGCGATTCCCATAACGCCGACACTAGTTAACCAACCTAAGAGCGCAAAAGTGGTGACCCCGACGTGATCTCTATCGTAGAGAGATCTGGTTACCTAGTGCTCGGTTAGTGCGCGGAATCGCGAAACCTGTGCGCGAACAAGTGTTAGTTTTTCGTTCACGGAAGAAACCAATAGATTTTAACAAAATGGCCAGTGAGGACCATGCAATCGGTGACCGCACGCCATCACAATTTCTACGGTACCTAAAGACTCTTGCTGGGTCTACGGTAACGGACGACGTCCTGCAAGCAATCTGGATGAAAGGTTTGGCCCACGACATGCAGAACGCGTTGATAACAAAGACGGATGCCTCTCTGAATCACCTTGCGGAAATGGCAGATCTTATCCACGAAAACCAACAGCTACGATCTGGCCGAAATATCTGCGCCACTGTAGCCGCTGCGCAACAAGTGTCCGCAGCGCCGCCTGAAGATCAAATAAGTTTACTATTAGCTCAAATGCAAGCTCAGTTAGACGAGTTACGAGTGTCCCAAGCACGCAGCCGCTCCAGACCGAGTTCAAGTCGCAGCCACTCAAGAAGCCGATCAAGGTCGAGACCAGAAAGGTGGAAATGTTGGTACCATTATAAATTCGGCCCTGCAGCAGAGAAGTGTGTGCAACCCTGCGCATATAAATCACCACCGGCGGGAAACGCGAGCGGGGGTCATTAGTGGCGGATGACGCAAACTCCCAGCCACCCACACGCCGCATTTTTATAAAGGACAAAAGCAGTAAGGTAGATTATCTTGTAGATACCGGTGCAGACCTATGCGTTTATCCAAAGTCACTGATTCATACGGCTCGCCAAATATCTGCCTATGGGTTAGTGGCCGCTAATGGCACACAGATCGCTACGTATGGAACGATCCCACTCACGCTTAACCTAGGCCTACGCAGAGATTTCCCGTGGATGTTCGTGGTGGCAGATGTATCTAGACCAATAATTGGAATCGATTTTTTAGCACATTATAATATAATGATCGATGCACGCAACCGACGACTTGTAGCAACCACCCAGTGTACCGTTAATGGACAGGTAGTTGGGTGCAAAATTGAGTCAGTCAAAACCGTTAACGGTGAAACGCCGTACCACCATCTGTTAGCACAATATATCGACATTACTCGCCTTGATGGGACTATGCAGAAAACGGTCAAACACAATATACAACACCACATAATTGTAACACCCGGTCAACCGGTTGCACAAAAGCCTAGGCGTCTGGCCCCGGACCGCCTGATAGCAGCTAAGAAAGAATTCGAGTCGATGTTAAAATTAGGCATCGCTCGACCGTCGAAAAGTTCATGGGCTTCGCCGCTACATATGGTTCCAAAGTGTGAAGACGAGTGGAGGCCCTGCGGCGACTACCGTGGTCTGAATGAAAGAACAGTGCCCGACCAATACCCAGTGCGACATATAGAAGACTTCGCCCAGTGCTTAAGTGGAAAAAAAGTGTTTTCAAAATTAGATCTAGTGCGTGCGTTTAACCAAATCCCTATCGCTGAAGAGGACATTCCAAAGACAGCAATAACTACGCCTTTCGGTTTATTTGAGTTTAAGTTTATGACTTTTGGCTTGCGTAATGCAGCACAAACTTTTCAACGATTTATGGACGAAGTGTTATGTGAACTTGATTTTGTGTACTGCTACATAGACGATATTTTAATCGCATCTAGTGACGAAACGGAACATTTAAAACACTTAGAGACTGTATTTGTTAGGTTAAGGAAATACGGAGTAGTAATAAACCCCGCAAAGTGTGTGTTCGGAAAGTCTGAAGTTGAATTTTTAGGTTATCAAGTGTCAGCAGCAGGTACGCGTCCGCTCCCCACTAGGGTTGAAGCAATACGTACCTATCCCTTACCAACCACCGCAAAGCAGCTACGTCAATTCCTAGGTATGTTGAACTTTTACAGAAGGTGCATACCTAATGCAGCGCGTAGCCAAGCTAGTTTACATGAATTGCTGTGCGGCAACAAAAAAGGAAAAACACCTATTACTTGGAACGACCAAGCTAAGCGTGACTTTGAGACGTGCAAGGACAGCTTAGCTGAAGCAACGTTGTTAGTGCATCCAAAGCTCGACGCCGAACTTGCTATTTTCAGTGACGCATCCAACATGTCCATAGGCGCGGCTTTACAACAGAAAATCGATAATGAATGGCAACCAATTGCTTTCTTTTCTAAGAAACTTACGGCTACTGAACAAAAATATTCAGCCTATGACCGAGAATTACTCTCAATCTACGCCGCGGTCAAACATTTCAGACATCACGTTGAGGCGCGAACTTTTACAATTTTTACAGACCACAAACCAATAACTTACGCTTTTAGAAAGAAAAATCAGCAATGTTCCCCTAGGCAATTTCGATATTTAGACTTTATTGGACAATTCACTACAGACATACGTCACGTCAAAGGAGAGGACAACATTACGGCCGACCTACTATCTCGCATAGAGTCAGTATGTACTGAGATAGACTGGAAAGCTCTTGCATCCTCGCAACAAAATGACGCGGAGCTTAAAAGCTTAATTGACAATAGAAACTCGTCCCTTGAATTACGTCTTGTTCATTTGCCAGAGTCAGACAAACCAATTTTTTGTGACTTTTCTACCCAAACAGCTAGGCCTTTTATTACGGAACCATTCAGAAAGTCCGTGTTCAATATGCTTCATAACACCTCCCATCCAGGTAGTAGGGCTACGACTAAGCTTATCACTAAACGATTTGTTTGGCCCTCGATAAATTCTGATTGTAAGTTATGGGCCAGAGCATGTGTTGATTGTCAACGGTCAAAAGTGTCTCGTCACGTCGTTACAGCGCCGGGAACTTTTACACTTCCGTCATCTCGATTTGACCATGTACATATTGATATTGTAGTAATGCCATATTCTGAGGGATACCGTTATTGTCTTACTATGGTAGACCGATTTACCAGATGGCCAGAAGCGGTTCCCATTGTCAATCAAGAAGCCGACACAGTAGCCCGTGCATTTTATTCCAATTGGATTGCTCGTTTTGGCATACCACTAAGAATTACAACTGATAGAGGAAAACAGTTTGAGTCGCATCTATTCAGAGATCTCAATGCCCTGATCGGTACGGCTCATTTTCGAACGACGGCTTATCACCCTGCAGCTAACGGCATGGTCGAGCGTTTCCACCGTCAATTAAAGAGTGCACTAAAGTGTCACAATGCAGCAACCAGTAGTTGGACACGAATTCTCCCGACCGTTTTGCTAGGAATTAGGTCATCTTGGAAGGAGGACTTGAAAAGCACATCCGCGGAGTTAGTTTACGGACAGAGCTTACGCCTCCCCGGGGAATTTTTAGGTGACAATCCGACTAACGAAACTACGCAGGCTGAATTTGCTAAAGAGCTACGTTCGCATTTTAATAACCTCAAGCCTGTCGCGAGTACACAGCACGGACAGAAAAGCACTTTCATTTTCAAGGACCTTAATAACGCTACTCACGTGTTGGTGCGGAACGATACAGTCAAAGCTCCATTACAGCAACCTTACGACGGCCCTTACAGAGTAATTTCCAGGAAGGATAAAACATTCGTATTAGATATACGTGGCCGCGAGGTTACGGTATCAATCGATAGACTGAAACCAGCTTATTTATTAAGGGATTCTAATTGTCATCCGGACAGCGCTACTAATATTGTCGTAGATCTCGCTCCCGAAATCACTTCACTTTCTCAAACCGCACCTGAATCAGTTTCCCAATGTTCGCCATCTGTACCTCAGGTTCCTGAACCGCAGGGGCCGCGAAGGTCTGGTAGACGCGTACGATTCCCTGATTACTACGAGGCCAGTTTTTCGTGATCTCGATCACTGGCAGGGGGGTACTGTGGCGTCTTCATTAATTATAGTTTGTTCATTAATTATTTATTAATATTATAGTTATTACTTCAGTGAACTTAGTATGTAAGTAATTTAAGCTTTAGGTTCTCACGGCAAGCCTGCAGATGTTTTATTGCGGATGGTTTTGTTCTTTGGCTATGTAAGGATAACAATAGTTTATGGTAGGGCCTTGCCCAGTTTGCTTATTGTTCATATTAGTTTTAAGAATTTAGAGTAATAGCCTTTGATATTTTTGTTGAGATGCCGACGGTCCTGTTTGTAATATGTTTATTGTTTTACTGTGCTATTTTATTGTGTTACCTAGCTATAGAAACCTTTGTACATTGTTTAGTTTGTAACGTGCCGCTCTGACCGTATCCCAAGTTTTAGATAATTGTGTAAATGTAGAATTCAGTCAGTAACTTCTCGTCTCTGGGTTCAGTCGGTCGGCATTCTTGCTCCTTGTAATTTATTTTTAATAAACTCACTCCATACTAAGTAAATCCAGTACTTATTTTGCGATTCCCATAACGCCGACACTAGTTAACCAACCTAAGAGCGCAAAATATCTAAAGAAATTATATCAACAGTTGGTATAACTTACGTTTATTATGTCTTGTGAACGTTATTGAAATGAAAATATACCAAATAACTTTATATGTTATGAGGCGCACCCAAATGCGGAAGCAGCTAGAGCATCAAATAAATAAATTCTATGCTGAAATGTAAAACATCGTTATCATTCAAAACGACTAAACTTTAATACCGTTTTATCAACATTAGCACGAAAGATTACAGATAACACGTAACACCATGTCAGTGCTACTTCTACGCTACAATAATGGGCCAATTCATCTTTCTGACTGGGCCAAAAAGGAGAGAGGACCCAAATATCTTTCAAAGAATGTTTACAAGGTTCGAGTTCAGAATCTAGTCAAAGGACTCTTTAGCAATGGAAGAAATAACGAAATGAATGTTCACAATATACATACCATCGGATGTGAGGCCGTATCCGGAAGCGAGAGCGTTTTGTCCGTTAAAGTTGTTGGAAAGCTCGTTACCACTTGGAAGGGCGATAGCCTGTATGTTGTCTAGAAACAAAACACGGAAAATTAAAAACATGCTTGACTATCGGGATGTTTTTAATCAAGTACGAATTATTCGCAGAATACTTACTGTTGAAGGAAACAGAGTTGATACGTATGATAGCGATGTCATTAGCAGCAGTACTAGGAGACCAGCTGGGGTGCATTACAACGTCTCTAGAGGTGATGCGGGAACCGCCGGAGAACAGAGTGTTGGAGCCGAGGACAACAGTGAAGGAATTAGCCGAGACCGATCCGTCGTTGTTGCAGTGAGCAGCGGTCACAATGCGGTTGTGGGAGATGATAGAACCACCGCACACGGATTGGAAGATGATCATAATTTGGATGACGAGACCAGCCTGGATATTTGAAAATATTTTGTTATTATGGGTTCCTTCAAAATGGCACGAATTGAATTGAATTTGAATTAAAACAGAATATTACCTGGTACGGAGTGGCGGAGATGTCCGATATGGATCCACCGACGATTCTTTGGCCATTGAAAACTGCATCATCTACTGAAGCTTCTTCCAACTTCTTGATCCTTGCAGCCTCAGCAATACCGAAACGTGTGTGGTAGCCAAACACAGGGCTGCCGGGTTCAGGAGTACCGATCTCCACTGCAGATGCAGCTACGGCTAAAGTCAAACACACTCCCAGAAACAGTTTCATTGTTGGTACAAATCAGACTTCCAGTGCTTTTTTTCATAAGAGGAAGCGTTATTTATAGTATAATTACCACCTTATCATTAAGTTAATTACATCCAATCTAAATCTGTTTTGATTATAAAAGATACTATGCTATGATTCAGTGTAAATTTTTGATTTAGTTTAATTGTAGGAAAAGCACGTAGAGACCTATTGCTTCACTACCATGTCGTAAATGTTTGTAAAGGTTTTAAGATTTTTTAATTCACACATTTTTCACTACTGTTATGGTAGTTATACTCATCCAATATTAAATAACATGTATTTCATTAATCCGTTTAGCCATTACGAATACAAAATGATTGTTTCTTGATCTAATCAACGAAGGATTATGTTGTCACGATATCCACAATTAATTTGGTAAAAGACTGTGCCACGTCGTCACAAAAAAGTCAACTACACGTTATTTTATAATTACAAATATTTATTTCAAGTCTCAAGTCACAAATCTTCTTCTATGTATCTAGACTGACTGGGTGACATATCAACGCACAGCCCAAACTGCTGGTCCTAGAGACATGAATCTTGGAGGCTGTGATCTTTGTGAAGAGTAAGTATCCACTAAGAAAGGATTTTTGGGAATTCCACCCCTAAAGGGGTAAAATAGGGGATAGAAGTTTATATGAAAGAAAGTCCGTTAGTTTTAAAGTTAGGATCTTAAAATTTTGTATTTAGGCTGACGATTGAAAATTAATTTATACGTGTCTCGGCGTTTTTGATAATTCCCCTTTGTAACCCTTCAGGGTTAATGAAGTTGTGTATGAATCACTGAATTTCTTATCTAGGCTTAAGGTTGGACGCTAACGCAACGGTGTTGTTAGAATTTTAATCCTTATGGGGTGAAAAGGGGTATGAAATTATGAACTGACTGGCTGACTGATCGATCAACGAACAGCTGAAACCGGTGGGTCTAGAATCATGAAATTTTGCACAAACCTTCTTTGAATGACGTGAATATGCATAAAGAAGGGATTTTTCGAAATTCTTTCCCTAAGGGTTGAAAGTTTGTATAAAACTTGATCAATTCTGAAGTTAGAAATGTAAAAACTATAAATGAGCTCATGTTTCATAACAAAGGTTTACTGTATGACTAATAAAACAAAAACTTTAATAGAGGATGAAAGTTTGTATGAAACTCCGTCATTTTTGAAGTTTCAAAAAAGTGTTACAATATACTTTTATTTCTAACCATGCATGAGCTCATCTACCAATTTTTACAATTCTAACTTCAAAAATAAAAAAGTTTCATACGAACTTTCGAACTTTTGCCGTGTGGTATCCGGCAGAGTAGAGTAGAACCAACCCTGAACCCATTACACTCACGTGTGTCGTATAAGGCGACTAATGTCTGAGGCAGAACACCTTGCGCCTCCGTAGACCAGAGAATAGGGCAGCAGCGTTTTCTGTTAGTCTTTCATCACTGCGATCTCCAATCCGCCTGCCAAGCGTGGAGATTACGGCATATTCCTCCCATCACGGGAGAGGCTTATGTCCAGCAGTGGACTTTATGGGCTGTAGTTGTATACGAACTTTCATCCCCTATTTTACCCCTATAAAAAAAACACTTTTCTCTTTCCAAGGGCTCAAAATTTTTTTTTTACATTTCTAACGTCGAAAATGACGAAGTTTCGTACAAACTTTCAACCCTTATTTTTTTTCGAATGGGAAATCATCAAATGTCCCCCTCCTGCTCTGGGCGGAGCGGAAGGGAGTGTCAGAGTTTTACTGACTAAAACCCATCTATGTTCCTTCTTAGCCCTTTGTGTTCCAGGGCCGCGGAATCTCTTTCGAACAGTCCCGCAGCCCCGGCTGGCATCGGCCCTTGCTAAGGAAGGGGTCCCCTTCCTGTTTTGCTTTGAGGCGCGCGTGGAACACGAATGCGCCGTAGACACGGCCTGTCGTCAAAAGACGGACGGACTAGCTAGCCCCTGCTCGCCGTCCACAAGCGCGCGCCTAAGGTGGCCGGGGGCCAACACATGAGCCCCAACGCCCGGTGCGTCTTCCGCGGTGGCTGGGACGTGTGGTTCTCTTACTCTTGCGTTCCGCCACCTCCTTCCCTAGCATGACTGCTTCGCAGAAGGAGGTGACGGCTTCCCATGCCCTCTCGCTCCAGACCATGGATTGAACCACGATTGATTGGCCAGCCAATCGCCACCACGAGGACACGGCGGTGCTCCGCCCGAGTGGAACAACCTCCACAGTGTGCTCCACTGTGTCCTCCGGCCGATCCTCGCAGTGGTAACACCACCATCACCAGATCGTACGGTAACCACGGACTAGCCTTATGGCTACCACCTTTTGGGGCGCGTTCAGATAATGGGTGGCTCGCAGCCTTAAGGAACGCGCCAACACCGGGGCTCCGTAAAGGGCCATGGATCGCACGATCCCCACGTAGAGCCTCCTGCAGGACGCGTTTGGGCCCCTCAGTTTGGGCAAGATTTACTTGAAGGCAACCTCGGCCCGTTCCAGTTTGGGAGCCAAACGTCAGAAGTGGTCCACCGGCTGTCTAGGTTGAGTCCTAGTTACTTCATCGTCAACTCAACGCCGATGGAAACCCCTCCTACCATCCAGTACGGATCCCGACGGTGGCGCATTCCGAGGCACATGAAAGCACATGGCCTCTACCATATCATAAACTCTCGCTGCCTGTCGGCACACCTGTCATGTTACTTCGGAATTTACTACTACCGAAACTACATATGTAATGAGAAACAATGTTTGTGCCGCGTATACCGCTGCCCCTATGAT
The DNA here is from genome assembly GCA_905147715.2 of Xestia xanthographa. Classification (NCBI taxonomy): domain Eukaryota; kingdom Metazoa; phylum Arthropoda; class Insecta; order Lepidoptera; family Noctuidae; genus Xestia; species Xestia xanthographa. The sequence continues at coordinate 15,640,426 of LR990657.1, forward strand.
CTGCCGTTTCCTCTGAAAGTTTGCTCTTTTTTTTTTTTTCGGATCGGCAACATCAAATGACTCCTCCCGCTCTGGTCGGAGCAGAAGGGAGTGTCAGACTTTTACTGACTAAAACCCATCAATGTTCCTTCATCGCCCTTTGTGTTCCGGGGCCACGGTATCTCTTTCGAACAGTCCCGCAACTACGGAAGTTTGCCCTGCCAGGTCAATAAATAAGTCACAACGCCAAACTTTGAAATTCGTGGGAATCGACATGCGGTCTGGTTATTTATACTTAATCCACTAAAATGGTTAAGGGTGTTGTTTATGAAGAAATTGTCATAGACAGTTTACGTTTGTGCAAAATTTTAAGCTTCTAGACCCAGCAGTTTCAGCTTTGCGTTGATAAATTTGTCAGTGAATCAAACAGTCAACCATGATCCTGAGTGATTGGTTTGTATCCTTTAAGATGTCTAATGTTGACTACACGCGGACGAAGTTACGGGCAACAGCTAGTATTCTATAAATCATAAATAAATACATCAATCAATTGATGCCACTATTTTGTTGTATTCTTATATTGTTGTATTCTATTATAACTAACTATTTACAAAAAAATAAGACTAATTTAAATAAAATAAACTAACTAACTAATAAACAACAGGACGCTTAGGCGTCTAAGTACTCTTCCACATCGCTGTCATCCGGAAACGTGCCCAGAAGACTGGGAGCATTGCCACGTTGAATGGCAATGCTTCTTCTTTGGCCAAAGAAAGAGCCAGCCCTCCGGTCACGCGAAGGGCCAACCAGTCAGCCAGATTTTTTTAAGAAATTACTACCAATTAGGTTACAGTATTTACGCCGTTTGAGGCTATCGGCAGCCGCAGCAGCGCTGGCACAGCCCGCCGTGCTTGCAACAAGAGATGGCACAAGGGTGTCGACGCAGGTTGGTACCAGCTTGGTACCACACCAAAGGCCCACATTTAGGATTGAAGTCAGTGTATTTCTGATTATTTGGACTATTTTTTTCTAAAGTTGAGAATGTTTCCAAAGATGGGAGGAGCGAAGGTTATAAGGTTTTGGTCCATAGCAAAGTTTTTGGTTTATCGAATAAGTATGAAAGCCGAATGAATATTAATTTTGTAAAGGCTTTCCGAGACAATTTTGAATATTTTCCTTAATGAAGGAGGGAAAAGATTCGTCAAAAATTGGAGACCCCAGGAGGAGAGAGGAGAGTCTTTTTCTGTAATTTTGAATTAGGTGTTATGGAATTCAATTTTAAAATGATAGTCCGTCTGTCAGTGGTTCGAGTGAGATAAATTTCCCATTTTAACAGGTTTAGCTCTAGACCACCTCCCAGGGTTCTATCATTCAAATAACATACATTAAATTTAGAATTTGGTTTTCGAATAATTGGATTTATTGCCAAACTAAAAATGACTGGCCCGAGAAGTCACCGTTGTCATACATGCTGATTCAAAAAGGTTGTCTTTATAAATAAAAATACTCTAGTTTAATCTCTGATTTTGAGGGGTTACTGCAGCACTGGTAAAAAACTATAAATTTTGGGTTTTTTTTTTAAGTCTGTCAACAAGGTGTCCTTGTTTACAGAATTTCTTTCTTTTTGACAACCTTAAGATGACCTCACCTTTATCACTGTTGAGATAGTTGGATAAAGTGTATACCGCAGCTTCAGCTACTTTTCAAATTGTATATAGAGAAAAACCATCACTTATGGGGTACCGTAGGGCAGTATCATTGGGCCCACGTTATTTTTGTGATATATTTTAGTTATTGTCACAGTGTGATTGTGAGAATTGTTTTGCTGGAACCAGATTCAAAAAAGTAGATTTTTGGTTTTTATACCAATGTAAACTTCTTATCCATGTTAACCCTAAAAAGAAATCATGTAGTTTTAAAAGTCCCGTCGCAGTAAAGGCCCAAAACTTAACTAAATCTACCTACATTTTCTTTTATTTATGTGTTTTAATTAATACTGTGTAATTATGTATCTGCTCTCAAAACGGTAAAGGAAAATATCGTGAGGAAACCGGCATGTCTTAGAACCAAAAAATTCGAAGACATGTGACATGTACCAATCCGCACTGGGCCCGCGTGGTGGATTATAGCACATTCCCTCTCATAGAGAGGAGGCCGTGACCCAGCAGTGGGAACATTAATAAGCTGATGATGATGATGGATTATGTATTTGTTACCAACTAAGATGATTAATTTTATTATATTTATTAGATAAAAAGACTGCCATACTAATTATTATTGTAAGTCATTCGTGATCATTGCAAGCCATTTAAACAAACAAATTAATATCAAAACATTACGATGACCGGGGACGAAAATAGTTTCAGCATAATCTGGGTAAAGAAAACTGTCTCAAAAGTTTTTATACTGTTATAGGACAAAATGGCAATCAAAGTGATTTTTTTTGGGTGGTTAATCGGATCATTGAGCTTTTTACGTTATTAACTGAGCAGTCAGAATTCGCAGTCATCATACATGATGACTGACGAATTTGCTCACTGTCGGGCCAGGTTCCATCAAATCTGTTTGGTTCTTTTTTTATCAGGGATACACGTCTGGGTTGGTTTCGGCGCTTATCCTTAGGTTGGGCAAGAAGTAGCGATTTCATCTAGTTTAAAAAAAAAAGCCGTTTAAAGGTAACCAAAGTCAAAAAATATACCATTTGTGTCATTATCAGTTTTCATTTTATATATGGAGCTACAGGCCGAAAATAAAAAAGTATGTTAGTAGTAAAACAATTTTAATTTGAGCATTTTCAGTTTGATTGTGCAACTGGAGATTATTGGGCCTGGATCCAGCTAACGTATTCCGTGACTCTGGCGAAGGCAGCGGGGAAACCAGCTGCGCAACCAGCCTGGGCACCGAAGGAAGTCACACCGATCTGTAAGCAAATTACGCAAGTGTTAGGGGCAAACATTCATAAAAGTAAACCTTATTTGTATCTTTCCAGGGCCGATGTTAGGCAGGTACAACTACTGCAATCTATGCTTACTAATATAATAAATCTGAAGGTTTTGTTTGTTTGAACCCGCTAATCTTAGAACAGCCAGTCGAATTTGAAAAAAAAATTTTTTACCACTTTAGTTATGCAACAAATATTGTAGTTAACCTTACCAAAATCGTCGAGTCATTGCTGGTGAAGGCGAGAGGGCCACCGGAGTCACCCTGGCAGGTGCCTCTGCCGCCGGCGCCGCTGGTGCAGATGTTGGTGTCGTGCACCCAGGGTCCGTACACCGAGAAGCACTCTTGGTTAGAGATGACAGGCAGAGTAACTGAGCTCAGTTGTTGTAGAAGACCGATGCTGCCACCTGAAAATGAGAGTGTAATAAACCTTTTCAACACATTTGCTGAAAAACTGCATTTACGGAGCCTGTATACATTGTTCGAAAGTTAAGAATTACGCAACGTACAACGGAACAAGCGGTAAAATAGGTACTCTCACCTACTTAGGTGAGAGCTCGGCAACGGCGGCGGCGGCGGCGTCCGGCTTGCCGTCGGCTTGCTTTACAAGCGGGTTTGCGATAAAATAGGTACTTACCTATTTTACCGCAAACCCCCTTGTAAAGCACCGTGCGTATTCTTTACGGTTTTTTTTTTAATTAGGTCAAAAACGAAAATTTTAGTTTTTTTCTTCATGGGTGTCGTTTTCTTGGTTTTCGGGGTCGCTGATTACGAAAATAAGATCAAAATGAAAATCCAAGATGGCGCCGACGAAAATGTAAAATGTAAGCCCTCGACTTCGTCTCGGGCTTACATTCGTCTACTCGTTTGTAAAGACCAACTTACCGCACTAGTATCATAAATAACTATTATTCTCAATAACTATCAGATCGATCGTTCGTGGTTGGAAGCGAAACAGCAGCCCTCCTGTCTAACGCTTCGTCCCTATATTCGGATCTATTCGTCTTTCTCGCGCACGTCTGCAAATGAGTGCGAGTGAGAGAGACGGATAGATCCGAATATACGGATGGAGCGTTAGGGAGTAGGGCCTCTGGATCTTTGTCATTTACAAAGCATATTTTTCATAGGACTACCTACCGCCTACTTTTTTATTTTTTCAAGAAGTTTATTCCAAGGTCAAGTGATCTAAAAAAAATATAGTGACACTGGAATCGTGACTAACTTTATAAAATTGTGACCTAGGGTTTGGCCACAAACATGAATTGGAAAACTTACCGTCAACAGTGAGTCCAAATCCGGAAGCGAGAGCGCTCTCACCGTAGAAGTCATTGGAGAGATCGTCGCCGCTGGGAAGAGCGATAGGCTGGATCACATCTAAAAATAAACAATGAATATAAAACAAATATGAAATAGCGATGATTTTAATTTTATTATTATTATTTAAGCTCAACAATTCGACATGAACCTTTTTCCTTATGTATCTGATTTAATCAAATATTCTTAATATATTAGTTTTATTTTATAATTTTACTGTTCTAATGAAATTGTGTTGTGTAAAACTGATGGCCTGAAACACAGGTTTAAATTTAAAAACCTAGATCGGGCAGGTTGCTACCAAACATTTGAATTCAACTGTATCGTTACTTGCAACTGTTAAGTATATTTAGATATAGTTTACTTTTAAGGACTAATTATACCGTTGTATGAGAAATAACACTATTGTGCCTAAATGTACACTTTTGTAATAAATTATAACCGACTTCAAAAAAAGGAGGCTTCTCAATTCGGCCGTATATATGTATTTATATTTATATTTTTATGTGTGTTCGTGGATAACTTCGTCGTTTATGAACCTATTTTTTTAATAAATGATTCTTATTCTTATCTATCGTATCCTATAAGTATGTTTTTAATTAGTTAAATCAATAAAAAAATACTTACTGCTGAAAGTAACCGGGCTACCGAGTCGAAGGACAGCGACGTCATTAGCAGCAGTGTTAGCATTCCATCCGGGGTGTATGACGATGTCGGAGGTGGAGATACGGGTGCCGCCGGTAAAGAGAGTGTTGGAGCCGAGGACAACGGTGAAGGAGCTGGCAGTGAGGATACCGTCACCGTAGCAGTGAGCAGCGGTCACGAGGCGGTTGGCAGAGATGAGGGAAGCGCCGCACACGGATTGGAAGATAACCAAAATTGTGATGACGAGACCAGCCTATAGAAAAAGATGAAAAATTTGTAAAATATATTGTTTTAACAGGTGTTTCCTAATCATCATCATCATCATCATCGGCCTATTAATGTTCCCACTGCTGGGACACAGGCCTCCTCTCTATGAGAGGGAATGGGCTGGGTGTTTCCTAATAGGTAGATATGAATTTTGAAGTAGTTTAATTTTTGATACAGTTTTGTGAATAGACTCCCGTAACTGACTTCACGGTAGGCTCAATTGCCGTGCAGCTATCGTAAAGTTTTAAGCATGCAAACACCAGAAATAAATATTAAATGTGATACAAAGCCATCGCATTTAAAGATAAATAACTAAATCAAAACAAAGTATTACCTGGTATGGAGTGGTGGAGATGCCAGTTACGGATCCACCGACGATTCTTTGACCGCTGATTCTTGCATCTTCTGCTGAAGCTTCTTCCAATTTCTTGATCCTTGCAGCCTCGGGGATACCAAATCGAGTGTGGTAGCCAAACACAGGGCTGTTCGGTTCAGGAGTATTGATCTCCACAGCAGATACAGCTACGGCCAAAGCCAAACATACTCCGACAAACAGTTTCATTTTAAATATTGTTTAGCCTACCAACTGACTAGTTTTTTCAGGGGAACCATTACTTATAGTATAATTACCACCTTATCATCTAGTTCATTTTGTCTAATCTAAATCTGTGTTGATTATCAACGATAAATTGCTCTATGATTCAGTTTGGGAATCCTTAGTACAGTCAACAATGAAATTAATCCAAAGCAAAACAATTGCTAACTTCCATTTTAATAATGACCAAAAAAAGCACCAAGCACCAAGTCCAATGAAGGCGACATTTTGATTGTGTGCGTAATAAAATACTTTTAAAGCACACTTAAAAGCACAGTTTGCTTTCAGAAGTTCAGACACAGGTATCCAATGTTGCAGATAACCACTTTATATATTATTAGGTCACCAGTGTCAGCTTTGACGTCTTAGTAGCATTTTAACAGTGTTAAAAAGTAGTTGGTTAGCAACCTAACGTTAAAGCACATACTCACCGCTGCGCAAGGAGAGGCTACGCACGTGTTTTATGGTGCAGCCACACCGCATGTTTAGGTAACCTTCTCTAACAATGTTATCAATTGTAACCACGTGTCGATTGTTTTCAAAGGCAACGTTACTTAACATATATTATACTAACAGCAACTTATGCTAACAATAAATAACACTTGTAAACGTTGCTCTACAAAAAGTAACTGTGGTGTGGATGCACCAGTAAGCTTCGCTGAATAAGGCGCTCACGGAGCTCAACGCAGTCAACGCCATGCACGCTGTGCATGCGGTACACGCTATACACGTAGTCTTCGTAAAAAAACGTGTGTAGCCACGCACGTGTATTGCAGTGGAAACGTAGACCCACGTTGTCAAACAAATGAGTCCACGCAGCTAAAATGCCGCGTGCCCGTGGGTTACATTAATTACTAGAACATTTCATAGCAGTATAGTTGGTTATTTTTTTTTAATATTGTTCCTTGTTCCACACATTTGCCAAAAAAAAAACATTGTCGAATCCTGAAATGATGATAGTGCAAAGAATGGAATACATTTAATAAACTGTGTTCAAAAAACTTGCGTTTTAACGTAGACCAAGCTAAACTTGGCTAATTTGGCGCAGCCACAGTGTTATCTTTTTTGTTTAGGTTTAAGTTTTTTGTTGTCTTTTATTATTTTTGGTTTATGAAAGGTGTAAAAAGACCCTAAACGTAGCCGAAAGTGTTTGTGTTTTCCCCGTCGTAGCGATTACTTTTTTGTTCTGGACCATATCTGAGAACCTTCTAGTTACGGAGATATTAGAGGTCAAAATACTAACATCTTCACAAGTTTTTTTAATTATTAGTATTTAATTTAATTTTACTTTAGATACCTCCATAACCCCTGTAATATTCAATGTATATCAGCACAATGTTTTGAGTGCGTTACATTGAGTCCTACCGTAAATCGTGATTTTTTACCCAAAAAAATAAAGTCGTTTCCCAGCAATATCTTTGCTTAGAATTACTTAATTAGATGCTTGGTTGATGGATTTGTTAAGGGTCCGTTTACACATTGTATTGTGTGCACTTTTGGCAAGTGCCAAAAAAACGTATTTTCCTTCGTTGCTTTCTTAAATATAAATATTTTTATCGTTCTGACGTTACCAAACCAACTAGGTAGGTAGGTAGATACCTATTTAGTTTTGTGTTTTACCCAATTAACTGTAGATATGAATGACGACATTAATGTTTGTTGATAAGATCAAGATACAAATAATTAATTCATTAATGAGCAGTCTGGGGAAAATACATTTTTAGCTGATACAATCTTGAGTAATCAATACAGGACAAAAACAAAGGGGTTAATCATTTTATTTAGTGAAAATCAAGAACTAATTCAACATAAGTCTGGCTCGCGGACTGTGCATGTGCTTACAAAGAGATTGAAATCAAAGAGAGTTCATTAGAGTGTTGCGGTGTAGTCGGAGTTCGCAGCCTGTGAATACAGATAGGATTAAAGTTTTAACTCGTAGGGCGGAGGCGGCCCCTGCTGCAGCTCATTATATTCCATAATTGTGTTAGTATATTAATGGCGCTGTGAGCCTCTCTAGGTCATAGTTGATTAACTAAGAATGCACTTTAGAAGATAGTTTTTATTATCTCAGATGCTTGATAGTGTAATTAGTGTTCTAAGTTTGTAAAACACTACATTAAAGTAAAAGAGCATCTCAAAAGTCAAGGGACGAAATGTGTCACAACCCAATTTCAAGCTACCGATGTTTTTCTAAAAGCTGCAGTTTTTCGCGCGAATAATCATGTGAATGGAAATGTGAAGTGTAAGTGTGAACTTGAAAGTAGGTCACGAAGGCATCTAAGGCGAGGCAGAGAGGGGAAGACCTGTGAGACTCGTGACGCGGGAAGTCCTCTCAGTGGCTTATGCTAACTGCAACACCTGTATTGAACTAGTAACTAAGTTTTTACTTAGAAGTTAATAGTTCCGTTTCGATTTGGAACTCTGTGTACGCAGCAGTTTGCTTCGCAATGTGTGATTTTATAGATTTTTGTAATAAGCTTGTTGAATTTGTGCTGTTTTTGAATGGATTTAAAAAGGTTTTTGTTTTGTGTTGTTTATCGTCATTTTATCATTTGTTAACTTATTGTTTTGAGACTGTAGTGAACTACAGCATGAACCAAGCTCAGTCTCTTTCCAAACCACCCCTCGTTATCTATCAAGGACAAGTTTAGTCCAAGCAAAAATAGCATAAATAAATTCTCATAATATATCCAACAAGATTATTTAGCTCTAAGGCTCCGAGCCTGTTGCGAGTGTTGCGTTCGGCGCAATCTCTAAAGTGAGAGGCAATACTTTGTTTTTTTTCCAGGTAATGTTATCGCATAAAATTAACGGGATTGCAGGGAAGTGCAGGAATTTTAAAAAGGCAAAGTTATACTCGTTGTTTCTACAAAAGAAAAATCTTGTAGGAGATAATACAAAGCGGCGCGAGGGCGGGTGAGAGCTGCGGCGGGCGGGCGGCTTGTAATCCGCCCTAGCGGAGGACGTAGCACCCGACACTTCCTCTCGAGAGCTGTGGAGACATCCATGCTACAACATTTTTTGTATTGATGGGTTTGATGTTGTCTGTAGATTTCTGAGAATACGCATTAAATATTATAGTTTATAGCATAACGATTTTCTAAGACTACGTCACATTATTTTTAAATATACCTTTCTTACTCTTTAGGCAATTTTTTATTGGTGAGACGACTTTTGCCTGAGAAATAAACATCGTAGTTTTACAGGTTTTGAATAGAAATATTTTAACAGATTTTTGACAAATCAGCCCTTTTTTTTTAATGTAACATCGATATGAAAAGAAGAAAAAAAACTAACAAATCAACTGAAACAAAAAAAAAACTTGTTAAATTAATGTTTGTTTAAAATTGGAACATAATTCAATTTAAGACTTGTAAATTAAAACATTCTTCGATTAATTAAGTTAGTAAATTGTGCTGCTCCATAGACGTCATTATTTCCGGTAACAGGTCAAGTTTAAAAGAGGTTGCACTAAATTTTCGACTCCGACGACAAATCTACGGCGAAATACTGGACCACTATTGTTGGTATTGTTACAAAACTGGGACTTTTTACTTTGGTAGGAAAGCCGGAACAAAAGAGGGGAACTTTTTAAACCATGAAGATTCACGATCTTTTATGGTGATTTAGAAGTTATTTTAAGTTCTCGTGTTTACACCTCTTCTTTTCTCATAAATAATGAATAAAATCTGTACAAATACGTATGTATTTGGAACCATCATCTGCCTAGCCTTTTCCCAACTATGTTGGGGTTGGCTTCCAGTTTTACCGGATGCAGCTAAATCAGTTTAAGCAGTTTTACCGAATACCAGTATTTTACATGGAGCGACTGCCTATCTGACCTCCACAACCCAGTTAGTACTGGGTAATACGATACCCCTTGGTAAAACTGGTTGTGAGACTTTTTTGGGCCTCTGACTACCTAACGACTGTCAAAGATCTACAAATGACAGCCGGGACCAACGGCTTAACGTGCTTTTCGAGGCACGGAGGAAACTCGGTATGTAATGGGTGGTCCCCATCCACAGACCAACCTAGGCAAGCACGGCTTAACCTAACGATTGACCCGAGCGGCTGTTATTATTTAGCCACGAGCGTATTTGGAACCAATAGACACAAATCGGAAAAATGTGGTTTTGTTTCAAGGGCAGTCTACATTCTTAAATGTGGCTAATCTCCGAAACGGCTAGACCGATTTTGACGGGACTTTTACTTGCAGTTAGCTGATGTTATAAGGAGAAACTTATATTACTTTTATTTGGTGCGATCGAACTGCCAAGTTATAGGTCGTGAGTTGTTTTATTTTAGAATAAGAATTAGGGTTCGTGCAAAAATTAAAGCTCTTGAAATTGGTAACAAAATCCGATTTAAAAAGGAAACTAATAATTCTACAGTCACACGAACGAAGGTCACGGGCAACAGCTAGTATTATATTTTGACCCATCATCATCATCATCAGCCTATTAATGTTCCCACTGCTGGGACACAGGCCTCCTCTCTATAAGAGGAAATGGGCTATAATCCACCACGCGGGCCCAGTGCGGATTGGTAGATATCACATGTCTTCCATTTTTTTGGTTCTAGGACATGCTGGTTTTCTCACGATGTTTTCCTTCACCGTTTTGAGAGCAGCGGTGATGAAATAAATTACACAAAGTAATGCGCCTGTCTGGGTTCGAACCCACAACTTACTGTTCGTAAGTCGGGGCCACCACCACTGGGCCACCGCTGCTCTCCCTCTCTCCTATATTTTGACTACTCATTATTAATTTTGAATACAGACCGAAAACCGCCGTCGGTATGCTTTTTTGTGCACATTTGCTGCCGAACACTTGGGACACCTTCACTAACAGCTTGCAGAGGGTCTAGGTTCATTGATCCTTCTAAAGCTATAAGTACCTACTGTCTTGTTTGTACCGATTACTGAGTGTTTCTTCAAAAGTTAAAGTTCCTTAACGAAGGCGAAAGGCACATGTTATCCCAGTTATTACGACTATTTTTTTTGTTCTGGACCATGTCTGACAACCTTCTTGTTACGGAGATGTTGCAGGTTAAAGTTCTAACTTATACACAAGTTTTTTTACTAGTTTTGAAGGTTATAACTTTACTTTAAATACCTCCATGACCTGATAACTATTCGAAATTCGAAAACTGAAACATTGTGCTTTGTGTTTCAGTTTTACTGTAAAATATGATTTTTCACCCCAAAAAAAGTCTGTTTCACAGCAATATTTTTTGTGTAGAGGTACTTAGTTTGATTATTAGGATCCAAACATCCTGTGCCTGTTCACACTTAAGGCCCTTCTAACCCTAAAATTAGCAACTCTATTTGTGGTGGTTCAAACTTCGTTTGAAATACTGTTAGAATAAAGTTCTAATCAGCTTGCACTACAAAGCGGTTTTTACGTCAGTCACTGCGGCCGAATAGTGCGAAATGAGTGCTTTTTTGCGATTTACAAAAAATCTATTGATTGGACTAAAAAAATAAAACGCATAAGACCTGCTTTATAGTTAGTTTAGTTAGTATGCAAAGTTTCATGATCTAATTTGAAGTACTTTTTGAATACCAGCGGTTTATTGTTCGATTTGGAGGTAACTTTGGATTTTTTTTCTATCACAAAAGTTTATGGAATCGTGTTTTCGTCACACACAGTACCTAGCGTTAATCCTCAACTTTACCATATATTTATTTAAAATTAATGCTGCAGTATTTTAGGCGTAACGGAGGATCATGCTAAGCCATTTGAGGCATATATGGCCCTTAAGCATTTCGTATACCAAATTCAAAAGCATCAGAAAATAAAATTCACCAACCCCTTGGCCTGTTGACACTAATTTTCTAGTCGACCGACATCAAGTCTTTCTCCGATTCCCATTTCCACAAGGAAATGTGTCTATAAAATAGAAAGAATACTACGTTCACAGTGGCGTATAGCTGTGTTTATATATTTTAGCTGGACATGTTCACGCTGCATTTTCATGGAGTGCAGGGTAGTTTACACCCCTCGTCGGTAAATTCGTCCACTGGGATGTGTCCCACTCGGTGTCTTTGCCTCGCGAGTGTTTTATAGCCGTTGACTAAATTTACTGCTCAGCGTATACATATGTTATTATATATTTTGTTACTGTTGGGACTGGGGACAGCGACCATTTTGTATTGAGTGGGAGCTACCGGAACTGACTGATTTGTGGTTGGTTATTTTTTGTACAGCGAAAACGCGACCCGTGTAAATACAAGCAGCGTTATCCACTATTATTGCTTTAGCCTAAAATTAGCAACTCTATTTGTGGTGGTTCAAACTTCGTTTGAAATACTGTTAGAATAAAGTTCTAATCAGCTTGCTCTACAAAGCGGTTGTTACGTCAGTCACTGCGGCCGAATAGTGCGAAATGAGTGGATTTTTGCGATTTACAAAAAATCTATTGATTGGACTAAAAAATAAAACACATAAGACCGGCTTTATTGTTAGTTCAGTTAGTACACAAAGTTTCATGATGTAATTTGAAGTACTTTTTGAATACCAGCGGTTTATTGTTCGATTTGGAGGTAACATAGGATTTTTTTTCCTATCGAGAAAAGTTTATGGAATCGTGTTTTCGTCACACAAAGTAAGTACCAAGCATTAATCCTCACCTTTACCATATATTTATTTCAAAACTAATGTATGTTAGGCGTAACGGAGGATCATGCTAAGCCATTTGAGACGTATATGGCCCTTAATGATTGATTTTTGCTATATTTATTTAAAAAAAAACCGTCAAGAATGACATCTAAGAGATTATAAAACTATTCAGGGAAAGTTGCAAATCCCTTAATACATAGAGTCATTAGCATTGCATATGCATTCGGGGCGCTCGGCAATCAATAACGCGAGTACAGAAAGTTATTGTTCCTTCCAGTGACAGGTGGTAGGTACTTTCAACAGTTGTACTTAAAGCATTATACATGCTCAGAATACTGAACGATTTTTTCTCACGACGTTTTCCTACATCGTTTGTCAGAGGCGGGAAATTCTAATAGCTTGTCTCAGAATTGTTAGAAATCTATTAAAGTGACAATTTCCTCTCACGAAAGATAAAAGTAGTACCTACCAATTGTGTCACAGTCTTAGTAAACAGTAGCTGCTTGTAACACATAAGAAAAATACAGCTTTTTTATATGTTACATTGGGAATATTCTGAAACATAAAAAAAAAACAATTTTTGTTACTCCAAAGCTGCGGATAATTAAAATATAAACTTCGAAATCGATTACCAGGAAAGTTTGCGTCACTGCTAGCCCACGACTCACGGCTTCCAATAATTACTAAAAGTCTATCAATTTCCCTTTGAGTGAGGTCATGTGCTTAATCGTAGTGGATTAAACGGGCGCCCGTGTCATCGTGTGTCCTGTCCCACGGATCTTAAGCCTTAATCCTGTTCGTAATCAAAATGAATCTCGGCCAAAACCCTCGGCCCTTATTTCTATCTCGTAAACGCTTACAGAAGTGGATTTAATCCTTCATATGAGACGAAATTTTCAACTAATTCCTCAACAAAAGTTTAATAATACGGGTTATCGAAAAACTTGTATCTGTAAATTGTAATTAAAAGTTTTGTGTGGGTGTGTGCCTATTCCGTTACCATAGACAAAGTTCACGGAGCTTGCGTCAACAAAATGGAACTCCTTTTGAACAAAATATTTTAATGTGTACTGTGTCTGTGTCCTTTGAATACAGACATGCTTTTTGCGGTTTTGAGTGAAGTAGTGTGTGAAAATAATGACGTCTAAAACCGCCTAGTATTTCAGTAATTTTCCTTCTTTTATTTGTGAAAATGTAGGAAAAAAGATCTCTAAAGAAACAGGCTGGCATTAACATATTCCTAGAAGCTGCAAAAACGGGCTTACGTAAATATCCAGGTAGGGCGTTGGTACGGTATCTATTCAAGCGTTAACTTGAATTATAGCTAAGTATTTGTTTAGAGCGGCCACCATTTTTGTTCGCTTGTTTTAGTCAGGAAGCTAAATAATTGCCTAATAAATTCCCTGCGCTAATCTTCCTCGCTTTATTTACTTGTACAACTTCAATGGACACTGTGAAGCGAGTTATGTCTTCACTAGCTTTTTCTCTCGGCTTTACGTTCGTGGACGTATTCCTACTCTGGGAAAATTCATGATCTACAAAAAACAACTGAGAAAAATCATGATGTCAGCAGACTGGTGCATATAATGTATCTTTTTTGTATGACCTGGAACCAAAAATTCGAAGACATGCATCTTAGATCCACCAACCTCGTGTGCCCAGTGCCCAGGGCCCTCTGGCTCACTCATAAGGAGGGACATTTATGTCCCAGCAGTGGGAAACCAATATATGCTATTCTTGTCTGTTGCATATCGTAAATCAATTTATTTATTCCGTTCTTGTTTGGATTAACATTTGAATTAAACAATACACACAATGGCGTGTGTAGTGATAACATAGTTTATCATGTTTTCGACTCGATTAAATGTGTATTATTTGATAAGAGGCGCTGATTATATTGATATAATTGAATTAAAAAATAAAGTAGCCTATCTTATCTTTCTGTTCTTCCTATTCAAGATGTCCTAACTATAAAACAAGTGTTGGTACATGTTCGTTTGCACCGAAAGTCAGTCAGCCTTACCACGGGGTATCGTACTATCCTATAACAGGTTTGTGGAGGGCAGATAGGTAGTCACTCCATGTAAGATACTAGATTTCTGTGGCTTTCGGTTTGGCTGGAAGCTGACCAATATCCTAATTGGGACAAGGATAGGTAGGTAGATGAGGTGGTTTAGACCGTATATTTTGTATATTTTTGACATTTATACACATACATATACATTTATACATATACACGTATACCATCATAATATATCCTCAACTTTGTTTAAGAGGGCTATCACATTTTTCTTGTATTTGAGTGTTGTAGCTCTGAGATACCCGCAATTACATACATAATTAAAATAACAATGCACCGTTCCCGAAGGGAAAGAGTCTAACGCTCAAATAAAATTTTGATTTTTATTTTGGGCGCTCCCTAGAAAAATAATTAATCACACTTTCTCGGGCATATTTTTTTAAAATTTTGTAGCCATATCTAAACCATAATCACACATCTAAATTGTGAATTTTGATGTGTGATTATGAATATTGTAATAGACTAATAGCCCTCTTAAGTCGATAAAGTTCTTGTTTGAACATATTTTTCATCTTTGGGCGATAGCAATCTGATTCAATCATTGGGTTTTGCTGGTATCGTTCACCGGTTAGCAAATTTTGTACTTTTCCCGGCTGATAAAGAAAGTCTATTATACATAGTAAGTAGTCTATTATACGTAGTAGTAGTAGTGTATGACAAATGTATTTTTAACCCCGTTGGTATTTCCTGGTCAGCAGGGCAGGAGTAACTAGGTACTTACTGAACTGATAATCAATTGTTAATTAGTAGAAACGATTATAAATAATTACAAAACGTTAATCGCCTTATTATCATAAGTTAGTAGGTTTACCGATTTTATATTATCTGATTTTTATGCTATGTCATATTGCGGTTATTTATGCGGTATCAATTCCATATCTACGTCTAGCCTAGTGTTTTGACCGTTGGACTACCAAGTTTGGGGGTATGAAGAACAGGGTGTAAAGTTCTTCATTTCATCCCCCGTGGAAAAGGGAGGATCCTCCGACCAGACGGGTGTTATATCTGGTGGGCCACTGCCCGACAGTTGTTGTCGGGTTCTCGTATATATTTTTATGTCGCGGATAACTTTGCTTGCGCGATGTAGGACTTGGGCTTGTTAGTTCATCATTCATGTCATAGATGGCGTTGTAGTACTTTTTTGTCTGATGTAGCTGTAGTACTTCCTACCTCTACCTCTGATTTTTCGGATTCATGTGAGTATCGTATGATTATCATTTGCTTCGGTGAAGGAAAACGTCGTGAGGAAACCAAACCTGCATGCCTGAGAGAAAGTTCTCAACGGCATGTAAAGCCAAGTCAGAGGCTCATGGGCAAAACTCTGACACCAGGTTAGGCACTACGAAAATAAAGAAGAATTTCATATTATAACTTATCTATTTATCCGTAAGTTTAAAGTTATAAAAATACTTATTTAAACACTTTTATAGGTACATTGTGTACTTAGTAATATGAAGTATGGGCTTAAGGGCATCCCTCAAATGGCTTAGCATGATCCTCCGTTACGCCTAAAATACTGATCATCAATTTTGAAATAAATATATGGTAAAGTTGAGGATTAATGCTAAGTCCTTTGTGTAACGAAAAGACGATTCTATAAACTTTTCTCGATAGAAAAAAAATCCAAAGTTACCTCCAAATCGAACAATAAACCGCTGGTATTCAAAAAACTTTTTTGCAAAAAATAAAACCGACTTCAAAAAAAACAAAAAACTGAAAAATAACTTTAGCTTCAGAAGTCGGTGACTTTTGTGATTGATTTAGTTTTTTTGTCACCGACTTAGACTTAGACTTTTTGCAAAAAACTTTTTTGCAAAAAATAAAACCGACTTAAAAAAAAACAAAAAACTGAAAAATAACTTTAGCTTCAGAAGTCGGTGACTTTTGTGATTGATTTAGTTTTTTGTCACCGACTTCTGAAGCTAAAGTTATTTTTCAGTTTTTTGTTTTTTTTGAAGTCGGTTTTATTTTTTGCAAAAAAGTTTTTTATTTTTCAATTTTTAGTTGTAATGTATCCTGTAATACAATTATTTGCTGTGCAAACTTCAATTTAAAGTAAGCCCAACAAAAGGTAACTGCTGTAAATCGTTGAGGAATTCCGTCGACTGTCTATGGTCTCCATCATCAGACCTGTAATGGCACTTATAACCCATATGGGTGCAAAGTTCTCATCAATAGAAATGAAGTAAGTCCAAACACAAGGTAGCTACTGTAAAACATTGAGGAGTTCCCTTGACTGTCCTTCGTCTTCATCATCAGACCCCTAATGACAGTATAACCCATCTAGGTGTAAAGTTCTCATCAATACAAATTAGTCAAGCCCAAACACCAGGTAATTGCTTTAAATCGTTGAGGAGTTCCCTCGACCGTCTTTCAGCTCCATCATTAGATCGACTCCAGACCTGCAGGTCTGTAACTAAGTATTTTAAAGCACTACTATTTAATGCATTAAATAGTAGTGCTTTAAAATACTTAGTGAAAAAAGAACAAACGCACTAGTCACCAGTACGATTTTCGAAGGTTCCCCTCGATTTCTCTAGGATGCCATCACAGATCCTGGTTTCCTTACCATGGTAACACCCTTGAGATATCTACTTTCCAACAAAAAAATAATTATCTTAATCGGTTCGTAAACGACGAAGTTATCCGCGAATACTCGTAAAAAAAAATATATACGGTTGAATTGAGAAACCTCCTTTTTTAGAAGTCGGTTAAAAAGTACTTCAAATTAGATCATGAAACTTTGCATACTAACTAAACTAACTATAAAGCAGGTCTTATGTGTTCCATGTCCAATCAATAGATTTTTTGAAAATCGCAAAAAACCACTCATTTCGCACTATTTGGCCGCAGTGACTGACGTAACAACCGCTCTGTAGTGCAAGCTGATTAGAACTTTATTTAACTTTTCAAACGAAGTTTGAACCACCACAAATAGAGTTGCTAATTTTAGGGTTAGAAGGGCCTACCTCAGTAGAATGACGCATGCTTTGTATTCTCTGGAGCGACACTCCATTACTAACATATCAGATAAGACATCTGCCTATTTTTACTCGACTACGGCGAAGCAAAAAGAAGGGTAATGTTTGTAGCAGTCTACGTATGTATGTTTGTATTTACGTGTGTTCCAACGTAGCGCCTAAACTAGACATCCGATTTTGATGAAGGTGTCAATCGATTCGTTATTATGACCCGGGTAACATGGCTACAATTTTAACCAACATGAACAATAGGACGAGTCGATTTTACCTGTTAACCCCGATTTTAATTAGAGCGTGATTGTTCAGTACTTAGACGTGTTTTTTAGTTGTAAGTAGTATACAACACAAATTCTTGTATAATATTATTTACATACTAAATCTAAAATAGAAATAAAAATATTTACAACTATCAAAAAGGGTTACAGGGCGTCGAAAAATTCGTCCACATCGCTGTCAACAGGAAAAGTGCCCAGAAGGCTGGCAGCATTGCCACGTTGGATGGCAATGCTGATTCTTTGGCCCAAAAATAGGCCCGCCCTCTGGTCACGTGAAGAGTCGACCAACCGTTTGGCAATTTCTCGAAAAACTAGGTGGGCACTCGGACCTAGGACCTACTCGGACATACATACTATATACTACAAACATAAAATAAACTTCGCAGTATTAAAAAAAATCTTACCATTATGTATGTTCATTCGCTTTGTTAACGAATGCCAACTTTTCCTACCGGTGTGTTTCATACGCATTAAGCTCAATGCGAGCAATAGGCACACCTGCCAGTAACTACTTTAATTACGTTAGCCATTAATCCTAGTCACAGGCCCAGAGAGCAGGGGTTGTGGACACAGACGGATTGGGCCCAGTCCTTCAATATTTTAACTATGCGTAGAGCGAACGTGTCGGGGAATAATTGGACATGCCAGTAATACCGTTGTTTTGCATTGTGACGATTAGTTTCGAAGCTAGCTGACCTATTTGGTGCGTAGGAATTCTCGAGTGAATATTTGTTTGAATTGTGTCACGTCATGTGGGACATGGATGATTTTATGATGGTTTTTTCCGGTGTTGATTTTTATGTATACATACTTTTATAAAAACAGTAACGAAAGAATAATCGAGAATTTTCGAGAAAAAATAAGTAGCTTTTGTTAGAAAAACGTAACTGATGACAAAAAGTGACTTTTAGAATTTTTGTCTGTTTGTCTGTATGTATGGTACGGCTTCACGCCAAACCTACTGGATAGATTGAATTGAAATTCAGCATAAATGTTCTTTGTAAATGAAGGAAGGCTTTAGGCTACATATTATCACGCCGTATGTTATGGGAGGTAAGCAATACTGATTTTAAAAGATTTTTGTTCGTAATTGAATGCACAAAATGACATGTTACAAGCTATATTATGTGACGCAGACGAATTTGCGCGGGTCAGCTAGTGTTTATAATAAATGATTGATTACCCATGTATGTTTTTTAAAACTGCTTAGTACCTACGTAGTCTGCAGCAATCTCCACTGAAAATTAGTTGGTTGGTTCAAGTCATCATCAAACTAAGTCACCAACAACGAACTATTGAAAAAATCACTGAAAGCCTACCTACTCCACATCATGTAAAGGTACAATGCGTAAATGAGAGTTATGTAAATTAAAAATGGGTTTCTTAAAGCAAATTCCATCTCCCACCTTATGTTGAATAAAATAGGTGAAAGCTCTCGTGTAGGTACTGTCTAAACATTTTGTAATTAAACGTAGGTACCTGCTATCTAAGGAAATTAACTATCTGAAGGCGCGGTGCGGCACGACCCTGAGCCAAGTGGCTCTCACACCCCTAAAGGTACTAAACACGTGCCTACGTTTCATACGAACATTTTGAGGTTGTTTTTGCACGTGTGCTGTGAACTCAACAGCCGTGTAATGACCCTTCCATGTATTATAAAGTCTTTTTAACCCCTTTTACAGCAGAAATTACGTTCTTTTAAACTCACGTCAAGCAGAAAAGTGCCTTTGAGTTTATAAGGATTTTATTTTTTAATTATCCAAAATAATGTTGCGAAAATAGCGTTTTTTTTTCTCATAAATGTTTAAACAGTATTCTGTCAATTTTATTTTATAAAAGAAAAGAAAATATACCCGTGGGTTGTGTAGGCTGGTCGATGCCCGGACTGAATTAAATGTTCATGTAGTCTGGGCCGTAAGTCTGAACAGCAAGGGGTCGTTAAATACGTCATTAAATGTCTTCAAAAAGCCAGCTCATTCCGTATGCAGGGACACAGAATATACAAGACATCGTAAATAACACGGGAACTTGCTTAATTTTTCAAGTAGGACTGTAATGAGGCACAAGTTGGGGAATATAAAAACAGTGAAGGATAAAAGTTTTCGTTTGAGGCAGGAGCGCGTAATCCGACAGTTTCCCGATGTAGGTGCGCCCCTCTCTATGCCGAATAGTGCGCACCGGAAACTATGGAGTCGTTCATTTGCATTTTGATATTACAAACTTGCTATTAATGTACATTTAGGTAATTGTATGTATACATCCAATCAGGAAGTGTTATGTAAATGATTGAGTTTAATGGTAACGGAAATAATTCAACAGCTTTAATGGTACTCCTAGTCTTACCTAACAGCTTAACGAATACTTAAATGGCAGTAGTTTCCTGATCGTGATATTATTCTGTCTCTAATAGAGTAGTTTCTAAGATCGCTTACATTTAGGTACGTGCTTCCTCTGTGCTGAACGTAAACAAACGTAGATAAGGAGACTCTGTGAATCCGTGTTCCGAAAAGGCAAGTCTTAAGGCGGGTGAACACTGAATTTTCTACTCGTGTAACAAATTCACGTCAGGCCACTGGCGATAATCCAAGAGTTTGTGTCCTATCAGGAATGTTTTCTGAATACATATATCCGCAAATTGCATCCCAGTTTATTGAGTAACTCGCTGCTGTTAATTCTGCTCTGTTAGCCTCTGAATTGCTCATTTCTGGACACGCGGCGCGTCGGGCGGCGCGTTGAGCGGCACTTCAGGCGGTGCGTCAGGCGGCGCGTTGTGCGGCGCGTCACGCGGCGCGTTTTTCCGTTTACGGAGAGGCGGCGTGTGCAGCGGCGGTGTCATCTGTCATATGTTTGTATTTGCGCGCGCACTACCGCGTTGACCGCGGCGCTGCACGCGGCGGGCAACGCTGCATTTCAGCAAACGCGCGTAAAATCGCTTCTCCGTAAACGCTCTCATACATTGCCATATGTTTGAATTTTAAGCGGGCCGCGCCGCACGACGGTCCGCACAACGCGCCGCGTCTGCGTAAATGAGCCTTAAGAGTTGGTTACATAAAAAATCTTACACGTTAAAGCATTTTATGAATAGGGCCCCCAGGTATAAAATAATGTATGTGCGAAAAAAGAAAGTTACGATAAAAAAATAAATCTTGTCAAAATGCCAGCGCTATCACATGTGCGACAGACTTTTATTTCGTCTATAATACCGGTGAAATCACAGCGTTGTGGGCCTAACCGAAGCAACAAAGGGATAACACGAAATGTGATTACTCAGCTACGAGTAGTAGGTACTGGGGTTTGCATGTCATGACGGCAGTGAATTACTGGCTGCGGACGCTGGACATTTTTTTTGTCGTTTTTCAGGTGTGTTCCAACAAAAGTGAACAAAAAGTTATGTTGTCACACGTTCTACGGGCATGCGACGCCGTTAAATGTTCGCACTCGGACGTTGTAAACATACCGCCATGTTTGGAATAGAACAAGCTCCAGGAATCCGCTCACGCGTTGTTTTCCGCTATGAAATTTTTGAAGCTTTGAAGTCAGGTGCTTATTTTTTTGCAAAGTATTTGTCGAAATACGCGTTTGTTTTGCATTTATTTCTGTCAATGGTCTAATTTTTTCGCTTAGTTTTAACGGTACCTAACAACGATGGATAAAAAAAGGGATTGTAGGTTATAAATAGATAGATGGGAGGTATAATGGATGGGAGGATAGATAGAGACATGGGAGGTTTATGTAGTTATAGTTAATCAGCTATACAGGGAAAGACCTCATCACGAAGCCGTCAACCAAGCATTCTGTACATCAAACTAAGTAACTTAACCAAAAATTATTGCTGGGAAACAACTTTATTTTTTGGGGTGAAAAATCATGTTTTGTGGTAGAACTCAATATAACGCACTCAAAACATTGTGCTGATGGATGAATTGAATAGTACGGGAGTCGTGGAGGTGTTAAAAGTAAAAACCTTACATTAAAAACTTATATTAAAAAAAAAGAAACTTGTCAAAATGTTGGAACTTTGACCCCCAATATCTCCGTAACTAGAAGGTTCCCAGGTATGGTGTAGAACAAAAAATTATCGCAATGAGAACAAGTGCCTTTCGGCTTCGATAAGAGGTGTTTTACACCCTTTATAAGTAAAAATAAAATAAATTTCAAAAGAATGATTTCTCTCATCCACCTTTCAATTACATCCAAGATTAGATACACTAACTTCTCGAAATAAATCCAGTGTTTTGGCGAGGGTTGCGGGCGATGCGGAGTCGTTGCGGGGTTGCGTCCGACAGGGGGCAGCACTAAATTCTTTGCTGGCCAACAAATCCACGGCGACGTCTCCGTAGATAGTGCGCTATTTTATTTGGGTCAGGTTCGGCAAGAGTGGTAAGTGTAGCTCATCAGATGAGTGCCGCTCCAAAGTATTTATAGATTTACCTTAGTTTTTCAAAGAGAGTGGAATATTTTTATAGTTCTTGAAAAAGAGTTAGGTTGTTCTTTTTGGTATTAATTTTACTGGTTCATGGAATTTATACGAAGTGATGCTGATTTTCGTATTCTGGAATGACGGAAGCCCAGGGTAAAATAATATAGTGGGTGTAAGGTAGAGGTGCTTGGTACTTATGTAGGTATGATTCAATTATGGCGGGCACAGGACCGAGGTTTGATCAAGTTCTCGACGGGTTGTCAATATATCACTAATTTAAGGAATAGCATGTTAACTTTTAGCTTCCGAGTCTCTGAAATTCATGTCATCAAATAAGTTCATGACCCACAATTGTATGAAACTTTCCTACTGAAAATTCATCTAATACCATGAACCAAGAGACAAATGTTTCGTTTATTAACCAACAGAAGCCGCAATAAAACAAAATAACGACACAAAAACTCCTTATAAAACAAATATAAAGCTTGTTGGTACAGAAAAGAGACCACGATATAAGCTACTTCAATTACCCCATAATCTAAATCTGGGGCCGCGGAAGATATCGCGAAGTTTAACTTAAAGTTAAAGCTTTAAATTGGACTGCGGCGTACTCGTTCTCCGAGGGATAAAACTTATTTTAAGGGGTTATAAATTAAAGTAATACGTAGCTAGTCAATTATCTCGGATTCCAGATATATTTATGAGTGAAATGTTTACTTTAGTATTAGGGAGTTTGTTTTATAAATGATTCTGTTCTAATAAATTAAGAGAACATTGGATTCTGAAAGTATTTTATGTTTTATTGCCGGTTCAGGTGGGATGTTGGAGTGTCTATAAATAATTTAAACACCTTGAGATCTCTTTTTACGGGAGAGTCGTAAAAGATGCTGAGGAATAGAAACCGAGTTAAGATGAACATGCTTCTACACACGTCATGAAATACGATGCCTGGCCTATACCCAATGAGTTGTTGGTTAAAGTCCCTGACATCTCGAAATGACGAAAGAAAGGATCAACCCTTAATAAGTCAACACAATATGAGTTATTTTCGAAAAGCTTGTGTGGAAGAATAGCTAGTCACGTATTCGTCTGCTTAGCCTTTTCCCAACTAGGTATGTTGGGGTCGGCTTCCAGTCTAACCGGATGCAGCTAAGTACCAGTACTTTACATGGAGCGACTGCCTATCTGACCTCCACAACCCAGTTCATACTGGGTAATACGATATCACTTTGGTAAGACTGGTTGTCAGACTTCTTGGGCCACTGACTACCTGTAACAACTGTCAAAGATCTACAAATGACAGCCGGGACCAACAGCTTAACGTGCTTTCCTTGGCACGGAGGAAACTCGGTATGTAAGGGTGGTCACCCATCCACAGACCAACCTAGGCAAGCACAGCTTAACCTAAAGATCGACCCGAGCGGCTGTTATTATTTAGCCACGAGCTCCTCGAATAAAACAACCTAATGCATTTAACAGCTTACCACACTGTAGAAACGATTAAAAGCGCTTTCATCACTCTAGCGCGTTTTCCAATAACAAATATTCAGCGACATTTTTAACAATATATATCGAACGTGTCCTCGTTACTAAAGCTTCGGCGTAAAGCAATACTTGAGCTGTAAATCCCGAAATAAACGTTTGCGATGTCCCTTTGGTTGGTAAGCAAATCCGGATTATACGGTTCCGGGAGCTAATTGAACCTTTATGCGGAGTGTCCGTATAAATTTGAAAAACATGAACATTGATGCAGGACACACGTAGGACAATTTTTGTATACGAGTCGACTTGTATTGATTTCAGCGTTAGTCATCCGTTTTGTGAATGAAGTTGAATTTTATTTCGTAGTAGCAGTCTTTGTATACGTGTGTGTTTATCACATCATCTTAATATCTAACTAATAAAAGACTTGCATCTGGGCAAAGTCTAGGCCGACAAAGCCGTGTTTAGACACAAAACGTCCGATTTCTTAGCAGTCCGAATCCAAATAAACCATCATGTTAGAATACTCTATTCTGTGTTAAGCCCGTCGTTGTACATAAGCTTTATTTTTGCTATTT
Organism: Xestia xanthographa; assembly: GCA_905147715.2. NCBI lineage: Eukaryota > Metazoa > Arthropoda > Insecta > Lepidoptera > Noctuidae > Xestia > Xestia xanthographa. The sequence goes on from LR990657.1 coordinate 15,664,605, forward strand.
GTGTATATTTTTTTTATTTTGAAGGCAATACAAATACTTCCTTCTTCGTACATACTTCTCTAGTAGTACCTAGTCATATCAGTATTCACCCTGTTTCTAGCTACATCATTTACCACACAGCCTATCTATCGTTTCTTTGAACTTTTCCTCTATTCTCGTAGCCATCCAAATTAATACTGAAACATAATACGATAATTTATTTTCTTCATCTATCTATACTATATCTATACTATCTATACTAATATTATAAAGAGGTAACATTTGTTTGTAAGTTTGTAAGTTTGTATGTAGGGGGTAATCTCCGGAATTAATGAACCAATTTTAAAAATTGTTTCACTGGTAGAAAGCTACATTATTCGTGAGTGCTATAGGCTATATTTTATTCTCGTACTCCCACGGGAACGGGAACTACACGGGTGAAACCTCGGGACGTCAGCTAGTAATATTATAAAGAGGTAACATTTGTTTGTAAGTTTGTAAGTTTGTATGTGGGGGGGGTAATCTCCGGAAGTAATGAGCCGATTTCAAAAATTCTTTCACCATTAGAAAGCTACATTCACCCTGAGTAACATAGGCTATATTTATCCGCGTACTCCCACGGGAACGGGAACTACGTGGGTGAAACCGCGTGACGTCCGCTAGTTTATGATAAACCGAACAATATAATCAAAGCTTAATATGTTGCAGTACTACACAAATTGAAACGCAAAACAATAAACCTTAGTTGGCACCGAACCATGTCACAAAAACTGAAATAGACAACTTGACGCAGACGGTACTAAAACATTTACTATCTTGACGAAGATTTTAATAAAATAAGCAAATAATAAAATGCAGTGTTGACCTAGAAAATTGTCGGCTCATCCTCAGGGAGCGGTCTTGTCGCTTTGTTCCCCGATTCTGTTCTGTTCTGTAATTTAATATGAAACGTGATGTAATTTTAACAACGCTTTTACGTAATCCTCACAAGAGCTTTATATTTGTGAAATGTTGCTGTATTGTTTAACGTTTGACGCCATTATCTCTGAAGGACGTCGCGATTTTCTGACGCTATTCTTTGCTTTTCAATGATCACTTCATTCGAAAGTTGGTTGGTTTAAAATATTATACTCAATGGCAGCGCGAAAATTTATAAGAAATGTTATGTCTGTCATTGAGTTTTCAATTCGTCCAGTATGATCTAATGATCGCGCATGGGAAGAAATATTATCTATGGTAAGAAAATTTTGTGTTAGTAGGATCCTGGTGATGAGCCAGAATCGTCACGCTGTGGCTGCCAGAAGACGGGCATCGTCATCGAAGGAGGCCTAGAAAAACCTGGCGTGACGACCTAGAGGTGTTTGTAAGAGATTAGCCAGAGAGAACCGCACTGAGGAAAGAGTATAATAGAAGGTCATGGAGGAGGCTTTTACTTAACAGTGGGACATAAGACGCTAAAGTCATTGTCATCTGCCAAGCTTTTTCCCAACTACGTTGGGGTCGGCTTCTAGTCTAACCGGATGCAACTGAATACAACTATTTACATCTAATAGGCTAACTAAAAGAAAAAAACCGGCCAAGAGCGTGTCGGGCCACGCTCAGTGTAGGGTTCCGTAGTTTCCCGTCCGTCACAATAAGTGTTCCCACTTATGAGTTTAAAGGTGGGTATCCATTATGTAAAAATGCTTGCATATACGAATAAACTACAAACTTAGTCCAGAAATTATTTTGTACAACTTTTTGTCTTTTTTGTACAAAAACTGTTATTTCCATCAAGTTCAAAATGATTTTCCTAGAAAGTCCTTATAAAGTTCTACTTTTCAGATTTTTTTCATATTTTCTGAACTTATGGTTCAAAAGTTAGGGGGGGTTTTTTACTTTTGGAGCGATTATTTCCGAAATTATTGACATTATCAAAAAATGATTTTAGGAAACCCCGATTCATTTTTAAATACCTTTCCAACAATATATCACACGTTAGGGTTGAAATTAAAAAAAAAATCACTTCCCACTTTACATATCCGGGGCTACCCTAATAAAACATTTTTTTCCAATTTTTATTTTACCACTTTGTCGGTGTGATTGATATACATATTGGTACCAAATTTCAGCTTTCTAGTGCTAACGGTCACAGAGATTAAGCGAGGACGGACAGACGGACGGACGGACGGACAGACATGGCGAAACTATAAGGGTTCCTAGTTGACTACGGAACCCTAAAAAAGAAGAATTCTATAACGAATGCATTGGATATGTATTCAAAATATTCAAATTAAATACATATCCAATGCAATTAGTTGACCAATTAATAATGTCAATCTAACGTCTCTTTCAGCAATCAAAGCTATCCCAGCAATGTTACAATAATATTTCACGTATCGTTTTTCGTATTTGCTACATCACCGGATCGTTTATACCGTACATAATGTGTATTTCAGCTTCAGCCGGGATCACGCTCGTAAAAACAATATTTTTACAAATATTCTTTTTCGTACCGTATCTATTTTTTTGCTTGGTAATGAAATATGCGATAAATTGGGCCATGAACTGGGAAATTTAGCGCTTTTTTGTCACGACCGAAATTAGAGGATCTACATAGGTTCAGTGGTTCAGCCTCAAAATCGGCCCGTTGGATCTTTTAAGCTTTCTCTCCGAAATATTATAGTTTTGTTGGGAAAATCGGATAACAATGTTTTATAACAAGGTCAGTGTTATCTGGCTATGTATGGGTATTGTATGCATGTTTATTGCTTATTAGTTACTTCCATCATCCTCCTAGGGTTTACTGCCCTTACTCATAGTTGTCTACTAAACTTATACATTCGGGCGTCAGTAAACACAATGAAAGTATGAAAGTACAGATCGTAGTTCACAGGGCAGTGGCCGCAAGAGACTCGCCGTGAAGGTAGACGATAACAAATTGCTAATGAAACGCCATCGTACGTACGAATAAATGGCTTCCATGCTCCCATTGAACATTTCGCCGACGCATCGTCTATGGTCGCTGTTCATTTGTTTTGTACTCCATTGTTTGCAAAAATTCTAAACCGAATCACTGATAGCTACGGTAGACAATACATAAATCGAGCTCTGTTTTTGTTTCGCGACTATTCGCACCTGCCACGCGGTTTAATTTTTCATTGTGTATTTTGAATTCGCGTCTATTGTTTGCCCTAAAATATTTGTTGGAGTAGTTCTTGGCTATTCAAAAGAAATTATCTTACCAGTAAAATTGTCAAAACTCGTTCAACTTAACGACAGAACTTAAACCGAAAACACTGGTTTTATATTGCTGGGAGTCCCGTTTTAAATGCATAAATTATTATTTACACAGACAGACAAAACCACAGGCAGCTCCCAGTTAAATGATGGCTAACTACGTACTTATAAAATGTAAAGGCAGAGCGGCGAGATTGCCCCAGTTTGAACTGGGCTCGGGCGGCGCAAGCGGGCGGCACTAGCACTCATCTTGCAATCGCTGTTGCATTTTATTACTTTTCCATTTCCACTGGGGTTTCAATTTCCTTTCTCATAATTAATAGCCTTTCAGCGAGTTCCCTGACGTTTTCTATTGCCGCAGCGCAGAAACTTTAACGTTCAATTTGCGTGCCATCCAGGACCTTATTACGTCATCGTAGCCACAACTTTTGCTTTACAAGTTTTGTAACGTAATTCCGCAAATTTGTAGCAGGTGCTCCTTTGTCGAATAATGCTGATTAAACTACGTATCTGAGACGATGTTTCTTTCCTAAAATGTTATCTGCCTAGTGTCGAAAAAGAGACAAATAAAACAATGAAATTTTACGGTTTATTAGAAAATTTATGGGCCGTAAACACATTGTCGTTATATTGTGAGATATGACGAGGAATGTGGAAAAGTTTATACATTTTTTTACGTGTTATTTTCCCGTTTTCATCCCGAATATGTTGTATGATTTACTTGAATGAGGTTAATAGCGCATACATTATATTTCGTCTTCCTGAGGTACCTACGATACATCTTTTTGTGTATGTTTCTCTTTAATTTGTTTTCGACAGACTTTGATTAATGCCCATTGACATGTAAATCGTAAATCAAATAATAATTTAATAAATCATTTTAAATTGTAATCGAAAATTCAAAGACCCACTATTAAAATTTCTGCAGCCCAAAGGAATAAAATCCGTGTCGTTGTGCACCAGTGAATGGTACATTTTATCAAAATATTATCAATTACGAGTAATTCGAGTCGCGCTTCAATAAAGCTTAATTGATTGATAAATTGCTACCGGAGGATATATTTCACCTGAAATCACATTATTTGCACGGTTCGTAAATAGCCGCTTGATACTATTATTTACGTTACGCTGTTTAATTAAAGTTAATTAAAATAAAATAAAAATTATGATAGATTTTATTTACGGTAATTAAAGCTACAATATATTTCAGAAAATTAAAGTCTAGATCTGATTTATACTATTGTCTATGGTAACAATACGTTCGCATTGTTCTTGTAAGGCTTAATCATTAATTATTCATTTTCACTTGAAAGGATAATTTTGTTATTAAGTTACGTCATGTAGCTAATTCTAAGTAATATTACTGAAGCGTTTACTTTACACGTATGTTTGGTAAATTAGAAATCCAAGTCTTGAGACAGTCGTATAATCTACTTCTTAGTAAATAAATTGAAAAGCATTCCGATCTAACACTATATAGCTTGCAGGTTATAGGTTAGTCTAAAAGCATAATGTTGACGTAAAAACAGCTTCCTAAGCTGAAAAATACATAGTGGTTCGCTCCTATTAGCTGTTTCTCCATTGGCCGTGAATCAGTCGAGATGGTGGGCTATTCCGCTGGCTTTTATAGAGTTCTCAGGCGAAGATCGCACGCCTTAATGGAATTTGATCGCGCGATATTGACACGGGGTGCCGCGGGATATTTTCACACGTTATTGCCCCTTTTACACGAGTGTGGGTAGTGATAGAACTGTAATCTGAGATGATACAGTGAGATGAGATGGTCTTATCTTTGATCTGCTGCTAAATTGTAGAATTAAAAGCTTTGAGGAATGAGAAATGGGAAAGTCGGATCGAGTTTGTCAATGTGTAGGTTTTATGAAAAATGCTTACTCGAGCAAAAGAAAGGTCAAGGACAAGAGGATTATAAACGGACGCCAGAAGTTTAAATATTTTATTTATTTTCGGCCCTTTAGGTTGTGTTTACAAATCAAAATCAAAGCATTTATTTCAAGTAAGCCAGTTACAGGCACTTTTGAATAGTCGAAACAAAGATGAAAATTAAATTTAGCTACAGTCCCAGTCACAAGACATAAAAACTGTGAAAGTACTGTAGTTGCCCATTCCCTAGCGTAGATCATCAATAAATAAATAAATAAAATAAATGTTTAATAGCTTTCTATTTTCATTTCCGATATCAATCTACGAAAATAATTGATGTAAATTAATTGATGTAGTTTATCCTATGTTTTTATATAAAGACAGAAAATAATCTCCATCGCATTATATTCTATTTTCACAGAGTACGCGAAAGCATCAGCTCCGTCAAAGAGATCTAAATCCGTTTATATTTTAGATGTTGATATGACCTCATTACCCCATGTTATTACATACAGCCACATACGAGTATAGGAGGAAATCATTCTACATACACGAATTTTATTATCTACTAATGGGACATGGAATTGTGTAAGATTTTAACGAACATAACGCTACATATCGTTATCAATAATGGCAACAACTTTGCTTAAAATTGAACAGCAAGTTCTTAATGAGGCCAAGAAAATTCGTGCGCTCCGAGTGGTAGAACTTAAGGAGCGTGTAAACTTTCATTCGTCGTCATTAAAAGTTTCGAGTTTGAAGATTTGTGCCAACACTAATTAGCTAGACACTTATGAAAAATTCTTACGTCTCGAGTCTTAAATGCTGGCCAAATAAACGAGACCCATGACGGCATGTCCCCTCCCTAGTTCAATTTAAGTTTCTTCATAAAAACCTCTCTGCCTAGATTCATTCGCTTTTTGTTCGACGGTACTTATAGGTTCGTGAAATAAAGCGCTTTTTATTATATTTGACATCTTCCTCTTTTCCTTCATAATATTATTTACTCAGTTGAATTTATAACATTTTATTGCTTCCTCGTCGTGTCTTGTTCAAGTGTAATAATTAGTCAAAGTTATTACTTACGCCCTTTTTTAATAAGAACTTTAGAAATTTGAATTTGGTGGAAAATACATGAAGAAAAACTGTTTTAAACGAGGAAAAAAGGCAAAAACTAATCTAAAAAGGTTTTAAAATGAGGTGACGCACTGAAAAAAAATCTACTCAGTAAGAGTTGGTTTTAATAGCAGTTTTAATAGAAAGATAGATCACTACACAGTCGATATTTATTGGCCTCATCATTTACAGATAGCTGAAATAACTGAAAACGTGGAATGAATTTCAGGAAGTAAACAGTAAAGAGAGTGTTTCGAGATGGTGTACGATGCAGCGATGGTACACTAAGCCAAAAAGCTAGGAATGCAAGCACAAACACTGTTATAACTTTGTTGACAATTTAATTTTGATTAAACTTTACCTGTTGATTTTCCCTGACGTAGATAAATATGAAAGTCAGTAATCACAGCATAATAATTAGTAGTGATAATATGGCCATTCCTGTATGACACTAATCAGTGTGAAATCAGTCTGATTCAGCTCAGGCCTTGCGGCAAAATCGAATTTGCCGAATTTTGCCGAAAATGTGTGTAGCACAATACTTGACTTGGTACATTTACAGAATAATTTAAAACTAGCAGCCTATATACCAAACTCATTGTTTGCCAGTACAGTGCGGTTCAGAGTCACGAGCGCCTCATAACTCCAGGACGTGCCACGGATGCACTTACCCGTAGAGCGCAAAAACTTTAATTGCACCGCGTGGTGGCGCTACGAAAATATTTCAATGGATCTCGTAATCGTCTCCTATAATACGAGTGTCAGTTCTAGTTCTGGAATTTATCTGTGTTTGTGGCGTTCTGTGTTATTGTTATTCGGCTTTTTGTGAAAGTAATCAATATTTAGGTTACTGATTGCTTCTAGGAGTTTTACAATTTCACATACTTATAGATGTTGTAAGAAAGCGAAAAAATCTTTATTTAAAAGTACTGAAGCACAGTTTTCACGTTAAAAATCTCGTTTGAAACACAGTCGTGTTTGAGGCGTTCCAATAGTCGTTAGCGCAAATGGTGCAATACCGAAATGCCGCAAGAAAACAATTTAGCGACGCGAGGGGCAAGGCAGGGCAAGCAGGGGTTGTGCAGGGGTAGCACAGAGGGAAGCAGGGGGATGTTCGAAGGTGCAAAAACACTCTGTGAATGCGACAGCTGACCAGGTCAACAGGGAGGGATTAAGGGAATGCTGTTTATGCGTGACTTAGGAACTCTATACATAGTAAAATATAAGCTAGGTGAAAATTTGATGGTTGCGGGACTGTTCGAAAGAGATACCGTGGCCCCGGAACACAAAGGGCGATGAAGGAACATGGATGGGTTTTAGTCAGTAAAAGTCTGACACCCCTCCTGCTCCGCCCAGAGCGGGAGGAGTCATTTGATGATTTCCCATCCGAAAAAAAAGGTGAAAATTTGATTCTAAAATTCTTTTCTCCGTCTTACCAATATAATTTCGTAAAAAAACGTTGTAACCATGGAGTACAGACGACCTCGTCAGGTCGGGATATGCTTGGAAAGAGGAAACGGAAAATTACATAAAAGGGAGACAATAATGATCTACGATGTAGCAATGTAAAAAGTATTCTTCCTTTTCGCTCATTTAATATAGTCATTTGGAGTAATAACGTGTAGCATTTAAGAAGTGCAATTATTGAAGGAAAATAATAAGAAAATAGGTTGTTAGTTCCTCGCTTCGTTCGTAGTCTCAAAGGGAGGAGTTATCTATATCTGCAATCTTTGCCGTTCCGTTGAGTTTTATGATAAGTTGTTGTTGCACTTGATAATTTCCATAATCTAAATCCAAATGTAGGTCAGTTTGATTCTTTATGCCATCGCACACTTGATGAAGAATGGAAATTGTGGTAGTGTCTTTTCCAGGAAGTTTGTAAAACATGTTTGTGATTTGCCTTCCATACTTTTCAATATAAATGACTGAAAATATGAACAGGCAGACGTGTTAATGATCGTTATTTTACACCAAACATGTAATGACTTGTTAGTTTAACCCAACACGGTAAGTTTCCCCTTTAAAATTACGAAAACCCGCCTTACCTACGCTTAACGAAGCGCTTATGACCGGGCCAATGATTTATTGTCGTTATATTTTCCATGTTATCGCGTATTACCTACATTCCGTGCCTGAACGTGGCCCAAACGACGGGGATTAATGGCTAAAGCAATTAAAGTAGTAAACAGAAGGTGCAGTGAGACGTTGGTGCAAACAAAATAGTGTGGGAATCCGACCAGCGCGTTGTGGGGCAACTAAATGATATCACATATGGCGCCCCCGTTGTGCGAGCCACACAGCCACTAGCCACTACCCACCCAGCCACGGTTTCTTACGGTGGCTGGCTTACTGCCAGTTAGACGTCGACCGTTCCTTAGTGATATCTGTTTCTAAGATACTTATTGGTGTTCGTAGGTAAATGGATTATGGAGAGCTTTGATAGAATCGCGTTTGGAAAGGAGATCTGAGTTTTAAAAGATTAGGCCAGGAGTGCCTTACTTGGAATTCTGGGAAATGTTATATTTTTAGTAATAACTACAGTAGCCTTAAATGAAGACTAACTTCAGAAGATATAGAAATAATGTTTTTTTGAAACCGTTCGTCAAATGTTTGTTTCGTTGACCAGTAATCTAGTCTTTATGGTTCCAAGCTCATGGTTGTTATTTCTTTCACCTCACTTATTAGGTACAGTCGTGGTCTTATCCGCCTGATCAGTTAATTGAGGCGCCGAGCCACGCTCCCTTAAGTTTAGGCCTATTATAAAAGTGTCAACTTTGGCGCGCAAAATAACAATAACTCTCATTTTTCGAGCCTCGTCAGTGCGCTCGGCCGATCGGTATCTCTTCATTCATTATTTCTATACAAAGTCAACGGGGCGAGGCTAGAGAGCGTTTCTATATGTTTTAAGTGCAAAAATTAACTTAGTGGTAATCAGGCGGGAGTGTCCTCGATATTACCCATCTTCAAGCAAATAAATGATTTTATTTTATTCAGTCCAAGTGCCGTTTCAGTTGACCATCCACCAGTGCACTGCGTCACAAGAAAGTAAAACGAAAGCGGAACAAGTAGGTAATTCCACTGGGGTTCAAACTACGTGTGTCGTGGTAAGACGATACTGTGTGCGCAAGGAAATAATCTTCCCGAGTAAACAAACGATGCACTTTATTTGAACCGAATGTGTACGTGCACTGACTAGTGGTAGAGACTGCGTATACTATACCACAGATAATATAACACTAAAGTCTGTATGCACCTATATGTTATCTACGAAATAAAGTCGGTTTTCGAGTCCACCGCGTTAGTGTTTTGAATAACGCAACGCGTTTTTGATGCAGTTTATAAATATGTAAGTATAATATAATAAAATAAAAATATATCTCGATGTTTTGTGAAAAACCATGCGTGGCTGGGGCGGGCCGCGAGCTGAATTATGTCTAGATTTGGGTTTCGAAACATTTTTTTCTTTAGAAACATCTAATAACATCACGTTTTTTTTTCTTTTGTAGTACCTATATGTATTATTTATATCATAAAATAATCTTATCTTTATATACCAGACACCTTATGCACAGTGGTCCTTGTTTAAAACAAATGAGAATAGAAATCACACAAAAATGAACTATAGGCTTAGTAGTTAGTAACAAGAAATTATCTCCAACCTGTAGAAGGCTTAATTAAGTATTTAAAATTGCTTACAGACAAGTTCTCTCAGTGAAGGTGAATTATATTGACTCGACTATAATTCCAAGGACCGGCGCGAACTTGACTTTACATAACTTCTTGTAAATTACGGCTTAGACTTAATTAGTGGAATTTATTAATATGATAGACTAGACTAGACTAGTTGCTAACCAGCTGGGTTATTCCAATTAAATGTTAACCCGTTTTCACTAATCCACTAATAAATGGAGAAGGAGCTTGTGGCTTAATAATAACAGCCGCTAGGGGTCGATCTTCAAGTTAAGCCGCGCTTGCCTAGGTTGGTTCCTGGATGGGTGACCCATTACATACCCAGTTTCCTCCATGCGTCGGAAAGCACGATAAGCCGTTGGTTTGGTCCCGGCTGTCATTTGTAGATCTTTGACAGTCGTTAAAGTAGTCAGTGGCCTGAAAATCTGACAACCAGTTTTACCGAGGGGTATCGTATTACCCAGTACTAACTATGTTGTAGAGGTCATAAACGCTTCATATGAAATACTGGTATTCAGTTGCATCTGGTTAAACTGGAAGCCGAACCCGACAAAGTTGGGACAAGGCTAGGCAAATGACTTGCCAATTAAATGAAGGCGCACTGTTGGATCTTCGGCTCAGGGGCCCAGAGTTGAAATTCGAACAACAACAACAACAACAGCCCATAACGACCACTGCTGGACTTAGGCCTCTCCCATGATGGGAGGAATTTGCCGTAATCTCCACGCTTGGCAGGCGGATTGGAGATCGCGGTGATGAAGTTTAACAGAAAACGCTGCTGCCCATTCTCTGGTCTACGGAGGCGCAATGTGTTCTGCCTCAGACATTAGTCGCCTTATACGACACCCGTGAGTGTGATGGGTTGTGTGCCGGACGAGCGTGATCCGCTGATGCCGTGGATACGTGTACAGTGTCGACTAAAAGTCGATAGGCAATCTCACAAAGCAATAGCTTGACGTTTAGTTTGACTTACGACCTTCTACTTTCAAGAAAATAGACATTGTCATCTACAAGTAAATGTAGTCCATTAGGGCCAAGTTTACCGAAAAGATAACAGTCTGATTATCTAAAAACAGCTGTTTAAAACATATTTTTGTACAGGAGTCAATTTTTTTTGTTTGGAGAACAGGCCACCCCATAAATTGTAGCAAATATTAATGAAACGTATATAGATTTCTTCCTTATAATTTCTAGATTACAGTGGTAATATTAGCTAAGCCATGTCTAACCGGAATGATGAGAAATTCGAAAATGAAAACGTGTATCTAACAATAACCATACAAGTTGCTGCACGTCTGTAGCAGTCAGAAAGTAATTGTATTCGCACATTGCCTTGAAATCTTACTGCACAATTGACACAACGACCAGCAGATGCCATTTTCATAAAATAGTTTTTCATTATATGCGAATAAATCGCAGAAACACTTTCAAAAAATCGAAATAAACTGAGTAAAAATAGCTGCGTTCCGAATTAGGCTGTAATCGATTTGAGCGTCCATAAACCCGTTCCGAATTACCGTAAGCGCAATAACGATGTCCCTTGAATCGTCATAGATGACGTCATGACATGCGTCATCTTGCGATTACACCGACCATACTCCAAATAAATATCACCGTGAGCGCTGTCAAAAATGACAGTTGTGTTGACAGGTTGTGTTGTTTTGTTATGAACTTATGACTCGCATCTAACTATACATTATATTTAATTATCGTTGCATCTATGTTATTTGTAATTCGTATTATTTTTTTAAGGGGTAAATCTTTGCCGGGTGCAAAATACGCTAATATAAACACTTCCGTCATCCTTTTCATCACTGGACGAATCGTCGTTCTCTATCTCAAAATCTGAATCATCAGAGTCGATAGAGTCAACCAACTTATCTTCAATTTTCAAAAATAGGTCTTGTGATTGGGGTTATGATCACAGGCAACGCGTTCACGAACGTTCCAAATTGATGACAGTTCTTAGCTGTCATAATCGTGATATTTAAATATTGATGTGAGCGCTGTGAGCGATTATTTTGTAATACGGAATGCAACCAACGTCAAATGAAGTTGTAAATGTCAAAAAGAGTAAATGTCAAATGAACTTTTCTGTCAACCACCAAAAAGACGGATTTACAACGTTCCGTGCCATGATGATTTTCTACACCATTTAAAAGATTTTAGCGGAAACCTTAAAAATAGCATTAAAAAGCTCACAGTTTAATATTATTTCTTTTTACATTATGTTCTATTTCTTTTAAGTATAATTAAAGCAGATATTATTACCAAGGGATACCGTACTTTTTTTTGTAAACGGAAAAAACGCCTGTTCTGTCAAATGACATTGACCACAACAGGAATGATTTGACTCGCAAAAAAATATCATAATACAACTTATTTATTATGATTTTAAGACTCCGGTTTCGTTTCTTTGTAATCTTTCGTATTAGACTATAATAAAATGGTTACTTTTTTTTGGTGTAATATGAATAATATTTATTCACATCGAAGAGGGCCTAAAAAAAACTGTCTCCTTTCAACATGGAAATATAAGTCAAGATGGCCTAGTGGTTAGGCGCGTGCACATCTAAGAGTGAATCAGTAAGCCGTGAGTTCAAATCTCACGATGTTACTTTTAGACTTTTTGTAAGTGTTTACTCGATTGGAAGTAATGGGACAGAAAAATATTCTCGCTTTGTTCACACATTCCATAAAGTTAGAAGAAGGTAGATCATAGAAAAATAACTCAAGAATTTATATTTCTGTGAGGTAAACCTGAGTTTTATGAATATTTTACTTGATCGAAATGAACGTTGTCGTTTGGTTATGTTAAATTTGGTTAGTGACGTGTGGTTTAATAGATAGCGGTATTGTTGTTGGTATTTCTCAAAATGCAGGCAAATATTGATATTGAGGCGAGGGCGACTAATATTATCGTGCTGCATAAAAGTGGTCTTAATAGAACACAAATATCTGAAGAAACCGGACTAATGTGAGTATTATATTTATGAATTATTGTAACAAAGTTTTATTAAAAATTAGAGCCTACTTTGTTATTGTTTATTTATTTGGTGACTTAGGGATTAATAAATTGATTTTAAATCCATCATGAGGCATAAAAGATAAATAATTAGTGTTAATTATTGGATTTATAAACGCAGAGTGAATGATAACTTCAGTATTTTAGTATAGCTGCCTAAAATATTTTTTTTGTTTTTTGTTTTAGAGGAATACTGTGAGTCAAATCAAAAGGCCTTGCTAGTCGACAATGAAGTGGAAAGCCATCGCTTATTATCGATGCGCAGCGACGACATAATATATGGTTGGCGAATAAGAAACAAACGGTTTCACACCTACGAGACACTTTGTGGAATTATTTGACACCTCATCGCAAACTGTTCGCCGTGCCCTCCACGCTGAAGGCTTGTATCACGAAGACCAGCTAAGAAAGACAGAAAGAGTTATAGAAGAACGATTACGTTTCGCACGGGATTATTTAGATTTTTACTGGAATACTACCATGAGAAGACTCAAAAAACTGACTTTTTAAATAAAGTCAAAAGGGTAGGCTTCATTTATGGCGCAAGAATAACACTCTGCTGGTCTGACAAAAACATAATCCCTAATACAGACTCATGTCGAATTATGGTTAATATGTGGGGATCATGTGGGGATGGATAAGTGCAGCAGGGCCAGGAGAACTGGCTTTTATTCCTCCACGCGCCAACAGTTCTATTTAATTATGTAGAAGTATTAGAGGATGTCATGCTACAACATTAATCCCTAGATGCTTTAGTTTTAATTATATGTGTAACAAAATATTTAGTGAATATTAACTTATCCGTAATTAAATTAATGATCTTAAATTGAGGTTTAGTTTCAATCTTCTTTTCTTCGGGAAAATGAACACTTAAACTATAACCTCAATACGAGTTACATTTATTGTGACGTCACAAAAAAATATATTCTTAAAGTCTAAATTATTTATATTAGTTTTCAATAAACTCTGCTGATTACCGATACCTATAATAAGTGGGTATCAACTATATGTTATATTTGTGTGATTAGAATATCCTTTTCGGAATTGAAAGTAAGTGGGTAATGTATACAATAAAAAATCTTATGATCGGTTACAAGAGAACTTTATTACATCTAGGTAGGAATGTGACGTTACAATTATCATGAAAGTTTGTTAATTTTATAAATAAATAAAACGAATAAACATTTTTGTTATCATTCACCAGGACTTTTTTATTTCCACCTTCCAACACCGAACAGCTAAAATAATAAATAAATAGTTGAATAATAATACTATGTTTTTTTTTTACTAATATTTAACTTATTCTTATAAAAAATAAATAATGAACCAATAACTAATGTTACCAAGAAACAAAAAACCCCACACGTTGTTAACAGGATTTGAACTCGGATCTCTTTGATCGTGAATCCTACTGATTACCCCAACAGCTATCAATACATGGTGCTGTGTAGCTGTGAATTTTAACTATCCAATGGTAAGAACAGGTCGCTACACAAATAAGGTTTGCTGCGTGTATAATAAAAGAAACGGAAATATATTCTTATGTTTCGTGGAGTGTGACGCGCGACATGCGATTGGGCGAACTCTGTGGCTGTGGTGTGCGTACTGTATTGAGACCACTTACACATATAGACGCACGGACGCTTGACCGTGCGTTCACAGCAATACAATCCTTAGCGTGCCTCAGCACTTATAAACGCTTACTGTACCTGGTGGTCTGCCTATACCCTATTTTTACTGGGCGCACGCTTGTACTATACTTTGCCGCCAGGCGGCGCTGACGTCCTACACCTATTTAACTGTAGCTGATCATTCTTCGCTATCTCAGGCGTAGACCTAACGAGGGGGATAGGGGTATACTGGGAAATAATACACTTATTTAACTTTCATGACTGTTCAGGAAGCGATTTCAGGACTATTCGCGCACTACTTTTTCACTGTTACTATTAATATATTTGCCGTACTGATGACTACGATTCTAAGAAAAGTTGAGTTTACTAAGGTACTCCAGAACTTTACTATAACGAGGACCCTGATTTCGCTTCCTGTTTTGGAAAAATTTATTGAAAATTTTGATTATTAAAACTAACATCTTTTCCAACGATTACAATTTTGAGCTTATATCTAAGTACATTATATACAAGACATCGCTTCTACATAACGTTATTTATGTACAGACATAGAAATAACGAATATCTTTATAAAACTGGGGAAATTATTTCCATAAAACCAGACTACTTTTCCAAAAGTGTCTGGAGGAAGGGTCTTTCAGGCTGAATTTCACGAAAACTGTTGCTGTGACTGTAAGTATATAATTGCCATATACTAGACAAGTACATGGCCCATCTAAAACTGTTACTTATTTTTTCGTGTCTGAATTTTTCAGCCTGTAACGATCTTTCAACTGTAAATCTGTAAGACAATTTTTTTCTGTTTTTGTCGAATATAGCTGCGCTAGACCGTCATACTCTCGTCTGAGTGGTTTAACTAAAGGCTAAGTTATAAAAAAAGACGATGTCCAGGCCTAGATCGCAACCTAGGCTACCTGGACTTCACAAAAACGTTAAATTACACTATAAAACTTCACTTGCGAGTTTATATGTGTCTAGCGCGACTGTAAATTACGGTCTAACTATTCTAATTCACTGAAGGCACTTATTATATACCACTATATTGCCCATACACTGACTCTACACTGTTTTTTAACAATAAAGCAACACTATATGTGCTTGAATGGTGACGTTCGTCGCGAACAGGTTGGTTCTATTCTACTCTGCCGGATACCACACGGCTTGAAATTCAAACAATGCAATATTATTTAGGCATTCATTTAAAAAAAAAAAGCCATTCATTTAGGTGTGGTGTTCGTGAAAAGCGAATTATTTCTATTAGCTGCTTGACATAATTAGTGATGTTGTTAATTATGATTTTATAAATATCTCCTTATTTTTTCGAAGACCCGAATGGCGCAGAGGTGGTGAGGCTGCCTTACGTTCTTAGGGTCCCGGGTTCGAATCCCGGTTGGAGCAAATGTTTGTGTGATGAGCATGGACATTTGTTTCCGAGTCATGGATGTTTATATGTTGTAATAAGTATGTATTGACAAACAAAAAGTATCTATGTAGTATATCAACTATCTGGTGTCCACGACACAAGCCTTGTTGCTTAGTGTGGCACAAGATGGCTCTGTGTGTTAATGTCCAGCGAAATTTATTTATTTTACTTTCTATAGTGGTTGCCATGATGTTGTAAATAAGATAAGTCGCGTCTTCAGCAAATACATTATGTTGTTCGGTTTCGAGATGGCTTACTTAATGCTGTTTTCAAACACTCCAATTACTAATCTCAAGCACACCGTAATCAATCTCTCAAGAATGATGATGTTAGGTACTACTTATAACAATTTCACGTCAACCAATGATGGATCTTTATAGTAATCATAAGGAGGCCCATGGAGCAATATTTCGATTTTGCGGTTAGGTTAGGTTAGCACCCCAAAACAAAAGCCACTGGATAGAATCACTATACTATTATAAACGCGAAACTTTGTGATTTATCTTCTGTCCTTTTCTTAATGAAATAGAAAGAAAAAGATGCACTGAACTTAAATTTGGTTTAGTTTGTGAACAAGGGAATCCGCACCACTATCGCATTAGGTAACCCTGTAAAGATAGTCGTAAGATGGAGAAATAAATAAATAAAATAATAAATTATTACTCTTTCACGCAAAAATTACTGAACGGACGAATATAATGGATGAAATTTAGCACATAGATAGTTTATCCTAAATTAACACGTAGTATACGGATAGGATAGGATTTTTAGCGCGGTACTACGATTCCGTTATGGGTAGATGACATCATAAAACAATAATTCCAAGACACCATCTCTAAAAAAACATTTTATTTTGGGCCTGAAGACCCGATTTATTTTCAATTAATTGCCAAATTAGAGTTTTAGTTGCTTTGAAATCAATAAATAGTTGAGTCATTGAGTCGAGTAAACAGTGACGTCACAGCCATCATCAGCCGTCATTGCCATACAAAATCTATGAGAGAACCACGTTTTCACAGCTCTTAAAAATAAAATAAAATTATAAAAATTGTTTATTTGCACCTTAAAGTAAAAATGTTGTTATACAATACAATACAATTAGGCCTTAAAGTATATTTACAAACAAAAAAGTATCTCAATTGATTGGTGTGTCATCTACCCCATTAGCTAACTTCACGCTGCAGGCGAAACCGTGGGCATATGCTAGTAAGGTATTAATTATAATTGGTCATTCACATGCAGAAAATATTTACGTTGGTTATATTTATATTATCCCCCCAAGAGTTTCTTTATAAGAACAACAAGTGCTACTAAAACATTCCAAGTCGTTCACAAGTCACAGCTCATAAAACAAACAGTTTAACAACACATGACACATACTCGTAAACCTGGTCACTACCAAAAAGGAAACGTAACGAAAATCTGATCTGGTTCTTAGTCGTCAGTATGTCCGAGGCGCGCTAATTTCCCTGTTACCCGGGTTGTGCCGGCACCGGATGTGTTAGGGATTGCAGCAGCATCTCCGCTTACCTGCCGGGTAATATGAACTGTGAGTTTTTGAGTAAATGTGTTCTCTTGATAATTATGTTTTTACAAAGTCTTTTACGGATAGTGAGATGCATTTTAAAATGCAGTAGAGGTCTACCAGAAACGCACCTGCTATGATCCTTATGTGGTATGTATATTCTTTTTAACCGACTTCCAAAAAGAGGAGGTTATCAATTCGTCTGAATTTTTTTTTTATGTGTGTATGTTCAGACTTTTTTTCGCCAATTGAGAACCGATTTCGATGTTTTTTTTTTGTTTGGAAGAAAATTACTTCGCGGTGGTCCCGTTTAAATTTGGTGAAGACCTGATGGTTATCTTCGGAGAAATACAATGGAACTCTTCAATTATAGACCGAAAATCGGTCGTGATTGCTGCAATCTCTTGAATGTTTGTTGTTTTCACAACATCATAACATATCATCACGTCTGTATGCTCTGAGGGGGTATGCAGATGTGTACAGTACACCCACATTTCGACAGTTAGGTATGTTAGGTTTCATTTTATTAGGGATAAGCCTATTACCATGACATGTATTGTTAACAATATGAAATAAATTACTGCCTCGTTGGTCTAGTGGTGGCGACTACTCAGCATGAGGTCCTGGGTTCGATTCCCAGGTCGGGCAAAGTGTTATTGGGTTTTTCCATCAGGAATTTCTTAGCAGCAGCCACGGAGTCTGGATTGGCGCCAGCGCTCGCCCACTATTACATTGGACATAACATAACTGGCGAAATGTGGGTGTAGGTAGGTACTATTGGGTACACCTCAGCCCAACTCTTCGGGGATTACAGGCGTGATGTTATGTTATGTTAAAATAAATGTATAGCTAATATTTTTTTGGATATTACAACTAAAAATAGAAAAATAAAAAACTTTTTTGCAAAAAAATAAAACCGACTTCAAAAACACAACAAAGTGAAAAATAACTTTAGCTTCAGAAGTTGGTGGCAAAGAAACTGAATCAAACACACAGAAGTCACCGACTTCTGAAGCTAAAGTTATTTTACACTTTGTTGTGTTTTTGAAGTCTGTTTTTTCTACCAACTCGTACGCATATCTGGTCAGTAGTCATAAAAGTGATGAGTTGATAAGATATAACATACTAAATACCGTTATCATAGTTTTTTAAACAATTTTACGGTGTAATAAAGTATATACCAATTATCCATCTATCAGTCAGTTATCGTATTTCCGTAAAACATTCCTGTATTGAGAATCTTCAGGAAATTAATTCTTCAGTGTCAATAATGTTATTGTCGGAACACTACCTTGGTAGATATCCATCAAAATTTACCTACAAATCCATACTTACATCTATTTATACTTTAATTTCATAAATGCGAAAGTAACTCTGTTTGTATGTTACCTTTTCACGACAAAACGGCTAATCGGATCGCAATGAAATATGGCAAGGCTATTCTTCGTCCTGCAGTGAATTAATTACAGGCTGTTTCTATTATAATAATGGCATAAGTAAGAATTAATTAGATTAATGAAGCAGAGAAGCATGCGAGGGCGTAGGAAACGGAGTGGCGCTCGCCATTCTTCGTTACTAATTAAAGATGTCATAAGTATACAGTGTAATACCGGAGATGCCATAGTCTTGCAGCTTTTTTTATTAAAATATATTAACAAGTCAGCTACGATAACGAGGATAATTATAGGCCTGAACAAAGTTTTGTGACCTATTCGAAATGCGGTCTGCCTTTTTTCAGAAAAGATACCATCAGAAGAATTTAACCAAAGCATAATTTTAGTTCTACGTTCAACGATTCTGGTCTAGATATTCTTTGAACGTAATTTCTAAAGACGTCGTCTTTGCTCCAATTCCTGTTTTATGAACTAAAAGAAAACGGCAAAGAACTTTATTTGGTTGAGGTGATTTGGAGACTATCAAATCTAGGTAATTAAAATACCTCTGATACACAATGGTCCACAATAAGCATACAATATGTCTAGTTCTATTATTAATTTGTTCTCGGAAATGTGTAGAAAACCATGACTGGTAGCGAGGTTAGATATGCAAGGATTCCGATTGTTAGCATTTGCTTAACTCACATACAAACATTATCTCACGGTCGGAGCTCAGTAAACAGAACTGAAATTGCCTCTAGGTTCACCTTAGGCCGTGAGAATAACGTATATGTATGATTCCTACTGACTCGGAAACAGTATACGTAGATCTATACCTCGGTGTTGATTTCATTATAGTTATAATTTTTTTTCTAGTGCCCATCTGATTGAAACAATTAACTGTAAGCATTCAATTAAGCACATATTTCCACACTTTCAAGCAATCAGTTCAGTGCACTGTGTGAATAGAGGTGTTCAAAGAAAAATTTGTTCTGTCCTGGTTGATATAGAACAGTTTGTATGCACTGCTGAACAAAAACAACCCTGCTGTAAAAGCTTTCTATAAAACCCCTCTATAGAAAAGTCGTAAGAGAATAACAGTCATAAAAACAGCATAGAAAAAAAACCCAAAGAGTTATGAACTCCATCGAAGTTAGTCGGAATACTACAAGTGCTCGCACGCTCAAAGAGGAATGAACACTAAACTGCATTATTGGCCCGCTATAAAAACGGGACATTGGTCGGAGTTAATTTTTCGTGTGGTGAGGCACGTCCCGTTCGGATTTATATCCGGGCCGTGAGTCGCACACAAACGCCCCTCGATAAAAACGTCCTACTGACCGCCTATAAGCCTGTTACAGCGGAGTTTGCTCAGCGATCACTATCTGCGTGATGGAGATGCCAGGTGTACGGTACGGCTATCGGTAATTAATATACGTAATTGGGGCATGGAAATTCATTTGAAATTTTCGTTTTAATTAACTTACAAAAAATAACTACGTGTTACCAATACTGAAAATGTTGTAACCTTCAAGATTTACAGCTGTTTTATTGTTAAAAAACGTTTTATTTTTCTTAAAAAAAGAAGCTTCCTTTCAAAGTAAACGGACAGACCTGTCCGTTTCAATTTTCTTTAAAATTATTCGGGCCATGAATTAAATAACACAAGCTTTTGATGTTTTCAGAACAATTTAAAAGAGCGTAAACGTCTTCCTCGTGGTGTAGTGCGTCAGTAATGAAGTTAGACAGTTATGTTCTGACGGAAAGGCTCTCTTTTACAGCCCAAGCGTTTACGGCCACTAAACCTGACTTCCACTTAACGACTGCTAAACGATTCCCAACTGTGCGCACTCCAATAATGTGCCCTACAGTCTTTACTGTGTTCGGCTCTGGAATAAAAATATGTTGATGTTTCCTCTAGTTCGAGTTTTAAAATAGTTCAAGCAGTCTCAACTTTGTGTAGCGATTGGACGAGAGCCGTTTCTTTTATTTGATTTGTATTCGAGCACAGTCATTACATGAAGCAAATACAGAAACATATTGCTTTGATTTCTCAACTACATAAGTTAGTTATTTGATTTATCTGAGTATCTTGTTTTCTTAGAAATGTTAAGTTTATTTGTTTGATTCTCGTATCTTAGATGTTTTGATGAAAATATTATCTCGTTATACTTCAGAGCGATTTATTAAAATAGTTTTCATAAATTGCAGTCTCGAAGATGAAGCGTTGGACCGAACGAAGTGGAAGGAGCAAATAAGGAAAGCAGACCCCACCAGGGGAATAATAATTCTCTGGAGACCGAAAAGGGAAGACCGAGAGATTACGTATGGTTTAACTTACGATATAATTTTCTCAATAAAATAATACTCGGGGCCAGATAATATCGTAAATTTCTTCTATCTCTGAGCATTTTAGATTAAGTTTTCGATTGGGTAAGACCCGTTTATGTTCCTGGGAAGATTACTTCGGGCTAACTTTAGACGTAGGTGCCGTGTCGAAGATCGTCGTACTACAGTTGTAGGTACTATCGAGCTAACTGCTAAATTATGGCGGATCGGTAGTTACCGTGATAGTGATCTATCATTTCGGTTGAATGACGGCAGTGTAATGAGTAGGCTTCGGGAATAGACTCGTTCAGTTGCTGAAGTGAGGGTTGAACGAATGAATGAATGATGCCAGTGCAATTTGCTATGATAGTCATGCACGATTACATTTGTAGCATGTTTCAAGGCAGTTTAGGCATTTAGAGATTTTTTTCTGATGTTTTTGAGTCAATAGTGTCGATTCTGTTGTGCACAAACTAAACTTAATTTAGGCTATTGCTATCTTTTTCCCTCTAATAAAACGAGAAAGAGATGGACGTAATTTAGAGCTGTCAAATTTAATTGGAACTAATATTTCCATACAAATGAAGGGTGCACGTAAAAACATGTCGACTAAAAACACGGTGAAGCGCAACAAGGCATAAACTAGTTTGACATCTCTAGCTTAGGTCATGGCTATAGCCGTCCTTTTCTCGCACTGCCTGTTAGTAAAAGATAGCAATAGCCTAAATTAAGTTTAGTTTGCTCAACAGAATAGACACCAATGGCTATTTTTGAATGATAGGCTACTGTAAATAGGATAAGAAACGATAGACGATTTTTTTAAGGAATGATATGAAAGAAAAACCGGCCAAGAGCGTGTCGGGCCACGCTCAGTGTAGGGTTCCGTAGTTTCCCGTCCGTCACAATAAGTGTTCCCACTTATGAGTTAAAAGAATCAGACAAAAAGAAACAGAAATCAGACAAAAAGTTGTACAAAATAATTTCTGGAAAATTATTTTGTACAACTTTTTGTCTTTTTTGTACAAAAACTGTTGTTTCCATCAAGTTAATTATTAATCAAGTATTCATTATTATTCAAGTATATTATTTTCCTAGAAAGTCCTTACAAAGTTCTACTATTCAGTTTTTTTTCATATTTTCTAAACTTATGGTTCAAAAGTTAGAGGGGGGGGGGGACACATAGTTTTTTACTTTTGGAGCGATTATTTCCGAAATTATTGACATTATCAAAAAATGATTTTAGGAAACCCCTATTAATTTTTAAATACCTTTCTAACAATATATCACACGTTAGGGTTGAAATTAAAAAAAAAATCACTTCCCACTTTACATATAGGGGGGCTACCCTAATAAAACATTTTTTTCCAATTTTTATTTTACCACTTTGTCGGCGTGATTGATATACATGTTGGTACCAAATTTCAGCTTTCTAGTCCTAACGGTCACAGAGATTAAGCGAGGACGGACGGACAGACATGGCGAAACTATAAGGGTTCCTAGTTGACTACGGAACCCTAAAAAGGAGTAAATGACAGCGTCACGGTTGACAGAGGAGAATGGAAGAAAAAAACGTGTTGCTTCAACCCTAAGTAACATGGGATAGGAGCAGGAAGATGATAATTACTGTAATTAAGTTCATATTTTGGATATTTCGTTTTAAAAAATTTCGGTATGTTGAAAGATGTTATATCGTCGCCAATGTGGCGTTCACTAGAAACACTAGTTAGGGTTTAGAATAAAACCACCAAATTATCAGTAAGTAGATGAACCACTTCAAGGGTACGTGCACCCGCTGCCCAGGATAAGTGTTATAGACTGGTCGAGGTCGAGACACGGAACCTTCAAGCTTACGCTACGTTAATTAGTATATCACATCTCTTAAGAAGACTTATTGCAAACCAGAGAAATGTATTAATGATCAAACTATGGACTAATCGCTCAATGCATATAATATGCTGACGACAGTATCAAAAAAATGCAAACCTATTTAGTCCGTCACTTAGAGTATTGGAAAATAATGGACACATATTTTTTATTTTTGTAAATCAATGAATATTAACAAAAATAAAACGCATCAAAACTCGGGAGTTGGGGCTCGTGTCGTCAGAACTAGCTAAAAATTATACCAAGGCGTGACGTATTGAGAATTTTAAAAGCGTCATATCTTCGTCGATTTTGGTTTACGTAAGAAAAGAAAAAATATGTGTTCAATATTTTTTGAAAATCTATCTGACAGACTAATTAGATTTATTTTTGTGGTCTCGCTTATTCTAGATTCATCTAAAAACAGTTAAAACCTACAACGTAACATAAAAGGAATAACATTTTATCGATCTTGTCTAGCAGAAGCTTCTGCATTATTATTCCCGTGGAAAACCGCTCCTTACCCGGGGCAGGGTCCCAGGGGAACCGGTGTCCGGCTCTGGGTACTTGCATGGACCTGGATACACGATACCGACGTCTTATTACCATTGTATAAGGAGACAGAAGGTCCTTTGCTAATAAAACCGGAATTTGGAATTTGGCTTATCACCAGTTGTTACGATATAGGGATTCTCGGATTGATGGTTTAGGAAAATTCTCGAATTATAACATATAACAGGGTTAGGCAAAGGTAAGTTTAAGTCCCAAGTAATAGGTTGCGAGCCTATTTCCATCAACCGGGCGCAAATGCAGACTCCGTGGTTGCTACTGAGAAATTCCTGATGGAAAAACTAAAAGGCACTTTGCCCGACCTATATAACTGCGAAATTAGTCGATTGTATTTTGTTTTTCAAGATATGGTCTACTTGTTTCGGATCGGGAGGCTTCTGGGACAAGGACCGCGGTCCCAGATTCCCCCTAAATATTACTGAGTGGTATTTTGGGACCACAAGAAAAAAAAGTTAGAGGACAGTAAGCTAAAATAATATAGTGACCAACAATTACATGAATTGATTTCATGCAAAATACATTGTTTCACACGACTTTCTAGTATCTAGTTGTATCTAACCTCTTTAGCTGAAACTTTTAATTTTCGTAGTCTTTGTGTGCATTAAATAAGTCTTCTGTTATTTTTCTGTTTTGCGGTATTACATTTTACGATAGTAGCTATCTTTATTGCAATGTAGCTAGCTATAATTTGATTTTTGCGATATTGCTCTAAGAGGTATCGTGACTGTACTTGGGGAGTGGGCAATGAAATGTCAGTAAGCGGGGCGAATTCTTACCCACTGAGGCGTATTTCTTGGTCTAGGAATGTGTCATGTCACTTATGTCTTATTTCCTTCAAAATGTATCACGATCCGACGGATTAATTAAACTTGCGAATAACTACGATTGTTGCAATATATTCCTGCCTCCTTAGTTCCAATATTTCTACACAACAAGACGTAATCACACTCAAATTCTGTAGACATTATTAATCAAAATTCATGAAATGCTAACTGAAACCCACTGCGTAGGCGTAAAAACACAGAAAAAAATCAGAACGCGAATTCTCTTCAAATCCAATAAGAACTGAAGAAGACAAGTCCTTAACAGTTCAATACTCCGTACAAATGAGCAAACTGAAGTAGTCGTAATTATTTTTTTTCTCTATTTCGTTCCTAAATTCAATACGAACGGGGTAAAACAAAATCACGAGGCGAGAGTTGCCAATTGGGGAGTGTTTGTCGTATTGGTGCGGAGTGTGTGCGCCGGGCCGTCGTGATCTGCACTCGAATGCATCGAAAGGGATGCACAATGCATACAAAGTGAACTGCGGATTCAGTCAGTCGTGATTTTTCCTTCCTTCGGTATATCCTGCCTCAGATTGTTACGGAGGATGCGACAAAGACTGATTCATTCGAAGATTTGTGTAGACGGTGTGTCGGTATGTTTGCAGTCCACTCTGGATTAATGTTTTTTGGAAAATGGACAATACAAACAAAAATGGTAATCTTCCTTTCCAGCCTTTATTTCGATAAGATTTACTCTTCTCTTTAATTAAATTTAGTCTATTTAAGAGAATACAAAATGCTTTAAAATACTTGCTCTACAAAATCTTAATTGGTAAAGTGTTGTGAAACTTGACCGGCGCTTTACTGCTCATAGATTAAACTTTTCTTCGACAGCTCACTTAGCACGGTTGAAACTGCAGCTTTCAGTTAAAATGTTATCGTTAAGTTCTAACTTATGTTAAGCAAAAAATCGCACACTTCATTTTAGTTTCATACAAAACTTGCTCCGGGTAACAAGTTTGATAAAAATATTTAGTAATTTTTAAAACGACGGTCTGGTCAAGTTTTGCGGCAAAGTATTAATCAGTTCTTTATAGTTGAAAGAGAGTTAAATGAAACTTAAAGTTATTTAACGTTCTAATAAAATCTTAATGATTTTGAATTAAATATTTTTGCTCATCAAATTATGAATAAACTATTTATAATCTGACGTTGAAAATCTCCTAAATATACAATTTTTCAAGTAGGTATACGTATTAACGAGAGAAAATTTCGCAAAAAAGTAGGAAAATATTTGCTCATTTCCTAATTAGCAATCTATGTTAATCAGCGCACTTCATTTTATTTACAAAATGGAACTGAGTTAAAAAGCGACTGCATTTGATGTCCCGTTTATGCCAGTTAGCGTTGAAATAAATGAGTTTATAGATTGGCCCACTTTCCGCTTTTACGGCAGGTCTAGATTGACTTTTGCATTTTATTTCTTGCCTGGTGCATTTAGATTTTCATTTCCTTTATTGTAATTAAATTGTACAAGTTTTCTGGAGTAGCTAACAGTTCTTCGTTATCTTGTAGTTCCGTTGCAATATTTTTTCTCGGACTGCAGAAATTAAGTCAAGGATTATAAGAAGATGGTCTAAGTTTTAAACTGTTTAGAGTTGGTTAATAATTTAGATGGCGCGTCCATAGCTTAGACCCATTCTGACCAATGAGGTCAAACTATTTTGAAATATAAAATGACGTTGACAGATTTTCAACCAATGACGATGTTTGGTTCATGCGATGCTAGCGCCATTAGTTCCACAAGTTGCCAGTCCCGTTGCTTGATTGTTTTATTGAATAGTTTTATTGATGGGTTGTGGGCCAAAATAGCCACTTTATGAAGTCCTGATACAGTCACAAGCCGTATGGCCGACCTCGTAGAGGTAGGACGAGATGGACTAGACCAACGACTAGTGGTTTAAGTTGACCTTCGATCAGAAGAGCTGGAGAGGCCTTTTCCCCGCAGTGAGATGACGCTTACCATGCGTCACACATACGATACATTTCATTTGATTTAACTTCGAAAAATTGTAATGAAATGTTGTATATAACCAAGGCAAGAGCACCTAAAAAGTATACTCTTTCGAAATTAAATCATTGTTGCAGCTTGAAGAGGAGTTTCGAAGGACAGACTAAAATTATCGATTGGATATAGCAATAGAATGTTTCGTAATGCCTAGAGTGCTTCAGTCCAAAAATACAGGATAATATATATCTGTCAATAATACATTGCACATTTGGTTTGTAAATCGACATGTTACTTACTTTATGGCACCTTATGAAGTTTGGGTCATTTTATTGAAAAAAATTGATAGAGTATTGTTTGCATGCAATTAATTCACGTTGGTTTGGTGGTTGTAAGCGCTACTGTTGGAAAAGAGGTTCTGGGTTCTGGGTTTGATTTCCAGGAGAGGCAAACGGTCATTGAGTCGTTCTATCTGGAATTTCACAGGAGCAGCGCGGAGTATGGATGTATGTACGATTGATGGCAATAGGGTTACCCCTTATTTCATCAGACATAATAATTCATAACTGGCAATATGTGGGTGTAACAGAGGACTTTTCACTGCTCATGTTTGCAGGGAAAATGTGCCCAGATATTTTACAAAATAGATAGGTTTGGAAGGAGAAAAGGGAAGCCTTTGCCCAACAGTGGGACAAAGTATAGGCTATGAAAAAAAGGAAAAGGTACATCTCAACTTAAGTTAAGTTGAGACGTACCTTTTCCTTTTTTTGTGGCAGGAGAACACAGGCATGATGTTTATGTTTATGAAAATAATAATAAGATTATGAAAATAATAATGTGTTTATTATAGTTAAAATCTTTTACTCCGTAGTTTATTGCATGCAGTGGTAGGCGTTGCTTCTTGAGCAACGATAGAGCGTGTTCATGATACGTAGTAATTACCTACTACCTATAAATCTAACGATTTAAAATCTTTAAATTTTCTTTTTTTCTTTTAACTCTAGCTGTTGACCGTGACTTCATCCGTACTTTTGTTTTTGTGAATTTCTAGCTGCTACTCACTGCTCAATTAATTGAGATTTCAAAACTAAGCGAAGAATAAAATACAGACGATACATTAGTACCTAGGAAAAATCTATGGCTCAATTATTTAAAGATATTCAGATTTTAAAATAGTAATAGATACCTATTATTATTTTGAAACAATTTGAATTTGTCAAAAGGTATTATGCGTTCTTGTGCTGTGCAGAAATGCTTATGGAAGTAACACTTCTGGGACAAATGAACATAAAGGGATTTGTCAATCAAGGATTTAATCTGCTTTGGCACTAAAAATATATAGAGATGGTAGACATCGTGGAAGTCCAATAAATGAAACGTATCCATATTTAAATGATTAATATTTACAACAAACAGGTATTGCTATGATCTTGCATCATTTAAACAGCGCATATGACTCTTTACTTCACGCTACTTTACTTCATTCATTATTGTAAAATGTTCACACATTTTTAATAGACTGTGTTGCGTACTCTCGTTTTGAAATTCTTAATATCTTTTAAAATAAAAGCATTGCTACTAATTTAATTCGATTGACCTTTCATACTTTATTTTATATTTCTTATGACTGTCAGTAATAATCCAATTCAGGAATGCACAACAATCTTGAATAGAATTCTTTCTAAGATGGTATTTCTCATTCTTCGTTGTCTATGATTCTCTTTATTAGAAACTTCTTTGGAATTTTCCTTTACATAAATTTGTATTTACCTCATTTACTTGCATTTTGGCTATGACGAGTTTTGCATTTATAGTTGATAAATCAAGTCAACACACAAATTATTTACGTTTTAGTAACACTGAATTCAATGATAAATGTTATTATAACAATCTCGTGATTTAAGACAATGTGGTCGCTCCGGTCAATTTTACAAATTGATCGTCAATTGTGTTTTCGACAGCGAAATGGCATCGAAATTGTTTTCGAATAACATGCGATTGCATCATTGTTCTATTGTGGCCGAATCGGATATAAAACAATGCAATTATTCCTCCAATATTACACCAATACACATTGTTAGGTCAATGTAGATTCAATAATTGATACCTTACTGTTTCGGAATTTTGATTTTACATCCTAAGCAATAATAAAGTGCAGGATTTAGAGAAATATCAGTAATATAACGAAATGCAGGTCTATGTATTTATTAAAAGTTTAGGGTCTGTATTAGAGCAATATAATCAAGTATAGATATATGTATATTTAAGTATATTTTATTTCATTAGCTTAATTATTCTGTTTAATTTAGTTGATAAGATCAAGTGTTAAGTTTCTCATTGCAGGTTTTGTTTCGGCTTTAGAGTAAATGTTGCGTTTACAAGTACGAGTACAAGCCTTTGTATATTGTATTTATTGAACTGTCGGTATTTGAACTATTAATGAAGTCGGTAAATGGAAAGGAAGGCGTGGCAGGGCCAGACCGGTTTGGTAGCGAAATATCCTTGTGTTAGCAGTAAGGTGATCTAGTTGGTCGAGGCTTAAAGGTGGTTTGTGCAAGTACAGTAGAATGCGGACGCTGCCCACACCCTGTCTTATACCCGCGTACTAGGAAGTTGCCGGGTTCTTGTTTTTTATCGTACTTGTTTTTTTTTACTGCGTTGAGTGAGATTAAGGCAATAAAAATAAAGGCATTAACATAACTGCATAATGATTCTGATTCTGCTAGAACGGCAAGGGATTCAGTTGATACTTTCATAAATAAGCATTTATGTTAAAATAAGGGTGCAGTTGGCAACAAAATATTTGTGAACATCAATTTGTAAATGAAAAACAGTTTTTCTTGTGTAAGTCTAAGTTTATTTACAAAGTTCAGTTTCCGTCAACTGACGCACGTTCGGCCCGCAAACCTTCCTTAGCAACAAAAACGTCCCACATATGTATAAATGTCCATTAACTCACAATATCACAGCAAACAACAATTAAGAAATACTTTTCAGCGGAGTACGCACACAGCCGCCCCTCGATGACTCGGCGAGTTGCTAATTGATGCGTGCTTTTTACGTGTTTCGGCCTTTACACATCGCCAGAGCCCTCTTTATAAATTAGATTTATACTTTGTGGAAGGAGTATGTGTAGCCGTCGGGTGCTCTGTTCAGACTGAACTTGCCTGGAGGGAAGAAGCGGGTGGGCTGCTGCGTGGTGGGCTCGTAGTACTGCTGGCGGGTGGGTTGCGGCTGCGAGTACTGCGCGGGCTGCGAGTACTGCTGCGACGACGGCAGGCCGCTGTACTGCGCCTGCTGCGTGCCCGGGTAGATGTTGTTGGACTGGTACTGGGGCTCCGCCTGGTACTGCGGCTGCGGCTGGTACTGCGGCTGAGGGGCTGGCTGGTACTGCGCCTGTGTCTGGTACTGCTGCTGAGGCTGCTGGTACTGCTGCTGGGGTGCGTCGTAGTTCTGTTCGTACAACTCCGCGTGGTACTGACCGTCATCCTCGTTGGGTTTGCCGCCATAGTTGCGCGCAGGCTCAGGTTGCACGTACTGTTGGGGAGCACTGTATTGTTGAGATTTGTAATCCGGTGAGTTGTATCGCGGGTCCGGGGTATATCCGGGCGTGGGCGCGGCGGCTTGAGGCGCGGTCGGGATGTGGTCACCGCTGGCCTGGAAGCCGTTCTTGCCCGCGACGTAGTTCACTGTCTTCCTCTCACCGGTGGGGTCGATGTAGGAGTAGCTGCCTCTCCTGTTGCCGTCGGCGTCAGTTTCTTCTTTGAAGTTAATTCCATCTTCCTGTTGGTAAGCGGAACCGAAAGCTCCGTTTCCGCTGAGGTACCGCGCTTCCTGCACGATGGCTGCTGTCTTCGGGTCCCCTGCGTATTTGGGGACTCGTCTGCCTCCCTCCTGCTGTTGGCACGTCGCGGCTGCGATCACAAAAGCAGATATAATGAGCCTGTACATTTTGACGGCTCAAAATGTGCACTGCTCGCGTGAAAGTAACAAAGTGTGTCGTTGCGGGCGGGTGAACTTATTATATACGGCGAGTAGAGGCCTTGACGTGTATTGGAAGGGCTCGCGGGTTCGACCGCGAAAATCTTATTCGTAGTATTTCCAGCCAGGCTTGGGTGTATGGTATACCTCAGGGAAGTGACATTAAGGTGAAGAGAGCAAGTGGCGTCCATCAGAATGGTATCGACCCTGCGTAAATGTCAACGAGTAGGCCGGCGGCAATTTTAAACCGAGCTTTTTGAATATTTGAACACATCGTTGCATGTTTTAGAGTTTAGGAAATAACTTTTAGCCTGCGCTGTCAAAATGAATATTGCAATACAGAATGTTCAGGTTGAAACGCCGAAATATATTTGATATTTCAAGTTGCAGATGAAATTGTCGATCCGTGACAATTAGCGTATCCAGTGGTCGTATAGCTGTCATGTAATACACACCTGTGGTCGACCCAATTATACTTTAATAGTAATTAAGTTGATAATTAATAAACGAAATGAAATTGGACACATTTATATATTCCGAAAATGTTTTATAAAGTCTTCATTTTTGTAAATAATTTGATGAATGTGGAGGGAATAATCCTGCATTCCCGAAACACAGCACTGTTAAAATAAAATCAACTTTAAGTGGTCTACCAGAAGTGCCTTTTAGTCCTAAACTGCTAGCATAATAGCATAAACTTAGAAGAAGTATGGAAGAAGAAGACATGCTGCTCCGACCCTAAATACATTAGGATAAGTGTTGGAGAATAATGGTAAGATTCTGTCTAACATAAGATGCATATGAAGTAGATTAGCTCTACACTACTACACTACAACAGCCCATAACGTCCACTGCTGGACATAAGCCTCTCCCATGATGGGAGGAATTTGCCGTAATCTCCACGCTTGGCAGGCGGATTGGAGATCGCAGTGATGAAAGACTAACAGAAAACGCTGCTGCCCATTCTCTGGTCTACGGAGGCGCAAGGTGTTCTGCCTCAGACATTAGTCGCCTTATACGACACCCGTGAGTGTAATGGGTTGGTTCTATTCTACTCTGCCGGATACCACACGGCCAACGGTACGGTAACGGACGGTAGATAAGCTCACACCGTGTTAATGCAACCTCTGCGATCATCAATGAAAGATAACACGTCTGATTCACACCAGTGATACAAGACGACGATAACCTAACACACACAGTACTAAGTGGCACATTACTTTCGCAATTTCCTCCAAGCCTTCTTATGATAACTCCGTACTTAATTCTTTTGTTCTGCTTAGCATTAGTCCATACTAATCTATTACAGTTCTCACAGCAAGTTTACGTAAGCCTTGTCGCATTGGTTAATATGAATAATATACTTTTTATAGTGCTTTGTTGTTATGTTTAATTCGTTTGAATTAGGCACATGCTTTGAATTGTGACGCTCATTACATTTTAACCTGAATAGCTATGAGATTTACGTAAAGTGACCTGTCAAGGACGTATGGTTTTTTAGATCAGTTGTCGTCGCTAATTTTGTAGTTGGTGATTCAGTTTTTAGAGTCTGTATAAAAAGTTTGTACGGTATTAGAGGCCTATTGTTATCTTTATGTGGATATTGTATCGCTATTGTATCGATTTTATTTCTGTGTCAAAAATATGTACGTAGAATACAATATAGAATAGGAAATCTTTCGTCGTCTGGTCGACACGTAACCAGAGGCCTAGCTCTATCTTTGGCCAAAGAATAAGCATTGCCATTCAACATGGCAATGCTGCCAGTCTTCTGGGCACGTTCCCGGATGACAGCGGTGCGGAGGAGTACTTTGACACCTAAGTGTCCCATTGCCGTTTTTGTACATGTATATTGTATATGTAGATATTTACTTTTAGATCTATTTGTAGTTTGTATATAGTAAGTATACATAGAATTAGGTATAACTGTGCTCTTTCTTTAGCTGCACCTCTTTTTGCATCACCAGTCATGGACAAATCAATGTATGTTAGATCATACTCTGTGGTATGTTAAAATTAAATGCGTTCTGCTCACATCAATTGACGAAAGTGAGCATGAAGCTATAAACTTAATAGGCCCAATCACTCTTTGTGTTATACAAGACGTTATAGAATGTAGAGTAGGCAAACCATTCATAACTCGCAATGATCTTTGATTGAGGAGATAAAATAATGCAATACTACTATCGTCATAATTGATCGGAAAGATTGATATTGTTATATCGGTAATAGAATCGCTAGTGTGTTGAAAAAACTACACATACAATTGTCTGATCTATTCGTTTATTGCCCGTGGTACCATCAGTGTTACCACCACGGGTACAAAAAATCCTGTAGTACTACCAAGCGATCTCGTAGTACCACGGGAAGTTTAGTTTTTTAACCCGTGGTATGTACCACTGGGATTGGTGCATACGATCAACAACATAATCTCAACAATAAAATTCTCAACTGGTGGTAACACTGGTAATACACGAATCTATTTAATGTTGCGGAAAGCTAATGTAGTGTCGATTTTTGTTTTATTTCATCTACTGCGACTAGTTACTTCAATATCCTCTTATTTAGAGAAATAACATAATCGTATCCAGGTGGTGCTATCTTGCTAGTCAATTTGATTAGTTACTCTAAACTCGTTGCATTTGTATGAGCCTGGGCTGATATTTAAGTTCATTCATGAGATCATGACGTGGGTTGCGAAACCTCTCGTGGTTAGTCACTCCGCTACCAACCTTGCTCACTATGAACAAAATGAATGAGCACGGTAGGTAAGTAGGTACTTACGTATTGTGCTTATTGTTGATTAGCTTGAGTAATTGATACAAGTGAAGATGATTGACATGATCATTTTAATTTTTAATTTTTTTCTCTTACGTTAACACTTATTTTTGTGAATGCTGGTTAACCTGTAATTGGCGACTGCGTAAGTCCAAGACTGCAAAACCTATGTATACCTAAATGCTGTAATGCAATCATCTTCACAATCGTACATTTTTGTATTGTAGGTTATGGAGAAGAAGAAGCATTATGGAGTCTAGGTTACTCTGTATTGGCTTCATTATCTTTAAGTCATCAGCAAACAAATAAAGAGGGAAGTGTTTAAACCAAAAAAAGAATTGTAGGATTATTATAGTAGGAATATACGATTGATGTTGAAACTGGTTAATAGTCCCTACTAATCCCTACTTCCCTACTATATATATATATATATTATATATATATATATATATATTATATATTATATTATATATATATTATATATCCCTACTATAATATTATAAATGCGAAAGTAACTCTGTCTGTCTGTCTGTCTGTTACCTTTTCACGCCTAAACCGCTGAACCGATTTTGATGAATTTTGGTATAGAGATAGATGGAACCTTGGGAAAGGACATAGGGTACTTTTTATCCAGATCCCGATCCCGATCCCGGAATTATACGGGTGGAAACGCAGAGTGCAGTTGTGTATCGTATATCCCTACTAAATGAATTTTGGTATAGAGATAGATGGAACCTTGGAAAAGGACAAAGGCAACCTTTTATCCCGATCCCGATCCCGTAATTATGCGAGTGATAGATAACGCAGGGTGCAGTTATGTATCGTATATGCCTACTAAATGAATTTTGGTATAGAGATAGATGGAACCTTGGGAAAGGACATCTTTACTTTTTATCCAATGATTGTGATTACGATGATGATGATGACGATGATTGTGATGATGATGATTTTGATTACGATGATGATGATTGTGATAATGATGATTGTGATAACGATGATAATGATTGTGATTACAATGATAATAAGTGTGATAACGATGATGGTGATTGTGATAGTGATTGTGATTGTAATGGTGATGGTGATTGTGATGGTGATTGTGATGGTGATGGTGATTGTGATGGTGATTGTGATGGTGATTGTGATGGTGATTGTGATGGTGATGGTGATTGTGATGGTGATTGTGATGGTGATTGTGATGGTGATTTTGATTGTAATGGTGATTGTGATTGTAATGGTGATGGTGATTGTGATGGTGATTGTGATGGTGATTGTGTTGATGATTGTGATGGTGATTGTGATGGTGATTGTGATGGTGATTGTGATGGTGATTGTGATGGTGATTGTGATGGTGATTGTGATGGTGATTGTGATGGTGATTGTGATGGTGATTGTGATGGTGATTGTGATGGTGATTGTGATGGTGATTGTGATGGTGATTGTGATGGTGATTGTGATGGTGATAGTGATGGTGATTGTGATGGTGATTGTGATGGTGATTGTGATGGTGATTGTGATGGTGATTGTGATGGTGATTGTGATGGTGATTGTGATGGTGATTGTGATGGTGATAGTGATGGTGATTGTGATGGTGATTGTGATGGTGATTGTGATTGTGATTGTGATGGTGATTGTGATGGTGATTGAGATAGTGATGGTGAGTGTGATAATGACTGTGATTACGATGATAATTATTGAGATAACGATGATGGTGATTGTGATAGTTATTTTGATGATGATTGTGATGGTGATTGTGATAGTGATTGTGATAGTGATGGTGATGGTGAGTGTGATAATGACTGTGATTACGATGATAATTATTGTGATAATGATGATGGTGTGGTGATTGTGATAGTTATTTTGATGGTGATTGTGATGGTGATGGTGATTGTGATAGTAATTGTGATAGCGATAGTGATGGGGATAGTGATGGTGATTGTGATTGTGTTAGTGATTGTTATGGTGATTGTGACGGTGATTGTGATAATGATTGTGGTAATTATGGTGGTTGTGTTAATGATGATAATTGGTGATAATGATGGTGACTGTGATAGTGATGGTGATGGGGATTGTGATGGTGATTGTGATTGTGACAGTGATAGTGATGGTGATTGTGATAATGATGGCGGTTGTGATAGTGATGGTGATTGTAATAATAATAATTGTGATGATTATGAAATGCGGCACATAGATAGTTTATAACCTGGATTAACATGGAGGACACTATTATCCCTTTAGTATGATCCAGTGGGACAGTTACCGAACTTCACGCGGGCGAAGCCGCGGGCAACAGCTAGTTGTAAATATTTAGTTTCTATTACATGCGATGATGCGACTTATAAAACATCAAAAACATCGCTCGCAAAATGTGGGTTTATGATATACTGTTAGGTAAACCTCTGCCTAACCCCTTCGGGGATTACAGGTGTGATATTATGTTATTGAGTTTCAATTCCAAAGTTGTTGGAGTGTTGGAATTACCTAATATTTTTAAAATATTTTTAGTTTCCACTTTTTAGGGTTCCGTACCCAAAGGGTAAAAACGGAACCCTATTACTAAGATTTCGCTGTCCTTCCGTCTGTCCGTCTGTCCGTCTGTCTGTCACCAGGCTGTATCTCATGAACCGTGACAGCTAGACAGTTGAAATTTTCACAGATGATGTATTTCTGTTACCGCTATAACAACAAATACTAAATATAGTCAATCGTACGGAACCCTTCGTGTGCGACTCCGACTCGCACTTGGCCGGTTTTATTTACACTGCGCATTCGCTCTATGTAGTTGATACTGAAATAATAAAAATATTAAAGTGGTTACAACATCGTGATTTTAATTAAAACTAAATATCATTATTACGCTCTCAAATTACTTTTAAAATAATTAATGAAGTCTTATTTTAACACGTTTTTATTAGCTTCACCTATAAGTAACTATGTTAAAACTCTTAAAAGTTTTAACCCACGGTTTTCGATTGAGTTTTGTTATAACTTTACTTAAAACTAGTGGACGTCCCGCGGTTTCACCCGCGTAGTTCCCGTTCCCGTGGGAGTACGGGGATAAAATTTACTTAGCCTATGTTACTCAGGGTGAGTTTAGCTTTCCAATGGTGAAAACATTTTTGAAATCGGTTCATTACTTCCGGAGATTACCCTCTACATACAAACTTACAAACAAATGTTACCTCTTTATAATATTAGTATAGATTATATATTATATTATATACTTTAAATAGGTACCTGCATGTCCCACGTTTACTTTTTTAAATGCATCTTGCACAATGTTTTGAGTGCGTTACTCCGAAAAACGTTATTTCCCAGCAACAATTTAGACGTAGTTTATTTTTATTTTATTTATTAGGGAAAACAAACAGAGAGAGAGTTGCGTAGTTTGACGTACAGAATGCTAATTTGACGGCTTCGTCAAGGGTCCGTTTACACCTTAATATTGTAACGACTCCCTCAAATGGCTTAGCATGATCCTCCGTTACGCGTAAAATACTGGAGCATTAATTTTGTAATAAATATATAGTAAAGTAGAGGATTAATGCTAAGTACTATGTAACGAAAACACGATTCCATAAACTTTTCTCGATAGAAAAAAAGTCCAAAGTTACCTCCAAATCGAACAATAAACCGCTGGTATTCAAAAAGTACTTCAAATCAGATCATGAAACTTTGCATACTAACTGAACTAACTATAAAGCAGGTCTTATGTCTTTTTAGTCCAATCAGTAGATTTTTTGTAAATCGCAAAAACCACTCATTTCGCACTATTCGGCCGCAGTGACTGACGTAACAACCGCTTTGTAGTGCAAGCTGATTAGAACTTTATTCTAACAGTTGTAACAAACGAAGTTTGAACCACCACAAATAGAGTTGCTAATTTTAAGTTTAGAAGGGCCTTAAGTTCACTGTGATTTTTATAATGATGCAAAATCAGAAATAAAATAAACTGTGAAAGTGTACTGTACTTTCGCAGTCCTTTACAACAATCGACGTAAATGTGACGTCATTGGTAATGTCTGACTAAGTAAGTGCATGACGTAGGTGTACGTAAAGATAGTCTCGTATATAGAATCCTCCTACAGTGATGTATGGTTTACAGAAACACATGGCGACTTCATGATAAATTATCTCAGTATCATCCGTCTACACTACACACAAGCAGTAAATAGTAAATAAGGATTCAGGATAGTAAATCAGGTTCAGAATGATACAAAATATAAATGTATACGAAAACTATCAAGAGTGTCCCGGCCACAGATCTATACTAATATTATAAAGAGGAAAACTTTGTTTGTTTGGTTGTTTGTTTGGTTGTAATGAATAGGCTCAAAAACTACTGGACCGATTTAAAAAATTCTTTCACCATTTGAAAGCTACATTATCCACGAGTAACATAGGCTATATTTTATCCCCGTACTCCCACTGGAACGGGAACTACACGGGTGAAACCGCGGGACGTCCGCTAGTATATAGATATACTTAGATAACGCAAGTGTCAAGATCCGTATGAAAACCAAGAGTACCGTTTTTTACTACCTACCTGCTATGACGTCATAAGCACAATAAAAATTATTTTTGAAATTTGAATATTAATATTATTATCATTTTTTTTTATAAATAAATTAAAATATACGTAGTCTACGTTTTTGTTCTTCAAATGTCAAGAATCAAGTTCTTGAGCTGTAACTTTGCTGATTTAAACTAATTAGCTTGCTGCGACATCAAGCATAAATGCTTAACGGGGGACGCGATGTCGGTGGTCTTGCGTTATCTAAGTATATCTATATATCTGTGGTCCCGGCTGTCATTCGTAGATCTTTGATTAAGAATAAGAATAATTAAGAATAATTTATTTATCAAAGTATTACAAAAATGTACATTTATGTGCAGTAGTGTTATTTCTAAAACAATGGTATAATTAGTGCATAATAGTAAACTATAACTAAAAATATATTTAACAGTTGCAGGAAACAATAATGTGGAATTCACAAATGTTTGCTAGCGACCTGCCCGATCTAGGTTTATTTAAACCTGTGTTTCAGGCCATCACTTTACATAGCACAAAATTAAGTAGGACAGTAAATGTTATAAAATAAAAGAAATCTATTAACAACTATAAGAATAATGTAAGTGGTACAAAAATCAATAAATATTAAAACTAAATTAAGTAAAATACCTATGTACAATTAGATACCAGGGAATAACATAATCAAACCAGGACTTCTAGCAGTTTTTCTGTGTCCGTGTAATTAAGTATCGCTTTTGTCGGTACGGGTAGTCAGAAGCCTGAATGCCTGACAAATTCTCATCACCAAGGAGTCCTGCCGAGGTTGCGGGACTGTTCGAAAGAGATATCGTGGCTCCGGAACACAAAGTGCGATGAAGGAACATGGATGGGTTTTAGTCAGTAAAAGTCTGACACTCCCTCCTGCTCCGCCCAAAGCGGGAGGAGTCATTTGATGATTTCCCATCTGAAAAAAGGGGGTATCACATTACCCAGTTACTTGGCTGTGGAGGTCAGATAGACAGTTTCTTCATGCAAAGTACTGGTATTCCTCAAAATCAGGTTAGTCTGGGATTCGGCAATCCCAACTTAGTTAGAAAAGGGTTTGGTAGATAAGATTTTTATGCCAAACATGCAAGGCAATAACAAATGCAGCGGGAAGCCAATTTCAAGCGGTTGCATTACCTTTCTTTCGCAAGTAAAATATTTCCTGTACTTGCACGTGAATACCGACCTTGTCTGCGTGCCTCAAGTCATAACTTGGAACTTATGTAACTGGACCAGTATGAGGCGGTGTTTATGTATTTTAGTCTAGCTTAAATGGTGACGATGGCAATTTAAGTCGTAGGACTGGGTAATATACGCTGGCCGTTGTTGTTGTTACTAAATCTTGGTTCTTGTGCTCAAAAGTAAGTGCTCTGTTTACTAATTTTATTTCCATTCATTCCCATGTTGGTTTAGTGGTCCTAAGTGCGACTGCTGAGCATCAGGTCCGGGATTCGATTCCCAGGTCGGGAAAAGTGTTATTTGGTTTTTCCATCAGGTTTTTCTTAGTAGTAGTCACAGAGTCTGAATTTGTGCCCGATCGATGTCAATAGGCTCGACTTCTCTCTGAGCTAGTGGTTTATAAAAAGGATTAGTTCATTGCTTCATCGTAGTGAAGAATTTTAATTGAATCTCGATCTTTAAAATTGAATTTTACATCATCAGTCTTTATTTACCATCTATATTATAGCCTTTATCAATATACGTAGATAAATACAGACGCATTTGACGACTAGTTCGATAAATACTAGAGTAAGTGTTTATTAAACAAGTATTAAACCAAGTGGATTAAGATTTAATCTTCTGTGAACGCTGTGATATAACTTGCACTGACTAATCGACTAGTTTGCCTTCTGATGAAATAAATTACAAGTGCGAGATGCAATGTTGATGATTTAATGTTTATCGACGATCGCCCAGGTGGAAGATATGGATTCTTCTTTACTTTGTTATGATATACTTAAGATATAGGTACTTGCTATTTTATTCTAACGTTGATTTTCTTTTTCGTGGGGCTCTTCTTTTTGACTTCGTTTTTTCTTAGATTAACGCATAATTTCTGTCTGTCTTTCTCTTTCATTTTTCTTAGATACCCGGGTGTGATAGAAGAATTACCACTGTGGCCGTTCTCTAGTTTCGATAAATAGTCATTTTTGATACAAAAACAAATTTAATTCCTTTGCATAGGATATGCTTATGTTATCAATTTTATTTGTTTTTAACCAACTTCAAAAAGGAGAAGGTTCTCAATTTGATTGTTTTTTTAATGATAATATGTAGGTAGGTACCTACACCGATTACGCTGAGATTTATGATCCGATCCGATTTGTTTTCTTTTTAACTATAATTGAAAAACGTCTTTAGATCCAAATGATAACTTGTAACCTAGCATCACAGTGTACTATTTTCAACGACTCATAAGAACACCGCTTCAAAACATCTATTGACGTAATTTTCCAAAACAATATTATCTAAACGTTGCGTTCGACCATGACGAGGTATAATCACTGCCATATTCAATCTCAACAAGTAATTCAATACCTCTGCATACACTTGCTCTAATTAATATGAATTCTACGACAAGTATCACACGTTCAAGTCGAGTGTTCACCGAAAGGTCAGTGGTTGCCCGCGATCAAGGTCTGGTCGAACCGAGAAGGTATGCTGGCTCAGAATTCCACGCATTTGTGTCGGACACATTGTTTTTTTTAGAATTTAGACTGTAAATAGCTTGTAGGTACTGTTATATACAAAATACTTTACCCTGGATGCCTGGACTGTGTCGTTGGTCGAGTGGTAACGCGACTGCTTAGCATTAGGTTCTGGGTTCGATTTCCGGGACAGGCAAAGTGTTATTAGGTAATTTTGGGGTTTTTCCATCAAGAATTTCTCAGTAGCAGCCACGGAGTCTGGATTTGTGCTTGGTACATGGGACATAAACATTACTGGCAAAATGTGGATGTATTATGAGGTACACCTGTTCCTAACCGTTCGGGGATAAGAGGCGTGATGTTATGTTAAGTTCACCCTGAAATATACCTTTTTTTTTTTTCGGATGGGAAATCATCAAATGACTCCTCCCGCTCTGGGCGGAGCAGGAGGGAGTGTCAGACTTTTACTGACTAAAACCCATCCATGTTCCTTCATCGCCCTTTGTGTTCCGGGGCCACGGTATCTCTTTCGAACAGTCCCGCAACCCCGTCAGGCATCGGTCCTTGCGGACCCCTTCCTTTTTGCTGACTCTCTTTGAGATGCGCATGGAACACGAACGCGCCGTCGACACGGCCTGTCGTCATGAGGACGGACGGCGAGCTAGCCCATAGCCCACCGTCAACAGGCCCGCGCCTACGGTGGCCGGGGGCCACGTGGTGGCCCCCGACGCCCGGGGCGTCTCCCGCGGCGGCCAGGACGCTGTGAGGTTCTCTCCATCTCACGTTCCGCCCCCTCCTTCTCTAGCATTACTGCTTCGCAGAAGGAGGTGACGGCATCCCATTCCGTCTCGCTCCGGACCATGGCTTGCACCAGGGCCGGACGCGAGAGGTCGCCGCCGCCAATCGCCGCTTCGAGGACACGGCGGTGCTCCGCCCACGCGAGGCACACCTCTACCGTGTGCTCCTCGCAATGGAAACATCCGGACGTTTCCTCCCGCCCGATTCGGTGCAGGAACCTCCCGAAACAACCGTGTCCGGTGAGGACCTGCGTGACGCAGGCTGCGTCAGGTGGAAGGTGAGGACGCCGTGGCGTCTCTCAAGCCACTCCTCAAAGAGGGGACTTATCGCCACTATTGTGGCGTGCCCTAACCCTGAATTATATCTAAATGAACGTTCTAAAACATTATAATTATGTTTGATTACAGTACCTACATCGGGAATTTCTCAGCAGCAGCCCTACTTGACTCTGAGTCTTGATTAGTGAGTGGTTGAAGGCAACTCGTCCCGCGATGAATAAACAAAACTGATACAATTTGCTGTATACTCTACAGGTACCTGTAGACCAGCGGTTCTCAAACTTTTTTAGCAACTGAACCCTTTTGGAAACCTAAATA
The DNA here is from genome assembly GCA_905147715.2 of Xestia xanthographa. Classification (NCBI taxonomy): domain Eukaryota; kingdom Metazoa; phylum Arthropoda; class Insecta; order Lepidoptera; family Noctuidae; genus Xestia; species Xestia xanthographa. The sequence continues at coordinate 15,706,362 of LR990657.1, forward strand.
TTTGACGGAGCCCTAAAATACGTTTGTTGCCTAAAATAATAAAAAAAAACTCAAGAAATAGAATTGACAATGGATTACTACAACTGAGTCAAAGCTAGTCGGTTAGATTTCGTTGTTTTACAATTTACTTGGTTAAAAAAATATTATAATTTTAGTGACTGTCGTATAGTAACTTAACTTTTTTTGCAACCTTCTTCTTTCTTTCGTGGAGGCTCCAGGGAGCCCTAGGGTTCCGCGGAGTACACTTTGAGTAAGACTGCTGAAGACGATACAGCAAATTGTAGACTTTCAAGAAAAATAGACGTTATGTTATGTACAGTACTTTCACCTAAAATTGTTAGCCCCTGCGGAAGATCCTGTAAGCAGCCGACAAGGTGACTTCTTTGAGTTGCACTTGAAAGTTCGGTCGTCAACTTAAGTAGGTACTTTAAAAGTTAGTTTACGAAGAGAGAAGGACCATGCTCATGCATGAAGGACATACGATTGGACGTTCACTGATGGATGCGTTCAGAAAATGTTATGCATTCGAAGGCATTCTGCTCGAAATATAACTGTATAGGTCGGGATATACATAGCTGTGTAGAATGTTCAGAGTTTAACAAAGAATGCACGCTTAAGAAACAAAGATAGTTATTATTATATTCAGATTCTCATTTATTACAACAATTGGGTGGAAGTCGGACTATTTTCTAGATGTTCCACTATCCAAAGAATGTGAAAGTCCTTTGCCCTTTTAAAATCTGAATTTTATAAAAATAAAAGTATACTTTATTTTAACAAAATTAAACATTCTGAATGCCTTTTGTCGTTGAATGTACAGTGACAGACAATTCCCTAATTATTATTACTTGGAAAGTTGTACACACATATAAAACATGTATACCGATTACGGATGTAAATAATTAAATTCGCCTTTTTGGCTAGGTATAGACCATGTAATACATAAATAGAAGCTAGAGCTTCTTTGCGAGTACACTAGACAGACATACATAAATTATGGAAATGTCTACTTATCTAGGTAACAGTTTTAAAGCTTAAATTCCAGTAATTTTAATTACTATTTTATTACGCAGTTATAAACTTTACTTAATTCGGTTTGATATTTAGTTACAATTCGAGAATTTAAAATAAATTAAATTTAAATTACAATAATAAAAAATAAAAAAAACGAATCATCACGAATTAAAACATAAAATCACTATTACATGCAAAGCAAATCATTATTATTAAGGACCTCTCTACAGAGTAAAGGCCTCCTCCATTTTTCTCCACTTATCTCTATCTATTGCTATTTCCATCCAGTTATTTCCCACTGTTAAATAAAAAAGTATTTCGTCCAGCCATCTCTCCGTTGGTCTACCTCTTTCTCTCTTTCCAAGTGGTTATCTGTTTTGTCCATCTATCATTGTTCATACGTGCAAACGTGTTGTACTGAAATATTGATTATGAATTGCGATCGTCACTACCGTGACACTGAATATTTAGTGTAAGAGTGTAAAAAATCAACTGAAAACTTTCGAAATGCCTTTTTAACCTTTAATACTATAAACAACACCTTATTCAGTGGTTTCATTGCAATTCATAGCCAAAGTTGTAGTACAACATAGAGCGATATAACCTAATTTAAAAAGAATTATTGTTTTTTTTTTCCTCATTCAAATCTATGTATGGGGGCAGACTACAGTGAAGCAGCAAGGACACACATAGAAAAAAGTGACATTCATCAGTCAACTAAGATGCAAAAGCCAAAAATTGATGCGACTGATATGGTTCACCGAAATGCGTACATCAATCCTGTTGAACGTCGAAAGTCTTTGAAAGCGGTTTGCCACTTGTCTAGGCCCTAAGATAGTAAGTACTATTGATTACATGTATTTTACCTCCATTTATGAATCTAGCCTGTGTCGTCCAGGACGAGTCAGTGAATCCAGGGAATGCCAATCTCCAAATTTTCCACGCGTCGGTTCGCATAAATTTTATCATAATAAACCCACGTTTGATATTACCCAATACAAGGCAGTTATCATAAATAGTTGGTAAGTCAGTGCGTGGCCCAGTATTTGTTATGTAGCTGTTTCACAACGCTGCTATTGCTGGCCTAGCACACAAAAACAGTTTAAGTATAGGATGTAGATACGCCTTTCGAAAGTCACTTGGTAGATATATTAAGTTTCCGCTTTGTTGTTTACGTTTTAGTTCATTTGTAACGAGGTAAACGAAGTTTATGGTAAAGTCCAATTATGATATTGAACCGTCTTTTTCAATACTTAACGTGTCTGTCTATGTGGTAGTATTGTTTTTTTTTAACATCGCAACGGATTTTGATACAGGTTACTTACGATGCATGCATGTGAATCATCACCATCATTTCAGCAGAAAGACGTCCGCTGCTGGACATAGGCCTCCCGCAAGTGTCGCCACATTGACCGGACCCGTGCGACTCGCATCCAGCGGATTCCCGCAACCTTCACCAGGTGATCGCTCCACCTAGTGCGAGCCCTTCCAACGCAACGTCTTCCGGTTCGCGGTCGCCACTCCAGAACTTTTTGGCCCCATCGGCCATCCGTTCTACGAGCAATGTGCCCTGTGAATAATTAATTAATTTTAAACTTACGTCAAGTATTTTGTTTTTAAAGGTGTTAGTTTATAGGTAGATACGTGTTTTGAAAGTTACTGTATTTTTCCATCAGGAATTTCTCAGTAGCAGCCATGGAGTTTGGATTTGCGCCCGGTTGATGGCTAATAGGCTCGCGCCTTATAACATGGGAATTAAACATAACTGGCGAAATGTGGGTGTACTATTAGGTACACCTCTGCCTAACCCTCCGGGTATTAGAGGCGTGATGTTATGTTACGTGTGTGGAAAGCCCTAAAATGTTTGCACAAGACTAGTTTCAGTTAGCAAGTCTAAAATTGGTAAGTAAGCAATATGATTCGTTCATCATCTGCCTAGCCTTTTCCCAACTATATTGGGGTCGGCTTCCGGTTTTACCGGATGCAGCTGAATACCAGTATTTTACATGGAGTGACTGCCTATGTGACCTCCACAACCCAGTTAGTACCGGGTAATACGATACCCCTTGGTAAGACTGGTTGTCAGACTTATTGGTCCTCTGACTACCTAACGACTGTCAAAGATCTACTAATGACAGCCGGGACCAACGGCTTAACGTGCTTTCCGAGGCACGGAGGAAACTCGGTATGTAATGGGTGGTCACCCATCCACAGACCAACCTAGGCAAGCACGGCTTAACCTAACGATCGACCCGAGCGGCTGTTATCATTTAGCCACGAGCTCCTACTAAGCAATATGATTCGTTATATAATCTTAATAAACGGAAAAGGATTAATAGTCGATTAAATAATGGTCTGCAAATAATTTAATAACTCTTCTAAAACAAGTTTCGGTTTCACAATGATTGTTTTAGTTCTATTATGATTATAGGGACCCAATTATCGCATACAATTCCAATCTTGGGTTTCAATTGAGGAAAATCAACGTAAAGGATCGAATAATATTCAAAGCATTCTCATTTTAAAAACAAAGAAGTTGTACTTTGAGAGTTAAAGTGTAATAGGTACTAATCGAAAGTTACTAGTTTATAATGAAAACAAAAAAATACGCGATACGTTCCCGTAATCAAGTAAAATACATGCAAATGTCATCCCCAAACCTACATTACCCTTTCCAATTAAGAAAAGAACTTAAGTCCAAGAAATTACTCTCCACGATTTTACAGCAGGTAGTTTCAAAGAGGCGGTAGGTACAAAACATCCTTCTTTGTGGAAATAAAAACCTGTTTCCCTTCGTCCAAAAACGAGCTACGCGATATAACAAGTGTTAGTTTTACTTTCATCCCGAAATAAGTTTTTGCGTGTCCGCTAGTAGTTTTGTTTGCCGTACATTTTCTTTGATTAATTATATCCGCACAGGCTGGTGTCCAATTTAGGTGACGGTCTTCCTTATTTTTTTATGTTATGATTTATATGTGTCTATGTATTTATGTGATGGTATTCTGATGTAGGTCTTATTGTTTCGGCGAAGAATACATCAGCAAGGGTTTGTGGATGTCAAATGTATGAGTTTTGTAAACGTTGTGGTACTACCGAGTACACTGACGATGACGGTCGACCACAGCTTTCAACCTTATTGCTTCCGGCTAAGGGTGAAAAATGGTAGACCGTCAGTGAACTCGGAAGTACCAAGAATAGGCTTGTGAACTGAAAATTTGAAGTAGTCCGTCAGTTGGATTACCAAAAAATATTTGATCCATATTTTTTCTTTTGTTACGTAAACCAAAATTAGCGAAGATACGACGCTTTTAAAATTCTCAATACGTCACGCCGTATATAGTATAATTTTTAGTGCGTTCTTACGCCACGAGCCCCCATTCCCGAGTTATCATTGTCAATATTCATCGATTTACAAAAACAAAAAATACGTGTCCATTATTTTATAATACTCTAGCTGACGGACTAAATAGATTAATTGCAATTTATTGATGGTGGAAACTAGCCTATGACTTTCGATTCTTTCGTTGTAGACAGACGCAAATCTGCCAGATCTGAAACATGTCTAATCTAAATATATAAAAGAAGAAACTGACTGACTGACTGACTGACTGACTGACTGATTGACTGACTGACTGACTGACTGACTGACTGACTGACTCATCTATCAACGCACAGCCCAAACCGCTGGGTCCACAGATTCCAAATTTGGCAAGTAGGTTCCTTATGTGGTCTAGGGGTGCACTAAGAAAGGATTTTTCAAAATTCATCCCCTAAAGGGGTTAAACGGGACTCCAAAGTTTGTATGGGGAAACAAGATTAGTTAGACTATTTTATTCGAAACTTCACAGGAGTGCTCCTATTGTTATATAAGTAGAAACGGGTTTCAGGTTTTTTCAGAATTCAACCCCTAAGAGGGGGAAATGGGGTGGCAAAGTATATAAATCAATGCACAGCCCAAACCGCTGAGTCTAGAGATTCCAAATTTGGCACAAAGGTTCTTTATGAGGTTTAGGGGTGCACTAAGAAAGGATTTTTCAAAATTCACCCCCTTAGGGGTTGGAACGGGAGTCCAAAGATTACGTGGGGAAATAAGATTAGTTATACTACTTTATTCGAAACTTAATAGGAGTACTCCTATCGATAAATGAGTTAACGTTTGTGTTTCAGTTTTTTTTTCAGAATTCGACCCCTTAAGGGGGAAATGGGGTAACAAAGCCTGAAATTTAACATAGGTATTGTTTTTATGGTGAATTGGGTCGGGTGTATTACAAAAACAACGATTTTAAGATTTAATGTGGCAGACTTGAAAAACGACCATTCCCTGTTGGGGTGCGATGGGGTTGAAATGTCTAAAAATCAATATGGATGTCGATACCGAGATTATCAGGGGTGCTGATTACGAAAATGGCATTTATTTTGAGATCCTGATGATAATGATTATGATTACGATGGATGATGATTGTGATACTGATGACGATGATTGTGACGATGATGATTTTGATTACGATGATAATGATTGTGATTACGATGATGATGATTGTGATAATGATGATTGTGATAACGATGATAATGATTGTGATTACAATGATAATAAGTATGATAACGATGATGGTGATTGTGATACTGATGACGATGATTGTGATGATGATGATTTTGATTACGATGATAATGATTGTGATTACGATGATGATGATTGTGATGATGACGATTTTGATTACGATGATAATGATTGTGATTACGATGATGATGATTGTGATAATGATGATTGTGATAACGATGATAAAGATTGTGATTACGATTACAATGATTGTGATGACTAGGATATTGTTTTTTTTTTATTTCTTTCTTTCTTTCTTTCTATAATGATGATAGCGATTGTGATTACGATGATAATGATTGTGATAACGATGTTGGTGATTGTGATACTGGTTTTGATGGTGATTGTGATGGTGATGATGATTGTGATAGTTATTCTGAGAGTGGTGGTGATTGTGATGGTGATGGCGATGGTGATTGTGATACTGATTTTGATGGTGATTGTGATGGTGATGATGATTGTGATAGTTATTCTGAGAGTGGTGGTGATTGTGATGGTGATGGAGATGGTGATTGTGATGGTTATTGTGATGGTGATTGTGATGGCCATTGTGATGGTGATTGTGATGGTGATTGTGGTGGTAATTGTGATGGTGATTGTGATGGTGATTGTGATGGTGATTGTGATGGTGATTGTGATGGTGATTGTGATGGTGATTGTAATGGTGATTGTGGTGGTGATTGTGATGGTGATTGTGATGTTGATTGTGATGGTGATTGTGGTAGTGATTGTGATGGTGATTGTGATGTTGATTGCGATGGTGATTGTGATTGTGATGGTGAATGTGGTGGTGATTTTGATGGTGATGGTGATGGTGATTGTGATAGTGATTGTGATGGTGATTTTGATGGTGATTGCGATGGTGATTGCGATGGTGATTGTGATGGTGATTGTGATGGTGATTGTGGTAGTGATTGTGATGGTGATTGTGATGTTGATTGCGATGGTGATTGTGATTGTGATGGTGAATGTGGTGGTGATTTTGATGGTGATGGTGATGGTGATTGTGATAGTGATTGTGATGGTGATTTTGATGGTGATTGCGATGGTGATTGCGATGGTGATTGTGATGGTGATTGTGATGGTGATGGTGATTGTGATGGTGATAGTGATGGTGATTGTGATAGTGATTGTGATGGTGATTGTGATGGTGATTGTGATGGTGATTGTGATGGTGATTGTGATGGTGATTGTGATGGTGATTGTGATGGTGATTGTGATGGTGATTGTGATGGTGATTGTGATGGTGATTGTGATGGTGATTGTGATGGTGATTGTGATGGTGATTGTGATGGTGATTGTGATGGTGATTGTGATGGTGATTGTGATGGTGATTGTGATGGTGATTGTGATGGTGATTGTGATGGATATTGTGATGGTGATTGTGATGGTAATTGAGATAGTAATGGTGAGTGTGATAATGACTGTGATTACGATGATAAATATTGTGATAACGATGATGGTGATTGTGATAGTTATTTTGATGGTGATTGTGATGGTGATGGTGATTGTGATGGTGATGGTGATTGTGATAGTGATTGTGATAGCGATAGTGATGGGGATTGTGATGGTGATTGTGATTGTGATAGTGATGGTGATTGTGATTGTTATGGTGATTGTGATGGTGATAGTGATGGTGATTGTGATAATGATTGTGGTAATTATGGTGGTTGTGTTAATGATGATAATTGGTGATAATGGTGGTGACTGTGATGTGTAATTGTGATGGGGATTGTGATGGTGATTGTGATTGTGATAGTGATAGTGATGGTGATTGTGATAATGATAGTGGTTGTGATAGTGATGGTGATTGTGATAATAATAATTGTGATGATTATGAAATGTGGCACATAGATAGTTTATAACCTGGATTAACATGGAGGACACTGTTATCCCTTTAGCATGATCCAGTGGGACAGTTACCGAACTTCACGCGGGCGAAGCCGCGGGCAACAGCTAGTTATCTATAGGCTGTCTAGGTATTGTGCTGTTAAAAGTACATTTTTTAGATTCTTGCTGTTGGTCTAGTGGACGCAAGCGCGATTTTGGAGCATGAGGCGTTCGATTCCCAGGTCAGGCAAAGTGTTACTGTTAGCCTGTGTCATCCCACTGCTGGGCAAAGGCCTCTCCCCATGACTTCCAAATTCTTCGATCCAGGGCCAATGTGGACCACTGGTCGTTGGTTTTGTCCAGCTCGTCCCGCCATCTCCTGCGAGGTCTACCGCGTCGCCTTCTGGCTGTATCAGGGCTCCACATCGTGGTTATTTTGGCCCACAGCTCGTCAGGTATACGGCAGACATGGCCAGCCCAGTCCCACTTTAGCTTAGCGGCTTTTGGATCGGGTTTTTAAATCAAGAATTTCTCAATAGCAGTCACGGAGTCTGGATTTGTGCCCGATTGGTGGCAATAGGCACGCCCCCTTTACATGGTACACCTCTGCCAAACTCTTGTGGATTACAGGCGTGATATTATGTTTTGTTTATTGAATGTTCAGAGTTCTAGGTAAAAATAGTAAGCTAAATGTCACTGAACAAAAGTCGCGGGAAGTTGAAGGTAAATAATATGTTATTTTAAGCACTTACAATTTATTCAAGTAAATTATTTATATCGTTCCGTGTGTAGGTAAACAAATGTTTCGTTTTTATTGAAATAACAAAATAAACGAGATTTTGGTAAGGTTATTTTTGACATCAACGTTTTATTAAAATTGTACAAACATGTCACCGGTGACGGAATGAAGTCCCATTTATTAGAGTCTATAACAAAATTCTCTGAAATTACAATACAAAAATATTAAATACAGAAATTAGATATTTTAGTACACATGCGCAGCGGCTAATTAACAAACTTCTGCGCTTCGTGTATAGCTTTGATTCTAGCACAAAACAAAATATTTGTGTTGTTTATAGCTGATAGTATTATTCCAAGCATGATTAGCGTTTAGTTTATGTTGAGATGTAAGTGTATTCATGATAGGGGGAAAATGTCTAAATGTAAAAGTAATTATTTTAGATTTAGATTTCTATATTTATATTCGTAACTTTCCTCACGATATTTTCTTAATACCTCCGCAGGACAGGTGTTGCCAGCTTTATTTTTACGAACCCAACAAATGTGGACTCGTGGCCCACCAGAAAACCACTAAACCTAATGGTCTCGCAAACCACCAGAAACCATTAATTCAATTCAACCAATTCCGTGCTAAGTGTTCATACCCCTAAATGTTATTTGGAAATAAAACAACAATATTGTACATAGAAATAAGGATTTATTTTGTAATCACAAAATAGATCTGCCCACTAACTGGCTAAAGATGTGTCGCTTTCATTTGCATTTTCAGTTAGTGAAGCATAGATTTTCTTAGTTCCAATTTTTTCCTTTAGGTTGGCAAGTATATGTAGTTATTGCAGAATTTGCCTCCACGTGCTAAACCAGCACGAATTGTGAGAATTGAAGATAGAACTCTATCTTTATCCGGTTTCTAACGATACGGTGAATCTGTATATTATGCATTAGTAGAATCCAGGTTACGATACAGCATTATGTTTTGGGGGAGCAGTTACGGGTATAATTGCCAAAGAGCATTCATACTACAGAAACGTGCGTTAAGAACGATTGTCAGAATCCCACAACAAGAGTCATGTAAAGAATATTTTAAAAAAAATGGTATTTTGACAGTACCAAGTTTGTACGTTTTAGTAATACTCAGCCACTGTGCGAAATACATACAAGAGCACGAATCACAAAAAGAACGTGAACTTAGAGAGAAAACTAGAAGAAATGTTATAAAAAATAAAATTGCACCGAAACAATATTACTAAGCATTGCTCTAAATACCAAGCAGTAGAATTATTTAATAAGTTGCCTACTGACTTTAGATCATTGATTTACAAAGGTACTTTAATCAAAGCCAAACTTAAAGCGTTCCTGTTGAATAAATGTTTATATTCTTTAAATGAATTGGTGACAAATGATGGTGAATAGTTTTTATATTTAGTAATTTACCTTTTGACATTAAATATTTATTCAAGACATTATTCGATTTTTTGCATTTTATAGAGTAGATTTATAAGTATTTGACATAATATTATTTACAATAATTTATATAATTACTATTTACATTCTATTGACACAATATTTATTATTTATGTTATTTTAGATTTTAAATTGAGTGAATTTTATTGTTTTTTATATTCATAATTTGTTGTTATAGCTATAAAATATTAATGAATGTACAAACTAATTCAAACACAATGCGAATTGTTATATGAATAAATAAATAAAATAAAATAATTAAAATAAACTAACAACAAAAAAAATGTACCCTTTTTCAATCATATATAACTGATTATTTTTGTAAATCGTACTTATAGTTAGTGGTTGTTGTAGTATCTTACCACTAATAAAAACAATCGAAGTCACTAGAAAAATTCACTAGCCACTAAATCCAATATTTGTTTGCTAAAAGGATAGTCTAAACCACCAGAACTAGGAGTTGGCAACATCACCGCAACACATGCCCCACAAGCAATTACCACACAACTTTTCAAAATGGCCCATAATATGAGAATATTTCTTAGCAAAAATATACCATTCTAATTATGATTAATAGACAAACAACCTTGTACTTACGCAAGTTCTATAGGGTAAAACATCATTGGGCGCAATAACAAGGTATGTACCTACCATACTTGGGCAAGAAACTTACATAAAGGGAAAAAAAGAAACTTTACTTACCTACATGCGAATTGTTAGAGTAACTAATCCCAAGTAAAAGAAAGGTTAAGTACTTCCCAGTTATTCCATGTTGTTTTCTGAGGGAATAAACTATGCGGATAGGTGAGGAGTCTACTTACTAAGGTTAGTGACCAGGCTCTTGCATGTAATATAATTGTTTAAGAGAGTCATTTTGGGTAATGTATTATGAATAGAACTAAGTGCAGGAATAAAGCCTTCGCTAGACGAAGCTTACACGAAAAACTGCTCATAAATAAGGAAATCTTACTGCTCTTCGGCAAATTATCAGGGTGGACTGTCACCTGAATGTCACTATCACCTGAACTGTCTTTAACAAAATTATGTCAAAAAAGCTGAGACTTCAATAATTATTTTTGAGCGTATCCGCACCAACCAATGATATTATAAAGAAGATACGCCATGTTCATACTGAATGGCGTTCAGATATCGTTGCGAGTAATTTAAAACTACGACAGCGATAGATAATACGGAACGTATAAGATAGAAAGAGATAGCTAGCTATCAAAGTGCAACAATTGTATCACTTTGTCCTCAACAATTTGTGCGTGCTAGTGCGATATCTACCTCTTTTTACTATATAATATCATTGGCACCAACGATCACATTCGTTCCTTCTTTGTACAAGTTGTTCGACGATTTTGACTCATAAATCTAAACCACTCAATAAAACAGACCAATACTAATATCACCGCCTTTTATAAAATACTGGACCGCTATTATCCTTTGTACAATAAAGTGTACTTTCCACCATATTGTGAGCACGCACGCACGGCACACGAAGTACCGCCACTAGCTGGAAAGTTACTACCCAGTCCATTGTTTTGTTTGTTGCCTTTCTCAGAGGAAAACTGCGAATGGAGATTAATTTATTACGTCGCTGAGAAAACATGGAAAGCGGTGGAAAGCTCTCTATTAAGACGAGCGGGCGGGGAATAGAACGATTAATTATGATTTCTTTTAACGCCGTCGGACGTGGCCGGTCGTCTCGCATCCTTATTACGTGTTCCGATGGGAATTTTAATGTATATTCCGTGCAGCGCTGCAGGCTTTGCACTCATTAATTTCTGCAGTAACGGGTTTTGATAAAAGAACTTCGTTTGCTTAGTGGAGTGTCGTGGGCAAGTGGTGTTAGATAAAGGCTATTTATTCATTTACTGGAGTTAAAAGTTTAATCAGATATTTTGTTATGACGATCTCAAGTCTGATAGCGACTTTTAAACTTTTGGTATCTCTTCTACATAGTTGCGTTTATTTGGTAAAAATACCAGTTTAGGAAATAAAAGATCTTGCATTTAATTAACGATGCGAAATTTTGAGATAGACACGGCATAGTGATTTTGACCTTTATGTCAATGGTCGTTTAGATTTTCTGTGATAACATTCAATTACGAAATCCTCGAGATTGCATATAGACAACCATATAAGAAGCTATAAAAGCTTTGGCATTTTGTTAGTTACTGTCAGGTCGGGTTGTTCACAGGTCCCTGAATTTGAATGATTATATATTGATAGAAATCTCATGATTTAAAAAAAAATCTTGTTTATAGAAGACCCAATACAAAATTGTTTTCAAACTAAAATAAGTATATTCTTACCTCTAGTTCTCTAGTATACTCAGTAAAATTGCCAACTCTAACGACAGATTCCCATCCCGACACCGAATTCGACCCCGTATTTCTAGAGTTGTCCGTAAGACGTCATCGTCATTTCTTATAATTACTTTTTCCCTACCGTGAGCTTTAAGATGAATACCACCTAATTGCCGATCTATTCAGTGTGCTCGTTGCCTTAAGAGCTCAATTAATATCTATTAGGATTTTTTGTGACATCTCACCCATATTTAAATTCATTATCTTTTAGTCGAGGGTCCTGATTAGATGAAGTTCATTTTGATGTTGAATTTACGATTACTTCGTCCTCTTTTTCTTTTTCCGCACTCCATGACGCGTTTGACAAGCCAGTGCCACACCTACCTTTATTACTTAGGTATACCCATTTTCACATGCATTGTGTTGTTAAGTATTAGGGTAAACTTGCATCATATAGACCTATTGCCATAGATCTTTATATTACCAAGCTAGATGTTCTAGACCTAAGCCGTCTTAGGAAACAACGAGGAGAGATGGACCAGCGGGTGAGACTCCGTACTTATCATCGTAATTTCTACCAAACTATTAAATTTATATAAGCTGACAACACTTACGAGCACTTGTCAACCTGTTTGCTCCGTGTAGAAAGCGAGACCGTTAGATTTTAATTAATAAAATACGAATTAATGGTACTTTTTTAATATTTCAATTATCTCCATAGAGCTATGATCGTGCCATTTTAAAATAAAAAAATGTTGACTATAGTAAGTTGGTACATTAGTTATTAAGCAATAAAAAAATATTAAAGTTGAAAAAAATGTGGTCCGTCTCTGCTGGTTTTACCCATTTATTAGCGTGACAACATTCAAATATGGCATACCTAGGTAGGTACAAAGAAGGTATACCTTGTTTGTATTAGTTTAAGTAGGTTTATATGTTGTGTGTATGTTTGTATTAGTTTAGGTAGCTTTTAGTTGGAGGGTAGTCTTCAACGCTATTTCAGAAAAAAACTAATTTTGTATTTGTTTATTTTACTTTTTGTTAATTAGGTAAAAACACTGGCTCAGTGACTGTAATATAAAGGTACGTGTGGACATATTTATGGCTGATAATTGCCGCACGGAGCGACGCGGTGACGTTGCTATGCGTAATTTGTGCATAAAAGCCGCAGCCGCAACCGCAGACTTACACCTTCGTCTGGCACCTGGAAGGCTGGAACGATGTATTTTTTCTGTGTTATAGTATATTTTGATACAAGTGGCAAACTTTATCGTTTCAGACACTGGCCTTTTATTATTTTTGTCGATGACGTTTATACTAAATAAATAATAAATAAATGTTTTACTCGCAACCCTTCTTACAATTGGTCTTATTCTAAGGTGTACATCATAGTGACTTAAAATAGGAGAATGTATATTGGACTACAATTTCATTGGGTACTGTAGCTAGGGGTGAGAGTCAGGATGGCTGGACCAAGAGAGGTTTTGGAACTTTGAGCAATACCAAGTGTTAGTACCTATTTTGTACTATTTGGTACCAGACATCAAATAATGTGTACCTCGCTAAAGACTGAAAACTATTACGAGGAAAGTGGCCAGCCATTCTGACGTCAGAATGGCTGGACCAAGCCGGTTTCACCTAGTTGTAGGCGTTATAACTAGTTTATCTTTTCGTTAAAATGTAGTACCACATTTGTACCTCAACATATGTTTTTCTTAGATTTTTTCGATAAGCTAAAAAAAAGTTACACCTAGAACAAAATTTGCTTGTAAGTTGGAGGGCTCAGGTGCAAAATGTCGCTTTTGCAAAATGTCTACTGATGGTAAAATGTCTCTTTCTCATAATTCCGCTTTCGCAGAATGTCGCTTTCTCATAATGTCGCTTTTTAAAAGCTTTTGTTTTGTTTCACCTATCCCGACATTTTGTTTCACCTATCCCGATATTTTGTTTCTTGATGATTAAATCTTGCAAGCTTAATTTGATCCACTTCCCGGTTACCGATTGAGCTGAAATTTTGCACGCATATGTATATTGCAAGGCAATGCAATATTATGATAACATGGAGCTGATCTGATGATGGAGCTGTAAGGTGGTCATAGGAACTCCGTTATAGAACGACATAAACCCATCGAATTCATACTTGTTTGATTCGTCTTGATGAGTACTTTGTATTTAGATGGTATCCAGTGTCTGATGATAAAGCTGGAAGGTAGCCATAGGAACTCCGTTATAAAACGACATAGCCCCATCGAATTTGGACTCGTTTGTTTCGTGTTGATGAGTACTTTGTCTCACATTTATGTTTTTCTTAGATGTTTTCGATAAGCCAAAAACATAAATGTATGTTGTTATAATTTGAATGTGTTTTGTCTTGTGCCAGACTTAAATCCCTTTGTGTAAAGCAAGGAGATTACGTACCTGCTTTTTCACCTTTTTTTTCTGGGGTACAAGCTCATACACTTTTTGGGCTAGTCCTTTCTTACATGCGCCTATGTACCACCCTTGTACTTACATGAAGTTTAAATAAATAACAATAAAAAGATATTCACATGATATTCGCAAAACCTGGCGTGGTCCAGTCATCCTGACGTTCATCATTTTTCTGCGATTCCGTAAAACCTTTGGAAATGGAAATGTTACGTAATGCAGCAGTTTCATATACAGGGTGGAATTTTTGCATGCCACCTGGAGGGAAAGTACACTAAATACCGGAGATAGCAAATTTTACTCAAAGGAAACATTCCTTTATTATTAAAAAGAAATTCATCAGCATTCAAAGATTTTGAAAATTCGCTTGCCACACTTGGGAATCGAACCGGCTAAATAAATAAAAAATAACACCCTGTACTTTTATGGCACCAATCGATAGGGGGCCAATTATAAGGATCAAATCTCTTTAACAAACATAATAAATTTAATTAAAGGAAAACCATGAAACCTAAAGTTATAAATTCAATGGGATAAATTCAATACGATAAAGCACTTTTATTCAAAGGATGGACCTTTACAATTGAAGAAAGAATATTTCAATTTGCACGTGCTTGTTTGTGCAAATTGTAATCTTCCTATCTAAATAGTTCTTCGTCATTTTAATCAATAAATGTCGTCAAAAGATAATTGTTTATTATTTTCTAACATAAAGTAATTGGATGGACCTTTGAGTAAAAGTGCTTTATGTTGTCCCATTGAATTTATAAGTTAAGATTTCATGGTTTTCCTTTCATTTAATTTGTCATATTTGTTAGAGGGATTTGATCTTTATGATTGACCCTATCGATTGGTGCCATAAAAGTACAGGCTGTTATTTTTTTGCAATTTAACCGGTTCGATTCCTGCGTGTGGCACGCGAATTTTCTTAAAAAAAAACTTTTTTGCAAAAAATAAAACCGACTTCAAAAAACACAAAAAAGCGAAAAATAACTTTAGCTTCAGAAGTCGGTGACTTTTGTTTTATTGATTTTTTTTTGTCACCGACTTCTAGAGCTAAAGTTATTTTTCGCTTTTTTGTGTTTTTTGAAGTCGTTTTTATTTTTTGCAAAAAAGTTTTTTATTTTACCATTTTTAGTTGTTCCCAAACAAATATTTGCTATGAATTTATTCGACTGGTAATAGGCGTGAGCAGCGGTGGCCCAGTGGTGGCGGCCCCGACTTACGAACAGCAAGTCGTAGGTTCGAACCCAGGTAGGTGTATTACTTTGTGTAATTTATTTCATTACCACTGCTCTCAAAACGGTGAAGGAAAACATCGTGATGTCCTAGAACCAAAAACTTCGAAGACATGTGACATCTATCAATCCGTGGGCCCGCGTGCTGGATTATAGCCCATTCACTCTCCATTAGAGAGGAGGCCTGTGTCCCAGCAGTGGGAACATTAATAGGCTGATGATGAATAGGCGTATCCCCAATATATGGAACTTAACATACCTTTTTTTTCGGATGGGAAATCATCAAATTACCCCTCCCGCTCTGGGCGGAGCGGAAGGGAGTGTCAGACTTTTACTGACTAAAACCCATCCATGTTCCTTTATGCCCTTTGTGTTCCAGGGTCGCAGTATCCATTTAGAACGTCCCTTTTGCTGACATCTCTTTAAGGCGCACGCGGAACACGAACGAACTGTCGAGATCTGGGTGTATTGTACATATCTGCGTATCCCCTCAGAGCATACAGGCGTGATGTTAGGTCATGATGTTGTATAAACAATAAACATTCAAGCGATTGCAATATTCACGGCACTTTTGCCGTCTATTTTTGAAGAGTTCCATTGTATATCTCCGAAGATCAGCATCAGATGTTTACAAAATTTAAATGGGACCACACGGAAAGTACTAGCTTTCAAATAAAAAAAGAATCATCAAAATCGGTTCACCCAGTCGAAAGTTCTGAAGTAACAAACACAAAAAAAAAAAAACAGTCGAATTGAGAACCTCCTCTTTTTGGAAGTCGGTTGAAAATAAAGGAATGTTTCTTTTGAGTAAAATTTGCTATCTCCAATATTTAGAGTACTTTCCTTCCAGGTGGCATGCAAAAATTCCACCCTGTATATACGTTTCTAAATAAATTGTTTTATTTTATTATATAGATTGTAGCAAATTATTTACTGTCTGCTAATTTAAGGTTAGAAGGACATTTTTCTACATTATGTAGATATGTGATTTTGGCTTGTGCTCAGATGTTTTTTCACTTATAAGTAGTTGAATAAAATTTAGTTTTTAAAAAACTTTATTGTCTCAAAACTTTTGTTTTATTATTTATTTTATTAGTAGATACTTACATTCCTTCGCTGCATGTATAATACTGGTACTCAGCTGCATCCGGTTAGACTGGAAGCCGAACTCAACTTAGTTGAGAAAAGGCAGGCAGATGTTGAGCAGCAGAAGCTAGCTTGGGACTTGGTGCATCCCGATGTTAGGTTCCTTTAAACCTTGCAGATAGAAATAGGAGCCCCGTGTAGCGGGGCTCTGTCGACTACGCTTTTTAGCCGAATATAAAGTGTTTTGAGGTTAGATTACTATAATTGTTTTTTCTCAAGAACGGTACGTTGCCTTTACATGGGAGTGGTGCCAGGGCACATGGACAAAACACTCATGTGATACTATTATCCCTGCAATTAGCGACGCTGGCATGGGCCATTATAAATGTTACTACTCAACGAAGGATGAGATGTTTTGTTACGACGACTATGATTCTCACTGTAAAATTCGTAAAACACCGACCAACCGATATTAATTCATTCTTTGACTTATGTCGAAATAGACTACTAAATACGAATACATATTATGAAGAATCTCTGTACATATTTAGACATTGTCGATTTGTTACTAAATAAAATTTCAAAAACTAGTTATCCTGGTTTCATTCATATACCATGGTCACCCTTAACAGCGAATTCTTAAGGCATAGCGAAAAGTAATTTGTTTTACAGGAACCGAATTTAAACAATGTCGTTCTGTACAAATGTATTTAGAAGACATTTACTATTAAATGTTAGTAGTGTATCTGGTTTTAGATTCCGTTGTGATCTCAGGTAGCTACAGAGTAACGTTGTGATCTCTCGTGTATAGTAACGTCAGGATTGAGGAGCCAGTTAAAATGTGCTATAGCTCCCAATTCACTCATTTTTAATTAACGAATCTTGTCCTACAAATCTAATATACTTACTACTAAATAACAAAGAAATTGCGCATTAATTGAACAACTGCTTCTTTGAGAAATGGTGAGTCGTATTACGGTCTGAGGAGCCACATACATAATGTATGGTAACTTTTTTACTTTTAATACAACCGTGTTCAGATTTTGTCTACTAACTACTCTCAAATGCTACAATATCATACTAAATTATGGTAAATATTAATCCATGGTGTTCGAAGTTCTGACGTGGCTCCTCAATCCAAACATTTAGATTGAGGTGTCACCTTTATGATTATATAACTTTTGAAGTATTATACTACAAAATCGAGGATCGATCCTACAATTTTTTTAAACTTACTACTAAATAAGTATATTCATTAAGCTACAAAAAATGGCTCCTCAATCCTTACGGACATTAAAAAGCGACATTATGACAAAGCGACATTCTGCGAAAGCGACATTATGAGAAAGAGACATTTTACCATCAGTAGACATTTTGCAAAATCGACTTTTTGCACTTGAGCCCTCCAGATTACAAGCAAATTTTGTTCTAGGTGTAACTTTTTTTTGGCTTATCGAAAAAATCTAAGAAAAACATATGTTGAGGTACAAATGAGGTACTACATTTTAACGAAAAGATAAACTAGTTATAACGCCTACAACTAGGTGAAACCGGCTTGGTCCAGCCATTCTGACGTCAGAATGGCTGGCCACTTTCCTCGTAATAGTTTTCAGTCTTTAGCGAGGTACACATTATTTGATGTCTGGTACCAAATAGTACAAAATAGGTACTAACACTTGGTATTGCTCAAAGTTCCAAAACCTCTCTTGGTCCAGCCATCCTGACTCTCACTAGCTAGGGGCTTATATTAGGCAAATTAAGTAATAAGTATCCCTGACTCCGAAACTAGGCATAACCTGTACCTATCTTCAGAGCCAGTACAACTTTTTAATGTTATTGACTTTGTTACTTTAGATTATTATTTTAAATTCAATTAATTAATTTGTTATTCTATTATTTTACAAGTTATCAGTTTTATTTACGTTATTTACAAACGACAACTCTATAATTATGCAGTTACATTAAATTCCTCATTTTGTTATTTTGATTTTGAATATGTTATTTAATTATTATTAGTTTATGTATGGCAATTGTTTTACTACTTTATGGATATTTTTGTCTGACTGAATAAATGAATTGAATTGAATTGAATTGAATAATTTTTGGAAGCCTGTTACGTATATGTTCGTATCTGAGGCAACATATTTCATGTATGCATATTATGACAGTTGTGTGTATGGAGTAGTAAGTTAACGGGAAATCATACAGAGGTGCTGAAACAGTTCGAGTTTTATTTTAATATATTGTCGTTAATTTCCTTTTGTATTACACGACTGCCCAAAAAAAGGAGTGTTATGTTTTCAGGGTTCATGTATGTAGGTGATATATGTATGTATGTACGTATGTATGTATGTACGTATGTATGTATGTATGTTTGAGAGTTTCTTTTTTACTTTCCATTGTTTGGATTGTCATTCCACTCGCGGCTATATATCTAAATTATTTTCTATTCGTCCGTTGACTGTCATGTGCAGGCAACATTCACCGGTCCGGCGTGAGGGGTTTTTGTGCCACTGCCATATTAGGGATGACGACTAACTAAAAAAAAATATGATGCTGTTTAGTCCGTCACTTAGATTATTGAAATATATTGGATACGTGTTTTTTTTTAATCAAATCAATAAAAAATGACGAAGATAAAACGCATCAAAGATCATGAGTAGGGGGGGGGGGCATGGGCTCACACGAGTTTTCGACGCACTGTATCGTCTTCAATTTTTGTTGTGAAAAAAGAAAAAATGTGTCCAATATTTTTTGGAAATCTATCAGACGGACTTATTCGGTTTTTTTGTCGTCTCGCCTTTTCTTATATTGGCAAGACATACATAGGTAAATCCCCTCGAAGAGTTGCAGATCCTGACCTGATCTTTCGCAACCTTGGCCTTTGGCCGGAAATATTCCATATTCCACCAGCAAATAAGAACTACTCAAATGTTTTTCTAACATAATTGTTTAAAAATACAAATGCCCATTAATATTAAGTGAAATTAATGGGCATTTGTATTTTTAAACAATTATGTTAGAAAAACATTCCAAGGAGCTCGTATTTTCTTATCATTCGCCTCACATTTATTCATCTCCGTTTTGGTTCGACCCTGAATTGACATTTCCGGAGTTCCGATTTCATAAAAGGACTTCCTAAACGAATACGTATATTTAGCTGTATATTCAATAGTCCGTTTGTGTTTTAGTATTGTTCTTTATGATTACACTTTGAATTAGTATTATATTGTCCTTGTTTTCATTTGACATCATAATATAACTTGTAACAAATCTACTTGATCCTATTAAAATAAAGGAATAAGCAGACTTGTTCAATTACAATTTAATAGGCAAAAGATATAAAACACCACTACCTAACACGCACTCTCTATATTTTTATAGTTCACGCACTTAGATGGATAAGAATGAGTTCACCTCTGAAGGAACGGAAACAGGCGTCAGGGTAGCAGGTCAATACCAGTGAAACGTTGAGGAGCACCTTCAGGAAACCTCAGCTGGAAGGGCGTCGTGCAGATAGAGTCCAACAGGTCAGCTCTGTAGTAGGGCAGCGTAGATTTCTGGGCCAGAATAGCTCAGCGTCAGGATAACTTCGCGAGACAAGTGGAAAGTCAGGCACGTAGTTAGTTTCCAAAGATCGGGAGTAATAGTCCCAGGTGGATCTTTAGCTGGATCCCCTGGAGTTTAAGTATCTCAGCGAAAACCAAGCGGTTATCTGATGCTCATCTAATCAGATCCAAGAGTAGACTTTTCAGCCGTCCGTCAGCTCGTTTCTCCAAAATAGTCCTCCTTTTTCAAATCTTAGTTTTCTTAGTGTGGCCATCATCTTAACTGACAAGTGTAGTCGGCCAGGACATATCCATGAGTGCGTAAAGAATTTTATAATATAATTTAATATTAAGTTATTTAGTAAACAATCGTAATAATCTACAAAATATAATGGCTAAACACATTATTGATAAAAATAATTTAAATTTTACAAACCAAAAAGTAAATATCATAGACTAAGCAGAAACTGAGAGTTTGACAATTTGACGCTTGACGTAAGTGTCACAACATGAAAATTATAAGTTAATATTATTTTTTTTCAGCTATTTTTAAGTAAATGAATCGTATTTAGATCGATTTGCTGAGTGTAGAAATATAAACAAATAAAAAGGATGATGAATAGTATTATGAATGGTGAATATGAAGCGTAAGTATAGCATAATACTATAAACTTCACATCTGTAATTCCCGAAAAGGAATGGAAGGCAAGAGGAGCTCGTGTTTAAATAATAACAGCCGCTCGAGTCGATCGTTAGGTTAGGCCGTGCTTGCCTAGGTTGGTCTGTGGATGGGTGTCCACCCATTACATACCGAGTTTCCTCCGTGCCTCGGAAAGCACGTTAAGCCGTTGGTTCCGGCTGTCATTTGTGGATCATTAACAGTCGTTAGGTAGTCAGAGGCCCAAAAAGTCTGATAACCAGTCTTACCAAGGGGTATCGTATTACCCGGTACTAACTGGCTTGTGGAGGTCAGATAGGCAGTCGCTCCATGTAAAATACTGGTATTCAGCTGCATCCGGTAAAACTGGAAGCTGACCCCAACATAGTTGGGAAAAGGCTAGGCAGATGATGACCTGTAACTCCCGAAAAGTTAGGTGGAGGTGTACCACCCACATTATACCGGTTAAGTTTAAGTCCCATATTAATTATTTATTTAACGAGCCAATTGCCATCAAAGGAGCACATATCTGGATTTCAAAACGGCTACTAAAATAATCATGATGGACTCGCTTTAGTGCTGCAAAGTGCAGATTTGAGCATAGACATTCTTTCTGCAGGCACTAAGTTCGGGCAGTCTCCAGTTTCCGTACAAATTGGATCGAAATCATGCAGCTTTTCGGCTCCGATTCAAAATTGTATGTAACCGGAGCACTCACAGGCTTCGTATGGCCTTAAAACTTGGTTCTTGAAAAAAGTTGCAAAGAGACTTAGCAATTTACTTGTCTACGAGACGTTTTGATAGTTAGTGGACTTGGCTTTTTGGCTAAAATAAGAATGATTCGTACCAACACATCTAGGTGTGCAATGTATAAACACAATCAAAAGAACATATTTCAAAACTTTTACACAGCCCTGAAAGTTCGCAGTTTTCCGGCTTCCTCAGCAGAAACAAAAACTTTATTTGTCCAAACATTTTCCTTAAAGCTTTATCAAAATTTTATAAATACTACGGTGTAATCGTATAGTAGATAATCTGGGAAAATAATGACTCATTCTATCGTGTTTTATTGCGAAGCCATTTTTCTCTGGTAAATGGGCGCCCATTGGGAGTTCCCTCAATTTATAGAGTAACGTAGATAGTGGAGTTATTAACGAGGCCCGTGTTTTATATCATTTAATTATTGTAATTACACGTACGCGAGTGGTTGTATTAAATATCATTCTGTTAGTTAATTTTATGCATAATATTTTTAATGAAGTACCCACCTTGTTAAAATATTGTTGTTCTGCGCTGTTGTTGTCATTAGATTTATAATTAACACGAACATAATTATGTAGATACCTGCTTCTAAAAACAATGTCGGATGATAAAATAAATAGTGGAAACTAAATACACTCAGTCAAACTCCCCTGAGCGAAACTCGCGATTGAGACTTTCATGCTCGAAATGGAAGTGTAATTTCTAGTTTTACAACTGAAAAATAGTGCTTCTCGACTGAAGACACAGATTTAAGTAGGTACAACTTATCAGAAATATAACAGATTGATTAAATATGAATAACGCCATAGGTAGGTAGGTATAGCTAGTTATTCGATTTGGTATGGAACTTTTAGGTCGTTGATCGAAGTCCATTTATGATCAGGCTATTAAAAGTATATATCTACAATTAATGTGTTTTGAAATAAGAAAAGTGCTGTTGAATTTATTTAATCTGATGGCAACGTTAGTATAGCGTTACATAATCCAACATTAGCACCCGTATCACACAAGTAAAGGGATTTGTTAATAAGTAAAAGTAATTACTTCAGAGTTAGAATTTTTAGCTTTCAAAAACGGTTCTTACCTACTGCGTTCAAATTCTTGTCTATTGCTTAAAAATAGTTGCATAAGTAATTACTTAAACTCAAATAATTAATTTAACTTGACTCTAGATACAAGTGTAAGTCTTGTCCAGTTCAATATAACTATTCCGATCAATTTATTTCTAGCTACGGGCTTAAAGCCAAAATAGATTATAATATTAAATTATTAAATGAATAACAAAAATCACTACACACTTAATAATTTCGTTATTTAATTACGTAAATTAGAATGATCAATATCTATTCAAATTGCTTTTCGGACGGACATCTTAATGATTTCCTGTCAATAATGGCGAAGTTTTGCAATAATAAAAGGCTAGAATTTTGTACAAGGACTTATCATAATATTCTTATCATTCGTATCGCTATTGGTTATGTACCAATTGTTCCAATAGTTAAGCCAGAATTTTTAATGTACCTAGTCTTATCAACGGGTATCGTATTACCTACTTAGTACAAACTTGGCAGTCTGCACATGGACAGTCGCTCTATGCAATTCAGCTGCATCCGATAAGCCTAGAAACCGATCCCAACATAGTTGAGAAAAGCTTAGGTAGATGATGAAGCCAGAATGTTAACTTTCCCCTTAGGTATACTAGACTACGCCATCAGACTGGCCTGATCTACAAATCTGATCTGATCTTTACGAAGTAATGTCTTGCATCGCACAGGCAGAAATAGCCGCGCGATTAACAAATACTTTTTAACACATTTGCTCGTAAAGGGTCTCTTATTTCACCTATTTCAATATCGTAATGTATCTCATTACGTACTTGTGCAGTAATGTAATGTACAACGCACGGTTTATCAAGATGCCCCGTCTAAAACGAACGGTACTTTTTTAAATCTTAGCAAAGAGTTTTTATGTCAGAAAAGTGGTCAACATTTTATGAATAAAATTAACTTTAGGAGATGAAATATAATAAATAAACATTTAATTAATTTTGACAATAAATTAAAACCTCTAACACAAAAACACAAAAATATTAATTTACTTTATTAGTGATACTGGCTGTTTTTTGTGTCTTTGCTTTAAAAAAAAGCGCTGTTGCGGGCGCATCGCTAATTTGTGAACAAGTAAAAGATTTATTCGTTGAAGAAAGTCCGAGTTTTATTTATTTCCTCGCAAATCTAAATATATAAAAGAAGAAACTGACTGACTCATCTATCAACGCACAGCCCAAACCGCTGGGTCTACAGATTCCAAATTTGGCAAGTAGGTTCCTTATGTGGTCTAGGGGTGCACTAAGAAAGGATTTTTCAAAATTCACCCCCTAAGGGGGTTAAACGGGGCTCCAAAGTTTGTATGGGGAAACAAGATTAGTTTAACTATTTTATTCGAAACTTTACAGCAGTGCTCCTATTGATAAATGAGTAGAAACGGGTTTCAGGTTTTTTCAGAATTCAAACCCTAAGAGGGGAAAATGGGGTGGCAAAGTATAAAAATCAATGCACAGCCCAAACCGCTGAGTCTAGAGATTCCAAATTTGGCACATTGGTTCCTTATGTGGTCTAGAGGTGCACTAAGAAAGGATTTTGCAAAATTCAACCCCTAAGGGGGTTAAACGGGGCTCCAAAGTTTGTATGGGGAAACAAGATTAGTTTAACAATTTTATTCGAAACTTCACAGGAGTGCTCCTATTGATAAATGAGTAGAAACGGGTTTCAGGTTTTTTCAGAATTCAACCCCTAAGAGGGGAAAATGGGGTGGCAAAGTATAAAAATCAATGCACAGCCCAAACCACTGAGTCTGGAGATTCCAAATTTGGCACATAGGTTCTTTATGGGGTTTAGGGGTGCATTAATAATAAATTTTTCAAAATTAACCCCCTAAGCGGTTGAAAAGGGGGTCCAAAGATTACATGGGGAAATAAGATTAGTAAAACTACTTTATTCGAAACTTAACAGGAGTACTCCTATCGATAAATGAGTTAACATTTGTGTTTCAGGTTTTTTCAGAATTCAACCCCTAAAGGGGGAAATGGGGTAACAAAGCCTGAAATTCAACATAGGTATTGTTTGTACGGTGAATTGGGTCGCGTGTATTACAAAAAAAACGTAATGTGGCGGACCTGAATTACCATCATTCCCTGTTGGGGTGCGATGGGGTTGAAATGTCTAAAAATCAATATGGGTGTCGAAACCGAGATTATCAGGGGTGCTGATGTCGAAAATGGCATTAGGAAAATGGCAATGCCATTTATTTTGAGATCCAGAAGATAGCGGATTCAACTTCTATACAGGGTTATTGTTGATTTATTGTGATGATTGTGATAACGATGATAATGATTGTTATAATGATAATGTTGATTGTGATGATGATGATTATGATTAAGATGATAATGATTGTGATTACGATGATAATGATTGTGATAACGACGATGGTGATTGTAATAGTGATTTGATTGTGATTGTGATAATGATGGTGGTTGTGATAGTGATGGTGATTATGATGGTGATTGTGATAATGATGGTGACTGTGATAGTGATGGTGATTGTGATAATGATTGGGATAATGATGGTGGTTGTGATAGTGATGGTGATTGTGATAATGTTTGTGATAATGATTGTGATAATGATTGTGATAATGATTGTGGTTGTGATAGTGATGGTGATTGTGATGATAATAATAAATTGTGATGATTATGTAATTTGGCACATATATAGTTTATAACCTAAATTAACATGTAGAACACTATTTATCCCTTTAGTATAATTCAGTGGGGCAGTTACCGAACTGCACGCGGGCGAAGCCGCGGGCAACAGCTAGTACGTTATAAAACGTCGTATGACATACGTGCGCTTTGATAATTACAGCCTCTGCTTTCTTGAAGCCCTCGCCTACGGCTCGGACTAGCAATATCGCCTCGGCTGTAATTTTCAACTTACCGCACTAATATCATAATGTACTATTAATGTATGCAGAAACCCGGTAATAATCTTCGTCGACACAACAACTAGGAACCAGAACCAGCTGTAAAGAAAAAGGAGCTTTACACCTAGTTCCTCATACATCTAAGGCTTTACTTAAACAAGTATTCCATAAGAGAATTGTAAACATACCGAGAAGAAACTTTACCAAGAACATCCAATCATACGAGTAACTGAATCACGTCTCAGCAGCTATATATAACCGTAGTTACGTGTTCTAAGTAATAAGGCGACAAACATACAAAAGTAGACCGTCAATTCACCCACATCCATTGTCGAGCCTTTTCACCTTACACCTAAAGCATGTGTACCGCCCTTATTTACCATCGCCTTTCTTCAGAACAAATAAATACAAAGGTAGTGTAAAAACCCAATAAAAGCCCGAAGTTACACAACAATACGGCCTTATGTAGGGTAGGAGGAGAATGATGAGGGGTATCGTCTCAGGCCATTTATTTAATTAACTATCTCCCTCAAGAATGTCGGCGGGAAAGTCGCCAGTGACTTCTTTTATCTTGTGCTTGAGTGTCGCAGTAGAGAACCTCATTGAATATTAAAATGAGGAAGTATTGTACATGTTTTAGGTGGAATAAATGTCGGAGGTTGTACTTCCGTAATCTTATTAATGTGACGTGTGAAGGAACAGTAGCATAACCTATACTAATATTATAAAACTGAAGAGTTTGTTTGGTTGAACGCGCTAATCTCAAGAACTACTGGTTTGAATGGAAAAATTATTTTAGTGTTGGATAGCCCATTTCTCGAGGAAGGCTATAGGCTATAAAACATCAAGCTACAACCAATAGCAGCGGAGCATCAATAAAAACTGACGTAAAATCGGAAATAGTAGTATTTTATAATAATTTCGCGCGGACGAAGGTCGCAGGTAAAGTGTAATTATATACAGAGAAATCATGTTTTAAAAAACTGGCCAAGAGCGTGTCGGGCCACGCTCAGTGTAGGGTTCCGTAGTTTCCCGTCCGTCACAATAAGTGTTCCCACTTATGAGTTTAAAGGTGGGTATCCATTATGTAAAAATGCTTGCATATACGAATATACTACAAACTTAGTCCAGAAATTATTTTGTACAACTTTTTGTCTTTTTTGTACAAAAACTGTTGTTTCCATCAAGTTCAAAATGATTTTCCTAGAAAGTTCTTATAAAGTTCTACTTTTCAGATTTTTTTCATATTTTCTAAACTTATGGTTCAAAAGTTAGAGGGGGGGACACATTGTTTTTTACTTTTGGAGCGATTATTTCCGAAATTATTGACATTATCAAAAAATGATTTTAGGAAACCCCTATTCATTTTTAAATACCTTTCCAACAATATATCACACGTTAGGGTTGAAATTAAAAAAAAAACACTTCCCACTTTACATATAGGGGGGCTACCCTAATAAAACATTTTTTTCCAATTTTTATTTTACCACTTTGTCGGCATGATTGATATACATATTGGTACCAAATTTCAGTTTTCTAGTGCTAACGGTCACAGAGATTAAGCGAGGACGGACAGACGGACGGACGGACAGACATGGCGAAACTATAAGGGTTCCCAGTTGACTACGGAACCCTAAAAACGACGGTTTGAGGGATGTTATCTCATATCGACCTCCGTCTTAGGCCTCGGACACGAAATCAGCGGAGGCGGCAACTATTTCATGAAAAAGTCATTCAATCGAGTAACATGAACTTGGAGGGTTGTATTATTGTATGATGATTTTGATGATTATAATTGTTAAAGCACCATAAAACATAATTTTAATTCCCGCCCTTTCCAATCCTACCATTTCCTGCGCACACAGCGCCACCTAACGTTTTTGACATGGCATTAAATATAGTCCCCCGCCAGATCTCACCACTAAACTAAACGACTCGGCAAAATTATCGTGAAATACTGCAATCAAGTGTTATCCAAGACAATAATTGTGTGTGTCATCAACCTATTCTCATTCAAATCAGCAAGAAACAAGAATTGGGGCGCCCCACAGTGTAAAATCATCAGGTATTCTTAGGCAGCCGGCCCTTCAGTGAGCTTCGGTGAGTCCCTTCTACCTTTACTGTTAGATACAGTCAACTTGCCCATCAAATAGAATTATTCTTTAACAATAATTCTGTAACTACATACGTCTTACAGCCGCGAATCATAATTTAATCAACATACAACCTAGCATTGGCCTGCAAATTGCAAAAAAACATAAGAAAATTTGAATTTCGCGGGTTGCCCTGGAGCATCCAGCAGCATCATCATCATCACCAGCAGGAGCATCCATATATTTGTCCATATCATAGCTGAACGAAGAATATTTACTAGGTAGCTGGTTTTTTTATAGGCTTTATCAAGGAATCATTGATTCATTCTCCGACCTGCTATTCTACGTACAAATGTTGATACGATCGTCCCCTATCATTTGAAACTTAATACGGTCATTTGGGAACAGAGAAAGTACACTTCACCCTATCCCTTCAGAATTACAGGGTGTAACTCTACCGTTCCTGAAACCACAAGCTACGCCGTCAATATTGAATACTGAAACTTTAGTTGCCACTGCATTGGCAATATTGGCAAACTTTTTTATAAACTTGATGATTTTGCTATAATATTCGTTGGTCTTTCATTTTATTATAACAAGACTTAAAGGACGGTACGCTGCATTATAGAAGTGCTGTGAGAGATTCTGGATTTACTACAGATTTTTATTAAATACTAGCCGACGTCACGCGGTTTCACCCGTGTAGTTCCCGTTCCCGTGGGAGTACGGGGATAAAATATAGCCTATGTTACTCAGTGTGAATGTAGCTTTCTAATGGTGAAAGAATTTTTGAAATCGGTTCATTACTTCCGGAGATTACCCCCTACATACAAACTTATTAGTATAGAAGTATAGATTAGGTGTTCCCGCGACCTTTGTCAGTGTGAAATAATTGTTATAGAAATATAACTAGATATTTGCATTGGATTTTGATAACAATTTAAAGGGTTATTGTTTTTTTCATTAAAAAAAAATTATTCCCGTATTCATTTTCTGAAGTCCCGTCATAATCGGTCTAGCCTTTTCGCAGATTAGTCGGAGCAAACAGACAGACAGTTAGACAAAAAAAAGTATATTTTGATATGACTACCGACACTTTCATATACATTCAGTAAATAACTGTTGTTTTAGAAATTACAAACAGACTCTTTTTATATATTTGTTTAGATTGCGGAAAAATACGCCGTTTCGATTACTGGAACCGAAATCTCATCAAGACATGTAAAACACACGACATATCCACCATATTGTATACGCGTTGCGTTTCTATTAGCAATGGGAATACATGCGTGACTTGTTACAACATTTACGAGGCCAATGCTTTTTATTCAAACTACACATATTTTATTAAGTCAAACACACAAAACTCATGTATTTTGATACAAAAATTAAAACAGCACACATATTTTGATAAGGTTACGTTTAAATCGAGGATAGCACGCAATCCTAGTTTTTTTATACAATTTGTTATTTCTACGTGAACGCTGTATAATAAATAAGCGTTAAGTTATGCGTGCTGACATGCTTCAAACTTAGTAATACACCCTTCATAACTTTATTATTATCTGTTTAGTTATACTTACTTTGTTTAGTTAGTAATTTTACTAATGCGTGTTAAGGAACGGCAGTAAAATGTCAGACATTTTGAGGTTTATTTGTAAATTAAAACAGTCATGTGTCATGGCATGTCTGTGTGGTTCGGCGACTAATATTTTTGTTTATTTTTAGAGACTAGACCTCCACCAAACCGCACTGGGCTAGCGTGGTGGATTATGGCCCACTGACTTAGGTACAGTCGGGGTCTTTTCTGCCTGACCATTTTATTTTTTTTTTCGCTTAAAACATGCGGAGGCGCCGAGCCACGCCCCCTTAAAGTTTGGGCCTATTAGGAAAGTCTCAACTTTGGCGCGCAAAATAACAATAACTCTCGTTTGGCGTGCGTCGTCTGTGCGCTCGGCCGATTCGGTATCTTTTCATTCATTATTTCTATACAAAGTCAACGGGGCGGGGCTAGAGAGCGTTTCTATGTTGCGAGTGCAAGCAAAAATAAGCTTAGTGGTGGTCAGGCGGGAGTGTCCTCGATAGTACATAGAGGATGTCTGTTTCCTACCGACTGACTTTTTTTTGGCAGAACTTTTTGTAGATTGCACTGTAGTTGTGTTACACGACAAAACTGGTTATACACCATAGACAGCTCGAGCTTAGTGAAATGCTGACCACCATACATTTTTGAAAATAACTCGTTTGTGGTCGGAAGTGGGTACTGTTCTACTTAGCAATTGTTTATTTATGCTGACAAAGTAGTCAGCACTGTCTGACTGAACCATCCCGTTTTAGGACCGGAACTATAGGGGAAGCGTAAGGTGAGTACTCAACGGCCTCAAGAATAACAAACCAATTAACTTATGGTTGAAACTCTAGGGCCGTGGGGTCCGAGTGCCCATAGTCTGTTCAAAGAACTTTCAAAACGCCTAGTTGACGCTTCCCGTGACCCAAGAGCTGGCTTTTACCTTGGTCAGAGGCTAAGTGTTGCCATACAACGTGGCAACGCCGCCAGTCTCTTGGGCACATTACCAGCTGACAGCGTTGAGGAGGAGTTTTTCGATGCCCTTTTATAGTTTGTTGTTAGTTTATTTATTTTAGTTTATTTAATACTTAGTTTTTAATTAATTATGGCAATGAATAAATAGTTATTAACCTATCAATTTCTTTATTTATTTTATCGCGTAAAGCAAACGCTATTGGGCGCGCTTTACAGAAAATCGGTTTTCGCGTTTTTTTCAACCTTAGTTTCACTTCGTATTTATTAAATGTGCCCAATTTATCAGAAAACAATTCAGCCATTTTTGAGCCGGTTTTGAGTCCTGAAGAGATAACGACTTATGTATCAATTAAGTATAATAATTAAATAGTGAAATAATTTTCTGTTGCACTTAGATACCCGCAATTACAGACACAATTAAAATAACAATGCACTGTGCCCGATCGGGCACGGCTGGGGACATAAGGGTTACTATTTAGTCACCCTTAAATCTATTTCAATTGACAAGTGACATTGAAACAATCACATTGAAATTCTTAGAAACTTAATTAAATCGAGATCCATCATAGGTGGCGAAATCAAACATATTTACCGTTTAGCAGTAATTCAGTGAAGTAAATAAATCGTCACACAATTCATCTAATTACTGGGGCGTAGCATTCCAATTATCTTCGGCGCCTATCTGCTGGGATGCTTAAGACGTCGCGGCTCAGGGGAACGACACCAAATATTGATTTACACTCCTCGATACAGAAATGGAATAAATTGGAATATTAATTTCGCATAACAATGGTACAAAACAAATTAAAGTGTGCCAGATGTCTCCCACAGATACAGTCCTGTTCCCTTATTTATGTAGTTGATTTATTTTAATTATTGTCGTTTTATTTGTGTGTTTTAGAGAGGTTTGTTAAGACGATATTATTAATTAGTGACACGTAATTGAATGTGCATGTTTGAGTTTTTATGAACTTTATGGAAAAATATCCAGGAATATAGTGTTTACCAAAAGCTTTATTGTTGGAACGGCGAAGCGGTGTCATAGCAGACCGCAAAAGCGACCGCGGAGCCCGTATTGATGTTATATTATAATATCGATTGGGATCGTTAAGCCGCCATGCCTTTGGAAGGCAAGGGTAAAAGCCTTTCCCCGGCAGGGGTTGATTAAATGCTAACAGAAACAGTAATCATATTTGTACAAATAGTGTATTTAGTATCGGGGATAGCTAAACAAATACAACGTTATTAGGTGAAGGTTACTAAATAAATCTACATCAAAATATACGTACAGTACGCTATCAACAAAACACAATTTACCAGCAATACACATCAGCATCGGATTGCGGTATCAAATTGTATGTTAAACATGGCTGTAATCTAAATCTGTTTGACCAAATTAATTCCGCGTCAAAACGCGTGGAACGAAATTCCCGCGATAAGCTTTGGTAAACTGAACCGCGAATGTTAATTAGTACGGTAAAAATACGGGATAATCGGCGAGTGGGGGCAGACACGAGAAAATAATTACATTATCTCACAGTGGACGTGTTATAAGTAGAAATGTGTTTGCACATGCGAAGCGAGGCTGCGAACATAGAGTAGATAGGTATAGAAGGCCCGTAACATGCTGCAAGCGAAAACGCTTAAATAGACAGATATGCGTCTATTTGCAGCGAGCGCAGGCGAGCTAGTGACCAGTATTCGTTTGAAATTGCCGTACTACGTATTATAATGAGTGCGTGTGCACCTGTTTTCACCCGTTGGTCTACTGCACCTGTCTACTCTGTGGCGAGGCTACGAAGCTCGCGTGCCAAGCGGCCCGCCATCCCTGCGCCTCCCGCACTATTGTTATGAATATCTTGCCTTCACACTATAACCAAAGTGTTGGTTCACCCATTTACATTTTTATGGCGGCTATTGAAAAATGTTCTCGTTTAATAACATTGCGCGTGTAGATTCATAATGTTCTATTAAGGAGTGAGAGTAGAAGGAAAAACGAATAAGAAAAACTTTATAGAAAACTTCTCCCTAGTGCTTAAGAAAATCTTTCCAGACCAATGGCTAGGCAACAGAAAACTCCATTAGTAATTTTTTACGTCCCAATATTGCTAGCGAGAATAACTAATAGCTAAAACTCTAAACATAAGCCCAACAAAAAAGTTTCAGTACAGCCTGTAACTTAGGATATAAATCTCGGCGGAAGCAAATCCGACATACTAATGGATTGTTCGCCAGCTAAGTGTGGTCTGTGCCAGTTGGACTAGTGCCTATACATACTGGTGCGCGGCCAGCCTCCAGCCAAGATAATCTACTAAACTGAACACCACCCATTCTTAGAGCACTCGTAACTAACGTCGCTCACATTGAATTATCTATGCTGTACACCCGCCAACACAGTTTGTTATACAATTTGCCAAATTGTAAACTCCCTACTCGAATCAATTTACATTTATGACCAAATAAACTTAACTAGACGCTTTCTGAGATAGAATTAAATACGTTATCCAAACGTTCTGAGAGTAATAAACACGTTTTCTCATACTCTTTATACTTTCCCAATATATTTTCGTGACAATAGCTGTAACTTTAAAGCGTAGTTGTGCAATATTCATGTATGAAATTCTATGAAAATAATAAAAAAATAGATGCTCGGCGCCGCTGCCGCCCGTGCATCCGACATTCGCATTTTACTTGCAAATTGCTTATATCCATCGATATCGGCATGCCAACGGTCCACCTCGCAGCTACAACATAAAATAACCGCATACAGATATTTAGTTGTCCGTGTTACTCGTTATAGAACGCGTAACTCGCTGTCAAATTCGTTTGGGCAGAATGTGTTTTCAGCGTCCAGGCGTGTGATTTTAGGGATAAATCAACAAGTACATTTTGACATAAATCTTCACGTTAAATCTGTTATCGCGGGAAAGTGTTCGGAATTTTATTTATTCTATTAGAGGAGGTTTAAGTTTGAATTTGGTCGCTGTCAGGAAGGGGCGGGGCGCGGCGTCGTGCGTACAATCGACAATTTCTTATTCAGTTATTTCTTGAGAAGTGTTTGGGATTTCCTTTTGGGAGGAAGTTTTAAGCCGGCAGTAAATTATTCCATCGACAGGTGAGGCCGTAAAGGCAAGATTTACGCCTACGGGTACAGCGGGCGGGCCTCCCCTTTGATCAGATGTATATTACCTAGCGAATAACGTTTCCTGTAAGTATCCATCGGGGATTGACCTACCACTGGAAACTTGAGATTAACGATAAATTGGAAAACTTCATACTTTGCCTATCAGTGACGTGGGTACTTTGGAGCGGTAGATAGTCGTAGAGAATTACAAAGTTCGAACCATTCTGTTGTTTTCGAAGCTAATGGATTACTTTCGGACACTCGGCAGCTGTCATAAATTTTTGCGCGAACATCCCAAACAGAAAAATGTTTCAGGAATAATAAAACACGGGCGGCATTATCGAGTGTCGTGACGTCAGAAATATAGCATACCCACTCGCTCAGACGGCCTTATGCTTTTATTTCGCGCAATGAAATTCGTTTAAAACTTGGAGAGGGTTCAAACTGTTCAGCGGAGGAGGTGCTGCCAGCGCAGTCTTAATCATTGTTAGCATTATTGCAGGCTCAAGAACTGTTTTATTTTAATACACATCTCTCTGAATGTCTGCATTAACTCTTACATTTCATTTTGTATTAACATTTCCTTATTTCACTGAAGTCTTACTTGGCTCTGGTCTGAACGTTTAAAGCCAAAAATATTGAAGACCAAAAAGCTAAAGAAAAGCGTTGGCTCTATATTAACGAGATCAAGTGTTCCGATAACTACGGCGGTGCAGCTTTGAGGTGCAGGCAATTTTCCTGGAGGTAGAAAATTGGGACGTAGTGTGTACTAAGGTTGCTTTGAAAGGCAAAACTGAAGTTCGTTAAAACTAAGGAACCGTCGAATTTTGTGAAAGGTCGCATCGTTAATGTAGTAAAGTAAACTGGGGCGTGTCGGGCACGGGTCAGCTTCGGAATCAAAGCTTCGCAACTTGCCCACTCGATTACCATAAACAAACGAGAAAGACGCTCCTATGTTTTAATGACACCGTTTTAAAGCTTACAACTTGGCTTCGTTGTCGAAAGCGACGCAGTAAATTAGCGAAGCCGGAAATTACTAACAAGCGAACGTTTTGTGAATTGTTACGGCCCTCATGTTTCGCTGTGCTGATATTAAAATTTGTTTGACGGTCCAGCTCACGTAGATAATGAACTCTGTTTTTTGGTGTATATTTATGGCGGTGCCTTTGTTTGTGGGTATACTGATAACTTAGTTCTTAATTGGGAGCGCTGTTGCGGCGATAATTAGGTCGGTAGGCTGTCTACGTGGGGAAATCAATAACTTTACGTTGTTTTAAAACAAAATAGGTATAGAGCTGTTACGTCGTTGCTTATAGAACGCTGATAAATTAATAGTACGTCAGCTGTTATTAAATAAATGGAAAACGTTAAATCATCAATGCCTTAAACTTTAACACCATTTATACGTAATGGTCATATATATAAAATAATGAAATTAAATGTAAAATTAAGTCAAACGATAGGTTAATAAATAACTGATGATAGATAAGTACTGGAATATTTAACCTCTCAGACGCCGCGCAAAAAAACGATTAACTCCCCTCCCGCTCCGCCGTCACAGCCGCATTACGTCATCGCATGAGTCACCCGACCTCGCCTCTTCAAACTCTTATCGCTCGCGATATAGTCGGTCTTATCTTAAGCCGTAAACATTCTCAGAATCGTTTTGAAACATACTTGTGTTTTATTACATAAACAACACTTGTAAACCACTTCAGTATTATAAACAAAGGATATGAGATAGATGACATATGAGAATTTGCCGCGCTCCGTATTTTATTTATTTTTGGTAAAAATACTGATTCAATTTACACGAAACTTTAGAACCAATGTAACAAATACACAAGTAACCTAATACATAATTCATATAAGAGTCTTACTGATACATTCTAATCAGATTTCAACTAGATTGTAACAAAAAAATCTTTTACGGCGAACTGTCATTTTATTGTCATTGACCTCGATTTGAAAACACTTGAAATCTATATAAATATGAATATGTGTGCTTATTCTTATATTAAATAGTGAATTATGATTATTACTTACCTTGTTTTTGCTGTTTCCAAGACCATATTTCATTTTAGAACAGTCAAATTCACATTTTCAATTGTTAACTCCGCGTTGATAAAAAAAACGTTCGACGAAAATTTTGTTGGCTCACAAAATAATTTTGGTTCATTGTTCTACGTAAATATCTTGCTACAAAGTAGCATTACACAATAGTATGGTGATAAACATTCACTTCACAAAGTTTTCAACCACTTAACTAAACAAAAACACAATAAATTACTCGAGCGGCACCCAATGTTGACATAAACTGACGTTTTTACGACTGACGCGCTTCTTTTTTTTTTATAGTGATGCCCCGTTTAGAATGTTACTAAAGTTTGGTATCGTTTAAATCGACTACTAGTTGGACATAGAGTGAAAAAAATTGCAAACGGTTTAGAGTTGGAAGTTATTTTTGAAAAATGTTTTTTTAACCCTTTAGATTTGTTCCGTTAACGGTACAGCGGGGCTCAAGGGATGTTCGTTATTTGTGCCATTTACGGATCCTTCGGGCCTGAGAGGTTTGTCAGGAATGCTACATAAATTAAGCAACTCTATTATGTTATGTCTTGTTAATGTTAATAGTTCGTTTCTGTTGCATGCGATTCTAACACTGCATGACATAGTTTTATAGTTTTTTTTTTGAAAATGTATAATGTAAATATGAAATATCCTTAGATACTTTGGGAAATAAATGGCTTTATTATTATTATTTTGGGAAAAACATGTTCTGTTATTAGCTCCTTGGCTAGTTTAAGCTACGTTAACGGGCCTTAACCAAGTCAACGTAGCGGTTGTGTGTGTGAGTTGTGTGATATTTCATTTTCGTCGATTTGCATGTATTATTATTATTATACGTAATGGTCTAACTAAAGTATAAGGTGCAAGAGGCCCTGTGTTCGATTCCCAGGTCGGGCAAAGTGTTATTGGGTTTTTCCATCAGGAATTTCTAAGTAGCAGCCAGTCCAAATTTGCGCCTGGTTGATAGCAAAAGGGTCGCCCCCTATTACATGGGACTTAAACATTACTGGCGAAATGTAGGTGAGGTGTGGGTACCTACTATTAGGACCACCTCTGCCAGACCCTTTGAGGATTACATCCGTGATGTTATGTTGTATGATCTAAGGTATTTTTGATACAACTTTTTCCATTGGTTTTTGTTAAATGAACTTACCTTCTTGATTCCAACAATTAATTTTCACATATAATATTCAACATTCACTTTCAATAAATACATAAACGATGACACTACATACACCGTTACCGTCACTTCGTTTCACCATTGCTTTTTTACAGCAGTTGCGTGCGAGCTATTACAAGTTGCGGATGTAACATATCATATCGTACGAACATAACGTACGTAGGTAAATATCGCACGGTGATACCAGGTGATATACTGCTTACTCGTACGTACGTGTGTATGATCGTTTACACTCGTACATGCTAATATGTGACACAACAGCTGCAAACATTGGCGCTAATACAGCTTACATGGCAGGACATGTTAGGTCAATTGAATTTTTAATGAAGTTCAACGATTCTATGGATTAGAAGTGTATGATGTTATTCAAATATTTAATATCACAGTTTTATAGTTACAATTGTTGAAGTTCGCGGAAACGGATATTAAATTTCTGGTGATTCATGATAAATTTTGATACCAAAAAACCGTAACATTAAAATTGCCAAAATATTCGGATGTACCTACCTTCTTATTAACATCCACACAAACTTTGTATTCAAAATCAACAAAGAAAGGGTAACCCCTATACTTAGGTACGCAATTCTCAAAGGGTAAGCTAAGCTGGCACAACGTCAATATCAGCCTAATTATTCCAAATCAAACAAACATCGATAAACATCCAGTAACATTTCAGCATCTCGGAGAATCAGCTGTAGCGAAGCGATCCGGCCACAGCCCTGATTTACATAAGCAGATAAGGGAGTTGGTGCTAATCCACTATTGTTTCAATTGCAAGACCATTCATTAGGAGCGGGCCGGGACCGCCTCGTTATGCTAATGTCCTGCCAATTGTACTCGTGACGCCATCCCGCCATCCCGCCGCGACGCCACCTCCGCGTCAACGCGTCATATCGTACACGAGTACGCTTCAAGTCTCCCATCTGAAATTCTATATGAGAAAGGAACGCTAGGCAATTTCAGGACCTCACTCAAACGTCACTTTGACTAAAACGTCTAAAAGAGAAGTAGGTAAGATAGGTACAACATTAAACATGGAACGGTGGAGACCTAACGTTTAGACGTAGACGTAACACGATTTGGAACATCCTCTCAAGCACAAACTATCCAGTTTTACGTTTAAAACAATATAGCGCGGCCTCGACAAAATTTAACACATTTAATTTATTTACTAGGTGACATGGGAAGACAATAGATTCACTCCATTCACCCACTCAACGGGTTAAATTTATAGGTACAAATTGTCAAGTTGGTCGGTTAAAACGTGCATTTGTTTCAATTGTATCAGCTTTGCCAACAAAAGCGTCGTCTCTTTATGTAAACGGTATGAGTCCGTATGATATGTGGGTCGTCTGATAAATGGGTGAAATATATGGGATTTAAAAAAAGTTGGGTAGGTATGTACGAGGCTTGTGGGTTTTTTATGATGTTGCGTGAGGAAATGTTGAAAATTTAATCGTGTAGGATGGCGGCACGACCGCATTATTGCTGCCGTCATATTGAGCTGACGCGGACCGATTGGGTCAGCCTTCCGCTCGCCCGCACACCGAAAGGACCGCACTATTACATACTATTGTTTACGTTTTCTATTACACAATGCGAATAAGCGAAACTCGCCTGTATTCCAATGTTTTCTGGCATGCTCAGCGGAATAAGTAGCAGGTGAAACTGTAAAAAATTCTTATTTGGAGAGATACGCATCTTATCTAAATATTTTATCGAATCTGTTTGTATCATTATGCCAAATAATCTTTTTTGTGTAAGCTATCGGATGTTGCCTAGACAAATACATTAATCAATGCAATGACATGCCTATTTTTCAGGCCTTCATACACCACTAGTCCACTGACACAGTCACCCCTTTCGTTTCATTATTGCCCTAACCCAATAAAGACAATTCTACTGTCCGATGAGGTCCACAGTTAAAAATCCAATTGTATGCGGGGTGAGGCCGCCAGCTGTGACCACATTATATCGTGGCGCGGCTTCGGTCGGGCAAACCGGGTCAACTGGCCTGTTTGATGAAATGCCCAGCTCCGTACACCTCATTTTCAATACCGACAGATGTACTGACATTACTTTAGATGGAATTTATTATATTGGGTTCGGTGGTGGCGTGTTCAGTTTGGTAGGATTAGAGATAGGAAGATAGGGATGTTGTTTCTAAAGATAGGCACCTCCTAATCTTCTCCTAAAGATTGGTTAATTATTTTATTATATAGAAATAATCAAACTTTCTCGGGCATACACTACACTACACCACAACAGCCCATAACGTCCACTGCTCCCATGATGGGAGGAATTTGCCGTAATCTCCACGCTTGGCAGGCGGATTGGAGATCGCAGTGATGACAGACTAACAGAAAATGCTGCTGCCCATTCTCGGGCATATTAATTTTGAATTTTGTGGCCATATCTAAAAGTTTAGATGTGTGTTTATGGTTTAGATATGGCCACAAAATTAAAAAGAAATATGCCCGAGAAATGTTGATTATTTCTCTAGGGATCTCTCAAATTAAAAATCAAAATTTTTCTTGTCTTTGAGTGCTAGACTCTTAAAACACTCAAGAACAACAAAAATTGTAATAGCCCTCTTAAGCCAACATAAGCTGGACTGACAACTTTAAAAAAAAAAATGTGATATTAAAATATGATGAATATAAACTATATTACTGAGTAATGATCCAACTTACTTCTTTTACATTAAAAACGTCTACGAATTTATTTTCAGCGTAACACTTTCGTAGCCGTAGCGCTACGAGCCGCTACGAACTTTACTTATTAATGGCAAACATTTAAATAATTCCGATAAACAAAAGAGCACACTTTATGTGATTGTACAAACCGTCTGTAAAACAAAAACAAAAGAAAATCCAAGACAAGAGGACTCGTCCTCGTTGAATAGTGTAATCTATTCAGCGAAAGTTTCTTTGGTCGGTAGGTCCCACAATTATGCTAGTCTAAAACTTAGTTTTTCTTTCACAGAAAAAGGCGGAGTAGAAATACGTTGGATTGAAAAGTTGTACTTTCTTTGAGCTTTGACTAGGTAGTTAAGGAAAGTAATGCTTATTTTGTAGGATAGGTAGTTAAGCTAGAGCAATGAAACTTGTAGTGCCATTACCATTAGCAATAAAGTACAATTTATTTTTTTAAGACAATTACTGGTAACAATAAATTGTTGTTTGTTACTTAGGTAGAAAGGGTAAACTATTGTTTAGGTATCATACAATTAACAGCACTTTAGCAGCCTCAAAATAGACTGAAGTAATTAATCGATTGTTGTTATTAAACTACAGAATGGAGAAGTTTCACGATGTTGATAACTAAATGGAATTAAAATATCGATCAAATGCAGAAGACTGGTGATTTATTTTTAAATTCACCAATAAATTATTGAGAAATAGATGATCAAAGTCGATGCCATAAGTTAGTGCTGAAATAAAAGGAGTCTAACTTTTCAAGTAAAAACCTAACTTAGAAATAAAAATAAATAACGTAATGAGGTAAAGTGACGTCACTTTACGTACTTTAAAGCGCAACTTTATTATTTAAATTATTAAACTTAATCCATAAAACAAAATGGAAACTTCTCCATTGAACTCGTCACTAGGTTCCAGGAAAATTGTCTGATTGGCTTGCTCTACTTGAAGTTTATATAATGTAAGTCATCGTGTTTAAAATATTAAAAAGCTTTTTAATAAGAGGTCGACTTCGTAGGTATAACACCTAAAAGTACTTCAAAACAGACAAATAACGCGTTTTTCCTCCTCCATAACAATAAAGAATTAAAGGAACATTTATGCCATTTAGATAAAAGAGGCATCGGAACAACGCCGCGAGCGTCGTGTTCCCATCATCTTATTTACTTCGATTGATCCTCGTGAAATTTGAGTAACAACTCTTTTCATGCTTTCACGAAAAATACTGTGTTAATTTACAGTCATCCTTTGTCCCTGCATTTTCCTTTATTGTTGATTTTTTTCCGAGTTGCTCAGATGCTATGGAATTTTTTAATTTGCATGTAAAAGCTGAGCAGTTAGATTGCAGTATTCAATGTTTTTACCCGTCAGTTTTTGCAGATAGTTTTACTGTAGGTGGGAAAAACCTCTTTTTGTGCATTGAAACTGAATGGGTAGTAATTAAACCGACTTTATTTAATAGCATTTTTCTCGTACTAAACTACCTTGTCCTCTAAACTACGAAATCAGCCACCATCATTGTGCATCTAAAAAGTAGGTAGTATCTTAGCCACCATAAAGGGTGCAAAAACCTCTTAACGAAGCCGAAAGGCACTTATGTTCACCCCGTCATTGCGATCATTTTTTTATTCTACAGGTTCCCAGGTAGGGACCTGGGAACCTTCTAGTTACGGAGATATTGGGGGTCAAAGTTCCAACTTTTTGACAAGTTTTTTTTTAAAATATAAGTTATTATTTGATTTTTACTTTAAACACCTCCACGACCCCCGTACTATTCAATCCGTCCATAAGCACAATGTTTTGAGTGCGTTACATTGAGTTCTACCTCAAAACATGATTTTCACCCCAAAAAAAGTCGTTTCCCAGTAATACTTTTTGTATAAAGTTACTTAGTTTGATGTACAGACTGCTTGGTTGACGGCTTCGTGATGAGGTTGTTTACACCCTGTATATCATATATGTAGGTTAATGTAGATACATCCCAGCATCGTTGTTAATATACGTAAATAGCATCTATATTAGTGGCATCTATTCAAACAGTGAGCTTTTAAAATCTTCTTCTTCAATCGGTCCCTCATTACTGAGGATCGTGGTCACTGGAACCCTTTAAACGGATAATCTGCCTCCATCTACTGCGGTCCAAAGTTGCCATCACCACCTACTGAAATTTGCTTGAGGACATAGCCTCTTTTACTTGGTCGGACCATCGTGTTGGCGACCGGCCTCGCGCTCTCTTTTCGCTTTTAAAATAACTACATACTTAGCTTTTAAAATAACTACATACATATTATAACTATTTAGGGTTCCGCGGACAAATAAAAAAAATGTGGATTGACTTATAATTTCCCAAACTAAACCAGTATAATCAAAGCCAAAACTAGATCACTGTTGCGTACATACAGTTTGATCTATGAGGTATACATATAGCCGCAAGCCTTTCAAAGCCATTACCAGTACACACACAGCAAAACATGCATCAGCGGCGAGCCTAATTTAAATAGCTTTCACGTCAGCCAAACTCGGACATGTTCCAGACATGTTATTAACGTATCTTTTACAAAGCACAACGAGCTCGTGCTTCAAAACTACCGTGAACAAAGTTAGAGACAAAATAACGGTCCCACGTTGGGCTACAGTACACGGTCCACTCAGCTCACAGGGACGAATCCCTTTCGGTTTGTTTGCACTACACTGTCCGCCTTCAAACTTCCCCGTGTATGTTAGGCGTTTGTCACAATATTTGTCTTCTCTGAACTCAGTGCTCGGGACTCTGGCGTCACACAACAGTGCGACCCTGCCCTTACCTACCCTATAATCCTCTTTTCAGCTTAGAAATGTTTAAATTTCAAATATTTTTCGGAGCTTAGATTGGCGCTCAAGATTTTATAATAGGTATCGGTGTTGCTGTTTCAACTGATAAATAAATGTTTAACTATGTAGTAACATGATTTATTTGCATCTTATAATATTTTCCGTTTTCCGTAATGACTTGAAAGAAAAATATTCGCAAGAACCCACAAAGAAGCTTTACATTCAGCCAACGTACTTAAAGAGACGAAAGCCTTTTCAATAATAATGGAATCTTATTTATACATGTAATTGAGGTATTTCGTTTGAACTAAAAGTTGGTAAAAAACTTTTTCATATTCAAAAACACATCGGAACTTATTAACCGGAAGCCAAGTTCGCGAGTTGTTTAACGACTCTATTAAAGTAACGAACATTGATGTGAAAACGTGGTGTTGATTAGCGAACCCTTTATCGTTAACAAGATCCATCTAACTTTCCCAATTCGGGGGTCGACAAATCGAAATCGCTTTTAGGAAAACAAGTATTAATTTTGTATCGGCGTCTCGGACTGGGCGGGCGGCGCGCAGTCTGCCGGGTGTCGCGTGCTCCCCCGCCCCGAGTCAGTCGCACCCGCGCCGCCATCGCCGCGCCACGTCCGCGCCCTGTGGACCCGCCGCACACCGCGACAACACGAGCGTCTCAACAACACTGCCCACTGTCACACGCGTGCACCGTGCGCACCAGGCCCTGCACACGCTGCACACGCGAGTGCCAACCACCCCCCCAATTCTTACGTCAAGAATGTAAATACATCCAAGAAATACCGTAAACATCGTGAGATTTCTGATGTAGTATGTGAAATGTCTTAGTGTGGTTAAAGTATTTGATTCCTGTGGATACTTTACTGTGGATTCTACTGACAGCTGCCTTCTTGACGATGTACGAGTTTATTTATGAAGGTAAGTGTGAATAAACATTTCAAATGTTTTGCATTTACATTTCTGTTATGATTTCTTTATGTTTTACATACAACTTCAGTATTCCTAGTACCTTAAAAAAAAATACATTTTTAGATGGCTTCATGTCTTCGGAACATAATAATATCATTCTGTTTATGATTATCATAAAAAGGTAATATAAGATGTACGAGTATTATCGTCTGTATGTCAGGTATACTACTACTATCACCCATTATTAAGGGGTCAAATGTCAACAAGATGGGAGATCTTGTATCTCCGGAAAGTATGGTTTGTGAACATCAACCATCATAGTACCTACGCTGTGTAAGCAGCCATATTATGTAACCCTCTAACTTACCTCATTGTAGATAAGCACCTACACTACACACTACAACAGCCCATAACGTCCACTGCTGGACATAAGCCTCTCCCATGATGGGAGG
Organism: Xestia xanthographa; assembly: GCA_905147715.2. Lineage (NCBI taxonomy): Eukaryota > Metazoa > Arthropoda > Insecta > Lepidoptera > Noctuidae > Xestia > Xestia xanthographa. The sequence continues at coordinate 15,749,917 of LR990657.1, forward strand.
ATTTGCCGTAATCTCCACGCTTGGCAGGCGGATTGGAGATCGCAGTGATGAAAGACTAACCGAAAACGCTGCTGCCCATTCTCTGGTCTACGGAGGCGCAAGGTGTTCTGCCTCAGACATTAGTCGCCTTATACGACACCCGTCAGTGTAATGGGTTGGTTCTATTCTACTCTGCCGGATACCACACGGCAAGCACCTATAGTTGTAAGAAAAAAAAACACCATTAAAAAACGTCAATAAAAAGAAAAATTACATCTTTACGCGCGGAAGAAAAAATCAGAATGGTGTTATTATATAAACGTTTACTCATTCATGTGAAAACAGTAGGTACATAGGAACGTAACGTTCCTCGAAATACGTAATACGCAAATGTAATCATGATATAAGATTTTGATTCAAGATACTGTCAGAAGGCGCCTGTAAAGATTTACAGCCAAGCCTACAATATAGGAATACGTCTTTAAGGCTCGCACTGAATGAATGAGTAAGAAAATTGGAAAACTGAATCGGAAAATTTCTACGAAAAGTCTACCTGCTTTATCTTGATTTATTTGGCTAAAGGTTTTGGTAAATAGACTACATAATTCTGGCGCATAACAACAATAACTTACAATCACAGTTTTCTATGAAAAGTGGATGAGTGTGCATAAATGTTGTCTGTATGGTGTCGGACGTAAAGAATAACACCATCCCATATCTTCCCGTGGGTGTCGTAAGAGGCGACTAAGGGACTTACCAGGGAATGGGCAGCAGCGTTCTCTGTGCTTTTGTAACAACCGTACTGCAATCGCCAGCCCGCCTGCCAAGCGTGGCGATTATGGCAAAACCCCCCCGTTGGGGGAGGCCTATGTCCAGCAGTGGACGTCTTTCGTCTGAGATAATGAGGATGATGATGATGATGAAAAGTGATGTGATGTGTGACTTTTAACACGTCCATTGTATGGCGCATACGCTGCAGCTGCTCATCGGACCAAAACAAATTGCTTTCAAGCATTTCTTATTAGTTCTAATCAACTTTCCACAGGATTCCAATACATTTTTGGCTTTTGGAAAGAGAAATAAAAGATACTTATTTGTCTCAGAGACACGGCTTGTAAAGAAAAATAAATATACAAAGTAAATACCTATCATCATTCCTGCCGTTATCCCAAACCCAATTTATTTGGGGTCGGCACAGTATGTCTTCTTCTTCCATCATCATCATCAGCCTATTAATGTTCCCACTGCTAGGAAACAGGCCTCCTCTCTGTGAAAGGGAGTGGGCTATAATCCACCGCGCGGGCCCAGTGCGGATTGGTAGATGTCACATGTCTTCGAATTTTTTGGTTATAGGACATGCCGGTTTCCTCACGATGTTTTCCTTCACCGTTTTGAGAGCAGCAGCTTCTTCCATACTTCTCTATTAGGTACTCGTCATCTAATCGGACACCTCCTTTTTTGCCATATCATCTTTCACACAGTCTATCCATCGTTCCTTTGGTCTTCCTCTTCTCTTAAAGCCATCCACATTAATAATCAATACTTTCCTCACAACATACAGGGTGTAAAAGACCTCATCACGAAGCTGTCAACCAAGCATTCTGTACATCAAACTAAGTAACTTTACGCAAAAATTATTGCTGGGAAACGACTTTTTTTTTGGGGTGAAAAATCATGTTTTGTGGTAGAACTCAATGTAACGCACTTAAACCATTGTGCTGATGGATGGATTGAATAGTACGGGGGTCGTGGAGGTGTTTAAAGTAAAAATCTTACATTAAAAACTTGGATTAAAAAAAAAAAACTTGACAAAAAGTTCGAACTTTGACCCCCAATATCTCCGTAACTAGAAGGTTCCCAGCCCGCTTAATTGAATCGACAAAATGACAGATGAACAAAAGATTTGTCGATTCTCTTTCGTGTCTACGGCGTTCATGCTAAGCGGGCTGGTATGGTGTAGAACAAAAAAATGATGGCAATGACGGGGACAACATGTGCCTTTCGGCTTCGTTAGGAGATGTTTTACACCCTTTACAGGTACAAGGTAAACACTTAGTGGAAATAAGTACAATAATTTAACTTTTCCGTCATCGTTTTCGTTGACAGCTTGTCACTTTGTCTTTGCCCTCTGTTCCTTGCTTAAACATAGGGAGCCTTATTTCCTTATGATGAAGGCATAAACATAGCAGTCCCCGTTTTCAGGCTTGTACTTAAGAACATTGTTTTCATTATAAACCTAAAGTTTTGTAAGTTAAAATGAAATCTTCTTACTAAGTTACAATTAAGTAACTTTGAGAGGTCAAGGGTTCCTTATTTAGCCCCACTGGTATGGTTTGTTAAGAATAGGATTTGTATTTGCATTTTCTTACGAAGCTAGGTCAATCTTTGTATCAAGCTTCTTTGTACCAAGCTAGGTCAATTATTTTGTGTAAGAAAAAAGTGGACTTTTGACTTTTTAGTATTGAAGCAATCTTCTTCAAAAAGGGCTGTGCCGGCGAAACATGTTTAATTTTTTTTTTTATTTAGTTTCTTTTCTTATTTGCTTAAAACATAATGATTTATGTTTTTAATTATTCAGCAGCTTTAACTTGGCGTAGGAAGAGATGTTAAAAGTTACTATACTCATATTTAAAATGCTACAACACGCCTTCATTCTTAACCCTATACCTTTCTTTGTACGTTCGCATGTATACGTCTTCGCATTCATATCGGCCTGCGTTGCAATGCCCGAAGCCTCTAAATATGCGCAGCATGTATCGAGAATACAATAAATATCGCTCATAGGCGATGTGCCACACACCCAAGCACGCTAAGCGGTTTTGCCTGCGAAAATCTTTTTAAATCACAAAAGCCAGTCGTCAAGATCGCATGTCGGAGAAGGAAAAGAAAATATCCTGTAGGAATAGCGCAGCTGCTCGGATTTGGCGCCAACTTGGAGTAAATCCGAAATGAAAACACGCCCCAACGCAGGATGTAGGCCATCAAGTTTCGCCGCAAGATAAATTCAAAAAGGATTCTCTGCACACATACTACCAACTCAATAAGGCTTAAAACTTCATTCGCAGGCGAAGGCTTTTAAACTTCCCGTAAACGAGGTTTATCCCTTTTAATTATAATTATAATATTTACATGACAAAGCTCGTGCTGTCACTTTCATTCTTAACCCCTGAAAAAGAGACGGCACACATACTTACGACTCACAAGTATTTGAAAGGCCACTTTTTGTGTTTAAGCCTTATAAATATTTCCATGTTAACCTCATCCGGGTCGACCCACTTACGGCATTAACTTAGTGACCGGGCAGATTAAACTTTACTTAAAAATTCACTTTAAACCCGCTTCGTATAAATTACGAGGTCATATACATACATACTTCCTATGTTTTATAGCGGGACTTAAGAATAAAAGATATGGTTATTTTTACAACTAAATAATAATTTTTACATACATATTCCTTACATAACATTGGTAACAAAAATAATCAAAATCAATCCTTCTACACTAGCCTGCAAAAATAAGATCACACTTTTAAAATTGCAATAACTTTTTAAGTACACAAGATATTATACTTAATTTAATTTTTGACTTCCGTTTCAGATCAGATAGTGCCGTATATTGATCACTAATTAAACCTTCCTATATATTATGCAATAATAGAACGGCCTACTAAATAATTGGGTCAGGACAGTTGCAAATGCACGAGAAACAAAAAGGGCCGAAATGGGCCGATACATTTTGAATGGCGGGGCGTATCTGGTCGCCCGACAATTAGTCCCACGCGACAAAACGCAACGACAGTCGCGTTACAAAGGATATTGTTAATTATTTTATAAACACGCGTTATAATACGTAAAACATTAGCCCGTTTATGTGTATTGTTTGGTATTGTTAGTTCAATATTCGTTTTAGAGCAAAAATAAACAGTTTACTTTGACTGATTAATATTCCAACTCATTTTAGCTGATGCTGATTGATTCGGTAAAAAAGCTATTCGTTGCCATGTATACATGCGGACTATACTTTTGTAACAATGTGCCATGAAAAAGAAAGTTAGGCCCGGACTCTACCAAAGTGGAGATGCGCGGAGCGAAGGGGAGATGAACTAGATTCAACGAATCAGAAGAGACAAAAGACACGATGTGGATATCAATTAATGTGATTGGTCAGTTTCAAGCTTTCCTTTCCGCTCCGCCTGAAGACGTAAATTCTGTTGCTTCCTGTAACCATACACATCCAACGTTAGATTATAATATCACATTTCATGCTTCAGTACAAACTTTAGTTCAAATTGTTACAAAAATATGCGTTGCTGTTAAAATATAATAATACATTGACATGTCACATGTCATGTATAGCTTACCTGTACATTTCAAATCAACAAACTGCAGTGTCCAAACTTAATTGAAAAAAACGACAATACAGAGGTACATTTTCCGGGTCGTCGATTAAAAGGTATCAGCATTTTTCATCGAAACTAGAAAAAATGTAGGTCAGCAATACAATCGGGGAGATCTTCAAACAAAATGCAGGGCTATAAAATTGAAGAGCTTGCAAGTCCGATGTTGGTGGCAGTTACGTTTCAATTTGTACAGGTCCCCTCCGCGATCGAGCTCCACTGTCCCGTTAATGTAATTGGTCAAACGTTAAACATCATGCCTGAAATAATATGTCGATGTTTCCTAAAATTGGATGGATGATTTTATTTTGTACCTGTATCTTTTGCCAAGGTTATTTAGGAGAGGTCGCTGTAAGGTAATAGAAAACTTTCGAATGCTGGATTGAGTTTGACTTACAGTCGCGACCATCAGATGTAGAAAAATAACATCAGTCAGCTTCCAGTCTAACCGGATGCAACTGAATACCAATATTTTACATGGAGCGACTGCCTATCTGATCTCCACAACCTAATTAGTATTGGGTAATATGATACCCCTTGGTAAAACTGGTTGTCAGACTGTCGGGCCACTGACTACCTGTAACGACTGTCAATGATCTGCAAATTACAGCCGAGACCGACGGCTTAACGGGCTTTCCAAGGCACAGAGAATACATGAACGTCGAAAGAACAATGTGCGCTTCACCACTTCAATCCTGCTGGATTCCATCAATGCATCATTTATATAATAGCGAGCTTAGAGCGTCGTGATATGCTGTGGATGAATTACTAATAATCATGTTTCCTGGAAACCTAATCAGGTGTTTGAATAGTAAATCTGCTGTCAACCTCATAGTGGCTGTTGTGATTGGTTGACATAATAACGTAATGACGTGAGGCATGCGTAGTTCGTATGTGGCGTTCCACATACGCATGCCTCACGTCATGAAACATCTTGCTGAGCGCAAACAGAGTTTTCCGATTCCAGGCCAAACTAGTTCGTCTTAGGCCAAACCGGTTTCTGTTCTTTTTCGTGTCAGGATACACTAACCCAAACAAAGCAAATACACTGCGCCCAACTTGGATGCAGCGTTCACCGCCCGCTGCCAGGGTACCGCTCGCCGCACTCGCTCGGCTCGCGCGTGGTTGGTCTCAATTCGAATCTAACCTAACCCATTTAGTCGGGGTGCTCTATGATCGGCCTTTTGTTTTGAGCCCTAGTTTGGCCTGAAATCAGGTTTGGCCGGTAACATAACAACATCCCGGCGACCAACGTCAGGCTGTAGGCTACCAGATACATCACCCGTCTGGTCGTAGGATCCTCCCTTTTCAATGGAAGATGACTTTTTACCCAGATTTTCATAAGTATAGACCTCAATGAAAATACACGTTATTTTGAGATTCAAGAAAATATTAAATTGAAAAAGCTTTTAGAAACGATTTGAGACATGTTCTCAGAAATTTCTGAAGTAAAGAACGGTGATGTTTTTCTAAAACATCTTATCATAAATTCTGTTTTCAATTATTTATTATACAGGTAAAAAAATAATGTATATATTATTCTTAGGTATTCTGGAAACCTTTGAAGGAAGTTTGATGATTCAAATTAAACTAATTTGAACTTTCATTTCCCTTTGATATCACCGAAATGATCCTGTTTCCTATAATTTGGGCCAGAATTTGTTTTTTAGATCTTATGAAGAGATGTCAATGGCGACGTTAATCTAGAAGTTTATTTTCTGATGTAAATAAAGTTTTAATTTACTAAATGGAAAGGAAATTTACTTTGTGTTAATAAAATATAGACTTGTATTTTAGAGATTTCTGTAGGTAGGAATTAGGGAGAGGTAGAGGTACCTGATATTTTCCACGATCCATATTTAGGTATTCAAGAAAATATAATTATTTAAAGGTCACTTTTAAGGTGCTACGAGAAAGTTATAATACATACATGGTCGTTTGAATAGCACGTGTTGAGATTTACACGTGTTTGTACCTGCAAAGTCTTACTACTCATTCAGGTTCATTATTATTCAAGAAGATACGACCTACTTTCGAGTTAATAACTTTCAAATTAACTAAGATAGTGGTTAGGTCGTTGTTCCATAAGAAACCGCAATTTAAATTCTCCCAAATAAAAAATTCACGTCATCAAAATATTCCAGCACACGTGAAAAATGTTGGCCCTTCTATGTCCTTAATTAAAAGGCTTTCAATTTAAAAAGTCACTGGCAGTTTCAATTTCTCAAAAAAAAACGGTCTTGAAAATGATGGCATTCGCGAGTGGCACTTGAAACAAACGGCGTTATCAAATCAGTGCACCCGAGTTAAAGTGCCGGTGAAATAGAAGGGGGCACTTATTGCCCCGCTGAACCACCGCACACCCCCCGCGCACCCCCTCGCCCTCGGGCCTACACACCCCGAAAGCCAATGTTCTTTAAATGGCAGCCCAAAACTCGCGAAAATGACAAACTTAGGAAATTAGAAGAAACAATTTTAATGAAAACTGTTTGGTTTGTACGATTCTGGAGTTTATTATAAAGGGTCGTTAGTAGTTATTCCTCTGTCAAGTGCTTCTTGTTACAATCTGCTGTTCAACAACTATAGTTGTTGAGCGTTGTGTTAATGAAACATTTTAAGTTGCAAACTTCGCAAGCCATCAAGTTTTGTTCTAGAAGTAATGTAATAAAACATGTTGTAACAATGTTATTAAAACTTTGATGTATTCAAGTTTTCGGTCCTTTTGTTTGTTTGTTCTAGTTTATTATCATCTTTTAGTAGAAGTAGGTTTAATTAGTGCTCTACAGAAACATTCGAGAGACTTCTTTATGTAGGTGTAGCTAGGTAATTAACGTCTCTAATAAATCTGCTAAATACCTCCATTTAATTTGATTTAAGGTAGTCTGTTCAAGAATCTAAAAATGTGTTTCATACTGAAATAGGTGAGAACAAAACTAGTGGAGGTAAAGTCTTATTTGAAAGACTTTTGTGGCTGCAGATATCTTTATTTAAAATGTCACTTACGAGATATCTTCCGTGATTATTGATAAGAAGAAAAAGAGAAGAAGAAGAAGAAAAGAAGAAGATAAGAGGAGAAGAGAAGAAGAAGATAAAAAGAAGAAGGAGGAGGAGGAGAAGATATGCCGTAAGTGACATTTTAACTATAGTTATGAACCGTGAACGCTTAAAACAGTGTTATACCTATCTTTATATCTGTGTAACACATCCGGTACTAAAAAAAACAAAAGACTTGTTCAGATTCATCAAATTTATTATCATTGCACACACATTTGCTTTAAATATCGTTTTTTTGTTAGAAAGAAAAAAAAAACTACCTACAAATATTTTTAAGCAATTCATTTAGATCAAATCTGTGTTCTAATACAAGCGATCGAGCGATGCCTTCACTGTTTACTGATTTGTTCGGAAAACAACGCGCGACGCCACATTTGGGTTCGCAGAATAAAATGAAAGCAACAATCGCATATTCACACGACGATCGCTTATAATAGGACGCGAGCAAAGGCTTTGATTTTTTTTGTACAATTTTTATTAATCAATTGTGTAGTTGGATTACCGATCACTGAATGGTATTCGCAGATACGAAATTGAACGTTTTTGTTAATAATAAAAATAGAAAACGTTTTTAAACAATTTGGCAGTTAGCAGCCTATGAGAATATTATGTACAATTTTATTTTAGTTTGTTATCCTCCTGAAACAACGCGTGTATTTGATTTCAGTTCAGGCAGGTATTAGGTACTTCTGAATATTTTTTTGTCTTCCTCTTAATGATACACAGGCGAAAAATGTCAAAGGTGATTTAGGTGATATTTAAATATTAGAGTTAACGTTTAGCTTCATAGTTAATTTACTTAATACGCTTTTTTATTTAATACGCTACTTTGAATTATGTTTTAATACATCATCCATGTCCAACTGTCCGTATTATTTTCTCAAACGGAATCAATTTTTGATTTCTATTTCAGGAAAATATATAAGAGAATGATTCTGTTTCATAAAATTAAAATGAATTATTTACACCTTAGCACTACTTCTCGCTTGCCCATATGTGATGCTTCGCAATAAAAGTGATTTGTCTATTTATTCTAAGAAATGTATGAAAGTGTAAATTTTAGTACGGCACAGGGGCATGCAATCAGAAATAAATATTACAGATCATCACTTTGATTTTCTGTTTAAAAAAAAAAAAAAATGTCTGTCCTACCTCCTAATGAGGGCCCAATTTATTTGTCATTTTGCTAATCTGTCTTTTTGCGTTTCTGACAATTTCAGACAAAATACTAACACCTGACAATTCGCGAATCTGTCATTTTGCGTTTCTGACGTTCTGCGCCTAAACCTTATTTAAGAATCTACGCATATTCTCATTTCTTCGAACATTCTCTATTTAAAATTGACGAAATCTCCGAAACATAGCCGAGGGGAGCGGTAGTACACAATATATTTAAGAAATCTCTTCGAGCGCCGCTTATGTTAACGCTTGAATCTTCGCACGGCATTGTTATTGAAATTGAAAATTAGAATTCAATTTATTCGCTGTACGGAACGCGAGTGATCGACTCAACAACCTCAACCTGCTATTAGTACGAGAATTTTGCGAGAATTATTACTGAATCTCTTTTACATTTTACTTGGATTTTAACTACAGATTATATGGAGCTTTGGCATTTTGGTAGTTATATATTAGTTAAAGCTCAGTACTTACCTATGTATCATTTTCTTTTTATGTAGGAACTAGCTAATGCCTTTTTTTTCGGATGGGAAATCATCAAATGATTTCTCCCGCTCTGGGCGGAGCAGGAGGCAGTTTCAGACTTTTACTGACTAAAACCCATCCATATTCCTTCATCGCTCTTTGTGTTCCGAGGCCACGGTATCTCTTTTGAACAGTCCCGCCACCCCGGTAGGCATCGGTCCTTGTGGACCTCTTCCTTTTGCTGACTCTCTTTGAGGTGCGCGTGGAACACGAACGCGCCGTCGACACGGCCTGTTGTCATGAGACGGACGGACGGCGAGCTAGCCCATAGCCCAACATCCACTGGCACGCGCCTACGCCCGGGGCGTCTCTCGCGGCGGCCGGGACGTGAGGTTCTCTCCGTCTCACGTTCCGCCACCTCCTTCTCTAGCATTACTGCTTCGCAGAAGGAGGTGACGGCGTCCCATTCCGTCTCGCTCCGGACTACTAGCTTATGCCTGCGGCTTTGAACGCGTGTAGTTCGGTAATTGTCCCACGGGATCGCCAGTCAGCCCCAAAAAGATGTAAACACGGACAAGGAACCATTTTATTGTCTACAACCAATCCTATCCTACCAATAAATAAATGCAAAAGTTTGTGAGGATGTATGGATGTTTGTCACTCTTTCACGCAAAAACTACTTAACGGATTTGGATAAAATTTTGCACACAGACAGTTTATAACCTGGATTAAAATTTAAGATAAGTAGTAAGATTCCATGGGACAATTCAAACTTCACGCGGTTGAAACCGCTGGCAGAAGCTAGTATTCCATAATTGTACAATGTAAAGCTACAAGACATAGTAAACCGTTCAAATCACCAAAACCTCCTAAACTTATAGCAGTGGCAATAAATGATTGTTGCGATTTAAATATACTGATAATTAAGGTTACTAAATAATATCAGCCGCTCGGGTCGATTGTTAGGTTAAGCCGTGCTTGCCCAGGTTGGTCTGTAGATGGGTGACCACCCATTACATACCAAGTTCCTCCGTGCCTCGGAAAGCACGTCCCGGCTGTCATTTGTAGATCTTTGACAGTCGCTAGGTAGTCAGAGGCCCAAAAAATCTGAAAACCAGTCTTACCAAAGGGTTACCCGGGAATGGGGAGCGGGAAGAAATTACCCGGTACTAACTGGGTTGTGGAGGTCAGATAGGCAGTCTCTCCATGTACAATACTGGTATTCAGCTGCATCCGGTAAAACTGGAAGCCGACCCCAATATAGTTGGGAAAAGGCTAGGCAGATGATGATGAATTAAGGTTCATAGATAGTTTGCTTAGCAATATTTATCATCTAATAGTTTCAAAGATGTTAAGTTAATTAGTAAAATTATTTTAAATGTACACAACTGCAGTATTGTATCTCCCACTTTCATTCATCCATCCAAAAGTTGACTTGAAAAGATCGCTTGTAGCGATATTATCGATCCTTAACTGAAATGTTTTCTTTATTTGCATGGTGTTCAAAAATATTCTATTCTATTTAGTTTCACATACTGCAAAAATGATTAGCCCTGCAGATTAATCGACCCTAGTGTTCCAGTACTTTGGATAGTTCAGATCTATTTCAGTCAGTATCGAAAACTCCGGGTATTAATATATGATAAATGTTAAAGGCGATTTCATGTCGGGCTGGTTTGAAACTTGCATGAGATAGTTTTGTGGCCCCGAGCTATGTTTAACTTTACTTGCTAATGGGAAACTTTTGTGGATATTGTATTTTTGACTTTGGAGTGTTATTCTTTTAAAGGCGGTTACAATTTTTAGCATAGTTAATTTTTAGCTTTGGATTGGTCTATCATAAAAATAGGCAGGAAAATCATAAAAGGGTATCCTCTATGGTCTATAATATTATATGATTATAGTCTTAAGTCGAAGATATTTATCGCTTTATTAAAAACGGTCAAACTGAACCTATAACATTCAGGAGTTAAAAAAACTCCTTTTTTTCTATTGAAGAATAAATAAATATCGCTGGACATTACACACAGCGCCATTTAGTGCCACACTAAGCAACGAGGCTTGTGTCATGGCAACAGATAGTTGATATACTACATACCTAGTATAGATACTTTTTTTTTGTAAATACGTACTTATTATACATATAAACATCCATGACTCGGAAACAAATGTCATTGCTCATCATACAAACATTTGCTCCGACCGGGATTCGAACCCGGGACCCTAAGAACGTAAAGAAGCCTCACCACCGCTGCGCCATTTGGGTTCAATAAAACTATATGAAACAAAGTAACCTACTTTTACTCCAAATTACATAACAATGATAAGTTTGACTCAAAGGTTGACTGGTAGAGATTGCCCTGTAGCATTAAGTCCGCATATATGTACAACGTGACAACTGTTGTACATACATGAATTTTAAATAAAAAAGTGAATACAGAAAAACGCATGCAACTTAACGCATTCACAAATTGTAATACCACGTGGAGCTCTAAAACGTTTTGCTAATTACAGTACCAGTGCTCAGAGATCCGAACATAAGGCAGCCTCACCACCGCTGCGCCATTCGGGTCGCTTTGGATTTGTCTATCATAAATATAGGCAGAAATTTTTTAAAAGGGTATCCCCTATACCCTTATAGTTTACCGTATAGTTTATAATATTGTATGATTATAGTCTTCAGTCGCAGATATTTGTCGCTTTATTATGACTGTCAAACAGAACCTATAAAATTCAGGAGTTAAAAAAAATATTTTTTTTCTCTTGAAGAATAGTTTGATTTCGACATAAGTAACATATACACTCACGCCTTTTTCCTCTGGGGGTTGGCAGAAACCACAGGGCGCCACCTGCTACGATCCTTACATACTCATTTTCCTTCATCCACGTTCATACATCTGGACATACACGCACGCCGGTTGCTGCATAAGAATCGTGCTGAATTTAAACAAAAAAAACCGGCCAAGTGCGACTTGGACTCGCGCACCGAGGGTTCCATGTAATCTTGTAGGTATTTTGTTATTAAACTACATATTAACGGTTTTCATATTTTCCCTTTACATGTTCTGTAAGACATTGCTTCCCGCCAAATTTCGTGATTCTAGGTCTACGGGAAGCACCATATAGGTTTTCGACCCAAAACCTTTAGGGTACTTCCGGTTGACCCAGAATTGTCAATTTTGGTTAAAAGCAAGGTCTCACAACACAAGCAAAGGGAAAATTCCGAAAAATAAATAAAAATACAGTTACATTTTGGTAGTTACAAGTTTTGGCGAAAATCTAAATTTACCCATATCTTTTTATCGTGTTGACTCAGGACCTTGATTTTTATACATCTAATAGGGACTATAAACTTCAGTATATAGTATAAATTTCAACTTGTTAGGTCCATCCGTTCCTGAGAAAATTGGTGGTCAAACACGGACAAACGGACAGACGGACAAGAGAGTGATCTTTCAAGGGTTTCTTATTTTACGTTTTGTAGTACGGAACCCTAAAATTACTTTTACAAAAACGTCTAGCATTACTAACTCCCCAACGACCACTTTCATAACAACCTCATTCAGAAGTGTGAAAACGGAAACGTATTGGTTTTCAAAATGATATTTTTAAAGATACGAGTTGACTTTTAAAATTGGAAATGCTGAACGTAATAGTTAATTAAAGTTCAGTGAGTTCAGTGGGGCGATCATCGAATAACTGAGAATTAACGCGGCTGGAGGACTGCCATCGAAACTGCACGCGAACAGGGCTGTGCCGAAGCCCTACTGCGGTGTCAGACGCCATGGTACGCCTAATTTTATTAGTGTGAATTGTGGCGCGAAATACGTTATCATTTTGAGTGTTCTAGTTTAGCTGATAATGAGTAATGCAAGAGCGATTTTATCATTTTATTTTACTATATTAATAGTAATATTTTGTCTGCCTGTGGGGATTTATCCGTTGCAGCTACATGATAATTTTTCGTGAAATTTTTATACTCATTCACAGATTTTCAAAGAATTGTATAATTAGCAAGAAAATGGCCATTTTATTCAATACTGATCAAAAACCTGTGTCATGACTGCCATTAAAGAAAGACAATAGAGGGTTACAGCCTTATATTTCGTACCTATCTTTTCTAGTTGTTTTTAAATGGTTTTCTGATGCCCTAGATAGGAAAATACCACTATCACATTTTATTCCTACCGACAAGCAACTATGGTATGTTTATGTTAAAGGAAGGGTAAGATTACAGGCATATTATGTGACATTCCAAGGCCGGAAATCCACAAAATCCTAGAATTGGGCTCCCTAACCCGTGAAATGGACGGTATACCTTAGAAAAGGGATTTCACTAAAACAACGAAACCAATACTTTGGTGAAACAAAAGTAAAATAACATTGCCACTGCTACATATCTGTAATTTAAACAGCACGGTTTCCGTAATCCAATAGTTTCCATAAGGCTTAAAACATAAATTTGCATTAACTGCTACCATAGTTACTGGTTTTATTCCATCCCTAGGGAGCGCGGTAAGGCAAAATTTTCCCATTGTTCTTCACACCCGCCAGTATGTTGAGGCGTTTTGAATATTTCATGCCCGATAATTTATTGCATGATTTACTGCGCAAGGGCCTTCTATGATTGCTCTCCAGATCCGGCTATCGCGCCTTCCAACTCCAAGTTTTTACGTTCGTCGAATCCCTTTTTATAGAATTTACATATAAAAATAGTGTGCTTTACTTTGATATAGTGCGTGCTCAATTCCGTGTCACTTCGTCGGTTCACTTGCTCTGTATACGGGATCGGGATTTACGTAATTTAGTGGCGCTCCCTGACTATCTGCGAAACGTTCCCGAGGATAATAGCACGCGTTTTAAAGGTTTGAACACTATTGAACTGGGGTGTCACGTTTGGTGAGCGAGATATTTTTCCACAGATTATGTAAGGCAGCTTTTGAGACGTAAGATGTGAATCTTCTTCTTTGTTCGTCTATTTGAGAATAGGTCATATCTAGTAACTGGTTAGAATAATGGTTGGTTATGAAAGTGATAGAAGAGCTAACTTTCTGCAACTTGTGTATACTATTTTACGCGATTGCCAAGGAAGGGCTTATGTTTTTCGTATCTTGTATGTTTCTTTGTAAGTATAGTTTCTTTATTTGGTGTTAAAAAACAAAATGGCGGATTTTTGGTGCTAAATTGTACCTAAGTCGATACTTTTTTTTTCAACCGAACCTATCGAGTATGGTATCAAAAGGAAAGAAATCAAAAGGAAAAAAAATATCTATGCTATTTTATTCACGTAATAGTCTTTTTACGAAACGTAAGTCGGGAAAAGGTGTATAGAAGCCTACATTTAGAAACGAGTCGACTTATTAACTTTGTAACAATTAAACCGCGTTCGCGCTCCTAAAGTTAACCGTTCCTATGTACGGAAACCGCATCGCTTTATGTTTTCTATTTTCAGTTTAAATCTAATTAAAACCGCAAGTTGGGAAAATGTTGATAAAGGGAGTAGATAATAGTTGTTGCGTTTCAGCTTGTCCATAGCGGTCATTGCCCTTTCCCTAATATCCTAACCAAAACAAAATGAACCCTGTATCGTTTTTCATTAGAAAAAATGTTGAAGATCACGATCTCATCACGATAGATGACAATTCAAGACTTGAACAGGCTTCTTTTTGGTTTATAAAGTTAAGAACTTTAATAAATGTAGGTGAGCCAATGACCGCTATTGACTCCTTACTGGCATCAACTATAGAACCTTTTTAGTATTTAGTATTTATCTGTGTAGGCAGGAAAACATAGAACTAAAATAAATGTACCAATTTTGACATATCGATGCAAATTTTCTTGACAAGCAACGCCACCATAAAGTGCACACTTAAGGTGGTCATACTATAGGTAACAACTTTTCCTTTGTGTCGTTTTTCACATGTAGATTCTAAAGACGTATTAGAGTTTTATCTTTTTAGGCAACTTCCTTATCTTCTATACTATCTATACTAATATTATAAAGAGGTAACATTTGTTTGTAAGTTTGTATGTTTGTAAGTTTGTATGTAGGGGGTAATCTCCGGAAGAAATGAACCAATTTTAAAAATAGTTTCACTGGTAGAAAGCTACATTATTCGTGAGTGCTATAGGCTATATTTTATTCCCGTACTCCCACGGGAACGGGAACTACGCGGGTGAAACCGCAGGACGTCAGCTAGTTCCCATATAAAATTCCTAATTACTGTTTTTATGACATAATGGCAGGATTAATTCGGTCTCAGTAGGGTGGCGTGCGATAAGTGGACGAGTCTATTTCCTCGCCTTATCTCCCCCTCCCCGCGCTGATAACACAATTTTGTGTAGAATACCTCTTTAATAGCCGCTCTTACTGGAATGGGCTAACGAATAAAGTCAATCTCTTCGGCGTAAATCCTCCAAGCAGTCATAACTCAAGTTTATAGAGTTTCGGGACTTTTTCGACGATAGAATTAAGGGACTGTTAAAGTTTTATGTATTTTGTTGACGATGGGAATGGAATATTTAATCAGAAATAGTAAATATAGTATTTTTTATATAGTATCAATTTATGTACAGTTGATTTGACCAACCTGCCCCCTTCTCATAGAGAAGAGACCTGTGTCCCAGGGATCTGGGACTTTTGCGCGAAAGTCAATTGCGCGCATGGACTTTTGCGCGAACAGAAATATGCGCTCATGGACACTTGCACAATTGGACTTTTGCGCGATTGGAATTTTGCGCGCCAGGACTCTTGCGCGAATGGACATTTGCCCAACTTTTTCATCATGGGTGTCGTTTTCATGGTTTTTGGGGACGCTGATAATGAAAAAAAACGCAAAACTCCAATAGCGCAAAAGTCCATGCGCGCATATGTCTTTTCGCGCAAGTGGGTCGCGCAAGTGTCTTTCGCGCAAGTGTCCTGATACCGTGTCCCATCAGTGCACAGTGGGAACGTTATTGGCTGATTACCCTACAGGTGCTTCACGTGCCATCAATTCTTAAATTTCCTTGAGAAAACAGGTTTTCTTATTCTTATATTTTCTTGATAAAAAAACAGGTTTTCAGACTTCGATAGAAATTGGCAACCTTCTTCGGTAAATGTGACCTATAAATTCACTACAGACCACGTTTTATATAAGGTAGTGTTTTTTTTTCTTCTAGATAGAGTCAATGCCCTCCATGATGAACCTATGATAATTGTAATATTAAAAATATATAATATAATAAAAATAGGTGATACTATTGACAACGAACCAAACAAGAAGGTTGACTATTAATAATTGAGATAATTATATGGAAACAGGTATTACGTTTGGCGTGTAATAAAAGTTGTTATAATAATCGGTTATAATTTACCGATGAATAAACGTAATTTTACAGTACTTATATTTTTACTGGTAATGGCCGAAATCGTCATGAAAGTTATAAATTACAGTATTTCGCCAGTTAGTTTGGTGAATGCATCAATGGTGGTAGCATACATCAGAAAATCAGAAGAGGCTTTAAAGGACGCTAACAGTCTTTGGATGGAAAAAGGGGGGGCCTTAGCCCAGCAGTGGGACACAATAACATCATCCACAGCCCAACTTCATCGACTGCTTGGTGTAGGCCTCTCTTTTATATGATGGTGATGATGATGACGATGCAAGTCGCCTGTCTTATCAATAATGTATGTTAAAATAGTAGATAATACACCTTTCTGTATATTTACTCCACGAGAAATGTGATGTTTACTTAAAAACTCCAATAATGAAATGTCGTTTGTAGGCAGGTATCACTTACACCTACGACATCAATCTTCTACTACAAACGTAGTGATTACACGCGTTTGTTATCAAAAGCGAATTGGGTCATGATGTCAAGTAAGCCTAAATATACTTTCTTCCATTAGCGGTGACATGTCAAATATCAGCTATATACTTATTACGTAGGGAGGTACTGAACAAAGCTTTGTAAACTTTGTCAACGAAACGGCTGGAGCCATTGTGATGGCGCTTGAGCTGCGTTTGGATTGGTCGAGTTACTGGAATGGTTTTCTAATATTTTTTTTTGTTTGAATAATTATTGTAATAGCTCCCCTAAATCAGAGTCATCAAAAAAGGAGACATTTAGTGCGCAATAGTGTGCAATAAATACAGGTGCACTTTCTTTGCTCGCTATTTAAACCTTCAAAAACTCTCTTAATATTTTTTTATGAGCAAACACTGGATTATGGTACGCTGTAAGAGATTTATATAGAGAAAAATAAGCATCACCTTTGTACCTATTTTTCTATTCCTTTTTTTTTTCTGTATGTAGTGTGTACATAAACTGTTAAATAAATAAATATAATAATATCCTGACTGATACCATGTTCACAATTTTTACTGTAAATACCTAACTATTGTCTTTTAAAAAACTTACACGGAATAATTTGGTTACTAACTTAATAGACTTGTACTATTTTGCCTGCTTCTATTATATATATCTGCTTCTATTCTATATCTCTGAGCGTACGTATCTTTCCTTAATCTGTTTTGTAAGATGGGTCACGTAATGCATAAACTGTACTACTACTGTACTAGTTTTTACTAATTGATAAAATATTTCTAAGCTTTTCCATACGCTTACTGAAGGCCATTTATTTCCAACCCTTCCATGACTTTCCACTGAAGTGTGCTCACAACCCGTCCATTCAGCATCAGTGAGATAAAAGTAAAATAAAACCTTGTACTAAAACGTGGCACTAATACAATATTCAAGTTAAACGCGCCTTACGCAGGGATCGCTCATTTCCTAGCGAGTGCGGTCGCCATTAGCAGTACAAACACAACACGGGCGCCGGTGACACCTGCGCCTTTACATATTGCGTGAGCGTTTCATATTTAATGCTCTATCGTATTGCAATAATAAAGTCTTTTATTGAAACGTGTTCATGTTTTAGGGCTTATATTTGGGTACATTGAAAAGCTAATCAAGTAAATTCAGATTTTTCTAAGACACACTAGATATTTTTGTCATGCCTCGTTCGTGTAGTGGTTGGATTTTTTCAGAAGAAGAGTCTGGATTTGCACCTTGTTGATGACAATATGCTTGCTTATTACATGGGACTTGAACATGAGTGGTGAAATCTAAAGTACATCTCTACCTAACCCTTTTTTTTTTCGGATGGGAAGTCATCAAATGACTCCTCCCGCTCTGGGCGGAGCAGGAGAGAGTGTCAGACTTTTACTGACTAAAACCCATCCATGTTCCTTCATCGCCCTTTGTGTTCTGGGGCCACGGTTTCTCTTTTGAACAGTCCCGCAGCCCCTATCTCTCTACCTAACCCTGCGGAGAATATAGGCGTAAAGTCCAAAATATTTGTGTGATATTAACCTATGACATTTGTGTTCGCAAAACGAAAATGCTCACTTACCTACTATCCCAAACCAAAATCCGTCAATTTCCTTAACTAGGCCAAACGAGGCATGATTGTTCGGCCTTTAAACTATAATATCTATTCACAATGCTCGGCTCAAAGACTGCATCGCTATAGTGACGGCTCGTCAGGTCGCAGTCCACGACCACTGCAGTAATACATTTTCTTCCACTGCTTCCAACTTGCACGCGAAGATAGGCAGCTGATTCGCTGTATTTTTTTCTTTTTGTTTCTAGATTACTGTACATGGCAGGAAAAACTGTTTTAGAACTGCTGACCTACTTTAAAATAATCTTGATTGCTTTTTATGTGCTTGTAAACGGTTAACGTAAATAAAGAATTTCTTTTTTTTTTCATTGAATATTCCGTTTTAGAACTACAGGAGTCTAAGGAGTGAATTGTTGCGGATTGGATTGCAGAGGAAAAACTAAACCGAGGAAATAGGACAAAGAAGTCATGAACTTTTTGAAGGAAGATTAAAAATGCTGTTTGTTTCTTCACCTTCTAATTACAGACCATATTGACAAGTATAATTGCAAAAGTCTAACAATCAGTATTTCCAAAAGCTATCGTATTACCGAGTACTAACTTTGGCACGGAGGTCAGACATGTTCTACATGAAGCAAGGCAGTCGTTTCATGTAAAATGTTGGTACTCAGCTGCAACCGGTAAAACGTAGAAGCCAACATCAAAGTTAGTTGGGAAAAGGCTAGGCAGATGATGATGATTGACAAGTATAATCACCGTGAATTAGTCATTCTATTTAATAAGCATGATTGAGTCTCACTAAGAAGAAAAAAAAATACAGCAAAATAAGAAATAGGCGGTTTTTTTGTACCCATGTTGAAGTATTTTTCGAGAAGGTCCCAAGGTATCTATTAGAAATTTTAAATGAAGGCTACTCAAACAGTCCAACTTATGCAGGTTTCTTGGTGGATCGGAACCCTCTCAGTAGCTCCGTCCCTCTCTTTCACGTAGGCAAGCAATTTGCCCATTGTTATTCAAATCGTAAATTAATTATTCATTCACGTCATTTTCAGACGTGAATTTATTTCCTGCTTTGATGCTAGGAAATGCAGGAAATAAGACACGGGTGCTTCTATAGTCTATTTAAATTGAATATTAGTTTTAAAATAACCAAATAAAAAAATATCCATTACAAATTGCTGCGTGTTGTATTGAACTTTCTGATTTTAAGGCTTACACATACACATTATTTCAAAAGGATGTTTTGGAGATTACCCAGAAACTTCGATCTTAAATAGACCATAGTATTCATGACCTAGGACACGTTAAGCCGTTGGTCCCGGCTGTCATTTGTAGATCTTTGACAGTCGTTAGAGGTAATTAGTGGCCCGCAAGTCTGACAACCAGTCTCACCAAGAGGTATCGCTTTACCAGGCCCGGACTGGCCATACGGGCAAATCGGGCAAATGCCCGATGGGCCGGATGCCCGATGAGCCGGTGTGGCCTATTGGTGGCCTTTTTTCTGCCTCTGATTGGCACTCCTATTGGATTTTCGCATGGTCGACCGGCACAGACAGAGGGTTAAATAAATTAGAAGCC
The DNA here is from genome assembly GCA_905147715.2 of Xestia xanthographa. Classification (NCBI taxonomy): domain Eukaryota; kingdom Metazoa; phylum Arthropoda; class Insecta; order Lepidoptera; family Noctuidae; genus Xestia; species Xestia xanthographa. The sequence goes on from LR990657.1 coordinate 15,769,956, forward strand.
ACTAAGCTTACCCTGAGGCCTTAATAGGCAATTTTGGCTTGCATACAAGGTTGCAAAAAATGGAGTAAAATGAATTTATTTGAGGCAAGATGTAAAAATTTTCGAGCTCGCTTCGCTCGCTCTTGCAACCTACTTTCTCTCGGATCTTTACATTGTCTGTTATGTACAAGTGTGTATTGTGTGTAATGTATAAGTCGACCAAGTAACTCCAATCCAACAAGTCAAAACAATAACCTCTACTTCTATTTAATCAAGTATTTTAGATTCTTAGAAGAACGACAGCTGCATCTGTAACTAGTAAACTTAACCCATACAAATCCGTTTTTACTCGCACTTTTCTGCGCCATACCGACTGCTGGCTCAATAGGTGGCGACGCCCTTGTTCGACAGCGTCGCTATTCTTTTAGTTTCGTGTCTGTTCTATGTCAAAGCCGCAGCCCAGCAATTCAGCCTAACAATGTTTTTTTCGGTCGATTCAAAATTTACATTAGTAGTTTTCCTTTCTGATACTAGAGAGCCGATCGTCTCTAAAATGCCCGGGCCGGTTTCGGGTCCCAGTCCGGGCCTGCGCTTTACCATAAGTACTAACTGGGTTGTGGAGGTCAGATAGGCAGTCGCTCCATGTAAATCTAAAATACTGATATTCAGCTAAATCCGGTAATTAATATTTTATCCGTGGTGCTAGGCAACTGGGCCTATCCCAGTTGTAAACGTCCCTTTGCGCCTATTGGCCTTGTTTCTTTGTGTCTCCTGCTGATATGGAGGGAAGTGGAAATTACGGATTTTCCTACTCCTCCGCTATACTTTTCTGATTAATTTCGTTGCAGGATCCAAGACAGTTAAATACATTCTCTGGGACTTCGTCGAACTTCATTGTCTCGGCGCTTTTCTGGTGGTCGCCACTGTTGATTCTGGCTTTCAGGAGTTACAGTGGTTTGGGAACAGTGTGGCGGGCTTGTCCCAAAAAAAAAAAAAAAAATCCGGTAAGACTGAAAGACGACCCTAACATAGTTGGGAAAAGGCTCGGCAGATCACGATTCATGAGATAGGGCTAATATTTAGGTCACGAACTGAAATCAACACAATAACCTCGTAGTCCCACACTGATGTCTTATCCAGGAATATCCTCAACTGTAACCTATTTGTACATCATTAGAAGTCAGCTTAATGACTTAACCCGCGATTAATGAAGTCTATGCAGGGATCTAACATAAACACGGATAGGCTAGGTATTACAGAGAGCGCGAGTTCCGCCTGAAGCGACGGGTATTAATTCAGGTTCATTATAGCGTTGCCAACATAATAGACATAACCTAAGCTTTGTGTACCAAACAGGATTACCAACATTACTGTGTGACGTGGAATTTTGACATAAATATCTATATGCAAATACCTATATAAAATTAAAGTGTCCGATTCAAAATAACAGCTTTTTACCATATGAAAGTACATAATTATGGTACTTATAACGAAATAATTGTTTTTAAAATTTTTGTCTGGCTGTCTGTTTCGGCTAACCTCCGAAACGGCTGGCCCTATTTTGACGGGACTGTTATAGGGAGTAACTAAAGTTTTTATCTTAGAAAAAGATTTAGTATTCCGTGCAAAAAATTAAAACCCTAGAAATTGTTAACAATATTCGATTCAAATGGGGAAGTAATATCTATACTAATACTAATTACTAATCTATACTAATATTATAAAGCTGAAGAGTTTGTTTGTTTGAACGCGCTAATCTCAGGAACTACTGGTTGGAATTGAAAAATTATTTTTGTGTTGGATAGCCCATTTATTGAGGAAGGTTATAAGCTATATAACATCACGCTACGACCAAAAGGAGCGGAGCATAAATGAAATATGTTGCAAAAACGGGGAAAATATATTCCTTTTGTTAGCTTTTTCTCTCTTATGTGACGCAGACGAAGTTGCGTGGGTCAGCTAGTTTTTATAATAAATTCACAGACGAAGGTTGCGAGGCACAGCTAGTATGTACATAAACAACAAACAAAGATTTATCTTTGTTTGTTGTTCTATTCTAAGTTATTCTATTTCTAGCTGTGAAAAAACGAAAAAGAAGAAGTATAAGTCACTCATGTTACAGGGTTGATAGTTAAGTATTGACGATGTTGATCTTTGACGCCTTTCGCGTCACTTAAGTCGATCAGAGAGGGTCAAAACGCAATCAAGCGAGGCTACCGCTGAAGTACTTCGGCGTGCCTCTAAGTAGGTTTATGCCCCAGTGACCTGACTTAATGTTTCAGCATTTTATTCAGAGACACGTGCGATGTGCCGACCCTAACCGCCATCAGAATTTCCTTACCGAATTTCCTTAGAGACTGAAACGGAGACGTTGTTTTTGAACCCACTTCCTGTTTTATTGCAACTTGAGAATTTGAAAATGGATGGGGCGATATCTATGTCAGCTCGGATTGGGAAGTTCCATTTGGTGACGCGGGAAATGGGACTCGATGGGCCCTTTCCGTTTTTTGCTTCCATTTCCGTTATGAAGTTTGGGTCGTTAGTGATTCCTATGTTCAGTAATGTTTGTCAGGTGGGATAGTATTTATCAATATGATCGCCATCATCAGTACAATTTTATCGGCCTTATTGTATTTTGTCCGTTTTTAGGGTTCCGTAGCCGAAGGGTAAAAACGGAACCCTATTACTAAGACTTCGCTGTCTGTCCGTCTGTCCGTCTGTCCGTCTGTCTGTCACCAGGCTGTATCTCATGAACCGTGACAGCTAGACAGTTGAAATTTTCACAGATGATGTATTTCTGTTGCCGCTGTAACAACAAATACTAAAAACAGAATTAAATCAATATTTAAGGGGGGCTCCCATACAACAAACGTGATTTTTTTGCAGTTTTGTCTAATGTTTTTAAATAACGGTACGGAACCCTTCGTGCGCGAGTCCGACTCGCACTTGGCCGGTTTTTATGATTATACCGTTAGTTCGGAATGACCCGGACACTCGTTTGATCCGAAATAATTATAATGGAAATTATTGTACACTGAAATCTTTATTCGTATTTAAAAAAAAATATTCTACAAGTTATTTTTTGTCAAGGCGATGAAAAAGTTGAGTTCAATTAAAGTTACACATACTAATGTAAGTAGAACACATGTCACATCTGTGCTTAACGAGATAAAACATTGTTTCTGGGTCCACAGTCCGCTAGAAAAACGGTCAGTTGTTGTGAAATATTAGCGTGGGCCGAAACATTTTTCATCCGTTTTCCTCTCGGTACACCTTCAGTTGGAACTTCATGAATATTTCAAGCGGGATCAATTATTAAAATGATTTACTACTGCCCCGCCTTGCCGTAAACGTGGGGCTCTATGTGTGCCTACATTTTCCCTGAATAAAAGAACAGTGGTGATTTTTTGTCCATTTTCTTGAAGGAACCAAACAATTAAAATTCTAGTCACGTTTATTTTGAGAGAAGGGTTTCCGCTTTTTATTATTTTACTTTTGTGTCTTGTTTTGACGCAAGTTCGCCTAGTTAGTCTAGGCACATAGCGTTGTGTCTGGTTTTATTGCTTGTCTTAATTATGAATATTAAGTACATTATTTAAACATCTTATAATATTCAAGACAGCCTTCGCTATTCACAGCTGGGTCATAAATTAATAACTTAAACAGTAACTCAAAATATCCAAGGTTTGTCTTTGTTCTGAGTCATTCTCGGCTTTCAAGGCGTCTTATATAGTTATATATTGGTTGAATCTTCGTGAACAAGATATTAAATAATACTACACTGGGTTTATAGTACCATAGTCATAACACTAATATTCGGAAGCAAACACCCAGCATACTAAAGAGTAGATAAAACTCTATAGAGTGCGCTCTTCGGCATTTCGCTTGCAAATTGCCCGTCGCAGGTAGAACGAATATCATGTTACGTCATGCCGCAACGGAGGCATTAGCATATCGATGCGGCCAAGCCACCTGCTAAAAATGTACTCAAGAGCTGTTAGACACCGTTGGTCACTTACATATTACATATGAATTTTTATTCCAAAGATTTTAGAGCTGAGAGTTGAAGGGTGAAAATTTTATTTCATTGGTCTTTTTACCGCCATGAAAGTTAGGTGGAGACGGCTTTTGAATTCTGTCGTTTATTTGAATATCGCATCTGTAAGTAAATAATACCTTTTAATTTTGTAAACTTTTATGTAGCTAATATTGTGTAGGCACGGATCTACCCGGGGTATAATTTGAATGAAAATTTCCGTAACGGATAACCCGAATTACATTACTCGACCTGGAGTTAAAACTTCGTGGCTAAATAATAACAGCCGCTCGGGTCGATCTTTAGGTTGCTCTGTGGATGGGTGACTTACATACCGAGTTTCCTCCGTGATTCGGATAGCACGTTAAGCTGTTGGTCCCGGTTGTCATTTGTAGATCTTGGACAGTCGATACAGGTAGTCAGTGGCCTAAAAAGTCTGACAACCAATCTTACCAACGGTACGATACCCGTTGGTAAGATTGGTTGTCAGTTACCCAGTACTAACTGGGTTGTGGAGGTCAGATAGGCAGTCGCTCCATGTAAAATACTGGTATTAAGCTGCATCCGGTTGGATTGGAAGCCGACCCCAACATAGGGAAAAGGCTAGGCAGATGATGAGCTGGACTTAAAACCTAAAACCAACGACTACACAATAACATTGTGGTTTTCATTGTTTTAGTAGTAAGACCATGTTGCCTTAAATTAAAATATTTGGTAAAAAAGCATTATAATTCAACTTTAGAATTTAGGTGACCTATTTCACCTCGACTCTTTATAGTATTCCTTAAAATATTGCGACATAAAAATGAAGACCTCTCTATCTAGAAATCGTATCGCATTGTAAGCTCGAGTAACATTTTGATTGATATTGGATATTTTCTCTAGCAACTTATTTTTTATAGCGAACAATATCTCGTCCTTAAAATAACTGGTTGTTATTTACAGAAATATTGTGTATCGCCAGCTCCCACGGCCCACATTACATTAGGCCTTTTATGGGCCTCGATACAGACCTGCCCTTTATCTTTAACGATAATCTTTGCTCTAAGAGAATTCTGAATGGGTTCAATTTAATTTTAGGTGCTATTTAAGCTATCATAACTGAGGCCTACGCGAGCGTAGATAGATAGTTGTTAAGATAAAGAATTTAGTTCAGGAGCGGGCGCGTATTTACAAAGCTCGCTTTTAAAGCTCGACATTTACCTGGCGAGGTATTCAGGCCCGTCGATTGTGCTCGCTCCCTCAGCCGTGCTATACGATAAACGATGAATAGACCGCCGGACACTCCATTCATGTATATCATTGAGTGGCGCCCGCGGAAGGTATGTAGAAAACCGAGGAAACATCACTCCCACGTTGTAAGTACATGTACGTTTACGTTTTTCAGAAGGTACACGAATTAAGTAATAACCTAAATGTCCTTTGTACATGTTTCCGGACGGAATTGCCTTCGTTTCCTTTGAAGTCATGATGACATGTGTCGCGAACTCGTGAGGAAAACGGTTTCATTAAAGGTTTTTGTTTCTTTACACACATTGAAGTTTGTAATGTCTGGTTTTGTCTTGTTGATAAAGGTTTATCGTTTCTTAAAAAAAAATCTTGTTATTAGAAGACACAATAAATTGTCCACTTTAGTAAGATAATAGGGTCCACCATAATGCAAAGGCTCAATGGGGCTAGTTAATTATAATTTAGTTTTAGAAGATTTTATTCACTGGTCTTGAATAGATGTGATCGTGTTTTTTTTATATTCGGTTTGATAGCATTTGTTTTTTTTTTTAAACGCAATAAAATAGAAGTAAATTGGACCAGTAATCGCAGATGGATGACTTTATGAGGTACCGAAAATAAAAAAAATACAGCCGAATTGAGAACCTCCTCTTTTTTAGAAGTCGATTATTAAAATATAAACGAGTTTAAAACTTTAATGCGTCTTATAACGACATTATTTCAAATACTTTATATTCTGCGACACCAAAACTCACTCACGCATTATGTTTGCTATTCTTTTTTTGCAAAATAAAATATATTTTCTCGGGTATCTTATCAACTACATCACCCTCGGCACCCTTTTAAACACTTTTATTTGTATGTACAAGAGTTAGGTACTCAATTGTCCGCGCTTTCTCGCGCGTGGAGTGCGATAAACGCTGAAAAGATGAAATATAGTCGCCGGGACAGCCCAGTGGTCAATGTGTAGGGCGCTGCTGCACGTATTAGTGATATTTTTTTTTTCATTTTTTACTGGCAATCTGTAGGGGACTTTGTACTTACGCGTTTAAAGATTGAATACGATGTGGGTGAAAATATGGCACTTCTATATATGCACGTAACTACTCGCTACTATACACGTCTAAATAATATAGGTTCTTTCTAACGTTGCTTTTACCTGAATTTATGCTATCAGCTGTGCATTATTGCTGTAAAGGACACTGAACACACATTGGATTTGTAACGTTCAACTAAGCACCGAAAGTTAGAAATACGATAGCAACTGATTGTACTTAGCGGCATCAGGCATTTCCCACTGTCGATATTACAATCTGTTCCTACGCTAGTTAATTTTCAATCAGAGATAGAGCCATTTGTAACATTAGGTATTATAGTTCACAAATTGCAATTTACGTTTGTATTTATTAGACCGACATTGGTTTACAAACTAAACCAAATTTAAGTTCAGTGCATCTTTTTCTTTCTATTTCATTAAGAAAAGGACAGAAGATAAATTTTAGTTATGTTCTGTCAAATTAATCAGCGCCATACAAGTTTTAGACGCGATTAAAAAGTTGACTACTAAAATTACATCAAATTACGACAGGTGCTGACTAATTTGACAGGATTAAACTAATATTTATGTTCTGTCCTTTTCATAATGAAATAGAAAGAAAAAGATGCATTCAACTTAAATTTAGTTTAGTTTGTGAACAAGGGAATCGGTACCATTGTTCGCATTGTAAAGTAATACATTATCTACACAAAGTCGCATAATATTATGTAGATACATCACCTACTCATGTTTAGTCTAAAAGCACGTTACCTATGTGAATTATTAATGAGTAAATATCGAGTAATTTATATTACTGACACCGTCTCCACGAATAAAGTAACCTATTTACTAATGCGAATGCCACTGTCTGTCTGTCACCTTGTCATGCCTTAAAGGCAGAGCAGATTTTGATAAAATTCGGCATTGACCTGTATGCCGAATTTTATCGATCATATGGGTTAGGACAGAAAACATTTTTTTACCGGTAGGACGTCGGTGTGGGATAATTTCCGACCTAGGTACGCGGGCGAAGCCATGGGCAAACCTCGTAGTTGTCAATAAATTGTTACTCACTCACTTAAGGCTAGGTACTTGCCTTAATTTTGCAGGATTTATAAACATTAGCTGAACCACTCATACCCCGAATGTTTAGTTTAATTTATTTATTAATAATTAAATTATCAAAATGATATGTCATGTTTAGAAAAAATAAAAGCACAGCACAAATCATTATACATTAAAAGGAAATGCTAACTGGCCATGGTGTTGCAGTACTATAAACTCTAGAATATAACTTTCTTATCATTCAAGTCTGTAGCATAAACTTTCCGACCACAAAACTCATCAACAACTAATAACTATTACCACATTCAATTACAGAATACAGGTCCAACATCCCTAAACGCAGAGGTAATTGTTCGTATCAGAACATAGGTTTTATTTATTCTGGCTACATTGAAATGTTTTATTTTTTTATACTGGCAATAAGGCGTTATATTCTATTGTTTTCGTACTTGTCTAAAAAGGAGATAAAAAATGGTCGAACAACGCAGACCAGTAAAATAAGATTTATTGATTTTTGATCATATGAAATAAAGTGATACAAAGTTTCACAGATAATTTTATTTATGTTTACGCCACGAACATAAATTTGGTTCCGATACCGAAAAAATTTTGGTTCCAAAGAAATTTTGGTTCCAATATCAAAGAAAATTTGGTTCCTGCTATAACTATTTTGCGTGGGCGTGGAGGAGAATTTCCTGCGGTCTTGTCGGAGGGCCCGGAGGATTGCTGAAAATTCAGTATTAATACATCAGGGCTTCATCTGCTGGCTTGCGGGGCCTTCAAGTGTCAAGCGGGGTGTCAAAAATTTTCATTGAAAAAACAACTCACATTGTACTGTGCAAAAAAGAGACGGCAACAAAATTAAGAATAACATCAAACTTTCGTTTTTGTTTTGGTGCTGGAACGCAAATAAAGTGAAGGAAGTGAGGGTGCGGCATCCAATCAGAAGATAGAAAAACGGGACTGGGCAAGTTATACCAACATAATCAGCGTTGCGGAGCCTTGTGATTCGTCAGCATTGCACGTCATCAGGTTGCCTATCTTGAAAAAAGAAAAGAAAAAACGCGTTGTGTTGTCTGCGAGGATTTTGTCAAGTCTTCAATAGCTGCGCCATTTTGGATTCGTATATTTCGTATTAATTTTAATTTTTACTTCCTTTGTGTTTGTGTTCTACGCAACGAAATTTGACCAGGACATTGTTGTTGCAAAAAATCGGTATAATGGCAGAGTTACAGGAGCTCATTGCTCAAAGAGGCTACGTGAAAGGTAGTATTACGAGAATTTATAATTTTTCACAAAATAATCTCTCCGAACTGCATCAGGAATTGCTTAAAGAAAAATATAAGAAATTATCTGAGGCATTCAGTGAGTATGAAACTCTAAATAAAAAAATATTGTATTTTTGTCCTAAAGATATAAATAAGGAAGATTATTCTGAAGTGGAAGAAAAATATTTCACTGCAGTTTCCAATATAAACACAGCAATTAGTGCATTAACTATTCGCGAAGATGCCAAACCTCATAGAGGTGAATTTAAAAGGTTGCCTGTTGTTAACATAGCTTCATTTTGTGGCAAAAATGTAGTGGATTTTCCACCGTTCATTAATATGTTTATGTCGGTTATTGATGCAGATAATCGGCTAAGTTTATGTGAAAAATTGCATTATTTACGCTCATTCTTGACTGGGGAGGCTCTAGATCTAATAAAAAATTTAATGTTGACTGATGAAAATTATAATGTTGCATTGGAATTGCTAAACAATAGATTTAACAATAAATTACTCATAGTCAATCATCATATTAATAACATTCTGGAGTTACCCATAGTCACAAAATGCACTGCTCAAGGTTTGAGGTCTCTTGTTTCAGTAATAAACTTAAATATTGCTGCACTAAGGAATCTGAAGGAGCCGGTGGAGCACTGGGACACCTTGCTAGTTAATATATTGTCCAAAAAGGTAGATAACTACACTAACCGAGGGTTCCATCAGGAACGGCTTAGTAAGGAGATTCCTAAGTTGCCCGAGTTCCTAGATTTTCTGGAACGGAGGGCTATTGCAATGGAAAACACCACTGATGATAAGGCCTCCCATTCCCAGAGGGTCAAGGTAATGAGCGGTGTAAGCACATCCAAGTCCACATCATGTAAGTATTGTCAACAGGCACACAAGCTTTATGAGTGTTTAAAATTTAAATTAGCTTCTGATAAAGAAAGAATATCCTTTGTTAATGACAATAAGCTTTGTAAAGTATGCTTAAATAGTCATAATGGAAAGTGTTTACTAAAACTAAAATGTGTGACATGTGGACAAAGGCACAATACACTTTTGCATGATAATGCATCTAGTAATGCAGCATTGCTGGATAAACCAGAAAATAGTGCAGGAGTTAATAGGGTGGCATTATCGAATGCTACAGCTTATACAGATGTTTTATTGCCCACAGCTATGGTACGCTTGGTAAAAGATGATGGCACGTTCATCACTGCTAGAGCTCTACTTGACTCTGGGAGTCAAGTATCATTTATTACTGAAAGCTTGGCTAATAGCATTAAATGTAAATTAAGTGAGAATGATCAGCTTATCATAGGTGTGTGTCAAGGAGGTGAACAAAATGTTTCACGCAGGGCTAATTTCACTGTTTACTCAAACATAAATAACAACAGTGTTGAAGTTTCATGCTGTGTTGTAAAAAGTATTGCATGCCCATTACCGCAGCAGTCGTTTGACATTTCACAATTTACCATTCCATCTTATGTGGAACTGGCTGACAAAAACTTTAATAAAACTGGAGTACTGTCTTTACTATTGGGGTGTGACATATTTTTCCAGGTGCTGCTCCGTGAGTCCCTACCAGTAACTCCATCAGGACCATACCTGATACACACAAGCTTGGGATATGTAGTAGCAGGTAGTCTGCCTATCACCTCAGGAGGGATAAGTTCTTCTAATCTTTGTTTGACAATAAAACCATATGATTGTATAAAGGTATGTAATACATGCATTACTAAAGATAGTCAGCTTGAACAAACAATGTTAAAATTTTGGGAATGTGAAAATGTCACCATGGTATTTAAAGAGGATACTTCTGAACATGAGCAAGCTGAACAAATATTTCAGGATTCTGTAACATTAGAAAACAATAGGTTTAGGGTTGCTTTACCTTTAAAGGTTGATTTGGATAATCCAGGGTTAGGTCATTCATTTCCCATGGCTTTGAGTAGATTGCACAACTTGGAAAGGCGATTTGCTAAAGATATTAACTTGTTCCAACAATATAAAAAGTTTATATCAGATTATATAGAGCAAGGACATGCAAAATACTTGGATATTACAAATCAAGGCCTAGATATTTGTAAATTACATTTTATTCCTCATCATCCTGTTATAAATCCTAATAGCAAAACAACACCAGTCAGGGCTGTGTTTGATGGAAGTGCAAAAACAAAAAATGGCTTAGCATGATATTTTGTTGAATGGACCAGTTGTCCAAAGTGATTTGTTTGACATATTGACTTTGTTGAGAACATATAAATATGTAGTTCTCTGTGATGTTAAGGCTATGTATAGACAAATATTTCTGGATGAAAAATATTGTGGGTTACAAAATATTCTTTGGCGCGAAACCAGGGAAAGTCCTGTTCAATGTATTCAATTACAGACTGTGACATATGGTTTAAAAAGTTCTGCCTTCCTTGCCACTCGCTGCTTAGTTGAACTAGCGCATAGATTTAAGGATCAGTTTCCTTTAGCTGCATTTTGTTTGGAGAACTCTAGTTATGTTGATGATATACAATTTGGCAGTGATGATATCTATGAGCTAAACCAGACAAAGAATGAGCTTTGCAAATTATTAAGCATGGGGGGTTTCCCATTACATAAATGGTGTTCTAATGATATTACCTTACTTGACGACATTCCTGTCAATTTACATCAATTAGATAAAAAGGATTTTGATAAAAACTGTTTGTATGTTAAAACATTAGGGTTAATCTACAATGTGAGAACCGATAGTTTGGAAATACAATGTCCTGTAAAAGAGTTAAAACTCGAATATACTAAGAGGGAAATGCTTAGTTTTATAAGTAAATTTTTTGACCCACTTGGTCTTGTTGGACCTATATTGGTCTCAGCAAAACTTTTAATGCAAGAAGTGTGGTTTCATGATATAAGATGGGATCAGCAGTTGCCCTCAAATATTAATAAAAAATGGGTTGAATTTGCCAAAGACTTGATAAATATGCCATGTATTGCTGTTCCTAGGAATGCAAAGGGTATTGTATGTAACAGCTTTGAACTAGTTGGATTTTCTGATGCATCTAGTGTTGCCTATGGTTGTTGCTTATATTTAAGGGTGATAGGTCCTGATAAACGTGTATATATTAATTTATTTTGTTCGAAGTCGCGCATCAATCCTAAAAACAAAACATTAACGATACCTCGGCTTGAGCTTGAAAGTGCATTATTGTTATCTATATTGGCAAACAAAGTGAATATTAAATTATCTTTAAAATATAATGTGCGTACATATTTGTATTCAGATTCTAAGATAGTACTTGCATGGCTTAAAACAGAACCTGTAAGGTTAAACATGTATGTTGCTAATAGAGTTAAGAAAATACTTCAGTTAACTTCCTCATGTAAATGGTTGTATGTCAATACAGCAGATAACCCAGCAGACTGTCTGTCTCGAGGTGTAAGCCCTTCTTCCTTGCAGGATAATTTAATGTGGTGGCATGGACCCAAGTGCATGGGAAATGCTGAATTTGTGCATGGTATTACTCCACTGTTAATGTCCATAGAAAATATACCTGAACTAAAAGAAACAATTCCTAAATTAAAATCAAGCAATGTATGTGTTAAGGGCAACACGTTATTGTTGATGGTGGAGAAATACTCAGATATAGAAAAAACTACTAGAATAATGGCATATGTGTTAAGATTTATAAATCTTTGTAAGGCACAACACGTTGGAGGTGTGAAAAAAATTAGTCCAAATGAGCTAGATTCTGCCTTGCAGACAATAATTAGATTAGATCAGGGTAAATACTTTGAAAGTGAGATTCAATGCTTACAATCTGGTAACAATGTAAAATCCAGTTTGAGTAGTCTTAATCCTTTTCTTGATTCTTGTAAATTATTAAGAGTAGGTGGTCGATTGCAAAATGCTGACTTACCTTTTACAGAGATGCATCCAATAATCTTACCTAAAAAATCTAATGTTACTAAGGGGATTATATGGAGGCAACATATTCAATTAAAACATGCAGGTCAAAGTTTAGTTCTTGCTAGTTTGAGTGAAAAATACTGGATTCTTAATGCTTCACGTGAAATAAAATCTGTTTTATATAAATGTATTATTTGCTTTAAATTAAAGGCTAAGAATGCTACCCAATTAATGGGATCGTTACCTTTGGATAGGGTAAATATGACAAGGCCATTTCAGATAGTTGGCACCGATTATGGTGGCCCTTTTAGCGTCAAGCAAACTCGTATTCGTAATCCAGTAATAACAAAGGCTTATATTGTATTATTCGTTTGTTTTGTAACTAAAGCGATACATATAGAACTAGCATCTGATATGTCAACAAAGACTTTTATGGGTTGCTTGAAAAGATTTATATCCAGAAGGAACAAGCCCACAAAAATTTATTGCGATAATGGTGCCTGTTATAAAGGGGCTGCTAATATGTTAAGAGAATTATATGATTTGCAAGCTTCCACAAGTCACCAAGACACTGTAATAGATTTTTGCAATACGGAGAGAATATCCTTTCATTTCATACCAGGTTACTCCCCTGTGTTTGGTGGTTTGTGGGAAGCGGGTATTAAAAGTGTTAAGTATCATATGAAACGCGTAATAGGCAATACAGTGTTAACCTATGAGGAATTGTATACTGTTATTGTGCAGATTGAAGGCATTCTTAACTCGCGGCCGTTGACGCCTCTATCTAGAGACCCAGATGATATGTCTTATTTGACACCTGGACATTTTTTAACAGGATCACCATTGTCTTCTTATTCTGAATTAAATCTAACTAATGAGAATGTTGGAAGATTATCATTTTGGAAACAGTGTGAACAAATGCAACAATTATTTTGGAAAAAATGGCATAAATATTATTTGGTGCTTTTACAAAATAGACCAAAATGGAAAACTATCCAACCAAACTTTAAACCGGGTGATATGGTAATTTTAAAATATGATAACATAAAACCCCTTGACTGGCCGGTAGGAAGAATTTTAAATGTAATGCCTGGTAAAGATGGATGTGTTCGTGCTTTAGAGGTTAAGACAGCAAGGGGATCTGTCATCCGAACTAGTGTAATGAAGGTATGTCCTTTTCCTATGGATTAGGATAATAGTTAATTAGTAATTAAGTTTATAATAATTTAATTTTTTGGGTTCCACTGTTCTGTAGAAGGCCAGAGGCGCCCCCAGTATGTTCGTATCAGAACATAGGTTTTATTTATTCTGGCTACATTGAAATGTTTTATTTTTTTATACTGGCAATAAGGCGTTATATTCTATTGTTTTCGTACTTGTCTAAAAAGGAGATAAAAAATGGTCGAACAACGCAGACCAGTAAAATAAGATTTATTGATTTTTGATCATATGAAATAAAGTGATACAAAGTTTCACAGATAATTTTATTTATGTTTACGCCACGAACAGTAATTACAGTATTTATTGACACGCGAGGGGAGCTCCAATAATGAAAATATTTGTCTATTGATCGTCATTCCGCGCGTGACATCGGCGACCTATTGGCCTAATGACGTGCGATTGTCCCACTCACATTTCGGCGCGTCACGTCCCATCACTATTATGATCTACGCCGTTTTAGCTTGTAGGGCGTTAATGAGTTTTTTTGGCAATGTGTGGGTGTTAATTATGCGGATAAATTGTTGAGTTCCATTGGCTGATAATTGCTAGTTAGGGGTTTTCAGCTTTGGTGTTTTACGGGATGACATACACACTTCAAATAAAGTTTACGATCACTTTGAAAAATCGAAATCTTTTTTGTCACGTTTTTAAAAAAAAATAAAAAAGTTTATTTTTTTTTATTTCAAACAGGGTATTCTATTTAAAGGAAACACACAACAAAGATTATTTTTCTTGATAAAATTCAATTAAAAAAATTATATCAGCTAAGCTAGTGATGACAAACTGACAAAGCACACCGGTAAAAATCGAATATATGAAGTTCTACCACTCATTCCCAAATTCCAAACGACCAATTAGCATACCGTCTCTGCTATCTTTTTGGCAAAATTCATTTTTCGCATTTTTTGAAACCCGAGGGCGTAACTACGTCTTCTCTATATGCTGGGCAGTATAGCATAGAATTTCGACGCGATAATCTAAACCAAATATTTGCATGTACGTGCGAGTTATTTGTGTTAATTACTGGAGATCTGATACAGAATCAGCAAACATTAGCTTAGGAATTTACTAGGCAATAATCAGGCGCAATTCCCATGCGATTTGATGATATGATCATTAGCAGGTGTACATTACATTCATGTATACTAACCTACCTATAACTTGCCAGCTAATCTATACATCTATAAAAAAAAAAAATTGAAGTGTCCGTTTTTAATACCAAAATTACGCTTTTTACTGAATGCATGGCATGTAAAAATAATTATATACGGCACTTTTACCAAAAACACATTTTTTTTTAAATTTTTGTCTGTCTGTTTGTTTGTTCCAGCTAATCTCCGAAACGGCTGGACCGATTTTGAAGAAACATTTACTGGCAGATAGCTGATGTTATAAAGTCTAACTAAGGTTTTGTAACATCAGCTATCAGCTATATATATATATATAAAAGTTCCTTGCAAAAGAAATAAACAATTGAAATTGTTAACAAAATCCGATTTAAAACGGGAAGTAATATTTTTATAATAATTTCACGCGAACGAAAGTCACGGCTAATAGCTAGTTGTATCTAAATTTGAAATGAGGACTTTTATCTTTAAAATGATTCCTTTACAAACGTTCATCTCGAAACTGGAATGAACTACCAGATTCCAAACTTCACACCATTATTATTGTCATAATTTATCAACGAGTACAATATAAGAAGAACAAAAGGGACCAAAGTAATCTGAAGTACTAAGTACTTTTGTTTCGACGACGATAGATAAAACTGCCTAACTAATACTTGGTAAATTGAATACGCGTGAGGGGATTTTTTACCAAGTTACCAAGTACTTATGAAAAATATGGAAAAGGCCCAGTTCGGTCCATTGTACAACGTCGTATCTAGAACTTCGGGTATAAAGAAAGTTTTTATTGTAATTAAAGTTGTTTCGTTTATTATAAACGTTTGACTGATTTATGTTTTTATTTTAACGACGTTGTTAATGATAGACAATAGGCTAGTTAACATTGAATTTGGGTTTTGTTAGGAAGAATGAACTATTGTTTTAAAGAGAAAGATACAGAAAGGATTAAAAAAACCGGCCAAGTGCGAGTCGGACTCGCGCACGAAGGGTTCCGTACCAATTATTATAAAAAAATCACGTTTGTTGTATGGGAGCCCCCCTTAAATATTAATTTTATTCTGTGTTTAGTATTTGTTGTTATAGCGGCAACAAAAATACATCATCTGTGAAAATTTCAACTGTCTAGCTGTCACGGTTCATGAGATATAGCCTGGTGACAGACAGACGGACAGACAGCGAAGTCTTAGTAATAGGGTTCCGTTTTTACCCTTTGGGTACGGAACCCTAAAAACATAGCATTACGCCTGTGCGTAATCCCTGGAGGGTTAGGCAGAAGTGTACCTAAAAGTCAATCGACATTTCGACAGCTATGTTAAAGTCTCGTGTAATAGGGCGAGCCTATTGCCATCAACCGGGCACAGATCTAGACTCCATGGCTGCTACTGAGAAATTCCTGATGGAAAAACCCAAAAACATTTTGCCCAACCCGGGAATTGAACCCTAGCCCTCTTCCTCAGCAGTCGCGCTCACGACCACTTAGACAGTCCATTAAAAAAAAATACTGAACAGTTAAACCCAATAAAACAAATTATTAGTCAATCTAGTCCTAAACGAACATAAAACCCTTGATTTCACCGCATGAAAATAATTCTCTCATAAAACAAAACGTAGGTGCTTAATTTCACTCCATCACAATATAGGTCATAAATGATGGCCCATAAATACTATTATTACGTTTCCCTCGATCAAAGCTTTATCTGCGTCTCTTATAGCTGCGGTGACGTAATATTGATGTCAGCAGCTGTAAGGGAATCTCTGTAAGTTCTAACGTCATTACCTACCATTTGTTTGATTGCTTACAGATAACAGAATGGGAATGAGCCCCAGGCGCTTTGGATTCGAATTACTCAAAGGAACCTACATAAATGTTAACGGATCCATCGTCACCCGTGTTCTATAGATGTCGACTTTATTCGTCATCTGCATAGTCTTTCCCAACTATGTTGGGGTCGGCTTCCAGTCTAACAACATCAACAACAACAACAGCCCATAACGTCCACTGCTGGACATAAGCCTCTCCCAGGATGGGAGGAATTTGCCGTAATCTCCACGCCTGGCAGGCGGATTGGAGATCGCAGTGATGAAAGACTAACAGAAAACGCTGCTGCCCATTCTCTGGTCTACGTAGGCACAAGGTGTTCTGCCTCAGACATTAGTCGCCTTATACGACACCCGTGAGTGTAATGGGTTGGTTCTATTCTACTCTGCCGGATACCACACGGCTATCTGCCGGCTATCCAGTCTAACCGGATGCAGCTAAATACCAGTATTTTACATGAAGCGACTGCCTATCTGACCTTCATAACCCAGTTTGTACTGGGTAATACGATACCCCTTGGTAAGACTGGTTGTCAGACTTACGGACCACTGACTACCTGTAAAGACTGTCAAAGATCTACAAATGACAGCCGGGACCAACGGCATAACGTTCTCCGAGGCACGGAGGAAACTCGGTATGTAATGGGCGGTCACCCATACACGGATCAACCTAGGTAAGCGCGGCAAGATATCAGCTTTTATATACAGGGTGTAAAAGATCTCATCACGAAGCCGTCAACCAAGCATTCTGTACATTAAACTAAGTAACTTTACGCAAAAATTATTGCTGGGAAACGACTTTTTTTTTGGGTGATTTGTGGTAGAACTCAATGTAACGCACTCAAAACATTGTGCTGATGGATGGATTTAATAGTACGGGGGTCGTGGAGGTGTTTAAAGTAAAAATCATACATTAAAAACTTGAATTAAAAAAAAAAACTTGTCTAAAAGCTGGAACTTTGACCCCCAATATCTCCGTAACTAGAAGGTTCCCAGGTATAGTGAACAGGTGTAGTGTGCCTTTCGGCTTCGTTAAGAGGTGTTTTACACCCTTTAGTTGTCATATTCTTTCAGAAAGTATTAAAGGATTTCGCAACTTAAATCACGTGCAATTTAATAGAATTTATGTGCGTGCTGAAACTCTCGCAAAGCAATAATGGCACTAGGGTGAAAATTGTTATAGCTCTTATTTAGTGTTAAGTCCGCTTTTATTACGTATCAACCCTAACGTGCTCCATTTCGATAACATGATTTTTACAACTCAAGGGTAACGTTGAGCAATCAATATAATTCAGAACATCGTTTAAATAGAAATATATCTTGCTATAGCGAACTAGAGGGGGTTACTACATAATTTATACCTGACTCTTGATAAAACTTAGAGGGAAATGTACAAAGACAGTAAATTATGGGGTAATACATTCTGGCGTACATTATTCAAATGCAGTCTCAGTGCAGTTGCCATCGTAGATCGAAGTGCTCAATGGATTTATCCAGCCCGTTGTTAATTTATTGCCGATCCAGCAGAGGGCGCTGAATAACAGCTTCCTGTACAAAGCTGTATCTGCGGAATTGACGTGACTTATTACTTTTGTGCTCGACTGTATGTAGATTCTTAGATGAGAGAGATGAGAATTCTTAGATGGGTAGAGAAAAGTGAATTTGAAGTACTTTTCTAGTGATAGCAATTCATACTGGTATGCATCATTACTACCTACTATATAGGTACGTACATAATTATGTATTTTACATAATATTAACATAACTGCACGCCTGTAATAACCGAAGGGTTAGGTAGAGGTGTTATTACATAATAGTACCTTATAATAGATCATTCATTGTAACATAAGAAATTGTATATTAATACGTGATGAAAATGTGTATTTAATAGTACCTAGCCCATATTTCAACCCCGCAGCTGCTACCGAGAAATTCCTGATGGAAAAATTCAATAACACTCTGCCCAACCTGGGAATTAAACCCTAGACCTCACGCTCAGCAGTCGCAATTGCGACCCCAAGGCCAACGAGGCAGTCATCATGTGTATCGTATTATGTGTACCCATAAGTAACTACACCCTAAACTATAACCTAACCTTTGCAACGAGCTGTACGTTTAAGATAAAGATGCTGAATTGCCGAAACCAATCTAGAAAATGACACCCAGTAGACATGTTTTACAAGAACTTGTGTAAGGTCCATAAACGTCGTAATCCAACACATAAACAGTGTCCTAAATAATCCCAACCGTCCATTACGAGGATATTTTACGGTCATTTAGCTCATAAAACCTAGACCTATTTCCGAGGCGGCTGGGGCTCTCACGGCCTGTCACAACCAGCGGGTACCCCAATTCCTAAGACCGCGCTTTCTTCTAATGCGCTTGCGGTGTTCGCGTGCCCGGACCAATTTGTGTTGGCGCCTTATCGCCCAAGCTAATGTTCAGTGTAATGCCACTTCCGACATGAAAACTGTTCCGAACTCATTGTTCTCCACATCGGCTCGCCTCTTTAAAATACTGTGTACGGATAAACAGGGGCGATAGGAAGCGACCCGTTTCCGTAAATATGGATTAAGACCTGCTAGTATTGTTGAGATTTAGATTGTTTCCTTTGTTTACTGTGCTGTCACAGACGACAATATCTCCATACAATTTCACAAAAGGGAAGTATTAAAGTGACGCGTCTTATTTCCGCATTCCCATATTTTGCTGCTTTCATATTCGCGTCAAAAAGGCGACATTTTTATTAAACAGTACAAGGATACATCCGCTATATATATTTATCGTGAATACACATATTTCGCGTGTCAGCGCAAGCAGGTGCTCTCTCCGAGTTTGTCCCGTCAGCAAACATAACAGCGTCCATTATTACAGTTGCGTAGTTTCCCTCACCTCGCGAGTCGGGAGCGGGCCCCGGTTGGCGGCGCATCAAGATATATCGCCGATGTGAGCCACGGTAGAAAACACTTTTTCATTGATTCAGTGCCACATCTGGCGACAAAACGCCTTCGGCTTTCCATTCTGATGACCTGACTTGACATTTTTATTGCTCACCATATTTTTGTGCGCCTCCAAGGCATTTATGGAACCAGGGTAAAATATTGTGAAACTTGAAAGAGGACAGAACAGATATTATGATATTACTGACACAATATATTGCAGAACTTTTGACGGCGATGGGATGCTCGTAGCACTGGCCTTTCACCTTTTTTATCGCACTTCTTTTATCTTTTATCGCAACAGTTTGTTCGGGTGAACTTATGCGTCAAAATTATACCGTTCCATATTGTGCCTAAATGTCTGAGAATGAAAATATAAGGACAATGTTTTCTCAGTAACTTTCTTATAATTTCAAAAGGCAGAAGATAATGTTATTTCATTACTGTTAATGTATTTCTATCAGCAGTTCGTAGAAGAGGCTTTTTTTCTTCGTTACAAAATATCACATTTGTGATTCTGAACACAGTATTAGATATTTAGAAAGAAAGTTGCTTCTCTCAACATGTGGTTTCTGTTATTATTAAATAACTATAGTGCCATGCTATAAAAGAAGATCGTTAATTAAAGAGTTTCCCAATACTTTGCTCGATCAATAAATTAATCGTGCGGATGAGGTCTTAAATTAAGAAACTTTTTGGTAGATACCTCTTATCTCTCTTGAAAAAGGCAAGAGAAAAACTTCCTTAATTCGATTCAAATCAACGCGGCACAGTGACGCTTACACATACGATAGAAACACAATCACACATTGACATTGAAGTTTTTACGAACATTGATTGATTTAACATCAAGAACTAATTCGCACTCGTTTATTTCCAAACCAGGAAACTTTTAGCCGAGAGCTGTCAAACTTCGTGACGGGCTGCTCTTATAACAAAATACAATTTGTCATGATTGATCAAAGAAGTTGGCCAAAACAAAGACAGATCCCGTAACAAAGCCGCCTTTTGTCAAAGAATTTTTTGGCTAGCGTATTGAAGGCTTTTAAGAAGTCAGTTTTCTGTTGGTGTTGTCCAAAAGTTACGAAAAACTTTTATACCAATTATTTTTTTGCGGACATTTTCATAATGTTATGACTGGAGACTGTTGTTGTTATTAGGATGCTAGACTTTTAAATCAAAAGTCTAGTCAGTATTTCTAGCAAAAACGGATTTCTTTTTTTTTTATTAAATTTTGATTTTTTCGTCTATGTTCTGCCTTCAGGCATGACAAACTTGGACCTGTGGACGGTGGGCTATAGGCTAGCTCGCCGTCCGTCCGTCTAATGACGACAGGCCGTGTCGACGGCGCAGGAGTGTTCCACGCGCGCCTCAAAGAGAGTCAGCAAAAGGAAGGCGTCCGCAAGGACGGAAGGTTGCGGGACTGTTCGAAAGCGATACCGTGGCCCCGGAACACAAAGGGCGATGAAGGAACATGGACAGGTTTTAGTCAGTAAAAGTCTGACACTCCCTCCTGCTCCGCCCAGAGCGGGAGGAGTCATTTGATGATTTCCCATCCGAAAAAAATAAAATAAAAAAGGCATGTCAAACTTATTGTTCATGTCAATATCCTTTTCATTTTTGAAATATTAAGTTATTCATACGACACAAAATTTAGCTTCCTACTCGTTGTAGACCTACGCATAAGTAAAGTTTTTTTTAATATGCGTAGGTC
This sequence comes from Xestia xanthographa, assembly GCA_905147715.2. Taxonomy (NCBI): domain Eukaryota; kingdom Metazoa; phylum Arthropoda; class Insecta; order Lepidoptera; family Noctuidae; genus Xestia; species Xestia xanthographa. The sequence goes on from LR990657.1 coordinate 15,791,287, forward strand.
TGCGAATATTTAACTTAAATATCACAAATTAGGTCGTTTACCTTGTAACGTTACATTTTCCTGGATAGGATCCACAAAACTGTAAGGTCACTCTGAGCACTCACCTACCTAACTTTCAGTCTGGAGGGGAGCACTATTAAAAGAAATAAAAGGGACGAGTTATAAGAATTTATTAACAAAGATAATCTAAAGGCTGGAGCTACTTAATTACTAATGCCAGTGAAGCTGGCGGAAAGTACTGAAGATGAAACGCAGAATGAAATAAATAATTGAAGAACGTCCGTCTTCAGACTGTGGAGGAGGACCGAGGAACCATCAACTCTCAGGCCGTAGAGAAGGGCCGAGGGCATCCGTCTTCAGACGGTGGTGGACGGCCGAGGACCGTCAATCCTCAGGCCGTAGGAGGAGGGCCGAGGGCATCCGTCTTCAGACGGTGGTGGACGGCCGAGGACTGTCAATCCTCAGGCCGTAGGAGGAGGGCCGAGGAGCATCAAATCTTCATCAGGCTTGTGTAGCTCAAGCATCAAGGTTTCCAGGTGTTCTTGGTGAGGGTGCGGCACGGAGAGAGGCCGACTTAAAACCGAAGAATAAGGGAACTGCCCTTTTAAATATATTTTTATGGAGCTCCTCAGAGGTGTTCCTGCTCTCAGCTCTGAACGTAGACTGTCCATTCCACCACCAGGCTCCTGTCAACTCCACATATTTACATTTTAAAATTAGAAAATTATTAAAAAGAAAATCGAATGAGGTCGATGTGATTTACCTATACAACCTACAACTAGCTCCAGCAATAAATTAAAAATAAAACTAGGGTTGCCACTAACTGACATCACAAAAGTAAACAAAGATTTAATAAAGATAAAAACTTTAACTTAAATTACAAGGTAAAAAGGCCAAAGCCGTTGCTAAGCCTCCAAGAAATGACCATGAAGCTACCTAGGGAGGACAAATGCTTAAATTTTCAGGTTAATAATATCCAAAATTGTAAATAAAAAAACATGTAAAAGACACACACATTACAACCTTTGATCATTTAGCTCGAAAATTCTTTTAAACTACGTACACGTAATTTTACATCTTCAAAGCGTTTCTAAGTACAGGTTGAATTTCCAAGTGAATTGGCTGTAAACATAATGTTTTTTTTCAAGCCACTTGGTTTGGGGAATAAACAGGGTGATAAATATTCATGAGGAAAGTAAGCCTTCTTGTCATAGGCCTTGAGGGCCTGATGGATGGCGAGCGTGCTTTGCTGTTATTATATAGCCACGTATGTATATGTTCTACCTACAGAGGTAAGATATTTATTTAAGCATTATTTAAATTAAATTGTTTGCTGAATGCTGTATGACACAAACGACCAAGTCTTTATTTAAAAGGCAGATACAAAAAATTCCTGCCGGGGATGCGGGACTGTTCGAAAGAGATACCGTGGCCCTGGAATACAAAGGGCGATGAAGGAACATGGATGGGTTTTAGTCAGTAAAAGTTATTTGATGATTTACTTTCCGAAAAAAAAAAGATACAAGACATTGGTAGTAGATGTAACGTTGTATGTTTTAATAAAAAGATACCTACTGTACCACGGTGATCAAAGCGATTAAGGAGGAAGAAGTTTTGCTTTTTATTAAAGCACTAGCTGGCCCGCGCAACTTCGTCTGCGTCACATGTGTGAGAGAGAGAGTGAAAGTTAGAGAGAGTGTGAGTCAGCCTTAAAAGATAGACATATTACCTATGCTATCGCGGATTTATTTTAATCAAGTGGGCAACAATTTAATATACTTAACTTTAATCGGCTCCGGCCCATCTCGTAACTTTCCCATTTAGACAACTAAACAAAAGACGTGCGAAACAAGTGACAAAGTGTGCCAACTCGTAACTATTTTAATCTTCATACATTGAATCCCATTTCGTAACTATTTTAATCTTCATACATTGAATCCCATTTGGTAAACTTTTTGTTCGGCAAGTACAGTTAGCACTCAGGAGAACTACTAAAAAAAATCACAATTACTGTTCGAATTATTTTTTTCTTTATAACTTATCTATGTCTACACTTATTATAATATTATAAAGAGGAAAGATTTGTATTTTTGTATGTTTGTAATGAATAAACTCAAAAACTACTGACGATACTACTGATACTGACGGCTTGATCAAGATAAGTACGCCTTTTATCTTAAAAAAAAAAACTTTATTGTACATTTAATTTAAGATATGATTTTCAGCCGCGCCGCCTAAACATTATGGTTGAGAAAATCACTCACTGATATTAGCGACCATTATTAATATTTATCTACACCCATGCTATAAATCCTCTATAAAGGTATCTGAAACAGTTAGCTTATGGCCAACATTAAAACAGCCAGTGTCATAATAACCATTATAACACCCAAACGGGTGTTATAATGTTGTACTGAATTTCATTATGCAACTCGTTTTAAAAAAAGAACATCGAATGTGGTAGTGAATCGAACGTCTAGCACGTGCGATTCACTACCACAGCGCCGTAATTAAAAAAAAACTTATTGGTTAATTCGAATTCACGTCGTATCCCGCCATTTTAGTTCGACATTTGGATATTAGTATTGCATTATGTACTTTGTTGTTTACAAAAATGAGTGATACAAGCTTTGTGAATTTTGATAATTAAATTGAACAATCCAAAATGTAAATAATTATATTACTACCTGTACACGGTTTGTTTGTATTAAATACAAGCAATTAAACTTTCCATGAATTTACATAGACTTCTTAGAACACTGCAACACCCTATGGTTTCAGAACCTTTTATGGAGGATTCATATCATGGATGTAGATAAAGTCTTGTATGCAACTGTACATAATTAGGTATTAAAACACTCATGTGATACTATTATCACACTCGGCTTCGCCTCGTGTGATAAACCCACATTCGTGTTTTAATGCCCCTCATTATACAACAGTTGCATAAATAACTATTATTTCGTACAGCCTACACTACCTGTACGATAACTCGTTTATGGAGCAGATTTGCTGAATAGATACCGTAGAGAGTATAGGTACCGTAGCGTCATTATTTTGTCTAACCAGATTCCATAGAATACCAGTGTTTTACTTGGAGAGTCAGCTGATCTGATCTTCCACAATAATCCAGTAACTGGGTAACATGATTATCCCGATCCCCTTTTGTAAGTCTGGTAGTCGGTAGTAGTAGGCTGGTAGTATTGTAAACGGCGGGACTAACATCTTCTTCGCGATTCTGTTCTCCTAGTACTTATTGTTAGGTATTCATTAAAAAGACGATTTCAGCGGCACCACCATCTCATTCTTGATTCTTTTCTCCTAGTACTTTCTGTCCAAATTCAAAATTGAGTACTCTCGTAACAAACTTTAGTGTGCCAGAGAGAAACAAAAAATATAGCCCAACAGCCCGCGACGGCCAGACCTTCCTTATTTTATAAAAGCTGAAATTTTTTCTGTGCATGTCCCCTATACAGGTAAGAACAACCAGCGACTATGGAGTTTGGGTTGTGGTTACTTCGGCAGGTAACAGGTATTAAAGGTGTATAAAATAGTACCTTACTTTCGTTAAAGTATAAAGCTCAATTCTTATATATTTTCTTCGGGATAACTTTATAAATCTGGTCATCCATTGCCGGACACTTATGACAGTTGCTACCCCCAGCCAGACACCCCTAAACATGAATAAATTATACTTTCGTCATAGTATAAAAGCTAAATTTTATATATGTTACTTGGGGGCCTATAAAAAAATGTTACCTCGATAGCCGGACAGTTTTCATGGTTTTTACACCTTGCCAGACACATTGGAAGTCCGATGTACTTAGTTGCGAGCGCAAGTGCTTAGTCGATTGCGATTTTTTAAGATTTTAAATAAATAAATAATTTTAACGTTCATAGCCATGTTATATTAAGTAAAAAATGTTATTTTATTATTGTCTAATACAAAAAAAATACAAAAAATCGTTTTTATAAATTTCATCACTGTCGTCGATATTTTCATTTTCATGGTCACTACTCCTCCAGTCGATGGCATCATCGTCGTCAATTTCGCCTTCTTTGTCTTTTTTTTTTCTTCTTTACATTTTTTATAGGCCTCAAGCAATATATAAAGGGTGTAAAACACCTCTTAACGAAGCCGAAAGGCACTTGTTCTCCTCGTCATTGCGATATTTTTTTTGTTCTACACCATACCATTTTTTTTTTTTTTTTGTATTTTACAATAATAAAATAACATTTTTTTACATTTTTTACATGGCTATGAACGTTATAAAATTATTTCTTTATTTAAAATCTAAAAAAATCGCAATCGACTAAGCACTCGCGCTCGCAACTAAGTACATCGGACTTTCAATGTGTCTGGCAAGGTGTAAAAACCATGAAAACTGTCCGGCTATCGAGGTAACATTTTTTTATTGGCCCCCAAGTAACATATATAAAATTTAGCTTTTATACTATGACGAAAGTATAGTTTATTCAAGTTAAGGGGTGTCTGGAAGGGGGTTGCAACTGTCATAAGTGTCCGGCAATAGATGACGAGATTTATAAAGTTATCCGGAAGAAAATATATAAAAATTGAGCTTTATACTTTTACGAAAGTAAGGCACTATTTTATACACCTTTTGTTAGCGCTTCGAGCTTTTTTGGAAAACCTTTAAACGCTAACATGGGGGGTGCGGGGAATTTACCATGAAATGGAGGAACTGTCTAAACAGCTCTTTCCAGGCTTCTAAAAGCCTGGAGCGGTGATTCAAAGCTTTGCTATGAGAATCGGCGGTTTTGTGGACTGTAATAAACTTTATGTGGCAGCATACATTGATTTTGAAGGAGGCTATTTTTTGGTAAGGAGAAACAGGAACAATAGAAGGACACAGGATGCAGCGTCTTACCTTTTTGCAGAAGTCTGGAGTCGCCTTCCTGGTGTAAGGGCTTTGCACGTCCTCGATGTACAGGTTAACCACGCGGCGGCCAGCGTGGTTCCACAGATAAAAGGTTCCTTCCCTTTTGCAGCACTTCAAATCACTGTAGCTTAATATTTAGGTGGATCTAATTTGAATTATAGACCCGAAACCCTGGATTTATCACGAAATCTAGATTTATTGCGGTAAAGCCCTGGAGAGGTGCTTTCGCGGCGGCGGAGTAGACGAATCTTATTTCAATATGGCTGCGGCTACGTTCCATCCTCTTCCAGCCTTGTATTGCTGTTTCGCTCTGACCTATGGTAGACGCTGCAGGAATGAATAGGAAGGAAGGAAATGATGGGAAACTACCGCCACATTCTAATAAAGTTAAAAACATTTACCCTTCTTTTGGGTTAGTCGGGTAAAAAGATTTAAAGTATGTAGGTTTGAATAAGGCGATGTCTATGGCGACAACATTCTCCCGACCTTAAAGGGTTGCCTTTAACGAAGTATACCCTAAGATTTACAAATATACTATTTATTTAACTAAGCGATAAGATCTGATCCAGACAGAGTCAGTTTTAATAATTTATTCGCGGGATTGTCTGCTCTAAAAAGAATCAGAGAATTAAACATAAATTTACCTATTTCTAATAAACCTATCTCTAAGCTAACCTAAGGTATGAGAGTTGCACTCTCACTGGCTCGGTAAAAGGCACACACGGACCACTGGGCGGACCAGGCTACCTTTAGACGTTCTAACGGTAAGAGACCGCGTTGTGCCATCCTTCGAGGTGTGAACAGCCTCCACCACACCTAGAGGCCAAGCAAATGGTGGAGCATTATCGACCATCAATATAACTACTGATCCCAGTGGGATTGGAGTGGATGGAGTATTCCACTTGGATCTAGATTGCAATTGATGCAAATATTCTACCCGCCATCGTTGCCAGAAAGACTGTACCATCTTCTGCAAGAGAGAATGTCTGTCCAGCAAACTAACGTTCTCTACTTGGGGAGCTGGCAGAGAGCAGAGGGGCGCAGTATTAAGAAAATGAGCCGGCGTGAGAGCCGATGGCTCTGAAGGGTCGCGACTCATAGCGGTCAGCGGACGCGAATTTACAAGTGCCTCGATTTGCGTTAAAACCGTCAACAGCTCTTCATAAGGTAAGATTTGTTGACCGATAATCTTGAACAAATGAGATTTTACCACCTTGACCATGCTCTCCCAGCAACCTCCCATATGAGGCGATTGGGGTGTTATGCGTTTCATCTCTATGCGACTTTCTGAAAGCTCATATTCAAGATGCGCGCGATGCTTATCGAGGAACCTGTAAAGATCGCGAAGATAAGAACTACATCCGACAAAATTAGTACCATTGTCAGTGTAAATACACTGCACAGGGCCGCGACGCGCTAGGAATCGCTTCAGAGCAGCAAGGAAATTGGCGGTACTTAACTCCGAAGCGATTTCTATATGCAAACACCTGGTTGTCAGACACGTAAAAATACAGAGCCAAGCCTTGCGGCTTCTAATACCTCTTCCACGAACCGGTGTATACTGGAGAGGGCCAGCATAATCACATCCAGTATGCGTGAATGGCTTGTCAACTTGAGTGACGCGGAACTCGGGCAGATCTGACATGATTGGAAAAGATGGGCGCGGTTTTGCTCTGAAGCACGTATTGCACTTATGGATACGATGACGAATGACACGTCGCGCTGCCAGTATCCAATACTGATTCCTAAGTATGGACATGAGCAATTCGGGGCCGGCGTGTAAATGCTTTCGATGGTAATAATCGATTAAGATATCAATCACGTGATCGTGCCTAGGTAATACATAGGGATGTTTCTGTGCGTAATTGATTTTTGCGTAAGTCAACCGACCGCCGACGCGGATAACACCGTTTTCGTCTAAGAACGGTTTAAGTCTTTGCATAGCGGGGGAACAGTTCTTACTATTTTTTAATTTATTTATATCATCAATAAAGTGAACTTGTTGTAATGCAGATATTATTTTAGTTTCAGCAAAATCTAAATCATATTTGTTTATGTAAGATCTGCGCGATAATAATTTTGAAAAGCGGTACATATAAACAATTATGCGGAGTAACTTCGACCATGAAGAAACGCGTTGAGCGAGCTCATAAATAGGCGATGTTGATTCACCTACTGTTGTAGCGTGCGCAGAAGCCTTCAGCTCCGGCACTTCACTGACGTCTTCGCGATCGAATTCAGAAATAGGCCACTCTGATGGATGCCTAGATGCCCATGGGGGTCCGGTAAACCACAGAGGGTGATTGACAAGTAGCGCGGGTGATAAACCTCGCGATAAACAATCAGCAGGGTTTTCAATGCCTGCCACGTGATGAAAACAACTTGCGGGAATATTATCGACAACTTTCGCGACGCGATTTGCCACAAAAGTTTGCCAGCGGTGCGGAGAAGAATTGATCCAACAAAGAACGATTTTAGAGTCAGTAAAGGCGAAGATATTTGAAATTTTATACCTTGGGTCAAAATTGTTTAGCACATTACGCATAAGCGTAGATAATAAGACTGTAGCACACAATTCTAAGCGAGCAATTGAAATAGTTTTAAGCGGCGAAACTTTCGATTTTGAACACACAAGCCTAACGGTCGTATTGGCGTTATCTTTGACATGCAAGTACACAACGGCGCCGTAAGCACGCTCACTTGCATCAGCGAATCCTAAGAGGTTTGCTACACAACCCTGCACTACCCCGAGATGCCGCGGAACGCGTATCTCGTTGAGCGCGGGAAGTTCGCTACAGAACTGCCTCCAGAGGTTTACGATGCGTTGCGGGGGGGCATCGTCCCAGTCGCACTTCAATAACCATAGTTCCTGAATCAGGAGCTTGGCATAAAGTATGACGGGGGCCACCAGCCCTAGATTGTCCCATAAGCGTGCTACGACGGACAAGATACTACGCTTAGTACAGCTTGAGCCTGGGTTTGCAACCTTGAATTTGAAAACGTCATCGGATTTGTCCCAATGTGTACCTAGAACCTTGTCAGGTACATCTTTATCAATCTCGAGATCTGACGAAGCTCGATGCGAGGCGGGAATAGCGCGAAGGACAGCGTCCGAGTTACTCGTCCATTTCACGAGGTCGAACTGACCGCATTTAAATAATTGTATAAGTTCGATACATGAATTGATTGCGACGTTCTCGTCTTCCTGCGCTGAATCATTTGACATAATGCTGTAGCAGACGTCATCCATGTACGTGGAAACCAATGCTATGGCAGCTGCAGTTGGGAATCTCTGACCTTCATCAGCAATCAGCTGACGAACAACGCGGATTGCGTGAAATACGGACGACTTCATACCGAACGCAACACGTGCCAGTTCGAAAACCGTCAATTTATCTTCCGGATGGAAGCGATAAATGAATCTTTGATATTTGCGGTCTCGCTCTAACATTCCCAATTGAAGAAACATTTGTCTACAATCTGCTGAAACAGCGATTTTGAATAACCGAAAAGTCAATAGAATGTTATTCAAGTCACCCTGTAAATTAGGGCCTGAATGAAGAACATCATTCAAGGACAAACCTGTGCTAGTTTTACAACTAGCGTCTAAAACCATGCGGACCTTTGTGGATGTCTTATCTAGACGCTGAACACAATGATGTGGTACAAAGTAGGAAGCGGCGTGGGTGGATATTACATCATTACTGTCAATGGGCCCTACTTCGGTTGCATAACCCTTCTCAATGTATTCACGTATGATATTGTCATAGGCAGTGCGTAGAAAGCTTGATGACTCCAACTTCTTTTCTAAGCACAAAAAACGTCGACGCGCTGTGGAGAAAGAATCTCCCAATTTATAAACATCGTCGCGAAATGGAAACGCAACGGTGTACCTACCACTAGAATCACGCGTAGTAGTAGTGCGGAAATGAATTTCACATTCAATATCATCTTGGCTGGTGGGGGTTGGAGCGGAAATTTCCTCGAGTTCCCAAAAACGCTTGAGAAGGTGGTCTAAATCGCCTTCTCCGATAGCGCAACATGAGGCGGTAGACTTAGAGAAAAGCAGTGCGGGCGCGGAACCCATTATAATATAGCCCAACACTGTTTGTATGGCGGGCGGTATTCCATGCATGCTGCTATGTACCGTATCCGGCATCAACAGGTGCGGAAAAATAGATGCCCCGAGCAAAACATCAACAGCGGTGGGAGTGGCGAACGTACTGTCCGCGAGCGGCAATGATACGATGTGGGTAAAAGCAGCTTCGTCCACGGGAACTGTGGGCAGGTTATCCGTGATGCGATCTACGACAAATCCCGATACATCGAAAGAAACGTTTTTGTCAAAACGAGAAAATATTTTAAAGTCAGTGGAACCTTTGATAGGCTTTTCTGATCCCCCAAACCCTCGAACAATCATTTGAGTATTTTTATTATAATTCAAACCTAACCGGTTACAGCATTCTGTACTTATAAAATTACTCTGCGATCCAGAATCTAAAAGGCATTTTACAATATGGCTCTGTCCGTTACGGTCGCGAATAACAACTTGAGCGGTCGATAGTAATATCGTTGTGGGACGAATACATCGCGCGGCGCGGTCGCCTTCATTAGTATTTAACTGCAAAGGCGCAGCAATGGATGTGTGCAAGGACGATACTCTCGGCTCGCTCGCAGCAGGCGCCGGTACCGGTGTGGAGGGCGGCGCATGCGGCGCAGTGGCGCACTCGCTAGGTATCGCGGGTTCGAATCTGGACACCGGCACCGATCCACTGTTTGTGGCGGTTTGATTAGGAACCTTATTGAAATGTAATAAGGAGTGGTGTTTTTGATGACAGTTGCGGCATTTGAGCGTTGAATTACAATCGCGAGACTTATGTTTAATGCTTAAACAATTAATACATGCACCGTTATCTTTCACGCATTTAAAACGTGCGGACGGTGACATCTCAGTGAATTTTTGACACTTGAAAAAGTGATCGTGCACAATATTGTCACATAGGCATTTTTTGCTAGCAGGCGCGATGGCTACATAACTCTGCGGGTTCGGTACATTATTGCGAGATTTAACTGAACTACGCTTGGAAACACCAGCTGTGCTTGGCTGTGTGTTTTGATAAATCCTATGTTCACTCCTAATGAACTCGGTCAGCTGACTAAAAGTCGGCAACGAAACTTCACGATATTGCGACTCGAAAGCACGTATCGTTTCTCCGTCTAATTTTTTGAGTGCTATGTGTAAAAATACAAAATCTGCCAAGTCATCTATTCCAAGAATTTTAATTGCGTTTGCCGCAGTGACATACTGGTCCATAAAAGTTTGCATATTAGATGCAGAAGCGGGGCCATTTATTTTAAGATTGATCATTTGATCTAGATACGTAGAAGCGAGTGTGCGTTTATCTTGATACCTATCCACTAGACACTTCACGATTACTTGATAGTTTTCAGGACACGGCGAGATGCCTGAAAATTCCGCTTGCGCTTTAGTAGAAAGCTTTCCTATCAAATAGTACAGTCTCTCAGCGTCTGTCAACGATGGGTTTTCGTGTATTGTAGACTTGTAGCTTTCATAGAATAAAGGCCAATTGCGAATGTCACCGTCGAATGATACAATTTCGATTGGCGCTAAATAAGGCCGTTTAGACCTAATGACCTTCTGATCATCATGCTGACCAGAAGGGTCAGCGTTCACCCGCGAAGGCACTGGCTCAACCTGCTTCAATACACGTTTGATACGGCAAAAAAGATCATCAAAGGAAATCAATGGTTGATAGTTAGGCTTCGCGGATGGATTAATTTCTAAAAGTAGCCTATTCTGCTCGCTGACGAGATCCCTAAATTCAGATCGAGTTTCATCTATAGTCTCGACTGAATCCAGAAAACTCTCCACCATTTCACTATTAATGCGGGCCTTTTGTGCCTTTTCGAACACGATTTGAATTGTTTCGAAAAGGGCATTTCGTTTTGCTTCTACAAGAATAAGTTCTGAATTTAAATGCGATGAGGCGGATTCATCAGTTTTGTAATCCTTATCATCAGCGGCAGGTCGAGGCATCTTGATTTATTACAATGAAGTAGGTAGGTTATAAAACAGCTGTTCAAGTAAGTAGTTCGGAACGCACAGTGTGCTCTCAAACTAGCGTAAACAACCTATATTCAATAACAATAATGCGCGCGCGGTAACAAGCAGCTAATGTAGTGAACTGATAATATTAAAACCGGTTCTTTATACAGGAATGCGTAGGTACTTTGTGCTAAAATACAATGCAACTGTGAATGAAGTTAAGTTATGTAGGTATACGTAATTACGTATGGCTGTAAATTAGTAAGATACAACAATGAAACGTATTTATCAAATGTATTTTTATAACTAATTTATGGTTTTGATTAGATGAATTTAATGACACGAATGTAATTAATCAGTCGAATCTGAAAGAATTCAGATCCGAGTGCGGGGTTCCCTAGGGAATGAAATGAAGCTCGTCTAATACTGTATTGAAAATAGAAATAAATCCGGCTCGAAGGACCAAAATGTTAGCGCTTCGAGCTTTTTTGGAAAACCTTTAAACGCTAACATGGGGGGTGCGGGGAATTTACCATGAAATGGAGGAACTGTCTAAACAGCTCTTTCCAGGCTTCTAAAAGCCTGGAGCGGTGATTCAAAGCTTTGCTATGAGAATCGGCGGTTTTGTGGACTGTAATAAACTTTATGTGGCAGCATACATTGATTTTGAAGGAGGCTATTTTTTGGTAAGGAGAAACAGGAACAATAGAAGGACACAGGATGCAGCGTCTTACCTTTTTGCAGAAGTCTGGAGTCGCCTTCCTGGTGTAAGGGCTTTGCACGTCCTCGATGTACAGGTTAACCACGCGGCGGCCAGCGTGGTTCCACAGATAAAAGGTTCCTTCCCTTTTGCAGCACTTCAAATCACTGTAGCTTAATATTTAGGTGGATCTAATTTGAATTATAGACCCGAAACCCTGGATTTATCACGAAATCTAGATTTATTGCGGTAAAGCCCTGGAGAGGTGCTTTCGCGGCGGCGGAGTAGACGAATCTTATTTAAATATGGCTGCGGCTACGTTCCATCCTCTTCCAGCCTTGTATTGCTGTTTCGCTCTGACCTATGGTAGACGCTGCAGGAATGAATAGGAAGGAAGGAAATGATGGGAAACTACCGCCGCATTCTAATAAAGTTAAAAACATTTACCCTTCTTTTGGGTTAGTCGGGTAAAAAGATTTAAAGTATGTAGGTTTGAATAAGGCGATGTCTATGGCGACAACACCTTTAATCCCTGTTACCTGCCGAAGTAACCACAACCCAAACTCCATAGTCACTGGTTGTTCTTACCTGTATAGGGGACATGCACAGAAAATTTTTCAGCTTTTATAAAATAACGAAGGTCTGGCCGTCGCGGGCTCTTGCTCTAATAGCAACATCAACAAATGGTTTCCTTGTAACTTTGGGAGCTGACTGTACAGTACAAAAACAGTTGAAATTCATGGTTGACGAAATGGGATTCAATGTATGAAGATTAAAATAGTTACGTGTTGGCACACTTTGTCACTTGTTTCGCACGTCTTTTGTTTAGTTGTCGAAGTAGGAAAGTTACGAGATGGGCCGGAGCCCTTTAATCTACCTACTTATGTTTTTCCAAAATTTGGAAAAACATAAGTAGTAGTGTAGTAGTGTAGTAGTAGTGTCGTGGCAAGCCCTTATTTAATAAGGGCTTGCCACGACAGCCTTACGTCTTCATCCTTAGACACTCGATGACAGTCATACTCCAGCTAGGTCGAAAGTTCTCCCCAAAGGTGCAGGAAATTAACCCAAACACGATTTTAAATGGGACCAACTGTGAGTTATACCTACCTACGCTTTTCACAAAAAAAGGAGCATGCTTATCTTATTAGACTTCTCTTATCTGTAAAACGTTATGCGTGATCACTGATCATACAATCAAACATAAAAAAATACGCGTTGAATTGAGAACTTCCTCCTTTTTGTTTTATCGGTTAAAAAACCAAACTTGTAGCAACTGACACGGGCAAGGGTCATTCTTTCACGGAAAATCTTAACACCGCGATTCAGAAAATGGAGTGAAATGAACAACGCCATCTATCACCAACATATTAAACTGCTAAAATATCATGAACGGAAATCATGCTATGTAAATTTTCAAAACAGTATCATGTAGACTAATCTAGAGTGAAATAAGCTGTAATAACTTTTGGTGAGCACATTTTTTGTCATTATTACCATTTTAGTACAATAGATGTCGCTGCATCTTACATTTGATGATTATTTCTCCTGAACACTTTAAATTCATATATCTTTTGATATACTTAACCGATTACGATGAAACAAAAACTAAATAATACCTCAAGATACGCACAATTTTTATGTATAAAAGTTATCTACATTGGTTTCGTATATTTAACGTGATGCTTGATCATCGAAACAGACAAACAGACAAAAATTCCAAAAATGCTGGAAATGAGTTCTGTTGGTTATCCTTTCACACCCTGGCAATTTTTTTGCGAAATATTTTCGATGTACAAAAATGTTTTTTCTACAGATTTATTATATGTATATATATATATATATAGATTACAGTGGAATTTACAGGCTAATGTAAATCTGAACTGAAAAGCTTTTAAAACTAATTGCGTATGAAAAACTGAAGTGCTTTTAATGTCCGAAAAGCGTAAAAAGTTATCAAATGCCAAAGACTGCAAAAAGCTCTTCGTGGAATTTACAGCATACAACATACTTTCTCACATATTGTACAAGTATAAGCGATAGGTGCCTTTTTTTGTTAAGAGTCCTGTTACATTTTTTATAACACATTTGCTCGTAAAGGGTCTCTTATATCACCCATTTCAATATCGTAATGTATCTCATTACGTACTCGTGCAGTAATGTAAATGCTCCGTCTAAAACGAACGGTACTTTTTTAAATCTAGCAAAGAGTTTTTATGCCAGAAAAGTGGTCAATATTTTATGAATAAAATTAACTGTGGGAGATGAAATATAATAAATAAACATTTAATTCTTTAATTTAATTAATTTTGACAATAAATTACAACCATTTATCTGTAACAAAAACACAAAAATATTAATTTACTTTATTAATAATACTGGCTGTTTTCTGTGTGTTATCCTTAAAAAAAATCGCTGATCCAGCGCATCGCTAATTTGTGAACAAGTAAAAGATTTATTCGTTTAACCCGTATGCTCCCGGCCGTGCCTCCAGAGGCACGGTGCATTGTAATTTTAATTGTGTCTGTAATTGCGGGTATTGAAGTGCTACGAAAGTCCGAGTTTTATTTATTTTCTCGCAAATATGTTATAAAACGTCGTATGGCATACGTGCGCTTTGATAATTACAGCCTCTGCTTTATTATAGCCCTCGCCTATGGCTCGGGCTAGCAATATCGCCTCGGCTGTAATTATCAACTTACCGCACTTATATCATAATGTACTATTACGCAATTGTTTTATTTTTACTTCCTGGATCAAATTATTTCAGTTGGCGTACACGAGTCGATAATAATAGCGATCTCCAGATGATTGTCGATTGATACTGACGAAAATTAGAAACGAGACTGACATGAGACTGAGGAGCGACCTGAATTGACGCAGAATTATAGTACTTTAATTTTATTTATTGTAATTTTGTCTTATTGTATTGACAAACGAAAACTAATGAAACTTATTCATCGTAGATTGAAGTTTTATATTATATTAATTTATTTGATAAAATTTAGTTTATTTGGAATATAATGGACGCTGAATCAAGACATTTATGGCTTAAATTACGCTTTCTTGACGATTTTTTCCGTGAAAATTCAAGGAATTTAAAGACATTCTAAAACTCCAATAAACAAGTAAAACATTCAGCTTATTTTTCAGTAATTTTAGCTTTTATAAGAATTGCATGTAACAATGTGAATTTGAGCGTCAAAGTTCCATCGCCAACGGTTTTTCTTGCAAACTGAGTTCGTAAAATATTTATAGTAAATTACAAGAAAAGAAAAATGAAAATGAGTAACTCCAACTTACAAGAAAGAGAATTGCACTATTGTTATTCATAAGCAAATAATTAAAATATCCAACTGATGCTGAAAATTATTGCGTCAAAAATCATGAATTTGCGTAAAAAATGTAATAGGACTCTTAAGTTGTTTTTGGAGATTCAATTATTTTTAGGCAAATCTATTGCGCAGAGTAATGTTGGACATAGATAGGCCTCTCATAAGATACGCATAACAACCTGTTTCCCGCTTTTCACAAACAGTATGCCTGTTGGCGACTGGCTGGGATGCCACCTTTTCTTTAAGAACCCGTTTTGTAACGTTATTGTGTTATTCAGTGTTTCTGTATTCATTCGAAATACCTACAGTCCATTTGCTCAACAACAATGCCAATTTAAATAAGGATAGAATTACTGTGTTGAGTACCTTCATAATTATCTATCTAAGCAAAACTAGAAAGGACTTTCTGAAATAAAAATCTCATAAAATATTTATCCACCTACTCTAAAAAACATGATCAAACAAAATAAAATCACACTACTATTATTTACTGAGAGCATCGCGAGTCCGATAAAAGCGCACTTTGATGTTCAAACATTTTGCAATATTTGTGAACCCTACACACTGTGCCTGACCCATTTCCAACTTTCAACGTTTTCGAGACTTCGGGCAATTCATCATCGTCTTGTCAAAATTTTATCAAGTGCGTGTTTTATATATCATTCTAACTGTGTACGTGGATCCCTGAAAATAGGCGAAAAGCCCTAAATACGATGAAATTTTCTTGAAAATGTTCCACATTTCACGATTTTACCGCGGTTGGAAATACAACGTCTTCCAGTGTGTGGCTGAGAATTTTATTCAGATGGTATTAGGAGCAATCGTTTATTTTTATATTCGATTTGACACTAATAAATTACGTTTTATACACGGGTTAGACTTTTGGGTGAACATTTATTTTTAACAAAATAAAACAATCAATTCTCCAATACATTCGGTTGCCTGCTCAAATCTTGATTGATCGATTATGAATAATTATTTTGAAAATAAACAAAAATACATTTGGTAATGGTGACACCCATGGTTAACAACGTACAACTTTTTCGTTAAAGCTAGCTGAAAATATTTCTACACAGACTGAAATATTGATCAGCCGGCAATTCACTCATGATAGCAAAATAAACATCACTGAAAATTCCCTACCAAAAAATCGGTCCATAACATAATAATCCCCGGGAACGCGACGCAGGCTAAAACCTTGTATTGGAGTATTTTTGGCACATCGATCTTGTTGTTCCGCAGCCAAATAATGAGTTAAGCGCTTAACATCAACCGCATCCGCTTTGAGCCGTGGCCAATGGTTCGCTGATTGATTTCCTTGAACCGACTATCTGCGTCTGCGATTTCCGCGTAAAAAAGCGCTAAGCGATGCTGTTTAGCGCTGGATGGTTCAGAATCGTATTGGCTTAAGTCAATATACGATATTGGTTCTTCGAAATCATGAAGGATTTTGTGTACGTGCTAGGTTAGTGCTTACAGCACCTTTCTATGTGTATTTACGATTGCCTACGCTAGACCATACTATACTCGTTGCTATACCGCCAGTATGCATGCCAGAAGATAATTCAAACGGAGAAACCGTTTGAATTAAACAACGTATTAAATCGTATCGTATTAAACAACTATGGTAAGATGTTTCGCTGCATGGTTTTTAGTTTACGAAACTGCTCTATAACTTTGATAACAAGGCCAATAATACTAACCCAGTGCATGGATGTAGGTTACTCCTAGTATACGTCGAACACAGTTCTGAAATAAAACAAAATACGGAGTTTCCAGTTTCATTTTACAGTCCATTGCAGTCTGCTGTCAGTTATATGGTACCGAAGAAATATTGTAACGCGTAATGGAACGAGACCTCTAACTCCATGTTGTGGCCTGTTCACTAGTATATTTAGTTTGTACGCCACTCGAATTTGAATATTGACAGCTTTAGTTATTGACGTTTAATTAATTCATAAATTCATTGGGCATTGCGCTGGTGTGAAACTTTGGTTTCCTGTCGCTCGTCAGTTTGATATTTCCCGTAAAATGACAATTTAATTTTACTGTACATGATTAGTTGTCGCGTGACAATATTCGTTAGTTCATGACAACCCAATTTTGTCGAAAATTGTGTTATGTAGTGGTTGTGAATTTAAATTGAGCTAATAATCTTCATCAAATCGGTATGATATGACACCAACGAATGGTAGGTAGGTATAACGCGTTTTATTGAATCACAGATGCAATTTATTTTTTTCAATTCGATTAATTGGATTTCATGATCGTGTTTCACAAAAACTTTTTCTTAGTCAACACTTTTTGCGTTTGAAATCGATGAATTACCTACGCATTCTCCAAGGGAATCATATTTGAATGTTTCAAAGGGTTTCGGGTAGGTGAGCCTCAATAATAAAGTATAAATGATGAGGGGCGAGGTGGGGGTGGTTGGACTGATCCATTGCAGGCCCACAAAGATTTATGATAAGAGCCCAACTTACGGATGTCGCCACCCACCGCGCAACGTCTTGGCTCCCAGTGCCCGTGGAGTAAGGGTTACTTCGAACATCATTTCTTTATCTTGTGAAAACCTTGAACATGTTGTCCGAGGTTATTGTGGAGGGATAAGTATCAGGATTTTTGTGCCAATTGAATTGGGAAAGTCAGAAAAAACCTACATTGATTTTGGAATTTTAACTGTTTTACAATAGGGTAGATGCATGATTTTTTTTATCACTCTAAACAAAGCGTATTAACATCAGAAATAGCCAAGTGAAATTATTTTTTAAATATCTATTAAAAATACTAAGTTATAAGCATTTGAAACTGCTGATTAGACAGAGAGATCCGATACAACGAATGACGTCATTCTCTGCATCGACGTACAAAATCCATACTAAATTCCGTTTATCTAGAAAGAGATAGAAAGAAAAGTTTAAATGGTTATAACTTTTGTGTTATTTGGCCGATTTATGTCTTGTTTCCGCTTTTTGTCATTATTTTTATAGTACTTTAACATTCCGTATCGAAATAAACAAAAGAAAATGTATGAATGTTCCCTATTACAATACATTTATTGTTTTAAAACAAAATAAACTACACGTAACATCTGAAACCTAATAACAAAAACCCACAAAACAATCGCTGTAACTACTCTCACCACAATCGCACAGAAGTTAATATACAGCCCATTATTCTCCCACATTTTTCCTTTGAGCAACACATTTGAGCGTAATTTTTGCCGGCAAAGTTAACATTGTACGGCAATGTTAACATTCTGCGGCAGATTAACAAGTAATCAGTACAAATTAGTGAGGCAGCTGACCTCCTGTAATGCCGCGTTACATTTTGCATTAATTACAGGTTAGAAACTCATTTGGCGATGCATGAAAGCTTTACAAATCGTTTGTAAAATTGTGTAGATTTATATTGTGCGGTCGTTTTGTGATTTGTGGAAGTGAAATTGATACATTGTTGTATAAACTTTGCTTTGTTTGGGTTTTTGTTTCATATAAAAATACATTTTATAATAATGTTATGTTTTTGTGAATGCTGGTACGTTAAATTGCCAGTGATATGATATTTTAGATCTATAATGGGTTTAATAATTATCTTGTGTTTTTGAATCTCAGTAACAGCCCTCAGGGTTGTAGGATTTTTTGATAACGTAAAACTTAACATGTTTTCGTCTGAAACTAACTATATCTAACTAACTGTGTCAAGTATGTTAAAAAAATACATGACATTCGAAAATTTTTATCTCAATTCGTCTTGTTTCTTAGAAATAAAATAATTTTGGTCAAAATTCAAAATGTTATAAGAAACATACTGAAAAACTAGAAACATACCTTTTAGCCGATTCATCGGTGCTATACAAACCTAAACCCAAACTACAAAAAAGGGATTTCGAACCAAAAAATATAATATTGGAAGGAATTCAATTTATGTTTACCGTGTGTCTACCAACTGGGGAAGCGTCGTGTTAACATAGGCTAACGGGTCCGGACAATGCTTTCCACGCGGCTTCCACAGATAAACTTCGGAATGGTCTCAGAAATCTGTCACACAAAAACCACCTCACATCCGCTAATATCACGGCCCAGAATCGCACACGACCTTCTACCCGCTCGAATAATCATTCATGTAAATGGCATGCCTCGAAACCAACATTACGTAGTTTGCCCTCGATACGAGAGGCAAGTCAGGATGAATGGATTAACCGAATCCTTCGTTGTTAATGCCGGTTTAAAACCCATATTTTGATGTCTCTATTACCTACTCAGCCAGGCTATTTGGTATGTTAATGAGATGGATTTTATATTAATTATAACTTTGTTCAAGTAAAATATTCATATTTTATACAAAGAACATCCGTAACTTTTTTTATGATAAAGGGCGTTGGGAATAATTCTACTAACACATTTTCCCGCGAGTCCACTGAAAATAATGAAATGAGAGGCTAACGTGCAGAAATATTCGTGGAACGCGCGACGGTTTGTGTAATGCACAAGTCTCTCCGTGGCAGCCGCGGCTCGCTCTGTCATTGCTGAAATATTTCGTTCAAAAAACATTCACTTTGTCCCCAGAATATGACGCGTCTATATAACCGCAAAATTTTATTACGTGCTGCTACGGACTGTAGTTCCATTCTCGCTTTGCCAAGTCAGGTGTACTACATGCTTAGCCTAACGTAATAACCACTGGCTAATGTTCTGATAACGAGTTAGCTGTAGTAGGTATTGTGAATGTTGCATGCACTTGGAAATTTAGTAACGGCGGTTAAAATTGGCATAGTGTTTAAGTATAGACAATTAGAAAGTGTAATATTATAGTCCTCCTGATCTGTTTTCGGTTTTAGTGGAAATTAGCCATCGGCGCGGGAGATATTATATATTCCACAAGTGTGTGCGCAGGCACAGGTGCACTCTCTGTTCCTTTCACGGTCACGGTCATAGTCTAATGAGACAGCAATCCGACACGACCGCAGGCAGAGAGATCAGGCATAGAACCAACGGCTTATACATGCTTTCCCAAGGCACGGGGTATGATACCGCCAACTTCCGAACTCCAGGCTACTACTGAGAAATTTCTAATGGAAAACCCAATAGCACGTTTGTTGCCCGACCGGGAATCGAACCCAGGACCCCACGCTCACGCATTCGCGCTTGCGACTACAAGACCAACGAGACAGTTAATTAGAAAGTAATGATTTTCTATCGGGAACTGTAGTAGGACCTGCCTAGTATACTAAGGTACAAAAGGTCCGTCGATTTGGGTCACGTATTTAAGTAATTAAAAGTCATTTAGCTACGGAATGCCGAAGGTCGTGTTGTTTATCTAAGTTGCTACATAAAACTGACAGATAAAAATGTAAAGCCGTTAGTTGCAATCGCGGCGCGGGTGACGATGGACTTCGACAACAAAGTTATCGTGATCACCGGCGCGAGTTCCGGCATCGGAGCAGCTGCTGCACTATTGTACGCCAAGCAGTCTGCCAAAGTTGTGTTAGTTGGAAGAAATGAAGAATCTTTGAACAAAGTTGCGAAACAATGTGAAGATACAAAAGGCATTAAACCTCTGGTTATCAAGGCAGAGTTGTCGCTTGACGACGAAGTGAAGAATATAGTTGCCCAGACGATAGACACATTCGGACGCATTGATGTCCTCGTAAACAACGCTGGAGTAGGTGTACGAGGAAGCATACTTGAAGGTGTAGAGTTACTTGACCGAGCTATGGCAACAAATTTGCGTGCAGTGTACCACCTGACAAGTTTAGCGGCACCGCATCTCATCAAGACAAAGGGGAACATTGTGAACGTATCGAGCGTGGCGGCCTTACGACCGATCAAGGACGTGGATTACCTGCCGTACTGCGTATCGAAAGCGGCACTGGACCAATTTACGAAGTGTGTCGCAGTGGAGTTGGGTCGTCATGGTGTGCGCGTCAACTCCGTGAACCCGGGCGGGACGAACACACCGTTCGCAGAAACAGCTGGATTTACCAAAGAACAAGTTTCGGAATTGTACGAAAGCCGCAGCTCATTGTATCCGCTCGGTAAACAGGCGGAAAGCGAGGAGGTCGCCGACCTCATTCTTTATCTATCGAGCGATCGCGCGCGCAGTATCACGGGCAGTATTTACGTTATAGATAACGGCGAAATATTGGTGTGATGTTATTTTATAATGTAAAGTTTAACACGAATGTATGTTCAAGTTTGTACTGTTTGGTTTCCTTCAGTGATTGATCGGAATAAAATATTACAGAAGTGTGAATATTTTAGAGTAAGTTTCTGTAGCTAAACTAACAAAGTATTTAAAAGATTAAAGAACAGGGTTTTATTCACATTTTATACTTTTATTTGGGTCCTCTTCTTTTTCCGGGAATGCATTACACGTTGACTTTGGGTACAGTACAAGGACATCACATAAAGCAAATTACGGGCTTCCAAAGGCTCATGCAACAAACTATTTTCTTTTACTTAGAACAAAAATAAAGTAACCTCTGTAAGCAAGCCATATACTACGAAGAACAAGAACGTAGTACGTGTAAGAAAGGATATAGGGGCTAACATAAACAGGTCAGTAAGTAAGTCTGTAAGCTCAGCTAATATAGTTCCTGTTTTCTTAGCCATTAGTCTTAATATCGCATGCACGGAACTAGAATGTGTACGAAGCAAAGCAAAACTTATGGTGGACGCAAATGAGGACTTCGGAATTGATACAGGGAGGATGTGGCAACATTAAACTGATGAACGGCCTAAGTTGAAGGTAGTAGAAATGGTATTTTACCAACTGTGTACCATGATAAAATATATCGTCGCAGGCGGTTAAATATAGGGGTAATATTGTTTGGTTATCAGCGCCTAGTATTGTAGCTAGTGTTTATGCTGCCATTACTTTCAAGACATTGTGCGCGGCTTGTTCATGAAAACATATTTATGGAAGTATAATTTTGTTACGTTTCTATTTGTTTTAGTTATAATTATAAATAGAAGAAGCCGCTTTATCAGTACACGTGTATTATTTGTATCAGTGACATTTGAATGTTTTGTGTAGTTCACTGCTCCAAAATAAAAACAAACCAAGCAAACATTGTCTACAAAAATATGATAAACAATCAAATTTTTATTATTTCTTCCGTAATTGTTTTTAAATTGTACTGTAAGTGGCACGAGCTTTGGTTTGTACTGAACAAATTTCTTTGTAAATAGTTTTTTACATAGAAGACAATCAAGGCCACTAAGACACAAATTACTTGCCTCGACAGGGCTTGTTGATCGATTATTTATTATGTACGACTGTAAGTATATAACTATTGCTTTAAAATTGTTCGAGAACAATCAAGTAGGTACTGAACATGAAAAATCAATAAGATCAATATATGTATGTAGGTTTATATATATATAGGATTTTATAGGTATGTGTGTATATACTGTATGTAAGACGTATATTATATTGTATGTTTGTAGTTTAGTTTATAAAATTAATTAATTTTAGTAATGTTATTGCACATTCATAAGTGAATCCTCGTCTGCAAATCTCGCTATCAAAATTAGGTTTGCTGTAAGAAAACCCAATTCTGGGTTAAGATTGCCTTTGTACATAAGCTATATAATTGCAATTTTTTTTATGTATATTTGTTTTTTTTTTTGTGTGCAATAAAGAATAAGAATAAGAATTAAATCTATAATGATCACCGCCCTAGACTTTTTCTATCTGTGATGGTGTCAGTTTTCAGTCTAACTGAATGTAGCTAAATATCAGAGGTAGGTAGGTACCTAATAGGACACCCACACTTCACCAGTTATGTTTTTAAGTCCCATACAGTAGTAAGGGGGAACGAATTCGGACTCCGTGGCTGCTACTGACAAATATCAGAGGTAGGTAGGTACCTAATAGGACACCCACACTTCACCAGTTATGTTTTTAAGTCCCATACAGTAGTAAGGGGGAACGAATTCGGACTCCGTGGCTGCTACTGACAAATATCAGAGGTAGGTAGGTACCTAATAGGACACCCACATTTCACCAGTTATGTTTTTAAGTCCCATACAGTAGTAAGGGGGAACGAATTCGGACTCCGTGGCTGCTACTGACAAATATCAGAGGTAGGTAGGTACCTAATAGGACACCTACACTTCACCAGTTATGTTTTTAAGTCCCATACAGTAGTAAGGGGGAACGAATTCGGACTCCGTGGCTGCTACTGACAAATATCAGAGGTAGGTAGGTACCTAATAGGACACCCACATTTCACCAGTTATGTTTTAAAGTCCCATACAGTAGTAAGGGGGAACGAATTCAGACTCCGTGGCTGCTACTGACAAATATCAGAGGTAGGTAGGTACCTAATAGGACACCCACACTTCACCAGTTATGTTTTTAAGTCCCATACAGTAGTAAGGGGAAACGAATTCGGACTCCGTGGCTGCTACTGACAAATATCAGAGGTAGGTAGGTACCTAATAGGACACCCACATTTCACCAGTTATGTTTTTAAGTACCATACACATAGACAAATTCCTGATGGAAAAATTCAATAGTAATTTTTCCAACCGCTAACTAATTACGACTACGCTATTAATTAATGATAAATCTTTAAAATAATAATATTAACTACTTACACATTTACGCAATCATTTGATGATTATGTACCTAAACAACATCCACTTTTCGTTATTAATAGGCATATTTTGAGGCGAGGTATAGCTGAGTCATTCTCAAGGGCTAGTAAACAAAATTAAAGTGATTTGTTTTGCTACTAGGAAATTGTTGGGGCCGTTACCATGGTGACGGAAACAGTTTGAACTTCGAACCCTTTGATAAGATTTGTGGATGTGCAGATAAGAACGTAAATAACACCAGTTTGGATTGTTTTGAAGACATTGGGATGATAAATTGAATTATTGAAAATATTTATAGTAATTACGCCAAACAAATTAATTTCTATGACTAGTCGTTTATCGTTTGAACTATTAACAATATGAGTAATTGAACAAACATTAATCATTCAGTTGCTTTTCTAAATTATGAGATTATAGATAACATAGATTTGTAAATGTGTATTGACAGCCATTTAGACATATAAGAGGAATTTAGAAATGGAAGCATAATACTAGGAACCATAATTACGCAATTTCCAATTACCGAGATATAATATAGAAATTGTATTTGTAAACTGAAATACATATATGTTTCATTATAGATTCCCAGAAGTAAGTATCTCTATAAATACGTTGTTTCTCTGAAACACTAAATCCGTCAACAAAATTTTCTGACGTCACGATCATAATTTTAAAAGCTTGTAGTAGCCTAATAGTATGATCGTCGCACTGCTAAGTCATAGTTTCGGTTCATGTGCGCATTGTATAATATCACTTGCTTCGGTGAAGGAAAACATCGTAAGGAAACTAGCATGCCGGAGAGATATACCGAATTACCACTTTCCAAAAAAAAAATAGTATATTAGGTGAACGGAGTAGAAGCTTCTGGCGTAGCTAATTTACTTTCATTTTTTTCACAGCTTAGAAAAAAATGGATCCATCATCAAAAAACGTTACAAATTTCAAGTAATTTTTTCTTATTAGAACAAAGAAAGAGAAATTTCGAAAAAAAAAAATGAAAAATTTCCAATTTCAAATCATACGTTATATATTTTCTTCTACTCCGTTCACGTATTATACCCACTTTTTTTGGAAAGTGATAAAAAATGTCACCTGTATCTCAACGGCATGTAAAGCCAAGCCAGGGACGGCATAAAACTCTGACATTAGGTTAGGCACTAACCGCACGATAAAAAAGAGAAAAAGAAGAATCGTAATTTTATAACACTCAAAGCCGTAAATAAAAAAGAGAAAAAGAAGAATCGTAATTTTATAACACTCAAAGCCGTAAATAAAAAAGAGAAAAAGAAGAATCGTAATTTTATAACACTCAAAGCCGTAAATAAGTGTAACAACGTGCAAAACATACTCATTTACACACGACCTGAATATAATGACATAGATTATTTACCGCACAGTCGTAACCGTAACGCAGTGGAATATTCGAGAGTTTGTCGTTGAGCTTAAATAAATAAATAATTAAATAAATAACGTCGTGTTCAAGCTCTTTGTGGGAAGGGATCGTTGCGTGAGGAACGTGAGAGTCGGCTCACTCTGGGGATTTGCGAGCGTGGATTTTTCAATTTTTATTTGCGCCTGTAAGTGCTGCCAGTGTATTGGAGACTGAGAATAGTTGCATTCACGCTCACGCTAGTTTTCGGTAAATATCGATGCCCAAAGCCAATGTCAGCTGGCTGTTTGCACACGCTGTTCTGTTCCACGGATTGCTTTTGAAAAATCCGGCCGCAACGCACGTTCGTTGTTGCGTGGCGGCACGTCCTGCGGCCATTCGCTTAACCAAACACAATCGTTTCGTATTCTCTAATATTACGTCTGTGTTTCTATACACGTATGTGCTGCGGAATCTATTCTTCTCTTTCGTTACGACTGTACGGTACAGCGTTGGTTTGTAAACAAATGCAATTTGAGGGTTCGTTTTCAGTCGTTTCTTTTTCATTTTCTGTGAGGAAGTTTTACAATTAGTTGAATGATGGTCTTGGTGGCTCTGTTACTTAAATTCCTAAAATTAAGTGATATTCTTAAATGAAGTATATATAATGAAGTATTTATAATGAAGTATATATAATGAAGTAGGTATATATATATTCGTGATTATTAAAATATGTTGAATGAACAAATTGAACGCTATTTCTTCATTGACCGGGGTTGTATTGCATAATACCCTACCATGGCGGACTTGTTATGCCTTTTACATGGAATACACGCATGCGAACTTAGTCGTCATAATGAAAATTTATGATCGGAGACAAAAATAAAGGAAACCATTATTATGTAGGTACGTGCGTAACGTCAGAGGCATACATAATTTTGTTTTTGCAACTTTTTTGAATAAAAGGCAATGTTACGTTTTTCGATCTAAGGGTTCCACATTATTTGTGAAACACCGTAATGAAAGCGTGTAGTGAAAACTTTATCATTTTGAAACAACATACAATTTTTCAGTAAAAATAATAACTTAAGTATTGGTTTTCAACAAGGGAAATATTTTTCTCAGAATTACGTCTGTACCTGACCATTTCTATAAAAATCATAGTAAAATGTTTTCCTCATATTGTGGGCTTTAACTCATTCACATATAATAAAATATGTATTTTGTCAGACTACCCAGTGATGTTAAAGAGCTATTCCAATAATTTTGGGTACACATTCAAGACGCCCAAATTGAGAGGCACGCGAACACGAAAAAATGTTTGAGAACATGATTCAACGCGACGGCACCCAAAGAAAACATTATTTGAAAGGAAGTAAAAGATCAATCGCGACACGAGAAAGGAATTTTATGCAACATTTTGTACAGTTGGCTGCTTTAACGGGCGTATGATGTAAATGTAATAAAGCAAATGGCCCTTCTTCCCTACTCGCGTGTGGATGCCACTCCATGAGTCGCTGTAAAATATGTTTATGCTTTATTAACTTAATGTTGCTATGTTACTTCCTGTACGTAAATAAATTTACCTGGATATTTTTCTTTTGCGGTGAAAAAGGCGGTCGTTTAGTCAAGCAACACGTGAAAATTACTATGTTCTTATCAGATGTTGTCTTTGTAAAATATTATGCCATTAGCGTTATGTAGAGCACTGTACAGCTGTGAAACAAAAACAAATGAACGGGTATTGTTATGTTGTTTATTATGGATGTAACGTATGGTGCGTATTGTTTCATTATTAACACACGGGAGCGGTCGTTTCGCTCATTTCCCGGTGCTAAGGGAAATCTTCCCAACTGCCGTTACCATCTGCCCTGGAGTTGTCCGTCTTCCCTGTAATGGATGGTTTCATTTCCCTCCCCTTTCCTTCAAGTGATCTGTACCCCGGCACCTTTAAGAACCATCGCCGCTTGACTGATTGCTAGTGTTTACATTTTGGAGTTCACCCTCCAAAATTGCTTAATTATACGTTTGAGAGAACATTAATTTATCTCAAATCGTACGTCAAACATCAGTTGGGTGTTAAAAAAATGTTGAAATCCGCAAGCAAACTGTCGTGACACGATCGACAATAATTAGTTGGAGTGTTGAGTGCGGAGGAAGCTCAAGATTGATGGCAGAGGCACAAAGGTCTGTCGGTGATAAATTGCCCGATATTAGGTCATGATTTGGGGTGGGTATTTGCCTATCGGCTTCACTATCGGCCTTGCATTTTTTGTAAGTAGGGTTGCCGTGAATGTAAAGTGAATATGAAATGAGCTTAGTTAGTTTTTGACAAATGATGTGCTAAGTTGTGTTCAAGGGCTGGTGCTTACTTGCGAATATTGTCGAGTTATTTCTGTTTCTTTTATGTTTAAGTCTCCCTCGTTTTCATAACTGGTTCCCCTCGCTAGTGAGGATCATAACCCCTATTATTATGGCCTTTATCCGGATTGTCCCATGTGAATTTATTTTCAGTTTTGTGTAGAATGATATTTTATGGTTTAAAAGGAATGAAAATTTTAGAATCCCCAGGTGTCCTTTCTTTAACCTGATAACTAAATATCCACAATTCTATCACATGAAACTAGATATTTCTAGAGCCAAAACACCTTAATTCACGATATTCAGCTGTGTCGGGTTTATTTATGGTTTGCGTGTATTCCTATCAGCTTCGGCCAGCCACGTCAAATATAACCCCTTAAGCTAAACTCCATATAGCTTATTTAACTATTCACGAAACACTCTCAACGCAAATCAAAATCTATACTAATCCCTATATCGCAGTTCTAGAGCAACTATTACCTATTAACATTCCCCTAATATGTTCAAATGTCTTTGAATCCGTGTGTGAGAATTGATCGGACGTAGAGCGATTCGGCTTATGTAAAACAGTCCTTATTATTCCGAATTTATGGTTTAGATTCGACCTTAAGTAAGATATGGCACACTTAGTTTGGTTATTATGCAAATCATGTGCCGCGGAAGTGCCCCACGTTACCAGTTCCCTTACTAGAGGTGAATTATGATAAATGAAATTGCGGCACTATTCACGACGAGCTCTTCTCAAACACTTGATGGAATGTTGTGATTTGGTGTTCAAACTTGTGGGAATTAGTTGTTTAACTAATTGAGTGTTGGATGTTGTTGTTTTCATCAAATTGTTTAGTTGGTGTTATTTTGTACATACGTGGATGAAACGATACTTAACTTTCTTAATCTTTATTTCAGATCCATTTTACAAAGAAAAATAGTTTGGTAAAACGATTATTTAATAAAATTGCCTCAATTTTCAACAGTTGAGACTCAAACACAGAATGGTCTTTCAATGTAACTATATTTAGTATTAAACCTAAAAGCTTTTATTCGATCCCCATACAAAAGAGGTATTACGTACTAAGGCTTTCAACTTGGAATTGGTTATCTTTAATCTGCGAGGTAGGCGTACTCGGGGATACAAACTCACTTAGACAGACATGTTCAGAAACCCCATTACCGACACACAAGGCAGTTCGTTTGCGACTACAAACAACATCTGAAATTTCGGCAGTACCTAGTGACACAGTTTGTGTTTCATCAACCGCTGAAAGGGCTTCACGGACCGGCCTATTCAAGAGAGAGGATGCGCAAACAACGCTCCAGATCACGTATGTTTACGATCCTCTAATTTCATCCAATCACTGTCAAGATACGGAACACTACATCGGGTAACGACCTTATTTACCTGCGAGCATACGTAAGCTTGATAGCTTCAATATTCACCTTACGAAGGCTACTAAATGTGGTCCCAGTCTTGTCATTCTCAAAGCACTACGTTAGCGTATTTTATTTTTGGAATTGCAAATACAATTACAAAGTTAACGGTTATAGTAACTGACTTGTTCTATAATAGTTAAAATTCGTTTATAGCCCGTATTTTACGACGACGAAAATGTCAGTTATTACTCTTTTACGTAGAATAGTTGGCTATCTTGACAAAGTTCATTTCGCCGGGCCGTTCATTATCTTCAGCTGACAGATTTGTGAGACCCGTTCCATCAATCCAATTAGGAGGAATCGAGAAAAATCACGAAAAATTCCGAACACTCCAGGGACTGTGTGCTGACATGATACATAATTTTGAAAAATAAGCCGTTGTCAAAATTACTTTTTCTATTAAATATTTTTTTTAAGCCATCAAGGGAAGTACGTAGCCTACTTATTTTCTAAAAGCTTATTCGATCGTTAAATTAGAGCACGTTAGGTGAGGAAAGACTTTCCTCTTTCATTTCAATGCACTACTTCCATATATTATCGCAGCTGGAACATCAAAGGTTACCTTACGTCGGAGATGTGTGTGAAAGACATACTTAATTTACTTTGCGTCGGAAATAAGCTCGTTTCGCCATACCATCTGCATTTTTGCGTATAACATTTTACCGACCAACTTACATAATAAATGAGGGTTCAGCGCCAAAAACGGAACTAATGGTGTGTACTCAAACCGACATGAAAAAATACTCACGGCTGCCATTAATTTTCATTTCGCTCTATGACCAAGGATTGGTGTCTTAAGGAAAGTAAGTGCGAGATACGCGGGTGAAAGTCATTTCATTGGTGTGCAGTAGTTTTTCCTGGAATAAGATTTACTGAAATCTGCGCGGGACATTTTACTTGATTAAATTGCTGCATTTCTCTGGATTAGCGCGCTGAGTGATTAAATTAAGATCTTTTACCTAATCTTACTTACTATTTATTATGAATGCGAAAGTTTGAGGATGAAGTTTTTTACTCTTTCACGAAAAATCTACTACACGGGTTTAAATGAAATTTGGAATACAGATAGTTTTTAATCTGGATTAACATAAGATCTAAGACCTAAGATCCAGGACAATTACTGAACTTTATGCAGGCGAAGCCGTGGGCATGAGCTAGCAATTTATAAATGGAAGGCAACGAAATTTTTTCGTTAAATCGCTCTTAATTTAAACATAATTGGCGAAATGTAATGAATACCTACAGGTTATGATATTCAAACTTCAAAATCAACCGGATCTGAAAATTAAAGTTATTATTTTTCCTTTTAAATGTTACAGGTACGTATAAAAGTAAAGTTCATTATTTTAAATAAACAGGAATTTCCTTACATAAAGATATAGCAAACATACATAAATTATGTACCTGGCTGTAATTTACTACAGAACGTATCCATTACCTGTACAATTGAATAATTACGTGGTGTTTAGAATGCAAACTCCGGATTGTATTTACACATCCCCGAAGCGGACTGCCCGCATAATATTATATTATGTATGTTAAATTATGTAGGTAGCTATGTTGGATCCTGATGACTTCATAATCGCCCGTAAGCCAGTGGCATAAGGTCATGTTTATCTGATCTACGTATCTACATTTGATTTTAGTAAGTTATATGACCTAAGTTAGTAGTTTCTGAGTGATTATAACATAATATATTCGATATAATAATATTTGATTTTATTGACAAAGGTATCAATACTTATTAATTTAATTGATAAATCGAATGGTAATCATCATCATCTGCCTAGCCTTTTCCCAAGTTTATTGGGGTCGGCTTCCAGTCTAACCGGATGCAGCTGAATACCAGTATTTTACGAGGAGCGACTGCCTATCTGACCTCCACAACCCAGTTTGTACTGGGTAATACGATACCCCTTGGTAAGACTGGTTGTCAGACTTTTTTTGGGCCACTGACTACCTGTAACGACTTTTTTTTTTTTTTTTTTTTTTTAAGGGACAAGCCCGCCACACTGTTCCCAACCACTGTAACTCCTGAAAGCCAGAATCAACAGTGGCGACCACCAGAAAAGCGCCGAGACAATGAAGCTCGACGAAGTCCCAGAGAATGAATTTAACTGTCTTGGATCCCGCAACGAAATTAATCAGAAAAGTATAGCGGAGGAGTAGGAAAATCTGTAATTTCCACTTCCCTCCATATCAGCAGGAGACACAAAGAAACAAGGCCAATAGGCGCAAAGGGACGTTCACAACTGGGATAGGTCCAGTTGCCTAGCACCACGGATAAAATATTAACATTAATGGGTCCTAAGTTGTGAGCAGTTATATTTGATTCCAATAATAGGTATGGCAAAAACGCTTGAACGCACGGAAATTTGTTCTAGTTTCTACAAGGTCTGTGTAGTAAATAACTCCGGATGTAACCTGTACACTATCCAACATAATATTGCGTTCATTCTGCCAAAGACTGCACTCCCATAAAATATGATGTGCTGATTGTTCATATTCGCAGTCAGATGTGGAACATTGACAAAGAGGCGAGTCAACAAGCTTGAAGGAAAATAATTTACTCTTAAAGTTACCATGACCGGTGAGAAATTGAGCAACACAGTGATCAACCTCCAGCCATGTCCTGGCCAGCCGTTCACGAACGGATGGAAAGAACTGGTGGAGGTGTCGGCCCTTGATGGAATTATCCCACCTACATTGCCATTCAGACAAAAGTTCCTCCCAGACGTCGGTCTGTGGTTTGAATAATCTAGAAATCTTATCACGGTCACGTAGGGTTAAAAAGTCTGCGTCCGTGGTCTCACGCGCGTTATAGTACATTGCAGCCCGTCGCTGCACTTCAAGATCGACTGGAAGTACACCTGCAAGTACCGGTAAGGCTTCAGTACTAACCGTCCTATACGCTTTGCATAAGAATATCAAAGCCAAACGCTGGCTTTGAAGCAATTTACGTCGTACCGCTCCTATGGTGGCCCTATCGGCCCAAACAGGTGCCCCGTAGCACATACACCCCAAATAGGTAGCCCCATAAATGGTCTTTAAAGTTAGAAATGACAGACCCCACGTAGATTTGGATATTCTAGTTAAGGCATAAAAGTTCTTTTTAGCTTTTTCACCGACAGTTTTTATATGATCTATGAATGAAAAATTCTTCTCTAAGACCAAACCAAGGTAGCACACGGACTGCTTTCTTTTTACGGGAACGTTATTAAATTTAATACTAGGCCACGATTTAAGATTACCTTTTAAAATTAGTTGATAAGTTTTTTGCGGTGCAAAGGTCAGACGGTTTCGATCGCCCCACTGAGATATTAATCGTAGGCAAGTGTCAGCTAAATTCTCGAGTCCAGCCCGAGTACTCGACTGAATGAGCAGCAGGCCGTCGTCCGCGTAACCGGTTAATGAACAGCCGGGTGGGAGAGGAATCGCGAGAAAATCATCGAAACCTAAATTCCACAGATACGGAGCGATTACCGAGCCCTGAGGACATCCCATGGTAAGGGACTTTGACATAGAATGATGTCCGAGTTTGAGTTTCGCGGAACCATTTAAAAATATGAATAAACAAGATTATATATGTTTTTATAGCAGCCGCGATTCTTCATTTTAAGTAGTAGCATCGGCCACCATGCGTTATCAAAAGCCCCGGAAATATC
Organism: Xestia xanthographa; assembly: GCA_905147715.2. NCBI lineage: Eukaryota > Metazoa > Arthropoda > Insecta > Lepidoptera > Noctuidae > Xestia > Xestia xanthographa. The sequence continues at coordinate 15,823,719 of LR990657.1, forward strand.
TAAAAAGATTCCAACCACGTACTTGTGTTCCGAGTTATTAACAATTTTTCTAACAGAAAGTGCCGCGTCTACGGTAGATTTTCCCACGGTGAAACCGAATTGGTTGTTATGAAACTTTGGCCCGTCTGGCAGCAAACGTGGAACGATAAGGCGCTCCAGGAGTTTTCCCAAAGATGGCAGTAGGGTTAAGGGCCTGTACGACTTAGGGTCGTCTGGTGGCTTATCACCACTTTTTGGAATTATTCGTATAAAGCCACGTCGCCATACACGAGGAAAAACGCCGTCCGCAATACATCGGTTGAAAACAGATAAAATGGCGTCACCCGCTGTTTTACAAGCTTCTATTATCATCCGATTAGATATTTTATCTTCACCTGATGATTTGTTAAGAGGCAGTTTCCTGACAAGATTAATGAATTCGTCAATGGATGGAAGGTCTGACGTTGGTGATTCAGGTGGCACAGATGCCCACGCTCTGATCTGCTGATGGTAGTCATTGTCATTTACTGGCGAATCATCAGGTATCAGACTATTTAATAGAACTTCGGTTGTTTCCTCAATACCGGTCGTGTGTCTATTATTTACTTTAATGTTCTGGACAAACGCCAGGTCGACTGATCGATTAGCTTTGAACTCGTGATACAAAGGAGACCACGGACCTTCTGTATCTAGTTTTTCTACTATTTTTCGCAGTAAATTACCCTTAGACTTTTCCACTGATGCTCTGTAGCGGGACTTGGCAACTCTAAATGCATTTAAAGCAAAGTTAAGTGGGTCTCCGGTGACCTTTTGTTTTCTAAGCTTGTTTAAATGTCTGCGCGCTCGGCGATAGCTTTTACGCTGCTCAATTAAGTAGTCACACCACCAATCACATCTATGGATGTTGGTCATAGATGCGCGACCAATGGCGATGTCAGCACAGTAAGTGAAGGTGTCTGACATAATTTCAGCACTTTCTTCAGCTGACAGCCCATCACGAGTGAAGTCTTTGGCGTGACACGCAAAAAGCAAGCTAAAGAATTCCCAATTCGCGCCTTTACTTTTATATCTAAAATTACCAGTGATATGAGATGGACCTTGAGTAGACCTCGGAACAAATTCGTACACGATCAGGCGATGATCACTACAAGACGCATCTGGTAGGACACGCCACCTATCCAATCGTACGTCTGCACTAGAAAGTGTGACGTCAATACAAGATTCGCCCATTGGGCTGCAAAAAGTAGGTGGTGCATCAGGGGTATTATGAATTGATAGGTTCATTTCTGCTATAAAATCTTCAACAGCACAACGTCGGTCGAAATCCGTTGACCTAACCTTGCCATACCACAGAGACGATGACGCGTTAACATCAGCGCCAACGATAACTTTACTGCCCGCGAGTGACTGTAAGACGTGACGGAGGTTATGTATATGAGGTGCAACAGGGTCTGAGTATTGAAAGTAACAGCTCACAACGTAAACTTTAAAAGAAGCTGATGAGACTTCCGCAACGGCACAGTGGGGCGTCATGAGGTTACGCAAAGACGTTACTGTAAAGTTAGAAGAACGCGCCACGTAAATTCCGGCTCGTGCTTTGCTGTCCAGCTGAACTACTTTGTGACGTAAGTGAGCGTTCTGGTATTGTTCTTGAACAAGTACTATGTCTAAGTTATAATCGATAATTAATTTGTCTAATTCAGAGGTCGCCACCCTATCGTTGTGGAGATTTAATTGTCCTATAGTTAAACTATCCATTATTTTAGTAGTTGGTATTGAGGATTAACTGTTCGAGCTTAAGTTTGTAAGTGGTACACTCTGGGGACCCGCAACGATGGTCAAACGGTTTTTTAAAACGTTTACACGCCACGCAAGTAGGTATGTAATTTAAATTATCCTTGTGCGGGCAGTTATTTGTTTCATGTGCTTCCGAGCAGTTAGCACAGGTAGGTGATTTATTAACGCAGTGTTTCTTAACGTGACCGAACTGCTGGCAATGTAAACAACGAACTACTTCGACATCATCGATGAAACGGCAAGTCGCCCAATCAATAAATAATTTATCTTTGGTGGACACTAAATGTTTTCGAACTGTGGACTCGATTTCAACGCCTATCCACTTGCGACCGTTATCTAAGGAACGCCTACGAATAATATTAGTTGACTTAATAAAATCATCCTCATTTATTGGCAGCTCGTCTTTAATGTTTTGACGGTATAACGCGTGCAGAAAAGCATTGTCTTCCATTGAGGATGGGACGTCCTTAACTAATATACGAGGCCTTCGGCCTTTCGGTTTTTCAAGTCTTAAGCCGGCGGACCTAATAGCATCGACCGATTGCAATTTTTTTATTTGGTTGTCATTAGCGACACGTAATACAACGCCAGATTTCGCGGTTTTCTTAACGCCTACAATTTGAAATCCGTCGTCACTAGGCTTAATCGCTTTCATAAGCGCTTGTTTAGTCGCGGACGATGACGAGTAATCGGCTAACCGGTCAGCTGTAGGGTACGCGACGACGCACGGAAGGGGAACGCGGGACTCCACGGCTGGCGCAACTTTAGGTAGACGAAGTTTCAAAGAATCCGCATACGAAGATTTGTTACAATCACTAGTATTGACATTATTAGTATTACGATTTAATTTCATTATATCCAATTCGCGTTTCGTATTGGCTAATTTAGTTTCATTGGAGGATGATTTTATGGCTAACAAAGAAACGATGGCCGTTACGCGCTGAGTCATGTCCATGATAGCGGATTTATTTGCGACATTAATGCGGGACCCTTGATCATTAACAAGGTCGTTAATTTTAGAAAGAAATGCAGACGCCTGTGAGACTAAATCGCAGTAATTGTCATTGCTCGCAGTACTGACGTTTAATATTGGCGAAGGTTTCTCAATTGAGTCGGATGTGTGAAGCCGTTTTGACCTTTCCTCGGGCGATATGTACGAAGGTGACATTTCGCGAAACAAACGTTTTGTTGAACTAGCGGAGGTCGTCGGCGACCCGGGTGTATGGAATGCATCTCTGCCACGGTCAGGCGGGTCATCATTAATGGATAACATATTATAAATTATGAAATTCAAACAAACTATTAGAACGTAAGAAAAGTAACAGAATTAACGGACGATAAAATTATTTCGAGGTACCCACACACCAAAAAAAAGTAAATGTACTCACCGAAAGTAAATGAAATTAACTAAAATACCAGTAAAACCGACGTAAAAACACTAAAAAACTTACGATACCAGCACTTAGCACAATAGTACACAACTAGGAACAACTCACGAGCCGGGAATCGATCACGGAACACGAAAATCGTAATTAAAATCGACAGCGAAATAGATCGCATCCAAACCGATCGAGTGCGCGGAGGGAAGTCCCGAGACCTGTAACGACTGTCAAAGATCACAAATGACGGCCGGGACCAACTGCTTAACGTGCTTTCCGAGGCACGGAGGAAACTCGGTATGTAATGGGTGGTCACCCATCCACAGACCAACCTCGGCAAGCACGGCTTAACCTAAAGATCGACCCGAGCGGCTGTTATTATTTAGCCACGAGCTCCTCCAATGGTAATGGTAATGACTTATTGAATATTTTAGGAAACGTTCACTTTATTATAAATAATTGATAGGTCTGATTGAATTTCAGTTCCTTTTCTACACCAGATCTATAAATTTAATTAGGTAGAGTGACTTTACAGTTGTGATGAGTATTGATATCTTAACAGGATAGTCGTGAATAGTATTGTCATCTTGACAACAAAAAATGCTTTTTCGTGTTTTGATACCGATGCTTTAACGCCTGTAAAGTTGCCCTAGCTATTTTAATTTCACCTTTTTGAGGCTTCCTAAGCTGAAGGCAGAGCGGAAGCAGTTTCAGGTTCAACATCGACCTAGCCTTATCCCAAATAAGTTGGGGTCGGCTTCCAGTCTTACCGGATGAAGCTGAATACCAGTATACGGAGCGACTGCGAATCTGACCTCCACAACCCAGTTAGTACTGGGTAATACGATACCCATTGATAAGACTGGTTGTCCGACTTTCGGGCCACTGACTATCAGTAACGACTGTCAAAGATCATTATACTATATGACTAGCTTATGCCCGCAGCTTTGTCCACCCGCAAATTATATAAAGTCAAAGTCAAAGATTTATTTGCCGTTAAATATGGTTACAGAAGTTCTTACAAAGGTATTACAGTAGCTTAACATATTCCATCATAAAATAATGACATGCAAATTTTTGTTACAATATTGGGACCCCCATTTAATTTTTACGTTAGGAATTTATTTTCTATAATATTTACATTATTTACATACTAACTCTATAAAAATATTTACAAGTATCAAAAAGGGTTACAGGGCGTCGAATAATTCGTCCACATCGCTGTCAACAGGAAAAGTGCCCAGAAGGCTGGCAGCATTGCCACGTTGGATGGCAATGCTGATTTTTTGGCCAAAAAATAGGCCCGCCCTCTGGTCACGTGAAGAGTCGACCAACCATTTGGCGATTTCTCGAAAAACTAGGTGGGCACTCGGACCCCATGGCCCTAGTGTTTCAACCCCAAACGGCTCAAACACATAATTACCAATTAAATTATTGTATTTGCGCCGTTTGAGGTTTTCAGCACCTGCAGCAGCCGCCCCAGCGCAGCACACTGTGCTAGGAAGATGGGATGGCGCAAGGGTGTCGACGCAAGTTGGATCCCACACCAAAGGCCTACCCAACTTCCATGATTACAATTAGATTATTTCAATTTAAACTGAAGGAATTCTTTTATATTATAGAAAGGATTCTCAATTAACCATCTGTGTAAAACCCTTCTAAAGCGGGCCATTGGTAGTTCTTTAATTTGGTTAGGAATCTTGTTATATATCTGAATACACATAGGATAGCAACTCCGTCTATATAGTTCAGTTTTCGTTCCAGGAATAATTAATCTATTAGGGTATCTAATTTTGAACTTACATTTATCTCCCAGTTTTTCAAACATATCCGGGTGAGATTTGGTAAATTTACATATTTCCTCAATATAAATGCCTGTTATTGTAAGTAGTTTAAGTTTTCTAAATAATGGTTTACAGGATGTTAATGGGTCTACATTACAAATCGCACGTATACATCTCTTTTGTGCGACGAAAGCTCTTTCGAGATGCGCCGAGTTTCCCCATACCAGTATACCATAACGCAATATTGAACCCACATAAATGCATGATAAGCCTGCAATGTGGCTTGTCTACTTGTTAGGTTAGATAAACGCCATAGGACATAAGCAAACTTACTGAGTTTTCCACATATCATATCATATACTAAAACCTTCCTCTTGAATCACTCTAGCTATTAAAAAAACTCGCATCAAAATCCGTTGCGTAGTTTTAAAGATCTAAGCATACATAGGGACAGACGCGGCGGGCGACTTTGTTTTATAATATGTAGTGATAGTGAGTATAGACACAGTAAAGTACCAAACATTAATTACACCCCCCCGCTCCGCAATCACCTCACCCCTTGACCAGCACTGCTTACTGTGTGGCCCGCTTCAATCTTATGTCAATAATCGCGGCCAGTATAGGCCATAAAAGCAAATAGCCTCTGTTATGGCCCAACACATAAAAACTCACAGACTTGCGAAATAAAATTGAACTATTAATTTGGTATTGACATCTTTCTTATATTTTCTACGACTCCATGAAAACGCTCTGTTTATTGACAAAATACTGAAATGTTTCGTTTTATTTGTTTTTGATTCTAGATTTATTTCTAACATAATTTCGAGCTATAAAAAAAAAATTGTTGTGTTTGATTGAGAATATTTTTTTTTGTGTTGTTACTATGATTTATTTTGTTATACCTACTCTTACTATAGTTTAGTAGAAATAGGTACTAACGAATTCATTGAGGGCCGGTTACTTCTCAACTTTATTACTTAAGGCGTAAGGGTGAAAGTGGCAGACCGTCAATGAACTCGGTAGCACGAGTACCTATCGTTTTCTTGGAATAATTTTTTATGACGAAGTCAAAGTACTTTAAATATAATGTACTTTCGAGGGATTTTCTGCAGAGAAATATGTATAGTTCCCGGTAGGCAAATAAATTGATTGCTCTGAAAACTAAACTCGAGTAAATAACTAAATATGTTTACTTACTAGTATATGTTAACCAATTCTAGCATTTTTCATTAGCTGACTGTCAAGTAACAGTTACATATATTATGATACCTAAGGATAAAAACAACGCGACCTATATTTATCCATCACCTCCACAAACAAAGAATAAAGAATACCCACTGAAAAGCAAAGGTATGTAATTTATCAGCCAGTGTCCTTCCAAGAAAGAAAATCCTGGCAATCACTCTTAGCAATTATCCTCGATTTTTTTGGAGGAGACTAATTAGTTGAATGGACTGAGCCGTTCAACGTAATTAACTTTAATGATAAATGATGGAGACGCGAGGACGTGGACTTAGTTGATTTAAGCCGAAAAGTAAGAGTTTAGGGCTTAAGGCGGTATTAATAAACTTATTTTATATTTTAGTTCGGATTTAGAGTCTTCTTTTGCATGGAATTCATAACTTTATACTTACAATCTTTAGAAAGGTTTTAGGTTTGTATAATAAAGTTTTGGGGAAGAATGTGTCATCTGCTCCAATTGATGACTAAGGCTATAAACGCACTGACAGATGGCTTTCTTAGCACGTAGAGACTAGCCCATTGAATTGAAACGAACGTTCTATAAGCTCCACAACCGGCCGCATTGCGCGCTTAGCGCCTCGCTTGGTGCCTAGCGTTTATCGAAGTAGTGTATCTCTGGGCGCTAAGCAAGCCACATGTCAGTGTGTTTGTAGCCTAATTCAGTATCTACCGTTTTTAGGGGTTATGAAAATAATAATTTGAAATTATGAAGAATAACACGTGATAGAGAACTGATGATAAAACAAAAAAATCGCAGCAGTGAGGGTAGACCACGCCACAATGAACGCGGCGCGGTCGCAGACACTTTCATCAAAGAAGTGTTAGGAGTGATTTCTTGGTCCATTTTATTTATGAATTATTCCTATAACGACGTTAATGTAAAGGAAATACATAATCTAAGTATTCTTCCAGACATTATTCCATATTAATAGCTCATTATTGGATTATTAGAAACTGATGCTGACAGATCATTATATTACAAGCTATCTTATTTGAGTAATTAATTACACGTACGTAGCTGATCACATGCCGCTAATTAATGGATTGCTGTCTCGCCACAATAGTGTACCTAGTTAGGAATTGTATCTGAAGTCGCCATTATTAAAATATCTCGATAGAAAGAAAAAAATACTTCCAAATTGCAAGTTTTGAACTTAAATTTTTCTTGAAGTATAAAATGAATAATATTAGAAAAGACAAGCCTACTTTCTGAACTCCGAGGAAGAAGCTTGACTCCCTTAATAGAATATTCCTAGTTTAACTTCATCTTAAGCCAAGAAAAGTCTTTTTGCTAAACTTGATCGTAATATTCTAACATTTTCTTCGTAGAATTGAATTTAAGAGCCTGGACTTAATTTGAGATAAATTTTCATCAAATTAGAAAAGGTAAACCTAATAAACGTTTGGGAGTACTTGAAACATAATTAAAGAGTCTCTAAATATAAAAAAAATAAAAAAAAAATATATTTAGAAATATATTATAGACTTCATTTTTGTGGAAATAAATGTCGTAACTTTCAAAGTAACTGTCGTGTTGTCATTATAATAGCAATATGTTAAATATTTTAACATTTTGATTTACTTATTTTATAATGAATATTGTTATAATTATTAAGTATTTAATCTAAGTAATTGGAAACATTTCTTATAATTTGGTATCGGAATTAGTTGTTCCTGGAAGTTGAAATACTAAATAATTAATATACCACATAGGTAGCGCCGTTTGAAATCGGATAGTGAATTCGGATTTGGATCTTTTGTAACTTCATAAGTCTTTAGACCAATAATTAAGATTGATTGTGGTTATTCTGATATCAAATCATAATACAACTTCAGATATTACAGCATATTTACCGGTGAGTTAATAATGGAAAAGGTACGGCCATCTTGTTCCAATCTTTTCAGAAGGTCAATGACTTTACTCTATTAGAGACAAAGCCAAAAAGTAGATGGATACGTATCCATCCAAATTACAAGATAAATAACAGTACCTACCATAGCCATGTACATATTATTGGAGGTGTGCTGGTGTATGCTGGTTTGGTTCATCAACGGTAATGACTACAGTAACAAAGTACCTGTAACACATGTTCCATTTGTTTGTGTCACACCGCTCTCGTTAATTCGTTTTCTACTAAACGAAGGTCGGTTTCATTGATTTTGTAAAGGTTGCTGTTATTTGTTTTTACTTTAGATTACACGGGTATTTGTAATCGGATACGGAAAGTGTTTGGAATAGAAGATAATCTTGTTTATATTTGACGAATTCTAAGACTGTTTTTTAAAAAAGAATTGTTCGAACTGTAGTTTATTTCTACAAATTTTAGGAGTCACGATGCAAATCATAATTATAAACGCATATCAAACTGTCGGGCTATCTGTTAATTATTTACTTAAAACTTCAAACACAAAGTACAGAGGCGGACTTAATGCCATATACATTGTTTGCCAGTCAAACTGGTGATGCAGAGATAAGCAGGTAGGTGTATATCGGAAAATAATTTTAATTTAATACTAAGGTAAACTAAAAGGATAGCGAGCGTGCTGTTAGTGATTTAACACGTGGCTTTGGTGGTTAAAGGTTTTAAGGTGCAGAAAACAATGATAACTACGTAATAATGTACGTCAAGACGTATGTATATCAGAGTATTGAAAATACGGACAATATGTTGATGACACGTTGTGTAGCATAAATGTGGAAATCTGACCTAACAGAAAACACTAAATACATAGTCAGGCATTGTTATCTAGGTGAAGAAAATAATGTTAAACACTTGGTAAACTACAATCGTCCATAACGACGCGGTCTCAACGTGCGTCGTGACGCATATCAGGGTGTCGGTAATACGGGCGATCTGTTAGTGACACATTGTGCGGCATAAATGTGGTTATCTAACCTAACAGTAAACACTAAAGACAGTCAGGCAATGTTGTCTAGGTGAAGAAAATAATGTTAAACACTTGGTAAACAACAATTGTTCATAACGACGCGGTCTCAACGTGCGTCGTGACGCATGTCAGGGTGTCGGTAATACGGGCGATCTGTTAGTGACACATTGTGCGGCATAAATGTGGTTATCTAACCTAACAGTAAACACTAAAGACAGTCAGGCAATGTTGTCTAGGTGAAGAAAATAATGTTAAACACTTGGTAAACAACAATTGTCCATAACGACGCGGTCTCAACGTGCGTCGTGACGCATGTCAGGGTGTGGGTAATACGGGCGATCTGTTAGTGACACGCCGCGCGGCACTAATGTGGTTATCTGATCGTGATGCCAGTTGTTTACGTATGAGACCGTCCTGCGGTCCCGACCGGTGAATGATTAACGCGTGCGATATGAGCCGTCAAAAATATTCGAGGTGCAAGATATGTAGGTGAATTTAATGCTGGGCCAATAAACATTAGATATTCTCTACCTGAAAATAACTAACATTTTCGTGCTACTGTGAAACGTTTCAAAGAATTCGTTTCACGTTTAAGCTGCGTTTGTTGTTTAACCTAGCTAGAAAACTCAAGTTACGTTTAACCCGTATGCTCCCGGCCGTGCCTCGTGAGGCACAGTGCATTGTTATTTTAATTGTGTCTGTAATTGCGGGTATTGAAGTGTTAAGGAGAAAAAAGTGTACGGGAACTGAAGAGTTAGAAATGAAAAAAAGGCTTTAGTGAATAGGAAATTGTTAGAAGAAAACACACAGAACAAGAAAGTGCATTCTACTTAGTTGGGTACTGTCAGCCTACATCATCTCACTGCTGGGAAACTCCTCTTCATGACTTTATCTATGACTATACTTTTCTGAAAAACTCGTAACAGAAGTAAGGTTTGCTGTAAGAAAATCCATTTCTGGGTTAAGCTCGCCGTTGTAGGTACATAAGCTATATATTTTAATTTTGTGTGCAATAAAGCGTAAGAATTATGCTAAATACTTAATTTACATGACACACATAATAGGCATTAGGGTAAGGACAACGAACTCACAATGTAACTCACAATGCACAGAAAACAACAATAAAAACCTCATCCAACTTTTCAATAAACAGCTCTTTTTCACGTCGAACACACTGAAAATGAAAGCTTCGACAATGAAAAGGACCGTCCGATACATTTACTTCGTCATGTATACGCTTTATGCAGTTTCGCAGCAATCAATAATAATGAGGGTTAATAAAAACCCTGATTGGATAGGAGCGGTGCAGCCAGACAATCGGATTAAACACGTGAACAAAATGGATATATACCACCGTGGTACAATTTGTACTTATGTGGCTACTGTTGTTCCGATGTTTAAGTAACGAGTGGTTTTGTTATTTATTGTTGAGGTTTTCGTGTGTTGTTTTTAGGTAAAGTTTTCATTAAGTCGGATTTGTAAGTTGAAGGTTGTATAATTGATATATTGCCTTAAGGAGGTAGATTTTAAGCTGAAACATATTTACATGTGGCTCAAATAGTTTAACAACTATAGAAACAATTCCTAAGTTCGTATCTTGCACATAAAAAAAAATTGACAAAGAAATAAGCCCCTGTCTACGTGTAGAGCAGAGCAATAATAATGTCATTTTTAAATGAAAAATTGTAATGCGTATAATTTTAAAAATAATTTCCGATAACGAGTTCCTCATGTTCTCATTACGTTAAAACTTCCTCATCACAGGTAAAACGTATTGGAACTGCAGATTCACGTAGCAGAAAACATTAATTAAAAACTGTATTACAATATATTGGTTTCGTTCCGACCATTCGAATTTTTCTTATAAAAGCGCTCACATCGGGTTTGCAACGAGAGGAAAAAAGGCTATTGCTATTAGAACCACATAGCTCGTTCATCAGAGCAATTCCTGCGGTACGGAGGAAGTATTGCTGATGTTCTTTTTATTTTAGCACTAAGAGCACAATACATTCGTTACAAGTGGTACGTATTCGCTCTTAACCACCCTAGCTACGGTTCAATCCGCTTGATTGAGTGGCTCAGCGAACCGCCCGGACCAGATTGAGTTATTCGTTATTAGAAACGTTTTCAAATAGTCCCTTTGTATTTATTTACTTTTGAAGCAAATCGGCACGCTTTTAAAACTCCCCGGACAAATAAGGAGCAACTCCAAATGAATGTAAAGCTTGATAAACTTTACAGAACAACTGCTAATGGAATTGGTCGAGATTCGAACCAACTTTTTTTCGAAACAAAGAAAAATTGTTGCTCATAACGAGCTCTCGGTTTCGTGTTGATATTTCACTGAAATGATTTCCAGCGTAATCCGCGCAAACAAATACAACTGAACCGTTTTTTGAACGAAACAAAAATAGTTTCACATTGAAAAGCGATTAGAAAAAATGAAACAAATTACTTTTCAATTGAAACCCAGCGGTAAAACTTTTTTAAAAGTGATTGAATCGTTTGAATGGCATCTTTTTATACGGCCACGAATTGAATTCCGAAGTATTCGACATTACCCGAACTGAAGGCGATACGTAAGCGCTTTCCACAATAAAGGTTTAACAAAACTCGTTCGCGTTTCGTTTTTAAAATAGGAAGCCGATACACTGTTGCAGAAGATTGATGGAGCTATCTGAAACGAGATCGGGGACTCCATGGTGCCGTCCGGCTATTTCGATGCAATGTTGCAGCAAACTCGGGTACAGATGCTATTTAAAATCAAATACGTGTTTAACCCTTTTGTACGTGTTGGTGCCTGCCTGTGGGATCAAATTATGTATTTTCGGCGGCGATGTTGACATCAGCACCCCTAGCCAAGTTACAAACTTTTTCTCTTTCTACTATCGTAAACGCCTCGGCGTAAGCGATTGTAGAAAGCGCTAAATTGGTAGCCAAGTTACACGACTGGGTCGATCGCTCGTTCTCTAATGTCTGCAGAAAAAACCTACACTTTAGTCTATGGTGAGCGTTCCTACCAAAGAGTTTAGCGATCAACATTGTAGAAACGATAACATTCTATTCTATCATTTTGAACGATGTAAACTTGTCTACTTATTTTCTATTCGTTTGTGTTGATCACGTGGTTTAACGTTGAGATGATGTAATTCCCATTCATTTGAATAGTTTTCTACTAGCGTTAACGATTGTAGATGGTCAACTTGGCTAGGGGTGCAGAATCCTTAAAGGTAATCTTTATTTACCTTTTATAACGACTGCTTTAAAATACGAAAGCAGTTTCAATCCAATTTAAATTTGGCGGGCATCTGTAAAATAAAGTCGATAAGTATGTCATATTAAAACACCTTTAAATAGTAAATAACCCTGTAGGTAGTGTATACCCCATATAAACCCTTAACGAAGCCGAAAGGCACTTATTCCGCCCGTCATTGCGATTTTTTTTTTTGTTCTGGTGGCCTACCATGATGTCTTAAAGAAGGATCGTTTTATTCTTGTTCGAGTGTGGGTAAGAGACGGAGCTATAGAAAACGTCTAGCGCCATCTCTTTACTTCACTGGAATAAAATTAAAACGATCCTGCTTTAAGACGTCATGGTAGGCCACCAGGACCATACCTGGGAACCTTCTAGCCACGGAGATATTGGAGGTCAAACTCCAACTTTTCCACCAGTTTTTTTTTCAAATACCAGTTAGTAAGGTCATAACTTTACTTTATATACCTCCATAACCCGTTTACTATTAAATGCGTCCATAAGCACAGTGTTTTGAGTGCGTTACATTGAGTTTTATCGTAAAACGTGATTCTTCACCCCAAAAAAAAGTCGTTTCCCAACAATAATTTTTGCGTAGTTACTTGGTTTGATGTAGGTAGACTTTTTTAGATTGACGGCTTCGTGAAGGGTCTGTTTATACCCTGTAAACCAGTGTTTTTCTACCTGCGGGTCGCGAAGCCTCTAGGTCGCAAGAGGTCGCGAAAGCTACCTCAATAAACAAAACAATATAGCCTAGAAAAATAGATTTAATAAGAAAATGTTAACTAAAGGATATAAACATTTGTATGTTTAATTTAACAAAATAAAAACCTATTAGTAGATACTCATCCATCTTATTGAGGTTTCGCTTGTTTGTCATTAACTCATTTCTCCCATCGTGTTTCCGTTTTTGCAACATTGAGAATTTGAGAATTAAACCGAATTCCATTTTTTTTTTAAATAAGTATGTCAAAAACATTTATAAATACTTATAAAATTTTGTATGGATTTAATATTTGTAACACATACATGAAAAAAAAGAGTAGGGGGTCGCCAAATATTTTTTTATACTAAGGGGGTCGTGTCATGAAAAAGGTTGAAAAACACTGCTGTAATCTAAACAAATATTCTAAAAGAGCATGTTATCAGTTTATCACACTTCATTCCAACCTCTGATGGTTAAAAATGATAAATGATATCATGCAGCGACTTTACCGATGGGAAGTTACCAGGAGTTCAGGGCTGACAAGAGGAAATAAATGAAGTCGTTAGTGCTTGGCTTACGTCTAATGTATTGCAGTGTAGCTCATCCAGCGTCCTACATGGGTTGCAGTGCTATAAGAAATGACGTGAAGCTATATTTTACAGCTTTTGGTGAATTTGAGTTTGATAATTGTGAAAACAGGTAAACAGATTTTGCCTTTTGAGTTCTTTGTCGTATACAAAATCAAGTAGGTACTAATACATTTTTCAAACTATAAATCAATATACTGGACCCAGATACAAACACAAGCAGATAGAGGCTGTCATTCATCATATCCTCTCGTCTTTTACTTCGACCTGTAAAAGGCACTACGCCAGAAGACGTTAAACACATCAAAAAAAGTTTGCGATTACTTTGAAAAATCAAAAGCTTTTTGTTATGGTGGATTATGTTATTATTATGAAAAACTCTGGGGGGCACGGCAGTGCCCCCGCCAAGTCGTCCTTTACTGGAACCATTTCGACGCATTTTCAGGTCCCTATTTGAGAACCTCTGGATAAGACCAAAACGCAGTAATTTTCGTCATCCAGTAAGCTATAATCACATACTTAAAATCCAAGTCACACAACATTAACTATAATAATAAAGAAATCGCAGTAAGGAACCTTAGACTTGGCAAGACTTTGTCTAGATTTCATTACTTTTTAGAGATAAACAAGCAGCTCCATCGAGACTTGGCTAGTTTTTTACAGAATGTTTTTGGTGGGATTTTATTTAAAGAAAATACACAACAAACAATTTTTCTTGATAAAGTTCAATTTAAAAAATTGTAACAGCTTAAGCTAGTGATCACAAACTTTTTTTTTTTTGATTTGTGTAGATTATAAGACAACTAACTTGAGATAAAGGCACGCTCGTTAATTACGTTAATTCCCCGCTCGTGTTCCACTGTAACTGTTTACTACAACAGCCCATAACGTCCGTACGCAAAATACGCGCTTTGACGTGGAGTTGCGGACACCAGCCCGCTATACAATACAGCCCATAACGTCCACTGCTGGACATAAGCTTCTCCTATGATGGGAGGAATTTGCCGTAATCTCCACGCTTGGCAGGCGGATTGGAGATCGCAGTGATGAAAGACTAACAGAAAACGCTGCTGCCCATTCTCAGGTCTACGGAGGCGCAAGGTGTTCTGCCTCAGACATTAGTCGCCTCATACGACACCTGTGAGTGTGATGGGTCGGTTCTATTCTACTCTGCCGGATACCACACGGCTAACTGTAACTCTTTAGCATTAAGTAACTTGAGTAGAGAAAATAAATTGATATTCTATTAGTATATTAATATTATTAAAGCGCATGTCGATGTACATTCACCAGCACATCAAGTTACCACGACCTGTCAAATTTCTTTAAATGATTTTAATAATAATAAATATTGCTGGACATTACACACAGCGCTATCTAGTGCCACACTAAGCAACGAGGCTTGTGTCGTGGACACCAGATAGTTGATATACTACATAGATACTTTTTGTTTGTAAATACATACTTATTATAACTAACTAACTTATTTTAAACCATAAATAGTTAGTTATTAAATTCAATGAGAAAATTTGACAGTTTGTAGTAACTTGATGCGCTGATGACTGTATTTAATACCGCCTACTGTTACTAAAGCGTCTAGGGGTTCACAACTACGCAATCAGATTCGTATCTGATAACCTAGCTGTGCTTAAAGCCCTAGAAAACAAACAAGCTAATAGTAAATTCATATTTGAATGTCACCTCGCCCTGGAGAGTATATCGCTGTCTAACAGAATCACCCTGCAGTGGATTAAGGGTACAGTTGATCCTTAGGCAATGACGCCGCAGACGAACTTGCTAAGAGAGGTTCCGAGATGACAGCGCTAGGCCCGTACCCACACTCCTTCCCTTACTTTTCTCGCAATTCCGTACGTGGATTCGCCAGAGATCAACTGAACTTCATAACAACAAATGGTCACGGTTTACAGACTGCAGGCAGTCAAAAATGGCGATGCCAAGTCTACATCTGCGACTAACAAAACGACTGCTCAGCCTAAGTAGAAATAACCTCAGAATAATAATAGGGACAATAACGGGCTAAACAAACATCTCTTTAACATAGGCGCCATGGACAGCCCACTCTGCAGGGGCTGCTTTGACGCCGAAGAATCAGCCGCCCACGTCAACCTGGAATGAGAGGCCGTGGCTAACCAACGCAAACAAATTCTCAGAACGGTGAGGTCGCTCCGCGAAGCCTGTGAAGCTCCCAGAAAACTTCTGTGTTTCCGGGCGGAGCTAGGCTGGTTAACTTTTTTATTTATTTATTTATTTATTGGCCTATCTACAATTGTTACACTGTTTATTCTAATAATAAAAGCAATATAATACAAGCATAGTGTACAATATGATGCGATAGACACAGCATGCAAAAAACAAAATAATATCAAAAAATAAATTACAATAGTAGTGCAGAAATAACACTTTCAACAACAGTGGGTAGTTTTAGAAACACAGTAAAGACAAAGATGACAAAGGAAAAAGAAAAAAGTCATAATGGTGAGTAGTTTTGATGGACCTGGCGCTTGAACTTCTGAAGTGTTGTGGAAAAAATATCTATTGATTCATCGCAATTATTAAGAAGCCTGCAAATTCTGGGGATGGGGGAGTTGGATCCTGACACAGTTTTGCGGAATGGGGGACGTAATAGTTTTATAGGGTGACGCGGATATTTGTGGGGTAGGTTAAAATTAAACTTACTTAACAACTGGGGGCAGTCTATTTTACTCTGAAGTATTTTAAAAAGAAAAATTAAATCTATATTATCTCTTCGTTTTTCAAGTGAAGTCATGCTAAATTTTTGAAGACGTTTTGCATAGCTCCGTATTTTTTTGCTTAATCCCGCAGAATAGGCAAGATGGTATAAAAATCTTTTCTGGATCCTCTCTAACCTAAGACTATGTGTTGCATAGTGGGGACGCCATACAACCGCGCAGTATTCCAATACAGTACGAACGAGACAATTAAAACGATAAATCTTAGTTTTAGGCTTGCGAAAACATTTAGCATTACGTAACACAAAACCGAGTGTCTTTGAAGCTTTTTTTACAATGTTGTCCATGTGCGGAATAAAAGTTAATTTACGATCCAGAAGGACTCCTAAATCTCTGATCACATCAACTTAACTGAGGTGCGTACCATTTACACTGTAGTTAAAATCAATGAAGTTAGCCTTGCGAGTAAACGTAATTTGGGAACATTTTTCTACATTAAGTTGCATCCTATTATCCTTACACCAGTTTAAGAGTCTGTTCAAGTCATCCTGGAGTAATGTTGAATCGACTAGAGAGTCGACAACGCGAACTATTTTCAAATCATCGGCGAATAAGAATGGCGTGGAGTTAAAGAAATAATAAGGAAGGTCGTTTACAAAGATAATAAATATTAAAGGGCCCAGGTGGGAACCCTGCTGAACACCGGAGGTTATGATCATGGTTTCAGATTTATAGCCATTGGCCACGACATAAAAGGATCTATCCGTTAGGTAAGAGTGCAGCCACTTAAGAAGTGAACCAGCAAAGCCGTACGCAGCAAGTTTTTGAATCAGCAATTCATGGGAAACTTTGTCAAAAGCCTTGCTGAAATCCGTGTATATGGCGTCGACTTGCTGGTTCGAGTCAAGTGAAGCTGCAACTTAGCCAGGACACGTACGCACAACGGACCGAATGAGAGTACAAGTGCGGAAAATGTAGTCCCTACTCTACTCTACTCTACCGCCTACTGATATTTACGACAACATTACTACCAAAGATGGATTTTAATTAACCAATTTCATCTCTTCGTATCGCATTGCATCGCCTCGCATTTATTCCCCACGTACGACAACAGTACGAAGCATCTTCAGCGATGTTGCAAAAATAACATCTCACTACACTCAACAGGTTCGTTGGCGTGTTCTCTAAAGCTTACCATGGAGAATTATTTATGGTTTATTCTCTGACATGTCAATGGTAAAATATATTACGAGATTTGATAAACGATAAGGACTGATTTGTGGGACGCTTCTATTAGGTTCAGATCAAAGAGAAATAATTATAATTTATTCGTGTAGAATCTTTGAGATATAATTTAAATAAAATCTAAATTTATGGTGTCAAGTGTTTTGGGAGTCTAAAAGCTCAATGGCACTTTGTGAATTTTATCAAAAATACCCATACCTACATTAGTTTTTGGAACAGACTGAAAAGTTGAAAACTAATACCTACTTGTTGATACAAAACTAATTGATTTATTTCAATTACAATAATAATTGACTAGGATAACAGAAAATTGAAATTCGGATCGCTCGTATCGTCTGCCAATTGGGGCGTGTAGGGAAATTTCCAAATTGCGTAAGTACGTGAAGTATGTACCTTTGTACGGAAAATGCGTGTACCGTACCCTTTAAAATTATATACGCCGGTAATTGGATGGGCCTATCGAAGCATGGTCCTTTTAAATGTCCCACCTGATGTCGGGTATTTGTCTTACAACCTAATTAGGAACGGAAACCTTGAATTTTCACGGTTCAAGCTAAGTTGCCGAGGATATACCCTTTCATCTGGTGTGGCTCCGAATCGAGGTGACTAACTACCCGTGAATTATTTGAGTAATTGTAAGAGCGATCGTAATATAGGTACATGTGTACGGAAACCATGACGCTGTGTATTTCTTATTTGTGTACTTGTTATGTTCATTTTGAGTTGTGTTATTTTTGTGTTTTATTTCATTTTTTGAGCCGCACGTAGGGAGGAGTGGAAGGCTATGGGGGAGGCCTTTGCCCAGCAGTGGGACAATATAGGCTAAGCAAAAAAAAAAAAACATTTTTAAGTGTGAAAATCACAATCATCTGTGATTTTAATGGTTAAATGATTAAGTAAGGCACTTTGATACTTTTTTTTCTAAATAATTTGTTTTACTTAGTGCTCAAACTAACTCGTTGGTTGTATGATACATTTATGGAACTAGCTCATGCCCGTGGCTTCGCCTGCCTGCAAATTATATACAAAAACCTTCCTCTTGAATCACTCTATTTATTAAAAAAAACCCGCATCAAAATCCGTTGCGTAGTTTTAAAGATTTTAAGCATACATAGGGACAGACGCGGCGGGCGATTTATTTTATAACTAGCTGACGTCCCGCGGTTTCACCCGCGTAGTTCCCGTTCCCGTGGGAGTACGGGAATAAAATATAGCCTATAGCACTCGCGAATAATGTAGCTTTCTACCAGTGAAACAATTTTTAAAATTGTTTCATTACTTCCGGAGATTACCCCCTACATACAAACTTACAAACAAATGTTACCTCTTCATAATATTAGTATAGATATGTAATGATAATGATAAGAAAACTATCAAAGAAAGGATACAGTTACCATTAACCTATTAGAAGTTGGTTTATAAAATCTGATGAACATACGTAATGTCAGCGATCATACATAAATTTCTAATTAATCAATGATCATTGTGCGAAATCATTGGTCAGCATATTATTACCAACATATCTATATCTTACGACTGTGTTAGTACGAGTATCACCTGAATCTCATTAATTGAGGTTGAGTGACAGGTTGTCCAATTATACCCCAATCGGGTACAATCCTAAAACCAATTATAAATGATGACCGATGTTTTAAAATGGACCATTTAAAACCGTGTGAAATATGTCATTATAATTGACACATTTCTATTATTTAGTTTTAATTGTTAGTTTTTAGGGTAAAAACGGGACCCTATTACTAAGACTCCACTGTCCGTCTGTCCATCTGCCAGTCTGTCCGTCTGTTTGTCACCAGGCTGTATCTCATGAACCATGATAGCTAGACAGTTGAAATTTTCATAGATGATGTATTCGGTTGCCGCTATAACAACAAATACTTAAAACAGATTAAAATAAATATTTAATGGGGGCTCCCATACAACAAACGTGATTTTTTTGCCGTTTTGTCTAATGTTGTATACGTATAGATAATGGTACGGAACCCTTCGTGCACGAGTCCGACTCGCACTTGGCCGGTTTTATTTTTACTTTCCGTGTCATTCATTTTAGTTGATATTCTTTGTTATTAAAATTAAATAATATTCGTTTTCAATACTTTAGCTTCGACTTCCTCGTTGGTCGAGTGGTCGTAAACGCAACTGCTGAGGTCCGCTCCCCAGGTTGAAGGTTGGTTGGGTTCCCCATCAGGAATTTCTCAGCAGCAGTCACGGAGTCTGGATTCGTGCCCAAGTGATGGCAATAGGCTTGCCCCCTATAACATAGGACTTAAACATAATAGGCGAAATTTCGATGTACTGTTAAGTGCATATCTGCCTAGCCTTACGGGGATTACACGCGTGATATTATGTTATGTACATAAGCTTCCTTTTCACTGTTTATGTTAACTTGCATCATAACACTGCTTTGGTCAAAGTTGAGATACTCCCATGTTTTCACTGTTTATGTTAACTTGCATCATAACACTGCTTAGGTCAAAGTTGAGATACTCCCATGTTTTCACTGTTTATGTTAACTTGCATCATAACACTGCTTTGGTCAAAGTTGAGATACTCCCATGTTTTCACTGTTTATGTTAACTTGCATCATAACACTGCTTAGGTCAAAGTTGAGATACTCCCATGTTTTCACTGTTTATGTTAACTTGCATCATAACACTGCTTTGGTCAAAGTTGAGGATTTTCATACAACTTTTGCCGGCCGCTGGTCGCATATATCTGGCCAGTGCAGCAATTTCGATTTATCTATTTATCTGGAAGAAAGTTGACAAAATAATGCTCAAAGGAGAATGCCCATTTTTCTACTGACCGCCGTTGCGCATCAAAACTTTTTGTATGATAGCATAAATTGGATATAAAAGAGGGGTGATGTCGTACTTCCTAAGGAAAAAAAAATATCCATTGATTTTGTGGGGTTTTTGTAGTTCTTTGATTTTCTGTTTAGTTTTGAGGTTAGTTTTGTAGCGAACCTTCCACTAAAAGCAGCAGCCCTTTACAACAAAATGACTTGAACTGAACATTTAAGACACGAACAGAACGCAATGATAAGTTATTTATAAGCACAACAAACTCTAGAACTATCGATGCACAAGTAAAAACAGAAGTATTCGGCAGCGAGGTTTGATTTGTTTGTTTGACAAATTGACAGTGACAGTTCACATTTCACATTGTGATAGTGTTACCAACAGTTAATCTAAATCACTCTGACTATAACTGATTTGTCAAATATAGAAAGATTTTTAATTAGCAAAGTAATATTACCTATTTAAAAGGATGCGAATTAAGAAAATAAATTAATCCAATTATGCTAATTAAAAAATGTAAAATAACGAGAATAGTCATAGTAGAATTTATTTTTAAAACTCCGAGTCTGACGGATTATGGGGAGGTTTTAATAAATTGGCAACATTTACCGAAATACGCCATTTTAAAAAGTATGCAGCAAAATCCAATATTTTAACTAATTAAATGCAAAATAGTAACCCCACATACGATTTCGATCAAGTGAATTAAGAGAAGTTAAAAAAATATTTTATTATGTATTTATGAGTTTGTTTGTATGGCTATAGTCTTTTACTATAAAGCGACTCTGATTGTAGTCAATCTCCTTTCCAAGCATGTTTGAAAAAAAAAAATAGGTACTTTAACGATGCGTTTCCAAGATCCGTTGCGTTCACCTAAGTCCGTTTTTCAATGTATCTGGGGGCATGGCATTGCCCTCGACAAGTCAAGCAAAAAAAAGCGGCACGGCCGTACCATCCGTTTCTCGAAGTAGTTCCAGGCCATTTTCGACCCCCCTATAACTTCGTTGTGGATAAAACTAGAAGCCTGAAATTTCTGACGTCACAGAAAACGTCGCAAAAAAAAAAGTTTGGTGTTTTAAATCAGATATATTTTAGCTCAGTGTTTTAAATACTCTGCCCAGTAATATCACATATCATTTGTATCAACATCAACATATATCTATTCCTTATCTAGAATTTATTTGCAAGTACAGAACGACATTGTCGATCGAACAAGTCTTGTGTCAGCTCAAAAGCGGATATGAAGTGGAATTGAGAAAGAAATTGTACTTCCTCTGTATCTCGGATGCTGCGGAAGGACTGACACGTGTGGTTCAATTTGTAGTAGGTATGTAGGCACATCTTACTTGTTCTTTATTCGTGTTTTTATGTTTGTTTAATGCGTGAATTAAAAGTGTAATTACGAAATCCTTGTGTAGGCCTCGATAAATAAACCAGCCAAGTGCGAGTTGAACTCATGTGGAGAGAATTCCGTACAATGTCAAAGTCTTGTATTGAGTTTAGAACTTTATTTCCAATTGATAGAATTCTTATAGGTTTTTCTGTAATCTGCAAGCAATTAACTATTTATTGTATTTTTTTCAAAATTTTAGGCTCTGTAGTTTCGGAGATCAGGGGGGGAGAATGGTCAGTTTTCGACTTCTGTCGTGTATAAAATCAAAACTATTTATTTTACAATAATAACAAAAGTATATTTGAAATCCTCATAACGAGCCCTTTTATATAACATATATAACGCAGTAAGGTTTGCAAAACTTTTTTTTTTAATTTCCTAATTTATCCGCCGAAAATGACCCTATTATTAAAAAAATATATATATATATATATATATATATTTACTTTGTACGTCTGTGTTTGGGTCATAGGATTACACCTTCATACCACATATTTTCAACTGATTTAGTTCATTAGATTCGGAGCAAATTGGCTGTGACAGACGGACGGACAGACAGACAGTAGCACGAGTGATCCTATAAGGGCTTCGTTTTTAATTTTTTATACGAAACCCTAAAATTACTTTATATTTTACCAGCAAAAATTATTGCGCAGACTTACATTGTTTGATGTGTTTTTTTATACTTGTTTGACGGCTTCATGAAGATCCCGTTTACACCTTGTACTTCAGATCATTTTCTGTCTGTCTACGGTGTTTGAAATCACGTCTACAATTTGCTCATACCGGCTTGTCAAAACCTGGTGGCCTACCATGACGTCTTAAAGCAGGATCGTTTAAATCATTGTTCCAGTGTGGTAAGAGATGGAGCTATAGAGGACGTCTAGCGCTATCTCTTTCCCACACTGGAATAAAATTCTCGCTTTAAGACGTCATGGTAGGCCACCTGGGCCGATGTTGCCCAAACTTTCAGTTTGCCCACCTTTTTTCTAAAAAGATTTAGATATGTCTTTACTGTTCCATTATCATCATCATCATTAGTGTTGCCAGGTGTCCCGATTTGCGCGGGACGTCCCGATTTTCAGGGGTCTGAGGACGCGTCCCGATTTATCCCTGATCGGGACGCTAAATGTCTCGTTATATCAATAAGTTTAATAAAAACCATAATTATTACAAAAAAAATAATTTGTAATTATGTATTATTACAGCAGTCGCATTCGAATCACCATGTCGAGAGCGACAATGCGTTCAAACTCGTGCGCATCGCATCACTAGCTTGTTCTCTCACTCGCTCAGAACCTGTCAAAACTGAAATTCAAATTAAAACTATCTTTAGCATGACGTGCAGTGAATTTTATAACTAGGTAGGTTATAAAAAACAAGCCAATCTTAGAGGCAGAAAAGTGTAACGAAAAATATAATTCTATTAAAAAATAAACTATTTCAACTTAAAAAACAGTGTCAATAATTAATACATAACTACGATTTTATATTGTAGGTAATATATTGTCTATTCTACTGTCTATTCGTTCAGAAAGTTAATATACAATTAAAACAAGATTTACTAAATTAATGGTAATAGTAGTAGAAGAAAAGCTATATTTTTTTTTGTTTGTCCCGATTTAAAACCCTAAATCCCGATTTATTTTACCATCTGCCTCGATTTAAATCCAATCGAACCTGGCAACACTAATCATCATCCTCTTGTCTTATCAAAATGTATTTAGGGTCGGCGCAGCATGTCTTCTTCTTCCAGACTTCTCTGTTACTCATCATCTAGTCAGACCCCTATTTCTAGTCATATCGTCCTTCACACTGAAAACTATTCCATTTAATTTTAAATGATCTATACCTTAATCCTTCTATGAATGAATTTCCCTCAACTCTCTACAAACAAAACAATGGCCCAGCTCTATTAAAATAGTTGTAACCTCTTAATAATAGGGGTTAAAACGACTAATGAAACAAGGTGGTCGCTTGTCACAACTTGCCAGCAAGCCGGTGATTAAATTTGTGTTCGCTCCGAACTCCTGCCCGTCTTGTAGCACTAAGCTGAATTTCAATCTGCTGTGGATTATGTTTTACATAGGATTGGGGTTGAGCGATAATGCTTGTGTGTGTTGTTTGATTTCTGGCTCCCTTGAATTGGCCAAAGCATGTGATGAATATACATGTTGATGGATGGAGAGGGAGAGGAAGAAGAATATGAAGTAAAAAGGAGTAAAACGTGTTGCGCTGACCCCAAATAATATGGAACTAGGGCAGGAAGTCTGTATAGTGTCGGACGTAAAGAATAGCACCATCCCATATCTTCCCGTGGGTGTCGTAAGAGGCGACTAAGGGATTTGCCAGAGAATGGGCAGCAGTGTTCTCTGTGCTTTTGTAACAACCGTATTGCGATCGCCAAATTATAGCAAAAACACCCCTTTGGGGGGGCCTATGTAAGCAGGTGACGTCTTTCGGCAGAAATGATGAGGGCAGGAAGATGATAACTTGAATTGGCCGAAGGGATGAGCAGAGATGAATTGGTTTATTGCATGCCTTTTGTTTTTTTTTTCGGGTGGGAAATCATCAAATGACTTCTCCCGCTCTGGGCGGAGCAGGAGGGAGTGTCAGACTTTTACTGACTAAATCCCATCCACGTTTCTTCATTGCCCTTTGTGTTCCGGGGCCACGATATCTATTTCGAAAAGTCCCGCAGCCCCAGGCATCGGCCCTTACTGACTGTCCTTCCGAACCGGGTGTCTCCCGCGGAGGCTGGGACGTGAGGTTCTCTCCCTCTCACGTTCCGTCACCTACTTCGCTAGCATGACTGATTCGTAGAAGGAGGGCTTATTGCATGCCAGAAGTATCCATTGACCAGTACGGAAAATAATGCGAAGTGATTTGTATAGAGGTGTTCGTGTTGGAAGCGCGCGTCTGCAATTTGTCCATTCATTGGTTCTACCTTCAAATACAAACTCCATGCGACAAACTCGGGAACTGAACCCAATACACCATTCTCAACATCCGCACTTTGCAACCCTTACTTTGGACCAAAAGTAGTCAACTGAGCAAGGTATCACAACGTCTGCTTCATTAGCAGACTTTGGACGAAGAATAGTTTATCTACACTTATATTATAAGGAGGAAAGACTTGTATTTTTGTATGTTTGTAATGAATAAACTCAAAAACTACTGCGCTGATTTCAAAAATTCTTTCACCATTAGAAAGCTACATTCACCCTGAGTAACATGGCTATATTTTACTCGCGTACTCCCACGGGAACGGGAACTACGCAGGTGAAACCGCGTGACGTCCGCTAGTCTTATATTAACTATCTCTTAATTCTGTAGAATGTGTGTACTGTAAGTACTTAACATAACATCATGCATGAAGGGTTAGACAGACCTCTGTCTTAATAACAACAATAATTTTTGTAACATAACCGGTTATGTTCGAGTCCCGTGTTACATTGTCTAGCCATCAAACGGCCCCCAAATCCTGATACCAGCCTGCAACTGAGGATTTTTTATGTAAAAATCCAATCACATTTTATCCAGCCTAGGGTTAGAAATTAGATCAACGAGGCACGTTCTGTTCTCTTTTTATGTACGTCGTAGTCCGTCAGTCCCGCAACCCCGGCAGGCACCGGTCCTTGCGGACCTCTTCCTTTTGCTGATTCTCTTTGAGGCGCGCGTGGAACACGAACGCGCCATCAACACGGCCTGTCGTCATGAGACGGACGGACTGCGAGCTAGCCCATAGTCCACCGTCCACAGGCCCGCGCCTACGGCGGCTGGGGGCCACTTGGTGGCCCCCGACGCCCGGGGCGTCTCCCGCGGCGGCCGTGACGTGAGGTTCTCTCCCTCTCACGTTCCGCCACCTCCTTCTCTAGCATTACTGCTTCGCAGAAGGAGATGACGCCGTCCCACTCCGTCTCGCTCCGGGCCATGGATTGAACCAGGGCCAGACGCGAGAGTTCGCCGCCCTCCGTAATTAGTCCTTAGGTCACAATAACAGATTATAATTGGAGCCTACAGTTCATACTTAAGCTTTACAGCGCCTGTTCCATTCATTTCATTTGCCAGAACAATAACGTTGATACAGTACCTAAGTAGGTGGAGGGTCCCATTACCTTATAATGGCAGTAAATAATAATGACAATACCAGTTACTTATTTTTCAAAGTGAACTGTGAGGTTCTAATGGTTAATTTATTTTGTCTATTCCTACGTTCTATCGAGGACACTCCCGCTTGATCACCACTAAGCCAATTTTTGCTTGCACTTACAACATAGTAAACGCTCCGCCCCTTTGACTTTGTATAGAAATAATTAATGAAAAGATGCCGATCGGCCAAGCGCACTGATGACGTACGCCAAACGAGAGTTATTGTTATTTTGCGCGTCAAATTTGGCGCTTTCCAAATAGGCCTAAACTTTAAGAGCCCGCAGTATAAAATCCACTCGCTAGAGTTTAGGCAAATTCGTTGCGATCCTATGTTTGTGTGCATTGTTCATGCAGATACACGCACACACGGGTTAAGATCGAGTGTAGTTATCGCTTAAACCATTTTGATCTTTGAGTTATTTTTAAGTAACATATTAATAGTAAGTACGGTTTAGAAATAAAAGTCATGAATTTGTGTGCTTATCACAATCAATATGTCGTCTTATTGGATTTTCCATCAGGAATTTCTCAGTAGCAGCCATGGAGCCAGGATTTGTGCCCGGTTGATGGCAATAGGCTCGGTCCCTGTTACATGGGATTTCCACAGAACTGGCGAAATGTGGGTGTACTGTACTGTTAGGTGCATTGCTGCCTATACCTTCAGGGATTAAAGGCGTGATGTTATGATAGTTAAGTCCTAATAAATCAGATCCACGCAGATTAATATCGAGAGAGAGCGACTGTCGCAACCCCGTGCAGGGCACGCCACAATAGTGGCGATAAGTCCCCTCTTTGAGGAGTGGCTTGAGAGACGCCACGGCGTCCTCACCTTCCGCCTGACGTAGGTCCTCACCAGACACGGAGTGTTCAGGAGGTTCCTGCACCGAATCGGGCGGGAGGAAACGCCCGGGTGCTTCCATTGTGAGGATCGACCGGAGGACACGGTGGAACACACGTGGGCGGAGCACCGCCGTGTCCTCGAAGCGGTGATTGGCGGCGGCGACCTCTCGCGCCCGGCCCTGGTGCAAGCCATGGTCCGGAGCGAGACGGAATGGGACGCCGTCACCTCCTTCTGCGAAGCAGTAATGCTAGAGAAGGAGGTGGCGAAACGTGAGAGGGAGAGAACTTCTCAACGTCCCGGCCGCCGCGGGAGATGCCCCGGGCGTCGGGGGCCACCACCACGTGGCCCCCGGCCACCGTAGGCGCGGGCCTGTGGACGGTGGGCTATGGGCTAGCTGTCGTGCCGTCCATCCATCTCATGACGACAGGCCGTGTCGACGGCAAGTTCGTGTTCCACGCGCGCCTCAAAGAGAGTCAGCAAAAGGGAAGAGGTCCGTAAGGACCGATGCCTGCAAGGGTTGCGGGACTATTCGAAAGAGATACCGTGGCCCCGGAACACAAAGGGCGATGAAGGAACATGGATGGGTTTTAGTCAGTAAAAGTCTGACACTCCCTCCTGCTCCGCCCAGAGCGGGAGGAGTTATTTGATGATTTCCCATCCGAAAAAAAAAAAAAAAAAGTGTCTAAAATGGCCGCTTTAGCAGAATCGTAATATGAATCACGTTAAAAATTTAAAATGAACTTTATGACCATAACCATAAAGTCCATTTTAATTTTTTAACGTGATTCATGTTAAGATTCTGCGTGGATTCTACTAAAGCAGCCATTTTAGACCCGCTGTCTATCCATTGCAAACTTTTGACAGTTATCGTGTACGTCGACTCATCAACAATACAATAGGGTAGATGACAAACAAAAAATTAACGTCAGAAAGATTTGCAAAAAATATTGTACACAGTTTTTTTTTTTTTTTCACGTAATCTAAAAAGCGTCGAAAACTCATGTGACGTCACATTTGAGTACAGTTTTTACCGGAAAGTGAGTCACAAGCCTCTCTTTATCTTTGACGCGTTTTATCTTCGTCAATTTTATTAATTTGATATAACAAAAAAAATGTATCCAATATTTTTCAATAATCTAATGGACAGACTAAACAGAATCATATTTTATTAGTCAAGACCATCCTTAAAAAAAAAACATTGTTGTGTTCAACTTGTAACCCGCATAAAGTACCGAAACTGTCAGACATTAGTTAAAGTGAAAAGAAAGAAAGAAAAATATGGTCATATTAATGTCGTAGGCAATTCGTATGTATGACGCGCCATTATTATGTATGGCGCGCCGTTATTATGTATGGTTGAAAAACGCCGCCGTTATGTAATACGGCGTCCTCACGTTCAGCTGGATTACAATTCGGCTGAAATAAAGTACGCCGCATTGAATGAGCTCTTTGCGTTCGTCAAAGCGGCGTAATAACGTGCCGCCGTTATACAAACGGACGCATCGTCGATACCGCTTTGAAAGTTTTAGTTCCATTTATCACCGCAAGTGGCATCAATCGACAACCATGTCACAATGAAATGGCCGCTTTTCCTGCTTTTCAGTTTTTTTTTTTTTTTATTTTTTTTTTTCGATTTTTTTTTAAATTTTTTTTACCTACATGTTGAGAATTACTAGAATTTTTCATTATTTTTGCGATAGGACGCACCGTTTTCGAGATATAAGCAAATTTAGAGCCTGCAGTCGTAGCAGGTTCTATATTCCATGACGCGCGCTCGCTACGACTCGCATTTTACATTACACATCCACTTTTTGTCACAAATGTCGTCGTCACTCCACCGGCCTTCGCCCTACACTCCTCATGCCAGCTAGCAAGACTTTTAGGACAATTTTAGTAGGTTATTTGAGGTATCGGAATTGCTGACAATACGGCTAAACGTTGGACGCCGCTTATCGAACGTATCGCCCCACCACAATCCGGCTGAACGTGAGGGCGCCGTATTACATAACGACGGCGTTTTTCAATCCGGCGCGCCATTATGTGAAATGGCGTGTTATACGAATTGGCTGCGACATTTATACAAGCAAATTTTGTTGGGTACATAATCTTCTAAAGCGTCACGTTTCAGAAATATAAGCTATCAAAGCTAAAGTCCATTCATGGTGGTCCATTTACACATTCATTATGTCTGAGACAGCAACGTTAACTACGTTTTCGAACATATATAGCGTTGTGATCGGTACCAGTACAACTTTGATAGCTTAAATCTCGGAAAAGTGACGCTTTAAAAGATTTTGTGTCAGAAAAAACTTGTTTGTATTGATGCCATCGATTGATATACGTTTTATGCGTGTCTGATCAAATCAAAGTTGTATTGAAGATGCTATCAGTGAATGGATTTTAACTTTTAATAGCTCATCAATCGGAAACGTGACATTTTATCTCATACAAAACTTGTTTGTATTGATACCAGCTATCTATTAATATAGGCTACATGCGTAGCCGCAACTTTGAAAAAAATAAAATTAAATGGCGGAAGTTAGACTGGCCACAAAATTCAAACCCCTTTCAGTTTGTTACCAGAGATACCTTCTTTGGCCATTTTGTCTAAAAATCCTTGGCTAGGTGACAATGAAACTTAGAAAGTACAAGCTAAGAATAAGAACCGTCCTGGTGACCCAATAGGAACATAAGAAAACATAAAAATGGCCAACTTGACTAAACTTGAGGTTTAGAAAGCACCGGCTTTTTTAACTCACTTTTTCCTGAGACTTCGCTCGCATTATGGTCTAAAACTATCCCACGGGAACGTCCTGCAAATAGCCTTTGACACTCGGTGATAATATAATTTAAAAAAATAAAGAATTTTCGTAATCGGATCAGTAGTTCCGAAGATTACCCTCTACATCTAAACTTGCAAACACGCAAACATAGAATACAAACTTTACGCCGTCATCATAACATTAGTATTGAAGCTGAACAAAATCTTAACAATCTCAGTAAACAAGCAAAGTTCTTTGTTTATAAAATGAAAATATAAAAAAAAACTTTTTAGATCAAAATATGGTAGTCGGCGTACAATCTCCGGAATATAATTTACGTAGAACACGTGACCGCGCGCAGCAAAGTCATACGTCCTCACTCTGGGATGGCCCGTTCGTTACTGAAGGGAACGGTTGAAAAGGATAGCGCTATTACTACCGCGTCCAAAACAAGGGACAGAAAGAGTGCGTGCTCGCTTAGAATAAAATAACGTAAGCGCCAAATCACATATTGCTAATTACGAGAAAACCAAGTAGAAAAATAAAAAATTAAGTCAACACGATTTTAGATAATATTGTTACCTATCTATTAAGCTAAAAATCATCATTAAATTCCTTAGGGTTTCAGAGATCCAACTCAAAATAAGTGCAAAACGAGTTTTTTTTGTATTTTTTTTCTATCGGGATTATTTTATCCAATCGTGTTTTCGCTTCAACAGATTTAATGATTATAAGTCCAAGTTTAATGGTGTGTAAATAGCGAACTCTTAGGTCTTATAGATACCGAGATCTAGATCGCCCAATATCACCAAAACAGCAAATACAGGCTCTTAAGGGGCGTTGCTCGGCGCCTCCGCATGATTTAAGCGAAAAAAAAAAAACTGATCAGGCTGAAAAGACCACGACTGTACATATTGTAATATTATTATTTGAATGCGAAAGTTTTTATGGTTCTTTTTGCAAAACGGAATTGGATGATGTTTGGCACACGTTTAGACCATGATATGCGTTAGGACATAGTAACTTTTTTATCCCGTCGGTTCGTCCTCAATGGGGTCTACACGCGGGCGAAGCCGCAGGCAAGACCCAGTATTGTATAATACTTTTATGGAATGGATACCTTACGACCTTAACTTTTTGTTAAAACGTGTTTTCTAAGTATTGTATCTACCTATAGCTGCCAAACATTTTTATCCCCTCTAATTAGTCTCGGACAGATCCCCTTGTCCCCTTGTGGTTGAATCTTTTCTTTTTCGTTTGTTTACTTCCAACATTTCGATGTATCCATTGGATAAATGTTTAGATGTTTTTACACTTTTTTTATGAATTTTATACTTAATTCTACTACTTTGTTTGTTTCAGGTAATTCAATTCTACTTTAAAACCATCAACGCAACACACAGGAAGTATAATGAAATTTATTTGAATCCACTCACGAAAATAAACCATAAAACGATTCGCCATTTACAAAAAATCCAAAAAAAGACTGAAATCATACAATCCTACTCATACAACACCAGTGAGTTACATTTATAATAAAAATTAGACCTTGTAGTTTTAAGAATAAGATTCATAATTGATTGTTGAGTTGGTAAGAGTGGTTATCAAAAGAGTATTCTAAGCATAGCGCTATGCAACGTCCGAGGCTCGTAATTAAAAGAGAATTCGCTCCCGTTGTTTTACAGCAACCCATCGTCTGGAGGCGTATAGTGGATGAACAATGAATACCTATAGATCTGAGAACGTGTGTACCTGCCTTTTTTTGTCGCACTTTTTACGCCATTCGGTCCGCTGCGATGTGATGAAAGTGTAGCCTGAAATGGTTATTTTGTTAATCACTTTATAGCGGATAAATTAAATGTTAGAAGGGATTAATTTAGATTTTTGTTGCCGTTTTTGTGATACAGTGGAAATGTTTGGTTTGGTAGGTAGTCGGGAATAGTTTTGGACTAATTAAAGTTAGATTGGCTATTCGAAGGTAAGTAGATATATTGTTTGAGATCCTCCTCTATTTTGTATGCATGTCATGTCCCTGCGATAAATAAAGATTTTTTCTTTCTTTCTTTCTTTTCTTTCTAACCTGCCTTCGACTAGCCAATCTTGAAGCTAGCACTAATATGCTAGGCTATGGTTGACTCTGATTCATTTACGCAAAAGATAAAGTTAGTACATATTTCAGTTTTAATGAAAGGAGAACGACGAGATTTCATGTATTGTATTGTATAACGGGCTGGTGTCCGCAACTCCACGTCAAAGCGCGTAAAGAGAGATGAGAAGATTGCATGTAATTCGGGACCCAGTGATATGGGTAACGTACATTGTGGAAACTTATGAATAGTTGAAGAACGAATTAAGACTAACAAAAAAGCTAATAGAAAGTAGGTTATAGAAGTTGGGAGAAAAAACATATAAATGGTAGAAGATTAAAACCTAACTTAAGGCTCGGACTTATTGGTTATTATTTAGTAGTAGAATGGCATAAAATAGCATTTCACAAACAATATAATGAACCACAGACTATTTCTACAGATGAATTTGACACTGACGTTCCATTTCTCAGTTGTAAGAAGGAAAATGTCAAACGTTGCGTTCGGAAACTGCACGATGACTTATTTTTATATAAATTTAAACCATTCGTAACTTTTAATTCCCACCATCTTTATACGTATAGAACTCTGATAAACTCTTTACTATTATTAATATAAACTAGACCGTAAACAGCGCTCCGTTGATTTTTAAATTACGTGGGTCCAACCGCGCCATTCTCCTTTTCACGTAAATTCCTAATTATGTCAAAAATGAACTCTACAAAACAAGACCTGTGTTTTCGTAAATTTTAAATTACCTACCTGACTATTTATACCTAAATATCAGTATCATAAAATGTAAAATCTGAACTGCCTCAGTCGTCCTACGTATTCTCAGAAGCCCTTTGTGCAAACATTCAAACAATAAACATAACTCTATTTAACAAACTGATGCTTACATGAAAGCTAATTGGAATAGGCAGAGCGTATATGAAATTATCTGCTCCACCAACAAAGGCAGCGTATCAAGCGCCTATTACGAAAGTCAACGATCTTAAAGTTTCCATACACGAATAGGACTGTTACGTTGAAAGGCAAGCGGGTTATTCTATAAAACTTGGCTTTGTAAGCCTAGTGTGGCTTGTTAGCCGCGGTTCGGTAGCTGCGCCGGCGTCTTCACGACGTCGCTCGAGCGTTTATGCAACGCGGATTCTGCAAAACCCCATGCTACTTGGCGTATG